>CM028130.1:1468502500-1469880000 GCA_016271365.2 Neoceratodus forsteri | reverse complement strand
CATTTGGAAGACTAATTAGAGAGTTTATAAACTAAGTTTTACCAAATGCTGGGCTGGCAGAATATCCTACAGGTTAGACTAAAGAGTGTGAATGAGCTTGGTGCATCAAGCAGACCTGAGTTTGAGTCCAACAACCTTCACCTGCACACTGTGTGACCCTGAGCAAGTCACTTAACCTTCCCAGTTCTCCTGGGTCACCCGAGAAAACAGACATTGTGCCTAGTGAGCTTTACCCAGTTACCAAAGAATTAAAAAAAATGCTGATATATGTTACTCTGCTGGTGATGTGTGTGTGTGTGTGTGTGTGTGTGTGTGGTGGGAGGGAGGAGGGCTGTAAATACTGTTGAAAAAAAAAAAAATTTCTGATGTGGTCCTCACTAACTTTTTTGGCAAACAGTACATTGCCACATTATCAACAAACTGAAAGAAAGGGACATTCAACTTTCTATAACTTTATTGTATAAAAAGGCAACTACTTACATTAATTTTTTTTATTTAAATGCACTTCCTCTAACTGTAAATTGTACAACTTTCCTCATAGCGTATTTACATGATAATTAAGCAGTAACACATATCCATGCTAAATCAGCGACGTAAATGGTCTTTTCTATTAAGAAGTCCAGCTCTTCTGAGCTGATATCAGAATGTCTCCCAAAAGACTGCATTTATCAAGGACTACTGATTCTCCAAATCTAGATCCATTTATTTGCAGCCGACAACTCCATGTAAACTATAAATAAGAGCAGTACAGTTTATCTGTTTTTGAAAACACCAACAATAGCAACTTTGCCAAGTATATTTTACTGTTGTGGAAAACTTAATAGATTTAGTAGCATGTACAACAATTACATAATGTGGTAGGCTTAACCAGTCACTTATATTCAAATACATACAAACTCTTAACTATGCCAGGTATTAAAATAAAAACAATAAAATAGCCTGATTTTGAATTTTTCATCACCATTTGCAATGCACATATCAAATGTCAGTCCATTACCCGGTTACCAAAAGCTAATAAATAAATAAGTGTCAATACTGTTTTTGTTACATTAAGCCATAAAGGTAAACAAAAAAAACAAACAAAAAAAGGCCAAAAAACTACACAACAGTTAGCTCGATGGATATATTTTTATACATTTTTGACAAAATTGTATCAAAATCAGTAGCCAGTACTAATAAAAACAGTATTTAACACAAATAAAAAGTTGTGTAAATGTATGCATCAAAATGGCGGAGAGCTGCTTTCATGTAATTATTCCTTTAGTTTTCTTAAAAGCTAGCTACAAATGCTTTGCAGACCACTGTGTTGGATGTCAATGTACTAATTTTAGTTTCCTTTCTAGATAAAACAAATTTACACCTGCACCACAGGACAAACTACTTTACCTTACTGGGTAATATTTGACTACATTATTTGGTGACAAATACTCAAATTATTCCAATATATGCAACTAGTGGGGAACTCTTGTAGTACAGTATCTGGTTTTTGCTAGGCCAAATATTCCTTTACTTGACTAACTTACTGCTGGAAAGTATGCCCAGTAATGCAACACAACAAAAATGGATCCCAAAATGCAACTTGATAAAATCCTGCTGCCCATGCATGAAAAAACAGATGTAACTTTTAACGACTACTGAAAAAAGATCATCTTCTATGGCGCTGAAAATCAATAAGCTGGCATATTCAACAGGAACTTCTTTTCAAGATGCAATGTTGTGCCCATTATTATGCCTGTCTTATTTAACAATAAAACTACTGGAAACAAACATGCAGTAGATATATTAGACATAAATAATGGTATTTAGTTCAGATAGCATGAGTAATAAACATACATGTTGTTCAGTACACATATTAGTCCCTCCTGCATCCTGGTTAAGGCTTACATTTGGAAACAATATGGAAAATCGAATCAAGAGGCTAAATTATGTAGAAAATTGCATGATCTTATTTAGATACAACAAAAATCTCAGAAGCTACCACATCAAAGAGATCTATGGAAGAAATTCGTGAGGAGACCCAGTAAGACAGAAAAGATAAATTATCTTCACAACTGTAGATGACCAAAACAACTTGCTTAGTGGACTGTTTTCCTGAACTACTTAAAAGACAAGGCTTATGAAGCTCTTTGGCAAAGAGGGATAACTTAATATGGCCTTTTCATGATTCATCTCGAGGACTTCAACATTAGTTAAAATGGGCAATTTGCACTACTGTGCTTATCAGTTGTTTGCCAAAGCTGAACTGCTATTTAGCAATAATAGTTCCAGTGCTAAAATGGTTCAGTCACATTAAAACAGAAAGGCATCATAATACTCTGTGGAGAAATATGAACTCTGTAGTAAGTATTCTTTAACTGTACGCAGATTTCAGAGATCTGCTCTTTTAAATGAGTTTCAGTGACTGAAATTATATAATTAATTCTACCTTCTCTCACGAAAAAAAGGCCTTCTCGTTAAAAATATAGTGAAACGACGAAAACCAGTCTTTCTGATGATGTGTGTGCATATCTTCCAAGTAGTGTGAACCTTTGAGCTAACACACCACAAAGGTCACAATAACATGCACTGCTCCCCAAGCAAAATTGTAAATTTTGTTTATAAAAACCGATGATACTTCAGAATGGAAAACAAAGCGAATCGTTTAGTCTGTAGTTCAAAATCACTTAGTACATACCTTGATCCTGATCCATAGCTTCATGTTGCAAAACATTACTTGGACTAGATTGTTTAATAAATAGCTGGATATTGTTGGTTGTGTATTTAATTATAAATCTGATTGTGCCTGATTGTGCCTGATTGTAAAGAAAGCTGGTGTGAGTTTTACTGATTTGGATGACTCAGATCGGAAACAGTTAAGTCTGCTTTGTACAAATTCCCTGAACATTCAGCAATGTGTTCGTTTGGTAACACTGGTTGGCTGAAAAGAGGAAGAGTTAAAGCCTTTTAAAAACTCCTCTTAAAACTTATCTGCAGAAGTCAAAGGTGCTTCCTATCCTCGGGGCTGATGTGCGATCAGCCTACATCAAGTAAGACTAGTAAAGAGTAACTGAGTTATTCAGATCTGCCCCCACACACACACACACTTAAAGGTTTTTCTTTTGCATTTTAAGTAAAAATAGCACCATGAAAGTTTAATTCCGCTAGAGTGGATGTAGTTGCTTTAATTAAATACACTCTAACGGAACACAGTCATTGTACAGTGCACAGCATATTCTCGAGTTAATATGGCCCTTGGGTGAAAAAATAAAACAAAACATGGGGTTGTTGACTTCTTGAACATGTACCCGAACTGCAGCGACAGTAATTACCAGGTAAGTTTAGCCTGAACTGATTACAAGCACAGGACAAATGGCTGCAATGAAGAGAAAACAGGATATTTAGAGAAAATAATGTTTTCTCCACCTCCCTGGCTCTTACCGAAGTGCGTTATTTATCACGAGATGTGTCCAAAGTTGGGAAACTGCAGGCAGTCTGCACAACTGGGAATCTGCCTGTTCTCGGCATCAGTCACTGCCTGTTTCTTACTTTTGTGAACAAGGTGTAGAGGTCTCATGAGTCCCGACAGCACAGTGAGGTTATCAACTAACATTTCAAGTCAGATTTAGCCCCAATGATTTTTACGGCGTTGTCCTTTCCTTCTATTTATATATAAATGATGGTTTGGGCAAAAACTATCTCCCTTTTCTTAGCCAAAAATGCACATTACAACGTGTCACGTATACCTTTCATTGGCGGGCGTTTCTTCCCCACATTCCTTCAAAACTCGAATAATTTTCTCAGCAGTGAAAGTAGACAACTCTTTTGTGATCTAAAAAATAAATAAATCTTCTCTATGGTAAAAAATGTCTCTGAGTGACTTAAGCATATTGTGTAAATCACACACTCCCAAGCACGAAAAGAACAGAGCACAGCGATATTCGAAAAGTGCGGTTTTGTTTTTTTAATCCACATTAGCAGCTCTCATTAAAGTGAGCGATGGGGCCAAATACAGCTTTTCTAGAAAACGTTCTCTCTCTCTCTCCAAGCAAGACGCTCGGTGGAGGAAACTCGACAAAACTGTCATAAAAGTGACTTTTCGTCGGGTCGCAGGCAACGATTTGGTAGCCGTGTGATAAAATTATCACTTTTGTCATAGAAAGAATCAAGGCATATCAACTGTGTTTTGGCCTTATTTCAGATCCCTCTTAAAATAGCCAGACGTGCCAATTGTAAAAAAAAAAAAAAAAAGAAGAAGTGTGAGTTTCTGCCCTTGCGATCTATTTCTCGGTCAAAAGGTAATTTCACATTTTAATCCATGCTCACACTCACCATTTTGCTCGGCTAAGGCCAGATCGGGGTCCGATTTGAAATGCTGAGGCTTCGCCTGCTTCCTCCGCGACATGCTGGCTCAAACATCAGCTGGGGCAGAATAAAATATTACTAAAAAATGTTCTCAAAATTACGGAAATCGAGCTCATCCACCGCGCATGTGTCCTGCTATAATTATGATTATCAATAATGCATTGCGATTAATCATAGAGGGACTCTTTGAAAGGCGATTGGCACATGGCCAGCTCTATTCAAATGAACTAGCTTTAATCAATTAGCCTCTGATTGGCTGGAGACCCCTGTCGCTCTATGCTACCGCCCAATGAGTTGCTCCCCGGGCGAGGGGGCTGGATCTCCGTGCTGTTTGGATACAGTTTAACCCTCTTAGCAACCAGCTGGGGCTCTCACGCCATCCCTGTTACTATAGGAATGTGGTGAGAGCTGGATAGTGGGGCAGCTCCTGCCGTTCGTGTGAAGCCCCATCAATGAAAAGTCAATTCGGCGGCAGTAACAGTCCCCGAAAGTCAGGAGAGCGTCACGACAGACAACGGTCCGTCCTGCGGGCCACGCCGACGGAAAATTAAACGTCAACAGTTTTTGTTGTTTAGTATCTATCGGAACTTGCCCGCGCTGTTGTCTTTCGGGATGGAAGCATATTCGCCGCCTGTGAGGACACAGCAATATATTTCTGAGCACAGACTTGTTTCAGCGTTTTTTTCCCCTTTGGTCCCGGCGCGTTTGAATAAACCGCGTTGCTCCTGTATTATCCAGATCATTTAGTGCGCAGCAGTCCTGAATAAGTAGTCAAACTCTGCAGTGAATCTAAGTTATATATAGAAAAAAAGGCAAAAGCAGACGGGTTTACCTTTCATATACCTCGGACAATTCCGCGAAGTTGAAGAGCGACATTGAGAGTCCAGGGCCCTGCGATGCCCCGCCCCGGGCTTCGGGTGGTGGGCGTAGCTGTCACTCACAATTGGGGGCCGGGGCGGGAGGATGGACGCTGCGGGCGGTACTGCATGCCGCCAGAGGATTGACAAGCGGGAGGCAAGGCGGGCGGGTTCCACGAAATAGCAGCATCGCAACTCGGAACTCAGCTCGTCTTGCTCCGCTAGCCACCTTCCAAATCGCTGTAGTGACTTCATTTTTCACTTCTCCCCTCTTCCAGTGCATTATGACTACCCCTAATCCTTAGAAAACCTTTTGTACTTTTCACGCTTTCCATCCCCGTCCCCATCGATCCCTTGCTAACTTACTGCTAAAGTGCTACCGTGTGCCGGCATTTTAATAAGTCGATTATCAGACTCTATCGACTTCTCTTTAAAACAAATCTAGCTTCAGTAGTAGAATAGCGATCAGCAATTCTTACACAAACTTTACTACAAGACACCTAGGAAGACGGTGGCTTAGCTGCAGTCTGTAGGGAAACTACTAATATCACTTGAATTCAGCTTGTGCCTTTTGGAACATCTGGCAACATGGAAACCCACTTTAACTCGCTGTGATCAATAGGCAACAGTGAAATATGCACTTCTGACATCAGGAATAAACTGGGGTTAGGCGGTTAGCAGTGCAGCAACCTGTTAGGTGATGAACAGAGTGTGTGTGTGGGGGGGGTGTCACATAAAATATAAAAAAAATAACAATAACTAAGTTTTTTCTGTTGATTACTCATTCATATTCTGAACCAAATAGCAACAGCTTTTGCCCGACACCCAGTGTATGTATATGTGTGTATGTATGATTTGTGAATTGTGGCTAAGGTGTGTGTGTTTCCCCCGTGATCCTTCCCTGCAGGACCCTGCCAATGCTAATAGGGTTGAGGGCTAAATGTGTGTATGTGTATGGAGGGTGGGAGACAGAACCAACCGACTCTAAGAATCCGTTTCACTCTGAAATGAGGATATACATAGGCTGCTATAACCGGTGACTGACGCTTTAGATTAAGCATGACACACTGGAAAAATAAAGGCTTCCTCATAGAGAAAAGCCAACTGTCTGTAACAAAGTTAAGCACATTAATAGAGTACTTCATGTAGTAAAATGAAGGAGTATGACACCAATGCAATCCAACCCCCCCCCCCCCCATCCGATAAAATTGTCCCAGCGGTATTTTTTTTCCCCATAGCAGATTCTGTAACAAAAGACAAACGAAGCTATCAGCGGGGATGATTTTGAAGAATGAAGATAATAACGTCCATAGGTGCCGCTTCAGATGCCATTATTTTTCGCTGAATATTTAAAGAGTTTTTTGGGCAGAGATAAATATACTTGTGAGTCTGCTACTTATAAAGCCTTACCCTGGCTAGAGAAAAAAAATCTATATATTCTTTATATATTAACAATTTTTGCTGGCTCCATTAGAGTAACCCATTTAGTTTGCACACTTGTGTTTGCCTATGTGTGTTCAGAGACAAGCAGAGTGCATAGATTCAATTTTATTCATAGATCTTTACCATTATATCAGCGATTACTTGTGTTCTTTTCTTATACTTTTTCTGCACATAACCAGTCTAAATTGTATTTTCATTTGCATGGTTTTGTTTCATCTGCTGCAGGAATAGATCAGAAAAGTGTCTTATATGGACGACTCTAGTGAAGTGCTGGACTTCTGTAACTAATATCACTATCCAATATCTCACAAGCATGTGTATAATATTTACCAAGGAAACCTCATTATTTTGTATTACCCATCTCAGACAGAATCAGGCAGGCATTAATTATGTGAGTTTCACCCTCCAGTTCCGATAAATTCAGAACATGCTAACTTATATAACAAAACTTAGCAAGTGTTTCTGTGTTGAGGATTTTTTTTTTGGTTTTGTTGGGGTTGGAAGTATAATCCTAAAAAGTTGATAAAAACAAATAATAAACGCTAAATTGTAATGTGTTGGGCTGGGAAATCGATGTTCAGTTAATTGATAGGAGCTGTGAGGTGAGATTGTAAACAGGGTATGATTTGCAGTTCATTCAAGTGAGAGACATTTGAAATGAGAATTCTCCCAGTCTGGATGATTATTACACCCTGCTAGCAGACGAAAAACATCCTTAGTTGATAAGTTAATAAGATGCAAAATAAGTTAGGCAGTATAATAATTATCAGCCCGGTGTGTAACGATATAATGAGAATGTATTTCATAATTCTGTATTTTTCTGTACTTGTTGCAGTTTGTATCGGAGAAAATATCCTATAGAGAGTATTTCAGTGTATAAAGTTAAGTTTTACAAAGTGACTATCTAGTGCATCCGACAGCGGGTAGTACAGTACATCCCATACTTCAACACACCTATCTTCCTGTGTGTGTGCGCTTGTTTTGACTACACACACGCACACACACACATATTCGATTAATTACTGTATAACTCCTTGTGTCTTTTTACCCTGCATTTTGAAAGTATTAACCTGAAGTCAAAGTAAAAACAAACAAACTGGAGCAAATACATTGCTTAATGCCACTAGTTAGAACTCATCCATGAGTTGTGGATCAGTTAAAGGCCTGAAAATATGACTTATGTTAAAAATATCTGAACAATTAATGGTCTGTTAAATACTAAAAGCTTAGTAAGCAGCTATCTGTTCCAACCTAGTGGTGTTCTTATAAAAAATGAGCAGATCTTTGGCTTGTTTGACATTAGCGGGGGTTTTAAATGTTTTTTTATCAATATTTTGAACATGTCTGGAATACAGATCCAATGTTGTACCTCCTTGGTGTGAGAATGACCATTTCTATGGACAGTGCTATCAATCCACTTTCTGATTTATTTTGTAAAGATCAATAGCAAGAGGGAGGCTGAATTCAATCTTTCTCCATTATTACTGACAACCAATAATTGATCATTGCTCACAAACACACAGCTTTTGACCACATAATTGAATCATAAGCAATATAGGTCAGCCAAGGGCAAAAACTAAATAGCTCCAAACTGATGGAGCCTTTTTGTAGAGACTAGAGGGGGAAATCTGGTGAAAATGAGTAAACTCATAACCAGCCAAGTTAGGACTGTTTAACTCCTTTGTTTTTTTTTTAATGCATTTGCAGCCTTTTGTTTCACCTGATAGTCAGCAGGTTGCAGCTCCTAGAGCTATCCCTTTAAAGCTTATTGACAGAGGTGTTTCTAAGAGATTAATATGAGATTTACAGTAGTCACTCCCTGTGGGGTGGGGTTGGGGGGTAATTTATCTTTAGATTGTGGAAGCCAGTTTTCTCCTTCCTGGTTTATAAATGTACAACATTTAGCTTATGCTTTACACCAGTTTTAAAATATTATGAAGGGCCAGGGACCTTAGGTAGTGCAATGATTGTGTACTAGCTCCTACTCCATTATTGCAACTCTTTGGATCATGTGTTCAAGGTAATGAATGTATGTAATATCCTGTAGCTTATTTGTAACCACGACCTCACTGGAAACGATCCTGGCTCAACTAAGACTACTTTTCATATTACGCGAATATATCAATATATATATATATTTTTAATACTGTTACAAATGCACTTCTCCCAAAAATGTTGTTACAGTCTGGGTGGTGGTGGTGGTAGTAGTGAAGACGATGGTGGTGGTGGTGGTGGTGGGGGATGAAGTCTGGTACTGCATCCTATTGTAGGAATGATTATTAACGTTTGTATTTTGTTCTCCATGTACCTCCCGTGCTTGCTGTTTTTAAAATATGCATTTTAACTCTATAAAAAGTAATGAATTGTGCAGATGCTGTGTAGATGGAAGTTTGGAAACAGATACACATTTTAATGGTCAGACAAGTTCTACAAGCATACCAGGAAACACAAACACAGTATCAACATCCATTCACCTCCTGGAGTTCCTTTTTGGTTGGTTCATTATGTTTCAATCAGCTTATTATGCAGTAGGCATACTGCAGTAATGTGAGTCACGGAACACATACAGTCTGCTTGACAGTTATCTGGAGTTTTGCACAATCTTGAGTTAAAAAAATAGAAAGAACCAATAATTAACTATTTATCAGTGCAGTGGTACAGTGAGTACCTTGAGGTTTGGAGTCGGCATGGTGTAAGCCTCCTCATCTCTAGGCCCTTGGCCTTTTGTTGATTTCCTGAGTTTCTGCTGCACAGGGTGTCATCTGCTTCAGAAGTAACTGAAAGCAGCCCGGTAGGTGGGGGTGGGGTGCTGATAACCAGCAGGGGTGTCGTCAGGAAGCATTGAGTCTTTCTGATGCCCGTGATATTACTTCACTGTTTAAGACAGCACAGCGACTCCCAGTACGTAAAACTATATACCGATTTTGATCTTACCCAGGAAAGGGAGTTTGTAACCGTGTATCTTCTCCATGGGATAGATCATCCATAGATTTTCCCTATAGGTGCATTTTTAAATTTGATTCGACAAACATTGGAACTTTTCGTGTGTGATATTCTAGCAGCATGTTTGTAATGGTATAGACGTTTGTTAATTATAATGATTTTAATGTTGAGTGGCAGCATAGCGTAGAGGTAATAGTACATGTGCAGGCTTGTGAACCAGGTGACACCGATGACCCAGGTTCAAATCCTTCTAGAGCCTGTTAAACGATTTAGGACGATGTGCAAGCCCCTTTACTTCCCAGTTAGAAAACCAACCTAGCAAAAACTGAACTCTACTGAAAAAGATATATTCCGTTTCATTGGGACCATTCTTTGTGAATAGAACGTAAAAAGTATTCTGACATTCGATATTAATGTACTTCTTGTGATTTCAAAACGCTGTGAGAAAAATGTGTAGTATGGCATTACGAAAACAATCCATAGTGCAGTGTAAACATCGGGTGGGATTTTGGTACAGCCGAACGTAGTACTTGCATCGGTATTTCCGATGTGTACTGCGTCCACGCAGATACGTCCAGATGTCTGCATCCTATTGTCCAGATGTCTTTATCCTAGTCACAGACATCTGGACGCATTTGCGACTATTCCCGCAGTTTACTGCCATTTCTGCCGCAGATGCGGTTATGGCAGTCGCGTCCGTTTTCCGGATGGAAGTGCAGAATTCCTTCTCGGGAGTTAGACCAACTTCTCGTTCTCTAACTCCCAGAATGGATCTCGGCACTCATGTTTCTGATAATCCCGTAGTTGTTACTGGGGCAATATGAACCTGAAAACATCCCTTTTTATCGCAGTGTGTCACAGATGCATACCTTGCACCACAAATGAAATAATGGTATGATTTAAGATTCAGCAAGGTCAGCACACTTCTGAGGAAACTCACCACCATACAACAAAATTAAAAAATAGTGAATAATCTGTAAAATCAACTGAGATAGGCATCCGAATTTATGTTAAACGTTCTGATGGGTGTTATAGTCTTTATATAAACTATTTTAATACCAAATCTGTAAAATTCACCACTAAAGTTGTTTCTTTTAAATGTGTTCTAAAGCAACTTTATAAAAGTTGCGGCACTGGAAAAGAAAGTTTGGTTCCTAAAGCTGAAGAAATGGACTCATATAGTCTGAAGTAATACGTTGTATTTGCTTACTGGAGTTCCATATTGCACGGGGAAATTCACCAGCACCTTGAGTCAGTAGATTCTGGACACTTTCCGTAACTGTCGTTATCTCTTGTTATGTACAGTTTTATATTTAAACCAAATATGTGCAGATTTTGATGCAGGCTAAATAATGCATAACTTCTCACCTCCAATTAGCCACAATTTTACAGAATTTGCAGATGGTTTTGTGAATACCACTAGCAGAACTTTTAGTGGCCTCGGTAAAAGTTTGAATGTGGCAGGAAAAGCAATCAGCTAAACAACGAATCCTCGCAGTTATTTCAGTATTTATTTGATCGCTGACCCAAACATACAGTAGATTAATTTTCATAATTTGTTTTCTACTACATGCACTTTATACGTGTGTCTCAATCTACACAACACTGACTTTTTCATAATCCAGCTTTCATATCCAAGTTTAACTGGGATGTAACAATGAATCTAATTAAGTAAAGCACAATGGCGTTTCCCCATTCTGTAGGGTTGGATGAACAATCAGTCTAGTCAAATTAGTTTAGCCCAGAGATTAAAGCCCCGTGCTGTGAACCCAGCAGCATTAATTCAGCAGCATTGGTTTGAATTCCGCAAGCTCCACGTGCATATGGTGTGACTGAGCAAGTCCCTTAACCTCTCTGCATTTCCGGGCACCTCGGGAAATGTGCAAAGGCTGGGTCTGCATTTCCTGGCCAGGAACCAACGATAAAATGAAAAAATAAATAAAAATAACATGAATAAAAATAGGACCTAGCACTAACATATACCTCTCAAATGACTCCTGTACTTATCTCTCCTGTCTCATTATTATCTGTTGTCATTAACATTTAACAATAGGGATTTCGAAGCTTGCAATTATGTCAAAGTTCTATTTAAGTGTGCTAACAAAATGCAACTCATTTCATGCCATTTGCTCTCATTATTTTACTTATTTTTATTTGGGGGGGGGAGGTGTCTGGGAACTCTTTTTGGCATAGTCTCTCTAATTTTTGATCAGAGGTCCCTGACCATTTGGTATACTATCCTAATTTTTCAGTTAAGAGGATTGGACATTATGTCTTTCTGAGATGAAATTCTCATCTGCTAACAAGGTACATTTTTAAAATTAATTTAATAAAATACAAGTGTAACACAAAATCAACAGGTTTTGCTTTTAGTTGCTTGTTGTCAGTCAGTAATATATATATTAGAGGGAAAAAAACTCTGTTGAATGCATTAGTTAGAGTTGTTCCACAGTGACAAAAGCGAGGAATTTCCGTGTTACGTTGGGGTTGCCGGCCCTAATCTCACCCCATCAGCTGTGTGAAGAAGCACAGGTATAGGAGAATGGGGTGAGAGTTAGGACCGACAACCCCAACACGCACCCCGATGCCAGTTGGGGGTGTGGGCAGGGGGTCCAAGGGGGGCTTTCAACCCTAACACTGAATTTCCTTGCTTTTGTCACTGTGGAACAACCCTAACTAATGCATTAAACAGAGTTTTTTTTGTGCCTCTAATTTCCCTTCTTTTTCAGAAGGATAATGAGAAATAGTAAACGTAATGTGGTGGCGGGAGCGCGGGGCCCAAATGTCTTGTCACATAGTAACACGGTGCCTGAAAACGCAAATGGTAATGTGTATGGTGACACAAAGTAAAACAGAAAGATAAACAGTACTGTAGACACAAATGGTTAAAATAATGCCAATGCAAGTGCAAATGAAAATGCGAAGGGTAACGCATATGGTGCCGTAGACGGGAACAGTAAGTGAAACAGTTACGGAACGGCAAGCAGAAACGGTAAGGGTAACAATAATATAAGCGCACAGGCTGGTTTTCCCCAAAAGCTGCATAGAGAAAGACAGTGAGTACAAAGAATGTATGCATAATAATGGGTCTCAGAGCAGAAAATGAGGAGTTGGAATACTAAATTGCTTATATCTCAGGAACCGTACAACGTAGAAAAAAAATTTAAAAGTCATATGATTTATGACTTTCCTGGCTAGTTTTATACTTAGCCCCCAGTAGGGGGCTAAGCATTTTCTGAGAAAAGTCTGTATCTCGCACCGTTTCCAAGATACGGGCCCTGAAAAGCGCGGCGAATGCCTTAATGTTATCCATGGGAAAAAAAGAGAAGTTCGGAGTGCCATAACTTTGGCTCCCTGTAATATTTTTTCACCAAACCACTAAAAGGTACATCTGTGGGATGTTGGCTGTTTTCTCTCCAAATTTCAGCCCAAAAGACCAAACTGTTATTTTGCAGCAGGGTGGCAAAGAATTGCTGTCATTTTGCCACAGCCTGGAAAAGTACTGTCGAACTTAGCGAAAGCTTTCGCAAATTCATGCGAAAGTGTCACAAATGCGAAAGTATTTTGTGAAAGTACTTTTTCCAGAAATTTGAAAAACATATTTCTGGGGTGTTTTACTCCAAAATAAAGACATGCCTAGCATCTTCAGGGTCCAACTAGTTGAATAGAAAAAGAATTAGGTTGCTACAGGGTCCCAAATTTAAATGCCAAGCATTTTTCTGATGACCAACTGAAAAGAAAATGGTGGATTTGTGACAGTAAAAGGGACATTTGCAAAAGTAAAAACTGCATTTGCGACAGTGTCGAACTTTTTAACTTTTCCCATTGACTTATAATGGGAAATTGTTTTTTGAATAACTTTTGAACTGTTTAGTATTTTTTCATGAAATCTTCAAAAGGCACATCGGGGACCCCAGCCGCACATTCCCTGAAGATTTTGGACCAGTCGCGCAAACCGTGCAACCTGTAGAGATGAGCAAAGAATTCCAAAAAAGCATAAATGCATGTGCAGATCATGCTTAATAACTCCGTAGCCGTACATCTGAACAGTATGAAAGTTGGCAGATCCCAAGATGTATGGTTCTTGATCACGTGTTCCAAACTTCAGGCAAATCCGTTCAATGGTTGCAAAGTTATTAAGGTGCAAACTTTTAGTTTTAACATGTAAATGGCTCCACAACCCTAACTATGGTAGCACTACTGTGCTACCCATATATATATATATATATATATATATATATAGTATTTGTTAGCTGTGTCAGCAGTGGGAGAGCAGGTCACTGTCAGCAACCAGAGAAAGGAGAGTGGAGAGCTGTGTGGAGCTGTGACTACAGTCGGCAACGGGCTCGAGGTTGGTTATCAGAGGAAGGAGAGCTGAGCTGTTTGGATCCGAACTAGCAAGGGGCACAGGTGGCAGTCCAGTGACTGAAGCAGAGATGGATGGCCGGCCAACCACAGACAGCGGTGTAGGAACAGGCCAATCAGGGAGAGAGGTGCCAAGGCAGTAGGCTTTAAAAATAGCCAGCCAGACTGATAGAAGGACTAAAAGTGGGAGCAAGGAGCATCCTGAGCTAAAGAAATCACTGTGAGGAGCTGGCTTGCAGCAAAGGAACTGGGTTCTGCATTTCTCCACAGGGGACTTGGACTTCAACCTCAGTGGATATGGGAAATTGACACAGACATGAAGAAATTCTAAAAAGTCTTGACTGTGGGTTGGGGCTGAGGAGGGGGTGAGGGTCGGGGGCCCAAAAAATACATAAGGGTGATTTTAGGACTGTATCTAAATATCACAGAAGAAATGGTAGGGCAGCACAGAGGGAGGGGCAGCCAAGGAAGGGGGATCTTTGGCAGGGTGGTGGGGTGCAGTGGCTGTGGAATGGCTATGATCCTAAATTGGGCTTGGAGGATGGGGGGTTGTGTGATGTGTAAGCAACTCACTCAGCTGAGAGAGGAAGTGGTGGGGTTAAATGGGGAACTGGGGAAAGGGGGTAGAGAGACCAGGACGGTATAAGCCAAGGAAGGAGTGAGAAGGTCTGAGTGGATTCACTGGATGTTCAGATACACTATTCCGAAAGTCAAAGGCTTGGGAGGGAGAGGATGGAAGGGGATCCAGAGGTGGTAACTCATATGAGTAAGTCCAGATTTGGGACAGTAACGCTTGAGACAGGAGGAAAGGGGTCAGTGGAAACTGACTGCAGGAAGTCTAGAGGCACAAAAATGATGCCTGCAGCTAGAGAAAAGGGGTCAGTCAGGGATCAGGACAAATGGAAGACAGTAGGCTCAGAAAAAGGCAAACAGATGCCCAGTATGAAGGACAACACAGCCATAGGTGAAATGGGCCAGAGGGTGGAAGCAACAAATAGTTTTGCTTTCCTAGGTATTCTAGTCGAGGACATTAGAGAGAAATGGTCCAGCAGGGCCATCAGAGAAGGGGGGGGTGCAGAGCGGCTGGAGGATGTGGGGGGGGAAGATCTCAGGTGCAGTGGAAGGGGGGAGGAGGAGACAGGCACATCGTATGCAGGAGAAGGGGTGGAGGAGTGGATGGGCACATTAGGGACACACCAAAAGGTGGCACTAGGGGAATTGTGGCATAAGAAAAGGGGCAGGAAGAAAGCACTGGAAGAGCTGGAGTTGAACTCCTGGGAAGCTGAAAATGAACTGGAGGAAACCCTGCAGGGTAGGAGCTGCAGTAGGAGCCTGGAGCATGTGCCGGGCAGGGTGCAGGAGAGAGGAAATATGCAGACAGGGCAGGTGGTAAGGAGGAAGACTTCCCCATGTGTGGTACCATGCTCAAAACCTACTGCAAAGATGGGCAGGACAGGAACAGTTGGAGGGGGATCAAGCACAGTTGGCACAATCTCACACAGTGATGCAGACAAGGGAAGGCCAGGAGCAGTTAGAGGGGGGTCAGGTGAAATTAGATCATGCTCAAGCAGTGAAGTAGGAGGGGTCTGCAGGGATGAAGGAAGCCAGGCGGAAGTACAAGGGATGAAGAGGTACAGGAGTGGGGAGTCTGATGAAAGGCTAAAGGGAAAGGGTGAAGAGGTACAGATGCTGGGTGTGGGTAAAAATCAGGATAGGCTAGGTGATGGGGAACAAAAGATGAGCTGGGGCAGAAACCAAGTCAGGATGGAACATGAGGAGGAGTCCAAAGGGAGCCAAACCCTGTGACACAAAGCTAGAGTCCAAAAGGACACCCAGGAAGCAGGGGGCAGTAGAGTGGCACTCTTGGGGGACTCAATAATTAAGGGGCTAAAATGTGGAAGAAAGGGAGCAAAAAACAATGCAATATGGGTACAGTGCATGACGGTGCTGGAGGTGAGGCATCATATTCCTTCCTGGAGTAAGCAGCAGGATGAAGGACACATCTGGTGTTTCACCTGGGCACAAATGACTTGGAAGGGAACAGTCTGATGGAGGTACAGGCAAGGTTTGAGGAACTTGCTAGGTTCTGTAGGAGCAACACTGTTTTTCCTTCCATTTCCTTCTCTGAGGTGTTGCCAGTACCAAGAGTGAGCACACCCAGAAAGGAGAAGATAAGGGCATTCAACAGTTGGCTACAAGGTTGGTGCAGTCAGATGGGGTTCGGCTGGATAGGTGACTGGGGCTCTACATTGGAGGAAGTTGGGGCTGTATGCCCAAGACAGGCTGCACCTGAGCTCTTCAGGGGCAGCTGCACTACACAGTAAACTGGGGGACTTCAAGGCAAGAAAGTTCAATTTAAACTAAATAAAGGGGGGGTGGCTAAGAACAGGGCCAGCCTTATGTGAGGCAGAGCAGAGAGGCTATCAGCCTCCCCCCCAAGTCACAGCACTCATCAAGGGAACAGTTAGCAGCAGGGAAGGATGGGATGGGGCTACATGTTGGAGGGCTTTGGTTGCAAATGCCAGGAACCTGGAGAACAAAATGGGAGAACTGGAGGCCACCATGATGGAGGAGAACCTAGACATTGTAGCAGTGAGTGAGACTTGGTGGAATGAGCACTGTGCCTGGGAGACAATGATCCCAGAGTATCGGTTGTTTAGGAAAGATTGGGAGGGAAAGGGGGGAGGGGTGGCATTATATATCAGGGAAGGGATTGGGGCCATGGAAGGGCAGGATGAGGAGGGGGAAACAGAGATAATGTGGGTTGCCCTAGACAGGGGACGGGGAAAACCTGCATGTTGGGGTAGTCTATAGGCCTCCTATACAGGGGGAGGAAGGAGATAGACACTTTGTAGAATCAGTAGCAAGGATGGCATGGAAAGGGGAAATTTTGCTAGTTGGGGACTTAAACCTTCAGGACATCAACTGGGAGGCCCAGACAGCAATCTCCGCAAGGAGCAGGGGCATCTTAGAGGCTCTTCAGGGCATATTCCTGCAACAAAGGGTCAGTAAGCCCATTAGGGGTGTAAACCTGTTGGATGTGGTCCTCACAAATGGGAACAGTGTGGAGGAGGTGGAGTTGGGGGAAGAGCTTGGCACCAGTGACCACAGGGCTATCAGGTTCAGGGTGAGAGCGGGCAGGGAGAGGGTTAGGACAAGAACCAAGGTAATAGACTTCAGAAAGGCTGACTTTCATGGAATGAGGAAGGTAGTTGGGGAAGAAATGTTGAGGATAGGGGATGTGCAGGGGGTGGAGAAATTATGGGCAGCCATCAAGAGAGGGGTATTTAAAGCCATGGACTCATGTATAAGAAGGGTAAGAAAGAATAGAAGACAGAAAAGACATCTATGGTTCACTAGAGAGGTGGTGTTAGGGGTCAAGGAGAAGACTACAGCATTCAAGAGGTACAGGAGGACACAAAAGGATGAGGACAAGGAAATCTACAGGGAAAAAAGAAAGGAGGCTGGGCAAAAGATAAGGAGGGCTAAGGAGGCCACTGAGGAGAGGATAGCAAAGCAGGCAAGGAGAGGGGACAAAACCTTTTTTAGGTACGTTGGAGAAAGGAGGAGGGCACAACATGGGATTGGAAGGATAAGGGGGAAAAGTGGAACAATACTGGAAGGGGACTTCAGAAAAGCGGAGACATTTAACAGCTATTTCGCCTCAATCTTCACAGAGGAAAGGGAGTGTAGGGGACCAGGAAGGGGTGGGGAGGGTGACAGCCACAGGCAGGTGGCTGTGGCAGAATTCACTGCTGAAGGAGTAAGGGAAAAGCTGGGTAGTCTTAGGGTAGACAAGGCAATGGGGCCTGATGTAATACACCCAAGGGTTCTCAAGGAGGTGAAGGATGAACTGGCACTGCATCTAACAAGGCTGTTTAACTTGTCCTTGGTCACAGGGGTGGTGCCAACAGACTGGAAGAGGGTAGAGGTGGTCGCACTACATAAGGGGGGATGGAAAGACAAGGTCAAAAACTACAGTCCTATTAGTCTTACATCGGTGGTGGGGAAGGTAATGGAAACACTACTTAAGATCAGGTTGATAGAATACTTGGAGAAGAATGGCATGCAGGATGACAGGCAGCATGGCTTCACCAAGGGTAGGTCCTGTCAGACTAACCTGATAGAGTTTTTCGATGGGGTGACACAGATAGTGGACCAGGGAGGAGCAGTGGACGTGGCCTATCTGGATTTCAAGAAGGCCTTCGACACCGTTCCGCATGGTGGAATGGTACGTAAGCTGGACAGACTAGGGGTGGACAACAGGATCACCAGGTGGGTGGGAAACTGGTTGAAGGGAAGAAGTCAGATGGTGGTGGTAAATGGGACACATTCCAGGGAATGGGCGGTGACCAGTGGGGTGCCACAGGGGTCAGTGCTAGGACCAATACTCTTCAAAATCTATGTTAGTGACCTAGCAGAGGGTCTAGAGGGATGGGTGTGCCTGTTTGCAGATGATACAAAAGTCTGCAATAGGGTGGATTCACCTAGTGGGATGCAAGCCATGAGGTGGGACCTGGAGAGGCTGGAGAGGAGGTATGACACCTGGAAATTGAAGTTTAACACTCAAAAGTGCTCGCTGATGCACCTGGGATGGCATAATAGGAGGGAAACTTACTCTCTTGGGGGGTTGGTGATTAAGGAGAAGGAAACAGAAAGGGACCTGGGGATTATGGTATCGCGTGACCTCAAGGTGGGCAGCCAGTGTAGCAGGGCAGTGGGAAAGGCAAATGGAATGCTGGCCTGCATTGTTTGGGGTTTTAATAGCAGGAAGAGGGAGATGCTAATGCCATTATACAGAACTATGGTTAGGCCGCATCTGGAGTATGGGGTGCAGTTCTGGAGGCCTCACCTACGAAGAGATGTTGAACTGGTGGAGAGGGTGCAGAGAAGGGCAACCAAAATGGTACGAGGGATGCAGAATGTACCCTATGAGTGAAGATTGAAAGGGATGAATTTGTACCCTCTAGAGATTAGGAGGGAGAGGGGGGACATGATTGAGACCTTTAAATACCTGAAGGGAATAAATATGGTAGAGGGTAACAGCTTGTTCAAATTGAAGAAGGGAGTGAACACGAGGGGACATAGCCTCAAACTGGAAGGTGGGCAATACAGAGGTAATGTCAGGGGGCAGTTTTTCATGGAGAGGGTGGTGGAGGCTTGGAACAAGCTGCCAGAGGAGGTAGTGGCAGTTGAAATAGTGGATGGGTTCAAGAAGGCTTGGGATAGATTTAAGGAGTTGGGAAAAGAGGGTGAAAGCATAACAGAAGGGGGGAGGTAGGGTGTTGGGCAGACTAGCTGGGCCGTGGTGCCTTTCTCTGCCATCACATTTCTGTGTATCTGTGTATATACACACATTTTGCTTCAGTTTTTACAGCCTTTACATTATGTTGCACGTGCTAAGAATGCAAATATACTGTAGCTGCTTGTTTTTAATATGCCTGAAGTATTTGCTAGAGTTTAGTTTTCAATTCATGAAACTTTTTCCTATTTGAAGCACACTCATTTAAAGATCATATAAAAAACTTAGATGAATTTTTGCTCTGAATCGAAACATTTGTGATGAATTGTTAAAGCATTCTTCTCTTATTAGCTATTCAGTCTTTCCTTTCGGGTATCAAAACTCTGATCATTCATTGTTGACTTTGTGTGACAGAACAACGCTTATTTAGCAAGTGATCAAGTTCAAATCTCACTTTGCAGCTTGTAGGTAATTTGGGTTGATGGTTAGGTATATGCATAATGTGGTTCCACACCCCCTGCAGATGCTGAACATACTACCCTCCAAATGTCTATATAATTTAACTTTTCACTTTTAAAGGCAAGTACATTTTTGCATTTGTTCATCTATACCTTGTTGTGCAACCAAGGCAATACAAAAGTTCAAGAATGACCCCCTCCAGCCTCTGATGGGGGGGGGGAGTAGCTTTGCACACAATCCGCTTACTAGTGGGATTGACTGCCTACAGACCTGAAGGTAGTCTCTGGCCCAGGTGGTCCAATCAGATCCAGAAGTAGCTGGAGGGGCCGGCACAGGCCACTGTAATTGGGAGGTGCCTGTGACTTACAAAGGGTTGGTCCAGAGAGGTGCTTGCCCTCTTTGGACCAGCTGCAACTGAAGATATGTTATTTGGTTTATAGCAGCAGCAGTTTTCCTGAGGTCTGGTTAGCCTGCCAAGTGGTTTTGCTTTTATTTGGTCAGCTGGCTTTTCTTCTCCCCCCCTTCCCTTTTCGCTGTTCAACCCTGTTGGTGTTTTCATTCAATTTCCTTTCTTGTTTTACTTAGTCCTTATTTGCATGGTTTCCAATCTAGTCCTGGTGGCCATTTTTCCACATTTCCTTTTCTTCTGGTTGAGGTCATCATTGTTTTGGCCTGGCTGTGCTGTCCCAGCTGTCCTGTTGCCACACCCTTTTTCTGTTCTTTTCCCTTGCTGGCTCTAAGTGATATAGGTTACCCTTAACTGGTCTTTTTGTGCCCCCCCAACATATTTCCCTGTCCCCTGGCCTCCCACTTCCTTCATCCTGGCTCATTCCTCCCTCCTTGGTTCCCTTATGGCCATTTGTCCTACCCACTTTTGCTGGTTTACTGTTTTTATACCACCCCTTGTCAGTCTGTTTTTTCTCAGCCTTCACTCCATTGTCTGGCAGACCATCCCATCACACTGCTTTTATTCCCCTTGCTCCTGGCCACCACCTCTGATCTTGTTTTTTCTACATGTAGCTAAGCCTTATTGCCTGCTTCCAGTCCACAGCACCCACCACATTCCCACTGCCCTCTGTGTCTTTGCTGCCCCAAGTCCTTTATGTGGTTCCCCACTGTCTTCCTTGCTGTTTGGCTGGGGGTTTGCCTTGCCATGAACTTTTCCTCCCCCTGGCTGGTGGCAGCCTCCTCATCCTTCAGCTGCTCTCACTTGCTCCCTGCTCCATGCCTGCTTTCTTCTGCCTCTTGCCTTTCTTGTGGTCCCTGAAACCTGGTGGATGGCTTCCTTTGAGTGCTGCCTCCCTGATAGTGGCATCCACTGCCAGGCTCTTTTTTCCTAGCTGCCTTTCTTCTACTCAACCTGCTTATGTTTCCCCCATGTTCCATACTGTCCTTAGTTTTCCTTTAGAATCACTCAGTGCAGGTTTTTGCCAGTCCCCCAAAGTTTCTCTCTCTATTTAGATCTCAGTCAGTGTGAGCTTCTAAACAGAGACAAAAGGAATCACACATCCCATTTCCTGCTTGCTGCAGTCCCCCCATGTTCCACTTTTTTTCTTGCTCCCTAGCTGTCCTGGCTGGTGGTTTGCCTTACCATGGTCTTTCCCTCTCCCCCCCCTTCATCTGGTGGCAGCCTCCCTGTGCTTTGATGACTCTCACGTGCCCCCTGCTCCACACCTGTTTCTTCTGCCCCTTGCCTTTTTTGTCATTCCCACTGCCCCAGTGGAAGCCACCATTGCACGTTGCTTCTCTGTTATTGCACCCGATGCTGGGCCCCCTTTTTCTGTTTGCTTTTCTTCTCACCTTTGCTTTTGTCTCCCCCCCATGCTATGTGGTTCTTTTTCTTTTATTTCTTGTGGCTTCCCTACCCCCCCCCCACCATGGTAGCTGGCTGATCTGAATAAATAAATACAAACAAACAGAAAAATGAAACAAACATATATAACAGCATTGGCAGGGAGGTGAGTAGGGTTTTTATCCAGCTGTGTATGGACTTTGTCTATTTTTATGTGGAAGGTGGGTGGGTTGCCGTAATGGTGGGGTACAAGGCCAGGCTTAACTGGAAACTGCAGAAGGTAGATTGACAAGCTTGGAAGGTGGGTGAGTTTACTGGCTGGGTATTGTTTTTTTTATTTTCTACTCATCTTCAGAGGGCAGCACTCGGGAGGTGTGTGTGGATGTATATAGAATATTACATGAATAAAGAAATATCAAGCATTTAGAAAGTGTTTTTCCCTTTCTTTTCCATCTAAGTGTTTTTCTGCTAATTTTCTTAGATAGCTATGTTGGCCACATGCGAGTTTGTTAGGTCACTTAACTTTATGCTTGTGTCAGCTCTCAGATATCTGTTCTTCCTTTGGTTTCTTCCTTTATATGAGGTCAAGTTTGTTATGTTCAATATTGTTTACCTGTTATAAAGAAAATATATTAATAGGGATGGGGAAGGTGTTTTTCCATAACTGTAATTTTCTGTTTCATAATGTTTTATGCCAGGCTACCAGATTACTTGGTCTCTTTGTTTTCCTAATTTTTGAGGAATTTGTATTTGTGGGCATGGGATTTGACTAAAAAAAAAAGTTGCTGTGTTGTCCATAATTATAAAAATTCTCCATTGTTACTTCCCCTAGTAGGAACATTACTGTCTGGTTTTGCTTTCACCTGTTCTTGTGCAGCTACAGTATCTGTAAGCAATGGCCTTCAATCAGGTCAGTTTGCCTGATCGTGGGTGGGCTCCCACTGCCTCACCAGCAGCTCAAGCAAGTGGACAGAAGCAAGCTTTTTTAGATGTGATGCAGCACTTGAAAGAACTTGTAGGACCCAATGGTATGCAGGCCATGTCAGACCTGAAAACAAGCCTAGATGTACTTGCTGGGGGTGGTTGAGAGGACACTGCCAGAGGTGACAAAGTGACCACAGCACAAGTCACCAACCCAAGAGCAGAGCAGGGAGGATACTCTTCCAGGAGGAGACAACATTCCACTCAGCTCCTTGAGTCTCTGGCTCAAGAGAACAGACTGTAGATTAGGGCAAGGTAGACCAGAAACATGGACATCTACAATACCAGTGGAGGGAAGACAAAGGAGAATGGAAGTCAACCTTGTGGACAGCAGCATTGGGGCAGCTGACTGGAGATATGGGAAGACATGAGGAGTACACAGGCAGTTTTCATGATGATCATGCCATCATTGAGTTAGAGCAGTCATCAGATGATGAGTATGAAGGTGGTGATGATGAGGCAGGAGGGCTGCAAAATCTGAATGATATGGCTACTTTTATGGCCAAAAATAAGCCTTTTCCAGGGTTGGTCAGAAATTCCACAACCCAGCAGACCACAGCAGGGACAGTGGCAGGTCCAGATGAACAGCCCCAAGGGGCATATTTTTTGCAGGTTCTCAGAAGCAATGTTTTCCATTTTTACACAGACAGCTGCCAGAGGAAGAGGAGAAGGAAAGAAAGAAAAGGCAGGAAAGGCCACAGAGACCAAAAGTCCTTTACACATTCAAATACTTGGCAGTGGCTTTCAATATATACATGTTGGTTTATACTGCAGAGTAGAGAAAATTTAAGGAATGGGTGGGGACACGTGTGAGCTATTGACAATGGCAACCTTGCACATGCAACGGCAGAACATGTTGCCTGCAGTAGTGATCCAGCAGCACACAAGTGGGGTTTCCTAGAGATAGAGCATGCCACCATGGGCCCTAGTGGAGGTGATTTACCAAATAAATGATCCCATAGGGAAGGTTACTGGATGTTTAGGTTAAAGGCCATGGCAAGGGATTAAATTATAAATTTGAATTCTCCCCTTATTAGTAATGTGAGTATCTGTCCCTTCTGGGCTGGCCTTCTTTTTCCCATGTCCTTAGCCTCATGTGCGTTCTTCTCTTCCCTTTTTTTTTTCCAGTCCCCCCCTCTTCCACTTTCTTCTTTTTTCTATTTGGGCTTCCTGTATATAAACTGTTTCTGATATGTCTACTATCTCTTTACATGTTTAAACATGTTTTGGTATTTTGGTGACATCTTTGAATAAGATGTAATAATATACATGATTTCTATGGTGTTCCACCTTTACTCCTCTTATAACGTCACAAAACAGGATTTATCTGACTAGGTTATCAGCCTTTTTGAAACTCTGAAATTGCAAAGAAGTGGTTTTAATATATGATATAGGCCTGTGTGGGCTTATTTAATAGAATCTTGTGCTACATATATGCAATGATTTTTATAGAGTGACACATTTATGTATTAAATGTGTCTTTTGAATTTTGACAAGTGATGTATTCAATCTGCTTATTGTGTGTATGTATTTTTAAACTAATGGATGTAGTGCTTATGTATTGTGGTTGCCACTATTGTTATGTGTTTACACATGGGTAATTCTCATATCAAATTGAGACTGATTTTGTAACACTATAAAATGTGTGTTATTTTATGATCACTTTAGCTTCTGGTTAAAGCAGGCAAGCGTGAAATGACATTTTGTGGTGGGGTGCACAGCTGTTTTTATGGGTGTGGAGCATTGCTAATTAACATTTCTAATATTTGTTGCCATTTGACTCCTCAGTGAGGTTTTCTTTATTTTGTTTATAAAGTATGGTTTTGTTATGACGCTCAATTGCTGCCTGAGCTGCCCTTTTCTTTTGCCTATTGTTACAGTTCTCTGTTGCCCCCTCAACATGAAGAAGATATTCAGGTAGTTTCTAAGCTTTTCTTTGCTTCTGCAGACACAAGGTAAGTGGGGTTATGCACGAAGCACAAAGGCAAGTTTGCCCAGGTCACTGGACAGAACAAGAGACTGCAGGAAGCCCATCGTCTTGGAACTGAAAGGTTATGTTTCTCATTATGCCACTCCAAAACTAACCACTGTGGCCCACCAAGAATCACAACCTTGCACAAGGTGGAAGTGGTCGAACGTGCTTACATTTCACTAAGTACTTGTCTGTAAGGCCATAAGGCAGGGGTCGAATTAACATTGTTTTACTAGCCTGAAACCTAGTGCAAATTGATCAGGGCTAGTGCAGCTAACTCTCTACTTGCCTGTCTTGACTAGTGCAGGTTTGTCATGGCTGTTAATGAAGTTAAAAAAGTCCCTACTTTAGCAGGCTCTAGTCCTCATGCTAATCTCTCTGAGTGTTCCAGATGGCCTGGTGTGATTAACAGCTCATTAAGAGCTGCAATTATCTGGCAGTTCAAGAAGGGGATCCCACACAAAACTTAATGTGAGTCATTATTACCCCATTGTTAGGACTTTCAGCTAGTGTCCATAGTGTGATCAATGGTAGAGTGCTGTTAAGTCACTAGCTTCCAGTTTTCTGAATGTGTGTCTGTATGATGATTTGTCCCACATTATTAAGACCAGTGCCCCTCATTTCCCTACATTTTAAATGCCTGTATCCAGCATTTCAGTGACAAAATGCTAAGTGGTATACAGAGTCTGTTCTGCAGGTGATGGGTTTTATCCCAGGCTCATCATAGTTGCTCCCTCTCCCCTCCAAATCTCTCAGCTCTGTACTTTCCCTGGACACCAGTGGAGACCTGACTCTGAAATAACCATATGTAGATCCATAGCTGCCATTACAGGCAGATGTAGGGGTCCCCCACTCTTCTAAATGGACCATGTCAGCCTGCCATCCATGCAGTCCAACCCTTATCCCACCCAGCATATACTTTCATCCTAAAAACAATGCCTTGGAGCATGCATGGTACAAAAATAAACCTTAATATATAATTTGAAATACTAAAATAGTCTTTCCTGGGGTGCCTAGATCCTTCTAACTAGAACAAGAGACAGTATGGCATTATGCCTGTGTACTGGTTCCTGTGGGCTGATGAAAGGACAATGTTAAAAAAAAAGTCTGTTATTGGGGCAGAGCATGTTAAAATCAATACTTTTAAAATTAAAAATGTCGATGGTGATATTTGCTCTGTAACTGTAAACTAATAAAATTTGAATTAAAACAAAATAAAAATGTCTAGGGTTTCCATTTCCCAATCCCCTTTGTGTAACCCCTTCCACAAAGAAATCCTAGATGTTCCCCTGGCTCACTTGACAATGTGTAAAAACTTCCCGAAGTGCAGGTCTCTGGTTGATAATATGGTGGGTCTGAGAGTGTCTTTTTCTGCCTGTTTCTGTTCATTGCACTGTGGGTGGGGGTGAGTATGGTGATGGGCAGAGCTAGGCCTGCTTGATTGAACATTATCTATTGTGGAATACTCTAGTTCGGGGGGGCAGAAAAAGGAAGAGAGGGGGCTATGGTACAAAACAATGAGGGACACACTTTGTGTGATTGCATTGTAGTCTTTTTTTTGGGGGGGGCAGTAAGCAATGTGGGACCAGGGTAAATGTGCAATAATCAAAGAATTTTTTAGCTTGCATTTTTTCCTGTATACATGATCCAAATTTACCATTATAATTTGGGCTAGTGAAACCATCTGCGGGCTAGTGAAATTTTGAATCAACTATCCCTGCTGGTTAGTGCAAAAAAATGTTAAGGTTGACCCCTGCCAAAAGGTGAGGGTCTTTTTCCACACATGGGGATAGATAGCCATTTACTGCATGCCAGTTCTCAGTAGTCTTCAGAAAGAATCTGTGGTGGGCAGGAAGGAGAACAAAGGGATTTAACACGCATTCATTTAGGATAGGTGCAGCTTTCGAGGCAGCTAGGCTCGGTATGACAGCAGACCAAACACATGGCCTCAGAAGATGGGCATTCAGTGCTAAGGGAAACATCAGACTGCAGTTTGAATGTATGAAAAGGTGAAGGGAATGAGCAGGGAAGCCCAGGCCAACAAGGGCTTAAGCATTGGGCATAGCTCACAGATGCAGACCACTCACATCTTTTTTCTGTTTTTCAGGGTCTGTCACTTGGGGTTCAGAAAATTAGGACTATAGGACTTTCAGATATTCAAGAGGTGCACAGCAGATTGAAGACTTGACTGTATAGTGCACAGTTGGAATTGTAAAGACATAAGGTTATTGTGAAATGTATAGGAAGGGGAGGTTTTGAAAAAGTATGCAGGGAAGTGAAAAGGGAGGTGCCCTGGTTTGCTTCCTGGCATGTTTCGTATGTTGTCCAACATTTCCACAATACAAGGAGATGTGAAGCATTGTATAAAATGGATGGTGTGCACTTATCGGGAATTAGAAATTGTATTTTCAACCTGGAACTACACAACATTTGTGAAGTCATTGTGGCAGTATACAGTAGGACCCCTGGGCTATTGGTGGGGAAATGTGCATAGGCCAAGTTTAGGTGACAGTAATTTCATGGGAGACCCACCTAAAAAGTGGCCTTACAGAGGTCAAATTATTGGGTGAGACCCAAATTGGAGTCATGAGCCTGGGTGGGTATGCATTTGGGCCAAGGAGGGTGGTCACATGGTTGGGGTGTGCACTAGAATGCAGGGTGGTCAAGATCAGTAGCTGGGCAGTGCATCCCCAGGGTGGGCATGCTCCTCAGTGAGGGTTCTGAATATTTGCACAAATCCAGTGGGAAGGTGGAACTGTCCAGTGGAAAGACACAGCCTGGTCTGATTTGTCCAACCTATAGGCCAAGATTCCCCGCATTATGTGTGGCATGCATGACTAAGGGTCAAGCCAAGGTGATACATGTATTTCCTGCCTCAGTGGCCCTTGTTTGATTTTGCTATGTATATCTTATGATAATAACATGTTTGTTAACATTGTTTTCATTGAATTAAGTAAAGCTGAAGCCTTTTTGTATCTGAAGATTGGTGTGTGGTGCTTTATTTCTGGTATGAGGGGATCTGTTTGGGCAATGCCCTACTATATTTATTTATTTATTTAGATTTTGGTAACTGGGTAAACCCACTGAGACCAGAGGTCCCTTTTTCAGGGATGACCCGGGATTAGTTACATACAGCAAAAATTACATGCACTGGACAATAATACAGAGGTTAAAATTGTTACATACATTGGTGTGACAGTAATTACAGTTGACAATACGGTATTTACATTTATTTATTTATTTAATTTTTATTTACCAGGTAAGGTGCACTAGCCAAAAGACTATTTTCAGGCATGACCCGGTAGGGTACAGAGACAAAACTTCAAATAGATACATATTTGTACATAATACAAGTAACAAATAAATGTTTGGCAAACAGAGAGAGGGATGGGATTAGAGAGTTTGGGCTATGGTGGTTTGAAGCAGGAGCATACATAAGAGGAAAAGAGATAGTGGCGTAGTTCTCTATTAAAGGATATGTGGGATGCATTTTGATGTAGAGTTAAAGGGAGTGTGTCTAAGAAAAGTGGTGCATGACAGGCAAAGGTATGACCACCTTTCGAAGTACGATTTCTTGGAATGAGAACAGGGACAAGGTCCGCAGAGCACAAAGCATAGTTGGTCTTGTGTTAGAGAAAGAGACTGGCCAGAGGTTTAGGTGAGTGGGATCTAATGATGCTGTCAGTAATGGATCCAAGTGCATAAGACCTTAGTTCTTAAGGAGGAAGCCAATCCAGATCTGAGTAGAGGAGACAGTGGTGTTTCAGACAGGGGGAGCAAGATGCGAAGTGACACATATTATTGTAGGTAATATCCCACTTTCATAGACTTGAGTTGCAGGCAGAAAGATATGTGGCAAGCCCATATGTGAGAGAGGGAAGTAGTATCCCACAGGCAATGGCCAGCCTTGCTGAGGGGGTGAGCGCATAGCAAGTACGGTAGGCAATACCGAGTTTGGAGTTTACCTGCTTACAGGTAGCTTGAATGTGGAGATTGGAACTCAGAGATGGGTCAAGAGTGACCACTAGATATTTGAAGGAGTTTATGACACCTACAGATGTGCCATCAGGGGAGGAGATACTAAAGAGTGCCTGGGCATGTCTGAGTTTGAGACTGGAGCCAAACATTGCTTGGGTCTTTGATTTATTTAGAATAAATTTGTGATTTATAAGCCACTGGTGGATACATTGAAAGTCACAAGACAGTTGAGAGTTTATGTCACCAATACTCTTGGAACTGGTATACAGTACAATGTCATCCACATATAGCTGAGAGGAAGTTTTAAGGAGATTTGAGGTAATGCTGTTGATAAAAATTGAGAACAACTGAGGACCTAAGCTCAATCCTTGGTGAACCCCCAATATTAATGGTAACCTTGTCAGAGAGGGTAGAGTTAAATTTCACATATTAGGACCTATCAGTCAGATAGCTATTAAACCAGTTCACAACATCTGATGAGAAACCTAGACAGTCGAGAGTGGCGGAGAGGATGGAATGGTCAATGAGATCGAATGCCTTGTCATGTCAATGAAAATGGCCCCAGTGAGCCAGCCAGAGTCCATGGCCACTAGAGTGTCAGACGTAAGTTTGAGCAGGGCAGTAGTAGTACTATGACCCTTGCAGAAACCATGTTGAGTGTCAGTTAAGAGGTCGTGTTTCAGAAGAAAGTCAGTGGTTTGGATGGCAACTAGTTTCTCTAAAATTTTGCTTAGAGCAGATAGGATGGCAATGGGTCTGTAGTTGGTAGGGTCAAACGGGTCACCTTTTTTAAGCACAGGAGTAACTCTGGCTGACTTCCATATCTCAGAGACAGAGCTTTGACACAGAGAGAGGGTAAAAATGAAAGCAAGGGGAGCAGCTATGTGTGGGGCAGCTAATTTTAGGAGCCTAGGTTCCAGGTTGTCAGACCCCACGGCGGCTGCATACTCTGAGATGTTTCACAGAAGTCTGAGAACCTCATTACTCTGGATAGTGGAAGGTGTGCCCAGTAAGTGGATTTTGCTTGTATGACAGGATTTGATGGGGTAGAGAAAGTGGAGGTGTATTGAGTAAGGTCAGCAAATTGCTTATTAAAGAAGTTAGCAATGGTGAGGGGATTGTTACAGTGGATGCCTTTTAGGGACATATTATTTGGAGTAGTGGACTGTTTTGAACCCAAGATGAACTTAATATGGGACCAAATTTTTTTCAGGTACCCCCTGGGAATCTGTTAATAGATCCTTACAGTATGAACTTTTTGCTTGCTTGATTTCTCTTTTGCAGGCATTTCTCAGAGCTCTGTAGGTGTGAAAGTCTTCTAGTAGGCCAGATTTCTTGTAACAAAACCAGCTTTAGTCCCTCTGTCGTAATTTGGAGAGGAGGTCAGATTTCAGCCATCGAGTCTGCTTATTTCTTACATGCCTAGTCACAAGATGACTGTGTTTTTCTTGTAGGTATAGGAATTTTGTCAAAAAGATGTCTAGAGCAGACTGAGCGTCCGATGAGCTATAGAGAGAGGACCAGTCAGTGCAAGTGACATGAAACAGAAAGGCCTGAGGGTCAAAATTCATATAATTATGGAAGGTAATGTAATGGGGCTTCAAAGGTTCAGGTCTACCTTTCCTCCAGATACAGAAGGTGGTGGAGTGGTGAGTTATGGCATCAGGCAGGATGCCAGCATCAACTATGCTCTCAGGGTGGTTCAAAGTGGCGGAGCTAGGTTTGGGAGTGTTTTGGAGCCGGGGGAGCCATTCAGTCAATCACAGGCTCCACAATGGGCACTAAACAGTGAATAAAGATGGTGGTGGGGCACCACTACTCACACTGGGGCAGCCAGGAGGGGTGACCACCCCCAGCCCCCCCTAGCTCCGCCACTGGGCGGTTAGTCATAATCAAGTCCAGCAGCATACTGGTATTTGATTGAGGAGCAGTTCTGGTGGGTAAGAAGATAAGCTGATGTAGGTTGTAGCTTTGCAGTTTAGTCAGGGCTGTCACTTGTGAGCCTCTGAGCCAGTTTATGTTAATGTCACCTAATAGAAGAACTTCACTATTTCCTGAGTGGGAAGTGGTTTGGTCAAGTAACTCATCCAGTCCTTTTTGGCCATGGGTAGGGGGATTGTAGGCACAGACAATATGCAGCTTCTTTGTGCCTAAGGTGAGGAGGACCTGAAGAGCCTCACAGTGGTCAAGGGGAGATGAGCTAATAATAAAGAGCTGGAGGTGAGACTTGAAATATATAGTTGTGCCACCCCCCATTTTTGGTCTGGTCTGTCATTTTTAAGGAGATTATAAGATGGTGGAGAGCACAGAGAGTCAGGGTTGGATGGCTTCAGTCACGTTTCAGTGAGGCATGTAATATCTGGCTTATGGAGGGCAGCCCAAGATTCAAGTTCAGCAAAGCTAGGCACAAGGCTCCTAATATTGTGGTGTGTAATAAGCAGAACTTTAGTGTTTGGGCTAGGGTCAGCTGTGGGAGTTTGGGTTGGGTTGTATGTCCCCTGAGAGCAGAATAGCCAGTAACTGGAGGTACCAGAGCTTGTGATGCATGAAAAATGATAGGGCACGAGCCCAAAAGGAGCAGCATTTGTGAGCATGGGCAACCAAGTGGACCCATGTCTTGCTAGGAAGTAACGATGTGGGATTACAGTGAAATGTAGGTCCCACTAGAAGATTTGAAAAGGTGAAGTCATATTGTTGATAGTGTGGGAGAGTGGATTCAGCATGAGGGACATAAGTAATTGACAGATGTAACAAAGGCAGAGTGCCTAAGAGGAGAAGTAGTAGCAATTGATAATTAATTTTTCAGGCCCCAAAACTAGTAGCTCAAGATATGGTGAGGGACTAAAGAAGACTAGGAGATTTGTGAGGGGGAGAGAGAGATGCAACTGTGAGCGATCTCTTATTCAAGGGTTAGGTAGTCAGATTAGAAGTGTAGGTGCCTGCAAGGAGCTGAAGGGAGAAGCTGCAAGCTGAAAAATAGAAACTTATGGGCAGTTTGAATTAGAAAAACTGAAAAGCAGCCAATACATTGGAGTAACAGTAGTTACAGCTGACACACTCATTGGAATGGGCATGGAATACAGTAGTCACAGTTGACACATTCATTGGAAGGGGCAAGGAATAGGGGGCTAGCGATTGCAGCCAGAGGCTGAGTTCCAGAAGGTACACTTTGAGGCCCAACTTGAATCCTTGGAAAGATGGCCTGTGGGGTAGCACATTTAAAGGAATGCTTGCCTGGGTTGGTGTGTACCCATGGGATGTCAAGGGGATGGACAGCTGAAGATCTCATGTCACAGCATTGTACTTTGGGGTTGAACAGTCCATGCAGGTGAAGAGTAGGGCCAGTGGTGGTGAATTTGTAGGTCAGGCAAATCGAGGAGTAGGCCAGCTTGTGCCATATGGTGGGCCAGTGGAGGTCTGCTAGAACCTCACAGTGGTGCCTCCTGGGGGGGTTAGTGGCAAAATGTGCCACTGTGGTAGAGCACAGTGAGTTTTAGTAGTTCCCCTTCTCTAAGGAACTGTAGCAGGGGAGCCCCATAGAGGATGATGGGGAGTAGGGTGCAATTGGTGATAGCTTGCCGAGCCTCATGAGAAAGAGAATTTCCCAGATGGTAGAGGAGTCCAATCCTCTGGTGGATGGACTTAGTTAAGGAGTCAATGTGAGGTTTATAGGACAGCTCCTGGTCAAGGAGGATCCCAAGGTATTTGATCCTGTCTAGGACCTCAACTCTCTTCCCCAGGCTGTTTGAAGCTGGAGCAGGTCACACCTGTCAGTACTGAGATGTTTGGTTCCAAACAGGACAGCCTTCATCTTCTCCTCATTCAGTACTAGGGAGTTGGTGGAGAACCAGGTTTCAAGTGCAGAGAGGCTGTATAATGTCAAAGAAACCTGAAACCTGTCGCATTTTAAAATAGATCATCTCTGATTTCCTTGGCGTCCCATGCAACTTATAATAATTTTATATTCAGATCCTTGGACTCCTGTCCATATTTCAGATGCATGCTGCATACAGGCAAATGTGTTGGGATGCATACAGAATGTTTGCAAACATCCCAATGCATGTGCAACAGTTCCCGCAGTTTACAGCAATTTCTGCTGCAACTAAGAATCACATCAATTTATTTGCACACAACTGTGGAATTCTATCCCGGTAGCTAAACTACTTTTTCATGGTCTAACATCTGGCATGGATTTCAGCAGTCTTATTCAAAAAGTAGATGCGGTTGGTTGAAAATTCCCCCACTCCATAATATCTATGGACAATGTACCATGCCAACCTAACATTTATTCTACATATTCATTGCAAACAGCTTTGTTAATACACCAGTTAGGGTTAAAGCAATAAAAGTAGGGAAATGTGGCATTAGAGTTTCCTCAACCCCACCCCAAGCACCAAAAGGGAAAATAAAATTACAGTTTTCCCTGTCATTACTCTTGGTGATTCATGGGTGGGGTGTTCCTATGGGTTCTCAGCCCTAACTCTTACCCATTCCATGTATAAATAAGGTCAGATGTGTTCTGCTTTCTTCGTGCAGGGCATAGAGGCTGTTGGCACTATGTGAGGAGACACATGTCTCCAAATTTGAAGAGTATATGACAATGGGGTGAGTGTTAGGGTTGAACAGCCCAAGGAACATCCATCCTTGATTCATTAAGAGTGATGACAAGGAAAATTGTAATTTTTTTTTACTTTTGGTGTTTGGGTTGGGAATGGGGAGTTAGGGTTGTAAACCCTAATGCCACATTTACCTTTTGTCATTTTAACTAGTGCAATAGAAAAGCTTTTTTTTTTTTTGCAATGAATTTCCTTACTTTCTGAGATAGTAGCTTTGTGTTGTCATTCACGTAGGCCCTTCAGGACTTGCATGAACATATCCATGTGATTACAGAACTATAGGGCCCTCTGTGCCCTGCACTTCCAAGTTTTCCTGTTATCCACTTGTATACGTGGGTGTGGAAGTGCAGGGCCTGGAGGGCACTGAACTTTTGTCCCTCCAGAAAAGCAATTTATGTGCCTCCTCATAATTTTTTTGTATGGATGGACCATTTTCAGTTCTTATTTCTTAGGGGCTTAGTGTTCTACCACTCATTAAGAGCTTTCTATTGATATATACATTAACTCCAAACACTGACAGAATTGCAGCTTGTTAAAGTTGCAGTGCTATCCTATGGGAATTGTAATTTTTTAATTTTTATGCTTTTTTATACAGCCCCTAAATTTATTTGGGAGTGTTATGTGTTAGTGTTGTAATACTCATTAAGACCTTTATTTCGGTATATACTGTAGAGTGTTCCTTAACTGCAAATATTGATGGAGTTATGGCTTGTTAAAGTTGGAATGTGGAAAAAACCTAAGTCCAGATTCTTTTTTGTATGAAAGGATCTGTTTTCGTGAGGTTGTGTCATTCATAAGAAAAAAGATTGCTTCATATGAAAAAATAATGTAAAAAAAAGTACATCAAAATTCTTTTTTCACATTAAGGGATCTTTTTTGTGAGGTGGTGTCATTCACACAAAAATAAATAAATAAATATTCCTTCATATGAAAAAAAAAAAAAACGAAGTCCAAATTCCTTTTTCATGTGAAGGGAATCTTTTTTGTATGGCCCTATTCCAATTTCATATGGCCATATGAAAAAAGAAATTCGCATCACAAAAAGTATTTTAAAATGTGTTAAAACACATTTCTTGATGATGTTTTCAAAAAACTAACTGCAGAATCCACCTAACGGGGGGTTCTGATTAACAAGATACATGTGTTGATGTATCTGCAGGATATGATTTTTATGGGTTTTCAAAAAAAAGGAAAAAAGGAAAGAAGATGGCAACCATATAAAAAAATATTTTTTTCTCATAAAAAAAGATTACCCCTATGCAAAACAGAATCTGTTTTCATGTTGGCCAACTTCTTTTTTTGATATTAAACAGCTAGCTAAAAGACCATACTGAGCATGATCAGAACTGAAATCCTTATAATACTGGAACAGATTAATATTTTTCACCAAAATAATGAAAGGTACCACTCTGACCCAAACCCTTTCTACCCTGAGAATTTCAAACCATCTGGATGCTAGGCGATGACAAAACAAAACAAACAAACAAACAAAAAAAAACAGCAACACACTCCCATTTTTTTTACTTTTTTTTCTATCTGTATCTCAGAATCTGCACATCGATCTGGAACAAAACTTGGCATGTGAGGAGACTTTGCCCCCAAGACTGTGCTTGCAAAATTTGTTATGCAAACCTGTTGAACAGTGGTAAAGCTATTGAAGTGCAAATGTAGGGGTTTAATATTAAACAGCCTACTAAATGCTAACTATAGTGGCACTACTGTGTTACTGTTATCTATCTATCTACCTATCTAATAAACTGTGGGTTGGTGTGGTATACAATGACTTAAAAGTCCTGGGTGGGTACCCTGCTCCAGTTCAATGATCAAAAGTGTATATTTGTTGGCTGTTCAATATGAAAGTTCAATTACAGAAGAAGTTGCAGACAGCCACACCAAAATCCATAGTCAACAGTCTTTATTTATAAGGAAATGAGAAGAGAAATCCTCATACACAAAAGCCCAGCGTTTTGCCCTTGTGGGCTTCATAAGGGATTAGGACCTAAGGGTAATCATATAGAAATGGTATAAAAATGTATAGATTCACATAATTATAAACCACATGCTACCACTAACAAAGCTACCCACATTAGGTCTCTCTGCAGACACTGTGCTATGGTTTAAAAGCTATGTCTCAGGCAGATCACAACAGGTTAAGATAAATGGGGAACTCTCTGATGCTATGTCTGTCACATCGGGTGTGCCTCAAGGCTCCATCCTGGGGCCCCTTTTGTTCAGCGTCTTCATCAATAACCTTCCAGAAGCCTGCCCTAGTTCCACTGTCTTATGTTATGAAGATGATGCAGTCATCTGTGCAAGTAACCCCAACCAGGACTTATTTACTTGAGACCTCCAATGCAACTTTGTATCCCTCGAGAATTTGTTCCAGCAGAACAAGCTTGTGCTTAACTACAAGAAGACCAAAACAATGCTCTTCTCAAGTGCACAGAAAAGAAGAGAACTAAGGCACAAGCACTCAATATCCTCAACAGTAAGGCAACCCTCAAGAACAGGTACAAATTTTCAAATACCTCTAGATCACCATCGACCAGACACTAACATTTGTACCACATGTTGACCAAATAATCTGCAACATTAACAGGAGACTAGGAGCACTATATAGAGATAGGCACAACCTTACCCCAGAAGCCAACAAAGTGGCAGTTACAAGTTCCATCCTCCCCATACTTGGCTATGGCCTAACAGTCTATGGGAGTACCACAGACACTGTGTTAAACAGGGTCCGGTTAGTCCTGAACAAAGACTTCCACTTTGTAACTGGGGCTAAAATGCTGATGCACACCTGTACTCTTTATTGTCTCACAAACTGGCTTCCCCTGCAGGACAGAATAAAATATCAAACCTGCCTGCTAAGCATGAAAGCCCTCATGGGCCTGACACCCCCCCAGGGCTGCAAGGTCTCCTACAACCTGCCCCAAATCCCTTTCCAACCAGAGGCATGACTATCGGTACATTAGCTGTTCCATTCAACCAGACAGCTCTAGACAAATGCTCCTTTGCAACCAGGGCACCAAGCTGGCTTGATGAACTTCAGGTAATACAAAATACACCAACTAGGTTAGGTCCTTTCAAATGGGAACTTCTAAATTTACTCCTACCTGGCTCCAAATGTAGCATCTTCTCCTAATGAAACTCCATCCCATGTATTGTCACTTGCCAACTACACCCCTACCAAACCCAACACTTGCACCATTTGATCATGGTGCTTCTGCCCCTAAGGTCCTCTCTTACACTTGCACATGATGCCTGCACCTTACTCACCACATGGTCTCCTCATGCATGTGCCTCTCTCCTCCATTCTAATGTGCCAGAGAAGTGCGCAGACATAATCTTTGACAATGCCCAGATGGGCTGCTGCCTTTGTATAGCTCCTAGTGCCAGTGTTATGCATTGTATTATTAGATCTGTTAAATGTTAACTTTTGTTCACTCTGTATTGCTGAAATGCTACTTATGTTACTTATTCTGTTTTGTTATGCCACTGAATCAATATTGTCCAGCATCTGTTAATCAGTTTTTAATACTGTCTGTGAGATGGTATAAACAAGTTATTATTCTGATGAGGAACCTTTGTAAATGAGCATTTCTGCTCAAAGGTGTATTTCTGAACTTTCAAATGAAAATAAATAAATAAATAAATAAACATATCTAACCTATTTATTTTTTTATTCCTGATACTCTGGCTGTTAAAACACATCACTACCATGTAAGCAGATCCTTCTGATCTGATTATATCATACAATTCACACAGTATGTCAAATGCAGCATATCGGAGAAAATCAAGATGTCTTTAGCACAACCTTCGTCATGCTTCCAAAACTTATAACAGTCCTTAACAATGCATAATTTAAATTATAACACAGTGTATATACAAGATTTTAACCTGTTCTGTAATCTTAGAGGTGCTCAAACATTGCACTAGTACACTTAGAATACATTGGTAACCTATATAGATTATCAAATATTACCAATTTCTGTGGTCACTGTTCTATTTCTGTTACTTTACCATTATGTAGTATATCTAAGATGCAATGCTCCTTGATCCTGTAGGTAATGTAATCACACTGTATATATCACACATTTTCACACGGTCCCTATATCAGAAATAATCAACAGAGATATGTGTCTATACAACTTCAGTGCCATATGTATCTATTACAAACTTCATAAAATAAAATAAAACCAGCAACAATATCATTCGTTTCCATACCTCTAAGGCTTCAAATAATATGTTCCCAATGCTCAGAAACTATAATTCTTATTGAATTACACCAAATGTAGGTGTTTACCACAGTCCTGTATTATTTTTGAAATTTAAGTTTGCTTCCTTTGCTAATGGAAAATAAAATGGTGGCAGCCTGAACTAAGATTCCACATTTTCGATCAAGAATCCTGTTTCGAGCCTCACATCTAGCATTTCTCATAGGAAATAATGGGAAACTTTAAAATGTAATAACTTTGGAAAGGATTAGTATTTATTTTACCAAACCTCCAAAAGGCACAACTGTGACCAAGACCTATATACTCAAAAAATTTCAGACAAAAATTCCACACCGGTTTTGTGCAACATGGTGACAAAGAATTTGACAAAAAATGGTAATTTTCACATTGGCTCAGATATTCAAAAGGGTTGCGCATGGCGCAACAGTGTTGTGCCATGCGCAACCCACTGATGCACCCGGGCATGATATTCAAATGGGAATTGTGCCTGGCACAAATCCTGATGTGCCGGAGTGCATCAGTAATGTATGTGGTGCAGGTGGGGGGGGCGTGCCCATGCATACTCTGCACATCCCAATATTCAGCCCGGGATGTGCTGAGTCCATGCATGTGCAACCCCTACTTGCGCCGCACAGAATTGATCCCCCAAAAAAAGAACAATGGCTGGCCACCCACAGGTGAGCTGCCGTGTTGAAGGACACAACATGGCAGCTGCCACCTGTGGGTGGCCAACTGAGCTCTGGCTGCACCTCCGTGGCGGCAACCCCCCATGCCTGATCATGGGCATCTGTTCAAAATATCAAGTCCAATATCCCTGGTGGTCCAGTGGACCGCTGTCAGCCTGATCGCGGGCTTAAGTATGAATAAAATGATTGTCTATATCCTTGGTGGTCCAGTGGACCGCTGTCAGCCCGATCATGGGCTTTTGTAATAAAAAAGAATTACATCCAATATCCCTAGTGGTCTAGTGGTACCCCCCTCCCCACCTGCCCACTGAGCCCCACCGTCCCACTCCCCCCCTGTCAGCGGTGGGTGGCAGCACCCACCTGCCTGCCGCCCCACCACCCACCGACTGACACTGTCAGTAGGGCTGTATGCCCATTGGTCCACAGCATGAGCCAATGGGGTGCAGCCCATACCATAATACTACACATTCCAGATGGGTGATCCATATCTGGAATGTGTAGTATCTTAAAAGCTGCACACCCATTGGCTCACACTGTGGATCAATGGGTGCAAGTCTACCTATGGTGACAGTTGGTGGGCAGTGGGGGTAGGTGGGTGGGGTGTTGCCGACCACCTCTGACTGGGGGGAGCGGGGCAGTGGGGCTCAGTGGGTGGATGGGGAGGGGGGTACCGCTAGACCACCTGGGATATTGGAGGTAATCCTTTTTTGTTACAAAAGCCCACTGTCCGGCTGACAGCAGTCCACTGGACCACCAGGGATATAGACAATAATTTTATTCATACTTAAGCCCGTGATCGGACTGACACCGGTCCACTGGACCACCAGGGTTATAGACAATCATTTTATTCATACCTAAGCCCGCGATCAGGCTGACAGCATTCCACTGGACCACTAGGGATATAGACAATCATTTTATTCATACTGAAGCCCACGATTATTCTGTGGAGCACACTGCCGCACTGGGCAGGGGGCGTCGGTCCCTGACGGCTCTGCTTGGCAGGGCGCCAGGTGCATGTCGCCGGGGATCAGTGCACCTGCATGCAATGAATATAATCACGCAATGGCCCCATTTGCACCTTGCATACATTATGGCCCCATTTGCATCTGCACTTTTGAATATCATGGTTGCTGTGCAGAGTGCAACAGAACTTGCGCTAGCGCACCCCCCCACTCCACTCACATGCGTTGGTGCAGTGCCACTGCACCATGCACACTGCAGATGGCCAGGGTGCGATATTCAATGATGCTGTGCCTTGGTGCAGCTCTGTTGAATATTGCCTGGTCTACGCCCCTGTGCAGCCAAGTTGCGCTGCGCCCAGGCTTGCGCCACAGCCTGGCGTAGTTTGAATATCTGGGCTAATGTGTAAGACTCCATATCTCCACTCCTGCACATCCAACTGGAACAAATCTTGTCACTTAAAAAGATCATTGGTCCCTGATAGCACATGTTAAATTTCATGCAACTCGCTTGAAAGACTGTGAAGTTATTAAAGCACAAATTGTGATCAAGAATCCTGCTTTGAGATCAAGAATCCTGTTTTGAGGCTGACACCTAACATTTCCCATAGGAAATAATGGGAGACTTTAACATTTAATAACTTTGAAATAGATTAATATTTTTCCACCAAACCTTCAAAAAGCACCATTATGACTCAATATCTATATACGCTAAACATTTCAGACCAAAATTCCACACCATTTTTGTGCAACGCGGTGGCAAGCAATTTGCCAAAAAATGTAAATTGACACATTTTTTGAGACTCCATATCTCTATATCTGTACATTCAACTGGACAGACACTTGTCACAAAAATAGATCATTGGTCCCTGATGAAGTATGCCACATTGCATGCAACTAGCTTAAATGGTTGCAAAGTTTTATTAAAGTGCAAAATCTTCAGTTTAACATAGAAGTGAAGATTTAACCCTGACTGTAAGGGCTCAACTGCACCCCTATAATATAATATATTCTTTGCAAAAAACGTTGTTAATGTACTAGTTAGGGTGGAAGCTGCAAAAGTAGGGAAATATGGCATTAGAGTTTCTAACCCTAACTCCCCACCACCACCCTGCCTGTAGCAACAAACATGGGGGGTGGGCCTTGGGGATGTTAATCCTAATGCTCACCCCGGGTCCATGAGTAAGTAAGCTGAGATGGGTACAGTATATGAGAATGAGGCAAGCGTTAGGGTTACCAACTCCAAGACATACCACCCACACCTGTAGCTGTCTGGAGGGTGAGGGTGGGGAGATAGGGTTGGAAACCCTAATATCACATTTCCCTACTTTGGTAGCTTGAACCCTAACTAATGCATTAACAAAGTTTTTTTGCAATTAATTTCCTTGTTTTTGAACCTGTATAACTCTATCCTTATACATGTGGGAGTTCAGGGAATTCTGGGCCCTGCACTTCCATCCATCCATCCATAATTTTAACATAGCATAATCATATCCTTATTTGCCTGTGGGAACACAGGGTCCAAAGGCCCTGCACTCCATTCCTCCATACACAAATTCCAAACTGCTTGGATGCTACAGGTGTCAGAAGAAGAAAAGAGGAACAACTAGCAAACAACATTTTTTATATGAAATACAATTTTCTTTTGATATTGAGCTCCATAACTTTGGAATGGCAGAAGATCTTTGCACCAAAAGAGAAAAAGGTACATCTGTGGGCTGTCCCTTATCTACCCTGAAAATTTCAAACCAGGATTCCAAAGCACCTGGGCACTACAGGTGTCATAAGAAGAGTACATAGGAAAATTCCCCTTAGTCAATACAAAAAATGATTCCTTTTTCATTTGTATTGTAGTTCATAACTTTTGAATGGCTGAATATTATTGCACCAAACCAGCAAAGGCACATCTGTTGGCCTTCTCTTTCCACCCTGAAAATTTCAGAGCAAAATTCCAAAGCACATGGGCATTACAGGTGTCAGAAGAAGAGAACAGCACAAACAGGAAAAAGGCCCCTTGGACAATACAAAAAAGGAATCTTTTTTCCGTATGTATTGTAGTTCATAACTTTTTAAAGACTGAATATTTTGCACCAAACCAGCAAAATCCACACCTGTGGGCCTTCCTCATTCTATCCTGCTGGTTTCAGAATAAAATTGTAGAGCTCCTGACCACTACAGATGTCAGAAGAAGAGAGCAAAATTCCCTTGGACAACACAAAAAAGGATTGATTTATTGTTTGTATTGTAGGTTATAACTTTTGTATGGCTGAATATTTTTGCACCAAACTAGCTAATGGTACATCTGTGGACCTTCCTCTCTCTACCATGAACATTTTCAGGCCCAAATCTAAAGCAAACAGGTCCTGGTGCAATCAACGGTGAAACAAAGGAGCAGTTGCATATGAGGCAGAAACACTGTAGAACATAAAAGACTGCAAATAAAGTAATTTATTAGACAGCTTCTAACAGCACTGTCCCTGGTACTTCAAGGGAGCAATCTCTCTTCGTCCAGTGGTGGAGTAACAAGCACTGTTTCCATTATGTTTGTGACTCCACCCGCTGATGAAGAGGGATTGGTCCATTAAAGCGCTGTGGCCAGTGCTTATGTTGGCACTAGGGTTTAACGTGAACACAACAACAGCACTGCCCAGAACAGCACAGCAAGAGTGGCACCAGCAAAAACAGCACCCAGTAAAAACACACACATCCACATGACAGCAGTCCAAACACACACCAAGGACCTTTACAAGAATATAAAACAAAATACTCAATTTATGTTTTTGTTGAGGGGCAGTGCCCCCACCCACCCTGTTACTAAAATAATCAACTCTGAGGGGAGCTAGATTTTAGAGGAAATGTGAAACTCAGGGGTGGGAGGACTGTGAGATGGGACTTGCAAAAAAAAGCTTGTAAACCCATCTCACAGAAAAATATTGGAGACTGGGACCATAACCATGGTCTCCAGAATTACACTGGCTGAGCTACTCTATGCCTTAGCCCTCTTCACCACAGGAGCAGCTTGGCCAGCCACCAATGCTTTCCAGTTCTTCTTTACTTCCTCCAGTCACTCCCTATTATGTGACAGCTACACGGGTAACAATAACTGCCATTCGCAATTCTACGCCTGTCACTGTCCTTGTTTTGCTATTTTTATGGTGCTTTTCTTAACATGCACTGTTAAGGAAGCACTCTCCTAACCGAATATTATTCTATTGGAAGCAGTGTAATAAATTTCTTTATTTTGGAGCCTCTTGTGTAGTATTAAATGTTTTGTGTTCTACAAAACTTCAACGTAGCTGAGTTCTACAGGTGTCAGAAGATGAGAACATAAATAGGAAAAATTCCCTTGGAGAAAACAGAAAAGGATTATTTTTTTTGTTTGTACAGTATTGTAATTTATAACTTTTGAATGGCTGAACATTTTTGTGCCAAACCAGCAAAAGACACATCTGTAGCACTTTCCCTCTGTACACTGACAAATTTTAGGCCAAAATTCCAAAGCACCTGAACACTACGGGTGTCAGAAGAAGACAACATAAATTGTAAAAATTCCTTTGGACAATACAAAACAGGATTCTTTTCTCATTTTGTATTGTAGTTTATAACTTATGAATAGCCAAATATGTTTTTACCAAACCAGCAAATGGCACATCTGTGGACCATCCCATCTCTACCCTGCACATTTTGGGCCAAAATTCCAAAGCACCTGGGTTGTAAATATACCAGAAGAAGACAACACAAGAAAAATCCTCTTAGATAATACAAAAAATATTCTTTTTTTGTCTTAGTATTATAGTTCATAACTTTTGATTGGATGAATATGTCTGCACCAAACCAGCAAAAGTCGCATCTGTGGACCTTCCCCTCTCTTCCCAAAAAATGTCAGACCAAAATTCCAAAACATCTGGGAGCTACAAGTTTCAGATGAGGAGAACATATACTGTATAGGAAAATTCCCCTTGCACAATACAAAAAGCAGATTCTATTCTCATTTGTATTTTCATGACTTTTGAATGGCTGAATATTTTTGTACCACTCCAGCTAAAGACACATCTGTGGACCTTCACCTCTTTACCCTGGAAATTTCAGACCAGAATTTCATAGCACCTGAGTGCCACATGAGTCAGAAGAAGAGAACATATATAACTAAAGTATCCCTGGAGAATACAAGTAAGGATCATTTTTCATTTGTATTGTAGTTCATAACTTTTGAAAGTGAGACAGTTTTTGCACCACACAAGCAAAAGGCACATTTGTGGGACTTCCCCAGTCTACCCTGAAAATTCCAAAGCACATGGGTGCTGCAGGTGTCAGAAGATGAGAACAACACAAAAAGAGAAAACATTTCCTTGGACAATACAAAACAGGGTTCTATTTTTTCATTTGTATTGTAGTTCATAACTTTTGAACAGTTGAATATTTTTGCACTAAACCAGCAAAAGGCACATCTGAGGACCACACCCTCACTACCCTCAACATTTCAGGACAAAGTTTTAATGCACCTGGGTGCTACAGGTATAAGAAGATGAGAACATTGAAAAATCCACCTAGACAATACAAAAACATATTCTTTTTTTGTTTGTATTGCAGATTATAACTTTTGAATGGTAGAACATTGTGCACCAAACCAGCAAAAGGCACATCTGTGGACCTTCCTTTCTGTACCCTGAAAAATTCAGACTGAAAATTGAAAGCACCAGGGCACTACAGGTGTCAGAAGAACAAAGCAGTGTTTTTGTCTATTTTTGATCATACCTTTTGAAGGAATTACTATTTTTGTATCAAACCAGCAAAAGCCACATTTGTGGGGCACTATCTTTCTACTCTGAAAATTTCAAACCAAAATTCCAAAGCACCTGGGTGCTACAGGTGTCATAAGAAGAGCACATAGGAAAAATCACCTTGGTCAAAACAAAAAAAATATTTCTTTTTCATTTGTATTGTAGTTCATAACATTTGAACAGTTGAATATTTTTGCATCAAACCAGAAAAAGGCACATCTGAGGACAATATCCTCTCTACCTTGAACATTTCAGGACAAAGTTTTAATGCACCTGGGTGCTACAAGTATAAGAAGATAAGAACATAGAAAATCAAAAGCACCAGGGCACTACAGGTGTCAGAAGAACAAAGCAGCAGCAAGTGTTTTTGTCTTTTTTTGATCATACATTTTGAAGGAATGACTATTTTTGTATCAAACCAGCAAAAGCAACATTTGTGGGACACTACCTTTCTACCCTGAAAATTTCAAACCAAAATTCCAAAGCACCTGGGTGCTGCAGGTGTCATAAGAAGAGTACATAGGAAAAATCACATTGGTCAATACAAAAAATGATTCTTTTTTCTTTTTTATTGTAGTTCATAACTTTTGAATGGCAGAATGTTTTTGAACCAAACCAGCAAAGGCACATCTGTTGGCCTTCCCTTTCCACCCTGAGAATTTCAGAGCAAAGTTCCAAAACACTTGGGCATCACAGGTGTCAGAAGAAGAGAACAGCACAAAAAGGAAAAATCCGCCTGGACAATACAAAAAAAGGAATCTTTTTTTCTTATGCATTGCAGTTCATAACTTTTTAAAGACTGAATATTTTGCACCAAACCATCAAAAGCCACATGTGTGGGCCTTCCTGTTTTTATCCTGCTAGTTTCAGAACAAAATTTCAAAACACCTGACCGCTTCTGATGTCAGAAGAAGAGAACATAGGAAAAATCCTCTTGGACAATACAAAAAAAAGATTGATTTGTTATTTGCATTGCAGGTTATAACTTTTGTATGGCTGAATGTTTTTGCACCAAACCAGCTAATGGTACATCTGTGGACCTTCCCCTCTCTACCCTGGACAGTTTCAGGCCAAAATCCAAAGCAAACAGGTCCTGGTGCACTCAATGATGAAACAAAGGAGCAGCTGCATATGAGGCAGAAACAATGTAGAACACAGAAAATGCAGTGCTACACAAGAGATTGCAAAATAAAGAAATGTATCAGGCTGCTTCTTACATCACTGTCCCTGGTACTTCAAGGCAGAAATCTGCCTTCATCAGGGGGTGGAGTCACAAGCAGTGTTTCCATTATGTTTGTGACTCCACCCCTGATGAAGAGGGATTGCTCCATCCAAGCGCCATGGACAGTGCTTATATAGCACTAAGGTTTAGATGAACACAACAACAGCCCTGCCCAGAACGGCACAGCAAGAGTGGTGCCTGCAAAAACTGCACCCAGTGAAAACACACACATCCACATGGCAGCAGTCCAAACACACACCGAGGACCGTTACAAAGTATTTAAAATAAAATAATCGATTTGTGTTTTTGTGGAGGGGGGAAGTGCCCCCGCACACCCTGTTACTAAAATAATCAACTCTGAGGGGAGCTAGAGTTGAGGGGAAATGTGAAACTCAGGGGTGGAAGGACTGTGAGACGGGACTTGTAAAAAAAGGTTGTAAACCCATCTCACAGAAAAATATTGGAAACCAGGACCATAACCATGGTCTCCAGAATTACACTGGCTGAGCTTCTCTGTGCCTTAGCCCTCTCCACCACAGGAGCAGCTTGGCCAGCCACCAATGTTTTCCAGCTCTTCTTTACTTCCTCCAGTCACTCCCTATTATGTGACAGCTACACGGGTAACGATAACTGCCATTCACAATTCTACGCCTGTCACTGTCCTTGTTTTGCTATTTTTATAGTGCTTTTCTTAACATGCACTGTTAAGGAAGCACTCTCCTAACCGAATATCATTCTATTGGAAGCAGTGTAATAAATTTCTTTATTTTGGAGCCTCTTGTGTAGTATTGAATGTTTTGTGTTCTACAAAACTTCAACGCAGCTGAGTTCTACAGGTGTCAGAAGATGAGAACATAAATAGAAAAAATTCCCTTGGAGAACACAAAAAAGGATTCTTTTTTTTGTTTGTACAGTATTGTAATTTATAACTTTTGAATGGCTGAACATTTTTATGCCAAACCAGCAAAAGGCACATCTGTAGCACTTTCTTTCTCTGTACTGAAAAATTTTAGGCCGAAATTCCAAAGCATCTGAATGCTACAGGTGTCAAAAGAAGAGAAAATAAACGGGAAAAATTCCCCTGGACAATACGAAACAGGATTCTTTTCTAATTTTGTACTGTAGTTTATAACTTAAGAATAGTTGAATATGTTTTCACCAAACCAGCAAATGGCACATCTGTGGACTATCCCCTGTCTATCCTGCAAATTTTGGGCCAAAATTCCAAAGCACCTGGGTTGTAAATGTACCAGAAGAAGACAACATAAGAAAAATCCTCTTAGACAATGCAAAAAATATTCTTTTTTTGTCTTTGTACTATAGTTCATAACTTTTGAATGGCTGAATAGGTCTGCACCAAACCAGCAAAAGACGCATCTGTGGACCTTCCCCTCTCTTCCCTGAAAATGTCAGACCAAAATTCCAAAACACCTGGGAGCTACAGGTTTCAGACGAGGAGAACATATACTGTATAGGAAAATTCCCCTTGCACAATGCAAAAAACAGATTCTATTCTCATTTGTATTTTCATAACTTTTGAATGGCTGAATATTTTTGCACCACTCCAGCTAAAGACACATCCGTGCACCTTCCCCTCTTTACCCTGGAAATTTCAGGCCAGAATTTTAAAGCAGCTGAGTGCCACATGTGTCAGAAGAGAACATATATAACTAAAATATCCTTGGACAATACAAGTAAGGATTGTTTTTCATTTGTATGGTAGTTCATAACTTTTGAAAGTGAGACAATTTTTGCACCACACAAGCAAAAGGCACATTTGTGGGACTTCCCCTGTCTACCCTGAACATTCCAAAGCACATGGGTGCTGCAGGTGTTAGAAGAAGAGAACAACACAAAAAGAGAAAACATTTCCTTGGACAATACAAAACAGGGTTCTTTTTTTTCATTTGTATTGTAGTTCATAACTTTTGAACAGTTGAGTATTTTTGAACCAAACTAGCAAACGGCACATCTGAGGACCATACTCTCTCTACCCTGAACATTTCAGGACAAAGTTTTAATGCACCTGGGTGCTACAGGTATAAGAAGATGACAACATTGAAAAATCCACCTAGACAATACTAAAACATATTCTTTTTTTTGTTTGTATTGCAGTTTATAACTTTTGAATGGCAGAACATTTTGCACCACACCAGCAAAAGGCACATTTGTGGATCTTCCCTTCTGTACCCTGAAAAATTCAGACTGAAAATCAAAAGCACCAGGGCACTACAGGTGTCAGAAGAACAAAGCAGCAGCAAGTGTTTTTGTCTATTTTTGATCATACATTTTGAAGGAATTACTATGTTTGTATCAAACCAGCAAAAGTCACATTTGTGGGACACTACTTTTCTACCCTGAAAATTTCAAACCAAAATTCCAAAGCACCTGGGCACTACAGGTGTCATAAGAAGAGTACATAGGAAAAATCACCTTGGTCAATACAAAAAATGATTTCTTTTTCATTTGTATTGTAGTTCATAACTTTTGAACAGTTGAATATTTTTGCATCAAACCAGCAAAAGGCACATCTGAGGGCCATACCCTCTCTATCCTGAACATTTCAGGACAACGTTTTAATGCACCTGGGTGCTACAGGTATGAGAAGATGAGAACATAGAAAAATCCACCTAGACAATACAAAAAAAAAATATTTTTTTGTTTGTATTGCAGTTTATAACTTTTGCATGGCTGAACATTTTGCAACAAACCAGCGAGAAGCACATATGTGGATCTTTCCTTCTGTACCATGAAAAACTGAGACTGAAAATCAAAAGCATCAGGGTACTACAGCTGTCAGAATGTTGAATTTTTTGTGTTCTACAAAACTTCAAAGCAGCTGAGCTCTACAGTAGTCAGAAGATGAGAACATAAATAGGAAAAATTCCCATGTAGAATACAAAAAAGGATTCTTTTTTTGATTGTACAGTATTGTAGTTTATAACTTTTGAATGGCTGAACATTTTTGTGCCAAACCAACAAAAGGCACATCTGTAGCACTTTCTCTCTCTATATATTAAAAAATTGTAGGCCAAAATTCCAAAGCACCTGAGTGCTATAGGTGTCAGAAGAAGAGAACATAAATTGGAAAAAAATTCCCATGGACAATACAAAACAGAATTCTTTTCTAATTTTGTATTGTAGTTTATAACTTATGAATAGCTGAATATGTTTTCACCAAACCAACAAATGGCACATCTGTGGACCATCCCCTCTCTACCCTACACATTTTGGGCCAAAATTCCAAAGCGCCTGTGTTGTAAATGTACCAGAAGAAGAAAACATAAGAAAAACCATTTTGGACAATACAAAAAAATATTCCTTTTTTTTGTCTTTGTATTATAGTTCATAACTTTTGAGTGGCTGAATATGTCTGCACCAAATCAAAAAAAGGCACATCTGTGGACCTTCCCCTCTCTTCCCCAAAAATATCAGACCAAAATTCCAAAACACCTGGGAGCTACAGGTTTCAGATGAGGAGAACATATACTGTATAGAAAAAAAAACCTTGCACAATGCAAAAAACAGATTCTTTTCTCATTTGTATTTTCATAACTTTTGAATGGCTGAATATTTTTGCACCACTCCAGCTAAAGACACATCTGTGGAATTTCACCTCTTTACCCTGGAAATTTCAGGCCAGAATTTCAAAGCACCTGAGTGCCACATGTGTCAGAAGAAGAGAACATAAATAAGTAAAATAATCTTGGAGAATACAAGTAAGGATCATTTTTCATTTGTATTGTAGTTCATAACTTTTTTAAATTAAGACAATTTTTGCACCACACAAGCAAAAGACACATTTGTGGGACTTCCCCTGTCTACCTGAAAATTCCAAAGCACATGGGTGCTGCTGGTGTCAGAAGAGAACAATACAAAAAGAGGAAACATTTCCTTGGACAATACAAAACAGGGTTATTTTTTTTCATTTGTATTGTAGTTCATAACTTTTGAATAGCTGAATATTTTTGCTCCACACCATCTAAAGACACATCTGTGTTCCTTCCCCTCTTTACACTGGAAATGTCAAGCCAGAATTTCAAAGCACCTGAGTGCCACATGTTTCAGAAGAAGAGAACATAAATAAGGAAAATATCCTTGGAAAATACAAACAATGTTTTTTTTTTCATTTTTATTGTAGTTAAGAACTTTTAAAAGCCTGTTGATTTTTGCATCACACAAGCAAAAGGCACATCTGTGGGACTTCTCCTGTCTACCCTGAAAATGCAAATGCACATGGGTGCTGCAGGTGTCAGAAAAAGAAAACAACATACAAAGAGGAAACATTTCCTTGGACAATACAAAACAGGGTTCTTTTCTTTTCATTTGTATTGTAGTTCATAACTTTTGAACAGTTGAATATTTTTGCACCAAACCAGCAAAAGATACATCTGAGGACCATACCCTCTCTACCCTCAACATTTCAGGACAAAGTTTTAACGCACCTGGGTGCTACAGGTATAAGAAGATGAGAACATTGTAAAATCCACCTAGACTATACAAAAAAGTATTCTTTTTTGTTTGTATTGCAGATTATAACTTTTGAATGGCTGAACATTTTGTACCAAACCAGCAAAAGGCACATCTGTTGATCTTCCCTTCTGTACCCTGAACAATTCAGACTGAAAATCAAAAGCACCAGGGCACTACAGGTGTCAGAAGAACAAAGCAGCAGCTAGTGTTTTTGTCTATTTTTGATCATACATTTTGAAGTTATGACTATTTTTGTATCAAACCAGCAAAAGCCACATTTGTGGGACACTACCTTTCTACCCTGAAAATTTCAAACCAAAATTCCAAAGCACCTCGGCGCTACAGGTGTCATAAGAAGAGTACATAGGAAAAATCACCTTGGTCAAAACAAAAAAATTATTCCTTTTTCATTTGTTTGTAGTTCATAACTTTTGAATGGCTGAAATTTTTTGCACTAAACCAGCAAAGGCACATCTGTTGGCCTTCCCTTTCTACCCTGAGAATTTCAGAGCAAAATTCCAAAACACTTGGGCATCACAGGTGTCAGAAGAAGAGAACAGCACAAACAGGAAAAATCCTCTTGGACAATACAAAAAAGGAATCTTTTTTTCTTATGCATTGTACTTCATAACTTTTTAAAGACTGAATATTTTGCACTGAACCATCAAAAGCCACACGTGTGGGCCTTCCTGTTTTTATCCTGCTAGTTTTAGAACAAAATTTCAAAGCACCTGACCACTACAGATGTTAGAAGAGGAGAACATAAGAAAATTCCCCTTGGACAATAAAAAAAAAAGAATGATTTGTTATTTGCATTGTAGGTTATAACTTTTGTATGGCTGAATATTTTTGCACCAAACCAGCTAATGGTACATCAGTGGACTTCCCCTCTCTACCCTGAACAGTTTCAGTCCAAAATCCAAAGCAAACAGGTCCTGGTGCACTCAATGGTGAAACAAAGGAGCAGCTGCATATAAGGCAGAAACACTGTAGAACACAAAAAATGCAGTGCTACACAAGAGACTCCAAAATAAAAAAATTTATCAGGCTGCTTCTAACAGCACTGTCCCTGGTACTTCAGGGGAGCAATCTCTCTTCATCGGGGGTGGAGTCACAAGCACTGTTTCCATTATGTTTATGATGACACCCCTGATGAAGAGGGATTGCTCCATCCAAGCACCATGGACAGTGCTTATGTTGGCACTAGGGTTTTACATGAACACAACAACAGCACTGCCCAGAACAGCACAGCAAGAGTGGTGCCTGCAAAAAAACTGCACCAAGTGAAAACACACACATCCACATGGCAGCAGTCCAAACACACAACGAGGACCGTTACAAAGTATTTAAAATGAAATACTCAATTTGTGTTTTTGTGGAGGGTGGGCAGTCTCCTTGCGCACCCTCTTACTAAAATAATCAACTCTGAGGGGAGATAGATTTCAGGGGAAATGTGAAACTTGGGAGTGGAAGGACTGTGAGATGGAACTTGTAAAAAAAAGTTTGTAAACCCGTCTCACAGAAAAATATATAAGACCGGGACCATAACCATGGTCTCCAGAATTACACTGGCTGAGCTACTCTATGCCTTAGCCCTCTCCACCACAGGAGCAGCTTGGCCAGCCACCAACATTTTCCAGCTCTTCTTTACTTCCTCCAGTCACTCCCTGTTATGTGACTGCTACACGGGTAGCAATAACTGCCATCTACTATTCTACCCCTGTTGCTGTCCTTGTTTCATTACTCTTACAGTGCTTTTCTTAACATGCACTGTTAAGGAAGTGCTCTTCTAACTGGGTACCCTTATATTGGAAGCAGTGTAATAAATTTCTTTATTTTGGAGCCCCTTGTGTAGTGTTGATTTTTTTGTGTTCTACAAAACTTCAAAGCAGCTCAGCTCTACAGTAGTCAGAAGATGAGAACATAAATAGGAAAAATTCCCTTGTAGAATAAATAAAGGATTCTTTTTTTGATTGTACAGTATTGTAGTTTATAACATTTGAATGGCTGAACATTTTTTGCACCAAATCAACAAAAGGCACATCTGTAGCAATTCCCCTGTCCTCACTGAAAAATTTTAGGCCAAAATTCCAAAGCACCTAAATGCTACAGGTGTCAGAAGAAGAGAACATAAATTGGAAATATTCCCTTGGACAGTACAAAACAGGATTCTTTTTTCATTTGTATTGTAGTTCATAACTTTTGAATAGCTAAATATGTTTTCACCAAATCAGCAAATGGCACATCTGTGGACCATCCCCTCTCTACCCTGCAAATTTTGGGCTAAAATTACAAAGCACCTGGGCTGTAAAGGTACCAGAAGAAGACAACATAAGAAAAATCCTCTTAGACCCCATATACTGTAGGGAGCAAATGTTGCTGAAGTATGAACCTATACAGGTGAACCAGAAGGCCCAACTCTGGTTATAATAAACTTACAGATTTCTATCCCTCAAAAGATTGGTTGCCATTCTATGACCTCATTAAGCCCAAACTTTGGATTATTAGTTTGGAAATAGTCAATACATTTTGCCTCTCTGAGCAACAATTTATTATTAAAGTCTCCACCTCTGTTTACTCTCCACAGTATATGGGGACTTTCAATATGAGAAGTAACATGCAATGTGTTCTGAATTTATATCAGATTAAGTTGCTATGAGCCTTTAAAAGGTTATCTTTAGAGTGTTAACAAATGCTGGCACCCTTGACATCAAGTACTATGGTACATCAGTGCCATGAGGAGGCAGGTCTGGAACACAAACAGACTAATTAAGCCTGTTAAGGATATCATACATCATTGCCAGATTCAGGGTGGAGCTTTCAGCTTAAAATCAGATGCAGTAGCCACCACACGTTCACTCCTTCCAGACAGTTTTGGGAAGCTTGAGCGTGTGAGTAGTTGTGTTTAAAATGTTCAAGAATTTGAAGGTTTACAAGTTACATTTAAGAAATGAAGTAAAGTGGGATACTGCCTTACTTGTTTTTAGGAAAAAATAGCGAAGGTGCCTTTGCGCAAGAAACACTGCCTCTGCAGAGTAAAAAAATGGAACGGCTGCTCAGGCCAGAGTTGTGTTCAAATAAACATGTTTTTTTCAGTTACTTTTAGCAGTATAGAGAGGTTATAGTGATTAAAATAAGGGAAATGTTTACTTTAGAACAAATGGGATGACTCGTGAGAGAGAGAATGACTTTAGACAATCTGTTTGTGGATTTGTTTCAGGCAGAATGTGGTGCGCAAAGAAGAAATATTCTACCGAGTCAGAGTAAAATTTAAAACTGCTGAAAAATGGTTAGCAATATTTCAAAATGAAGCAAGAGAGAGAGATAGAATGATTATGTATTTCAAAATGGATTAGCGTATGAAGATGGACATACATGCTTTCTATTATTTTTTTAATTTGAACAGTGGGGGGAGTCAAATCTGAGAACTTAGAGAAAAGAAACAGAAGGAAAATTCAAAAGAGGTGATGGCATTTGTTAAATGTAGGGACTTTCTGTTTGGCTCTCTTGTGTACTTATATCATTTATGAATTGATATTTAGAAATATTTTACAAATTAAGATGAAATGCAATTTTGAGAAGTTTTTTTATGTTTTATTGTGGAAATCAATTTCCTGATGAAGAGTAATGAACCCAAAACATAGAATGCACTATATTGGATGGAAAATATTTATTAATTAAAAAACATTTAACTAGAATGGTGTATTGATTTATTTAGGGTGAGTGGGATTGACTTCCAGTATTCACTTTGTAGTTCTACAAAACTTCAAAGCAGCTGAGCTCTACAGGTGTTAGAAGATGAGAACATAAATAGGAAAAATTCCCTTGGAGAATACAAAAAGGATTCTATTTTTTTTGTTTGTACAGTACTGTAGTTTATAACTTTTGAATGGCTGAATATTTTTGGACCAAACCAGCAAAAGGCACATCTGTAGCACTTCCCCTCTCTACACTGAAACATTTTAGGCCAAAATTCCAAAGCATCTGAATGCTACAGGTATCAGAAGAAGAGAACATAAATTGGAAAAAAATCCCTTGGACAATACAAAACAGGATTCTTTTTTCATTTCTATTGTAGTTCATAACTTTTGAATAGCTGAATATTTTTTTCACCAAACCAGCAAAAGGCACATCTGTGGACCACCCCCTCTATACCTGCAAATTTGGTGCCAAAATTCCAAAGCACCTGGGCAGTAAAGGTACCAGAAGAAGGCAACATAAGAAAAATCCTCTTAGACAATACAAAAAGGATTATTTTTTTCTTTGTATTATAGTTCATAACTTTTGAATGGCTGAATATGTCTGCACCAAACCAGCAAAATGCACATCTGTGGACCCTCCCCTCTCCTCCGAAAATTTCAGACCAACATTCCAAAACACCTGGAAGCTATAGGTTTCTGATGAGGAGAACATATATTGTATAGGAAAAACCCCTTGCACAATACAAAAAATAGATTATTTTCTCATTTGTATTTTCATAACTTTTGAATGGCTGAATATTTTTGCTCCACACCAGCTAAAGACACATTTGTGGACCTTCCCCTCTTTACCCTGGAAATTTCAGGCCAAAATTTCAAAGCACCTGAGTGCCACATGTATCAGAAGAAGAGAACATAAATAAGGAAAATATCCTTGGAAAATACAAAAAATGTTTTTTTTTTCATTTGTATTGCAGTTCAGAACTTTTGAAAATCTGTTGATTTTTTCATCACACAAGCAAAAGGCACATCTGTGGGACTTCTCCTGTCTACCCTGAAAATGAAAAAGCACATGGGTGCTGCAGGTGTCAGAAGAAGAGAACAACACAAAATAGGAAAAATTCCCTTGGACAATACAAAACAGGATTCTTTTTTTTTTTTTATTTGTATTGTAGTTTATAACTTTTGAACAGTGAATATGGTTGCACCAAACCAGCAAAAAGCACATCTGAAGACCATGTCCTCTCTACCCTTAAAATTTCTGGACACAATTTTAAAGCACCTGGGTGCTACAGGTATCAGAAGATGAGAACATAGGAAAATGCACCTAGACAATACAAAAAAAATAATTGTTTGTATTGTAGATTATAACCTTTGAATGGCTGAACATTTTGCACAAAACCAACAAAAGCATGTCTGTGGATCTTCCCTTCTGTACCCTGAAAATTTCAGACTGAAAATCCAAAGCACATGGGCACTACAGGTGTCAGAAGAAGAAAGCAGCAGCAAGTGTTTTTGTCTATTTTTGATAATAAATTTTGAAGGGATGACTATTTTTGTATCAAACCAGCAAAAGCCATATTTGTGGGATACTATCTTTCTGCCCTGAAAATTTCAAAGCAAAATTCCAAAGCACCTGGGTGCTACAGGTGTCAGAAGAAGAGAACATAGGAAAAATCTCTTTGGTCAATATAAAAATGATTTTTTTTCCATTTGCACTGTTCATATGTTCATAGGTAAGTACAAGTCAGAAGACTTTTGCCATAGTGACTTAACCAATCAATCCAAGTAAGTGAATTCATTTTCCTTCATAAGTCTGTGAAAGGTTGTTTTAAATGGATCTAGTGTTTTGCTTAGTACCACTTCCTTTGGAAGTCTATTCCAGACATTCACCACTTTCTAACCTAACCAATTGGTCCAACTCTTTGACTTACAATTTTCACCTTTTAGTTGAAGTGAGTGAAATCTATTACTCCTCATGTTGTCCTTCTTCACTAATCCTACGCAGTCCCACAGGTTAGCATTATTGAATGCTCTCTAGGTCAAGCATAGGTCCCCCTTAATCTCCTGTACTGTAAGAAATATAGTTCCAGTTCTCTAAGTCTGTCATTGTATGCCATAACCATCATCTGACTAATCCTTTTTGTGGCCTGCTAGGAGTTCTTTCTAATACATGAATTTCCTTTTTGTTTGATGGTGCCCAGAACTGTACACAGTACTCCAGGTGGGGTCTTATCAAAGAGGTATACAGGGGGAGCATTACCTGTCTGTCTCTACTATTGATATTTCTGAAAATGCAGCCTAGTATTTTATTGCCTAAACTAGTTTCATTCTTACAGTGTTTAGTAGGAGAGAGGTGACTTGAAATTGTGATCCCCAGGTCACATTCCATGTTTGCAACTGGCAGATCTTTACTGTACAGAATATAATTCACACACCTGTTTCTTCTTCCTATGTGCATTATCTTGCATTTCTCAGTATTGAAGATCAATTTATTTTGCTCTACCCATGCCCCAATTTTGTCTATTTTATTTTGAAATCTTATAATTAAGTTTTAATAGTTGCATATTGCTCCTATTTTAATGTCATCTGCAGACTTACCACACCAGCAACCTGATGTAGTATGTTTATAGACTAAATAGTGTCAGACCCAGGATGGATCCCTGGGGTACACCAGTTGTAATCTCTAACCATGGTGAAAAGTGACCTGCCACACTCATTCTCTGCTTTCTACCCTGTAAACATGATAAGACCCATTTGATAAATTTTATATTCAACTCAAATTCCTGTAACATCATAATCAGGGGTCTATGGGGTAGGGTATCGAATGCTTTGGAGAAATACACATACAAAATGTCCCCTGGTAACCCTGCATCCTTAGCACTACTAACCGGATTGAAAAAAATGTAATAAGTTAGTTAGACGTGAACTTCCTTCCCTAAAGCCATGCTGGATGATATTCATAAGTCCTGCATTTTTGAGGTGCTTATTAATCTTGTCTTTAACTATCCCTTCTAACATTTTGCTTACAGCAGAGGTAATACTAATTGGTCTATAATTTTTTCAGTTCCTTTTTGCCCCTTTTTAATGGATTGATGTTTTACTGGCATCCTTCCATGCTTTGGTACACTTCCCTCTTCAAGAGATGAATTAAATATGGCCGTCAGTGGTCCAGCCAAGCCTTCTGCTAGTGGTAGAGAGGGTAGTGGATGCATGGAACAGCCTTCCTGTTGAGGTTGTGGGGTCTAAAACTGTGGGAGAATTCAAGAATGCATGGGACAGACATAAGGCAATTCTTGTGGGGGGTATTAAGAAATAGGCTGTTGGTTAACTAGGATCTGTGGCCTATTCTGTAGGTAGGGAAATGGGCAGACTAGGTGGACCAAGCGGTCCTTATCTGCTGTCAAAGTCTATGTTTCTATGTTTCTTTTAACAGGGCTGAGTGAAATCCGTCTGCTCCTGAGGATTTGTTTCTGTTTAGATTCAATAATAATGTTTTAACCTGTTGTTCTGAAACTAGTTCTAATGTATTTGTTTCCATTTCTATATTAGCTGGACTGTGTGACTTCAGTTGGTTTATGCTAGCAAAGTATTTTTTTTTTGCATTATGTGTTTGTACCACCTCCCATGCTTCACTAGCCCCCACTCCTTCAGGCTCCACAAGTTTCCCATGACCCCGCTGACCTTAGCCAGCCTTCCTCAGGTCCTCAAATCACAGCTGATCCCCAGGATATCCCAGTGTATCCCTATCACCGGGTAGGTCCCCCACCTCTGAGGGGGGAAGGGCACTGGGGAGAGAGAGGGAAGACCCCAGCACATACTTTATTAGAGCCCGGGGATGCTGCTGAGGAACAGGAGGCCCTGGCCAGGTACTGGGGGTGCTCCAGGAATGGAGAGCCATCATCTTGGAGGCCAGCAAGCAGTTTTCCCATTTTCTGTGGGCAGCAGCCTGGTGACATCATGGCAAATGCCGACGTCCGCTCCTCCCCAGTCCACTTGGGCCGTGCGTCCTGTGATACTCCTGGCCTCCTCTAGGAGCCAGCAGGCACCGGTCTCATCCCCTACTCTCCCCCCTGGAGAAGGAGAGCTGTCATAGGATGCTAGATCCTTCTCCCCCCAGCCGGCCCTCCAGTGATCTGGGCTCGTTCCCGAACCCGGAAAGCTGGCGTCACAAGCAGAAATCCAACCGCTGCACTGGTGGGCCAGCCGTTAGCAAAGTATTTATTTAATTCTGAGGCCATTTATTGTTCATTCTTGATGACTCTACCCTGCTTAACAAGTGGTCCAACTACTGGTTTACCTTTTTTGGCGCTGTTTATTGTAGCTCATGACTTTTGAATGGCAACATATTTTTCCACCAAACCAGCAAATAGCACATCTGTGGGCCTTCCTTTTCTACTCTAAAAATTTCAGACCAAAATTCCAAAGCACCTGGGCACTACAGGTGACAGAGGAAGAGAACTGCACAAACTGGAAAAATTCCATTTGACAATACCAAAAAAAAGGATTTTCTTTTGTATTGTAGTTCATAGCTTTTGAATGGCTGAATTTATTTTTGCACCAAACCAGGAAAATACACAGCTGCGGACCTCTCCCTTTCTACCCTGAAAATTTCAGAGCAAAAGTCCAAAGCAATTGGGTGTTACAGGTGTCAGAAGAAAAGAACAGCACACACAGGAAAATTCCCCTTGGAGAATACAAAAAAATAATTGTTTTCATTTGTATTGTAGCTGATAACTTTTCAAATACTGAACATTTTTCACCAAGCCAGCAAAAGGCACATCAGTGGGCCTTCCTCTTTCTATCATTGCAGTTTCAGAGCAAAATTCCAAAGCACCAGGATGCTACAGGTATTAGAAGAAGAGAGCCGCACAAACTGGAAAAATCCCATTGGACAATGCAAAAAAGGATTCTTTTTTTCATTTGTATTGTATTACTCGGTATTACTCGGTTTGAAAAAGTGGAAGTAGGCACTAGGCCCATCGAGGCCACTTTCCCCACAATAGTAGGGGAGGGTCTACAAACTGTTCCCTAAAAAGAACTTATCCAATTCAGTTTTAAATTGCTTACGTGATGACTGCTTCACTATATGTTGAGGTAAGGTGTTCCATAGTTCGACTAACTGAAGAGTGAAATAATATTTTCTTTTATTTGTAAAGGCCCTTGGGGTTTGAAGTTGCCTATTGTTACATCATAATCCATGCTTTTTTTCTGAGAATTGTAAGTTACAGATGTCTTTAAGATCCTCATCATTTAAAATATTAAATAACAGTAGTAGATACCCTCTATCTCGTCTCTTTTGTAGGTCATATAATCCTAGGAATGTCATCCTTTCTTAGTAGGGTAAATCCCTTACTTCTGGTATTAATTTTGTTACTCTCCTCTGTAAACTGTCCACTATCTTTTTGTCTTGTTCCAAGTATGGAGCCCAGAAAGAGACTGCACAGTCAGTGTGGGGTCAAATGTAAGACCTGTATAGTTTAGTAAGACATTCTTTGTTACGTATAATAAATATTTTTTTTAATGGCAGATATAATATGATTGCCCACTTGGGTGACTTTTTTCCATTAATTACTCAAGTTAAATTTATTATTTACAATGACGCCCAAGTCTCTTTCTATGTGCTCTGTCTTAATATTAGAATTGCATAAGGTGTACTCAGTATTTGGATTTCTTTTCCCTAAATGTATAACTGAGCACTTTTCGGTATTAAAAGTCATATTGTTTTCCTTGGCCCATGTCTCAGTAATTTGGAGATCTGTTTTAAGTCTGTTAATTTTTAAATCACTATCCACCTCAGATGATATTTTAGTGTTGTCTGCGAATTTACTGATCTGACTGGATACACCCAAGTGTAAGTCCTCTATAAATAAACTGAAGAGTATAGGGCCCAATACAGAGCCCTGTGGATCACCACTGGTCACTGGAATGTCACCAGATGTAGTATCTACTGTTCTAACATTCTGCAACCTATTATTTAACCATCCCTCAACACACCTGATGGTATAGCTATTGAATTCCATCTTGATCAATTTTCTAATTAATTGGATGTGAGATACTTTATCAAAAGCTTTTTTAAAGTCTAGATAGATGATATCCACTGGACAATTCTTGTCTATGCTGTCACTAATACTCTTATAGAAGGTCGCCAAATTTGTGGTACATGACCTTCCCCTTCTAAAGTCATGTTGGGTATCATCTGTCAAGTCCTTTACTTTTGATTTCATGATTGATTTTTTGTTTTAGTATTCTTTCCATGATTTTACACATTATTGATGTAAGATTTAAGGGCCGATAGTTTTCACTATTATTTTTATTCCCTTTTTTATGTACAGGTATCAGTGTCGCATTCCACCAATCTTCGGGTACCTCACTGTCTTTATAGGATTTGTTGAATATTATACTCAGTGGGCTCAGGAGTTCATCCAGGATATGTTTTATAAAGAATGTGTTAATATTATTGGGGCCAGGAGCTGAGTTATCCTTCAGGGAGTATACTGCTTCTTTTATTTCCTCAATAGTTATTACTTCATACTCACTTATATATGAATATACAGTTGTACTAAATATATCTTTTTTGGTGAATACAGACCCAAAGTATTCATTAAAAGTATTCCCAATTTCTAACCTGTTGGTAATTTCATTCGCATTTTCTAAAATGGTAGTAACAGCAGAATTACTATTTTTATTATTCTTAATGTATGCATAAAAAGCTTTAGTGTTTCCTTTCAAAGTTGATAGCTTATATTCTATTTGTTTTTTCTCCTTTTTAATGAGGTATATAGAGAATACTGGATGGGTAACCATGCAGAACCAGTGTGTTCTGCCACAGAGGGGTCTGATTCCCAGTGAACTCGAAAGTGAGGCTTGAGAGGTCCTTGGGAATCCGACTCTGATGTGGCAGAACACAATGGTTCTGCATGGGGTTACCCATCTAGTATTTTTTATAGTGTATGGTGCCCCTCAAATTATTTTTAAAACATTGTTAGGCTTCTAAAAACGTTCCACCATACACTATAAAGAAATTGTTGTCCCCACTAGCTAGGAGATGGAGTTGGGTGGTTGCTAGGGACTGGGTGTCCCTAACGTAGCAGTGCACATGCCCATTGGGTGTCGCTCTGCTGTGGGCAGGATTTAGAAAAAAAACATGGTGGACGGACATTTTGCTTAGCAAGGAAAATGCCTGTCCCAAGGCAGAAAAATGTGAGTTTAAAACTTTTTACAGATCAGAATCTAGTTGATCCAGCTTTTCTGTTACCTGTTAGCTTGTCTAAAAACTGCCGTGGTCATTTTCTGTCTGTTTCAGTGATATTGGACCATGGAGGTTTTCTGTTGATGCCAGCTCAAGCTTTCTACTCTAAGTGAATGGAATGCTGTTCTGCACGTACGGTCAGAACAGCCTTCCACTCATTTAAGTGTGTGTGGATGAACAGCATTTTTGTAAGGCTGGTTTTCGGGTGAGAACAACGTTCCACCATACACTATATAGTAAGCTTAACTTCTTCCCTATATTCTGATTTACTGGTGTAGTTTGGTTCTTGTTTAATTTTTTTATATGCCTTCTCCTTTATTTTTATTTGATTTTGTATAGTTGGTGTTAGCCAAACAGTTATTTTTCCCATATGATTTCATATATTTTTTAATAGGGATGTATAGTTGCTCTAGCTCAAAGATTATATCCTTTAATATCTGTCAGCAATCATTAGTCTGTAGACCACAGAATAGCGAGTTCCAGTTGTTGGCATGAAGGGCTTCCTTTATTTTATCATAATTTTCCCTATTATAGTTAAGTCGTTAAGTATTCTGTTTGATTCTAGTCTTGAATTGATTTATAGCAAAAACAACTGTATTATGGTTACTGGTACCCAAGTGTTCTCCATTTTCCATCCTATTGATTACTTCAGAAATATTGGTTAACAAAAGATCCATTATGTTTCTTTCCCTGGTAGGTTCTATGACCATCTGATCAAGCCCCAAGGTGAGGAAAGTTTCCAAGAATCTCTGTTCAATTTTTGTTATTGACATTAAATTTTGCCAGTCTATTCCTAGCAGATTTAAATCCCCCATAATTATAACATCTGGCTTTTCTGTGAAGTCTGTTATCAATTTAATCAAAGAAGAATCATATACAGAATCTGCATTCCGTGCTCTATATATATATTTAACAGTATTACATTTTTTTTAATTGGTGTATTTGCACACAGCATCCCTCTATTTTGGGTGCTTCTTCTGACTGGATAGGGAATTCTCTTATTGTAATAGTGTTTTTAATGTAAAAACACACCCCTCCACCTTTCCTATTGGTCCAGTTTTTGTAACTCAAATTGTACCCCAGAATAGCATTATGCCATGTGGAGGCCTCATCCCACCAAGTCTCTGTGATTGCTAATATATCTAGGTGTTTTTGTTCAATTTTCCCAACTAACTCCCTATGTTTTATAGTGTTCAAGCTTCTTGCATTACTCATAAAGAGTACAAGATTATTTATATGAGCTGGAGGGTCCTCAGTAATACTCCCTTTTTGGCCCCCTAGTGTTTAGTTTAAACACTGTTCAATGATGGTCAAAAACTGTTTTCCATGGCAGTGGCTCCCCTTTCTGCACAAATGCAAGCTGTCCCAGCTAAAAAGACTATAATCATTATTAAATGTTTCCTAATGTGTAATACAAGGTACATTATTATTTAATGACCATTTCCTTAACCACTCATTCACTTCCTTGATTTTGGCTTCTATTTTAGTTGATGCTCGGGGAACTGGCAAAATTTCAAACAGGTAGATTTCAAATTTGGTCGCTTTTAGGGCACTGACTAGGGAGATGTAACTGCTCTTAATATCGTCAGTAGTGAATTTAGTTACGTCATTAGTTCCACCGTGATCTACCACCAGTGGATTTTTTCCTGCATCTTTCATAATATTGGGAACAACCCTCTCGATAGCTCTAATCCATGCCCCTCTAAAACTGGAACACATTATATTCTGCTTGTCCTTTTTACATATGTGCCCATCGATGTACTTAGTGATGGAGTCCCCTAGCACTATTACCTGTCTGGAATTTGAATGTTCACTATATTATTCTGTCTCATCCATCAGTTGTGTTATGTTCACAATTACAGTATTATCCTTGGATTTATATAAGTATTCAACATTCTGAGTTTCCTGCATCTGTTTTGTACTTCCTGCTAAGATCTGCAGTGCAGATAGAGCTTTTGGATCATTCTCTACTTGGGGTAACTGGGCTGTGTCCCTGCCATTTTCTTCATTATGAATCTGGGCTGTTATTATCATAGTATTCTGTTGTTTACTTACTGGATTTTGCCTTCTTCCTGAGGCCCCGAGGGATATCCATACTAATAGCATTATTTTCGTCACAGATGTTAGGATCCACACCTCCATCACACTCCTCTTGACTTTATTTTGAACTGGAACAGAGAACCCCATGGCCCTACATCCTTTTTTAGTTTTCCTTTTATTAATCACAGGGCTCCACTCATCACTACTCCATCTACTTTCCTCTCTCTCTTTTTAAAGAATCTTCATGTTTTTTATTAGGGGTGCTATTTACTGCAGGGTGAGAGACCTTAATTTTAGTTAGTTGGGAATTCAAATGTTCATTTTGGGCTTTTAGATCTTTGATATCTTTTCCAATTCGTCAATTGTACTCATTAATTTGGCATTTTCTACACATTGCATACATTTCAGTCCTTCAAAGCCAGTGCTAGATTCCAGACAAATGTTTTGGCACAAAATACATGTCATGGCTATTTCTCCCATGGACAGAGTAACAATTGCCATATTTATATTCATGTTATGTGATGTGCTGACCCCCAGAGGTACCCTTGATTGATAATATGAGTTTATCAGGTTTAGATTTACCAGCATAATTCTATTAATCACTACATAGGCTGTATAGATTTCCTTGTTTATATTACACCCAGGAGTGTGGCTAGTTACAAGTTAACTTTCTTGCAGTTAAGTGCAACAAATCATGTGAATCCTTAATGCACTTAGAATATGGACCATGCAGTTGATTTACCTCATGGATACATTTATAGACAATAAACTGCTTTACACATAATATAATAATGAGCATTTAAGTCCTGCTCAGCTGTCTGGCAGTTGTCTGTTTATTCTTTTGTGCCTTGCACCTGTCTCGCTCCAGTTAATAGACTAGTACTACTTAAGTTTGTGCCTGGTTAGGGGCACTGTGCAGTGTTCTGAAGTAGAATATCCTACCCACTCTCCCTCTACAATACAGCATATGTACACTAAGCCTGGTGCAATATTCTTTTCTGCTGGTGATGTGCCTATGTTTGTGGCACAGCTTACTGTCCACCACCTGGTCTGCCTGCTATGCCAGACACACTTGACACACACTCAGCCATCTTGTAGTCCATAACTTTTGAAAAGCCTAAATATTTTTGCTCCAAACCAGAAAAAAGGCACATCTGAGGACCTTCCCCTTTCACCCCTAAAAAGTTCAGACCAAAGTTCCAAAGCATCTGGGCACTACAGGTGTCAGAAGACAAGAACATAGGAAAAATCCCCCAGGACAATACAAAAAAAGATTGAGTTTTCATTTGTATTGTAGGGCATAACTTTTGAATGGCTGAATATGTTTGCATCAAATCAGCTAAAGGTACATATACAGACCTTCCCCTCTCTACCCTGACATTTTTCAGGTCAAAATTCCAAAGTAAACACAGGTTCTTTTGTGCTTAATAGTGAAATAAAGGATCAGCTGCATATGAGGCAGAAACACTGTAGAACACAAAAAATGCAGCTCTACACAAGAGGCTCCAAAATAAAGAAATTTACTACACTGCTTCCAACATAAGCACTGTCCCCCGGTGCTACAAGGAAGCAATCCCTCTTCATCAGGGGGTGGAGTCACAAGCACTGTTTCTGTTATGTTTGTGACTCCACCCCTCTGATAAAGAAGGATTGTTTACTCAAAGCACTGGGGACAGTGCTTATGTTGGAAGCAGTGTAATACATTTCTTTATTTTGGAGCCTCTTGTGTAGCTCTGCAGTTTTTGTGTTCTATATGGACAATTAGGTTTGCTGTTGACTTTAGGCTCAGGGCAGTGGTGAATGTAGTAGAAGACTGTAGATCTCTTCAGAAGGCACTAGACTACATACAGACAAGGACTTATAACAATAAATTACAACTGAACAAAAGCAAATGCACAGTAATGCATATGGGGAAAAAAACCTGGGTTGGTCATATGCAATAGAAAATAACATCCTGGAAACTACAACAGAGGAGCAGAACCTAGAGATAATAATTAAACATGATTTAACCTTAAATACTCATTGTGATAAGGTCATAAAAAAGCAAACAATACATTCAATTGTATCTTGAGACACATAGGAAATAGAAGTCTTGAGGTGTTGATGCCACTGTATGGATCACTGGTGAGGTCACAGATGGAGTATTGCTCCCAGGTATGGGCCCCATATAGGAAACAGGATATAGATAGACTGGAGGGAGTCCAGAGAAGGGCAACAAGATCCATTGAAGGAATGAAGCATTTGAAGCATGAGGACAGATTAACAGATCTTGACCTGTTTAATTTTAGGTATAGGAGAGTAAGAGGTGACATGTGTTTGCTTTACCAAGCTTTCGCAGACCAGATGTTGTGGGAAGACCTGGTTTTGGAATTGAAAATGCAGACATATGGCACTTGAGCACACACATTACAATTAAAAGCAGGCATGTAAAATTTACTAAAACAAAATAACTGGTATACTCAGTGAGTGGTCCCTATTTGGAATTCACTGCCACTGATAGTGGCAGGTAGTAGAACTATGACAGCTTTTAAAACTGAATTGGATAAACACTACAAAGCAAAGGGAGGGATATTTTAGTTCAGTTCCCACATCTGGCACTTGGGTTAATATCCTCGTACTGACACCGTAGTGCAGCTTGAGAGGGGTGCTGCACTTCTGAGGTGCCATCTTTCAGATGAGACATTAACTGAGGTCCCATCTGCCTGTATTGCTGGTAGTTCAGGTGGATGTTAAAGATCCCATGGTACTTATCGAAAAGAGTATAGGAATTTCCCCGGTGTCATGGCCAAATTTCCCTCATTCACTAAAAATACCACCAACAGTTTCATCTGGTTCAAGCTCAGTTGGCATTCATCTGTATCCCCTTCCCCCAGGTCATGCCTGAAAATAGGCAGGATTTGCCTAGTGCACTTACCTGGTCAACAAAAAGTAAAACTAAAAATAGAGAATACATGGGCTGGCACAATGGATGAACATCTACAAAAGCTTTGTATTACCTATGATGCCTATGAAACAAAATTCCAAAGCACCTGAGTGCTACAGATGTTGGAAGAAAAGAACATAAATAGGAAAAATTCCCTTGGAGAATACAAAAAAAAGGATTCTTTTTTTGTTTGTATTGTAGTTCATGACTTTTGAATGGCTGAAAACTTTTGCACCAAACAAGCAAAGGGCACATCTATTGGAATTCCCCTCTATACCCAGTAAACATTTCAGACCAAAATTCTAAAGCACCAGAGTGCAACAGATGTCAGAAGAAGAGAACATGAATAAGAAAAATACCATTAAAGAATACAAAACAGGATTCCTTTTTGTTTGTATTTTAGTTCATAACTTTTGAATTCCTGAATACTTTTCCACCAAACCAGCAAAAAGCGTATCTGTAGGATATCACATTCTTCTCTGAAAGTTGCAGAGCAAAGTTCCAAAAGCACCTGAGATATTCAGGTGTCAGAAGAAGTGAACATAAATTGGAAAAATTCCCTTGGACAATACACAACATGATTCTTTTTTCATTTGAATTGTAGGTCATAACTTTTGAATAGCCAAATATGTTTGCATCAAACCAGCAAAAGGCACATCTGTGGACCATCCCCTCTCTACCCTGAAAATTTTAGGCCAACATTTCAAAGCATATGGGTACTACAGGTGTCAGAAGAAGAGAACATAGGAAAAAATCCCTTTAGAGAATACAAAAAAATATTCTTTTTTTGTTTGTATTGTAGTTCATAACTTTTGAGTGGCTAAATATGTTTGCACCAGTCTGGCAAAAGGCACATCTGTGGATCTTCCCCCCTCTATCCTGAAGATTTCAGACCAACATTCTAAAACACCTGTGCACTACAGGTGTCTAAAGAAATGAACATAAATAGGAAAACTCCCTTTGGACAATACAAAAAAAATGGTTTTCTCATTTGTATTTTCATAACTTTTGAATGGCTGAATATTTTTACAACACACCAGGTAAAGCTACATGTGTGAACTTTCCTCTCTTTACTCTGAAAATTTCAAACCAAAATTCCAAAGCACCTGGGTGCTACTGGGGTCAGCAGAAAAAAGTTGAAACAAGTAGGCAAATGAAAAAAGGTTTTCCCCTCCTGAAAAAGGATGACGTCATACAAAAAAAATTTCTTTTTTCATATCACAAGTCATAAAAAAAGAATTTTAATCTTAAAAAAAGAACATTCCAATGGAATTTCTTCAACATGTAAGTGCAAAATGCAGCTAACAGGCTCCAGATAAGCAAAATACATTTGTTGGTTGTTCTGCAGAATGTCATTTTTGTGGCTTTTGAAATTGGGAAGTAGTAGGGAAAAAGGGAAAACAAGAGGGCGGCATATGAAAAAAGATTTTCCCTTATGAAAAAGGATGACGTCATAAGAAAAAAAGATTCTTTTTTTCATTTGATGCAGCTATCTTGAAGTGGTTATAGAACATGACCAGAACCAATTTAGAACAATTTAAAATTAAATAACTTTTGAATGGATTAATATTCTATCACCAAACCATCCAAAGGCACATCTGTGGGCCAGCCCCTTTCTACCCTAAAAATGTTAGGCCAAGATTCCAAACCGTCTGGCCACTACAGGTGTCAGATGAAAACCCATTAAAACCATTGGGAAATAAACTGGTGAAAATTCACTTTTTCCACTATCCAGAACTCAGAATCCACACATCCAACCAGAATAAAAATTGAGGCATCCAGAGATCCACCCCACAAGACCGCACATACAAAATGTCATGCAAAAATCCATTGAATGGTTGCAAAGTTATTAAAGTTCAAAAACTGGGGTTTAACATTAAACTTCCTACTCAACCCTAATTATAGGGGCAGGACCATGCCCATATCATATATATATATATATATATATATATTCATGGCAAAAAACTCAGTTTAATGCATCAGTTAGGGTTGTTCCACAGCGACAAAAGTGAGGAAATTCACTGTTAGGGTTGAAAACCCTAACTCCGAATTCACCCCCCCCCAGCACCACACAGACACAGACACACACACATTCAAGTATGGGGGAGGACCAAGTCAACACAACCAATGACAGACATCCACCAGCAGGTGACAGAAATAACAAACAATTGTCTAAATGTACTACGAGACATCCCCACCCACCTGACCAGGTACTGCATGCTCAATGGAGATCAACAGCAAAACTGAGGCCACGTACACCAAACGTACACATCGCTGATTGCAGCTGCACAAAACATACCACACTTAGTAGTTGCATGGCCTTACCTACCGATGCCCCACACCACACCACACCACTTGTGGTGGGCCACCTGAGCAACAGAGTTAAGCAAAATCAAGGAGTTGTACAGGTATAATATCTCTGATTATAACAAGGGTTTGAGAAACACAGCTTTCTAATTGACTGTAAACATTGTAACAGCCTTTATGTTTAGTTTTTTGTAACATACATGTAGAGCCTAACCATATGATGAACATGGTTAAATGTTGTTTAAGAAACAGTTTTATTATGATAGCAATAAGCCACTGTCAGGTATTATGTCAATGGTCAGTTTATCACTGTCTAGCGACATGTGGCACTCGGATATGCCTCATTCAACATTAAACCCCTACAGGGTGATTAACAGACCATTTAACATAACTGTTGGTCATGCCTTATTGCTTAATTGTCTTTATGAGTAGATACTCTCCCTCTGCTAGGCACTGCAGCAGCTTTGTAAACAGTGTCCCACCCAGTTACACCATACACCTGTCTAGTTGCTGGAGAATGGCTGTGAATATGAACTCATGAAGATGAACAGTGTAACTTGATAATTACAGTCATCGAAACTCTAGTGTGATTATAACTGACAGACTCAGTGATAGAGGATAACCCCTGCTGTCCTACTACATTTACCCCATTATGAGTTAAATCAATACTAAAAGACATTCTGTTTATATCTACATCATACCTACCTCATTCCTGTTGTAGCAGAATTAACATAGTTATCACTTTGATAGCATCAGTGACAGAAGTGTGGCAAACCCAAACACTAGGCATACAGCCTGAGTATGAAACAACTGTTACAAAAATCACACTGTGTCCATAAGTGCCATAGATCACTCATTGCAACAATAGCAAATCTATTACTATTTGAATAAGTTAGTTATCACAGATGCAATGAGATTGTCTTTATCAGGTACAACATACTCAGTAAGTGCCTACAGGAAAATCTATCCTATATAAATGTCCGATACAGGTACATCATTGTTGGCTCAGTAGTGCTATGACATTGAGAAGTTGCTTGGCCTGATCCATGCAATTACAATCTTTCTTACAAAGAATACTTACTGCATCTTTAATATTGAGACACACTGAAGGTCTATGTATGTACATCAGCAGTACACCTTCATCAGTAAGAATGCATGTGATACCTGGCAGAGCCAATTTCACAGCGTTGAACAGGCAATGCTTTTCCATACATTTACATCAGCCTCTCTATGTTGACTAAACCATTGCAGTAAATGTAGTACTATGTAAATCACCTACTAAATGTATCACTAATTTTATCTTGAGCATGCTAGTGTCTTGTAGTTAATTTATGTGCTTCTCTTAATTAATGTATACTCAGTAGTGTTAAAAACCTTTCTACAACTGTCATCATGCACCTTCAGCATTTATATTGAATAACGGCACAGTACCAGTTGTGGTGTGGTGTGGTATGGGGCATCGGTAGGTAAGGCCATGCAACTACTAAGTGTGGTACGTTGTGTGCAGCTGCAATCAGGGATGTGTACGTTTTGTGTACATGGCCTCAGTTTTGCTGTTGATCTCCACTGAGCATGCAGTACCTGGTCAGGTGGGTGGGGATGTCTCGTAGTACATTTAGACAATTGTTTGTTATTTCTGTCACCTGCTGGTGGATGTCTGTCATTGGTTGTGTTGACTTGGTCCTCCCCCATACTTGAATGTGTGTGTGTGTGTCTGTGTCTGTGTGGTGCTGGGGGGTGGATTCTGAGTTAGGGTTTTCAACCCTAACAGCAAATTTCCTCACTTTTGTCGCTGTGGAACAACCCTAACTGATGCATTAAACGGAGTTTTTTGCCATGAATATCCTGTCTTTTTCAGAAGTATCACTCAGCATACTACATGATTTATAGTCCTAAGAATAGTGCACATACATATAAAACAATGTTTCAGTATCAGAAATATTTCTACTGTTGTGGTTGCACTTACTGTCATTCTCTTAATTACTTTATTAATTGTCACTTGTCATTCTCGTTCCATGTAGTAGTTTAAATGTTAAAGTGTCTTAATCATTTGTTTGTGATCACATATGTAACTTTAAAATGTACATAACTAAAAGACAATATGACATGAGATGGACACTATTAGTTCATGTACTAAACAAATGGATATGCTACTATAGTAACTTGAGATTTCAAAGAGTGCTTCCACTATCAACTGAGGTCATACCATCAATCATGTGAACAGCAGTGGAAGAGGTTTGTTGTACTGAATACATATACTGGACCACCAGGGCTATGTTCTGGGGTTTACTGCTTACATCCCAAGAACGGGAGTTTCGGTGCACTGCACCACCAGGGTATGTTCAGAGGGGGTTTACTGCTTACATTCCAGGAACGGGAGTTTTGCTCAACTAGACCACCAGGCTTACGTTCGGGGGTCAGCTTTACTGTTTACATCCCGTGAATGGGACTTTCAGTCCACTACACCACCAGGGCTATGTTCGGCAGGAGGGCGGGTTGTGTTTCACACTGATACACCTTGAAATCAGCTTCTCAGTACACTGGACCACCAGGTATGTATTCACAGGAGGGCTCTTTTTAAACTAGAGCAGCCCGTGGTCAGGCTTCTGGGGAGGAACATTTCTGCTGTTACCCACAATAGGCCCAGTGGTGTGGTGGTGGTGTTGGGAATTGTCACTCTTTTGACCACGATTAGGCTGCACGACGGGACATGGAGTGGCTTGGGGGCCAGCGACAGCTGTCACGTGCTGTGTCGTCCCATGCAATTCAGCAGTTTACCTGTGCATGATTGTTGACTTGAGCATTTTTTTGGCCTGAAAGTTGTGCAGGCACAGGTTCCAGGTTGTGGCTTCACAACTCTACACAGCCTTGCTGCATGTCAGGCTGTGCACTTAGTCCATGGTTCGTCCCCCTGCAGTTCATTATGCATTGATTTGCATTGCACTGTTACTCAGCATGTCTTCTGTGGTGGAACTGCCTCCTGCTGAATATCGCAGAATGGAGCAAGTCTTCACTTGCACAGGCACTACCCTTTTACACATGTTCCAACCCTTTTGAATATCTTGTCCATTAAACTATAATATTAATAGAAGGAAGGCATTTGTCACACAGAGACTGGTGGGCCCTGGAATGAGGTCCCCTTGTCACTTATTTGTCCTAAATCAAAGATGCTTTTTAAAACTCAGCTGTATAGGAATTGTTATGAAGGAAGCTAACATGACTACATAAGAGATATTGGCTGGGAAACAGCTATGGCCTATTCTTTACTGTCTGGCCTCCTCCACTCCCTTGAAAATTTCTATGAACCTTTCTATTAACTATCTTTATATTACGGATAACAGTACTGCCACATATACCCAATGTTAATATGATATGGTTATGACAATTGTCCCTAAAATGTTGCGGCTTGAATGTCACACTTTATCTCTTGAATATGAATAAGACACCAAACACAAGAGAGTATAGTTGTAGTTATTTAGTATAAAAATATTGTCAATATAAAAAATGACAAACAAAAATATATTTTTTTATACATAAAAAAATACATTTTTATAAAAGAATATATACATACACCGAAAAAAAGGTGTGTATTACTTCATACACATTTTATAAATAAAATACAAAAATCTTTTTAAAATATTTATAAAAACATAAAAAAATATTTTCTATGCGTTTTTTATACAGTCCAAGACTTAGAGAGGTGTGTGCACTGCATCAGGCAATCCAGGCTGTAAGCTGGATGCAATGTGAGGCACAAAAGAAGTAGAAGCTGTTGCTGCCGTGAGGAGATGACACGGACCTCTATGAAGGTGGCCAGTCTCACCCAGGAAGCTGCAGGAACAGTTGGTAGCTGCGGAGGTGAAGCACTGCTATGTGCAACAGCACCATCACCCACTGCTACGACCGGCTCAAGGATGAGGTTCAGATCTGCTGCTGTGCATCCAAGAGAACTGGATTTTGTCCAGCCTCTCCAAGGATGAGCGTTCTCCTCCGCAGACTACGAACCTGTGATGAGCTGGCTGTAGCAGCGACAATGAGCCTGTGCATCTTCGCAGTCACGGCGCCCTACAAAGATAAAGAAAACAGTTATGGTGAATATATAACACAAATTCAACAATTACAACTGTAAACTATTTCACTTCAAATATTTCTTATCTAATACAATATCAGAAATGCATTCATTTTAAAGTAATGATAATACTTTAAACTATGATGCAACACTATTCATTATACAATGTGGTAAATCCAATATGCAGAATCCTGCATCCTGAGTGGTTAGCTGGCACAATGACCACCGTGATGAATCCTCAGTGTACCCAGTGGAAGAAGTGCTAGCCAACCTTATACCGTGCTAATCCGGTCACATTCACTTCAAACAAAACTGCTGTGCTTTGTCCCGTTGCCAGTTCGCTAAAACACCACAGACATTTCTTAGCTAAATGACCTCCTCTTTCGAACTGTAGGGACCTCAGTGAGTTAGAACGCAGTTAAAAAACATAAAAAAACAACATTCTGCATTGTATTATAAAAATTTATCCTCCGACGGTGTGGGTACACTGGAGGATTTAACACCACTGGTGTGACTCAGTCACTCGGCTGCGACTCGTGACCGAATCACACCAGCCGTGTTAAATCCTCCAGTGTACCCACTCTCTGGAGGGATAAATTCCTTAAATATCTAATTTGTCTCTCTGTCATACTTGACTAGCTATATTATGTAATGAGCTCACAACATAAAAAAATGTATAGTTAGCTGTGGCTTATAGTGCTACTCTTAGATTTTCTTTCACTATTCAGAACTATTCTGTATATCATACTTTAGCATTATTTACACTATTATGCCATAGAGTGGAAATACATCCTCATCAAGTGTGAGAATGTTTACTTCACCATGTCTGCCTATAATGTGTAGTCATGTATTCAGTGAAATTAAAGTACCTTGACAGTAGCAGTATTATAAAATTCTTTTCATGCGTACACTATCATGATAAGTTTAATGATACTTTTAAACTGGACAGCTTTTCACCCATGTTTCAAGATCTCAGCACAGATCAGTACTTTAAATAAATAAGTCACTAATATAAGATCGATGCAAAACCATGCCAGATATCGAGACTAAGCTCAGCAGAGTTGTGCAGGCGCAACCCCAAAGCTGTGCCTGCAGAAGTTTGAGAAAAAAAGGATCAATTTCAGTGCCAACCACAAGTGAGCTGCGGCATTGCAGGGCGAACACAGGAGCTGGCACCTGTGCGTGCCCTCAACACTCTGTCTCATACGTCTGAACTGTTGTTCCCAAAATGTGTTACATTGTTTCTCTAAATGTTGAAAGAATAGGAAAACTGTGTAACACTTAATCTAATTTACAATTAGAAGCCCACAACACTGTAAAATGTTTGCATTTAAGTTCATAAAGTCCTCAATTTATTAAATTAATATATTTACAGTTCTGCAAGAATGAATTTGCCTGACAAAAATTGTTGAGGAACAGTGACAGTGTGTGTGTGTGTGTGTGTGTGTGTGTGGTGGGGGCAGTGTCTTTTGAGACAGCTTGTCATAATGAGCCAATATCTCTCACTAAGTGACAGAAAAAAAATGGCAGTGACTTTAAATTTATTTAGATGTTTTTAGTAATGAGTAACCTGCATGGGCAGAGGATACTTGAGTGGGTGAGAGGGTACTGGGCTGATACTTTTATTTGCTGGGCATGTATTGAAAGTTAATATACACCCTTGGAAGGCACTAGCCAATCAGATGCAGGAAACAAATACCCCATTTTCTAAGTGTAGTGAGACAACTTCCATAGTGTTATTTAGAAATGTACGATATTCATAGGGTGAACGCAAACAGTCCCAACATTACCTTCATTATTAGTTTTATCGACATCCCCTCAGTTCATCATCACCTTTAAAAAATACACACATATGCCAGTGCACTGAACAGCATCGTACTACATTGTACAGGTAAGTATTAGGCTGGCAAGGCTGAAGACATACACACTGCACAGCTATTCACTTTTACTGCATAAAACGGCTCATGAACACTATAAGGCACACTTTTAAACTTGTCTATTGAGAAAAAAACAAATTAAACATTATTGTACACTTTATGCAGTGCACAACATTTATGTAACTACAATATCCTACCACCATGTTTGTGTTTTTGGGGTTGTTGTATATCTGCAGTGATCAATGCATTCCCACCCTTACAAGGTCACATCACACGTAAAGTAAGTTATGTAAACAGTGATTTGCCCACCCACAGCAAACAAAATAAAGTGGTGCTACAGTTAACACGAAGCTCTTGTCACACCCAAACTATTTTACATTAGCAGTGAGTATCCAATAGACAGTGCACTCCCCCTATCATACAGTAGGACTGCAACGTGTAATTCTCAACAGGAGCATTGATCACCACAGAACGTTGACAACCCTATGGTACTTCTCAAGGATGCACATAATATCAGCAATAGATTTTCACTTACGTGGTGGGCTGGCTCCGGCTTCCTGCTTCACCTCCACACGTTCCACAACAGCAGCTTCCCCGGGCTCTATTAAAGGAAACAAGAAAAAAATGATCACATTAATAGATGAAATATGAAGGTCAAACTGTTTTTGTTAAAAACATCAATTTCTTCAATAACGTATTTTCAAAAACATTACTCACAAATATATTGTATTCAGTGCAGAACAAGTAGTGCCTGACCATGGATCACAATACTTATAACATTGTCATAATGCATGGTTGAGACACATGAACATCATAAAAACATTACATGTATGTTCAATTTACATACATGCATACCTAATAATATGAGACTCTGTTCCTTTAATAGTTTGAAAATGTGAGTAATAATAAAAAAAAACACAAACACAATGATAATTTCACTGTTCAGTCAATGACCCTCTAGCTGAATGTAGTGCCATGGATGTGTTGTTAACCATATGACCCTACAGGGTATAAAAACACATTAACAAACATGTAGATATTCTATTATGTACATTTATAACTATTACAATAATAAAAAATGAAACATTGGCATGACATATAAATATTAACTAAATATAATCTAGAGACATATCATTATTCTTGCACAGATAATTTAGCAGCACACCATTTAATTCCACCGACACACCTACAACACTACAACAACATTAGAATTTGTTATCTATTTAACCAATAAGGCATGAAGTGTTGTGTTAATGGTCTGTTAATTTTACTTCTAGAGTGTAATGTGAGTGCCAAGGCATAGCCGAAAGTGCTACATGCCCATAGAGGTGATTAACTTACCATTAACATAACCCCTAGGAGTGCCTTATTGCTATTATAATAACAATGCTTTCTAAATAGTGTTTTACCTTGTTCAGCATATGATTAGGCTGTACATGTATAAATCAAAGATGAACATAGGGCTGATACAATGTGTATAACCAATCAGAAAGCTGTATTCTCAGACCATTCTTATAATACTCATTATGAACGGCGATCGTAAATGGGCCGATTCTGATTGGCTGAGAAGTCTTTTGAAGCGGTGATGATATCTAGCTACATCATCACGCCTTCAAAAAGTCTCCATCCACCAGCCTCCTTACCCATAGCAAATCATTCTGATGGCAATGGGCAGTCACACTTCAACCAGCTCTTCACTCGCTCCGATGGAAAACGCAGTTTCAGCAGCAGCACCGAGTGTCACAAACGGGCGAGCCCACAAGATAATTTAAAACAATGTTGTTGTTGGCACTGTCAGCAAAACTGCTTACATTTATTAATACAGACAAAGCTGTAATTTTTTTTTAAAGGCAGCGTTGCTACGTTCGTGCAGCTTTACGTCTCCCTTACTTGCTCGCTCTTTTCAAAATCGCGTGCTTGCCTGCTCGTTTGCTTCACATACTAACGCTTACATTTGTAACATCTTCCTGCCTACTTAGTGATATATTGGAAACTCTTGAAGTGCCCCCACTAGTCAGTCTGCTCCCTTTCAAACTGTGACTTCAGTCCTCTCATGGCTCCAATGATACTTTCACATATGTGGTAGCACTAGAAATTTTCATATTTTTCCCAAAAAAGTCACCCACATAAATAGGATGTCTCCTGACCACACTATATTTTTTTTTTGGGTGGGGACAAATGTTCACAGCTGCACCTCCTCAACCAAACAACTTCAATTACCTGGGACCACCTGCTGGCCAGACCTCCAGGAACTATTTATTAAAGCATTCCTCCAACACCTCACAAAACATATTTCATAACGATTGAAAGATTTTTATTTTTTTAATGCTAAAACTTGTATTCCTGTTCATAATAGCAAGAATGCACTCCAGGTGTGGTGGTTATTGTGGATATCGTCCTTCTCAGGTCGTTGGATGCACTCATCCTGCGCCTCGTGCTCAACCACCTGAGGCGTGACGATATCCCATGATATACCACACCCTGTCATGCATAATTGCTTAAATAATCCCAACAGGGTGTGTGTCATTTAAGATAACATCACGCCTCAGTTGTTGGACACACTCAGCCTGCGTACTCGTGCGAAACCACCCGAGCGTGACGTTATCCCAGCACGAGACACACCCTGTCGAGCATTGTTGCTTAATTGTACATTGAACTCCTCCAACAAAATTAGCAGTGGAGAATACCTGCCCCCCCACCACACCACATCTACCGCTATGCACACCCATACATTGTCAGATTCATGAAGAATATAATTCCACTCCATCTGTTGTAATACCAAGTTTGTTATGGTAGTACAGGATCTTCTGCCATGGTGGACTGCACAATCATTAGAGTTGGTAAACACCTTTTTGTAGTATTTTAGGTGCATATTCAAGATAGTTAAGCTCAAGCGCCATGCCACTGTAGCTCTCCGAGCGTATCCCGGATGCTACACTGCCGTGAAATGCCGATCTCATCCATAACTAGCAATAATACCCGACAGGGTGTGTGTCATGCTAGGATAATGTCACACTTCGGGTGGTTGGGCACAAGTCCATGATCAAGTCGCGTTCAACAGCTGGTGATGGCGTTATCCCAAAGGCAACTACACCCTGGAGGGCGTATATAATTATACAATGGGTCATTCTTAAGCGAAGAAAAGACAATTTTAAAGATGTTTCTGTGTGCAAAATATTTTTTTGAACAGCAGGCGAAATAATCAAGCAAATAATCAGGATGATCATCAAGCAGATGATCAGCATGCTCCGTGCTGATCAGCTGAGTTCACAGTAAGAGCTGAGACTAGACCCGTGATATTGTACTGATTTCTTGTTTGAACAACTGTAGGAACTTTTTAATAATAAAGTCTTACGTCAGACTCAATGACTGCACTCTCAGTGTCTGACTGGCCACCCTCCACAGGTTGGCTGCTGCGCACTACCTGCGCTCGCGGCTGAAGCGCTCTGATGTCCTACAATAAGTAAAAAAAAATACATGTTAATGTTAGGTGTAAATCAGACAACATTTTTTAACACTGACAGCAACAGTTGTTAAAATAGTACTTTCAATTTCTATCACGTCGTATTACTGTATTCATATCGATTATACAATGCAAGGAAAAATCCTGGGCTCTGATTGGTCAGTCTTGGGCTGGATCCGTGATGTTAATCAGTACAAGATAACAGCTGTGATGTTAATCGGTACAAGATCAGGGTGTAGTCTCAGCCTTTATGTGAACCTGCTGATCAGCATGGACCATGCTGATCATTTAGCTGATTGTTTCATCTTCTCTTAAAAATCATTTTTCCACACGAAAACATCGTTAAATAATTTTTTTTTGTATAATGAAACGTGCATTATGCCAATAATGCCCTCCAGGGTGTGTGTTGTTGGGGATAACGTCATGCCTCAGTTGTTTGGACACACTCGGACTGTGGCCTCGTGCTCAACCACCTGAGGCACGTCATGATGTGGCACAGCACGACACACCCTGTTGAGCACTATTGCTTTATTGATATATATGTAGAGACTAACACAAACAAAACAATGTTCAATACTATTTTCAAAATATTGCTATGATATTTTCAAATATTGCCCCTGACTGTATATGTCAATGGTAACTTAATCACTGTGTAACTGATGTAGTACTCAGCTGTGCCTCATACGACATTACCAGTAAGCGATCATTTACACAACATTGAATAATCACTACTGATGTCTTGTTGCTTATTTAATGCATGCAGATCTGATGTGACACCATTCTGAATCACCAGCCTCCACTCTGAAAATAATTTGCACAGGTGTCTCCAGGGTAATATTCAATAAAATAGTGCTATGGACCTTCTTTCACTATCACTAGCGACAGCCACTGGACATGTCGTGCAGCTTCTTGCGCCACCACAAGTTGCCAGAGTTGAGCATAAATTAGCAGTGGCAAAGTACCATTGCGCCATACACAAATTTAGAAATTCAAAAGCTGGCATGCAAATGAGATAATAGTTTATGCTAAGATGGGCGTGGGATAATTTACATCTATTTGGTCCACATTTGCATGCTATATAGCATGTAGTCATGATGCTAGCTGTTGCACTGGCCACCCTACTAAGCAGCAGCTGTTGGAACCGATGCCTGCAGCCTTATGACACACACTCTCTCTGGTCGACATTAACCCTCCCCAGACACATCCTTAAGCACGATACAGGCAATAAAGTAACATGACCCCCACCCACACACACTGCTGCTCCCCATCACAGGCAATACAAACAACATCATTCATAAATATGGATGTCATGTACATTGTGGGGCTGCACATCCACACAGAAACCGGCATCAATGGTCGCGCAGTCGTGCCAGGCAGTTATCTCGCAGCCGCGCGGCATCATGCAGGTGGGATACTGCCACCCATGCCTGCAAGGGAGGAGCAGGGTAGAGGGGTTCAGACAGGACTGGAGGGCACTAGGCGCATGGGCGGCTTTTTGAGGTGTTGACCAACGACATTCTGCCCACAATCAGACATTACAATCCACTGGATCTACCAGAGCCATATTTTTGGTTGAAGGGATCCACATTCCGCCCATGATCACGCACTGGAAGTGATACATGTTCTGGGCCATGATTGGGCTCTGGAGATGTGTGAGAAGAGTCGTGTTACTTTTTGCCCTCTGATCACAATGTGGGAGATCTGTGAGTGGGCATGTAACTTTATTCATGCGAGCAGGCATCAAGAGATGTGTAGGTGGAAGTGGTGGCGTTACTACATGCACACAATGGGGCTGGTGGGGGGCACAAGAACCAACTACGGGTCCATATAGGGCCAGGAGTGGCAGCTGCTGTGTTGTACCCTGCAATACAGCAACTCACCTGTAGTTGGCCGTCAACTTCATGTTTTGGGGGGCTCAAGGTTGTGCAGCCATATGTTGGCCAGCCTAGCATGCACAACTATCTCATTACCACTGAATATTGTTGGGCAGCTTATGCATCGTTCCTCCCTCTCTGGCCATGCATTCATTTCCATTAATCTTGCACAATCTGTTGTCAATTACATAATTCCTCCCTGCGCATATGTCGCATAAATTGTTAAAAGCCGAACTTGCACATACACAACCCTGCTGCACATCGAGGAACCCTTTCAATATGTGGTCCACACTATAAGACGTTTTACCTGTCTGAAAACATTCACAACTATAGTTAAAAGTTGTGCTGATTTACTACTGAGTAGGCACTCCCACTTGGCTTCCCAGCAGCCTCCTACTATTCGTGGCAGCGAGGTAGTAGCATTGCGTGTCGTTTGTCCGGTATCACCTCCCATTCGTAATGCACGTAGAAGCACTGGCGCACAGCTTCCATTTCTTTTCAATTGCGTATAGACTTATTTACTCTTTAGTGCAATATAAAGGTAGCTATTCTACGCCTCCACATTGCATCCAGCTTCGGGTTGGTACTTCTCATCAAAACTGAGGATTCTTGGGCCTGGACTGCCTGAAGCAGTGCCACACCTCTGTAAGTTCCACTGCCTCATGTCACTTTCTGAGTGTTAGTAGTTCTGAAATATAAAACCCAAAATTTGCATTAATCTCATGTAACAATATTTGTCATTTCTTAAACAAATTCTATACAATAGTAATTAAATGACATCAAACACCACTTGTCCTTCAAGATAGCAGAAACACAGATCAGTACCATAATAGAACAAAAAAGCAGGATACAGCCACCTCGACGGTAAAGCAACTGCTGGTACACTAACATGCTATGCTGTGGTCTCATGGGTTGGATAACTGTATCAGACACCACATTTGGGATACCATGACATATCCATCTCTACCACGGTGAAATATTCGTATAACATTGTAATGTGCTATTAAACACAGATGGAAACACACATCACGGGAACTGTGTTTTATTGAAATCGCAAACATACATTACTGGTCACAGGCCTTGAAATAACATACTCTCCACCAGCTCGGACACCTGCTTTTCACTAGGGACAGGTTTTACTTTTCTTGGCCTGTGCCTTAGACAGGCAGTTCTGATTTACAATCTTCCACATGATAGGCTCTAGGCCCCAACCATAGCATTAATATAGGAAAAAGGGATGTCAGGACCCTCATAATATGAAGATACAGCACAGGACTCGAAATAAGTGGGCACTGACCACTTATGCACTTCAATTTGTACGCACTCTGCCACTTTAAAAGGCAGCAACTGGCGGGCAATTTCTAGTGGAAGCTCATGTGTCTGTCCTGTATAGTACATAAATTATACATGGTACCAAAGATGTTATGTGGGTGAGTCAATTCATCGGGCCGGACCCGGAAAGGGTATTAAATATTTTAACATGGTTCTGGAAAGCTAAAACTCCTACATGAAACTTCATGAGGGCAAGTTAGCAAACACAGAATGTCACAGAGTGGTGGTCAAACATATCCTTCATGTTTAGGTTTGAGATGTTACCACTGTTCATTTGTGCATAACACCTGTACCCTGACACATCATGTTAGAATGTAAAACCATTAATTCACATATACTTTTACATTTGTGAAAGGAATCATACTATGTGCGTTCAGGTATTGTCAAACAGTTATCACTGGCAAACATCCTTCAACAGTTAACCAGGTAAGGAAATATTCTCCTACAACCTGACAAACTTCTAAAACACTAAAGCATTAGTGCAGCAACAATTCAGATAAATTGCCAGACACTCAGTTCACCATGGCAGCTAGGCTTCTGCATGTTTTAAATCATTTTTACTATATTAATATGGTTCTGAAAAGAACTTTTGTATACTATCATATTTCCTCAAACAGTCTCACAATCTTAAGGACTTTCAGGTTCCATCTTGAAGGGCTCCTAAATGACAGTGCCAGCATCAGAAATGCACACTATCTGGTAGGAATAATCATTACAGAATTTAATTTCTGGCGATAGTATGCATTCATGCATGCGTAAAAAGCAGTAATCTGACATTTACTTTTCTCGAGCTTTGTCAATCAGATACATATGATGCCTGTTCCAGACTCTGCCTGTATATCGAAAATATGATAATACAGGCTGTTAACATAGACATATTATAAGCAGGTCCATTTTGCTCGGTCTAAATTACCCATCGTTTTAAAGCCAGATCATTGCCTCCAGATGATTAGCGGTATGTCAGAGGAAGTGAGTTCTCGTGTTCAGTATTTGGCATAAGATGTTCTATCTCATCCACACGACCAACCATTTACATAGCATTCTGGAGCTGCAGGTCCTTTGAAACTCTTTATGAAGTGCAAACTCAGCTGTCGCTTATGTAACTGATCCAATTATCTACAAAATCCTTTTCCTATTTTCTGCCATTCTAAGTTTTCACCAGAACGCAAAGCTACTGAAAGGGGCCTGTTCACCCTGGGTGACCAGACGCTGAAATCAAACTGATATTTTCTCCTTATTTCAAGCGACTTCACCATTCAGTCAAAACACACAGATTTAAAAAAAACATCTCCTGGTCTGACTTCATGAACCAATGTAGCTCATGCATTCAGTATTATGAACTATGTTTCTGCGAAATCAAAACCACTGAGAACTGAACAAAATGCATGCTTTCATAGCAGTTTTAAACATTACAACATCAGAAAGAAGTTGATTGTTGTGTTTAGAATAACCTTACCTGCACCTTCTATCTCCTTCCATTTGCAGCTGTATCTGTACAAGTGAGTACTGAACTTCTTTCATTTAAACTATTTTCTCTTCAGAAAATAGGATGCCTATAATAACAATCAACATCATCAGATTAACACTCAAAAACGTTTTGATGATATGTGCATGTTCTAATAATTTTTAAATACTAGGAAAATCGTGTGAACATAGACTGTACTACATTAAACTGATTCTCTCTGCATTTTCGTGGTTTTTTCTTCTTCTTCAGTGTTGTCCGTCACTGATTGGTTCTCAAGTGGCCTGTTAATCTTTAATTTCATTGGTAGAGCTATCTGTCACCAAACAGACTATTGATGATTTGATAATGAATGTTTCGTTACCCCAAGTATTACGTTACTTTACTGAATGCGCGAAAGTACATTTTTGATTCTTTCGATCGCCTGAAAGTAAATTTATTGAAAGTGTCTGACTTGTCAGTACTTTTGACCATAGTGTCGAATGCGAAAGTGTTATTTTATGGCACTTTCTTATGCAGTATTTTTTTCGCATTGTGTCACGAAAGACTTTTCAAGAACTTTCTGTATTACAGTTTCATTTATGGAAAATGACTTAATTATCAATTGTAAACACCAATCTGTGCATAACTGCTCAAACTCGGCGCAGTGCAGATATTTAAGATTTACAATGCTTATCGTACCCATAAACTGTACAGTGTACACTTCAAAACACTTATTTGTTGTGTTTTACACTAAGCGGCCTCATATATCCATTGTACAACTCTGCCATAACATTACACCTTATATGTTAAATTTCATAGAATAGTCATTTCTTGTCGACTCATGAAGCGTAGCACATAAACAAAAACTCAGCATCATCAGGTTACAAATTAAATCTACACTTTTCAGAACAGTGTTGTTCGAGGTTAATAATAACACCTCAGGTTGGATGGTGTGGGAAAACCAAACCAACCAGGTGTGTGGACCTGATAACACAGGAGGAAGGGCATAAGATCTGGAACAGTATTTCCCTATCAGCTACCCTGGGCGATATTACTAGAAAATGTTACTTAAAGGAAAAAGGAGCAAAAAGTATTTTTAAAATATATATAAAATACAAAATTAGCTCATAAATTTTGAATAAGAATCCTCTGTGTTTGATATATAAACTGAACCCATTGGACAGGGCACTTTGTTGGCGGCTTTGTGACTACTTCTACATGGAGGGCTCTGAATTGGGTTACGGTAACCATTCATTGAATGTTTTTTTTATGTACTCTGTGCCTGCCAGTAGTTTGGGACAGATGCAGTTAGTGAATACAATGAGGACTTGCATTTCTTTATGGATTTCTGAGTGGGCAGACAACAGTCTGATGCTTTCATCAACTAACGGTGGCCATGAATGGAGACATGCGCAAGGTTTCTGCCATGTAATGGATTGCCCAGTCTTTGACAGACTATGATACACGGCATTTTTCTTAGCTTTTGCTGCGTAGATGTCCAGTCTTTAGGTTTTTGAATGAGTACTGTGCCTGTTAGGTTTCTGTCTGTGTGTGTGTGTGGGGGGACATCATGGTCTTGTTCATTCATTTGCTTAGCAAGGTACAAAGATGGCAGGTGAAAAGCTTGAAGACTGGGTTGGCTACAGCTACACAAGCAATGCAGCACCCGAATACTAACTTTTTTATGCTATCTATTGAGAAATACGAACCACTGACATTGGTATCATGGCCAATCTGAAGGTTAGGATTTTCAGACCATTTTCAAATCAAAATATGTTTACTCTGAACTGAAAGTATGACACAACACAAAGTTAGTAGTGTACCGTTGAACCGAAATGCAAGTTTGTAAATCAGAAATATTTAGAATTTTCACACACATTTTGAACATATTGAATTTATCTGTTCAGAAACGCATCCACTAATTCTTACACTGTCTTCACACAGTTATTTCTGCAAGAAAACTTCATCATTGCACAGCACATATAGAGAAAACATTCTTTGGCATGTTGTGGCAAAATCACAGCTCGAACAACAATACACATCAGCAATAAGAAACACTATGTTACTGCAATGCAGCATCAACATTGAAATATCGCTAACATGCAAACATAGCTACCAATTCTACCACACACACACAGTCACACAAACAGCAATAGAGGCATATCCTCCACATTATTGTAAATATACTAATTGTGATATATTTAATAATGCACACTGTCACTCTGAATTTTGCTCCACCATATACTTCATCATCAACCTGACTATCATATAACACGCCACACACAGCATTAAACACATATTAGCACACAGATAAAAATACCATCCATCATAATCGTAAGAACACACGTGAAGAAAAAACATGCAAATTCCATAAAATATTGAGAATGTTAAAATTTCTGATGTTATATAGCAGCTGTGCAATAAATATCTATAACAGCTATCATTTGCTTTCTTTTCACCAAATTGTTAACATTCTTAACATGATATTTCTAGTAATACATTACTATATGTGCTGAATCATATTCTAAAACTTTTTTTCTTTTTCTCACAGGAAAGTGCCTGATACTCTGTAAGATTGCTTACTGTGACTGTCAACTAGAGTACCTGAAAATGCCAACTAAATACAACGTAGGTGTATCTCAAAAACGGAGCGGCATAATAGTACTACACTGTTGTATTAAAGGCAACAAACTAAAAAGTAAGTTACCCAAAAAATGAGAATCAGAGAGTTATGCTGCAACAGTGACTCCTGCATCAAGTCACTGCACAAAGAAACAAAAATCCATAAAAGAAACAGAAATGTATGACGCATATAAATTGTGTCGTCGATGTGCAAGATTAAACACAACTATCTTGGAGTGCAGTCCATCAAGAGACGCTAAATCAACAACGTAAAATGAAAAATTTGCACTTACAACTTAGAAGAAGCAGTGTATTTCGATCGATCAGCAAGTGCCAAGATCCAGACTCTATTAATGCGGTGGTAACGGCACAGCCGCAAACATGTGATCAAGAGCCTACTCCTTCCTGATGAACTTATTACCTGAAAGTACAAGATTTGTCAACAGAGCACTGTTTGTACTACAAAAGATATGTGTGAAGATGTCTCATGTCATTGAACAATTCAGGAAACCTGTATATAGCATAAAAAAAGGCTTCAATAGTATCCTTGTTTGACTGTTGACGTAACTCTGCCATGTCTTTACAGGACAGTATGCACACAGCACTCAGAAGCATATTTCTGGGAAGAGTCTTATCATGACTCTTTTGCTTAAACAACAGACATTCAATATCATGAGTCCGCAAACTTTCAAATGTCCTCAGTATCTCTGATGACAATCAATTAGATACTGACTGACAGACTGTGGTCCAACCATAGTCTTGAATAAACGGCACTGCCTTTATATGGTCATGCGTGATGCTATCTGCAACTGTAGGCAATCATCATTTCAAAAGTAGAACAGTTGTTAACCCTATTCATAATAACAGATCGAAAGTTGTACATAAGCTATTTACTGAAATCAATCATTGTCGTACGCCCACTTACTGGACTCATGGGTCACCACGGCATGTCTCGATAGTGGTGTTTGTGATAGTTTTTTTCATTTGGGGATGCTCGTAGTGATGGTAAGTATGTTAAACTTTTGTCTCATAGAGTATATGAAGTACAGCTGCAGCTGTGCATCAGCACACTTCTACGAAATGACTTATTGCAGTCAGGTGAATGCACGGTGCCATCACTTTCATGAAAAATGCAACACATTCCTTCTGAGCCAGAAACAGGGAATTTCCAGTGTCACACTTCAACAGAAAATCTGTTTCAGTGTTAGAAACAACATTCTGAAACAGTATGGAAAGGAAATTGCTAAGTTTGAGATAGCAAAGTATCAGAAGTTTGATTCTGTATAGTGTGTTGCGCGACCGCTTAAAGCATGTGAAACAAACTGTCATAGTAAAACCTAGAAACCTGGTCATCATATAATGACATGTTGTTATACCACAGTGATTCTTGCTTCTGAAATCTGATTCTCATCCACAACAAACCATTGTACTATGTAAACACTGTTTTCAAAACTGAAGTACAACACTTTGCACAGCAAGGTCTGTGCTAAACAACATGGAAACAGATGCTCACAATAACTGAGATTTCAACATTGAATATGTTTGAACGTATTCTAATTCAGACAATGAAACCATTCCAAACAATTCCATCTGAACACAAAGACACGCAAGATTCCACAGAAAGAGCTATGTTAGATCTCTAAAGGGTTCTGTGATGTATCTACCACTTCCTCTACAGGGAAATGTTCAAGCTATCTCAACAGAAAATAGCTTGGTCATTCTAGTAAATGGCTAGCCTACAAAGGACAAGGTCATCTGGCAAGATGTTGTCAACCTGCAAAGGGTAAGCTTGCTCTAGCTTACTTAAAGAGCAACAATTCTTCTATATAGACCTTGATATAGATCAAATGGCCAGCCTCTCTGTGCAACATGATCTATTAGAAACAAGTAAGCCAATCATCGAGAAAGTCACTACACAGACAAGTGACAATGTGTATGAACAGTACACAATTCACCCACTACATGGTAGAGATCCATTAGGAGACAACATTGATCTCTATCAAATGAAGCAGGTGGAAGGTGAGCCTGTCAGCATTTGGGACGCAACATTAGAAGCACGCTGCTTCCCAGACCTATTTCCAAAAGGGTCAGGCGGACGCCTAGATGAAAGAGAAGTACGGGTACAGGGTGCTGAGTAACGACCAGCCGATCCTGAGCAAAGATGGCAAATTCAGACGTATGTATTCAGTAAACCTGTTCCATCTGCTCTGGGAAAGTGAGCTTAGCATTCTGTCTGCATCTATAGCACATACCATTCGCCAACAACCCACTAGATGGAACAGCTGCTCAATTCCTGGAGAAATTGAAACAGAAAGATGAAAGTGTGCAAGTGAATCTGTCTCTTCATACTTTCAGGCCATGCGGGCACCAAAGAATATTGGTATCACAGACACCTTGTGAGTGATGACAATGCTACGAGTATGGCGAGCCATTGGCTTGTCAGTACTTAGTTGTGCAGAATATGCCTGGACGAACTCATTGAACTGTTGAAGTGGGCAACTTCTGTCAAAGGCATCTCATCAATGACTATCGGAGAAATGTGTTCACTTGATCCTGTGTCTGTCACTAAGACACTTTCACAAGCGCTCTATGACATTCTCAATTTCATCTTATCAAAGGACAATTCTTTCTAGGCATTGTAGAACACTACTTTTGGAGGACAGAATATCAAGCACGAGGTGCCCTCATATCCATATGTTATTATGGATCAAGGATCGCCATGAATCGGTGAATATGATGCAGCACAAGTGCTAATCATTCATCAAAAATATATCACTTGTCACATTCCAGACAAGTATGACAGTCCTACACTAAGGAAGTTGGTTCAAAAGTTCCAGCAGCATATTTGCTCAAAATATTGTCAAGCACCAGTAAAGAATCAAATCGAATTGGTACACACGATGTCGCTTTGGATTTCCTAGAAGAGTTTGTCAGAATGGTGGCATGAATGACCTTTCTCAGCAATGCGACACCACTTGAAGGCAAAATCAACCAAGAGGGTATACGAGTTACCCAGAGATGAAAAAAGAAGTATATCAATGACTACAACCAACTCTTCTCCTAATGTGGGTTAAACATAGATGTTCAGCTTGTGGCTGACAACTCACTAGCCCTGGTTCGCTATGTAACTTCGTACATAACCAAACATGAATACTAGCTTGCAAGATCTTTGGGAAGATATTGCCAGTCATCAAAAGCCTGACATCTCAGCTGTGGTCATTGGGTTTGAAGACTCTTTCACACAGAGAATGTGGAGCTTACGTAAGCCAGTGACCGCTAATGGTACACATCTGTACTGGAAGTCTGACTGTAGTACGCTTCCTCAGTGTAACTACAAAGAGAAACGGAAGCGTGTACTGATTCCTCATGCCGAAATTGAGCAGCTTGCTGTCAATACACCTTCTTCAAAACATATCTTGAAGAATAACCTGATAGACACATACTACCCACGAGAATAACGAGATGAATGATATGTGTCTGTTTGAGGTGGCTAAGTGGTATGACTACAAGACAGGTGCAGCACATGACCAACACGGCCATTTACAAAGTCAATGGACTAGATGGTCGTCTTGTGAAGAGGAACAAGCCATGGCTCATTGATCACTGCAAACTGTATCTAGGCACATCGAGAGAGCACAGAACATACTTTGCTCTCCTATTCCTATTTAGACCCCTGGAGGAATGAGTCTGAATTAAAGGTGACTTGACACATTCGAAGAACAGTTCAACTTCACTTATGAGAATTTCCAAACCGACTACTCACAAACATACATAGAAAGACCTAAAAGCTGAGAAAGAACAGCTCGAGCAGGCAGAGAAGCAACTCCAGCAAGACAATCCAGTTAGTTTCACAAGACAACCTTGATCCAGAAGAACAAGGTGTTCTAGGTGACCCTCTGCCATTAAATGCCCCAGAACTGTTAATCCCAGAAATTGAGACAGCCATGCAACATGGCACACACTCTATGGTCAACCCAGATGACATAAGAGAAAGACTAAATCAGCTGCAGCATACAGTACACTCCAAAGTGGTTGAAGCTGTCCAACATGGGATGCTACATGAAACAAAAAGTGTGATTGCACTCAGCACAAACCACTACTAATGTTTGTCAGTGGTTCAGCTGGCACAGGAAAGAGTTTCCTGATTGAGCTATTACTTCCAGAAATATGGAGTGTGACAGGTCTTTCAATGTCTGTTGCTGTGACTGCTCCCACTGACTAGCAGTGTACAACATTGGTGGAGTAACATTACACCGCTCTTTAATGTTACAGTCTAACATGGAGAACTGGAGAGTATCGAAACTGTCATTCGAGGTTGCATCTCAGCTCCGGCCCCATGTTCACAAAGATGCAGCTACTATCCAGATTTAAATCAGCATGGTCTCCAATGTCATGCTAGCCTGTATTCATCTACGCCTACAGCAGATCTTAGGTACTGACGATGCAGTGCCATTTGGTAGCAAAAGTATACTTGTCTTGGGAGACCTTTTACAATTTGCACCAGTCAATGCAGAGCATGTATTACAACTCTAACTGCCGTTGCTAAGAACATCCTCGGTTGCATTGCAGGCTATATCATGGGAATTATTCACCTATGTTGAGTTGTCTGAGAACATGCAAAGTGGTGACGAGCTTACAAAGCACTTTTAGATGAAGTCTCGCAGGTTCTCTATCAACAGAACATGTTTGTATGTTAAATGATCAAAAATCACAGTAGATAGTACATGCATAGAAACATGCATGTAATGTCTTCATGGTACATATACTCTACTGCTGTGACATACTACAGTGTGTCTTATGCCAATGTACTAAAGAAATGCAATTGAATTCAACAATCTAATGCTACAAAGAGAGAACTAAGAGATTGTCACCTCCATGCATTGATACAGTTGATGGCGTTATTCTTAGTCAAAAGCTAGTAGCAAAGATGACTGAACGACCAAGTGAACTGAAGTCAGATGTTTCAACTAACAGCTGGCCTAGAAGCTGTTCTCACACTTTGTAAGAATGCACGATTATGCTACAACGTAATCTAGATGTTGAACAAGGCATGGTAAACGGTGCCATGGGAAACATCACTGACTTTATCCATAATGTACAGAAGATATTTATTCAGACACTTGTAGTGCAGTTTGACAACATGCAACACTCTGTACACATAGATCTAACCTCGGTAAAATTCCAGGTTTTATGGATATCTACGTAAACAGGAAACAGTTCCCATTATAAGTTGCATACGCTGTCTCCATTCACAAACTCAGGGATTAAGTTTGGATTCAGCAATGATAGACATAGGTACAGACATATTCAAAGACGGGCATGAGCTACTACGCTGCGACTTTCACGCAGTAATGTTTTCGATTGCACATCATTAGTATAGCACCTCATAAAATACGTATGACAAGCGATGTATTCTTGAGTACAACAGATTATGTACTCTACATCAGCCACAAATGTCTTTAATACCACTGCCTACATATCTGTCTGTCTCACACAATTCAGTCACAGCTAGACGAAGCAACAAACAGCAGCAAGCTTCACTAAGTGATTCACACAAAAACAGTTCAGAAAAGGCCACAACCTCAAGTAAACATCCACGACCAACAATTCATCAGAAATCAGTTGGTGTAGCTCCTGTACCATTGTTTGACAACAGCAATAGAGTCAACTGCTATGCTAACTCAGCTATGCAAGTTTTTCTACACATGCCACACTTTGTGCAAGCAATATCTGCTTCACAAGACAATCCCCTATCAAACGCTCTGAAGCAGATTATCAACATGACTTCTGACCAGTCTAACAATGTACACTCACTAACACCACTACGACAGGTGTTATCTACATATGCTGGATGCAGTACATTTGCTGCAGACATACAGCAAGACAGTACTGAGTTTATGATGGCTGTCATAAACAACCTTGATGAAGACGGCACCCCAATCCACCAGTACTTCACAGTAACATACGAATAAAATATGTATGTGTTTCATGTGGCACACTACAGCGGAAACCACACAAGACATGCTGTGGATAACTCTCTTTGTTCCTAAAGCCAAAAGTGTCAAATTTCGACAGCTATTCACTAATGCTGAACGTAGTCATGCCTGTGTAAGGTGCGGAGGCAGATGCACTCAGTCCATCCGGCTCAGGACTTCATCTCAATATCTGTTGCTTATGTTGCTAGATTTGACACCAATGGGCTCAGAGGTTGATACTCCTATCACAGACTACACAGCTAGTAGAATAGTCTTCAACCAATCACTGTTTGACACTCACAGCATTATCTATCATCATGGTCAATCCATGCATTCTGGACATTACACCACATTACTAAGGTGCACAGTTGGATGGTTAGAGTGTGATGACTCTACAACTACTTTTAAACAGAGACTCCCGTCACCTGAAAATGCATATCTTCTAATATTGAAGAATTATGACAACCTTCATATTTCAGAAGAATAGGACAAAACATGTACCATTTTAACATGAGTACTTTGTCCCCAAAAATGTCATAACTCATTACAATGTTGTACAATTTACTACTGTAAATAAACTATACAATTTCAACAAAACTGAATTCAAATACAGATATTACATAGACTGTGACATGTTACATCTTGTGTAGATCAGTGACTACATGGAAATTGTTGTAGTGGCTTCAATTGGTGCCAACAATATTTACAGTCACTAGAGAAACCATGATTACATGTCTTTACAAGATAATGCACCTAAAAACCTTACTAAGCTCCACAGCTGTATGGTTAGAGTGTGACGACTCTACAACTACTTTTAAATAGACACTCCCAGATCACCTGAAAATGCATGTATTCTAATATTGAGGAATGATGACAACCTTCATATTTCAGAAGAATAGGACAAAACATGTACCATTTTAACATGGTACTTTGTCCCCAAAATGTCATAACTCGTTACTATGTTGTACAATTTACAACTGTTAATAAACAATACAATTTCAACAAAAATGGAATTCAAATACAGACATTACATAGACTGTGACATGTTACATCTTGTGTAATCAGTGACTGCATTAAAATTGTTGTAGTGGCTTCAATCGGCGCCAACAATATTTACAGTCACAAGAGAAACCATGATTAGCATGTCTGTGAAAGAATCTACCTTTAACATTAAACAAACATTCCACAGTCTCAGAAGTAGTCTTTTTACACTTCTAGTGACTCTTCACATATAGAGAACATCATTAGATCACCATGCAACAGTGTAGAACTATCACGCTTTCAGACGTAGTACTAGTATTGTACATATGTAAAAACAACTACCGTTATTGATAATGCAAGAACCTAACTTACACAACTGTTACTAATAACCAATTACTTAATCTAATTTAGTGACTCTTAAAACTGTTTAAAACTACTTGTACATAATAGAAACATTTGTGTTCAAGTGTACATTGTTTATAACTTGTCTAATAATTGAACTACAAATAGCAGTGTATCACTACAGTACAAGTGAATGTCTAACATATTACTCTGCAGTATACTAACAACATGTAACTAAGCATAAGTTTGTGAAAAATGTATTCCATTACAGTTTTAGTATTTACAAGTTAAGAATTTACATAAAGCCAATGTAAGAATTGATAACATTTTTGTGTTCATGTAAAACATTCATTTTTTTTGTACTTGTCACATAACTAACTGTACCGTTGTACAAAATATTGACAATTGTAAATCAGGCACTGTTGCTGATCACAACAAACTGCATACCTGATCCTAACAATATTTGCGATCACCTCAATTGAGGGTCGGTGGGAATTTTCCATTTGTACCTAGTCAGTGACATATTATTTAATAATAAGAATCAAATGTCACTAAACTTACAATTGCGTAAACTGTACTACTTAGACAATCAGCATATGGTTTTCTTCATCCCAGGAACATCCACATTAGCAGTCACACAATTACAACAAAACACTTGTCTATCTTGTGTCTAATCACACTTCACTACAACTGACATTCCCTTATTAACATAGCAGACAACTAATGCACTACACATAGTTACAACATACAACCATTTTAAAAAAAGTAACATTTTTTACAAACTACATTCACATTCAATAGCAATAGCTTCAGCCTGACTATTAAAATAAAAATTCAAATGCCAGAAAATACTTCCACACATATAAACAGAAGTGAGTACTGAAGCACAACTAAAAACACACAACATCTGATTAGTTTCATATAATATCACACACTTAGTCCAATCCACATGATACACTTATTATTATTCTTACACATTTACAAATTTCATAAGCAATGATTGCACACATACAAAGATTGTATTGTGAGACTGCTTCTGTTAGCTTAATTTCACTCTTGATTGGACCTTTTCTCCATTTGGCAAATTGGCAATAAATTTTTAAAACCATAACCACCTGTGTCGTCTCCTTACTTTAAATACCATCATGACATAAAATAAGTGTCTATGACTTAAGCATACAAATAAATGTTTACTAATACTGCTACAACTAAACCTCCATCTATTTGTTTGGTACCTATGACATACAGTCAGTAACACAGCAACACAAAGGGTAACACACATGGTGGCATAGGCGGGATAGTCCACCCTAAGTCTCACCCCATGACATGTGTAAAGCAGCAGAAGTATAGGAGAATGGGGTGACAGTTAGGACCCATGATCCCAATGTACACCCCAATGCCGGTTGGTATAGTGGGCAGGGCAGTACAGTCCATGTGCTACCACCACATGATGTGTTATGGCACAATAAAACTGACAGCACTGCAAACATTAATGCTAAAAGTGTGACTTGGGGGAGTGTGCAGCGGGGCACAAGTGGGTGTTCACCCCTAACAGTGAATGTCCTCACTTTTGTCGCTGTGGAACAACCTTAACGAATGCATTAAACAAACTTTTTTGCCTCTAATTTGTCTTCTTTTTAAGAAAGATAAAAAAAAAATTGTAAATGTAATGCAGCACGCTCCCACAACCATGAATTAGAACAGAAAGGCTAATGCATGCAGCGGAACGCTGTGCCACATGATGCCTTGTCACAAAGTAACGTAGTGCCTGTAAATGTTAATGTCAATGGGCATGGTGACACAAAGTGAAACAGAAAGCAAAACAGTACAGTGCACACAAATGGCTAAAAAGTTACAGGAACGCAAACAAAAAAGAAAATGCAAACAATTGCGCATATGCTGGCATTGGACTCTGCATAGGGATCATCAGACTAACTCTCTTACATGACATGTGTAAAAGCAGCAGAAGTATAGGAGAATGGGGTGAGAGTTATGACCACTGATCCAATACACACCCCAATGCCGGTTGGGGGTGGCGGAGGGTCCAAGGGGTTTTCAACCTTAACAGCAAATATCCTCACTTTTTGTCATGGAACAACCCTAACTAATGCATTAAATGAAGTTTTGCCTCTAATTTCCCTTCTTTTTGAGAATGATAACGAGAAATAGTGAATGTAATGCAGCAATGAGGGGAGGACCCTTTGGGCCCCAGCGTTCTTCCATAATCTCACGTTGGCCAGGCCCATGGGGCCGTGGCATACTAACAGGGACAACAACGCAAACAGAAATGCTAACAGTGGTACACATGGTAACACAAGCACGAATGAGAACAGACAGGGTAACGCACATGGTGGCGTAGACGGGAATGGTCTGCCACGTGATGTGTTGTCACATAGTAACATGGTGCCTGCAAACAGAAATGTCAATGGGCATGGTGATGTAAAGTGAAACAGTAAGATAAACAGAACTGTAGACAGAAATGGCTAAAAATAACAGAAACGCAAGCTCAAATGAAAATCAGACCTAACTCTCACCCCATGACATGTGTAAAGCAGCAGAAGTATAGGAGAATGGGGTGAGAGTTAGGACCCATGATCCCAATGCACACCCCAATGCCGGTTGGGGGGTGGGCGGGGGGTCCAAGGGGGGTTTTCAACCCTAACAGCAAATTTCCTCACTTTTGTCGCTGTGGAACAACCCTAACTAATGCATTAAACTGAGTTTTTTGCCTCTAATTTCCCTTCTTTTTGAGAATGATAACAAGAAATAGTGAATGTAATGCAGCAGCGGGAGCGCAGGGCCCTTTGGGCCCCGAGCTCCCGCCACATGATGTGTTGTGGCATACTAACAGGGACAGCAACGCAAACAGAAATGCTAACAGTGGCACACATGGTAACACAAGCATGAATGAGAACAGACAGGGTAACGCACATCATGGCGTAGACGGGAATGGTCTGCCACGTGATGTGTTGTCACATAGTAACATGGTGCCTGCAAACAGAAATGTCAATCGGCATGGTGATGTAAAGTGAAACAGTAAGATAAACAGTACTGTAGACAGAAATGGCAAAAAATAACAGAAACGCAAGCGCAAATGAAAACACAAAGGATAACGCACATGGTGGAGCACACGTCAATGGTAAGTGAAATGGGTATGGATCCGGAAGCGGAAAGGGCAACAGTAACATTAATGTAAGCGCACAGGCTGCTTTTCCCCAAAACCTGCATTGAGAAAGACAGTGAGTACAAATAATGTATGCAAAATAATGAGTATCGGTGCAGAAAATGAGATCTTGGAATACTAAATACATTATATCTCAGGAACCGTACGATGTAGAAAAAAATTTAAAAGTTATATTATTTACAACTGTCCTGGCTAATTTGAATCACCAAGCCCCAATAAGGGCTGAATGTTTTCGGCAAAGAACAAACATGCACCCGTTTCGAGATACGGGGGCCTGCAAATCGCCGCGAATGCCGTAATGTTATCCTATGGGAAAAATAGAAAAGTTCGGAGCGCCATAACTTTGCCTCCCTGTAATGTTTTTCCATCAAACTACTGAAAGGCACATCTGTGGGCTGTTGGCTGTCTGCCCTCCAAATTTCAGGAAAAAAGACCAAACCGTTATTTTGCAACAGGGCTCCTAGTGATTTCTGTTAAGTGGCGGGCGCCGTAATGTTATCCTATGGGAAAAACCGTCAATTTTGGAGTGCCATAACTTTGCCGCCATGTGATATTTTTTCAACAAACTACTGAAAGGCACATCTGTGTACTGTTGGCTGTCTTCCTACCAGATTTCAGGAAAAAAGACCAAACCGTTATTTTGCAGCAGGGTGCCAAAGGATTCCTGTAATGCTTGGTGCCGTAATGTTATCCTATGGAAAAACTGTCAACTTTGGAGTGCCATAACTTTGCCGCGGTAATATTTTAAAATACACACTGAAAGGCACATCTCTAGATGTCGGCTGCGATCCCTCCAAATTTCAGCCCAAAACTCCCAAAGGTTATTTTGCAGTGCAGTGCCAAAGAATTGCTGTCATTTTCCCACAGACTAGAAAATTACTGTGAAATTTCAGCTTTCTAAGAATTTGCGACACTTCGTGAGCCACAGTAATATCCAGTACTTTTCCAGAAATTTGAAAACATATTTCTGGGGTGTTTTACCACAAAAAAGACATGGCAAGCATCCTCAGGGCCCGAATAGCTAAATACAAAAGAATTACGTTGCTAGAGGGTCTCAAATTTAAATGCCAACCATTTTCTGATCACCAACTGAAAACAAAATGGCGGATTTGAAGTAACAGGCCCATTTGCAGTAAAAATGCATTTGCGACACTGTCGAACTTTTTGTTAACTTTTCCCATTGACTTATAATGGGAAACTGTTTTTTGAATAGCTTTTGAACCGTTTAATATTTTTTCACCAAATCTTTGAAAGGCACATCAGGGACCCCGCCTGCATGTTCCCTGAAGATTTCGGGCCAGTCACTCAAACTGTACGACCTGTACACACGACCATAGAATTCCAGAAAAGCGTAAACGTGCGCACAGATCATGCTTAATAACTCCGCAATTGTATATCTGATCAGTACAAAACTTGGCAGATCCCAAGGCCTATGGGTCTTGATCATACATGCCAAATTTCAGGCAAATCCATCAAACAGTTGCAAAGTTATTAAGGTGCAAAATTTTGGGTTTAACATGGAAATGGTTCCTCAACCCTAACTATGGTAGCACTACCGTGCTACCATAATATAAATAAATAAATATATAGATATAGGTATATTCATAGCTATATATTATAGGGACATGGTAGTGCTCCCATAGTTATGGTTGATTAATCTGTTCAATGTTAAACCCCAATTTTTGCACATTAAAAATGTTGGCGTTGTTTGACAAAACAACACATAATTTGGCATCTGCGATCAGGCTGTCAGAGTCTTAAGACATGAAAATTTTCATGATGGCATTTTCTATGGTTTTTGAGACATGGAGCACCAAAACGAAACACAACCCCCCCCCCAATAACTAACATTGTGTATTTATTGCCCTCACCTTAAGCCTAGATGGTGTGGATTTTTTTCCATAAAATTTTTTGGTTTGAATGGACCTGTGCCAAGGGTGTGTCTTTTGAAGGTATGGTGAAAAAATATTATACAGTTTTAGAGTCATAATAATTTTTTAACTAATGTTCGAGTTCAACCAGTTTAAAAAAAAACAAAAAACTTTTGCAAGTGTTTATTTCCATGATTTACTTGTGTGGAGAGAAATATTGATTGTTATGGCAGCCATCTTTTTTGTTTTTGTTTACAATTTATAAAGTTGAATAAGAAGGAAATATTGATGTAAAATCAAACCCCAATAGTTGTATTTGCTAAACAGCAGTCATTTATTTCGATTCTGGTACTGAATTTCTGAAAAATACTTCCCCAAACCTATCTTTCTGCATTGGGATTGGCCTCAGCCGTTTCTCACTCTTTTACCATTCATGACTTGTAATTGTTACCTGTCTTGCAGTAATTTGCAACATGCTATTAGCAACATGCATTTTTATGTAAACTAATGTAAGTTCAAATCAATGTATTTCAATGTGGTTTTGAACTTTGATTAATAACTTTGTCATTTTTGCATATTTTGACCCCAAATTTTCAACATAAACTTTTTGGGACCAAATCTCATGACTAGTGGTGGTGGAAATTTGCAGATCATGACCAAAAGACAATTTTGTGGTCACTTGATGAAATCACCTTTTGGGCAGGATTTGACATTTCCACCACCTTTATTTATGAGTTGGGGGCATAAGAATGCAATGTTGAAAATTTGGGTCAATATATGTAAACATGACAAAGTTATGAGTGTACATTGAGATTTTTCTATGCTTGCTCATATCTAGTAATTTTAACTTGCATTCCCTGGCTTGGGGAGAGGGGGGGTATGCCAGGCCCTGTACTACTATATGTGGATGGAGTCTTTCCATGGCACAGGACACAAAGGGCTCTGTGAATCTGCACCTGCTCTTACAGGTCTCAAAGGGACCTGTGTGAATGTGGATACATATCTATTATCTCAAAGAGAAAAGTCATTCTTTGCAAAAACTGCATTAATGCACCAGTTAGGGTTCAATGTGACACCACACAAGTAGGGAAATGTGAGTTAGGGTTTCCAACCCTAACTCTACACCTCCACTCCACAAGCAGCAAAAGGAAAACAAAAAACATTAGGGTTTTGGGTTTTCAGAGTCTTGGTGAATCAGTGGTGGGGTCTTCCTTGGGGGTGTCAAGCCTAGTGGCCATCCCATTCCCTGAACAAACAATGTCACACATGATCTTCTTTCTTCACACAGGACCCTGAGTGTAGAAAACTACAACAAATTGTGTTGGCAACATGTTGTGAGATATACTTATTTGACTTTGAAGAGTGTATCACCATAAGACTCTGCCTTGCAGCTGTACCTTGTACTTTGAACTGGAGGCTATGGGTTGGGGAGAGGGGTGATCATTAGGGTTGCCAACCCCTAGAAAGACCCAATCATTGATTCTGCAAGACTCTGGAGACCCCAAACCCTAAAGTGTCTTCCTTTTTCTGCTTGGGGGGGTGGGGATTTAGAGTTGGAAAGCCTAATGCCATATTCCCCTACTTTTGTGGCAAAAAGTTACCCTAACTGGTGCATTAAGAACGTTTTTTTGCTAAGATGATAGATAGATAGATAGATAGATAGATAGATAGATAGATAGATAGATAGATAGATATCCTTTACAAACAAACTGTTTTAACACATCAATTAGAGTTCAGATTTAAGTGACAAAAGTAGGGAAATATGGCATTAGGGTTGCCAACCTAACTCCACAGCTCCACCCTCCCTAGCAGGAAAAGGAAAAACATTACGGTTTTCACTGTTCTGACTATTGGAGAATCAGAGGTGGGATCTTCTTTGGGGTTCTCAACCAGAACGCTCACCCCATTGTGATATAGTTTTCAAACATACTGAACTGTGTCTCCACACATGTTGCCAACAACCTGTAGGCCCTACCTGAAAAAAAAAATGACATCACATCTTATTTGGTCATGGAATGCAAAGAGTGTTAGGTTTGAGAACCCCAAGGAAGACCCCACCCCTGATTCACCAAGAGTTAGGACATTGAAAATTGTAATGATTTTTTTCCTTTTACTACTGGGGCGATTAGGGCTGGAAATCCTAATGCTAAATTTCCCTACTTTTCTTGCTTTAATCTGAACCCTAAATGGTGCATTAACTCAGTTTTTTGCAAATAATTTCCTTACCTTTTGAGATAGCAAAATCATATGCTTATTCATACAGATCCCTTTCAGTGACTTTCATGCCTGCAAAAAAGCAATTTGTGTGCTTGGTTGTAATTTTTTTTTGTGTGTGGTTCACTTCAAAAGAAAGATGTATTAAGTGTCATTCTTAACTGCCAGCTGTTGATTGTATCTGGGTAAAAATGTGTTTTGTTTTAACCCATAAGTCAGTGAAATGTTGTTGGATTGCTCTGAAATTTGTTGTGCGTATAGTAGAAGACAGGATACATCTTTGGTGTACTTTTGCTGATCATCAGACTTTCATTGTGGATTTGGTACTATGGTAAAGATTGGAGATAATTTTGGGGAGCAGTGTGCACCCCATAAATGTTTTTTTGGGAGGATTATGTGTTAGTGTTGTAGTACTCATTGACACCTTTTTTTCTGATATATACATTCTCCCTGAATTCCAATTATTGACAGACTTATGGCTTGTTAAAGCTACAATATTATCCTATGGGAATTTTCATTTTTATATGTCTATTTTCAGTAGGTATTTCATAGAGATTTAGTCTTGTAATATACATTGGCACTTTCCTTTTGATATATATATATATATATATATATATATATATATATAGTCCCTTAACTCCATAACCTGCCAGAGTTACTGCTTGTTAAAGTTGCAGTGTTATCCTATGGGAAATTTAATTTTGTAATTTTGATATTTGTATAGGGACCTGAATTTTTTGCAGTGTATCATGTGTTAGTGTAGTAGTACTCATTAAAACATTATATATATATATATATATATATATATATATATATATATATATATATAAAATGTCCCATGACTCCAAATACTGATAGAATTATAGCTTGTTAAGGTAGCAATATAATCCTATAGAAATGTTTCTTTTTAATTTTTATGTTTTTATATATATATGTGTTTTCAGTTGGTATTCCTTATGTATTTAGTCCTGTAGTACTCATTGAGACCTCTGTTTTTATATATAGCTTCTCCCTTAACACATAAGATTGATGGAGTGACAGCTTGTTAAAACAGTGGAGGGAAACTGAAATGGTGCAGGGTCTGCATAAAAAAAGTATGAGGAGAGGATGAAGGACAACAATATGTACACCCTGGAGGAAAGGAGGTAGAGGGCGGATATGATAGAGACTTTCAAATACCTCACAGGTATAAATAAGGTAAGAGAGGGAAGCATTTTTTCAGAGAAAAAAATGCTCATGAACAAGGGGTCATTCAACGAAGCTGGAGGGGGTATACTCAGGGGAGATGTGTGGAAGAATGTTTTCACAGAAAGAGTGGTGGATGCCTGGAACAGCCTCCCAATGGAGATGCTGGAGGCAAAGACTGTAGCAGGGTTCAAAAATGCATGGGATAGGCATAAGGGAACCATAGTAGCAAAGCAAAGGGGGGGGGTAGAGCCACAGATCAAGTAGGGTCTGTGGTAATACAGTAGGTAGGGAAAAATGGTCAGACTGGGTAGGCTGAGTGGTCCTTAACTGCCTTAAAATTCTGTGTTTCTATGTTTCAATGTTAACCTATGGGAATTTTCATTTTTTTATATTATGGTTTTTTATATGCTCTAAAGTCTTTTTGAGGGTGATATTTTGTCTTAGTGCCATAGTACTTACTGAGACCTTTTTTGATGCATACTGTAGATTATCCCTTAACTCCAAAGACAAATGGAGTTAGAGCTTGTTAACAGTGCAGTGGTTTAAGGCTCTGAGCTGCAAATCTGGAGACCTGGGTTAGAATCCCACAACTCCCACTTGCATACCATGTGACCCTGAGCAAGTCACTCAACTTCCCTCTGCTCCCAGGTCACACCTGTAAACAAGCTTTCATCTTAGTGTGCCACTCCTGGTTAAACAGAAAAAAAAATGTGCAATGTTATCTTTTATATGGTCCCTGAAGTTTTTGGGAGGGCATTATGTGTTAGTTCTCTAGTGCCCATTAAGACCTTTCTTTTGTCAATATCTTTTTATTTATCTTTTAAAATAATTACAGACAATATTTACAGTAAATGAAACAATAACTGTTAACATATTTTAGTATACAATAGAATATAATCTAAACAAAAAAAAATGCATCCTAATTGAGGTGCTAAGTAAAAGAATAAACTGTATTATAAGAGATACTGCTTCTTAATATAATCTAAAAAAAACATTATCTTTATGTTATCATTATTAACAGAAAATAAATAACTCTATAGCTAGTGTTTACAAAGGAAAAAACTCTATAGATAATATTTTAGATTTCTATAACTACTCTGTATACTGTATATCAAAATAATTGGTGAACATTCCCCTATTATACTACTCCAGAAGTAGTATCTGCCTCTTACTAAGAAAGGTAAGAGATTAGAAAAGAGAAGAAAGATATAAGAATAGATGAATACAGTATGTGAGATTAGAATTTAAGAAGATTAACACTTCAGCTTCACCTGGCCCTGACAATATTCACCCTAAGTTACTTTCCTGGATGTCCCACTAACAGTGATTTTCAGTAAGTCATTGGAAAGTGGGACTGTACCATTGGAATGGAAAATGTCCATGGTTACATCAATATTCAAGAAAGGCTCTAGAGATAAATTGGAAAATTACAGACCTATTAGTTTTGTAAGACCATGGAAAGATTAATACAAAAACTTATTGGAACAGGAAAAACTTGCACTTGATATCAAAGATAACATACAGCATGGGTTCCAAAAGGGAAGGTCGTGAACAACAAATTTGCCATCATTTTACAACAGTATAAGTGATAGTGTAGATAGGAAATGTGCATCTGATGTTATACTCTTAGATTTTTCAAAAGCATTTGATAGGGTCCCTCATACAAATTTGGTTAATAAGTTATATAAATTATGATTCAGTAGCCCTCTAATTAGATGGGTTAATAGTTGGTTACTTGAACGGTATAAAATGGTTAATCTTAACAATACACATTCTGATATGATGGAAGTTACCAGTGGAGTCCCACAGGGGTCAGTCTTGGGCCCGGTGCTCTTTAGTATTTATATTAGTGACATTCAACAGAATGTAAGTAACAGATTAGTTAAATTTGCTGATGATTTAAAGTTGGGAGGTGAAGTAGATACATTTAACAAACATTTATCTTTAGTAAATGACCTAAATAAATTGATGGAGTGGGCAAATGACAATGGAATGATGTTTAATGTGAAGAAATGTGCAGTCTTACATTTTGGATTAAAGAATCAAAAATACAGATATATATTTGGAAATTAGCTACTATTAGTGATTTCATCAGAAAGAGACTTAGGGATCACAATAAATAATTCCCTTACATTTTCAGAACATTGTCGTAAGGAATCATTTAAAGCAAGAGGTCTTATTAAAAGAATAAAAAGAGCTTTTGTTTGTAAGTCAGAACAGTGTATTATTCCCTTGTATAGGATTTATATTAGGCCATTACTGGACTTTGGATCACCCTTTTGGTCTCCTTATTTGAAGAAATATATCAAAATGATTGAAGGGGTTCAGTGTTTGATCACTAAACTAATTCCTCACTTAAAAAAATGACCTTACAATATTAGACTGAAAAAAAAAATGGATTGTATACTCTGGAACAAAGAAGTCAGAGAGGAGACTTATTATGTCTATATAAAATTTTACAAACACCAGACATGATGACTCAGTGTGGACTGGAAATTAGTAAAAATCATAGTAACCTTCGATCTCATGGAAGTAAATTGGTCATTCATAAAGCTAATACTAAAAAAAGGGGTACTTTTTTCACAATCTGATGTGCAAAGTATTGGAATAGGCTTCCACTAACAATAATTGAAACTGATGGGTTTATTCAATTTAAGCATTTATTAAACAAGCAGTATTATACTGAGGGAAATATGGTTTAATGATGCCCACATGTGCGGGGGACAGTAATACATGAGCATTTTTGCTTCCTTTTGTCCTAATCTTCCTAGTAATCATAGTAATCCTAGACAGAAAGTTATTAATGAATTAGATATTGCTTTGTATTAGTGTCAAATATAATGTCATAAGAGGAAAGGTTTTCAGTATTATTCAACTATTTGCTACAACACAATGTGCATGGGCTCATGTAGAAGTAAGAAAAGCATATCTTGCTCCCCATTTGTAGTCAAATATGTGTTTCTGTCCTATCATGGAGTATGCTATTTTCTCTAAACATAAGACCTGTAGGCATTCATTCCTCCACTCTGTCATTGAAGGGTCTGATCATCTAGCCAATGCCAAAGAATGACATTTTTAGCTGAAGCAGCTATAATTTGAACAGTATATTTATGTTCCTTAATTCATATGAAGGTTTCATCAAAGTGCCCAATAATTTGGACACATGTCTTATTGAGACCTTTCTTTTGATAAGTAGATTGTCCCTTAACTCCAAATATTGATGTGGTATGGCTTTTTAAAGTTCAAATGTGCAAAAAACCCTAACAATGTCCAAATTCTTGTTTCATATGAACCAATCTGTTTCATGAGATTGTGTCATTCTCACTAAAGATGATTGCTTCATACAAAACAAGAATGTGAAAAAAACGAAGTCCAAATTCTCATTTTGTATGACCCTATTCTTGTTTTGTATTGCCCTATTACTGTTTCATAAGACATATTAAGGAAGAAAATCATCTCATGAAAAAATATTTTTATTGTTTTAAAAACACATTTCTGGGTATTTTCCCCCAAACTAACTGCAGAATCCAGCTAATGAGGTCCTGTTAACAAAATACATGTACTGGGGTCCCTGCAGGATATGATTTTTTATGGGTTTTCAAAATATGTTTTTTGATAATAATGGAAACATGAGCGCCACCATATGAAAGAAGAATTTTTTCTCATGAAACAGGATTATCCACCTTCACAAAACAGAATCACGTTTCATATGACCAAATTATTGTTTCATATGAAACATCTATCCAAAAGTATGTACTAAGCATGCTTAGAACTGAAAATTCAAATCCTTATACCTCTGGAACAGATTAATATTTCTTTTCAGCAAACCAATGAAAGGCACAATTCTAGATCAAAATTCCAAGCTATCTGGTCACTAGGCAATGACAAAAAAAACACAATTTTTTCACTATCTGGATCTCAGAATCCACACATCCAACTGGAACAAAACTTGACAAGTCAAGAGACTTTGCCTCCTGAGATAGCACATGCAACATTTTTTGCAGCACCATTAAATGGGGGTAAAGCTATTGAAGTGCAAACATTTGAGATTTAACATTAAACAGCCTACTCAACCCTAACTACAGTAGTGCTACCATGCCACTATAATATATACACTTACATAGGGAGTATTTTAGAAGAGAAGGTGCAACAAACAAGATGAAATACAATGAAGCTGGAAGGGTGAATATTTAGGAGGGATATGAGGAAGCACTTGTTCACGGAAAGAGTTATGGATGCCTAAACAGTCTTCCAATAGAGGTAGTGGGTACAAATATGATGGAATACAGTGGTTGGCTTCAAGCATGCAATGGATAAGCAAAAGCGAGTCTTGGTTAGGAAGTGGGGGGGGAGGTATTCAGAGATCAGGTAGGGTGTGCCTTGATGGTAAAAGCTGAAAACAGTGAGCAGACTGGGATGGCCCAGCAGCCTTTATCTGCTGACAAATTATGTTTCTGTGTTTTTGTTTCATTGCAAGCATCCTGTACAGCACTGACTCCCTGAGTGACTATGCACACTGCCTTCTCCTGAGAGATCATGCTTACTCTGCATGGTATTAACAGGATGCAGGAGAAAGTAAAAAAGAAGAAAATACCAGAGCGACGACTGGAAGAGGAGTATCAACTGTGTTGTCAGTTCTTTTTTTTAACATAGTGGGCTGGCAGATATGATAGCAGTCAGAAAATGGGTGTAAAATGATCATGAGGCAGAGAATAGTGGAGTTTAAGGAATAAGATTATACAAGGTACAGTAGTGGAAGCAGAACACCACTGACAGTATCACCATACTGAAATACAGAAAGACTGCACAGTGTCAGTTGCAATTGAAAACCAGACAGTGTGTGTGTGGGGGGGGGGCAGCATCAACAAAATGGCTGCCACAAAACACAGTCCTCTGCAGCTTGAAAAGACAATACCCTCTACTGCCAATGCCAGTGGTGGAGGGACTACTTTACACATTTTTTTTTCATTTATTTCTATTAACTGTACTTTTCTTTAAATTATCTTAAACATTCTCTCTAGTAGGTAGCCTAAAACCCATTTTCTAAGTACAATAATACACTCCAGGGAGGGCAGTATGGGCAACACCTATACTTCCAGGGGTTATATGGGCAGCCACCTGTGATGCTGTGCCTCATTATGACCCAGGGCAGGTGGGCATCGTTCAGTGCTGTCTAGCTTGTCTTGTGTTATTTTCAGATGAATAATATTACTGCTTGTATGCTCATCATTTAAAGTATTCTCATATGCGGGTGTATGCAGTTATTCCCATCTGTCAGACAAGAAAATAGATTTGTATCTATATATTTGGACACATATTTATGTATGTAACCCTGTAATACCCTTATTGAGTTACTCATTTTGTGCAGGATGCTATATGACATCCAAGGGTTAAGAATCTGTCAGTTTACCTGGTGTGTGTGTGTGTGTGTGTGTGTGTGTGTGTGTGTGTGTATGTGTCTGTGAATGCACATATGTGGTGAGCACCAGAGCAGTGGGAGGGGATTTTTGCAGTAGCACAAACCACAGTGAATGGTTTGGTTTTTTTAACTTTTTTATTGAGCCAAACAGTCATCTTTCATTTCAAATCATAATAATACAATTTATGGTATTCAGCCTTATTATATGCTGATAAAGTAGTCTTCATCTCTTTGACTTGTTCAGTTAGAAGCAGCTCTTACTTTACAGCTATATACTTATAATTTACTTAAGTTCTTTTGGACTCTTTGCCTAATATTTTACTTATCACAAGAGTGCACACTGGGGGTGGTGGTTTTCTCGAAAGTCCAAATATGTACAGTTCCACAAAATTAGGCACTCACCAGCCAATTCAAACATGAATCCATTAGTTCTTAACATTTACTTCATTTATTGAACACAACATTAAATAGCCTGACAATCAAGTCACAGTAACGCTTGATGCACTTCAGGTTTACCTAGACCCTTTATCAAAAGCTGATTAACTCTGAACATACAATACAATAAATATCCCTACCATCAAATTATAAAATGACATCATAATGACCACATTCAAATTCATTGGTGCAAAACTACCATGTGTTATAATCACTCAATACATGTATTAACCCCCACCACCACCATTAAAAATCTTATAAATAGTATGCTATAATTAAACTTAGATAAGAGGGATGTGGAAAAAGAGAATGTGTGTGTGTGGGGGAGGGGGGCTTTAGGAAACATTCTTAAAAATCCCATACATATACTAATATAATAGAAGAAGTTTAAAAAACCATAACAACCCTTAATTTGTTGAGAGAAAAAATATATATATATATATCCTAACCAAACAAGTACCTAATGCCTATAAAGTACATGCCAAAGCATATAATACTATATACAGTGTGGTTACAATACACAACATATTTTAAATCTCAGATTTTTCTATATAATATTTAATCACAATGAATATGTTAAAACCCCCTGCTGTCTTTTCTTTTTGGGGTGTCTGTAAATAAATACTGTGTAATGGTAGGGCATATTATATGTCATTCAAATATGGTTTGAGATCAAATCCTGTATTTAATCCTGGGTTATAAGTTGTCCGTACCTTCACAATCTAGTATGTCTCTCTTTTAAGCAAAAAAATATTAAAATTCCTTCATCAAGGGTTCCTGCTGACTTTATCAATTATAGTGAATTGGAATCTATGTTCCCCACCATTACTGCTACTGAGATGCATCACTGTTGCATACAAGGGATCCTTTCTTTCAATAGCTGTCATGTGTTCACCACATTTGAACGACCTTTTCATTTTGCCTATATAAAATGCCATACAAGTACATTGAGCTAAATAAATCACCCCTGCAGCGTCACAAGTCATGAACTGCCTGATCTCATAAATCTGCCTAGCATTAATACTCGTGAATATGGTGCAGTTGTTGACATAGTCACAATAAAGATATCTTCTACATCCGTAACATCCCTTAGTTCTATCCAGCCATGTGGATTCTTTTCTATCCAAAAAATGACTGTGCACCACGTTATCCTTTAATGTCAGGGCATGTCTGTATGGCATTTGTGGATATGTTCTAGATAGCTCCTTAAGTGCTGGGTCACTTCCTATAACATTCCAGTGTTTACAAATGATCTCGCTTACCTGTTGGGCTTGTTGTGAATAAGTGGTGATAAAACTAAAATCTTTAGAAGGGTTTTGCTAGTTATTTGACTACACCTCTTCATGCAGCTCTTCCATGGCTGCCCATGCAAACCTGTATGTTTTTTCCACCATCATGTCCTTTATCAGGACCAGCTGTGGAGCCAGGTGATAGTTTTGCAAATTTAGCAAGTCAAAGCCCCTCTCTGTGCTAGACTTTTCCCCACCATAAAAAATAGTTGGGTAGCCTCTGATTCTGCTGAATATACCTGGAACATATATATATATATATATATATATGTATATGTGTATATATATATATATATATATATATATATATATATATATGGAGAGAGAGAGAGATATCTATTTATATATCGCAAAAAAAAACAGTGCTAATGCTTCAGTTAGGGTCAAAGTGACAAAAGTTGGAAAATGAGTCACCCCACCCTCCCAAGCCAGGCAGGAGAGCAGGTGTGGGGTGTGTGTCTTAGGCTTCTTAAGCCTAATGCTTGCCCCATTCCATCTGTATATCAAGTCAGATGTGTAGACGTTGTGAGAATGGAGTGAGCATTAGGCTTGAAAAGCCCAAGGCACACCCCACACCTGCTCTCCTGCCTGGTTTGGCAGGGTGGAGTGTTAGGGAAACCCTAATGCCTCATTTCCCAACTTTTGTCACGTTGACCCTAACTGGAGCATTAAGGAAGTTTTTACAACTTATTTCCCTACCTTTGAGATTGTATAATAGTATCCTTATTTACTGTGGGAGTGCAGGGTCCATCATTCCATTGATGCATATGTATGTATGTATGTATTGTATATATATATATATATATATATATATATATATATAGCTGTGGAAGCACGCACTTCCATTTATAGGACAACAGTGACCAAATTATTAGTATAACCATCTTATTACCCCACCTTATTTATCCAGTACAGAAAATTTTGGAATCCTGGCTAAAATATGATTCTGCACAACTGTAATGACATTCCACACCACAGGTGCAAAAATACATTATGGGCAGGATTTGAAGAATGACAGCTGTGACATACATGAGGTAGGGTAATAAGAAGGCTATGTTGAAAATCTAGGGTGAAAATATTTAAAATTTCTGAAGTTACGAGCAAACGTAGTGAAATTGCAATGAATGTCCATAACTTTGGCAGTTTTTCATATTTTGACACCAAATGTTCAACATAGTCTTCATATGACCCTACTTCATAAACCCCATAGGTTAAAATTTTCAAATCCATGCTAAACCAACATTTTCTGCCACAGGTGCGAAAATATGTTTCAGGCAGGATGTGATAAATGACAGCTGTACTGTTCATGAGGTGGTGTGAAAAAATGGCTATGTTGAAAATTTGGACTCAAAATATTGAAAGCAACCAAAGTTACAGTATGTGCATGAATAGAAAAATGTAAACAAATGTGTGTAACTCAGCCATTTTTCAGGATTTTTGAAGAATATTTTCAACATGGCCTCTTTGGGACCCCACCTCATGAACACTATTGGTGAAATTTCATTATTTGGTCCCAAAGGGTGATTTCATGCAGCAACTGTGAAATCACCTTCTGGACCTGATTAATGAAATAACAGTTGCAGTGTTCATGAGGTGGGGTCCCAGAAAGGCCATGTTGGAAAGTTGGTGCAAAAATAAAAAAAAATGACAACAATATCAACATAAGTTCAAAACACCACTGAAATACATTATACGGCACTTACCTTCATTCCTCAGTTCAAGTTTCAGATTTGAAGAATGAAGACATGTCCTAGTCCACACAGGATGGCAGCATACAACCTCCAGAGGTAAGTATAGGCTATGGGGGTGTGTGGGGTGGTGAGCACTCAGTGGGAGGGTTGGGATGGGAAGGGGCAGCAGGGACTGCGAGGGACAGTTTTCAGGTATATAAAAAAAGGCATTTCTTTTTACAGGATAAAAAAATTATCTCAGGACCCTGGGGATGGGATCCCTAGTGCCCAACACTGCCGGGAGGGCTTGTAATGCTGACACGTGGATTGGGCCCCCCAATGTCAGCACTATCTTTTAAATCTTTAAATCTTTTAAACCTTGATAAAAGTCTGCCACCCTGTTCAGTAATTGCAGCCTCAGTAGTAGCACAGTTATACTAACATTAGGATGCAGCTACAGCTGTTTGGAATCGGGAAGTAACTAGGTCAGTTTTTCTTATTTAGTATACTGTGTATTGTCAGAACTGGAGTGCAAAGAATGACATACTGTATGTCTTGGACTTGAGGAGACTTTATACTGGGAGTTGACTACTTTTGTGGGTGGGAGGCTTTGAAATGTTTTCCATTTTTGTTGGCTTTCATCTCTCTTCCTGACAGAAATCCCTATGTCTATAACTCGAGGCTCTTACTATGTCTGTAACTCACAAGTCTCCCTATGTCCAACTCCAAGTACATCTCTCTCTTGCTACTCTCAGCTGTTTCCCCACCCTCTCTCTCCAAATGCTTCCTTGTAAAAACAGTTTATTTATATGGCTCACTCTGATTCCTTATTTGTCTCTTTCTCACTGCTCTCAGCCATGCCCCTTTCTAAATGTTCTTTCAGCTGATGCTATGGTTGCACATTGTAGCACATTTAGGGAACTGAAGAAGTAACAAACAGAATAAATTCAGGTAAGAGACTGAACAACTTGGAGGTAGTCTACAGTCAGGATGGAGTGGCTGTGGGGGGAAGGACCACAGGAACAACTGTTTATTGTTGGGAGCCATTCACCCCATTCCTTATAGCTGGGATTTTGCTACAGTGAGGTTCGCTATAGGAATGGGTTACTGTATGAAAGACAACAGGCTGGAGGGGCATCCAACACTGGGGGTGGGTTTCCTGGTGTTGGATTCTATAAATATAAAACAAATAAGGGGGATGGAGGGGGCTACCACTAGACACCAAGGACTATAAGAAAAAGGTGATCAGCTGATGGGGGGTGCCACTAGACCCCAGGGAACTACTTGAAAATAAATGGGGAGAGCAATTGGTGGGTGGGGGATGCCACTAGACACCAGGCTAAGGGGGCTAACAGTTCTCACTGCAGCCAGCAGCAGGAGCTCATCTGCGACTGCGGTACTCAAGGAAATTCACTGTTCTCATACAGAGAATGCAGGGAGGAGCTCCTCTTGCTAAGATGGGCACCTGGGATTTTGGGTGCCCAGAAAAAGTATTTCTGGAACTAAATGTGAAAAACACCCACCAGAATCTAGCTAAGCAGTCCCATTTAGCTAGGTTCTGGTGTTCGATTTGTAAAATGGCAATGTTTAATTGTATTTTCCACACTTTCTAGTTCTTAAAAAAAAGGAAACAAGATTGCAGCTCATGAAGAAGGAATTTTTTCTCATGAAAAAGGATGTTTTCTTCAAGGAAAAGGAATGGATCTTGTAAGAAAGAAACTTTTTCGCAAAATCAAATCCTTTGTTGAACTTTCTCCCTCTATCCTGAAAAATGATCTTCCCATTGAAAACAATGGGGAATGAAAAATCGAATAACTTTGGAACAGATTAATATTTTTTTTTCAAAACAAATGCATGCCTGTTCTGTTACCCAAGCTGTTTTTGCCATATAAAAATTGGTTTTACTATAGTGCTGTGATAGTACTAGCACTGACATCCCCCACAGTGACAGACACAATGTCGAGTGTTGGCATTGTCCATTCAGGGATGTCAGTGTGTTAACCCCCTGATTTCTAAATATCTAACTCCAAGTTGGAGTTGGACTGTGGCAGCGCAACACCAGGAAACACACCACCGGTGTCTTCCTCGCACCAGCACAGCGACTCGCTGCAGACAGGTGAAATTTTTCACTGTGCTGGTGTTTGGTGTGCAGGTATTGACCTTACATCGGCACATCATAAAAATCACACCAAAAATTCCACACTGTCTGAGCACAAAGCAATCTCAGAATCTGCATATCCAACCAGAATGAAACTTGCCATATCAAGAGATCTACCCCACAGGACAGCTCTTACCAAATTTTGAGCAAATCCATTCATTGGTTGCTAAGTCATTAAAAGTGTAAAATTTGAGGTTTAACATTAAACATGCTACTCAATCTTAACTATAGTGGTGTTATCGCTCTTATATATATATATATATAATTTATGTCGCAGGCACATTTTTGCAAAGTTAACTCTCCAATAAGTGACAGTGGCAGGGACTTCTATTTGTCACAGTCAACGTTCAGTGACTGCAAGATGGGGCTATAGTTTAGTGATCATGTGGTTGACAATCTCCTGGGGAGCATCACTCCTAGATCTTTTATTTGGCTGGCTGGATTCAAGTGGGTACCAGCTACTTGCAGCAGTACTCCCCCTCTTCCCCTCATGGGCAGCCACTTGCATTTGGCGCAGTTGATTTTATGGCCTGAAATTGGGCCATATTCCTGGAAGATTTGAGTGATGGTTTTGAAGTACTTGCTCTGGATAATGGCTAGTATACCATCTGCAAAAAGAGATTTGACATGATGTGTGTTACCAGTGCTCAGCTCTTCTATTTGTTCTTATTGTCATTAATTGGGGATTCAACTATATTTGTGGGACCTCCTCTTCCATCCAGGGACCACCAGTGCCACTGCCGTTGACTCAGAGGTTGCCAAGAAAGAGGAGCAGTTGGACCACAGTGGGCTCAGGGAGGGTGAGGGTGGTGGAACAGAGGCGCATCCCTCCAGTTGTACCTCTCCACAATTCCTATGCCATTCTGGCAAAGTGTGGTTCCTCTATGGAGGCACCCACAGTGGAGACCAAGGAGGATACTGGGAACCTCCACAAAGGAGACCCAAAGGAAGGTGGCAGGGGACCTTGCAGGGGAAGGAAACAACTCCTGGTGGGGGACTCCATTGTTAGGAAGGTAGAACTGGGGAGGAAGGGGAAAGAAACATAGAAACATAGACATAGAAACATAGAATTTGATGGCAGATAAGGACCGCTTGGCCCACCCAGTCTGCCCATTTCCCTACCTACTGGATAAGCTGCAGATCCTAGTTAACCAGCAGCCTAGTTCTTCCTACCCCAACCCCCCAGAATTGCCTTATGACTATCCCATGCATGCTTGAATTCCCCCACTGATTTTGACTCCACAACCTCCTCCGGAAGGCCATTCCATGCATCCACAACCCTCTCTGTGAAGAAATACTTCCTTAAATTACCTCTGAGCTGCCCCTGCCTGGCGCCATGGCTTGGAGGGACAGGGAGCGAATCCTCAGGATTGCCGGAGCAGCTGCACAGGGAAGGGAGCTGGATGTCATTGTCCACCTAGGGACAAATGACCTGGCTAAGAAAGGGATTAGAGAAGTGCAGGAAGAGTTTGTGGAATTGGGGAGGGGCCTTAGTCAAGTAGCACACACGGTAACCTTCTCGGAGGTGCTGCCCATCTATGGCATAGGAGAGGCTAGGGTTTTCCGCACCATGGGATTCAATCAGTGGTTGAAAAACTGGTGTGGAGCTCAGGGATTTGGCTTCATTGGGGACTAGGGGTCCACCTGGAGTGATGCAAGCCTATACTGGCATGATGGGCTGCATCTGTCCGGGAGGGGAACCAGGATCCTAGGTGATAGGTTTAAATGCTTCATTGGCAAGCTTTTAAACTAGCCAAGGGGAAGGCACTGGAAAGGAGCAGGGAAATCCTAGCCCCCAAATAATCACGTAGTAAGTGTGTGAAAACACCAACATAGAGGTGTCGATAGGGAGAAGGGCAGGGGTAAATGGAGAAAGTGACAAAGGCAAGTAGGAAAGGGATGGGGCAAAAGGGAGTAAGGCCATCAGGAAATGGAGGGTAATGAGTACCAATGCCCGTAGTCTGGGCAACAAGCTCTCTGAGCTGGTGGCCTTGATGGAAGAGGGATGCCTGGATATCGTAGCAGTCACAGAAACATGGTACACAGAGAACCATGACCAGGATGTTAACATACCAGGGTACATAACCTACAGGAGAGACAGGCAGGGGAGAAGAGGGGGAGGAGTAGCTCTCTATGTAAAGGAAGGGATAAAAGCAACTGAACAAAAGAGTAAACAGGGAGGAGAGGAGGCACTGTGGGTCACCTTGAGACTGAAAGGGCACCACAATCCGCACAGGGGTTGTGTACAGACCCCCATGTCAGGGGGAGGGAATGGACAAGGATATGATAGAAGGCATTCTTAGAATGGCAGAGAAAGGGGAGATACTATTGATGGGAGACCTGAATATGCCAGATGTTAACTGGAGCACATTTGCTGCAGCCACATCCAAGAGCAGGGCCATTCTTGATGCCCTACAGGTGGCAGGCATTAGACAGCTAGTTTCAGAACCCACTCGTGAGGGAGCAATCTTAGACCTCGTACTCTCAAATGGGGACAGTGAGAGGATCTCAGATCTAGAAGTGGGTTGCCATCTGGGGACAAGTGACCATCAAACAGTGTGGTTCACATTAAACTCAGCTACAGAGTCAAGCCATACAAAAGTGAGGGTACTGGACTTTAGGAGAGCTGACTTTGGCAAGATGGGAGAGTGCCTCAGAAAAGCACTCAGCAGACAGGCTAGAAGGAGGTGTGGAGCAACAATGGGAATCATCAAAACTGCCATCACAGAGGCAACAAGCCTTTGTGTGAGGCAAATAAACAAATCAAATGAAAGAAAAGCCACTATGGTTCTCAAAAGAGGTGGCTGTGAAAGTCAGGAAGAAAAGATAGCATTCTGGAAGTATAAGGAACACAGAAGGAGCAGGACAGAGAGCTGTACCAGTTAAGGCAGAAGGAAGCAGGAGGAAGTCAGAATAGCAAAGGCCCAAACTGAGGAAAAGATAGCCAACTCAGTTAAGAAGGGGATAAAACCTTTATAGGTACATCAGCGAGGAGAAAGACAAAGGAGGGACAGTGAGGCTGAATAGAATGAACGGTGGGTGGGCAGAGAGTGAAAAGCAGGGATACTGAATGAATATTTCTGCTCAGTATTCACAAAAGGAGGGGAAGTGCCTAATCCAATTAACAGAAGCACTTTTTGATAGGGGGTCGATCAGTCCTTTCACAGAAGAAGGGTTTTGCAAGAACCCTAAAACTGAAGGTGGACAAAGCAATGGGTCCTGATGGAATTCACCCCAGAATTCTAAAAGAATTAAGGAGGAACTAGTGAAACCACTGGCTACTCTTTTAATAAATCATGGAGGATGGTGTGGTACCCGAGGACTGGAGGAAGGCGATGTGATTCCTTCACAAAAGTGGGACCAAGACAGAGGCAGGAAACTACAGACCTGTCAGTCTGACCTCTGTGGTAGGGAAAGTGATGGAGTCACTCTGAAGGAAAGAATAGTTGAGTACCTAGAGGCCAGTGGAGCACAGGACCCAAGGCAGCATGGTTCACAGTGGGAAGGTCGCCAATGAGCGAATCTAATAGATTTCTTTGACTGGGTGACCAAAGTAGTGAGACCAGGAGGGACTGTGGACATGGCCTACCTAGACTTTAACAAGGCATTTGACAGAGTCCTACACAAAAGATTAATAGTCAAATTAACCAGCCTGGGAGGGTCCCAGGGTGGCAGCCTGGGTAAAAACATTGGCTGCACAACAGGACACAGAAGGTAATTGTAAATGGAGTCCACTCTGAAGAAAGAGAGGTTACTTAGTGGGCAACGCAGGGTTCAGTATTGGGTCCAGTCCTTTTTAATGTCTCTACCAGTGACATTGAGAGGGACTGAAGGAAAAGTATGCCTATTTGCAGATGACACAAAGATCTGCAACAGGGTTGATACACAAGGAGGCGTGGAAAGGATGAAAAGGGACTTGGCAAGGTTGGAGGAATGGTCAGAAGTATGGCAGCTAGGATTCAATGCAAAGAAGTGCAAATAATGCACCTGGAAACAAGAACCCAGGGAAGAATACACAATGGGTGGGAGGTAGTAACAACAACAAAAAGGAAAGAGACCTGGGGTAATCATATCAAGATGACCTTGGATAGTGCAACAATGTGAGAAGGCAGTAGGGAGGGCTGGGGGTATACTGGGATGTATAGGAGAGGCAACAGCAGAAAACAGGAAGTTGTTATCCCTCTGTACAGACAGTTGGTGAGACCCCATCTGAGTACTGTGTCCAGTTCTGGAGACCCCATCTCCAAGGACATAGACAGGATAGAGGTAGTCCAGAGGAGGTAACTAAAATGGTGCAGGGTCTGCAGGAGAAGCCGTATGAGGAGAGACTAAGGGAGCTTAATGTATATACCTTGAGGAAACAAGGAAGAGGGGACATGATAGAAACTTTTAAGTACCCCAGTGGAATCAACAAAGTCCAAGAGGGTAGCATCTTTCAGAAAAGAGACTTGCAAGAACAAGGACACAATTAAAGATAGAGGACGGCAGTTCAGGGGCAATGGGAGGGAAGTATTTTTTCACAGAGAGGGTAGTGGAATGCTTGAACAGCCTTCCTGAAGAGGTTAGGGTCTAAACTGTGGGAGAATTCAAGAATGCTGGGACAGACATAAGGCAATTCTTGTGGGGGGTAGGAAGAAATAGGCTGTTGGTTAACTAGGATCTACAGCCTATCCTGTAGGTAGGGAAATGGGCAGACTAGATGGGCCAAGCGGTCCTTATCTGCTGTCAAAGTCTATGTTTCTATGTAACTCTGATATCATACAGTGGGGGGGGGGCAACCCTGCCCTTTCCCTCTCATAATAGGGATGCTGTCTGACAGATGTCCATTTGTCTGTACATTGGCCTTAGGGTCTTTGTACAATATTGCAATTCACAATCTAATTCTGGGACTGAAAAAAAAAATCTTGACAGTTTCAAGCATGAAGGGACACTTGACTTGGTTAAAGGCCTTCTCATCATCCAGACCAGAAGACTATGCTGAATGGCCCCTCCCTTTGCCAGTCTCCATGTCACATTATTCATTTATTTATTTAAAGTTGGTGATTGGGAGAGGCACACTGAGCTGAGGCTCGTTTACAGGTGTGACCCGGGGAAGGGGAGCAAGGGAGACAAAAATACAGCAACACCAACAAATTTGGCTGGATACAATACAGCAATACAGTATAGGATATTATACACAATTAAAGTACTACAAAAATAACACAGTGGTGCACAACGGAATGGAGGTAATAAAGTCTTTTCTGCACACTGTAATGGGATGCAGCAGTCAGCAAAGATAAATTACAGGCATGGGCATCAGGAGAAAGCTGGGAAAGTGGGGATGAGGAGGAGGGATGACAGTATCAGGAAAGGGGACTAGAGAGGAGGGTAGCAAGTACAGGAGGGTGGAGGGAATGGATAAGCCATGCTTAAAGGAGAGAAAGAAGGGAGACAGATGGAGTGAGGAGGGGAGAGAATTCCAAATATGAGAAAGCTGGTAAGAGAATGCCACCTGACCAGCTTCAGTGTGGGTAAGGGGAAGGATGAATGTACAAATATCTCTGGAGTGGAGATGGTAGGAAGAAAGGGAGGAGGGGAAGAGGAGAGGTAAATGGCGAGGGTCCCACATCAATATTTGGAGATGAGGGTGGATGCATGGAGCTGTCTGTGGGAGGAGAAGGAGGGGAAACAGGAAGGAATAAAGATTGCAGTGATGTGTGCAGGGGGGCATTTATGGCAAAATGTCAAACGGCATTGAAGTGAATCCAGCCCAGAGAGGGATGTGGGGGAGGTGGGTTCATAGATGATGTCTGCATAGTTGAAAATAGGGAGGATTGTTTTAGTGAGCAATTTGTGGAAGACTTGATGAGAGAGGGCATCTTTGTCTCTATACATGGCACCGAGCTTTGGGAAGACCATAGAGTGAATATAATTGATGTGGGTTGAGTAGTCAAGTCAGTTGTCCAGCCAGACACCTAGGTACTGATAGACAGAGACTGTGTCCAGGGTGACGCCATCAAGGGTGGAAAAGGAGTGGAGGGAGGAAAGCTTGTAGAGTTTATGAGAGGTTCCGAGGTCATTGACGCTGTTTTTTTTTTTGCATTGACTATAAGTGGGTTTGCATGGAACCATTGCAGGACATGGATGAAGTTGCTGTCTAGTTGTGTTGCCACCAAGGAGGCAGAAGGGCCTGAAGTTTAGAGAATGGTGTCATCAGCGTAGAGGTGGAGTTGGGAAGAGGAGAAGACAGAGGGAAGTTCAGTAAGGAAGATAGAGAATAGGGCCAAGGATAGAGCCTTGGGGAATGCCAGCCAGAATAGGGAGAGGGGGGAAGGGCATCCCCCAGCTAGGACACGTTGGGTGCGACAGGACAGACAGGATCTGAACCAGTTGACTGCAGAGGAAGAAAGACCAGCAGATCCAAGTTCAAAGAGTAGGAGTGGATGATAGACAGAGTCAAAGGCCTTTGGTAGGTCAATAAAAATGGCAGAGGTAAGGTACCCTTGATCCATGCCAGAGTGGATGGCATCAGTAACCCAGAGAAGTGAAGATACAGTCAAGTATTTTTTTTTCCGAAGCAGGACTGGTAGGGGGAAGGGAAGATGGAGGAGGAGAGGAAATTAGTGAGCCTAGTGAGGACTAGGGTCTCTTGGAGCTTGGCTAGTGCTGGAAGAAGGGAGATGAGGCAGCAGTTTTCAGGTAAGGAGTGGTCACCCCCTTTGTGAAGGTGGATCACTTTGGTAAATTTCTAAGCATGGGGGACTGAACAGAGGGAGTAAGAGAGGTTGAACAGGTGGGACTGGGAGAGAGCAATGACAGGGGCTGAGATTTGGAGGAAGAGAGGGTCAAGGCCATCTGGACAGGATTTGTGTGGATTTAGGGAATGAAGGGCATGGAGAACCTTAAGGGGAGAGATGGGGGGGTTACTGGAAGCCACTTATTTGAGGGGGCGGGGGTTGAGGGGTGTTTGTAGGGCTGGTCGGAAGGGCACAGGTGGTGAAGAAAGTGTTTAAGATGGAGGCAACTGTGAGGGGATTGGAGATTAGTTTGTCATCGATAAGGGGGGGAGGGTGATTTAGAGGTGTAGTTGAAAAGGGAGGAGAGGGTTTGCCAGAATTTGTGCGGAGAGTTTATATTTTTGCTGAAGTGTGGTCCTGAAGTAAAGTGATTTAGCAGCTCAAATCACTTTGATGCAGGACTTTCTTAGACAGCAATATGTGGAGTAAGGGTTCTTCCAATGTTGAACCTGGTTTGCCTCCCTCTCACAAACCCCACATGATCGCCATGGATGATTTTGGTGAGCTCACCCTCCAATCTGGTGGCTATCACCAAGGCTATTATTTTATAGCCTGCATTGAACAGAAAAATTGGTCTATTAGAGCCACACAGGATATGTGTGTGAGTGTGTGTGGGGGGGTCCTTCTTTTGGGGAGCACAGTGATCATGGACATGTTCTGGGAAGGTGGTAGTGCTCCCAGTTATAAGGATTCTGTAATCATACTCTCCATGGCACCATCTAACAAAATCCAGAATTTCCTGTAAAATTCCCATGGGACTCCATTAGGCCCTTGGGATTTCCCCTGTGCCTGGGTGACTACTGCCTGTCTGATCTCCTCCATTCATAGATCTATATTCATTGCTTCTCTAGCTTCCTGTGGTACCTGGTGGATGGATAGCAGGTCTAGGAAGGTATGGGGGGGGGGAGCCAGATGAGACTTCTGAGATGTATAATGTCTGGTAAAAGTCCCTGAAAATTTCCTGAAGGCCTCCCTGATTTTTCCTTCATTTTGTTTAGAGGGTGCTGTCTGGCAGCATGATGCTTGTTATGTCCTTTTCCACTTCTTTCTTTTTCAATTGACATACCAGCCAGCAGCTGCCTCTGTCTCCCTGAAAGTAAGATTTTGTGTGAATTAGCAGTAAGCCACTTTCTAGTTTCTCAGCCACTATCTGATTAAACTACCCTTGTTTCCTGATCAGGACCTGGAGTATGGTTGTGTCTTTGTTTCTATGTGTTGTTTCTCTAGGTTATTGATATCCTCCAGTAGGGCTTGTTCTTTCTGGGTGCTTTGTTTTCCCCCCAACAGCACTTGAGATGTCTACCCCCCCCCCCGACAAATGTTTTTAGGGTGTCCCTTCTGGTGTTCCCTGAGGTATCCCCTAGTTTGGTGAGAGATAAGAATTCTGTTATTGCCTGTGATATTTGCTGCGCAAACTCTGGGCCAGCCAGTAGTCTGGGGTCTAGCCTCCAGATTCTCAGTTTAGGACTCTCCCCTCCTCTCTCAAGATTGAACAGAAGTTGTTCATGATCTGAGAATGCTCACAGGCTTTATTTTGCCAATGAGCTTTTTTTGGATTAGGGTTGTTGATGCAAGGAGGAGGAGGTCAGTTCTGGTGAATATTTTATAGGCATCGGAGTAAAATAAATACTCTTGAACAGTGGAATGCAGTGTCTCAGAGTTCCAACTGTGCTCTCGCTATTTCTGCTATAGCCCTTGAACTTTTATGGGATTCCAGGTCTGGGGAGCTGAGTGGTTTAGCACTGGGTCCCAGTTTGTGTTAAAATCACCCCCCTTATCAGTGGGGATATGAAGTCAGCCAGGACTATAGCAAGCCTATGAAAAAATGCTAGGCTTTTGTAATTTGATCTATATTCTGATGCTATTGTGCATTTATTTTACCCTATCAGGACCTCCACTATCACACATCACCCTTGAGGTTCTATGTTGGTCCACAGAATCTGTGCCCCCAGGCTTGGATGAATACACACTGCTGCCCCCCTTGCATTTGATCTGAATGGAACATCCAATAGTGAACCCCGCCAGCTTTTAACCAGTTTAGGGTCTTCATTGGGGTCAATGTGGTTTCCTACATTAACAGTACATTGACCTTGGCTTTCTTAACATAGGTCCATACTTTTTTCCTCTTTATTACTGTTTTCAGTCCATTAACATTCCAGGATTGAATTGTTAATCCTGCAACCCTTTTTGTTATGCTTTTTAGATTTCTTTGCAGAGTTTGCAGTACCATTTCCCTGAATCTTGTGCGATACAATGCTCGTAAGCTGTAATAATGGTGTTCTTAGACTGGTGTTTTTGTTGGTTTGAAAATTAACATCAACACAGTTAACAGTTTAACAGCAACTCAGTAAACCCTTCCTCACCCCTCTTTATTTGAACAAGACTGCCAACATCCATCCATATCCCTTCCCCTGTAGCTAGTTATTTTCCCCAACTAAACTAACTTTAAGAACCAACTCCCCTGTCCTCTCCCTCTCCTTCTCTGAACTGTTAACTCCGCCCCCCTGTTGTCCTTTCCACCCTTTGAACAACCATGGCCCTTCCCCCGAATTTTTCCTCCCAGCTCCAGCACAGATTCAAGAGCATGTTCCCGGTCCTTTGTCTTTACTGGAGGCAGCAAGGATTCGGCCCTCCCCATTTTGTTCTAAGGTGCGTAGGCAGCTGCTGACTCTAGAATCTGTGTTTGACATCTTTCTTTGTCTATACTTACCTCTTTACTTAGTGCAGTATTGTTTTGCCCTATTTGTTACCCCTGGCATATCTTTTCTAACAGTTATTTAGCTTGTTCATTAAGTGGATCCACTAGGATAGACCATGACTAGGTAGAAAGAGCTCATAGTTCGGCTCAGCTCAGTCTGTAATTCTGTCTGTTTTGGGCTGGTTCCACTGAGAGATGGATAGCTCAGGGTGGAGTCTTTTTTTTAATATGTGGTTAGGAGCCACATCAGAAAGGATTTCTGGGTCTGAGTTCTGCTACAGAGATTTCCAGTCTGTATAGGGATGTTGAAGAAAATGCAATTTCTGCTATCGCCTTTGTGGACACTTTCAATGGGGTGGGCTGCACATGCTGCAGTGCTGTGTTTTCTCTGTGGACCTTCCAACCATGCTTCTCCTTTTTTCCACCATGATGGGCACGTTCACCCTCACTGACCCACAATTTAGGTGCAAATAACGTGGTTCTCTTGCATCAGCACAGACCTTCCAACTGGGTTTGATAATTACCTGACTTTGCAGTTAAACATAGCCAGCATTTCACTGGTTGTAAATTTTAAACAGGGCTATTTCATTTATAATTCTTTGACCATGCAACAGTTCACACACCAACTCCTCATTCCCCATGTCCCTACAGTTTTGTTTGTTCCTTTTTTTTTTTAATTGATGACCAAGAAAGGCACACAGAGCCAAGGCTCATTTCCAGGTGTGACCTGGGGAGAAGACTAGGAAATACAAAATACAGAGGATATGCACAGATTACAGTTACAGTACAGTGCAATCGGAGAACACACATCAAAACAGGAGTAAGTGCAAAATGAGCAATCAACAAAATCAGGTGTTTCAGTCTTGTCAAACCCCAAGGTAGAAGTCAACAGCAAGGGGAGTGCTCAGGTAAGGAGAAACAGGAGATGGGGGAGGTAAGGAGTTTCGGCTGATGCCTGAGGGAGCCAGGGGAGGCAGTGAAGTGGAAGGAAGAGGGCAGTTGGTTCCACAGTGATGGGAGACAATAGGAAAATGCTGATTGCTCAGCAGAGGAGTGTGGATGAGGAATGATGAAGGTGCAAAGATCCCTGGAGAAGAGGGAGCAGGAGGCAGAAAGGATGAGGTAGAGGTGTGATGAGAGATATGAGGGAAGTGCCAAGACCTTCTTTGAAATTCACAATCTAGGTCCTATTCTTTACTGGCTGAGCAGACTTTCCTCTGCTGCTGTTTCTGTGTTTATGTAGGCCTCTGTGGTAGTAGGCTTCATGAATGTCTTAGGTGGGTGGCCTGGTCAGTGGACGAGTAGACTAGATGGGTATAAGTGGGCAAATTGCCAATGTTTGTTTTGCAGTTTCTTTTTGCTTCAGAGAATTCCTGTCTTTTGCTTCAACTTGCAAAAATCTGATAAGAATGGGACTACTAAATCTTTCATTTTTATGACCCTTGTTTCTTCACTGCCTGCAGTACACATTCCATGTCTGTGTCCCCTAAAAAGTTGATTAAGAAGTGCCTGGAGCATTCAGAGGGTGCGTGTTTCTTTCCTGGGGATGGGTGTGCTTTCCTGCACCTCAAATACTATGTTTGGCAGGAGGCCCACAGTTTCAGGCAGCTTTTTGACACGGAATGGTAGGGGATCCTTGCCTTCCACCCCCTCCAGCAGTCTCACAAGATGCACATTGCTGCATCTTTCATGATTATAGTGATCAACAAAGTTATCTTCTAGCTCATTGATGATCATTTGGGCTGTCAACAGTTTGTTTCTTACTAAAGTTAGATGTCCTGAGTCACCAGCATTACTTCCAACTCCTTGATGTATTCTCATGTGCATTCACTAAGGCCCTCAATGAGTTTACCATCTGCTGGATGTGGGAGAACTGCACTGCTAGGTCCCTGAGACCAGCTTTTATCATGTTCTTCATCCTGAAGATGAGTGAAGTAAGCTGTTAAATGCTGATATCCTCTGTCAGTAAGCTGTTAAATGCTGATATCCTCTGTCAGTTGGATTGCTTTGTCTGGGTCAGACATTGCTGGTCCTGCTCCTGCCTTGGTGTGATTCACTGTCCTGCCTGACCTGTCCCCACTGGTAGTGTCTTTACTGTCTTTAAAGTTTAACTTGGCCTGATTTCATGCCAATTTCAAGCTAGTCATCATCTTCCCATTTTTAGCTGATGAATTTTGCCTAGACATCAGTTTAAATTATGCAGATGTCAGGGATGTAATCGGGAACCGAGAAGGTGCTCCAAGCTCAGACTTCCATTGTCCCTGTTGGCTGGATTATGGCCCCACAATGGAATGTTAAGCCGGACATTATGAGGTAATATGTGGAAAGCATTCAGAGTTGGAGGATACTGCCATGCTGTCTCTCTCTCTTTCTCTCTCTCTCTCTCTCTTTCTCTTATCAGTCATTTCTCTGTTGGGAGTGATCACTTTTGGCAGACATGTGAAGTGGCTGTGGCTGTTTCTATAGATTCCTCCTCAGGAGAGGATAATCCCAGAACAAAGCAGCCTAAGGTTCTGTAAGTACTTCTCAGAGATAATAAATGATAGGAGATACCACCAGGACAGCCTAGGAAAGCCCTCAACTCCTGCAACAAGAACAACAAACTCCAGAGTGATCTTATTCCACAAAGCACAACCATGGGGTCATCTTTGGCCTGAGCTATGCAAATATTTTTATGACAGTTTTCAAATCAGAGTTGTTGTATAGCAATGGAGACAGTTACAAGCAATGCACCAAACAATGGTGTCACAGTACTGGTGATGTTTTTAACTGCATGGGCAGATACTGAGTCTGCCCTTATCAGTTTTGTTGGATACCTGAATAATGTGACCAATTTCTTGCAGTTCACAGTGACTTCTGACAAACAAAATGAGGATTTTTTTTATTTATGTATCTACAAATAACTATTAACAAAATGTTTGGAAAAGTACAGCTAGAAATATACTTTTACACAACTCAAGGTTTCACTGACCTAACCTCAAAGTCAACATCCCTTATGGACAGCTTTTTCAATTAAGAGAAATTCATTAAAAAAAGATGTGTTTTGTACAGCATGGGAGAGATGCGACTGGATGGACAGGATGGAATTACTTAAGCACAAACCACAGGAGCCACAAGAAAATCATATTGTTTTCTTCTACAGAAGTTTTGTTAAGAACTGGGACTTTTGAAGAACATTATACAGCATATAGACATAGGAATGTTTTCCAAGTGACAACAGTTGGAGAAGAGGTGTATAGAAATACACCTAGGATTGTTGCAAAGAAAGTAAGAAACCTTCTAAATAGGCTTTTTCATTCAGCACATGCTATTCTGAGAACTAAAAATGTAGTGGTACCATAGGCTTCATGGTTAAAATGAAATTTCCCATGTGGTGATTGCATCAATACTAAAAGAATGAAATCATTTATAAATGCAAATAAGAATCAAGAAGGTAAGATTAATGGTTGTATCACTTGCAAGAATGGCCAGGTAATCTGTGCACTGAAGTGTCCATGTGACCTTCTCTACATAGTTAGAACTATAGGACAATTACAGCATAGATTGGCCAAACACAAAAGTTCCATTAGGACTGGTGGCAAAACATCACCAGTGGCATGCCAGTTTATTGACAAAAATCACAGTACCCAATGTTGATTTCTTTTGGTATTTAGTGGATGAGAATCCCTCTAACACGAGGGAGTGTAAATGCTTGCCTCCGCCATTGACAGGTATTCTTGATAAAATATGGTGTTAATGAAGCATTGATTGGTTTAGAATATTGTAGCCAGAGGATTGCCATATGAGCTGGGCTGATCACTGCCTGGTCTGTGCACCATTATGCAGTGGCCACATTTTGCATGGGTCAGGAAAGCAAGGGTACACTTATGCTTATCCAGTCCCTTTCTGATTCAGCCTGCAGATGAGTGCCCCTGTTTGGATCCCACCATACTACCAGTTCTATGGACTTTCACACTGGCTCACAACCCCACTGTTCTGAGTAGTAAAAAGCACAATATAATGTATGGCGGAACTTTGTTAACCTCAAAAATCCATCATTTTACAGGGTTGTTGTACCCTCGATGCGATGTCATGATGTTGTTATATCATCGTGGTTATGTCACATCGATGGTACAACAACATGGAATGCTCTGCGCATGTGTGTTCCAAGATCTACTGGTCTTACTGAACAAGCCACAGTGGTTAGAGCTGGACCAAGAGAAAGTAGTGATGAGAGTGCAAAAGTAAGGACCCTGTCTCCAAATGGCCTGTTTTTGCTGAAATTGAAGGGACTGATGCCCATACACTATAAAAGACAATGTGTTGGCATCGAGCAACCACTCTATGCTTGCTTCTCATGGTTTCCATGACAACTTGGGTAAACCTCTCAAGCTGAGCTCTCGAGGGTTACTTAAGTTGTCATGGAAACCACTTGAAGCGAGCATAGAGTAATTGTTCATTGATGCCCATACATTATCTTCTATTTTTTTCTTTTGTTAATATGCCAGTTTTGAATATTAACTTCTGGTGGATGTTTAAGATGTAAATAACTATTGTTTTAAAGTTATACATTATTTAAATACTACGATGTAATGTAGGCTGTTGTCCAAAATAGAAAACATGTACTTTAAAGAATGAAATGAAAGATATTATATACTGTAGATTTATTAAGTGGATGAATAGTCGATTTGAACATGCACCAAAAGGCAATAGAAATACATATGACTTGACTGGGTAAACTGGAGTTAAAGACCTAACTTTATAGTACTGCACATGCATGTAGTCAGTTTTGCTCCAAAGACTGGTTGCCAAAGTAACAATATGATATCAAAGGAGAAAAATGATATCATCCCTTCCTCACTATAGCACAAAGAAACAGTTTCATAAAGATAAGCGCTTAGCATTTTGAGTTTGTTTAGGGACCAGTATTCTAGCTAAAAGATAAATATGAGACTTGGTTTTGCTTGCCAGAATGAATAAAACATAAGAAAAGGAAAGAGAAGAGAAAATAGCCTTTAAAGTAATCAGCTGCACTTATTTCTACATCTTCAAGTGTGGTATATGAATATTGCTGGTATAATAAAAATCCATATATGCAAGCATGTGCTGTTTTAAATTAACAGGAACATTTTAGAGACCAAACCTGAATGTGAGGGCAAGAGAATAAAAGGATACACTGTACATTAGTAATTACAAACAGAAAGCAATGATTACTACTTAAATATTGATTTTAATGAGATGAAATGTTTGCAAGAGGTAAAAAAATGGTGCTTTTCATTTTAGGAGACAGCATGTACCTGAATGATAGTAGCACAATAATTTCGAAATTTATAAAGCAGTCCGTGTGACATATAGATGTGTACATGACTTTAAATAGATATGTATGCTGTTTTATAGACAGACTGACATTTAGGAAAATGAAACTAGAAGGGGACTGAGTATTAATGAAGCAGATAAAATAATAGAACAGGTAGGTGTTTGCTAATTTGTTATACTTGTATCAGAGACAGCATTTGAATTTCAATATGAGCAAAATGCAAGATTTTATAAAGAAAGAAATGTGGGTGTATTTATATGCTCAAATTTGTAAAACAAATGGACTTAATGGAAACAGAATCCTAATATAATTGAATGGTAGCAATATTAGTTTATTTTGAATTGTATATTTTTTATAGTAAAAATAAATAATGGGGGATTATGGAAGTGATTTATTATTTTTAATCATGTCTGAAAAGGCTACTCTTGAAATGAATCTTAATTGAATTCTGGCTGCACTGATGAAGTGACTAGCGGTCATGAAAAATTGGCATGATTAATATAGCCTATTTCTGTGGATACATTCGAATAATACACTCAAGAAATCCTTCCAGTTAGTGGGTCAGTTTATTCCAATTCATGGAGAAATCATTGGGGATGCCTTAGGTGTTCCTGTTGTGATAGACAATTGAATTGTGTTCCAAATGCTGCCCATATTATGCCCCTTGAAGGCCATGGAAATATGTGATTCAGCAGCTTCCTTAAAAAGAACAAAAATTCACAAGTCTTAGAATACCTGTGAGGGATTCTAAGGTGTCAAATGGTGCTCACCACATCCAAGACTACAGAGTTCTCAGAATATTAATGACCTCCCCATGGGAGTTAAGTTTGCTTGAGTTACCCAAAGGGTTCTTGCTCCACCTGCCAAATGGTGACATAAATGGAAAGAGTGAGGGATGAAGAGAGTGTACAAAAATGAATATTGTTGGATTTCTAGTGCCTAGGGTTGCCCATAGCTGCTGTTCTAATGAAATGTAGCCAATGAATTTTAATGTTATGAGGGAATGAATGTCACAGAAAATGGACTTGTGAAGAAATAAATATGATTATAGGGAGGGTATAACTTGTATGGCAGAAGAATCAGATTATACTGAGGATTATATTGAGAATTTAGGACAGTAGAAGGCTAGATCCTATAATAACTGTCCTCGCTTCTCAGTGGTGGTAACTGCTAGAGTTAGCTTCCTGGAGATATCTGTCTAACTTTATTTTAAAGGTGTAGAGATTTTTGGTGCATGAACAATTTCCCCTGGTAACTGATTCCACAGCCTAATTTCTCTTGGTATAAAAGCATATTTTTTGAGATCAGTTCTAGTTGTACAATCCATAAGTAGATGCTTATGGCTTCTCAAACTGTGATTTCTCTCCTTAAACGTTATACCCAACTCATTCATTAATTCATTATCCTCCAATATTTTGCACAAGGGCAACAAATCTCCTCTTTGTCATCTTAGACTTAAGGACCATAACCCCAAGTCAGCAAGTCTGTCTTGATGAGGGGAGGGTAGAAGCAATGTGGATTCATTTACTGCCAAATAGAGAGAAGAAGAAGAGGTTGGAATGGTTTACAAACCACCAAGCCAAGAGGAGGAAAGAGACAGGGAACTGAACTCAGAAATAAATACTGCTGCATTGAAGGGAGAGGTAGTAATAATGAGAGACTTTAACCTGCCGAAGGTAGATCAGAGGGTATGGTCCATGACCTGCACCAGAAGTCAGGTGACCCTAAATGCACTGCAAAGTAGATTCTTGACACAGGGCATCACTAAACCCACCATGGAGGGGACAATCCTTAATATGGTACTGACAAATGGGGATCATATCCAGGATATAAAGGCTGAGGAACCCCTGGATGGGAATAACCATCACACAGTATGTTTCTGGTTGGACATGGGCAGGGTGAGGGCCCAAACTAAGACTAAAATACTGGATTTAAAAAAATGCAGACTTCAGAAAGATGAGCAAGCAGCTATGGGAGTCACCAGGCAAGAATTTGAAGGGATATAAGGGTGGACCAAAGTGCTCCATCATCAAAGAGGGATAATAGTAGCCCAATGGAGTGTGCTAGGCTGAATGAGAAAAGCTAAATGACCAAAGCACCTTGCTGGGTTGGCAAAGAGGTTGCCCAAGCAATAAGGGATGAGAGGTCAGCCTACAAGAAGTTCAGGAGGACCCAGAGGGAGAAGGACTGGGAGGACCACATGAAGATGTCTAGTATAGGAGGAAGAGTATTCAGGTGGGCAAAGCTGAGTAGTAGCCTCAGCTAGCTGTGGGAATTAAACAGAGTGAAACACCTTTTTCCACTATATTAGTGACAAAAAGGACAAAAAAGACTGGATTGCTAGGCTCGGGAAGGGGAAAGGTTGGGTAGAGGAGAATGGGGGCAAAGCAGAAGTATTGAATGAGTACTTCTGTTCAGTCTTTACCAGACAGAAAGATGGACCAGTGCCTCTGGGGGAAGGAGACAATATGGAGGGGAGAGAGCATGGGTGTTTAAATAAAGGTGGATAGGGTGAGGAAAGGATTGCTAGCATTAAAGGTAGATAAATCCCCAGGCATGTACAGTATGCACATAAGGATGCTGATGGCATTGGTGGAAGAGCTTGCAGGTCCCTTAGCTAACCTGCTCACTAGTTCATTGAAGTTGGGAGTGGTACTGCAGGACTGAAGAATGGAATATGTAGTGCCCCCCTCCATAACTGTGGTACCAAGGATGATCTGGGGAGCTATAGAATGGTCAGTTTGACCTCAATCATGTGTAAGCTCATGGAAACCATATTTAAGGAAAGGTTAATAAAATATCAGGAAGAGAATGGCCTCCAGGATGTGTGGCAACATGGGTTTATGACAGGGAAATTGTATCTGACAATGTACAGTACCAGCAAGCAATCAGGCACTCACCATCTTTTAAAAGTAGAATAAAAATATGATGCTATTTGGGTTAAAATATTTTATTAAAAGCTGCAAAGCACAAAAATGTCAGGTTATACCTGATGCGTTTCAGACATGTGGTCTTTTATCAGTGGTATAAACCTGAACTAAACATGCATGACTTAAATACCCTAAAACAATGTCACTTGATTACATCAAAATCAGAAATCCACTTTGAACCAGAGAACCCATCAGAATAACTTATTTACAGAAAATCACTTCTTCAAATAAATGACTATCATTAATAATTATGTACAACTTAACTTCTATAATGCAGACACATAACTTCTATAAAAAACATTCATATATAATAGCAAACAATTCAAAATAGCCATACAGTGCAGTGCAGTTACATCATTACATGTTTATTTATTTATGTATTTATATCTCGGATTAACGATACCTTTGAGCTGTGAGCTCATTTACAAAGCTTCCATGTCAATGGTAAACAATAGACATACAGTACATAAAACATAATAAAGTACAAATACAATAAGTACAATAAATACAGTGTGGTGCCTAGGGCATAAATGTAGTGCAAAGAATGGTACAAACAAGATTGAAGACAAAGTTTCATGGCAGGTTCAAGTAACAGTTAATTATCTAAGTGAAATCCAAGGAGGGAAATAAGGAAAGAGTACTGGACATTAGTGCAGCTGAGGCCTTGTCAGAAAAACTTCGGGCTGAAAACGGTATAATCAGGTAGAGAGGAACGTTACAGGTAGGTGAAGAATTCTAGGTGACAGGTAGGGTGGAAAGGCTAGATATTAGCTGAAATGAGCAGGGTACTGAGATGCAGCCAGGGGCCTTGTCAATGATAGGAGAGGTAGGAGGTAGGAGGTATGGCTAAGGAGGAGGAGTGAGGAGGGGGGCAGGTGGGAAGGAATGGGCAAGGAGGGATGATAGAAGGGGAGGCAGGTAGGGATAAGGAGGGGGTGGGAGTGGGGCAGATAGGGATAGTGGTGCTCTGGATTTTAGTTTGGAGGGGGCAGGGCTATAGGTTGCAGTCACTGGTACTAGTGGCTATAATGTGTGTCCAAAGTTTATTTTTAAATGGTCTGATCTTAGGATCAGCAGTGATATCACTGAGTAGGCCAGAAAACCAGAAAGGAGAATGGTAATCAAAGGTCCTCTGCCTCTTTGTTGTATGGCAGAAAGGGGATTTTGTAGGAATGGCTGGTCCTGCCCCTAGTCCTGTGAGGGTTTGATATAGGGTTGAGCATTTTCTACAGGGCTGGGGGGGTTAGCCCAAGAGTAATTTTCTTGGCTAGTAGGCAGGGCTGGTATATAATCCTCCCATTGAGGTGTAGCCAGTTAGACTGGACGTACAGGTCACAGGTGTGCGTTAGCCAATGAGCATCTGTAACTAATCTGCAGGCTCTGTTAAGAGTGGTTTAAACCCTGCTAAGCGTAGTGTCTGAGACAGCACTGTAGACAAATAGACCATAGTCTATGATAGGGATGAGGCTAGTGCAGACGGCAACATGGAGTGCTTCCAGAGCCAGGCAGTGCTTGTGATGGTATAGTTGGCCTAGTCTGATATTGACTGCCTTTGCAACATAGTCAACATGGTGGACAAAAGAGAGGGAGCTGTAGAGAGTGAGCCCAAGGTACTTGAATATTTGGACTAATTCCAATGCAGTGTCTATATTATTTTGGATGGTGAGTTGATGGGATTTGAGTTTACTACTGGGATTTGAGAACAGTATGATCTTTGTTTTTTTTATAGTTCATAAGGAGTTTATGCTCTATGAACCATGATTCCACCATGGAGAAATATATTTGTTGTTTTTCTGTAGAATGATTGTGTCCAGGTAACTGGTAAAGAGGACAGTGTCATCTGTGTATAGTAGGATGTTGTCTGTGCAGACCTGGGGGAGGTGATTTAGGAAGATGCTGAAGAGCAGTGGACATAAAATAGATCCTTGTGGGACACCCAAGCAAACCTCATGGCTTTCAGATAGGGTTTCATTTATTTTAATCTGTTGGGTCCTGTATCTGAGATAGCTGGCAAACCATGCCACAGGCTTATCTGTGAGACCGGTAGTGGCGAGTTGTTATAGGAGTAATGAGTTAGTAACAGTATCAAATGCCTTGGTGAGGTCGATATAGGCTGCCCCCACAGACTCACCATGGTCAACCGAATGATGAATGTATCCAGTGTATTCCAGTAGGGCAGTGGTGGTTCTGTGCGACTTTCGGAACCCATGTTGCTGTGGACATTGGATTTGATATTTGTCCAGGTATTCTGTTAACTGGTTGGCTACTATGCATTCCAGCACTTTGGAGAGTGGGGGGAGAATGGATATGGGGCAGTAATTACTGTGCAGAGCTCTATCACCACTCTTGTGGACAAATGTAACCACTGCAGCCTTCCATTTTTGTGGGAATTGGGAGAGCCTTAGTGACAGGTTGAAGAGTTTAGTGAGTGGGGTGAGCACCTCGTCCAAAGCAAGTTTGATGAGTTTGTGATTCATGGTGTCATAGCTGGGGCTGGGTTTAACTAGTACTTGCAGGAATTAATGTCTGGCTTCCACCCTGGAGATGGTTCTGAAACAGAAAGGGGGTGGGTTAGTAGGTGCAGCAGTTTTTTGTGCTATCTCGGGAAGGAGTGTTAAATTGAAGGACACTACTGAGGTAAGTGAAAGCATGATTAAAGACGTCTGCCATTTCTTTGCGGTCCTGGGTGACTTCCCCACCAACCTTTAGCAAGGTTAGAGGGCTTTTGCTTGGCTTTCCTGTAAGGTGTCTCATGTTGTCCTAGAAATTTCTGCTGTTTCCCTATGATTTGGACAGCTCGTCCTTGAAATGGTGGCTTTTTGTCATGCATATTGCATGGGTGCAGTTGTTTCTAGCCCTTTTGTATCTTTGGATATCAGCTTATTTACCAGATGCATGTGTCTGGTGCCATAGGTTATCCCTTGTGGTCATGTGGTCAAGAAGGACCTGGGTGATCCAGGAGTTTCTGGTGCCTTTTTGTCTACACTTTCTCAAGGGCGCATGGGTGTCAAAGGTCTCATTGAAGGCATTGATGAAGTGCTCAAGTGCACTATCCACATCATTAAAGGTGTTGAGCAGTGACCAGTCTTGATGACTGAGGAGGGATTTAAGTTGATCCATTTTCCCCTGTTTTATTATTTGGTTGGTGATGGTTCTGGCTGGGGTTTGGTGATTTTGTTGGACCAGGTTAGCAACACTGAGCCGTGGTCGCTTATTGAGTCAGGGAGAACGGAGAGGTTGACTAATCTCTCAGGGTGGCTTGTAAGCACCCAGTCAATCAGATACTAGTATCAGTATGGTAGCTGTGCCTGGTGGGGATGTTTACCATTTGTGTCATATTGATGGATGAGAGGGTGTCTTTGTAGTGGGTAGATTTGAGTGATTGCAAATTGGCATTGAAATCCCCATGTACAATTTTCTCTGTGTTATTCCAGTGACTGCTCAGAAAGTCGAGGACCTTGTTGAGTCCATTAGTTTTTTCTCTTGGGGGGATATAGAGGGAAACGGCAGTAATTGTTTTGTTCTGGGCTCCCAGTACTAGTTTTATAGCAAGATCCTGTGTGTAATTACCTATATCTACTACAGGGAGGACATGGCTATGTTGGATATTTCTAATGTAGATGGTGCAACCACCACCTCTTTTTTTAATGTCTATCTCTCCTGAACAGGGTATAGACTTGGAGCAATACTGCTGTGTTGAGGATTTTTGGTGTAAGCCATGTTTCCACAATAGATAATACATCTGGTCTGTGCTGCGTGACCCAGACCTGGAGTGCATAAAAGTTTGCCTGCAGACTGTAGCTATTGAGTGATGCCATGTCAAAGGGGCAGTTTGCAGTGTTGTTGACCGTTGGTAGCTGCTGTGGGCCTGGGTAAGGGTGGACGTTACCTGACATTAGCAAGAGCAGAAAGGTTAACTGTAACACCTGCAGTTTTAATACTTTGAAGCTTGGCAGACACCTCCTTCTGCTTAAGAACCCCATACAGATGAAGGGTAATGTAGTAGGTGGATTAGGAGGGAGGAGTGGGGGGTGTGGCCTTTGTGAGCTATTGAAAAAGCTAGAGGGCTGTTTTGGGTGGTGTGAGGTTCGTAGCTGGTTCCTTGTGTAGGGAAGGAGTAGTTGACTGTGGTTGAGTGGCTGCTTTTGCTAATGGTCTCAAGGTCGGCGATGAGTGGAACCAATAGCAGGAGTGCAAACAGGTTAGAGAAATGAAAGAGAGCTTCATTGTGGGGGTGTAGGATGTGCAGCTAGATAACAAACATTCTGTAGGGAAATTGGGGAGGAGGAAAAATATAGGATGCAGTGGTGTCCCTCTAGTGGCCGTAAATTATAGCAAGCAGATGAGAATGTAGACACTTAGATTTTGACGGTACAGGAGTAGATGTGGCCAAGGAGGTATAAATTAAAGTGCCTAGATAGGGTGGCCGGTGTGCAGCGCCGGCAGGAACTGTTCCTTGCTTCAGATCCACTGAAATCATGCTGGCGGGTGCTGGCAGAGTCCCTGAGCCACTGGAGCAACTGCTAGGAGAGGCAGGGTGGGAAGCCTGGTCAGGGCTTCTCTGTTCTGCCTGGGGAGAGAAAGGACTTAGTTAGCCCTGTACATAAACCTTATGTTACCATCTCTTTAAGAACGGTTTCAAATCAAAGGGAGGCACCAGTGGGGCCCCCCAGGACCCAGTGCTTGGACTGGTGCCTTTTAATGTCTTCATCAGTGACATTGGGGAAGGCATTAAAGGCAAAATGTGCCTATTGGCAGACAACACCAAGCTCTGTGGGTGGGTGAACACAGCAGAAGGGGGAACACAACCTAAGAGAAGATCTGGAGAACCTGGAGAGGTTGTCCAGGATTTGTTAACTTGGTTTCAATGCAAAGAAGTGCAAGGTTATGCACATTGGTGCCAAGAACCCCAAGGATTGAGTACAGCCTGTGAGGGGTCCAAGTTGCTGCATCCAAGGAGGAGAGGAACTGGGAGGATGATGATCACTATTTACCTGAAGCACTCTATGTAATGTAGGAAAGTGGAAGCTAAGACAAATAAAATGTTGGGCTACATTGACAGAGGAATCAGTAGTAAATGGGAGGAGGTGATACTGCCCTTGTACAGGTCAATGGGGAGGTCACACCTGGAGCACAGTGTGCAGTGCTGGTGCCCATACATTAGAAACATAAACCTGCTAAAGATGGTCCACAGAAGGGCTACCAAAATGTTCAGGGGCCAGCAGGGCAGAATGCAACTGGAAAGGTTGGAGGTCCTGAACATGTACTCCCTAGAGGAGAGAAGAGAGAAGAGAGACCAGGACTATGATTGAGATCTTAAGTATTTGAAAGGAATAAATAGGGTGAAAAAAGAGGGGTTTCTTCAAACTCAGTGGGAATCAAAATACAAGGGATACAGTTTTATGTTTGGGGGAGGTTTAGGAGAAAGGCTAGGAGGCACTGCTTCACAGAGAGGATGATAGCTGGCTGGAATGGCCTTCCTGAGGCAATAGTTTTGTTGAAAATGTGGGCAGCTTCAAGAGAGGTTGGGATTGAGTTAAAGGGAAAATATGGGTCAAGAAGGGGGGTGGATGGAAGGCATGGGCAGGTTGGAAGAGCATGTTCAGTAGATGATGCTGATGACTGCAATACTAGCAGACTCAATAGACCAAATGGCTTCATTGTATATTCATATGATTACATCTTGACACTATGTACTAAATGGGCATTACATTTATTCAAAGTCATGCTGTGTGAATGGTGCTCCATAGATCACCCAGCTGTGGTCCCACACCACAAACTGTCTTTAAAGAAAAACACAGAAACATACAATTTGTTGGCAGAAAAAGACTGCTTGGCCCACCCAGTCTGCCCATTTTTCCCTGTATCATTGCAGACCCAGCTTGATCTCTGTCTCTCTATCCCTGCCCCATTTCTTTCCACTAAGATTCCCTTATGTCTGTCTTATGCTTTCTTGAACCCAACCACTGTTTTTCCCCACTACCTCAGCTGGCAGCCTGTTCCAGGAATCCACCACTCTTTCTGTGAAGAAGCATTTCCTCACATCTCTCCTGAATGTATCCCCTTCCAGCTTCATATCATGTCCCCTTGTTCTTGAGCACTTTTTCTTCTGAAAAATGCTTTCCTTCTGTACCTTATTTACTCCCATGAAGTATTTAAAGGTCTCTACCATATCCCTTCCTCTCCCACCTCTCTTCCAGGCTGTACTTACCAAGTTCCTTTAGTCTCTCCTCATAGGGTATGATGAAATCCCTGACCAGTAACTACAAGTTCACTCTCAACACCATGGGTTTTTACCAACAGTAACCTAGAAAACCTGTTTTTACCCCCTTCTTTGCACAAAGTCAAGAAGGTCAACACAATAACTGTGGGTAGAGTGCCCTTTCAGAGACGGACTACAAACAGAGTCCAGCAGAAATAACCAAATTGCCTTAACAAATAAACAGGCAGTCACTTGTTTTATCAAAAATATGATTCTTTACTAAAAGACTGCAAGTATTTACACCAAGATTTATGTACAGTCAGACAAAAGGATTATAGTTTTCTAGAAATTAAAATAAATGGGATTTACACAAGGCAAGTTGCAGATAGAAGAATCTGATCTATTCTCACTTTAAAACCTATTTAATTACCTGCTGCTGTCTGAAGAAAACACTATTCCCTAAGCTATCTTTCTTACCAGACCTCTAGCTGCAGGGCTGTGGGTTTTCAGATGTTAATGGGTTCAAGAGGAAGAGCTGTTATTCACTCTCTTACTGTGGGAGGTGGTTTAACCACTTTGAGTGACAGTGCTCCACTGCCCTTCCAAATGGGTGGGCCTGTGTATGGGTGTGTGTGTGTGTGGTTGTGGTTGTGTGTGTGTGTGGATGGATGGATCACATCATCCAGGCCAGCTAGCTCACTTCACACCCACCCCTGCCCTGTCCACTTTTATGATTCTGTTTTGAAGAATGTCCAAGGCATGTAACCCCCTGCTTCTTGCCTTTTAAGCTGACTGAGGCATTCAGACTGGCACTCTTCAATCTGTTTTATAGAATCTATGGCTAAATGTTCCCAAACAAACAGTCCCCTGATCAACTTTGGCCAATATTTCCCATAAAACCTGTTTGGTCATGTGACATTGAAAGCCATGTTTTGTACTTTGTTTTGTTCTTCACCTTTCCGTGACTGGATGCTAATTGGCTCAATCTTGCCTAGTTCAGTGAATTTAAAATGTTTTAATTTTATGTCATTGTCATGTCATGTCAGTTGATCTACAGTATTTATTGTGAATTTTATTATGTGTGCCTTAGCCTTTGATAAAGGACCTACCAGTCTGAAATGCATCAGGTGGGCATAGCATATGTCTGCATTTTAAACATGTCTGATTGTCATTTTAAATAAAATTACTATGAAGCTCGAATTTCTAGAGTGTGGAGTCAGCTTTGTTTGAAGAGTGGTGAGTGCCTGACTTTGAGAAATAACAGTCTTACCAGTGATCTATACAGAGAACAGCAAGAGGAATGAGGTGCTGTTAGAACTATACTACTCTACTGGACTAAAGAACTAGAACTCTATTACTGGGAACTTCAATTTAGGGTAAAAATAAACAAAAACAAATAAAAAAAGAGTGTGTTTAAGTTGGGTGAAGGAATGTTATCTGTGCAGTTAGCTAGGTGAAGAAACAAACTGTTAATTAGGGGGAGTGGATTAAAGAGAAGGAAGCCAGGTGTTTGCATTTAAAAACACCTAGATAGCTTGTGGCAGAGAACAGCAAGAGAAAGGTGGTGCTGTTAGAACTATGCTACTCTACTGGGACTATATTGCCCTCCATCCCTTTCCTCCACCCTTAGCTGGTTTTACCTTTATAGGCACAGGATTTGACTAACAACAGATACTTCCTGTTTGGGAGCAGGAAGGGAGTGATCACAGAGGCATAAAAGAATGATCATCCAAGAAGGAAACGAGTAGCTCTCCATCACCCTCTAGCTGCTGGAGGTCTGACTCTGAGCAAGTAAGAAGGAGACTACTGAGGAATATAGGAACTTACTGTCTCAGAACAGGAAGATCAGGAACTTTAAGGGCACAGAGGTAGAAGGAAAGTAGGGGAAAAATATATATATATAAAAAAAATAAACAGAGAGAGGAAAGCATAAGTATACAAAACAACAGTTAAGGGACCACAAATAAAGGAAATGATGGGAGTGGTTCAGTGCAGTGGCTGCGTAGCAGCAGTCTTCTGACTGGGAGATGTTCTGGAGGTTGCAGTGTTGTCTTATCTGCAGGCACCTCTCTGGGCTGAGGGTGGAGGTTGCTTATCTCCAGGCTGCATAGGCTAGGATTTGGGGGACCTCCTTTCTCACCCAGGGACCACCAGGGCCACTGCCAGTGCCTCAGAGGTAGCCAAGAAAGAGAAGCGGTTGGACCAGAGTGGGCTTAGGGAGGGTGAGGGTGGTGTAACAGAGGTGCATCCCTCCAGATGTACCTCTCCAAAATTCATATGCTATTCTGGCAGAGTGTGGTTCCTCTACAGAGGCACCCGCAGTGGAGATCAAGGAGGATGCTGGGAACTTCTAAAATGGAGACCCACAGGAGGGTGGCATGGGACCCCACAGGGGAAGGAAACAAGTCCCGGTGGGGGATTCCATTATTAGGAGGGTAAAACTGGGGGAGGGAGGGGAGAGACAAGTAGCATACATGGTAACCTTCTCTGAGGTGCTGCTTGTCTATGGTATGGGTGAGGCTAGGGTAATCCACACCATGGAATTCAATCAGTGGTTGAAAAACTGGTGCAGAGCTCAGGGTTTCAGCTTCATTGGGGACTGGGGCTCCACCTGGAGGGATTAAGACCTATACTTTCATGATGGTCTGCATCTGTCCAGGAGGGGAACCAGGATCCTAGGTGATAGGTTTAAATGCTTCATTGGCAAGCATTTAAACTAGTCAAGGAGGGGCACTAAAACGAGAAGGAAATCCTAGCCCTTCCCCCACAAAAATAAAGGTAGTTAGTGAGGTAAACACCAGTCAATAGGGAGAAGGGGAGGGGTAAATGGAGAAAAAGACAAAGACAGTAAGGACAGGGATGGGGCAAAAAGGAATGAGGCCATCAAAAATGGAGGGTTATGAGTACCGATGCCAGTAGTCTAGGTAACAAGCTCTCTTGACTGGTGGTCTTGATGGACAAGGGATGCCTGGCTATTGTGGCAGTCACAGAAACATGATACACAGAAAACCATGATTGGGATGTCAGTGTAACCCCCGTTACCCGGGGTTACAAGAATCCCAGTTAGACCTAGTGGCAGCCAGGGAAGACAGCTTGTGAAATTCCAGTTAAATGGATTTTACACTGTCTGTATCTGTTTCTTAGTCTCAGCTGAGACTGAGGGATTACATAATTTTAGAACTGTTGCAGCTGCATAAGCCACTTTTGAATGTTGCAGCTAGGGAAGTTAGGATAGAATGTTGAGAGGTTTTGAAGTGAGTCAGTAGTAGTCTGTATGTGGGCTCAATAGAGAGAAGAGGTGTGCTGCAGCTGCAGGCCCTCAGAGCCCTTAGCTCTGCCAGAGAGCTATATTTTTATTTTAGGTGTGTGTTCTCACCTCAAGAGGAACACAACAGTGCCTGTTTGCAGTGGTGGAGACCGCTTTCCAAAGTTTCAGGGCCCCATCCCTGTGGGGATGGGGAGAAAGAAACCAGCCTGCTTCCAGGGGCAATCCCCTGGCCCGGCTAAAAGGAAAAGAAGCTGCCTAAGGAAGATTTGTGCTGAGGCACTCAAAAGTGTGTGTTTTTTTTCCAGAGGAGAAAAAGAAAAAGCCTGTGGGGCACCTGCAACCAAGGGGTGAGTTTGCTCTGCTAAAGGGTCAATTGTGTTTTTACCAGTGAAAAGATGAATTTAAGTGACTGCTACTGTGGGGTCTGGAAAAGACAGCCAAGTACAGTTTTAAAAGTTGTGGGAATTGGACTGCTTAACTCTGTGGGGGTCTAGAGAATTGGACACAGCCACTCATAAAGTATGTTTCAAGTTCAGCACATGTGGGATGGAAGAAACAGTAGATTAAATACTGACATACTAAAATGCCAGCAGAATAGGCCTAATGGTCTTTTGCGTCTGCTCGTTTGGTCAGCCCCCACCCTGGGAGCTGACCTTGCTGCCCTCCTCACCTTCTCTGGCTTCTCCCTTCCCAGTTCTGGATATTCTCTCTGCATTAGATTTTGCTTCCAGAACCCTTCCCCTGTACCTGTCCCACCCCCTTTTGAACCCCTTCACCATCTCTGCCTCCACCAGCACCCTAGGCAGCACATTCCATGGCTCCACCACCCTCTCAGTGAAGTAGCACTCCTCCTTTCTCCCCTGAATCTTCCCCCCTCCAGCTTCCACCCATGACCTCTAGTGGCCCCCTCCTCCTTCCTTTGAAGTACCCTGACTGTTCCTCCCCTATTTACCCCTTCATGTACCTGAAGACCTCTATCATGTTCCCCCGGTCCCTTCTCTTTTCCAGTGTGTACATATTTAGCTCTTCAAGCCTCTCCTCATAGGTCCTGTCCCCTAAGCCCCAAATCATTTTGGTTGCCCTCCTCTGGAGAATCTACACAGTAAAGTGTTTTCAGAGATGAGGTGTTAAAGTCTAGAGGAATGGCCGGATATGAATTATGGGAGCAAGAGGTGGGAGACCCCCCCATCTGGCATAACCAGATGCACCTCCACGGGTTCACTTTGGGACACCTGTTGCTTTCTCTCAGGTACTTGGCCAGTGCCTGAGAAAAGTACCCAGACGTGGGATTGTTGAAGAAGATTCTCTGATGGAGCCAGAAGTGCTCAGGGGTGGTATAGGGAGCCACCATTAAATCTCCATGATAAATGGATAAGTAGTCCAAGGACTGGAAAGGGAGCTGAGCCAAGGAAAGAAGATAGTCCAAGGGCTGGCAAGGGAGCCAAGCAAGGGAAACTGGAGAAGAGTCAAGTTCGGGCAGAGAGCCAGGTGTGTTTCTAAACCTGAGGGTTTAAGTGTACAAAAGATGTTTGTCTGTTCAGGAGAAATCTGCATTACCAGGAGTGTAGCCCTGTGGGGGTCCATCTATGCTTTATTGTTCCTTTTTGTTGTGAATAAAAGCCACACTTTAGAATCCCAACTCCTTGTATGGACATTCAGTTATTACTTCCTGTGTCCTGAATACTTGGGTGCCCCTGTGCAGAGTAGCCAAACCTAGCCAACATGCCGAGTGACAATTTTCTCCCCAAGCCCAGGTCCCAGGTAGGGGGTTACATAATGGAGGCACCGCACAGCGCTAATAACACAAACAATACCACCAACCCAACCCCTGGAGACTCCCACCTGGTAGTTGTGGCCAGCTTAGGGTTACAAAATTGGAGACTACTGCTGGGATTCTGTTAAAATTTGGGAGAAAAGCAAGAAAGGTTGCTCGGGTGATGGCTAGCGTTTGGCTATCTGGCAGAGGGTAGCCCAAAAATCTGAAGCAATTGCCAATTAAATGTGCTGCTGTGTGCTGTTGTCTGTGTGCTGCCGTGATATTGCCAACTGTTACCAAGGAGCAGTAAAGCCGGAGTGTGTATGCCCTTGTCCTGCATCAAATTACAGTGTTTGACAGCTTTTAAAAGTAATTGTGACAAAGAAAAGTGTGGAAAACTGTGGGTAGCAAAAGAAGAATTGTGCCCTAGACATTGGAAATGCTTTCTGTGTGGACTGAGAGACTTGTGCTTAATGGCCATGAGAAATGGTTAAAATGGGTTCCCGCCGAGGAGTTACAGTTGAAAAATTAAAAAGTGTGGTTTGCAGTTTAAATTTTGCCTGCTCGACGATTGCCATGAGGAGAAGAGCATTCGAGAGGAAAGAGGCTCATTTGCATGGTGTCAAGTGATTGGTGAGACTGCAATCAGTCCCACCCCCAAGCTAGCTCTAGAGTGCCTGCACAGCATTCGAGAGGGAGAGGGAGTGGAGTGTCCGAACTGGCTTGCCGAGAGGAATGTTGCGGTGACTGAAAGCGCTGTAAAAAGTTTAAAAACTGACTTTTTTGTTCAAATTAGGGCTCAACCTGCATCTCGATCATCTGGACTGTGAGTGTGGTGTTCCGAGGGACAATTGGCAGGACTGCCAGCCCGCTTCCTAACAGAGGCCTCCACGATCGGCTGTAGGCCGTTTTTATATTGACACAACCAACTACATATAACAGTGAGTACCATCCATCAGAAATAGCTCAAACTGTGTGATTTCACCAAAAAGCTAGCTGAATCTGTGTGTGTAGCAGTGTAGTTGCTTTGCAAAGAAGGACTGTGCCAAGTTTGAAAGAAGCTAAAACAAGAATTCTAAGCAATAGACTGTGAGCATAATTGTAGGTTCAGCAACAGTATAATTTTCAGGGCCATGTGATAGACTGTGAGTTGTATGAGAGATGCAGCAAGAAATACAGGCAATCCTGTGCTATGAAATGCTGAGGCTTTATGGGACTGTAAGCTAGAGCAGTGTCTTCAGCAAGTAAAAAGTCTGTGGTAAATCATATAAATGTGCTAAGAGAGCAACCAGTGCAAGTTTGTGCAGTTTGAGCTAATGTTATTAGTAGAGTGTATAAATCAGATGCATAGTGGCTTGACCCATTTGCAGAACACTGATGCACCAAGAGTGCTGCTGCTGCTGCCATTACAGGGTGGGGCAGTAATGTAAACACAGCAGCAAGGGAGACATTTTGTGAAACATTTTTCCAACCAAGTGGGATTTGTAATAACAGTGAGTGTTTGTTTTCTCTGCAGTCATGGCTTCAGGACCAGCCCGCTACCTGGATCATGCCCGGGCTGTGATCGTAGGAGAAATTAACAAGCTGAGAAATATTGAGAAGTACTACTATGGAGGACAACTGCCTCCTCGTGTGGCGATTCCTGGATATCCAGTACGAGTATGTGTGATGTGCTTAAATGCTGGAAGGGACGTCTTCATGGTACCTCACTGTTCTGGGTGCCTGGAGAAATATGGTTTGACCAAAGCACTCAAGATTCGTTTGGCTCCCACATGGACAAAATTACAAGGACCTGCAATGGGCAGCACACAGCACCAGGAAGGAACTGAAGAGGGAAGTTCAGTAAAGTGTGGCATAAAGCTAGAGTGTGGAAATCAACAGACAGCACAGACGACTGATGTGTCCAAATCTGAGTAACTGAGAGACAGTGCAGAGGGAGCATGAGCCGACCCGTGGATAGAGGGACCTAGTTCAAGTCACATAGGTGAAGATGAGACAGAAGAGGCCATTGAATGGGAGATTTCGACCTCCATGCCTAGTGAGGAGTGGACCATCTCAGGAGTGAGGATGACTGCTCACTCCTGGGTGCAGATTCTCAGTGAAGATGATGAGGGGAAACCCATTTGGCCTGACAAAGAAGGTGTGAGTTCACAGCCTCCAGTTCCTGGCTTAGAGGAGCGCATGGAAGAGAATGGTGATTCCACTGCCCTGGCTGTGCAAGAAGGAGCCAGGGATCCATTTTTATGTGTTGTTAAGAATGTGCAGCTGTCAGAACCAGGACTGGCCACCCCCAAGCCAGGCCAGAGGTCACAGGTTGACCAAATGCAGTAAGGAGGAAAGACTAGTTCATAGGAAAGCGAATGAAATCTATGGAGAATCATTTCCTACCTTGCCTCGAAGGATCTAGGAGGAGATAGAAAGATGCAGAAAATCCTGGATTATGGAAGAGGCCATGACACATGTGCACCCTTATGCCAGCAGATTTGTAAGAGACAGAACCTTGCAAGAAAAGTTCCAAACATGGAAAGTGGGTAGGACATTGTTCATAGACACTGTTCGGATTGTGGACAGCAAGGGACATGAATCCTTTCACAATGTAAATTATGAGCGCCCAGATGGGGTAATAATTCTTGCACCTGACCCATTGTGCTATTTCCTACAATGTCAAGAACATCCTGTGAATGTGCCCATGCCTACCAAGTGGAGAGCAGAGCAGTGGTAGCCAATGCTGTCATTCCAGCCGTTGCCGTACCTATGTTGTTCTGCCAGTCTAGACATCCAGGATCCAGGTGCCCCACCTTTGACAGTTCTACAGTGTACTGACTTTCCAGAATCCATCCACGTGGCCCACCAGATGACTTCAAATCCAGACAGGACACCAGCCTAGCTGTATCCTGATTCATCGCCTGGGTATCGGCTGACTTCAGACCAGCTGTTTTCCTTTTTGTTCCTGTTCCAAGGTTCCATCTCCAGAGATGACATCATCCCAGCTGTTCCCAGATGTGCCATCCTGTTCATGTTCTGGAAGATGTCTGCCCAGTTATATTGACAGAATGCTGACAGGGAGAGTCTTCAGCAGAGACACAGGTGTTGTATGTTTTCCATTCTTCAAAGGACTGGTACGTCCAGACTTTTTCTATTTCTGACATTTGCAGTACATACCCTACATCAGCAGACTCCAAAAGTGTGAACTGTCCTCAAAGACTCTCCCCTTCTGGACTTTGGCCTGCTAGAACTTTGCTTCACCGGGCTCTGACCCAGGAGAGACTCTTTATTGGACTTGCCTTCGGGTGTTGTGAGTCACTAGAAGGGACATTTAGGGCATTCCATCCCCCCCAAATTGCAAATTTGGATTGTAAATATTATATTTTTCTACTGTTTACACTGTTTCTGTTTTTCTACTTTTCTAAAAAAAATATTTTTGGGGATTCTCCAGTGTTTAGATAGGAGGGGTGTAGATAGAACTGTGTATGCAGATTAGGTGTGTTTTGTTTTTCTCTTTTCTTGCAGGTGTTTCTGAAGAATACCAGAAGAGAAGAGAAGAGAAGACAAGAAGAGGAGGAGGAACTCATTGGAGTTCCCCTTGTACTTTAAAAAGTATTTGGGTTTAAAGTACTGTTGTTGTTGTGGTTTCTGTATGTAATTTTCCTTCCACAGGTATGGTTGTGGGATAGTGTGGGAGTAATGCATTGTTTATGGTATTCGCTCCTGGTGTGTGGTGGGTGTCCAGGGTTGGGGGGAGGTCGCCTGTGTATTTGTTTTTGGGTTTTTGGTTAAAGGCAGATAGATTTTCCCTAGAGGGCTGGGGGACTAGACAGGCTGTGGTCCTGAACTGCAGTAGGGGCTGCAGTACTAATCTATTAGGGCTATGCTCTGGACAGTTGTTCCAGAGCCACTGGGTACCCATAGTCAGTGGGTAGAGTAGAGTAGAGGCTGATGCATCAGCCGATAGCCTCTGAGCCCTTAGTGTTGCCTGCCTGTGCCTAGAACATGGTAGGAGGGGGCCTGATCACCCCTCTCTGTAGGTAGAACATAGGGTAGGATGGCCTAGGCTGGGTAACTAATGACTGCAGACAGTTATTTTCCTGGCCCAGGGTGTGTGTAACCCCACTGTTACCCGGGGTTACAAGAATCCCAGTTAGACCTAGTGACAGGCAGGCAGGGAAGGCAGCTTGCAAAATTCCAGTTAAATGGATTTCACACTGTCTCACTCTGTTCTCAGTCTCAGCTGAGACTGAGGGATGACATCATTTTAGAACTGTTGCAGCTGCATAAGCCACTCTGGAATGTTGCAGCTAGGGAAGTTAAGATAGAAAGTTGGGAGGTTTTGAAGTGAGTCAGTAGTAGTCTGTATGTGGGCTCAGTAGAGAGATGAGGTGTGCTGCAGCTGCAGGCCCTCAGAGCCCTTAGCTGTGCCAGAGAGCTATATTTTTATTTTAGGTGTGTGTTCTCACCTCAAGAGGAACACAACAGTGCCTGTTTGCAATGGTGGAGACCGCTTTCCAAAGTTTCAGGGCCCCATCCCTGTGGGGATGGGGAGAAAGAAACCAGCCTGCTTCCAGGGGCAATCCCCTGGCCCGGCTAAAAGGAAAAGAAGCTGCCTAAGGAAGATTTGTGCTGAGGCACTCAGAAGTGTGTGTGTTTTTCCAGAGGACAAAAGGAAAAAGCCTGTGGAGCACCTGCAACCAAGGGGTGAGTTTGCTTTGCGAAAGGGCCAGTGTGTTTTCACCTGGGACAAGATGAATTTAAGTGACTGCTACTGTGGGGTCAGGAAAAGACAGCCAAGTACAGTTTTAAAAGTTGTGGGAATTGGACTGTTTAACTCTGTGGGGGTCTAGAGAAATGGACACAGCCACTCATTAAGTATGTTTCAAGTTCAGCACATGTGGGATGGAAGGAAACAGTAGATTAAATGTGACATACATTTAAAGAGAATCTACACAGTCAAGTGTTTTCAGAGATGAGGTGCTAAAGTCCAGAGGAATGAACGGGTATGAAATATGGGAGCAAGAGGTGGGAGACCCCCCATCTGGCATAACCAGATTCACCTCCACAGGTTCGCTTTGGGACACCTGTTGCTTTCTCTCAGGTACTTGGCCAGTGCCTGAGGAAATTACCCAGACATGGGATTGTTGAATAAGATTTTCTGATGGAGCCAGAAGTGCTCAGGGGTGGTATAGGGAGCCAGCATTAAATCTCCATGATAAATGGATAAGTAGTCCAAGGGCTGGCAAGGAAGCCGAGCCAAGGAAAGAAGATAGTCCAAGGGCTGGCAAAGGAACCAAGCCAGGGAAACCAGAGAAGAGTCAAGTTCGGGCAGAGTGCCTGGTGTGTTTCTAAACCCGAGGGTTTAAGTGTACAGAAGATGTTTGTCTGTTCAGGAGAAATCTGCATTACCAGGAGTGTAGCCCTGTGGGAGTCCGTCTATACTTTATTGTTCCTTTTTGTTGTGAATAAAAGCCATACATTAGAATACAACTCCTTGTATGGACATTCAGTTATTGCTTCCTGTGTCTGGAATACTTGGGTGCCCCTGTGCAGAGTAGCCAAACCTAGCCAACATGCCGAGTGACAATTTTCTCCCCAAGCCCAGGTCCCAGGTAGGGGTTTACATAATGGAGGCACCGCACAGCAATAATAACATAAAATATACCACCAACTCAACCCCTGGAGAATCCCACAAAGTAGTTGTGGCCAGCCTAGGGTTACATCAACATACCAGGGAACACAATCTACAGGAGGGACAGGGAGAGTAGAAGAGGAGGAGGAGTAGCTCTCTATGTAAGGGAAGAGATCAATGCAACAGAACTAAATGGCAAACAGGGAGGATAGGAGGCACTGTGGGTCACCATGGAGACTGGAAATGGCACCACAATCCACACAGGGGATGTATAAGGACCCCTGTCTCAGGGGGAGGAAATGGACAAGGAAATGATAGAAGGCATACTTAGGATGGCAGAGAAAGGGGAAATGTTGCTGATGGGGGACCTGAATATGCCAGATGTTAACTGGAGCACCTTTGCTGCAGCCACATCCAAGAGCAGGGCCATTCTCAATGCCCTACAGGGGGCAGGCCTCAGACACCTAGTTTTGGAACTCACTCGGGAGGAAGGGAGCAATCTTAGACCTGGTACTCAAATGGGGATGGAGAGAGGATCTCAGATCTAGAAGTGAGTAGCCATCTGGGAATAAGTGACCACCAAACAGTGTGGTTCATGATAAACTTAGCTGTAGAGTCAAGCCATACAAAAGTGAAGGTATTGGACTTCAGGAGGGCTGATTTTGTCAAAATGGGAGAGTGCCTCAGAAAAGCACTAGCAAACAGGCAAGAAGGTGGGGTGGAGTAACAATGGGGAAACATCAAAACTGCCATCGCAGAGTCAACAAGCCTTTGTGTGAAGCAAATAAACAAATCAAAATGAAAGAAAAAATCACTATGGTTCTCAAAAGAAGTGGCAGGGAAGGTTAGGGAGAAAAGGACAGTATTCAGGAAGTATAAGGAAACACAGAAGGAGCAGGACAGAGAATTGTACCAGATAAAACAGAAGGAAGAGGAAAGGCAGTCAGAATAGCAAAGGCCCAAACCGAGGAAAGATAGCCAACTCGGTTAAGAAGGGGGATAAAACCTTTTATAGGTACATTAGGGAGCAAAGAAAGACTAAGGCAGGGATAGCGAGGTTGAATAAGGAGGAGGGTGGTTGTGCAGAGAGGGACAGTGAAAAAGCAAGGACACTGACAGAATACTTCTGCTTAGTATTCACAAAGGAAGAGGAGGGGGAGGTACCTAATCCAGTCAATAGAAGCACTCTGGATATGGGGGATTGATATCAGTCCTTTCACAGAAGAAAGGGTTCTGAAAGAACTCCTAAAACTGAAGGTGGATAAAGCAGTGGGGCCTTACCCTAGAATTCTAAAAGAACTAAGGGGAGAACTAGTAACACCACTGACTACCCTTTTTAACAAATCTTGGGAGGATGGTGTGGTACCTGAGGACTGGAGGAAGACAGATGTGATTCCCCTTCACAAAAGTGGGAGAAAGACAGAGGCAGGAAACTACAGACCTGTCAGTTTGACCTCAGTGGTAGGGCAAATGATGGAATCACTTCTGAAGGAAAGAATTGTTGAGTTCCTAGAGGCCAGTGGGGCACAGGACCCAAGGCAGAATGGATTCACAGCAGGAAGGTCATGTCAGATGAATCTAATTGATTTCTTTGACTGGGTGACCAAAGTAGTAGACCAGGGAGGGTCTGTGGACATGGCCTTCCTAGACTTTAGCAAGGCATTTGACACAGTCCCACACAAAAGATTAATAAACAAATTAGCCAGCCTGGGAGTGGGTCCCAGGGTGGTAACCTGGGTAAAACATTGGCTATACAACAGGACACATAGGGTAATAGTAAATGGAGTCCACAGTGAAGAAAGGGGTGTTACTAGTTACTAGTGGGGTACCGCAGGGTTCAGTACTTGGGCCGGCCCTTTTTACTGTCTTTATAAGTGACATTGCGGAGGGACTGGAATGAAAAGTATGTCTCTTTGCAGACGACACAAAAATCTGCAACAGGGTTGATACACAAGGTTGGGTGGAAAGGATGAGAAGGGACTTGGTAAGGTAGGAGGAATGGTCAAATGTATGGCAGCTGAGATTCAACGCAAAGAAGTGCGAAGTAATGCACCTGGGAAACAAAAACCCAGGGGAAGAGTACACAATGGGTGGTGAGATACTGACAACAACAAAAATGGAAAGGGACATGGGGGTGGTTATATCAGATGACCTAAAGGTGGGCAAGCAATGTAAGAAGGCAGTAAGTAGGGGTGGGGGAATACTGGGATGCATAGGGAGAGGCATCACCAGTAGAAAACAAGAAGTTGTTATCGCTCTGTACAGACAGTTGGTGAGACCACATCTGGAGTACTGTGTGCAGTTCTGGAGACCCCATCTCTGCAAAGACATAGACAGGGTGGAGGTTGTCCAGAGGAGGACAACAAAAATGGTGCAGGGTCTGCACCAGAAGACATATGAAGAAAGACTAAAGGAGTTTAATATGTATAGCCTCGAGGAAAGGAGGGAGAGGGGGGACATGATAGAAACTTTCAAGAACCTCAAGGGAATCAACAAAGTCCAAGAGGGTAGCATCTTTCAGAAAAAGAGATGTGCAAGAACAAGGGGGCACAATTTGAAGATAGAGTGGGGACGGCTCAGAGGTAATGTGGAAGTATTTCTTCATGGAGAGGGTTGTAGATGTATGGAACAGCCTTTCTGAGAAGGTGTGGAGTCAAAATCAGTGGGAATTCAAGAATACATGGGACAGACATAAGGCAATTTTAGTGGGGGTAGGAGGAAGTAGGCTGTTGGTTAACTAGGATCTGTAGCTTATCCATTAGGTAGGGAAATGGGCAGACTAGGTGGGCCAAGCGGTCCTTATCTGCCATCAAATTCTGTGTTTCAGAGGCAACACCAACACTCTTCTTTTGCTGGTGATACCTCTCCCTATGCACCTCAGCATCCCACTAGCCCTTCCAACTGCTGTGTTGCACTGCCTGGCCACTTTTAGGTCATCAGGAGATGATTAATCCTAGATGTATTTCCTGCTTGGTGGTCATCAATAACATTCCACCCATTTTGTACTCTGCCCCTGGGTTTCTGTGCCCCAAGTGCATTATTTTGCACTCTTTCACACTGAAACCCAGCAGTCATACTCTTGACCACTCCTTGAGTTTTCTCAGGTCTCTGCTCATCCTTTCCACTGCCCCCTGAAGTGTCCACCCTATTGCATATTTTGGTGTCATCCACAAAGAGACAGACCTTCCCCTCCAGCTCCTCTGCAATGCAAGGTCACTTAGAAAGATATTAAAGAGGACAGGTCCTAGCACTGAGACCTGAGGTACCCTTCTGGTCACCCTCCCCTCCTTTGAGTGAACTTAGTATACCACCATCTTCTGTTGCCTGTCCCCTAACCAATCTCTTATACATTTTACCATGCATGAACCCACTTCTAAGCTACACAGCTTGCTTACCAGTCTCCTTTGTGGAGCAGTGTCAAAAGCCTTACTGAAATGTAGGTAGACCACATACATTGCTCTACCCTGATCTAGTTCCTTAAACACCATATTAACGAAATCTATCAGAGTCATTTGACATGACTTCCCTACTGTGAATCCATGTTGTCTCAAGTCTTGTAGCCCATTGAATTCAAGATATTCCTCTCTCTTTTCCTTCAGAAGTGATTCCATTAACATTCACACCAGTGATATCAGGCTGACTGGCCTATAATTGTCAGCCTCCTCCATGCTATCACTTCTGTGAAGTGGGATCACATCTGGCCTCTTCCAATCCACCAGAACCACTCCTTTTTCCAGCAAGCTGTTAAATAGGACTGTCAGACGTGCAGCCAGTAGCTTCCTGAGCTCCCTCAGTATCCTAGGATGTACCATGTGCGGTCGCTTTGTCCACTTTCAGATTAGTGAATCCCTTTAGGACTCTCTCCTAGTGTCCACCTCCCTCTCCCTAGAGCTCCTGCTACTTCTTTTAATGACCTCACCCCTTCTCTTTTCACTGTGAACACTGAAGAAAAGTATTTATTCAGGATGTCTGCCTTTTCCTGGTCCCCCTCTGCACATTGCTCACCCATCCCTTTTTAATGTTACAATCCCTCCCGAGGTCTTCCTCTTTTCACTTACATACCTAAAAAATGTCTCGTCCCCTTTCAATACTGCTTGGGTTATTATCTTTTCAGTTTGAGGCTTTGGTGCTCCTTACTGCTTTCCCTGCTTCTTTCTGTTTCACCTGATACAACTCCCTATTCTCTTCCCTCTGCATCTCCTTTCAACTTCTGGATGCTAACATTCTAGTCTTTACCTTTTCAGTGAACTTTTTCAAGAACCATAATGGTTTATTTTTCCTCTTCCTCGCTTACTTAATGCAAAGGTTTGTTGCCTTCACTATGCCTCCTTTTAGCTTTGTCCACTGTTCTTCCAATCCACCCAGCTCACTATCCCCTGCCATGTCATCCCCAACTCATTCACCCACTTTTGTAAAATCTGCTCTCCTGATGTCCAGGACAACCCCACCTTGAGTGGTTTAATTCTGTTGCCATCCTTATATTGAACCACTCAATATGGTGATCATTGGTCCCCAGGTGGCGTCCCACCTTGATATTTGCAACACTGTCCCCATTAATGAGAACAAAGGTCCAGTATTTCCCCATCATGAGTGGATTTGCTGACTAGTTGCCTGTGAAACACCTCCTGAAGGGAGTCCAGGATATCCCTGCTTCTAGTTGAAGCTGCAGCTGGAAAGCAACAATCTTCATCCGGCAGATTGAAGTCCCTCAACAGTAGCAGTCCCCCTTTCCTGCCATCTTGTCAATGGCTCCCCCACTACCTTATCTAACTACTCCCCCATAATGGAGCTGTGTAGATGACACCAGTATGAATAGTAGCACCATTCTCCTCCTCCAGGGTGACCCACACTACCTCTGCTTCCCCTGTATTCACTGTATCTCAGTTGCTTTTATGCTTCCCCCACATAACGTGTCACACCTACTCCTTTTCCTCAAACCCTGCTCTACCTGAAGAGAGTATAGCCTGGTATGGCCATGCCAAGCTATGGTTTTTAGTCCACCATGACTTGGTAATGGCCACAATATTCAGGTCTGCCATGATGGCCTCTATGTTCAGAATCTTCTTTTCTAAACTTTTAGCATTCACACACATAACCTTCCAGATTTTGTTAGCACTCTGTTTGCTACCCCTCTTTTTCCTTTTTGCCCTCACTCCTTCCCCTGTTTTTAATGCCCACTTTTCCATTTCAGCAACCCTACTTCATTTATTAATTTGCACCTTGAGATATTTCTCTCCTTTTAGGTTCTCCCTACCTTACTACTCCGGCCTGCTGGGGGGGGGGGTTCTGCCTCTTCTATTTCTTCCGCCACTCCCCTTGGCTAGTTTAAATGTTCATTGAAGTAACATTTAAACCATTCACTGAAGACTGTGGTTCCCCTCTCAGATGGCTGCAGGCCATCACCCCTGTAAAGGCCCTTATCCCTCCAGTTTGGATCCCAGTCCCTAATATAGCTGAACTGCTCCTCTCTGCACCATTCTTTGAACCTTGAGTTCAAGCACCTGGTGTGGAGATCCCTTACCTTCCCCCTGTTGTAGACAGGCAGCACCTCTGTGAAAGATACTGAATGTGCCACCTTGCTAGGATCTCTGCCCAGCTCCCTGAACTACCTCTGCACTATCCCTGCCCCATCTCTAGCCAGGTCTTTAGTTGCCAGGTGGTCAATGATGCCCAGCTCTGCTTCCCTTCCTGCTGTCCTAGCAATTCTCAGGATCCACCTCCCATTCCTCCAGGCAGTGGTGCCACATAGGTACTTAACTTCCCTCTCCTTCCCCTTTCTATTCCCAGATCTATCCCCTCACATTTGAGTCACCCACCAAAGTTGCTTCCTCCTCTTCTGGGTTTGTCTACCACCCTTCTTGGGGTCTCTGCTATGGAGGACCCCCACATCATCCTCGGTCCCTACCATGGGTGCCTCCTCCTAACAATCCTGCCCCACCAGAGTAGCGTAGGAATTATGTAGTGGCATCAGTTAAGAAAAGTGCCTCTAACCCACCAACCCCACCCTTCCAGAGCCCACCAAACAGGTCCAACTGTTCCTTCTCCTATGCACTCTTTGAGGTAACAATATCAGACTTGGGGAAGAGGTTGCTCGCATTCTAGTCAACTTGGCCTGGAGTCTAGCAACCTCTTTCCTTGACCCAGAAAAATGTGCGCTAATATAGCAGCACTGCAGTCTCCAGAAGGTCTTTCTGAAAACTGCTGTTCCACTCTGGCCAATCGTGAAAACTCACCAACCCTCTCCCCATGGCAAAGAGCTTCCTAGCATCTGGCCACACTACATCCCTACTGTATAGAAAACTAATGCAGCACTTACACCCCCAAAACTTGGATTTATGCCCATATTGGCTAGAAGAATTCCTGGAACAATCTGACCCTGAGACCAGATCCAAAATGTGGAAAATAATGCACAGATATATAAGATTCTGTGGTCTCAAACTCATGCAGTATGAGGTGTCCACCAATCTTTATTACATGCCCAGGGGTTTTAAACACATTGGTCACCTCAAAACAGTCACCTGCTCCAGATTCGAGGCACAAAAACCATATTTAAGTATACACTCTGGGACTGTCCCACAGCGAGACCCCTGTAGGATATGATCCAAGCCAAATTAGATTGCTTAATGAGATCACTTTAATGGCCTGGGCTCCGCTTTTACACCACAGATATGCTTATTTGGAGTAGGTCTGAAACAGCTAATGGGTGTATGAAGATACCACATAATGCTTATAGCTGCCACTGCTAAAAAGGTAATATTAAAGTATCAGTTTGATGACACCATGCCAGCATGTAAGGAATGGCACATGGCTATTTTAGATTGCTTGAAAATGGAAAGAATGGCGGCTGGTCTCCAGAATACATATAAAACATACCAAATGGGGAAATTTGCATGCTTTGTTGCTTCTTGAGGGATGACCACATCTGTGAGGTCACCTTAGTCCTCTGCATAATAGCCTACTGTTGAAACATGTCAAAGCCAGAACTGGGTCCCAAAAGTAATATAATAAGCCTACATACTCTACTATTTATAGTAGTTGTAAACATGTACTTATTCCATGCATCCTGTACCCCCCAATGAATGTTGACAGGTGAACAGGCCAGTATGAACTATGTTTAATTTGTTTTGTTGTTGTGTTATTTTACAAGTTTTAATAAAATACACTGATTAAAATAAAATGGGTCCAAGATTTTTATTTTTATTTTTTTTTTGGGGGGGGGGGGACTGCACAGAAATAAATGATGCTAAGATTTTAATGATTTGTAAAATTATTCATCCACCCCAACAAAATTGTCCCAGCACATCACATCGTCATGCCATCTGAGCTTCAAATTTTATGCACAGCAAAATAATTTTTGTTTTAATTAGCCCTTAAACCTTTATTTTTCCCAACCCACCACCATGTATATGTTTCCACACCTTTCTTCCTTCTTCTATATATTATTTCCTCACTTTTCCCTACCTTGTTTCATATCAGTCTTTCTTACTTTCAACAGATGGAATGTTTACTATAGATAGAACATAAGAATTCAAATCTTTGCTAAGTTCTACTAACAGAATGTTCACCCCCACAATCACACACCAGAAGGGATTCTGCTTTATTTGTAGCAGTACAGATTTCCCTGGTAAAGATGTGAGGAAAGGAAGTTTTTTTTTTATCTACTGTATGCATTTTTCAGGGATAGCAAAGAAACACCAGAAATTAAAACTGTGAGTACTGAAGTACATCATATTTTTATGTATGTATGTATATGTAAGAAGGGGATTATGAGGGCAAATCATATTTAATTATTATCTTTTTTAAATTTAAGGCACTTTTATTTTAGGACCTTGTTGAAAGTTTGTATTGAGTAATGGTGGCAGTCATGTTTGTGATGGCAATCAGGGATGTATAGTTAGTATTTATTTTATTATGAAGAGATTGCTAGGTTCTTTATCCAGTGTTGTTGTGCTGAGATAACAGCACAGTTAAAGATGACTTTCAGCCAAACAGGTTTCATAATTTTTGAAACACATTTTCTAATAATGCAGTGAAAAAACACCTATAAATATAGATACGCAGAATCTACTATGAGATGGACAATATTTTTTGACAACCATTCTTCATTATGTTCTCTAGATTTTCTTTGCCGGTGGGGAATTTCCAGCTAAGGCCCACTGGGTACAAGGTCCATTTACAGTGGCAACCCGGGAGCACTGTGAAGGTTAAGCTATGCTTGTGTTAATCATTGGCCAACAGTGGGTAGTATTAACAATCTTGTAATGCTTATTAAGTACTAAATAATCAATAACCTTTCACAACCTGAAAACATGCCATGCACCTTAAACTGAATCTGCATATTCTCTATTATTATTGAATGCAGTAACTCACCATTCTAGCCATGGTATAAAGGAGACCACACAAGTTTTAACTTTTGTTCTTGTTAAAACAGTACCTTGCCAATATTGTAACTCTTAAATGTATTAGGCATTTGCTTTCAGTTCAGTTAAAATATTGACAGATTTGTTTACTTATGTATTTACAATTTGACAATTGGGAAAGGCACACAGAACTGAAGATCATTTTCAAATGGGGGTGTAATAATGAGAAATAAAAAACATAACCATGAAATTCAATTCAGTGGCTAGAACATGTTGTACCAATGTACACAGAAGCAAGCTGTGCAAAAATTATAGTTCAATGAGGCTGCAGCCATATGTGCACTCAGAGATTGTGCAAAATCTAAAGTACAAGGCAGGAGTAAGCTGTGCAAAAAGATAAACTAGGGGCATTCAGTATGCCCAGGGAAGACATGCAACATGTAAGTTGGAAGTCTTTCTTTGTAGCATTTTGCTCATTAAATCATATGCAAGGTAATGGCATAATGTAATACTGATTAGTGATAACCTTACAGTATGTTTAAGTGATTATACTGTACACTATAACATGGAAAATTCAGGATTTATTTATTTTGATGCATTTGTTTGACTTTAATCCAGGGTTTGTTATAGATGTGGTCACTTGCAAAGTGACTAAACAATGTGGAACAAAAATAGAGCCTATTGGTGTGGAACACCAGCTAAAATTCATAAAAATCTAAACTGGCTGCATGTGTCATAAGGAAATGTGTTGGTGTTAGTTACCAGATGGCAAGTAAGCTGGAAGCCCTATAAAATCCAAAAGAACAAAATCAGTACCCATGGGAGGTATAGTCTCTCATGGGTTACTACGGACCAAAAATTAGATGGAGCCCACACATTCACTGAAGTAACGCAAGAAGATTTGTATTATTTTTCTGACAAGTTACTTAATTTGGCCACTATGTATCCAAATGATTCGCAGTGTACGTATTACCACTGTTTCAAAGCAATGACCTACTATAACTTCAGAGCATATACTTTACACTTGATTTTTTTTATTTTCAGTTTTTCCCAGGGCAGTGTGTTCAGGGAACAATGCTGTATAGCGGAAACAAGAAAGCATCTCGGGGGGCAATATAAAGTGTATAGAAAAGCACTCAATTCAAACAGTCTTTTAAAATTATAACATTATTTTAACAACTAATGGGTGAGGGTATGGAGGGCCAGCTGCCTAGACCTTAGTTGAACTAATTTTTAAACCAAGGCTTGGAATGTAGGCAAAGAGAAATGACTGGCAGCCAGCACAGGAAGAAATACCCCTTCCTGTGTTAGCTGCCAATCACTTATTTTGTTTGCATTACAAGCCCCGTGGTTTAAAAGTACTGTGGCTGAGGTCTGTTCCACATTAGTCTAGAGTTCTACAGTGAAAAGGAGATGCTGTGTCTGTGGAATGGTGTTTCTTGTAGTTCCTCCCTCACTGTGCATGATCTGCTGTGCAGTGATTCTCAAGTCTAAAAATTATATGGTCTTACAGGGTTGCCACCTTTCCAGTTTCAGACAGGATCATTCAGTTTTTAGGGTTCTTATCTGGTTAGCTGGTTTTCTATGTATACATTCTGATCTTAGAGCTGTGCTAGTGGTGGCCAAATGATGCTATCACATCATCATTCATTCTTTCTGTTAGAGGTCTGTGCCAGTCACAAGTGTCTGAAGCCATACGGACATTTGCTTGTGAATCTAGCTAGTGAGGTAAACTATTGAGGTATTCTTAATCTTTTCTGCTTTGCATTTTTAATTGTTGTCATTTATTGGTTCATGAGTGCATTCTCTTGCAGGATTTTGGAGAGTGTGCAACAAACTAATGCACTATAACATTGGGATTGAGCTAGTTGTTGGGTTTAGGACAATGCTCAGCATTTGGCTTTTTACTGAACCTCATCCAAAAATGGCAACCATCTGGCCTCAAAGTGCAGTTACCAGAACTTACTGCTACCTTTTTTTTTTACTGAGTTTCTGTATAAATAGTATATATTCAGTGTCAGTGGCTCAGTAGGTAGCACACTTGCCTCTGAGGCCAGGAGATCAGAGGGCTGTGGGTTCAGTTCGCACATCTGGCACTTGGGTTAATATCCCAGTACTGACACTGTAGTGCAGCATGAGAGGGGTGCTGCACTTCTGAGGTGCCGTCTTTCAGATGAAATGTTAAACCGAGGTCCCATCTGCCTGGATTGGTGGTAGTTCAGGTGGATATTAAAGATCCCATGGCACTTATCGAAAAGAGTAAGGGAATTTACCCGGCATCCAGGCCAAATTTCCCTCATTCACTAAAAATACCACCAACAGCTTAATCTGGTTCAAGGCCAGTTGGCATTCATCTGTATCCCCCTCCCCTGGGCCGTGCCTGAAAATAGGCAGGATTTGTGTAGTGCACTTACCCAGTCAACAAAAACTAAATAAATAAATAAATATTAAATTAGGGTGCTTCCATTTCTCCTGAAAATTATCGCTTCTGTTTTCTAAAGCTAAAATAAAAAAGCAAGTTGCGTTCATCAATTTTTTTACACAAATTTAAATGATCTCTGTGGCTGTGCATAATTGTGCTGGTAGCCGCAGCTGAGAAACACTGTTCGATGACAATACTTTTTTTTTTACCTTAGGAGCAGTGTTAAGGTTCGTGAAGTGAATGAGATGTGCAGTATAAACACTTGCATCTCATCCACTTAGTATTAATTTTTTATATCTTGCACCAGGCCCACATAGAGGTCTAAATCCAGACGAAAACACCACGAACGATAGTCCCATGGACAACCATGCAGCTCTCTCAAAGGGCTAGCCAAACGAATGAAGAATATTCTGTATTAGAGAGGTAGGTTCTTTATATCAACAAATATTAAAGTGAAGTGAAGACCCAAAGACCAAATCATCACGAATATAACACAGTGAGCAGATAGTGCTGGTGATTGCTACAAATAGAAAAACACCCCATTTTTTGGTCTTTGGGTCTTCACTTCGCTTTAATATTTGTTGAGTGCTAAGAGGCTTTTTGCTCTCTCTATTTTGGTATTCCACATAGAGGTCTTCCTTTGTGAATAAAGTCCATTATATTCCTGGCCGAATAGTTTAAGTAAATAAAAATCATAACCTAGTGTTTTTCAAGCACTTCATATAATGAGAACTTCTAGTAGAAAATCATGAAATATTATGCTGTTATCCATCCCATGGGTAATGAAACAATGTGATGGGTTAGTCTCATCTCTTCATTCTTGCTTATGATTCCTAACTCTCTCCCTTTGTCCCATTCCTCCTAATTCCGCCCTTCCCATCAGCATCTCTCTTCTTTGGAACTTTTGCCTGCACAAGCTATTATTTGTCTCCTGTCAACAACCTTGCTGCAGCATTCTGCACCAGCTGCAGGTGACAGAGATTCACCACCGGTAACCCTAGGAATAGAGCATCACAGTAATCAAGATGAGAGGACACAAAGGCGTGAACCAATATAGGAAGGTCATTGGGTAGAACAAGGTGCTTTATCCAGGTGATGTTCCTCAGATGGTAAAATCATGATTTGACAACTGCTGACACCTGTGCTTTTAGTGTCAGTTCATTATCAAGCACAATGCCCAGATTCTGTAGCCGCTCAGAAGGTCTCAGCTGGTTACCCCCAACACAAGGCCAGATGGTTGCCCAGGAGTCAATTCTCTACCCGCTGACCTGGGTCCACCACCAACACCTCAGTCTTGTCTGGATTTAGTCTCAACCAGTTAGCACTCATCCAGTCTTGAATCTTAGCGAGGCAGTTGTTAAAGACCGAGATTGCGCTATTCTGTTCGGGCTCAAAGGACATGTAGAACTGAATATCATCTGCATAGCAGTGAAAACTCAGCCCATACCACCTTATAATGTCTCCCAATGGCAACATATACACCATGGACAACATGGGAGACAGCATGGAACCCTACACACCCCACAAAGCAGGGCAAAGGGGTCTGAGAAAAAAATTCTGACACCACCCTCTGAGTTCTGCCTGTGAGGAAAAAATGGAACCTCCTGAGGACTGTCCCAGACAGTCCACAGAGTAGCTGCAGGCATTCCAGCAACACCCCATGATCTATGGTGTCAAATACTGCAGAGAGATCAAGGAGGACCAAGATTAAATGACTCCTCTGATCCCTCACTATTAGGAGATCATTAAGTACCCGAACTAATGCCATTTCAGTACTATGCCTTTTCCTGAAACAGGACTGGAGAGGATCATAGACTTCATGGGTGGTAAGAAAGTTCTCAAGCTGCAATGCGACTACTTTCTCAATAACCTTGCACAAAATGGGCAGGTTAGAGACCGGTCTGTAGTTCTCAAGACAGTCTGGGTTGCAGGAAGGTTTCTTTAAAAAGGGTGTCACCACAGCCTCCTTCAAGGGGTATGGAAACACCCCCTGGTCCAGTGAGAACCAGACTATCTCAGCAAGGATTGGTCTGATGACATCCATATAACCCACAAGGAGGCACATTGGACCAGGATCCAAACTACACTAAGTCGGTCACAAGCCCCGAACAATCTTCATGATATTCACGATCGCTGGCTGGTCAAAATCTGTCCAGACAGACTGGGTGCCTGTGCCCTCACATCGACCACCGAAGTACTCATCTGAGTGAGTTAAGCAGATCTCTGACCTGATGGAAGACATCTTATCTGCAAAGAATTGAGCGAACTCATCACACATAGATTGTGAAAAAGCTCTCCGGCCCCAAAGACAGGCTGGACTGCACAGCCTGTCAGTGGTCCGAAAGAGCTGAGCCAGTCGATTCCTTGCTGCAGCAACCTCCCTGGACAGGAACTTTGCCTTCTTAGGGAGATTTATGATTGATAGTCTGAATAATGGGTGCTCAACCTAAGTCTGTCCTCCTCCTCCTCCTCCACCAGGCCAGATTTCCACCAACAACATTCCAACCTTCACCCCACTCTCCTCAACTCCCTCAAGGTCCCATCAAACCAAGGGGACTGAGGACGGAGTGGGAGGGGTTAAACTTGGAGAGGAGCTATGGAATTCAGGTCCCTCAGCACCACACTATTATAGTGCACTACTAGGTCTCCTGGATCCAAGCATTCCAATGGCCAACTCAATAGGTCTAGCACCACCAACAGACCCTCTGGGGTAACACCCCTCAAAGGGCGGTACCGGACCATCTCCAAATGGGCTGGTCTCACAGGGGGAGCTGTGAAGCTGAACTTTATAGAGTGATGGTCCGACCATCCAACTGGTTCCTCCACCAAGTCAGCGGCCTCCATCCCCAGGAGGAACATCAGGTCCAGGGAGTGACCCTGAATATGGGTTGCAGCGGCAACTACCTGTTTGAAGCTCAACAAAATCATCAGTTGGAAGAAGTTTTGACCAAAATGCAAGAGTTCATCATCGAACCAGGCATTGAAATCCCCAGGACCAACCACCTGGATGATTCCAGCACCATGTCGACCATGAAGTCTGCAACTTACAGCAGGAAAATGTTCTCATCTCCAGGTGGTCAGTAGATGAGAAGAATCCTGCTACCCACACCTGCTCCCATGATACACTCAAAGGATCTAGTGGTCCACACTGGAACCCCTACAAGACCCAGTTTCATCTTAAAACAGATGGCTACACCCTCGCCCCTTCAATCCAATCTCAATCGGTGTATCACTGAGTACCCAGCTGGAAACGCCAACTCTAATACCGGACCAGCTTTCTCATTCAGCCAGGTCTTGGTGATGCAAACCAGGTCAGATGTCTCAACAAGATCAACAATAACTGCTGTCTTGTTCTTTATTTGACCTGGCATTGCATAACACTGCCCGAGTTGGATGAGAGGCCATGGAAGAGTGGGAAACTTGCCCACTATCAGTGAAGCCCTTGGATATGGGTACCAGGCATGGAAGACCCCTTTCCTGGACCCATTTCACCACAGGGAACCTCCTCAACCTCACTACCCCTATCCACCCACCACGCGCCTCCTCCCCATGTCCAGGGACCCCACCACTTTGGCCCCTCCGTGCAATACCCAAGGCATGACAATGCCTATACACCTCAGGTTGCAATGGGAGACTATCAAAGGGGTGCAGGTCCCTCAACCTGGATGGAGAGTAGCACCTGCCCACCGAAGCATGATCCCAACACATGCTACCTATTAAAAAAGCCTAGTATAAATATTAATTACAGCCACACCAAAATCAACCCCAACACTCTATCAAAATAAATAAATACTAAAAATAATCAAACAGAATTTCTAAAAATAATATATTCAGTTCCAAAATGTCTGACCCAATACCCCCAATATGCAAATGAATCATAAGTTAAAAAAAAGGATTAACTTTTTTTTTCTACTGTTGTAGTTTATTTCATTGCCAGTTATAAATTGTTAGTATTTTGGAATACCAGATGAAAATACTGGATGCTGTTGTCCTTCACAAAATGTGGCAAAGTAAAATTGGTGCAAATAGCTGCCCTGTTGTGTCTCAACTCTTTGGGGATGCAAACAAAATCTGACTCTTAAAGAGTACTTAAACAAGCAGTTTTTTTAAAACTGCCAAGTCCAAAATCTGGCTTCATAGCGAAGTAACGGAAAGATGGCTGTTTACATTTATGCTAAAACTGCATTTATGTAAATAACAAAAATGCAGTTTCATAGCTTTTGAAAAATGTAAACATCAGCCTTTCAGTTTCAAAAAACAGCCTTGCCTGCTCCCCAAAATGTCTGCCAAATGTGTTAAGTGATGACATCATTGGAGCCAGAGGCAGAGACCCACATGGCTCCCTATAGTGCTAGCTAGTTCTGTTTCCCCCTTTGTTTGGAATTGTGTCATAAGAATGATCAACACCATGTGTTAACACGTGTATTATTTTGATCAGTACACATGTTAGGATATGGTTTTGTTCATTTTGTTTACTTTAACTTGCTGAAATTGTTTGTAATCCAGCTGACTTTCTCTTTGGCAAACTGCAGTACAGTACAACACTTCAAATACCTGGTGATCTAGTGATTATGTGATATCCTGAAATTTGTAGCGAAGTACTAATGTGGTCCAGTTCCAAAGTTCATGCTTTCTTGGTAATCCACAAATAAGCTCCGCTTATAGTCTTTTTCCATGTGAATCCCCTGTACCTAGCCTGCCTTCTGTTGAATATCCCACCATCCACAATCTATCCTTAGTACTGCCCAGGGACGCATATCAGTTTGCAGACTCGTGAAGAGAATTATCACACCTCGGATTGTAATCTTAAACCACAGAGAGTAGTGCACACCTCTACCAATATGCATCATCAGCCAGCACTGTTAAAAAATGCCTCCCAAATCACTCTCCAGTCCTTGTTCTTTGCCCACAGTAAACATTGAGCAGATGGCCACCCTTCTGCACAGTGAAGGCAGTATGTACAGTCCCCCTGTTGTGTTTTTTTCCCCTCCTTATTAACCAACAACCAGGTCTTCCCAGAAGGCCAAGCAATAAGCATCAGGTCACAACTGAAAAACTAATATTCATACCCTCATAAGGGCTGCACTTATTATGGATAACAATATTATTAGCAGGAGAGGCATTCTAATGCCTTGAGTGAATCCACCCGACTTCCAGTGTCAGTCTAATCCCTAACCTTTTATCTGCATAACCCTGCAGGACAGTCCTCGGCAATTCTTTTCCAGTACATTTCTGTGCCCTACTCCACAATGTGAGTTGGCTGGCTACCACTCTTCCTAATCTTCAACAAGCTATATACAGCTCCCTCGATACTGCCTCAACAAACCTCAACACACCCCTCTCGAAGATAATCTCCCTACAATGAATTCAAGTAACAATTTAGGTGCAACCCTGCCACTCTGAGTATTTGTCTTTGCTGACTACTCTCATTCACAGTCAGGTAGTGATAATGGTGCTGGCAGTCCAACATCACAGATCTCACAATGATCTGCTCAACTTTCCCCATCCTGTCTTTCACTACCCTGAATATAGCTGTACCCTGTTGGAATGGCCACTTCAGTCCCTCTCTGACATGCATTCTTCTCACCTGCTCCCTACACCAAAAACTAGTGAGCTCACCACCCTTCTTCATCATAAATACAGTTAGTACAGTCTCCCACATTTTTTTTTACATATTAATAGTAAACATGGTCCTCTGGTAAGCCAGGCTGGTAGCAGCAGGGCACAAGGGGAAACACAGGCTTTCTTTCCCATATAAGGTCTAATCTACCTATGATTAGGCACTTTTAAATGATGTGCATAATGATGTGTACACTTGTCATTCATTAGTGCCTAATCAAAGGTAGCCTAGATCTTTTAAGGATAGGAAAACCTATATTTCCCCTTGTGCTCTACTGCTGTCAGCCTAACTTACTGGAAATAATTATTTATTTTTGATATGTCAAAAAACCCTGGGGACTGTACTAACTGCATTCATGATGCAGAAGGGTGATGAGCTCACCAGGTTTTGATGTGGGGAGCAGGAGTGAAGAATGAACACCAGAGGGGGACTGGGAAGACCACTCCTGCAGCATACTGCTATATTCAGGGAAGGGGAAGACAGAAGGGGGAGAAAGATTTGCAGATCACTGTGAGATATAAGATGTGGGGCTGCCAGCACCATGATCACTACCTGACCCTGGTGTCCTGGCCAACATTCTCCTTCCCATAAAACCAATTCATGCAATTGTCCAAGGCTGTGTGTGGGTATTAATGTGCGAAATGGCTGCCACTACATGTTCCGTCACTTCACTACCAATCTAGGATGGCTTGTAAAGCACTTTGGGATACAATGTGTATGAAAAGCACTATGTAAATGCTGATTCTTATTATTATTATTATTTCCCATGGAAAAAGAAGACAAGACAAGCATATTTTTGATTTCCAAGGAAGTATGAACTCTGGCATTGGACTACACAAGAACTTTGCTACAAACAAGTGGTGGATCTAGAGGGTGGTGAAGGGAGCGGCTGCACCCCCTCCCCATTTGAACTTACTTGCTTGTTGCTGCTGTACTTCGCTTTGTTGAAGAACTATGAATTATTGATTGTACAAATGTTTACATTCAAAACTATGGATTACATTTGCAGGTTCTGTCAAAAATGTACTAAGAAAGAATAATAGCAGACAATATAAAGATTTAATAAATATTAAAAAGTGCATATCAAGTATGCACACCACCCAAGCACCCCCCATTGTAACATCCTGGATCTGCCATAACCACAAGACCACCAGGTATTTGAAGATGTGTACCACGCTGAGGTTTGCCAGAGAGAAAGTTGGTTCGATTAAAACACAATTTCAGCATGTTAACGTAAACAAAATGAACAGAACCATAGCCTAACATGTGTATTGATCAAAATAATGCACGTGGGTTTGACAATTTTGGTGAAACACTTCTAAACAAAGGGAAGAAAAGGACTAGTAAATACTATAGAGAGCCATATAGCTCTCTGACTCTGGTTCCAATGATGTCATCACAACACATTTAGCAGCCATTTTAGGAAGCAGGCAAGGTAGTTTTTTTTGAAATTGGAAGGTTGATTTTACATTTTTCAAATGCTTTGGAACCACATATAGATCAATGATATAACAGTAGTTTTAGCGTTGATGTATACAACGGCCTTTTCTTTAGTCCCCTATGAAGTCAGATGTTTGAATAGTTTGTTGGCAAAATGTTGTTTAAGTATCCTTTAATAATAGGGAGCAGGAGTTCCTCTGCAATGAAGTTGCTAATGCAAAAAGGGCAATGTTTGAGGCCACTAACATGCTGGTGTATGGCATCTATTGTTCTGCAGTATGACATAGTGCAGGTTTTGCCACACTATTCAATGCTGCAGAGCTTTGTCAACCAACAATTTCAGCACACCAACTACGCCCCCTTTTCCTTTTAATTGACTTCTGTGCCACTGGGGTTTGTATTTTTTATCTGCTGCAATTCTAAGTCCCTTGTTATCCAGACACCCAGTCCCCAACATATCCCTTGGTGTCCTGAGGATCCTTCAAGCATATTGCCCTGTGCACTATAAATTATTTTCCAGCTCTCTGACAATCTCTATCCACCACTGGATCCTCTGAGGTTCATATCAGAATTACAACAGCCCCTGCTGCCTGCCTTTTATTGCTCTATAGCTAGGGTCTGTCATAAAACTCTACAACCAAGTTTGGGAAGGTCCCCAAGCTTTTGGCAATGTATTTTTTTGCAATTCTGCAGAGCAGTTCTTGATCCCATTATAAATGAGGTTGCAGACATGCCAGTATCACTAAGTGACTATTGCAATCACATAACAGCACCCCTGACTCAGAATAGGGCTTTTTCTTTGAGTACCACCTCAGAAAATAATGATACATTGAATTATAAAATACCATTCATAAAAAAGTACTATATCCATTCCATGAGTTTTATTAATCCCCTAGAGCAGGGTGTACCCTAGGTTTCAGTTATGTGCCTCCAGGATTCTCAGTGTTTGCCAACAACTTGCCGACCCAATATATCCAAGAAATTACACAATCCTACATTTTAGTCATCCCCTCACCAGCCTGCATGAAGAATCACTTACTATTTGACTTTACAACCATGGAATATTGATGAAATAACAGCAATCACAATCTCAGTTGCAACAGGACTAAAGTCATGATCTTCAGCACCCACCACAGTTTCACAACCTGGATTGGCTTTTACTATCTGCACCCAAAATAATAGTGCACTCAAGCAGGTTGAGTTCCGCCAAGTACCAGTAGATGTGACTAGACATAGGATGAGAAATTGTCTTTATTCTTACATGATACAGCAAGTAACAAGGCAGTTTCTTCTTCTTCTTCTTCATTAGAAACATAGAAACATAGAAATTGTCAGCAGATAAGGACCACTAGGCCCATCCAGTTTGCCTGTAGGCCCTATAAATTGCATGTGGCCACGGATCCTATGTGATCAATGGCTTCACATCACTCACTCTGCTCTCAAGCTTCCCTTGTGCCTGTCCCAGGCATGCTTAAACCCCTCCACTGTGCTTTCCCCCACTACTCCCTGTGGCAGACTATTCCAAGCATTGACTACCCTTTCTGTGTAGAAAAACCTCCTCACATTACCTCTTAATCTACCCCCTTCCAGTTTCATTTTCTGCCCCCTTGTTCTAGTACTTTTTCTACATTGGAAAAGGTCCCCCACCTGCACCTTGTTTATGTCCTTGAGGTACTTGAAAGTTTCAATCATGTGCCTCCGCTGTCTGCTCTCCTCCAGTGAGTACATACTGAGGTCCCTTAGTCTCTCCACATATGATTTGTAGTGCAAGCCCTGCACCTCCTTTATTGCCCTTTTCTGCATAGTCTACACCTTAGCTATGTGCTTGCACTGGTGTGGCCTCCCAGAACTGCATGCAGTACTCCAGGTGAGGCCTTACCAATGTTTTATATGATGGCATCACCACCTCCCGCCTCCTGCAAGTGATACCCCTGCCTATGCACCCCAGCATGCCACTGGCCCTCCCTGCCACCTTTGTGCACTACTTTGACACCTTAAGGTCATCAGAGATGATAACCTCTTGGTCCCTTTCCTCTTTGGTGACAGTCAGCTCCTCCCCTCCTAACCTGTAACTCTCCCCAGGGTTCCCTCTACCCAGGTGCATTATTTGCACTTTTTTTTCATTGAACGTCAGTTGCCACATCTCAGACCATCTTTCAAGCTTCTCCAGGTCCTTCTTCATTTTCATTATGGAGGTACTGTATACCACACAGCCCCTAAAGATATTCTGCACAGATTACTTGCCCTGTATAATAGGCTTTTAGAGTCACACTTGACATTGACTTAAAATCCACTATTGCCTGTTATATGGACAGTTTAACTGGTTAAGCCCCATTGCCCACAATGACTTACACTGGTAATGCACATCTCCGTAAGTTTATCTACACCCAAGTTCCACCTATCTCACATAATTTCTTATCTCCAGCATATACCCCTTACTCATTAAGACTTATGGAGACATGTAAATGTGTACTGCCTAAAATCAAAAATGACTGTAACAGATGGGGCTTTTCATTCTCTTGCCCAGCCAAGTGGAGCAAATTCCCAACCTCCTTTTGACTAACGTCTAGCTGTCATACTTTTAGAATACTGTTATTAGGGTAGCTCAAGGATCGGTGTACCTGTCCAGGTAACACTGGTTGATAACCTATCCTAGTTTTCTTCCTCCCTCAGCAGGGAGATTACTATCACTTCTCTTCTTACACACCAGGCCTATGAAGCCACTGAGCACTTGTATGAGACAACATTTCAAGAAAATAATGAATCTCCTTTGTAACCTGGGTTTGCAATGCATTTTCCATTGTGACCTGTATTCATGAACCTCACTATATTGGACTGCAGTTTAAGGAGTTTACTTCTTGTACCAAGAGAGTCTCATGAAAAAAAGATATGGCATCTTTATTTGAGATTTCACTATCTGTATTATGCACATTTTCAAAGAAATAAATAAGTAGATAAATACTGCTGTTTAATTGAAGTCAGGCATTAAATTCAATTAATGAATATAGTATTGATATAGCTATAAAATATGTAAGCAATAACACATAAAGGAAGGTTCACCTACCCTTGATAAGCTATGAGGTATGAGTTACAGCCAACTGCCTTCAGCCACCAGAGTGCAGTAATTACTAGCACCATACTGCACTTATAAAATTGTCTCAGAATCAGAACCATGCAACATTATGAAGTGGATGCATGGACATGTGATCAGTTTTAACTAATAAGATTTCATGTTTTATTCAACTCACTTTATAGTTCATTTTTGTTTCATAGTATTTTGTTTACCCAAGATGGTTGTACATTAGTCTAGATGTATAGTGCAGCTATTTAGAGTAGATTAGCTATTATTTTGCATAGTGGATCACTGTATTTAAACAAACATTTTCACTTAGTGTTACATGCAGTATACTTTTTAATATTACTTATTTGTTAGTATCCATTAAACTTGATAATATTAATCATCTCTGCAAAAGACATGCTACTTTTTACATGTTTTTAATTTGAAAAATAATAACCAGGAGAGACACTGAGCCAAGGCTAATTTTCAGGTGCAACCTGGGGTTACTGAGGAAATAGGACAAAAAGTCAAACAACAGTCAAAAACCATTGGTAAAATGGCAAAAAATAATAGCTGGTTATAAGATTGAAGTACACCTCAAAAAGCCTGGTGAAACAGACAAATAAGACAAGCTAAGCAGACATATTAAACAAATTGAAATGAAGAAACTGCACAATGAATATACTTTATGTTATATGCAACATGAATATGTAGGCTAAAGTGCAATTATATATAAACTGCATACATAAACACAATTGTGATCATTATATATAACAAAGAGAAAATATAAAAGGAGAGTTAGATTGCAATCAATATTGTGTGACTGTACATAGTAACTCTAAAAATGTAATTGCAACAAAAATATCATACAGTATTGTACAGTACTGCAACAGACTTCAGCGGTTTGCATACAGTACTTCAAGTGGTTTATTTCTAACAGTCTTGGGCACAAGATGTTTATCAGTAACCACCAGACAACCACACAGAAGAAAGAGCCCTAATTCTGTCTGAGACAGCCTCTTATTGCTATTGATAGTTAACATCAGTGTCCAGTCTGAGAAATGGAGCTGCTGCGGGCAACTTCATGTAAGACATACTATTGATCTACTGCTTCCTTCACATCCCTGGAGCTACAGAAGAAAAATAAAAGGGAGAAAGAGCTTATCCATATCAGAAGCCATACAGTTGTATATCCCTTACTATCAGTCAAAAGGATTGTATATGATGAATAGGCATTCTTAATATTCAGTACCCCGTCAAACACATTAAATAATTATAAATCATGCCTACCACTACAGTTTTCATAAATATGGAAGGAATGCCCCCTTAGTAATGTTCCCCAAGGTATGCATATTTTGTAATTTGATGATTGTATTAGTCATTTCTTGCTATGCAAATCTGGTACTGCAGTTTAACCAACTGAAGACAATGATGTTTCATTTCCCAAATTAAATACACAGTTCCTGCCAAATCTGTGTAAACATATATTTTCAAACTATATTACAATTTTTCCAACTACTTCATATCACTATGTAAATTAGATGCAAAATTATAATGCAAATACATTATTTCTCTATATTATGCATTCATTTATAATTTGTTTATAGTAATTTCCAGATTAATATTATTTAACTTTATTTTACATTTATGGTCACAGTCTCATCTTCTTCTGCATTATGGTTAGGTTTGGTCAAGCAGCTCTGGGTAGATATGCCAATTAGAGAATTTCACAATCCAGCAATGTTTTGCTTAGGGTAAACTAAGGCAGCCCTTAAATTCAGATGCCCAAATTAAGTTACATTTTTGAATAAACTGCTTGGTTTGTAATACATGCCATTTAATTAGAATTTTATTTCCTTAGCAGTCTGCTGTCTCAGTGGGTGGTCATTTTGGTTTTTAGACAGGCGTTATGTATTCACAATTGACGTAATTACCTTTTATGTATTAGGTGTCACCAGCAAACATGCTTCAAACATAGAACACCTATTTCTATACATTCTGTATGTGCTCACAGTCTTTTAAATGTATGAAGTATACACACAATTCCATGTTAGATACATTGACAAATATACATGTATACAGCACATGCACACATCTCTGTATGTAAAATCCAATACAACTTTCTAAAGAATATAAACATGGTGATTTAGTTTATTTATGTTATTTAGTTTTTGTTGACTGGGTGGGTGCACTGGACAAAAGCATTGCCTATTTTTAGGCATAGCCCAGGATGGTTACAGACAAAGTGAGCATCAAATTACAGTGATACAAGACATCAAACATTGTTAGCAAGATACTAGGGCAACATGTAACACTTGAGCAGTAGAGGGATTATAAGAAAGCAACACTTGAGTAGTACAGGGGCAGGGGGTATAACAAAGCAACCAAATAAGTGCTGCAGTAACATGAGATATAACAAATCCATTCCAAAGATATAGAAAATTAGTCATAATTATACTTTCTGCTGTCTTTATCTTGACTAGGGTGATTAAAGGCTTAGCAATGGAAAAAATAAACTATGCATTGCAGATAACAGCTGAGTATAAAGAGCACAAAACAAATCATAATAGTAATTTTATCATGGAAATAAATGTGAAGTTCCAATCTCTTTTCCAGTTTCTCTTTATAACAATGGATTCATGGTAACATATAGCAACAATTATAAATACTTTGTAACTCAGTGATGATTGGTGTGTCCTAATAATGCCATGATATCACTCCACAAGGACTCAAAACCAGCTGAGCATTTGAATAATCTCTTACTAGTCTTTATAGCTTTGCTGATTTATACAAGCAGGATACACCAGCACTATTCTAAGCAGTGATAGACTGGTACATTTCTAATAAACCTCACTATTCCTTTCTCATTTGTTTGCCCCCTCACTGCTTGAACATTTAAGTTTTCCATATGTTGATGACCACTTGAGGGCTGTAATAATAGTGTATACTTATGTGATTATTTCCAAAAACAGACATAAAACTAAAAATGTCTCTTCTCAAGTCCAAATTTGTTCCAGTGCAGACAGTGTAGTGCAGATGACTGTAATAGACTTGATGATTAGAAGTTGGAGAATCAGGAGGCTCAGACACTGGGCACTCCTGCCCTCACTGCTGCTGATTATGATGGTGATTTGGTTGAACATTCCCCCAGGCACACACAATGACACTGATTGATGTCTGCTACTTTCATTGTCACTCTGGGCTCAGGGCATAAGGCCATGCTTTATTTGTATTTGCTGGCACATACATTTAAATATTTCTTTTTATTTTGGTAAGTGAGGATAGGCACTGCTCTTAAACAACAATTAAAATAGAACATTTTAGCTGAAAACAATGATAAGCATCAAGTGGTCTTTATAAGGCATTCTAGCCATACTGTGCACTTCGCAACCATATGCTGCCTTATTCTCCAGCTTGATTATGTAGGTATTTATTCATTCATGTATTTATTTATTTAATTGTGCATGTTTAATGATAGAGAAAAGTGGGTGAGAAAATGTTCTTCTTTTCAGCCTTATCCCATGTAAAACAGGAGAACAAAACATATTTTGCCATTAGAATCATGCATGATACAGTCAGTGTTAAGGGTTTACAGTCACTTACAGATAGGCTTAACAAAGAGTGGTGGTAGACGGGGTCATGTCAAGGGAGAAGGATGTCACAAGCCAGGTGCCTCAAGGGTCAGTCCTGGGACCTGTCCTTTTCTTTCTTTCTTTTTTTTTTGAAACGCGCTTTTTTATTTCAGTTTGAAGTGGTACATACAATATAATGCAGTGTCAATATGTCACAGCAGGTTCATACAAATAATTATGCAGTTTGGACAACATTAGCACTTTAACCAACACATATAGGATGGGGAGTACAATATGAGACCTGTCCTTTTCATTATGTTTATCAGCAACAGAGAAGGAACACATGGCAGGATGTGTCTCTTTGCAGATGACACTAAACTCTTTGGCAGGGTCAACATTGAGAAGGGGGTAAGGGAGATGCAGAGGGACCTGCACAAGATATAAAGGTGATCCAAGTCTAGCAGTTGAAATTCAACACCAAAAAGTGCATGGTTATGCACATAAAGAACAAGAACCACAGGACAGACTATTGGATGGGAGTGGCTAAACGGGGCACTGCTTTTGAGGAAGGGAACTCTGTGTTATCATAAAAGACTCCCTAAAACAATCCAGCTGATGTAACAAGTCATACAGCAAGACAGCCAAAATGTTGGAGTGTATTGGAAGGGGGCTTTGACAGCAGCAGGAAAGAAGTAATGATATCTCTGTATATAACACTTGTGAGGCCACACCTGAAAGAGGTTGGGCATTTAAATGTTCAAAAAATATACCACTCTGTTTTGCCAATTGTTACATAGAATTTAATTTCTTTCAATAATATTGTTTACCTTCTCAAGTATTGATTTAGAAGGGCCCCATTGTATCTTGCAAACTGAAAATCATCTTCTCTTTGCTAGCTATGGGTTCAAGGTATCTTGTGACTAAACTTGTAAATAATGGACTGAACATGGAACTTGCCTGAGAAAAGCAATTGCACAAACAAACATGTTTGGAATCTGACCCAACAACATTCTATTTTTAAATATCAATATTAGTGCACTGTACTATATGGAAATTGTTAAAAGTGGGTGCTATACCCTTTACTATATTATATAGCCTTTCTACTGAATTTGAACTACACTTGAGGCTTCATTTAACTTCAGTTTTTGGAAGTCCATAACACCCGGAAATAAGGTCTGAGACTTCAAAGTGAATGGGGAGGAAGAATTTGGCGGGGTGGGAGTGTGACATTCAGGTTTGATGACATGGACATAGCACTACTAGATTTTGAGACAGAAAAGGTATTTTACTACATTTGTTTGGATTGATTTAGTCTACCTTAGGCAATAGCATGAGGAAAGGATATGCTGATGTTCTCAACTCTGCTTCTTTTTGGCAATGAAAAAAAAGAGATTTGTATAATGTTTTATTATTTGTGTTCCCATTTTATTTATCTATTCTCTTTTTGTGCTGATATTTGTTGTGGTGTTTGATGTTTGGTGACCAGGCCTCTTGCCTCCTTTGCCTGCTTTTTGCTGTGTGCATCCCACCCTCCTGATCTCTCTCTTTGCCCTTCACTCCTCTCCTACTGTTGTTTGGACTTTTTCCAGGCTAGGGGAGTTGAGACAGTTGAGTGTGAGGAGGGTTAAGGAAAGCTGGTGGGTGGGGAGAATTGAAATTTACAAGGGTGCCCCCAAGGTCTTAGTATAGGCTCTGAGGTCTTTACTTTTACAGAACCTTATCTTTCTGAAGCCAACACAAAGCTGAGCCTACAGATTGTAATGACTGTATTCAATGGCTGGATTCTGATATTAGATAGATAGCTAGATAAAAACTTGTATTTTTTGACAGGAGAATAACTTTTAGGACCAACAGGCCCTGTTTATCAAAGTTGTCCTGTTTTAGATCACAGTTTCACAAGTACAAATCATTATGTAATAAAGTATTACAGGATCAATCTTAAAAACAACATTCACATAATTTTTCATACAATACATACAAAAGACATAAACATACAATATACCATAGGTCATGGTATGGAATCTTATGCTGGAAATTGAATTTATCCATTAAAATAGACAAGGCAATATGTATGAACTTTAGTACAAGGGAATTTTCTAGAATTTCAGGTCTGGGAAGTGGGGACATTGAAAGAAGGGGAAAAGGGGAGAGGAATAATAATTCAGCCACTAATGCTACCAAATTACCCCAAACCAAAAGTAAGAAAAAAAAAACAGAAAAGGCTTGAAAACAATCTATGATCTAGATAAAACAGACAAGACAGAATGTCACTCAATATCACCATAACAAATACATTTGTTTCTCCAGACTAATTCTAGAGAGTGCTTAAATTGACCTAAATTGTCAATAATCCTAATTTCTGGATCTATCTCATTTCATGTTTTTGGTAAATAGAAACATCTTTGCATTCTACTATAAATATTGATTTCTAGAGGGACTTTTAAACGTCTATGTTTCAAATCCCTCAAGTTATACTTGTAGGTAATAGAGACATCAGGAGAGTTCATTCCATGCTTGTTATTATTAAAATTCAAAATAATTTTTTAAGCATTTTAAGATTAATCATATCAGAAAAGGAGGAACCCGTGTCAGCCAGGTTGGACAGGAAAACTTACAAGTCAAATTAATATATTTATGCACAAGTTAAAATAGTATCCTGCAACTTGTTTTGGGCTGAGCTTTGAGCACCTCATGCTTTCACTTCACATATTCCATAAAAGGAGACAAGGCCAGTACTCTGTTGTTTCCAAGCCTGTTCCCATTGCATTGCCATGACAAAAACCATAGTAACTGAGGATGCTAATTGGATCCCCAATAAAAGCAGACCCAGAATGCTTAGCTATGGGAGGGAACAGTCAGTGCTCAAGCCAGATGTGGTGGTGCAAAGGCAATTCTCTTGAGATGCAGGTGCTCAAGAGTGCATTGAATATTCTAGCATAAAGAAACTCAGCTAAGATACCTGTCAGTGTCTAATTATATTTTTCTTGTAGCTCAAATTATGAAATCAAATTGAAGTCTTAAGAATTGCCTAAAGATCTGAAGCTAAACCACTAAAGTAGTCTACTTTTTTGTAATTGATTTGGACTGAGCTCTTCCTCTTTAATTTTGGTATAACCAAAAGTGGAGTAAAACTCCAGTTTCCATATAATTCAGTATGCTTAATCTTGCACCATATTTTTTCTATGGTGCCAGAGATATGAAATACTAGGAAGAAGCTGTTCTTCATATTTGACACTATAGATGCTTTAAAAATATTGTTTCAGACAGGAGCTTCTGACTTGGGAAACATAAGCATTTGCAAGCTTATTTGCATAATTAAAAAGTAAGTTTAAATCCATTTCTGAACTTGCTTGCTTTGTATGCCTAATTACTAACTGGTACCCTGTTTATTACAAATTATTATGAAATCAAACTTTTGGTTTTAATAACTTAATTTAGAAGTATAATTGAATTCTGTAATTTTATAACATACTTTTTATGTTATTGTATGATCTTTATCAAGTAACTGAATATATTTAAGAATAATCAAATTTACCCAAAAATTACATTTAAAACTTATCATTTAAAAATTCATCTTTGGACCAGTGACAAAGTTGGAGTAAATTCATTTTTGCTTAATTTATTCTATTCAAAGTCCTAAAAGAGAAGGCATATATATTCTTGGTTTATAGTTTCACATCATAATTTGTAACAAATAATATATTTAATTGTTTGCATTTGGTTTTAAAGTGGCAAGACTCTTCAGGAACGTGCACAAACAGGCAGTTTGCAGACAAGTTGCCCACAGGTACCCAAAGATTTGCTTTACTGATGAAGATCAGTAAGAAGAGGAAAAGGAACAAGAGTGGAAACAGAAGACATCAAAAGAAGTTAAGAGTAAAGAGCAAAGGCCAGTAGAGAATACAGATTGGATACAGACTGAAAGACCAGCTTAAAAAAATATGAGGCTTTGAAACCTGAAACTTTCAAGTTTGACAGAGGCTGGTCCAAGGTATGTGCTTTTGTGGTTTTTAGGTCCAGCTAAGTAGTTTTAAATTATTTAAGAAACAATATTCCTTTTTGAGCATCATAATTCAGAAAATCAGTGTTGTATGTATAACTGAAGTTTTGTAACAACAGCAATATATATATATATATATATATATATATATATATATATATATATATGTACATATATATATTCATTGCAAAAAAAAATTATTAACGCATCAGTTAGGGTTAAAGTGACAAAAGTGGGGAAATGGCATGTTAGGATTGAGCTCCACCCCCAACCACCCCCACTCCATCCTCCACAGACTTACAGATGCTGGGGTGTGCCATAGGGTCATCAGGCTCAACTCTCACCCCATTCCATATGTCAACAGGTTGACATGCTACAGTAAAGGAGAATGGAGTGAGAGTTAGGCCTCTCAACCCTATGGCACAACCCGGTGTCTGTCGGTCTGTGGAGGATGGGGGTGGGATGGTGGGGGATGGGGCTCAACCCTAACATGTCATTTCCCCACTTTTGTTGCTTTAACCCTAACTGATGCATTAATAAAGTTTTTTGCAATGAATTTCCTTACTTTTTGAAAAAGTGCAATATAACTAGTAAATGGCATGTGTTGGTGGGAGTACGGGGCCCCACCAAGCTGCCCATTTGTGCATAATGATATGCATCTGTGGGAGCATGGCCCCTCAGGACTGTGCGCTCCCACTTACACATAACTACGTAGCCATACAGCAGCCCTATAGGGCAAGAAACACTTGTAACACTAATTTTCCAACACCTCAGCAACCGTAGCAGCTATGAAAAAAATTCAAGTGCCATTGTAATCATGATAGCAAGACCTGTTCACGAGATGAGTGTATGAAATCTGTATCTCACATCGCTTCTGAGATACAGGCACTGACAAGCACTGAAAAGGCACCCTTGGAACCCTTGTAACATGTTTTTGTCAATACCTCTGTAACCGTAGAAAGTACGAAAACAATCCACTGCTGGTGTCATCTATGATTCCCAAACTTGTTTCAACAGCTTAGCTCACCAAAATGTGAGCTAAGATGTGGGTAGTGAAAAATCCGTATCTTGCCTTGTTTTCGAGATATGGATGCTGAAAGTCACTATGGGCACCGAAATGTTATCTTATGGGGAAAATTAAAACTTTGTCATACCATATCTATGAAAATGATTAACCTTTCAAGACCTAAATAGCATAATTCACATCTTTGGGGCATCCCTTAAATACCCTGAAAATTTCAAGCCAAAAGACCAAAATGTTAATTTACAGTGCAGTAACAACTTTTTAAAAAATGTAAAAATTCATAGTTTGTGAGGTAGCAAAATCCCTGAGTGCAAGGTCAATCCCCATTCATGAACTGTCAAAATCTCCATCTGCCAGTAATCCTTGACCATCATATTTTGTCCATTTGGTCAGTAAGTGAGGGGCAACGATTTTGTCACCTCGCAAAAGGGGATTGGCTGGCAGACTGGGATTTTGTCAGTTCACGGATGAGAATTTTGTCAGCTGATGAAAGGGGATTCAAAAAACCAATCCCCTTTCATGAGGTGACAAAATCCCAGTCCGTCTGCCTATCCCCTTACGCGAGGCAGCAAAATTCTTGACCGTCAAGTCAATCCTCATCTGAGAGAAGGGCCATCTGGTCCCTAAGTGACAGTCAGTGATTTTGCTGCCTCACAAGATGTGATTGTCTGGTGGACTGGGATTTTACACCTCATGAAAAGGGATCATAAACAAGTCACAGACGAAGAATTTTAAATATAAATCTTGGAGTGAACTGAGCATACTCAGAACCCCAAAATTAAAAATTAAATAAATTCAGAACGGATTAATATTTTTATTACCAAACCAATGCTGGATTGTTTTTTGACCCAAACTCTTTCTACACTCTACATTTCAGACCAAAACACCAAACGGTGTGGTCACAGCTCAATAGGCAAAAAACATGTCAATAGTGGCAAAAAATGCATTTTGCAGTGCTTTGCTGTGGAACGACTGTACACCTGACAAAAGCAAAACTTGGTAAGCCAAGAGATCTACCATATCAGACCACGCATTCCAAATTTTGTGCAAATCTGTTGAATGGTTGCAAAGTTATTACAGTGCAAAATTTGGGGTTTAACATTAACCTGCCTTCTCAACCCTAACTATAGTGGTGCTATTGTGCCACTACATACATATATCTGTGTGTATATATATATATATATATATATATATATATTATGGTAGCATGGTAGTGCTACCATAGTTAGGGTTGAGGAGACATTTACATGTTAAACCCAAAATTTTGCACCTTAATAACTTTGCAACTGTTTGACGGATTTGCCTGAAATTTGGAATACACAATCAAGACCCATATGCCTTGGGATCTGCCAAGTTTTGTACCAGTTGGATACATGGCTGTGAAGTTATTAAGTGTGATCTGCACATGCGTTTACACCTTTTCGGGAATTCTGCGGTCGAGCTTACAGGTCGCACGGTTTGTGCGACCGGCCCAAAATCTTCAGGGAACGTGCAGCCAGGGTTTCTGATGTGCCTTTTGAAGATTTCATGAAAAAATATTAAACTGTTCAAAAGTTATAGCAGTCCAAACTTCTGTTTTTTCCCCATAGGATAACATTACGGTGTTTGCCGTGCTTGAGGGCCCTCGTATCTCGAAAACGGTGTGAGATACAGAGTTTTTGTTGAATAAATTATAGCCCCTTATGGGGGCTACATATAAAATGAGCCAGGAAAGTGATAATACATATGATTTTTAAATTTCTTTTCTATGTCATACGGTTACTGAGATATAAGCAATTTACTATTACAACTACTGATTTTTGTGTTCTGAGAGTTATTATTTTGCATACATTCTTTCTACTCACTGTCTTTCTCTATACAGCTTTTGGGGGAAACCAGCCTGTGCGCTTACATTACTCTTAACATTACCATTTCTGCTTGCGGTTCCGTACCCGTTTCACTTACCGTTCTCGTTTACGCCACCATGTGCGTTACCCTTTGTGTTTTCATTTGCGGTTGCGTTTCTGTTGTTTTTAACATTTCTGTCTACAGTACTGTTCCTGTTTCTGTTTCACTTTGCGTCACCATGCGCATTACGATTTGCGTTTGCGGGCAAGTTTTTTTGCAACAGATACATATATATATATATATGGCAAAAAACTCCATTTAATGCCTCAGTTAGGGTTGTTCCACAGCGACAAAAGCGAGGAAATTCAATGTTAGGGTTGAAACCCCCTTTGCACCCCTCCAGCACACCCCCACAACTGGAATCAGGGTGTGCAGTGGGGTCATCGGTCCTAACTGTCACCCCATTCTCCTATTCCTCAGCTTCTTTCCACATGTGATGGGGTGACACTTGTGGCCGATGACCCCAATGTGCACCCCGATTCCAGTTGGGGGAGTGGTCTGGAGGGGTGAAAAGGGGGTTTCAACCCTAACATCGAATTTCCTCACTTTTGTCACTGTGGAACAACCCTAACTGATGCATTAAATGGAGTTTTTTGCCATATATATATATATATGTATCTGTTGCAAAAAAACTTTGTTAATGCATCAGTTAACATTGAAAGATAGAAACATAGAAGTTGACAGCAGATAAGGATGGCAAGGCCCATCCAGTTAGGGTTCCAGTGACAAACATTGGGAAATGAGGTGTTAGGGTTTCCAAATTTAACACCCAACCCCACCCTGCATGCACCAGAAGGCGTCGGGTATGTGCCTTGGGGTTGTCAGCACTAACGCTTACCCCATTCTTTGAGTAAATAATCTGAGATGGGTACAATATAGGAGAATGGGGTGAGTGTTAGGGCTGACAACCTCAAGGCACCCTCCTGACACCTGTTGGTGTGTGCAGAGTTGGGGTGGGGTGTTAGGTTTGGAACAAAGTTTTTTGCAACAAATTTTATTACTTTTTGAGAAAATATACTCATAGCCTTATTTGCTTGCTCCTATCCATCCAAGGGCCCTGTGCTGTCATCCATGCATGAGTATGGAGGGGCGGAGGGAATAGTTTTTTTATTATTGTAATCACACCACTACTCCACTGTGGGAGTACAGAGCCCTGAAGGCCCTGTACTCATTCCTATCAATCCACAATGGTCTAGGCCTGGTGCTTCCATCAGTGCACAATGCTCCCCAGTGGGAGAGCATGTCCCTTCAGAAACTGCATTCCCATCACTCCACAATCATATCATTATTTCTGTGCATGAGCACAGGCCCCTCTGGGCCCTGTGCTCCAATCAGAGGGGTCTGCACTCCCATCACTCCATACTGGCATCCATATTTGCATGTGGGAGTACTGAGCCCTCTGAGCCCTGTGCTCCCATCCATGTATAGTTTTTTAGAGACTGTAGTGGTATCCTTATTTGCCTGTGGGAATGCAGGGTCCTCTGGGTGCTGCTCTCCCATCTCATTTGAAGAAAAGGATGACTCCTTTTCCACAAATCACACAAAAGGATTTGCAAAAAGTTCGCTACTTTAAAAAAGCACATTTCCAGGTGAAGAATCAAAAATCTGACCACAGGAATTGAGGTCTACAGACCCTGATTAAGTAACAACAAATGTTGCCAAATTCCAAATCCAGGTATTTTTTGACTTTCTTAATTTGTTTTTGCCAACACTAAATGAAAAGAAAATGGCAGCAACATGGCAAGGGATTCTGCATTTGCGGCAAAGGTCTCTGTGTTTGCAGCAAAGGATTCAGCATTTGCAATAAAGAATCCTTTGTCAATTGGGTCATCTATCTGGTCCCATAGGAAATAATGGGAAACTTAGCAATGTAATAACTTTTGAATGGAATAATATTTTTTCACCAAACCATCGAAAGGCACTACTGTGACCCAAGACCTATATACCTGAAACATTTCATATCAAAATTAAGCACCGCTTTGACACAGTGGCACAACAATAAATTTTAACAAAAAATGTTTAATGTCACATTTTTAACCCCTCCCATATCTGCGCACCCACACATCCAACCAGACCAAAATGTATATATGGTCCCTGATGGCTCATTAAATATCTCATGCAAATCACTTAATTGGTTGTGAAGTTAATGAAGTGCAAAATTTTGAGTTAACATAGAAGTGATCACTGAACCCTAACTATACTGGCACAACCATACCAGTATAAGATAGATAGATAGAGAGATAGATAGATAGATAGATAAATAGATGGATGGATAGAGATATAATACTAGACTTAGTTTTAGTTGGTTGAATTCCCTAGTAATTGAAATATTTGAACAACTTTGGTTACCGTCGTGGAGGTAGCTTTAATTGTGTAACACTTATTTCAACACTATGTGATCCCCATTCAAGAATAATTCTTAGCAAATCAGGATGTGGACTAGAGCACAAAATTGGATAACTCACTGTGACAGAAATTCCTCACCAGGGACTTCAAGTTCACTGTCACACCATGGATTTTTACCAACAGGACCCAGGGAAACCTGTTTCTTACCTTCTCCTTTGTACAAGGTCAGGAAGGCCAAACACAATAACTGTGGGTGGAATGCCCCTTCAGAGATGGACTGCAAACAGAGTCCAGCAGAAATAGTATAATTACCCTTTTAAATAAAACAAGCAGTCACTGATTCTATGAAAATAGATGCTTTACTAAAAGACTACAAGTATTTACAACAGGAGTAATGTACAGTCAGACAAAAGGATTACAGTTTACTAGAAATGAAAATAAATAAAGTTACACCAGTCAGGTTGCAGATAGAAGAATCTGAGCAATTCTCACTTTAAAAACCTATTAATTTACCTGCTGCTGTCTGAAGAAAACATTATTCCCTAAGCTGCCTTTCTTACCAGACCTCTAGCTGCAGGACTCTGGGGTTCCAGATGTTCCAAGTCCAAGAGGAAGTGCTTTCTTACAGCACCTTAGTTTATTTCTTACTCCTTCGGGAAGGGGTCTCAACCCCTTTGAGTGACAGTCGTCCTCTTCCCCAGTGGACGTGTGTGTGTGTGTTTGTGTGTGGTGTGAGTGAGGATGGATGGATGACATCATTCAGGCCAGCTGGTTCACTCCACACCCACACCTGCTCTGACCACGTTTATGATTCTGTTTTGAAGAATGTCCAAGGTGTGTAACCCCATGTTTCTTGCCTTTTAAGCTGACTGAGGTGTTCAAACTGGTACTCTCCCCTCTGACTTACAGAATTTGTGGCTGAATGTCCCCAAAGAAACATTCCACTGAGCAACATTTGGCCAATGTTTCCCATAAGACCTGTTTGGTCATGTGACATCAGAAACTATGTTTGTGCCCACTTATGACAGCAACATTATTACATTAACAAAAAGAAATTACTAGATCCATCATGTCACATTTCCATCATGTCTACTGTTAATTATGAATTGGAAAAGCAAAAGTAAATCAAATAAAAAGAAACTTCAATCCATGTAAGCTACTTTAGTAGAACTAAGGAGAGATCATTTAAAACAATTAAATAGAAGGGCCCAAAAGAATTTAAAGATAAGCTGGATTCAGCCCAGCCCAAAATACTCAACTTTATGTGGAAAATAGCATGAACCACAACGGGTAATATTTCTTGCCCATCATCTATAATGTCATTTAAAGCTGATCTAAATGGGAAATTGGATGCTAATCCAGTTAATTCTGGTACTAGACTTAATGAAAACAACTTATCAGAAGACATTGAGGACTTACAGTCTAACTTATAAGACATTTAGGACTTACTGTCTAATGAAGTATTTCTAGAATTTAGAAAACACGGGACCAGTAAAGGCAGTAATTCTTTAACGCCCAAAGCTTCCAATATTCAAAGTTTCTTGGTCTAGAATGCTAAATGGACAAAGCCATCTAAATTCTTCTCTTCCTAAAAACTCCAGTATTGCTGAGGTAGAAAATTAATTTGGTAAATTTTAATTATCTAGGTTTTCCTGGGATCTCTTTCCTAACAGGGGAGGCAGCCCTGACAACAGACATAATAGTCTGTCTCAGGGTTCCCACTTTCCTCAGAAGGATACTGATGGTCCCTCAAGACCATCTGTTTTGTTAGATGGACTATTCAAGTACATTACAAATCCATATAATGCTAATGTTGTAATCTTAGAATGTTTATGGGTTCTTAAAGAATAAATTTTTGGTTTGAGAGCAAGTGTCATGGAAAATCAATTTATAATTAAGCATCTACTTGAAGAATATCTTAAGCACAATTATGAAGTAGATGAAAGTGGTTCATTTGTGGAAAAAATATAGATGAGAAATTGAAAATCCTATTAATAGTCAAAGATAACAAGTGTATACAAACCAATCTTCCAGTTCCTTTCTCTAGGGACATACTAATAGAGATTCCAGATTCTCCTATTAAAAAGAGGGGAAAAAAGTCACAGAAAAAAATAACAATAGTAATAGCTCTAAAAAAGTAAAATTAAAATCATGTGTCCTATGGAAAAGATATGTAAAAAGTCTAAACATCAAGCTAATCCTAATTAGAGGGCCAACATAATTAAAAAGAAGAAAATCTAACCAACAAGGATAGAGATGCAGTGAAATAAAATTTCACTGGCAAAACTGTGGCAAAATTAGTAATTTCGCTTTGCAAAATGTTTTGCAAAATTGTGGTGAAATTTCACAGTTTCATCCACTGGCTACCACAAATGCTGGTGTCTATTGGTCCCCCCAATCCCTGGCTGCTCACCAACCCAAATTTTGAAATACAAAATCATGCTCACTGATGTCTAGTGATCTCCTCCTCCTCCTCCCCCAGCCAATGACCTTTCCAAAGTTAAGTGAATAAATCAAGCTCCCCCCAGTTAACTCATTATTTTCCCTGGACCCCCAATACTAAAAAAAGAAATTCAGTCCCCACTCCCTGATGTTTAGGGAACCCCCTATCATGTTATCATAAGCTAGCACCCACACCACTCCCCCCAGTACCCCAAATCGGGCCACCAGCACAGCCCTCCACTTATCTCCATGGCCATCAGCCCAACTGGGTGCTTCAATGCATGAGTGCATGCTTGTACAAGCATGCGTTCATTCATTGAAGAGCTCAAGCTGGCTGCCAGCCATGGAGGTGAGTGGAGACCTATACCAGTGGCTAGATTTGGGTACTGGGGTGTGTGTCGGAGGGCGCTAGCTCATGATGATAGGATGGGGTGTGGGGATCCACTAGATATCAGGGAGTGTGAGTTTTATTTATTTATTTATTTATTTTTTAATAAAAGGAAATGAGGGGACCAGGGTAACTTGGGAGGATTTATTCAATTATGCCCAATGATCAGCTGGGTGGGGACTACTAGACACGAGGGTCAAAGAATAATTTGGGTAAGTGAGTGGCTGTGGTGGGGCGAGGGGACCACTAGACACCAAGGAGACATTTGACCACTGCAAATTTCACCAGCTGGTGACAACTTTTGCTGGTTTGTGGGTGAAATTGTGCTTACTCTGGGGGTGAAATTTTGCATTTTACCCTACAAAATATTTTGCGAAATGTGCCAATTATGCAAAACATTTCACAGAGTGAAATTTTTCAATTTTGCCCAACACTAAATATGGAGGGCTATCAATTACTGACTAATCCAATTAACAGAGACACAAATGTGACACAACCAAACACAAATATAGATTCAAAGACATTTTCAGAAATAGCATTTATTACCATTAAGTGACTCCAGAAAGATGAAAAGGAGACCCGGGAATCTTTAAGTCAAAAAGTAAAATGTTTCCTTTATTTAAATGAGACTGGAAAACACATCCATTATTTAGCTATCTTTACAAATAAACCAAGAAAAGTATTGCTGTTCCTATCTTCTGCAGCTCTAGCAAGGAAAATCTGGGAAGAGAAGTCAAATCCGGGTGTAGTTGGAATATCCATAACTAAACCAACATATATAAACATTTTAACTGACAAATGGGAAGAACTGTTGATCATGATTGAAAATATTCCCCAAATAGAAAACTGAATCATAATCCAGGGTGTACAGTATAATGATTGTGAAATTGAAGGAACATGACAGAAAAAAAACAAAAAATGAGCTACTTGTTAAGGCTAACTACCCCCTTATCAAATTTTAAAGTAATATGACCAATTGACAGCCAGGGGCATTTTTGTTCACAAGCTATCTTAATAGCCAGGGGCAAGCTAATTTTTAATGAAATTATGGGCAAAAGAAACTTTTATATTGATTTAGGCCTGACATGAAACCTTTAATCCATGATCAGCATTTTGTAACCTTCCACAGCCTCTTAATAGGCAACATGTGTTAGATAAAATCTTGATGGATCTAGTCATGATTATTCCCAATGAACAAAACTCAAGTAACTGCAACTTAGAAAGGATGTTAAAGCCATTAATGATGTTTGGTTGGGAAATCCCACAAATAAGTCAATAAGGAGAAAAAAAGAGGACAATCATTGACTTCCTAAAGTGGACATTAAGAGTTGAATTAGATTAAGATTCAATTGAAGGGATACAAAAAATAATGCTTTGGATTCTCAGATTGATATTTATTTTAAAAACAACCATACTGCACAACAGGTTCTTAAGAAATCAGAAGTACTGGATGCTATTGAGAGTTGCATCTTGTACATGGAATCAATATTTACTAATGCAAGTAACACAGATGATGTCAATGGCCTTTGTTCTGTTGCAAATGTAGTTGAGGATATTGACCCACTTTCAGATTACCTCTGGAAAGTCAAATCTGGTAATTTGGATGAAAAAACTAAGGAATGACCAGATAATCTAGATCAAATATCATTTAGGAATAATAGATTATCACATAGCCTTAAATGGTTATCCTGGAAATAGGTGGTTTAGCCTGTAAGCTAGCTGATAAAGATTGCATTACATGTATTCTTTCACATTATATCATTATCTCACAAGAGATGTGGTGGGACAACTGATCCCTGTATGCTGACTGGCTGTAATATTTTCCAGATAAAGGCTAGGAGATTGGCTAAATCAGGTAGGAACAGGATGGGCTTACACACAACAGTTAAATTACAGAAGAATCTCATTTCTTTGTTACATCCCACTAGTTTTGATAATTTACTAGTTGTAAAAATTCTGGTTTTAACATAAAAGCTTTTACATATAAATGCTTATATTCTACCTAATAATTCTTCATGTAATTTTGCAGAAAACTAGGGGAAGTCAAGTGCCATTTTGGCATAAATCATTGATGAACATATTGACTGAGAAGTTTCTATAACTGGAGATTTTAATGCTAGGATATCCTTGAATTACAGTACCCTAATTAAAGATGATCCAGATGATGAATATCAGGAAAAAATCTAAATAAATAACAGTTTGAATCATCTTGTTAATTCTAAGCATGAGAAAACAAATGAAGCTGGCAACCATCTAATAAAACATCTCTAGGATTTGGACTTAGTCCTTATTAATGGAAAAGTATTAGTGATGGTAAAGGAAATTTTACCTAAAAGTCAGCAAATGGAGCCTCAATGATCAAATTTGTTTGTCACAAATATTAACTCCCTGGACAAAATTATCAATCTTGAAATTTTGGAAAGAATAAAATCACCACATTTCTCAGTATAAAATGCATCTAAATTATATAAGACAGCTAGAAATGTACTCAAATAATGTTGCTGATACTAAAGAATTCTTTCATTCCACAAGATTGAAAAGTACACAATTTGATCCCCAGCAAATAGAATGCTGCCTAAACTAAATACATATTCAGAAATATAGACAAGACATTTTAGCTTCCTGTGGTTCTTTACATAGCATTTATTATTGGGAGAAGATGTTAAAATGTATAACCCCTCTCCTTCATAGACAGGCAATTAATCATGGGAAGTCTGTCTCATGGTTTAATAATAAATGTAAAGTGACCAAAACTGAAGGAAAGAAATTGATAAGAAAGGCAAAGCAAGATGAATCCAAATCTAATTTATAGTTACTGAATATGAAACAGAAGAAATACAATAAAATGTTAGCTCAAGAAAATCAGTATCACAGAAAATGATTATGGCAAAGCTTACAACAGGCAGCATTAGAAAATAATATTAAACAGTTCTGGGGTTTGCTAGCCAAAGGCTGTAATTCTTACACTTTGTCTCAAAAGAATCACAGGTGAGGAGGTACAGGCAAAGTGGGCAAGCATTAAGGATGCAATACTTGAAGCAACATCCCATTGTGTTAGACAGAAAAGGAAGTGCAGAAGAAGAAGGAAACCACTTTGGTTCTCAAATACAGTAGCAGAAAAGGTCAGAGCCAAAAGGCTGGCCTTCAGGAAATATAAGGGAACACAGCGATGAAGATAGGAGGCATACCAAACTGCCCTAAGGGAAGCAGGCAAGGCAGTAAGGCAGGCAAAGTCCCAAACTGAGGAAACACTAGCACGAACAGTAAAGAAGGTGACAAGACTTTCTATAGATACATTAGTGAAAGGAGAAAGTCCAGAGGGGTATTGCTAGCTTAATGGAGAAAAGGAGCAAGTGAGGAGGAGGACCCTAAAGGCATATATCCTAAATAGATACTTTGCTCAGTATTTACTGAGAGAAGGTAGGCAGGGCTCACAGCTCAGCATCATGGACACAGGGGGGAGGTGAGCACTCCTCCTTCACAAAAGAAAGGGTCCTACAAGAGCTATAGGCCCATGGTGGATAAGGCAATGGGACCTGATGGCATACATCCCAGGGTACTTAAGGAGCTAAAGGAGGAACTAGCAGAGCCATTAGCAGAATTGTTTAGTGAGTCTCTGAGCACAGGAGAGTCCCAGAAGACTGGAGAAGGGCTCATGATCCCACTCCACAAGAGTGGTAGCAGGGAGGAGGCGGGAACTACAGACCGGTCAGTCTCACCTCAGTAGTGGGCAAGATTATGGAGGCACTCTTAAGGAAAGGATAGTGCAACACCAGGAATCCATAGGGGCACAGGATCCAAGACAGCATGGGTTTACAAAGGAAGGTCCTGTCAAACTAATCTCATAGATTTCTTTGACTGGAACCAGAGTGGTGGACCAAGGGGAGCAGTTGATGTAGCCTACCTTGACTTCAGCAAAGCTTTTGACACTGTTCCACATAGAAGATTGATAAATAAGCTAGGTAGGCTCGGGGTGGTCAGAAGTTGGTCAACTGGGTGGCAAACTGGTTGACTGGCAGAAACAGAGAGTGGTGGTAAATGGTATACAGTCAGAAGAGATGCAAGTCACAAGTGGGACCTCAGGGATCAGTCCTGGGCCAGTCTATTCAACATCTTCATTAGTGACCTCACAGATGGACTAGAGGGTAAGGCTTGTCTGTTTGCAGATGACACCAAGATCTGCAACAGAGTAGATGATCCAGATGGGGTGGGCAGAATGGGAAGAGATCTGGATAAACTAGCAGAATGGCTGAAGAGTGGCAACTGGGATTTAATGCAAAGAAGTGCAAAATCATGCACATAGGGAAGAGAAACCCTGAAGCCACTTATAGGCTGGGAGGGAGTTGCTAGCAGTCACAAAGGAAGAAAGAGACTTGGGCATCATCATCACTGATGACCTGAAATCATCAAGCAGACCTCCTAAAGCAGTAGGTAAGGCTAGGGGGTGTTAGGGTGTATTAGTAGGGGCATCACAAGTCGTAAGAGGGAGGTAATAATCCCTCTGTACAAGACATTGGTTAGGCCCCATCTGGAGTACTGCGTGCAGTATTGGAGGCCACACCTTCGAAAGGACATTAACCAAATTGAGGCAGTCCAGAGAAGGGCAACCAAAATGGTGCAGGGACTGCATCAGAAGACATATGAGGACAGATTAACAGAGCTCAATATGTATACCCTTGAGCAAAGGAGGGAGAGAGGTGATATGATCGAGGCATTCAAACACCTTAAGGGCATAAACAAGGTGAAAGAGTCTAACATGTTTAAATATAAGAAAATAGCAGGACAAGAGGACACAGCATGAGATTAGAGGGAGGCCGATTAAGAGGGATGTGAGGAAATTCTTTTCACAGAAAGGGTGGTAGATGTATGGAATGGCTTACCACAAGAAGTGGTGGCTATGAATACAGCGCAGGGCTTCAAACATGCATGGGATAGGCATAATGGAGCAATACAAATGACTATGAATAGATAGGTCACTGACAAAGGCCAATGGCACATTTATAAGGTAGAAAAAGAAATGGGCAGACTGGATGGGCCTTGCGGTCCTTATCTGCCGTCAACTTCTATGTTTCTATGTTTCTGTGATGATTATATGCAACTGGCTCAATGGGAAAAGCACTTTAAAAAGCTTTATTTTACCCCTGAGGAAGAATCAAATTAGAAGTTACAATTTACAGTGCAACAGATTATTATAATTTCATATCAAATTCCTGTCTGCGTTTCACAAACTGAGATCAAGGTGTCAGTTCTCAAAACTAAGAATGGCTAAGCACCAGACCCTGATAGGGTAGTTTCAGATATATTTAAATTCTTCACAAACTGGTGGATCCTACTGCTACACCATCTATATAATTACATCTTACAGTCACATTAATTTCCAGACTCTTGGGCAGGAAATATTATATTCCCTAGTCAAAAAAAGGGTTCATTAACAGACCCATATTGCATGATAAGTCTGATAGATACTACTCACAAAATGTTTTCCCATATCATAGTGACAAGATTAGAGCAATGGGTGGAAGTAAATAAGATACTTGAAGAAGTTCAACATGGTTTTAGGAAAGGTAGAGCAACTACACAGCATTGTATGTTTTTTTCTTTCTCATCTTATAATTAAATATGTAGTAGTAAAAAGGAATACACTTTTTTGCTGTTTTATTGATTTAAGGATGGCTTTTGACAGTTTAAGTAGAAAGCATTTTGGGTAACATTATATCATTCAGGAACTGATGTGCATTTATTGGATGTCTTGATTAGATTACACAAAGACACCTGGGCACTGATTCACCAAACAAAAATTGCAAAGGCAATGTAAAACTTTGTATTGTGTATTGCAATTGCTCAGGGGTCCAAAAGTGCCATTCATAGTTGGATAGCACACTACACTATCCAACTGTCAATAGGGCTAGTCTGAGACAGCGGTAACCCCATTACCACCAGTACTACCTCAGCAGTGCCCCTCAACATGCAGCCAGGGGCATGGTCCCACAATGAGTAGTGCAGGCATGCTATTTCCTATTCACAAAGGAAGCCATGCAAATGAGTCCATTGGGCATGCAAGGTGCTATGTGGCCATTTGCATGCCCATTATGAGCCTATTAGCATAGGCTGTGGTGAGTGTAGCATGGCCCCCAACCCCCATCTCTGATTGTCATCTCAAGAAATAAAGAAATGAACAGTCCATGGTAGCTGTGGTGTCCCCATCTCCGATTGCTGGCCCATTTAAAAAAAAAAAAAAACAACTCCCTGGTAGTCTGTACAAAGAAAACAAAGAAACACAGAAGGAGGAAGATAGAGGAATGTATTTGGAAAAGCTAAAGGAGGTGGAAAAAGAAGTCAGAAAGGTCAAGGTACAGACAGAGGAAAGAACAGACAAGGCAATTAAAAAAGGAGACAAGATCTTTTTCAGATACATTAGAGAAAAGAGAAAAAATAGGGGTGTGATTGTGAGACTAAAAAGGGAAGAGAGGGGGTCAACAGAAGGGGACTATGAAAAAGCATAAATCCTGAAAAAATAATTTTGTTCAGTGTTCACTGTAGAAGGGGATGGGAGGGGGAACCACAGCTAGTTGTAAGGACTACCAAGGGGAGGAGTGTAGATACCAGTCCATTCACAGTAGAGGGAGTCCTAAAGAATGAGAAAAACTGAAAATAGATAAAGCAATGAGACTGGATGGAACACATCCCAGAATTCTAAAGGAAGTAAGAAAGGAACTAGCAGGACCACTGACAGCCTTATTCAACAAATCATTAGAAACAAGTGTGCTTCCAGCACACTGGAAGAGGGTGAATGTCCCTCTCCGTAAGAGCAGGATCAAGAAGGAGGCTGGTAACTATAGGCCAGTCAGCCTAACCTCAGTGGTAGGAAAATTGATAGAATCATTACTCAAGGAAAGGGTTGTGACATACCTTGAGTCCAGCAGACAGCAGGATACAAGACAGCATGGTTTCATGGCAGGCAGGCCTTGACAAACAAACCTGATAGATTTCTTCCACTGGTTTACAAGGGAGATTGATCAGGGAGGGGCGGTAGATGTGGCCTACCTGGATTTTAGCAAGGCCTTTGATACCATCCCACATAAAAAGCTATTAAACAAATTGAGCAGCCTAGGAGTCAGATCCGGGGTAGTTAACTGGGTTAAAAATTGGCTGAGCAATAGGACACAAAGGGTAGTAGTGAATGGAGTCCAGTTCATAGAAAGGGATGTGCCCAGTGTGGTGCCTCAGGGACTGATGCTAAGCCCAGTCCTCTTTAATGTCTTCATAAGTGACATTGCAGAGGAGCTGAAGGGGAAGGTGTGCCTCTTTGCAGATGACACAAAGATCTGCAATAGGGTGGACACACCAGATAGGGGTGGAAAGAATAAAAAGGGATCTGGACAAGCAGGACTGGTCAAATGTATGGCAGTTGAGATTCAATACAAAGAGGTGCAAAATGTTGCACTTAGGTCATGGGAGCACAAGAGAGGACTACTCATTGGGGGGGTGTACTGTCAGCCACCAAACAGGAGAAGGATCTAGGAATAATTATATCTGAGGACATAAAGGTGGTCGGACAGTGTGAGAAAGTGGTTAGAAGGGCCAGCGGGGTGTTAGGGTGCATAGGGAGAGGCATTACAAGCAGAAAAAAGGAGGTGGTGATGCCACTATGCAGATCATTAGTGAGACCTCATCTGGAGTACAGTGTCCAGTTTTGGAGGACGCATCTCAGGAAGGAGATAGACAGAGAGGAGGCAGACAAAAGAAAGGCTACAAAAATGGTACAGGGGCTGCACCAGAAGTCATATGAGAAGAGGCTGAAAGACCTCAATATGTATTCTCTAGAGATGCAAAGAGAGAGGGGGGGGACATGGCAGAGATGTATAAATACCTTAAAGGGATCAAGCATCTTTCTGAAAAGAAAATGGACAAGAAATAGGGGACATGAGATGAAGCTGGAGGGAGGTAGAATCAGGGATAATGTGAGGAAGTATTTCTTTACATAGAGAGTGGTGGATGTTTGGAACAGCCTTCCCGCAGGGGTGGGAGGGGCAAAATGGTTGAGGAGTTCAAAAATGCATGTGACACACACAAGGGAACACAAGAAAAAGTGAAGAGTAGGAAAGCCGCAGATCAGCTACAGTCTGCAGCATAAGTTAAAGGTAGAAAAATGGTCAGACTAGATGGGCCAGGCAGTCCTTATCTGCGAACAAACTCTATGTATCTTTGTATGAATCTATCTATGTCTAGTGATCCTTCTCCTCCCCCAACCACTGATCACCATCCCATTGATAATAACAAAATATGTTCCTGGTGGTCTAGTGGTCCTTTCCCATCCCTGACTGCCAATCACCATCCTGTTGATTATAAAACATATGTCCCTGGTGATCTAGTGGTTCTGCCTCCTCCCCAATCACTGATCACTGGCCCTGTAGTTGGAAAAAAAAAGTATTCCTTGGTGATGGTGGTTTCCCCCTCCCTGTGATCGCTGATCACCACTCCAATATCAAATAGTGCTATTCCCTGGTGCTCTAGTGGTCCCCCTCACTGATCGCCAGCCCATTATCACATATAAATACTTCCTGGTGGTCTAGTGGTCCTACCCTCACTGATCATCAGCCCGATATCACATATAGATACTCCCTGGTGACTAGCAGTCCCTCTCCCCACCTGATCACCCACCCAATCTTGTCAACATATTTCCTGGTGTCCAGTGAAACACCCCCCAGATCCATTCCCCTTTATAGTCAATAGCAACATTCCGTTGGTGGTTTTGTGAACTCCCCTTCCCTAGCCTCGATCCCCAGTAAGTGGATTAACAGCTATTCCCTGGTGCTGTAGTGAACACCCCACCCCGGCAGGTAGTGTCCCTCCATCACACTCCCCTCCATCCTGAACCCAAGCCATCAACCAGCAAAATCCTCCTGTCCACCATGGCTGACTGCCAGCTGAACTGTGAATAAGTGAGCACTGTATGCAGTACATGCTCATTGACTTTGATTGACAGCTCTGTCAATCAATGTCAATGAGTGTGTACTGTATATAGTACTCATTACTCATTAATTGACAGCTCAGTCAGTGGCCAACCATGGTGGAGGGAGTAGGGCTGTGCTGGCTGCTGGCTTGGGTTCAGGTTTTGGGGAGAATGGGGTGGTGGGACACTACCTGCTGGGGTGGAGTGCACTACACTACCAGGGAATAGCTGTTTATCTACTTACTGGGGATCGAGGATAGGGAGGAGGAGTTCACTAGACCACCAGGGAAATGTTGCTATTGACTATACAGGGGATTGTGTTGGTGGGATTACACTGGACATGATGAAATATGTTGACAACATCGGGTAGGTGATCTGGTGGGGGGATGGACCGCTAGCCACCAGGGAGTATCTGTATGTGATATCGGGCCAGTGATTAAGGAGAGGTGGACACCGGACCACCAGGAAGTATCTATATGTGATATTAGGCTGCCGATGTGAAAGGGGCTGCCTCTAGAGCACCAGAAAAGATCACTATTTGATATAAGTCTCGTTATCAAGGGGGGAGGGAGAACCACTACCACCAGGGAACAGTTTTGTTTTATTATAGGTCCAGTAATCACTCTTCGGGGGGGGACCACTACCACCAGGGAATACTTTATTTTTTTTTAACTACAGGCCACTGATTGGTAATCAGAGAAGGGGAGGAACCACCACTAGACCACCAGGAACATATGTTTTATAATCAATGGGATGGTGATCGGCAATCAGAGGAGGGGAGGGACCACTAGACTACCAGGAAGCAGTTATTTGTTTAACATTGGGACAGTGATCGGTGATGGGGAGGACCACTAGCCACTATGGGCTGTTCATTTCTTTATTTCTTGTGATTGATTTTGAGATGGGGATGAAGGGGGAACCACTACCACCAGGGAATACTTATTTTTGTTAACTATAGGGCTGATGATCCACGATCGGGGGACAGCCATAAGCAGGCAATACTTTATTTTATTTACCTATAGGGCTATCGATCAGTGATGGGGGGCACTGCAGTACCTCCGCCAGCCATTAGGGTTGGGGGATTAAAGCAACACGGCGACGGTATCTGCACAAGGAAATACAAGAAAGGCCCTTGCGTGGGGCAAATACTTTGTAAATCAGACAGTGCCAATATTTTCATCCCTTCCCCTTCATTTGGATTGTGGTCCCCTCTACAGTTTGCCCCAGCACAAACTGGGTTTGAGGGCACTAACCAGGCTTTTGTGAATACCAACTTGGCATGAAACCCAGTTTGTGCTGTGCAAAAAGGGCTTGCGCTGGGGAAAAGTTTTGTGAATCTTGCCTTGTGTACAATATAAACATTTATCTGGGAAGATAGATGCTAATATGGGAGTCATCAAAGGTGCATTATAGCACCTTTACTATTCAATTTATACATTAATACATTGACATCCCAGTTGTTCAGCCAATAATGTATCTCATCAAAAGTTAAAAATTACTCAATCTCTTGCTGGCCCAGTGACACTGAGGGTTGAGGCACTGGATGCCTTACCTCACACCACGCTGGTGACCTGGCTTCATGAATGACCTCGGGAAGTCAGAGAGCCAGCACAAAGTGGGGAGGGAACGGGATTGAGCAGTCAAAAGGCAGCTCTCCTCTTCCGGGGTGGTCGTTCCCCCCCATTAGTTCCAGTCCCACTGGGTAGCAGTCTGATGGGCAGTATAGGCAGGAAGGGGAAGCAGCATAGTGGGAGGGTGCCCTGAGGTGTGGTGTGCATGTGCCTCCACACGGTTGTGGATGCTCAGGATCAGGGATGGGAGAAAACTGGGAGAAAAAGCCTACCAAAAACAAAAAACCAAAAAAATTAGGATTCAGTTTCTTTTCTTACATATGCAATGTGATATTTATTTTTATGTCCCTTTTGGGGTTGCGGGGAAATTCAATAAATTTAATATAGAATGTCAACAGAAATACCTAAAAGTTTAAATTGCAAACTGTTAATACCTATGATTACTGTGGAATCTGGTATAGTAAGGACATGAAATGGAAACCCCATGTTTATTATATAAAACAAAAAGTACAGTCTATTGTAAATGAGGTTATTAAATTTATGAAAAATTACAGTGGCAACTCTGTCTCAGGTTGTCTTAAAACAATAAATGCCAAAATTAAGGCGTCAATTCTTTATGCTTCAGAAATATGGGGAATAACAATGTCAGATTCACTGGAGAAAATTTAAAACAAATTATATAGATACTTACTTAATCTTGCAGTTTGTGTACTGGAATGCATATTACAAGTGGAGTTAGGTCCATAGTGCATAGAGACACTAATTAAGAATAGACTGTCAATCTTTCTTTGCAATCCATTAACCCTTTCTGAATCAAGACTACCAATAAAATGTCTTGCGGAAACAAATCAGATACTCGATTAAAGGCTGTCATTTTCTTTATACAGTATCATTTTTTTAAAGAAAGAGATTTACTTAATAGGCCTTGCTAATGTAATGAATAATATCTGCAGAACATCAAGAATTAAAGTAATTGACCAAATTAAACAGAGATTTAAGGATGTTTCTGCCCTTGCGAACAAGGCTGCCACCTAAAATTCTAAAATCTTTGTTTCTTTTAATCTCCTGAGACAAAAAAACTTGGATTGTATTCAAGATAAGAAAAGAAGTCTGTATACCAAATTTAAGCTAGAATTGTTCCATAGTAACCAGTTATACTATAGACAACATAGGAAGGAGATTCCTTCACCTTTTTTGCAATTGTGGAAATGGTGAGATACTGTAGATGATCTTGAACACATATTATTGAAATATCCTCTCTTTAAAGAACAAATGAATAAATATTTAGGAAACATTCTCTCTACATTATATTATCCCCTCTCTAGAACTGGCCATCTTTTTCTTTGCTAACTCCAATAGATATTAAATAATGTTACATGGTTTATTAAGGATTTGAATCTACTATAATTAGTTTCTTTGAATCAAACTTTTGTTGCCTGACCTCGAGACACCACCCTTTATAACAGTTCTGTTTTTAAGCTAGGATTGTTTTATTATCCAAGTACACTGTGACATTTCAGGATGAATGTTGAGATGCTTTTGAAGTCCACTAGACATTATCCAAAGGTTTGGTATGGGATTACAGATTACAGTATGCTGCAAAGAGATGTAGTTAGCCAGCTCCACATCTTACAGAGTTCTGTTTATGCTTGGAATTTTTCAGTGTTAACTAAAGTCATCACAAGATTCAGCCTGACTTTCTGCTAAAATGTTTTGTCTATCCTCAATAAAAAGCTTTTATAGTTTTTACATTTGTGATATTAGGGGATTGAGACCCCAAGATCACAATATTTATTATAAACTGATTGCTGCTTAAACTTGCTCTGCTTTGTTTTAAATTGTTGTAATGACTTTGAAGCCAAACAAATAAACTGAACTGAAATACCAATATTAAACTAAAAAATTAGTTTCATTGTTGACATTAAAAAAAAAAAGAACCTCAGCTGTCCCATCCATTAAAGATCAGCCGAATTTTGTTGGATCTGCCTTAATGATGAGCAGTAAACAGCCTGATCTACAATGCACAAAATTAATTTATTTGTGACAAAGTTAGTCCAGTTCCTGTGGCGATTAAAGTAAGTGTAACTGGATCCAAGTGACCCAGCTACAAAGCACTGTTGATTAATATGGTTCCAATAAGTGGCATTAGTGTATGAACTCTTAAACCATGGTAAATAACCTTATTTTACAAGGCTTATTTTTTTCTCACCTTCTGATATGTTAATTAGTATGTTTTATATTAGAAAAGCACAATGCAACTACATAAAACATTGTGTTGCTATAGTTTTTTTTCTCCCATACTTATAACATTAAGGAAAAGGAACATAATTGTGGGGCAGCAAACATGCAAACATCTTTGAGAGGGAGGTAACAAACAGGATTATGGAGCTGTATAAATTGGTGTACGAGGGATTTTTTCCAGCTGTGCCTCAAGCAAAGGGAAATATAGGAGAACAGAATGCAGACATGTAGAGTGAAGAAAAGGAAGCAGTCAGTCATTTATGTATTCCAATATACTGTAGGGTCTTCACTAACAGTGCCCTGATGCTGCTTGTCACTGTTACGTTTCATAGTCAGTCAGAAGGCTGTGGATCTAAGACTAGACGCCAGCATTTCCAGTCCCTGGTAAGGATGTTAAGTTAATCAATGAGGCACCCCACAGCAGGAGCAGGAAGATCTAATTAAAATTAAATTGAATTTCTCCACACACACCTGACTTCACCTGATCAATCAGGTTGCCTTAGACCTCATGCCACATTTCTTATTTTTTCCATGTATTTTTTTGGTTTTGTATGTTTTGCCTCACATGCAATCAGTGCCAACTTTTGCAATCCAACTATGCACTCTTTATGTAGAGTATGTTGGCATTCATTCAGCTCAGAATATGTTGATTTGGCTTCTACAGCATTCACAGATGTCCTTCCCATACACGGCTCCCCATGGGTTACACAGGCTACATGTTGATGCTGAATGTTATGTAATCAAGCAAGGGTAGGGAGAAGGTATGGACTCTTTATGCTGACATTCTGGTAATGGCATGGAAAGGTTCAGAGACAGGAAAGTTATATGGACTGGGAGGGCTGCCATACTTGCTTTATGCCACTCCACAACTCTCAAAACAACCATAATTAGACGAGCAGACTGAATGGACCTCTGTTTCTTTTCCTCCTGGAACATTTCTATGTTTCTACATTTCATTAAAGGACTGAAGTGTCCCTAGACCTCTAGTATCCTGTGGAAGTCTTGGATGCATAAGTGATAATTTCACTCCAACTGCTTTCTGCTGTGTGTTGTCCCATTCACAGGGGTATACATCAGCAGCACCTGCCAGTTCTCAGTATGGCTTTGAGAAACACAGGTTCCACTCTAATTAAGATCTGGGTATCTGATTGGATCCCTGGCTTCTGGCTACATGCAAACAACTGACATCTCCTATCCCTACTTCAGTCATGCCTCAGATGCATAAGTTACAGCGAGACTACTGAAGTCATACCATCTCTCTACCAAGTCGTTCATGCCAATGCAAATGTCATTGACCATCTTGCATGGCCTGAAAAGTTGAGGGAATGATCCACCTTATCTCCTCCAGTGGTTCTGCTCATGCTTGGAGAGGAGATTCTCTATTTTCTAACTCAGCAGTGCATTTTTGTAGAAAAGTAAACAGATATAGAATAACAGGAAGAAGATGAGGAGGGATCAAAGCAACAGAACTAAAGAGTAAACAGGGAGCAGATGAGGCACTCTGGGTCACCACGGAGACAGGAAATGGCACCACAATCCGCATGGAGGTTGTATACAGACCCCCATCTCAGGGGAAGGGAATGGACAAGGAAATGACAGAAGGCATCTTTAGGATGGCAGAAAAAGGGGAGGTATTGTTGATGGGGGACCTGAATATGCCAGATGTTAACTGGAGCACCTTTGCTGCAGGTACATCCAAGAGCAGGGTCATTCTTGATGCCCTACAAGGGGCATGCCTCAGACAGCTAGTATTGGAACCCACTCAGGAGGAATCAATCTTAGACCTGGTACTCTTAAATGGGGACAGAGAAAGAATCTCAGATTTTGAAGTGGGCAGCGATTTGGGAACAAGTGACCACCAAACGGTGTGGTTCACGATAAACCCAGCCATACAATCAAGCCATACAAAAGCAAGAGTATTGGACTTTAGGAGGGCTGACTTTGGGAAAATGAGAGAGTGCCTCAGAAAAGCACTAGCAAACAGGCAAGAAGGAGGGGTGGAGGAACAATGGGGAGTAATCAAAACAACCATCACAGAGACAACAAGCCTTTGTGTAAAGCAAATCAACAAAACACAACAAAAGAAAAAAACACTATGATTCTCAAAAGAGGTGGCAGGGAAGGATAAGGAGAAAAGGATAGCATTCAGGAAATATAAGGAAACACAGAAGAAGCAGGACAGAGAACTTTATCAGTTAAAGCAGAAAGAGGCTGAGAAGGCAGTCAGAATAGCAAAGGGCCAAACCCAGGAAAGAATAGCCAACTCTGTTAAGAAGGAGGATACAACCTTTTATAGGTATGTTATGGAGCGAAGAAAGACTGAAGGATGGATACTGAGGCTTAATAAAGGTGAGGGAATGTGGGTAGAGGATGACAGTGAAAACGCAGGGATACTGAACAAATATTTCTGCTCAGTATTTACAAAGGAAGAGGGGAGGGTACCTAAACCAAACAAGAGAAACAATCTGAAGACGTGGGGTCGATACCAGTCCATTTACAGAAGAAAGGGTTCTGAAAGAACTAATAAAATTGAAGGTGGACAAAGCAATGGGGCCTGATGGGATTCACCCAAGAATTCTAAAAGAACTAAGGCTACAACTAGCGACACCGCTGACTACTCTCTTTAACAAATCATGGGAGGATGGGATAGTACCTGAGGACTGGAGAAGGGCAGATGTGATTCCTCTTCACAAAAGTGGGAGCAGAACAGAGGCAGGAAACTACAGACCAGTTAGTTTGACCTCAGTGGTAGGGAAAATGATGGAATCACTTCTGAAGGAAAAAAATTGTTGAGTATCTAGAGGCCAGTGGGGCACAGGACCCAAGGCAGCATGGATTCATGATGGGAAGGTCATGTCAGATGAATCTAATAGATTTCTTTGACTGGGTGACCAAAGCAGTAGACCAGGGAGGGGCTGTGGACATGGCCTACCTAGATTTTAGCAAGACATTTGATACAGTCCCACACAAAAGATTAACACACAAGTTAGCCAGCCTGGGAGTGGGTCCCAAGATGGTAGCCTGGATAAAAAATTGGCTGGACAACAGGACGCAAAGGGTAGTAGTAAATGGAGTCCACAGTGAAGAAAGGAGGGTTACTAGTGGGGTACCGCAGGGTTCAGTACTGGGACCGGTCCTTTTTAATTCTTTATAAGTGACTTTACAGAGGAACTGGAATGAAAAGTATGTCTCTTTGCAGATGACACAAAGATCTGCAACAGGGTTGATACACAAGATGGAGTGGAAAGGATGAGAAGGGACTTGGCAAGGTTGGAGGAATGATCAAATGTATGGCAGCTCAGATTCAATACAAAGAACTGCAAGGTAATGCACCTGGGAAACAAAAACCCAGGGGAAGAGTACACAATGGGGGGTGAGATACTGACAATAGTAAAAATGGAAAGGGACCTGGGGGTAATTATATCAGATGACCTAAAGGTGGGCAAGCAATGTGAGAAGGCAGAAAGGAAGGCTGGAGGGATACTGGGATGCATAGGGAGAGGCATCAATAGTAGAAAACAGGAAGTTGTTATCCCTTTGTACAGACAGTTGGTGAGACCCCACCTGGAGTACTGTGTGCAGTTCTGGAGACCCCATCTCTGCAAAGACATAGACAGAGTGGAGGCTGTCCAGAGGAGGACAACCAAAATGGTGCAGGGTCTGCACCAGAAAACATATGAAGAAAGACTAAAGGACCTTAATATGTATACCCTTGAGGAAAGAAGGGAGAGAGGGGACATGATAGAAACTTTCAAGTACCTCAAGGGAATCAACAAGAAAAAGAGATGCGCCAGAACAAGGGGGCACAATTTGAAGATTGAGGGGGGACCGCTCAGAGGTAATGTGAGGAAGTATTTTTTCACGGAGAGGGTTGTGGATGCATGGAACAGCCTCCCTGAGGAGGTTATGGAGTCAAGAACAGTGGGGGAATTCAAGAATGCATGGGACAGACATAAGGCAATCCTAGTGGGGGGTAGGAGGAAGTAAGCTGTTGGTTAACTAGGATCTGCAGTTTATCAGTTAGGTAAGAAAATGGGCAGACTAGTTGGGCCAAGCGGTCCTTATCTGCTGTCAAATTCTATGTTTCTATGTTATTGGGCAGCTCAAGTTTCTTTCTGCTCTCTCTGCTTTGGGGGTCTGGGAGACTACATATAGTAGATCATACAGCTTGCAATAGCTTCAGCAAACAAATACATTATAGTGGCATGGTAGTGCCACTGTAAGGTTCAATAAACACTTTAAGGTTAAATTACACTGTTTAGCTTTTTATATCTTGGCTGTGACAGATTTTCACAAAACCTTTAAAAGAGTAGTCTGCAGCCCAGAATCTCCTGACATGGCTAGTTTGGTGAAATCTTTGTAAATCATTTATATTTGCTAAAGATGGCCAAAAACTTGAAATGTATCCATTTCTTTACTGGCCAGTGGGTCACATTATTTCTTTCTCACTAAAATTTGTGATTTAAATTGCTAAGGAGCGGCTAATATTGCACAAACAAAATCTGGTTGTTATCTTTGTTCCTAGTTGCAGGATTGCGCACCACCAGAGAAAGAAATTATGTCCAGGGAAAACAGAAGGTCCAGCCATGTGAGCCATAATTTAGTGGTTAAGAGCACCGGGACAGTATTCTGGGGGCCTGGGTTCAGATCCCAGTGAGTCACATTATTTCTTCTGACTATTGCTTAGCAGTGGCTAATACTGCACTCCAAAAAACCAAACAAACAGCAAAAAAAAAACAAAAAAAACAACACATCTGATTATTTTCTCTGATAAAGGTGAACAGTGAATGGTGAAGGCTTGCTCTGGATGGAAAGCCATCCTAGCTGAAATGTAGTTGTACCAAAGTTCAAAGGTCATGGAACGTGGTAATACCACACTGTGGTACAACAACATTTCAGCTAGTTTAGAAAGCACATGAGCCACACAGTTCAATAGAACAGCAGTGGCAACAGAAACTGCAGGATCAACTAGATCGTAAGTTGAGGTGGTAGCAGCACCATCGATCACTTGAAATGCCCGAGACTCAAACAGAAAACGCCCATGCAGGATCAACCATATATTTTGTACTTATATTAAAAAAAAACACAACAACGCAGGATCAACCAGATAATTTAAATTACTTATACCAGGAAAAATAATTGCTCACATTAAATCCTCTTGCTTAGCGAGAAATACGGTGGCCATGTTTTTTTTTAAATCCCTCACATACACAGCTAGCAACCAATAGAAGTTCAAACACACAAGTGCTCTGCACATAAATGAAGCAAGCAGGTGCTAGGTCCAAAAAATACAAGTAAAGGCACAAAAAACAGAAAGCACTCAGGAGCCAAATAAGCACACATACAAGGTAGGCATTCAGGAGCAAGTGAATCCACAAAGCACACTACCCCAGTGCTTCGTGTCCTCTCCGGGACACTTCGTCAGGAGGTGGGGTCCTGGTGCTCAGGGTCTTCCTTTTATTGATAATACATATTAAAGTGACAGTACATCAAATCATCAAATGCATATAAAAAAGTAATGTACATTTCCTAAGCAGCAACGGAGACCACCAGTACTAGACACCATAATATAAATAAGTGAGAAATATATATAAAAAAGGTTTTAAACACAAAAACCTAAAGAAAAGCACAACCAAAGCTGGGGGATCAAACACACCTGCAAAAGGCCAAGTTACCAAAATAAATAAAAGAAGGAATGAAAGACTGAATATACAGTATATTCAAAAATAGTATTTTGTACAAATAATAGATAAATGCACAATTTTTTATATAAATAACTGGACAAAGCATCCCTTAAAATAGCAAACAGGCTAGAATGGCCTATATAATATGTTTAGGACTTAAATAAATAGCCAACAATATTTATTATGGCTAAAAAGCATAGAAAAGAGATCAGTTCATGCATTTTGCTCAAATAGCAATAAACCAGGTTATTTATATGATGTTTTTATGAATACAAAGGGGGTAAAAGAAGCAACCAAGAAGGCAGAAGGAAGGCGGAGGAGAAAGGGGGCGGGGAGGGAGCAGGACTGGGAGGAGAAGGGAAGAGGAAAAGAGAGGAGGAGGAAAAGGAGGCAAAAGGAAAGAAGGAAGAGGAAAAAGAAAGGAAAAAAGAAGGAGGGAGGGAAAGAAGAAGAGAAAAGAAAAAGAAAAGAAAAAGAAGAAAGGGGCATTTTAAGGGGTACAAGTACAGTAACAATTCTCATAAAAATGGTGTAATATCCAAACATTCATTCAAGCCTAAAGATACCAAGGTCTTAAGTGTATAAATCCATCTGGATTTATTTATTTATTTGCTTTTGTTAACCAGGTGAGCATGCTAGACAACAAGTGCCTATTTTCAGGTGTGACCCGGGAGATTACAAGGTACAATTACATTCATAAACATCAGACAATCACAATTAGCGTTACATATAAGTGCATCAGGCAACAAGGTCAAACAAGAGACAGCAGGTGATTTATAAAGCCAGCAGCAGGTAGTATTACAGTATGGTATTTTCATTTTTAGTCATTGATCAGCACTCCGGGCATCAGGGCTGTTAAGCTTGAGGGTGGAACAGAGGATTTGGGTATAGGGAGCCCAGAACAAGACCAACAGTAAAAAAGAACAGAAAAACTTTGCACAACCACTGATTGGACAGTTTGTGGACTGCACCTACTAGGAGACTGTGAGCTCAAGGAGTGGATAAGGTGCAGAGGCCCAACCGTCTTTGAGCAGGAGATCCTTGGTAGCGACTCAGTCAGTCATTTGGAATGGCCTAGGTCAAGGAGGTAATTCTTGAACAGAAGCAGGTGGATGCTGACTTAAGAAAGCACCAGAGGGAGGTTTTGAAGCCATGGTGGGAGGAGGAGGAGCGGGTCTTAGATGGAAGGGAGTTCCACAACCTTGGTGTGTAAGCTGCGAAGGCCCAGTCACCCATATGGGTGCGGACTTTGGGAACCAGGAGGGCAAGAGGGTCGCTGGATCTCAGATGGTAGGAGGGGTGGCTGGAATGAGGGATTCAGTGAGGACTGAGGGGGTGGCAGATCTGACTACATTGCCAATGAAGTTACCCATGATGTAAGAGCGGTGCCCTTCTGGTGGGAGCCACTCAAGTTGGGAGTAGAGTTCACATCAGTGGGTGAGGAGGGGGTGCTGAAAGTGCAAAGCGACATATGTTGTTGTACACAGAGTCCCAATTTGCAAGACTAGTTTTTGCAATGTGGGCAAAGGTGACAAGACCATAGCAGAGTGTCGTTAGAAGGACTCCCCTGTCTAGAGCCACCCGGGCAGCTGAGGTGAGGCAGTTTTTTGCTCTGTATGCAAGACCCAACTTACAATTTGTGACCTTACATATATTGCGTATGTGCAGATTTAGATCCAATTTCAGGTCAGGTGTCACCCCCAGGCATTTGACCGCATCTGCAGATTGTAGTGAGGACCCATCAGCACATGAGATCATTAGCGAGCCCAAGGCAGCTTTTGTCTTTGCTGCCAAGCCAAAAAGCATTACCTGCATCTTCTGCAGGTTAATCGCAAGCGTGTGGTCCCTTAGCCAGGTTTGGATTTGCTCAAAGTCAGTGTTTAGCTTGGCATTGATGGTGGGGAGGTCTCGGGAGCTGGTCATGATGACTAGGTCATCTGCGTACAGCATAGGGTGCCCATGTGTCAGCACTGAGGGTAGCCCATTCACAAAGAGGGAGAACATGAGAGGCCCCAGGACAGAGCCCTGTGAGACCCCACAGTTTACCTGGGTGGGCTCAGATAGAGCCTTGTTGAACCTGGTGTATTGCTGGCTGTCTGAGAGGTAGCTCCTGACCCATGCAAGGGCAGGGGGGGGACAGGCCAAGGGACTGGAGAGAGGAGCACAGTAGTGCATGGTCAACCTGGTCGAAGGCTTTTGAGAGGTCCACAAAGATAGCCCTGGTCAGGTTGCCTTGGTCTGCAGCAGCCCTGATCACAGAGGTGACCACAGCTAGGGCAGTAGAGGTGCTCTGTCCTTTTCTGAAACTGTGCTGAGCCAGAGAGAGCAGGTTGTGGGTCTGCAGGTAGTGCGTGATCTGTGATGCGACTACCTTCTCAAGACATTTGCTGACCGCTGACAGGATAGCTATCAGGTGGTAGTTCCTTGGGTCTTTGGGGTTGCCTTGTTTGGGAACAGTGATGACCTTAGCCATCTTCCAGATGTCCGGGACAGTGCCCATGGTTAGTGATGCATTGAACATGTGGGCGATGGGTTGGGCTAGAAAAGATGCCCCTAACCTGAGTAGTTTGGGCTCAAGGCAGTCGTGTCCAGCACCGGTATGAGGTCGAGACCAGCAAGGAGCTTCTGGGTCTCATTGACAGAGACGATTCTGAGATAAAAGGGGGGCTGAGGGTTTATCCCATTTGGCAGGTGGTCCTGATCCATGGGATCAGATGGCTGGTTGGGGAGAGCTGGCAGTTTGGTGAACAGTGAGTTAAGGGCATTTGCAATTGTGTGGGAGTTGTTGCAGTTTATCCCACCAATGTGCATGTCAGTGATCTGAACTCTGGCAGATCCTCCAACTGCGTTCTTAATGTTCTGCCAGAAACTCCTCAGATTCCTGGCTGTGGAGAGTAAGGCAGCTTGGCAGTACTCATTTTTTGCAGAGCGGATGGCCCTTTTGCATGAGTTCCTCAGCCGCCTGTATTCACAGAGGTCTGTATTGGAGAGGGAGTTCTTATATCTCACCCAGCATTTGTCCCTTTGTTTCATGAGAGAAAACAGGCCACCATGGAGCCATTTAGTGACAGTGCCCCTCACCCTCCTTTTTGTGAGAGGAGCATGTTTGTTTTGGCATGGGGTGAAGATAGCCAGGAAGTTGTTGAGGGCCCTAGAAGGGTTGTTTGTGGCGGTGACCTGGGTCCAGTCAGTGTGACGCAGGTCAGCAAGGTAGTCACCAGCATTGAGTTTGTAGTAGTCCCTCATATGGATCACCTTGCAGGGGATTTTGGGGGAGGAGTTTCCCAATATGCAGTAGTTGGGAGAGTGATCTGATATGGCATCAGGTAGAACACCACAGGAAATAATTTTCTCCAGTCTTTTGCTCAGCACCCAGTCAATGAGGGTCCCCTTGTCTCCATGTTGGGAGGGCCTTGTGGGTTCTGAGATAAGTTGGTTAAGGGCGAGGCCTGCCAGCAGAAGCTCATATTGCTGGACATTGCGGCCTATCCAGTTTAGGTTGAAGTCACCTATAATTAGTATCTCATTTGAGCCAACTGTGGGGCTAAGGCAGTCGAGAAGGGAGGAGAGCCCTGATATTCCACCCTTTGGGGGGTTGTAGGCACAGATCAGATGTACCTTTTTGGTGTTTCCTAGCAGGAGGAGGGCATGCAGGAACTCACAGGATTTGGATGAAGGTGGTGTGCGTCCCATGGTGGATACATTTAAGTGTGCCTTGTAGTACAGTAGTACCCCTCCCCCTCCCTTATTCCTGCCCTGTCTTGCCTCATAAGATTATAGCCCGGTAGGGCACATGCCGAGTCTGGCGTGTGTGGCTTCAGCCAAGTCTCCATGACCCCCATAATGTCAGGGTTATAGAGAGCCACCCATGCTGTTAGTTCAGCAAGGCTGGGTAGCAAGCTGCGGACATTTAGGTGCACTACCCTCATACCTTTGGCAGATGTCCAGGCAAGGGGAGGTGTTGAACTACAGTTTAACGCTGAGGCACCAGCCAGAATGGGAGGCACAGAGCAACTGTTACCAGGTGGCATCATGTCAGACCTCAGGAGGTTGGAGGCAGTGGCAGGGGCAAGGAAGATATGTGGTATCCACAAGGCATGGAGGTGAAGGAGGTAGGCTCCCTGGGGTAGTTCACACTGAGCTGCTATGCAGGCTCAGGTGCTTTGGGAGGGTTAATTATTTGTGGGTGGGAGGATTTTAGTAACCCTGGGAATAACCAGGATACCCTTGCAGAGGAGACCTAGCTAAATGCTATACTAAGGGTAGGATGCAACTTCAGCATTGCTGCTTCAGGCTACAGTATCTAATATTGTGAATAAGTGTCTTAGACTGGTGACCCTACTGGCAGGGTGGTTTCTAGTCCAGGGGAAATGAGAAGAAATGCTAAAACATGCACAGGTTTATGCAAACAGCAATTTGTAATATGCATAGGAGAAAACACGTTAAGCTCAAGTGCAGACAGTGAATTGGGTAACTAGCTAGCTAGGTAAAGATGCAGGTGTAGGCTCCCACACTACCTACTGAAAGGGATTCACTGTGTGTGCACTAGCAAGCTTGCTTGCAGTGCTAACAGGGAGGATTGCCTAGTCTGGTGGGAGGGGCTTGAGAGCATTAAAGGGGAGGATGGGAGGAGGGTGGGTGGGAGAAAAATTCCCCACAGCAAGCAACCCCACAAGGTAAGAAGATTGTCTGCAAGTCTCCTTTAGTTCTGATTGTCTGCAAGTCTCCTTTTGTTCATCTTATTTGTCCCAAATGAGATTATTTTCGGAAAAAGATGCCACAGTCCTGAGGAGTGCCCTAGGGGAGGACCACTTGACTGCAATGAAAAACCATCCAGCACCTCAGAAACCCCAGGCCTCCTAGCAGTCCATTTTTGGGAAGGGGGAACCCTCTCTGGAAGGGGCTCACCTCACCTCCCTGTTGCAAAAAATCCTTCGGCGCTTTAAGGTCACAGGACTTGGTGTCCAGCTTTTTATCAGCTGGTTTAGGAGAGCCGTCACAGCCTGCTGGGAGCCAATCCGGCGCAGGTGTTCTGATTTTGTCTTTTTTTAAACTTGCCACCAGAAAATGAGATTCCTTTGTCCCAACCTCTGACCAGATAAATTCCACACAGCAAGCAGCCCCACGAGGTAAGAAGATTGTCTGCAAATCTCCTTTAGGGATGATTGTCTGCAAGTCTCCTTTTGTTCATCTTATTTGTCCTAAATGAGATTATTTTCGGAAAGATGCCACAGTCCTGAGAAGTACCCTAGGGGAGGACCGCCCGACCACAGAGGAAAAACCAGCCGGCTCCTCAGAAACCCTGGGCCTCCTAGCAGTCCATTTTTGTGGAGGGGGAACCCACTCTGGAAGGGGTTCTCCTCACCTCCCTGTTACAAAAAATCCTTCGGCGATTCATTTTGTAGTAATCTATTAAGCCTATCCCCTCCTCTTTTTAAAGGCTTAACATGCTCAAGACCCCTAAAGGAAAAGTCTGCAGGGTCACTTTTATGACAAAGTGCAAAATGTACCCCAATTGGTGTATCTAGGTAGTGTATCTGGTGGCTCTGTTTTCAAAATTGCCCTAATATGCTCCTGCATATGTTCCTTCAGGGATCTTTTTGTACATCCAATATATAACATTGGATAAGTGCATTGAACAGCATATACCACATAGCAGGTAGTACATGAAATAAATTCCTTAATTTCAACATTCCTACTCAAAGCTGGATTTATAAAGGTGTTATCCTGTACACAATAGCAGCAGATATTACACCTACCACATCGAAAATTACCGACTGGAGGAGGTGGTAGCCAGTTTGGACGAATTGGCAAAGATGTTTTGGAATAAAGGCTATGGGTCAAAATATCCCCAAGATTTTTCCCTTTCATATATCCAATCCTCGGGGTTTCCCCATGTTCCTTCAACAGGGTTTGATCCCCCTTAAGTACTGGCCAGAAACTCTTGACTATCCTTGCAATCTCTGGTGTCATTGAATTGAATTCTGTAATAAAAGTTACTAGTTGTTTTTGTTCAGATTCTCTATTTTCTGGTTTTAATAAATCTTTTTGAACCAAATTTTTTGCCCTAATAAAGGCCAAATTTAATATTGTATCAGTATAACCCCTCTGTAAAAGGCGTTCCTTCAGTTCCAAAGCCTGTCTTTCAAAATCCTCACTAGAGGAACAATTACGTCTCAGACAAACAAACTGTTCATATGGGACAGCATTTTTAAAATGTTTTGGATGAGCACTCTTAGCATGCAACAGCATATTACCTGATGTTTGCTTTCTAAAAGTTTCAGTCGTAATATGCTGCCCAGTTGTTCCTGAAAGTTTTAGATATAAAAATGAAATAGAATGTAAATCCAAATTTGAAGTAAATTGCAGACCTAAATTATTTTCATTCAGGAATTCCACAAAAGAGGTAGCAGAATTAATATCGCCCCTCCAAATAATAAGAATGGCATCCAAATAACGCCCCACAGATAAAGATTTGGAAGGAAAGAGTTCCTGCCTGAGTCAAACACCATGGTCCCCTCCCACCAAGCCAAAAACAAATTGGCATAGGAGGAGGCCATGGTGGTCCCCATGGCAGTCCCCCTAGTCTGTAAATAAAATTTGCCATCAAAACAAAAATAATTACATGTCAAAATCAAATCAGAGGCATACAGGATAATATCCTTTGGAAAATTTAAAGCTTTAAAGTTATTATTAAGGTGATAGTCCACAGCTGTAATGCCCAAATCATGTTGAATATTTGTGCATAAACTGATTACGTCAATAGCAAGCCACATAAAATCACAGGACCAGACCAGCCCATTTAGTTTCTGCAACACATCCATTGAGCCCTAATATAGGAAGGCTGATCCACTATCAGCTGTTTCAAAAAATAATCAACAAAAATGGATAATTTCTCAGTCAAAGATCCATTACTAGAAATAATGGGCCTTCCAGCAGGGCTGGTCTGGTACTTATTTATCTTGGGCAAAACCTAGATAGTAGGAGTGACTGGATGATCAGCCCTCATATAGAGGGACTCCTTTTCTATTATTTCACCATATTTTAGGGCAGTGTCCAAAAACAAATCTATTCTTTTCCTCAAACCCTTCACTGGGTCCTCATTTAACCTGCGATAAATTTGCTGGTCGTCCAAGTGCAGATAAATTTCAGAATCATAAAATTGATTTTCCATCAAAACTATCCCCCCCCTTGTATGGAGGTATACATTCAATATTATTCATGTCCCTAAGTTCATAAAGTGCTTTTTTTTCCTGCTGTGTGAGGTTTGATGTATGTCTAGCCCACTTTTTTGTAAATACTTTTTCAAATTCCTGCATCACTAAAGTCTGATATGTGATAAGCGCTGGAGAAGTAGAAAGCACAGGATTAAATACAGATTTTGGTCTGAAAGAGGTAGAATGACCTGGAATAATAGCATTCATAAAGTTCAAATCCGAACCAGCCAGTAAAGTAAGATCAGAGTCACAGTCCATATTTACAGATTCAGACCTCCCAACAGGACTATTTTCAGTTTGAGAAGTGTTAATACTTTGGTCAGATACTGTTGACAAATTTGCCAGAGTCTGGATCAACAAAGGATCCGTAGAGCTCACATACAGTACATTTCCTATGAATCAAGTCCACCAATATTGGAAGATCCTGAAAAATAAGCTTTAGATTAAGTTTCCTGAAGAAAAGTTTCAGATCCCAGTAAATTTTAAACTCATTCACAATTGGATCCTGAATAAAACTAAGCCCCTGATTCAAAACCCTATGTTGGGCTATTGTCAGGGCAGTACCAGTCAGATTTATTACTTGGGTGTTCTGCTCCAAAGGTTCTCAACTAAAGTCCTCTCTGTATTTATTCCCTCCTCTTCTACCACGTCTTGCCTTCTGTTTTTTCTTTGATTCTTTTCTTCGGTCTCCTGCCGGTTTTGTTTGGATAAAAAAAACTTTACCTGTTTAGTCTGGGTGTTTATAGTGATAGAGGAGGCCTGGGAATCTCCCTTTTGACCTTGATTTTTATTTTTATTTTTGTTTCTTGGATTATTTCTCCCTCTTGATGCAGAACATGTTCTAGTTCTGGTTCTGCCCCTACTTATCGATCTATTAGTTCTCTGCCAAGAAAAAATCTGGTTACTCTCAGAGTCCTTTGTGTCTCTAGTTAGTTTAGTCTGCTTATATTCCACAATTTCCTTCTCATGGAGAGACAGTTTCTTACTAAGACTTGCCTCATAGGTTTTAAATAGGGCATTATCCTGATAAGACAGTGCTTGTATTTTAATTTCATCAATTTCTTTAATCAAGTCAGCATATATCTTTTCAACCTGATCAACAAGAATGTCCACCAAACTATTGAACATGTACTGAGGTCAGTTTCCCAGTGTGTCTGATAAATGGGTTTATAAAATTCACCCGCTGGTTCCATTTCAATAGGACGACCTCGTGGGTCCCATACTTTCTCTTGGTATGTCGTTAAAGAGGTCTTATTATAATACACATTGATTTCCTTTATTTTTAACTTTTCAAACTTGTGAAATAAGTCCTTAAATGATAAATTAATGTCAACAATCTCACCAACCGTGTTGTGCTCTCAAAGCCTGTACGGCGTCTAGCCGACGCTGTTGCTGCGGATTCCAAACAAGAGAATTCAGGTTGTATCTCTTTGGTGTCCTCTCCAATGGCGGATGAAGGAGCTTGCATAATGGATCCTTGTTAAGTAATTTAGGTCCACCGCACTCTCTCAACACATCCAAATCACTGCCGAAAAATAGAGCTGTTTTAAAACCAACCGCTACTCATATACTCAACCGCATACATACTCAGGTCCTACAATCTCTGTATATAAACCCTGACTCAGGGCCTTACTAATGGCCTTTCAAACTATAACCTGCAGTATCCCACAACTATTGACCTAGGGTCTTCTCTAAGATCCTGGATGCTGTTATACTATGTAATAATGTATATATACCAGAACTGAATGATTTATGTTTGATTTCTGTGTAATGTGTAATGTAATGTTTTAACCTTTCCTGTACTGACGTGGAGCCTTTGCAAAGGAGTCTATGACTCAAAGGATTGTAATTCTGATTTCTTTTCAATAAATAAAATAAATAAATAAATTTTTAGCTCAAGAAATTCTTCTTAGAAGTTTGCTCAACCAAAAATAATGCCAGTGTGCTCAGCAAACCAAAATGCTCTACTGAAAGGATTTTCAGTTCAGATTGCAAAAAGCAGAATAAGCTCAGTAGAGCTGCAAAACAAAGGTTCAAACACACAAGTGCTCTGTGCATACATGAAGCGAGTGGGTGCTAGGTCCAAAAAATACAAGTAAAGGCACAAATGACAGAAAGCACTCAGGAGCCAAATAAGCACACATACAAGGTAGACATTCAGGAGCAAGTGAATCTGCAAAGCACACTACCCCAGGACTTCGTGTCCTCTCTGGGACACTTCATCAGGAGGTGGGGTCCTGGTGCTCAGGGTCTTCCTTTTATTGATAATACATATTAAAGTGACAGTACATCAAATCATAAAATGTACATAAAAAAGCAAAGCCTCAACAGAGACCACCAATACTAGACACCATAATATAAATAAGTGAGAAATATAAAAAAATAAAAGGTTTTAAACACAAAAACCTAAAGAAAAGCACAACCAAAGCTGGGAGGTCAAACACACCTGCAAAAGGTCAAGTTACCAAAATAATAAAAGGAGGAATGAAAGACTGAATATATATTCAAAAACAGTATTTTGTACAAATAATAGATAAATGCACAATTTGTATATAAATAACTGGACAAAACGTCCCCTAAAATACCAAACCAGCTAGAATGGCCTATATAATATGTTTAGGACTTAAATAAATAGCCAAAAATATTTATTATGGCTAAAAAGCATAAAAAAGAGATCAATTCATGCATTTTGCTCAAATAGCAATAAACCAGATTATTTATATGATATTTTTACAAATACAAAGGGGATAAAAGAAACAACCAAGAAGGCAGAAGGAAAGGGGGGAGAAGAAAGGGGAAGGGAGGGAGAAGGGAAAGAGGAAAAAGAGAGGAGGAGGGAAAAGGAGAGAAAGGGAAAGAAGGGTAGAGGAAAAGGAAAGGGAGAAAAGAAGGAGGGAAAGAAGAAGAGAAAAAAGAAAAGAAAAGAAAAAGAAGAAACTGGCATTTTAAGGGGTACAAGTACAGTAACAGTTCTTATAAAAATGGTGTATTATCCAAACATTCATTCATGCCTAAAGGTGCCAAGGTCTTAAGTGTATAAATCCATCTGGATTCTTTTTGTAGTAATCTATTAAGCCTATCCCCTCCTCTTTTTAAAGGCTTAACATGCTCAAAACCCCTAAAGGAAAAGTCTGCAGGGTCACTTTTGTGACAAAGTGCAAAATGTACCCCAATTGGTGTATCTGGCTCTGTTATCAAAATTGCCCTAATATGCTCCTGCATATGTTTCTTCAGGGGTCTTTTTGTACGTCCAATATATAATATTGGACAAGTGCATTGAACAGCATATACCACATAGCAGGTAGTACAGGAAATACATTCCTTAATTTCAACATTCCTACTCAAAGTTGGATGTATAAAGGTGTTACCCTGTACACAACAGCAGCAGATATTACACCTACCACATCGAAAATTACCCACTGGAGGAGATGGTAGCCAGTTTGGATGAATTGGCAAAGATGTTTTGGAATAAAGGCTATGGGTCAAAATAGCCCCAAGATTGTTCCCTTTCCTATATACAATCCTCGGGGTTTAACCATATTCCTTAAACAGGGTTTGATCCCCCTTAAATATTGACCAGAAGCTCTTGACTATCCTTGCAATCTCTTGTGTCATTAAAATAAATTCTGTAATAAAATTTACTGGTTGTTTTTGTTGAGATTCTTTATTTTTTTGGTTTTAATAAATCTTTTCTAACCAAATTTTTTGCCCTAATGGAGGCCGAATTTAATAGTGTATCAGTACTAGCAACCAATAGAAACCTGTGCTATAGACATAGGGATGTTGGGTCCCTACCACCACACCACAGACCCAGCAACCTACCTTAAATTATGGAATAAGATGCAGCAGCAGCAGCAGAAATGATCATACCTCTCGACCTCCTTCCTCATAAATCAGGGACAAGGCTTAAAAAAATCAGGGACAAAGGACCAAAATCAGGGACACACCTTCAGAATTGGTGGTATTCACTCAGGAAGCTGGTAGAACAAGGGACTCAGTGTAAAATGTATTTTCTAAGGAAGAACAAGTCTGTAACTTACATGATTGACATTATTTTGTGCTTATAACCCCCACTGTTTGGTCACAGAAACACAATTTTTAGGAGGGACAGAGTAAATATTTGAGGCAAAACCAGGGACGTCCCTGAAAATCAGGGACAGTTGAGAGGTATGGAAATGACTCTATGAAAAAAAGAGATCACATTCTTTTTTATTTTACTTTTAGGGGCACCATGCACTATAAAAAGTAGTGGATGGGCAACTCAATTCCCAATCAGTGTGTTGTGTCACCTTGTGGTTTTGATTCCCAGGGACCTCTTGAGCTTCGCTCTTAAGGTCACAGGGAATCAGAACCTCTCTGCAGCACAACACACTGATTGTCCATACTTGCCCATCCACTATCCTCTGTTTCTTGTACCACTCTTATTGTCACTTTTACAGATGCAATTTACACTTCTGCAGATGCACTTCTGCTTTCACAAATATAATTGGCAATTTTTTTGATGCACTTTTCTCAAAGTCTATCTGCAAAAGTGTATCTGTGAAATGACACTAAATGTTAGAAATGGAAAAACAGGAGGGATTTGAAAGGTGACACATCTGTGATCATAAGAGATTGTCTTAATGAGATGATTTTCTAAATTTAAAAGGTGCAAAAGTTTAAAGTAAAAAATAAATGCAAATGAAATAAATTTATGAAACTTTTGCAGTTGAACTTAGATGTTTATCTTCAAGATATGCTTCTGTGACAGTTTCGCAGGTGGAGTTTTTTTTTTTTCTGATCATCTGCAATTGTGCATCTGCAAAAGTCACAGTCAAAGGTAGCAACAGAAAAATGGGAGGGATTTTACATTTGACACTTTTGCAGTTGTGGGTAATTAGTTTGTGGCCAATAAACAGAAGATAAAAGTTTAAAAATAAAAAAAAGTTACAAATAACAGTAGATTTGTGAAAGTTGTACAGTTGTACTTAGAAGGGAGTTACTGTATGTGCAATATACATCAGTGATACTTTTGCTGGTGAACTTGATTTTTTCCCATCTGAGAAAGTGCACCTGCAAAAGTGGCAGTTAAAGTTAGCCACACTAAAATGGGAGGGGGTTAAGACTTGACATTTCTGTGGTTTTGAGGAAGGGGTATAATTTGGTAATTTTGTTTTGAAAATTAGAACTTGATAAGTTTAAAAATAGAAATGTTACAGATCAAAGTAAGTTCCACTTCAGCTCAGTCCTCCTGAAGGAGAAAGAAAAAAAAATTATGGCAGAGTGGTCTGTTCCAGTACCATAAACTGCAATCAACTATGTACATGTGGTATAGCATAAGACATTTATTGGTAGCAAAAAAACACAAGACAGGACACTAGTGCAAAATAGATCTCACCTGCATCCAACATAGAAACAGCTGAAGAAACATAGAAACATAGAAGTTGATGGAAGATAAGCACCTCAAGGCTCATCCAGTCTGCCCATTTCTTTTTCTACCTTATAAATGTGCCATTAACCTTTGCTCTGTCAATGGTCTATCTATTCATACTCATATGTATTGTTCCCTTATGCCTATCCCATGCCTGTTTGAAGCTCTGCCCTGTATTCATATCCGCCACTTCCTGAGGTAAGCCATTCCATGCATCCACCACCCTTTCTGTGAAAAAGAACTTCCTCACATTACCCCTTAATCGGCCTCCCTCTAATCTCATGCTGTGTCCTCTTGTCCTGCTATTTTTCTTATATTGAAACATGTTAGACTCTTTCAGCTTGTTAATGTCCTTACGGTGTTTGAATGTTTCAATCATGTCACCTCTCTCCCTCCTTTGCTCTAGGGTATACATATTGAACTCCATTAATCTGTCCTCATATGTTTTCTGATGCAGTCCCTGCACCATTTTGGTTGCCCTTCTCTGGACTGCCTCAATTTGGTTAATGTCCTTGTGAAGGTGTGGCCTCCAGTACTGCACACAATACTCTGGATGGGGCCTAACCAGTGTCTTGCAAAGAGGGATTATTAACTCCCTCTTCTAACTTGTGATACCCCTACTAATTCACCCCAATATCCCCCTAGCCTTACCTACTGCTTTAGTGGTCTGCTTGGATGATTTCAGGTCATGAGTGATGATGATGCCCAAGTCTCTTTCTTCCCTTGTGACTGCCAGCAACTTCCCTCCCAGCCTATAGGTGGCTTTAGGGTTTCTTTTCCCTATGTGCACGATCTTGCACTTCTTTGCATTAAACCCCAGTTGCCACTCTTCTGACCATTTTGCTAGTTTATCCAGATCTCTTCTCATTCTGCCCACCCCATCTGGATCATCTACTCTGTTGTAGATCTTGGCGTCATCTGCAAACAGAAAAATCTTACCATCCAGTCCATCTGCAATGTCACTGATGAAGATATTGAAGAGGACTGGCCCCAGGACTGATCCCTGAGGTACCCCACTTGTGACTTGCATCTCTTCTGACTGTATACCGTTTACCACCACTCTTTGTTTTCTGCCCGTCAACCAGTTTGCCACCCAGTTGACCAACTTCTGACCCACCCTGAGCCTATCCAGCTTATTAATCAATCTTCTATATAGAACAGTATCGAAAGCTTTGCTGAAGTCAAGGTAGGCAACATCAACTGCTCCCACTTGGTCCACCACTCTGGTTATCCAGTCAAAGAAATCTATGAGATTAGTTTGACAGGACCTTCCTTTTGTAAACCTATTCTGTCTTGGATCCTGTGCTCCTCTGGATTCCAGGTGTTGCACTATCCTTTCCTTAATGAGTGCCTCCATAATCTTGCCCACTACTGAGGTAATACTGACTGCTCTGTAATTCCCTACATCCTCCCTGCTACCACTCTTGTGGAGCGGGATCACATGAGCCCTTCTCCAGTCTTCTGAAACCTCTCCTGTGCTCAGAGACTAACTAAACAGTTCTGATAATGGCTCTGCTAGTTCCACCCTTAGCTCCTTTAGTACCCTGGAGTGTATGCCATCAGGTCCCATTGCCTTGTCCACCCTGAGCTTATCAAGCTCTTGTAGGTCCCTTTCTTTTGTGAAGGGACTAGTGCACCCTTCCCTCCCCACTGTGTCCATGGTGCTGAGCTGTGGACCCTGCCCTACCTTCTCTTCAGTAAATATTGAGCAGAAGAATCTATTTAGGATATATGCTTTTACATGGTCCTCCTCCTCACCTACCCCCTTATCTCCTTTGATCTTAGCAATACCCCCTCTGGACTTTCTCCTTTCACTAATGTATATATAGAAAGTCTTGTTACCTTCTTTTACTGTTTGTGCTAGTGTTTCTTTGGTTTGGGCCTTGCCTGCCTTACTGCCTTCCCTGCTTCCATTAGGGAAGTTTGGTATGCCTCCCTGTCTTCATCCCGCTGCATTCCCTTATATTTCCTGAAGGCCAGCCTTTTGGCTCTGACCTTTTCTGCTACTGTTTTTGAGAACCAAAGTGGTTTCCTTCTTCTTTTGCACTTCCTTTTCTCTCTAACACAATGGGATTTTGATTCAAGTATTGCATCCTTAATGCTTGCCCACTTTGCCTGTACTCCCTCATCTGTATTTCTTTTTTCCAGGGCTAGCTTAACTCTGTTGGCCATCTTATCAAATTTAGCTCCTCTGAAGTCCCATATTTTTGCCTTGGAATGGGATGATTTAGTTCTAGTGGCCAAATTGAACCATACCATGTGATGGTCACTGGCCCCCAGGTGACTTTCTACCTGGAGATCTGTGACCCTTTCCTTGTTAGTCAGTACTAGATCTAGGATAGCCCTGTCTCTTGTGGGTTGTTGTACCAGTTGTTTGAGGCCCTCCCCCTGCAGGGAGTCCACCATGTGTCTAGTTCTGGCAGATGTTCTTGATGGTATTGATTAATCTGTATCTGGCATGTTGAAGTCTCCCATTATCAGAACCTCCCCTTTAGCTGTCATATTTTGTATCTCTTCTAACAGTAATGTGTCTATGTCCCCCAGTCTGGAGGCCTGTAGACAACTCCGGTTCGTATGGTTGTCCCATTTCCTGTTTCCAGGGTGACCCACAGTTCTTCTGGCTCCTTATGTGTATTCTGAACTTCTGCAGCTTTGATATTTTCATTGACATACAGGGCCACTCCACCACCCCTTTTTGCACCACGGTGTCTTCTGAACAGTATATAGCCAGGTACTGAAGTCTCCCAAGTGTGGTTACTGGTAAACCATGTCTTGCTAATTGCTACAATGTCCAGTTTAGCCTCTGTCATTATTGCCTGCAGGTCTGGGATCTTGTTTCCCAGACTGCGAGCATTTGTGTACATGATTTTCTATTGGCCAGATTTCGGTGTGGTGGGGAAATGTCACTTGGTACTTGCCACTTCAGGAGAAACTATATTTCTTTGCTGATAAACACAAATGGGATAAGGTCTAGCGAACCTGTATATGGGAGAGTGGGAAGACCATTTTATCTACAATCATGACCAAAATTGTTTCCCTGACAATATTGTACTATGGAAAAGGTATACTGATGAATGCTTCATGATTTGGAGGGGTGATGAACTATGTCTGTGACAGTTTATTGAATATATCAATCAGACTAATAGGAACTTGAGCTTCACATTTGAAGCAAGCCAGCAGGAAATACCGTTTTTGGATATCATGATCTATAAATATGGAACAAGTCTGGAGTCCAAACTCTACAGGAAACCTCTAGCAAGGAACACTGTCCTTAGGAGAGGCAAGGCAAGGCAAATTTTACTTTTCTGGGGCCCAATCCAAGAGGCTCTGGGCACCGAACAACAAGAGCAAACTATCAATACAATAATATAAAACAATAACATATCAGTATGCATAAATAAATTAATAAATATATATCTAAAAGCTGATGCTCAATGAATAAGCTGGGTGCCCAGGAAGGCCTGATTAAACAGGAAGGCCTTGAGGTGGGCCTTAAAAACCTTAACTGAGGGAGCCTCCTGAATTGATGGAGGCAGCGAATTCCACAGGATGGAGCTGGCAAAACTGAACACTCTGTTGCTGGCAGTTTTAAGTCTCATCCTAGGAATTGCCAGGAGGCCCCTAGATGAGGACCAGAGGGAGTGGACTGGGACGGCAGGTGTGAGAAGGTATGACAGGTAATCAGGACCCAGCCTGCATAGGGCCTTAAAGGTGAACAAGCCCACCTTGAAGAGAATCCTCCACCTAACTGCCAGCCAGTGCAGCTATCACCCTCCGTCAATTACCAGTAATACTCCTAAAGGCCAGTATATTAGAGCAAAGAGAATTTGCTCTACTGAAGAAGATTTTAAACAAGTTAGCCAAGATCTGACTAAGAGATTTTTAGAAAGAGCTAATGAGCCACCAATGCTATTGGATGCCTTAAATTTCTCTAAGGGATTGAACAGAGGCGAGTTACTACAAGGAAGGGACCCCAAGGAAAATGAGAAAAGAATGAACTTCATTACACAATATATTCCACTTGCCTCCAGAATAGGGAGAGTGATATATAAACATTGGGGATTCCTACAATCAGACAATCATTTAAAACAAATGACTGAACTAGTGCTAAGAATTACATATCATTGATGAAAGAACTTTAAAGACCCTCTGTTCCACAGAATGTTACCTGCTGTGGGAATGCAGAGAATGTGACTACCAAAGCCACCGCAGAGAAATTTCCATTGTGGACATTGTGTCCACTGTTCAAATACCTTCAACAGCAATACATTCAACCACCCATGCTCTGGAATTAAGTATGATATTAATACCTCCATTAATTGTAGCACTACTGGAGTGGTGTACATGATTACATACCAGTGTGGCATGTCCTATGTTGAGCAAACAAAGAGGGCCCTCAAATCCAGAATGGGGGAACACAGTGGTGCAATTTCACAATAAAGATCTGGAGTATGCAATTGCCAGACACTATGAAGAAGCTGGCCATGGATCTTCAGCTTCATTGAAATTGGTAGTAACAGAGTGGGTGGAGATGGACCGTGGGGGGGGGGGACTTTGGAAATAAGCTTCTACGGAGAGAAGCATACTGGATTTTCACACTAAATACATTGGTGCCCTACGGACTTAATGAAGATATACCAATGTACAGTTATTTGTGAAATCATCACCTGCCCCCCCCCACCCAACACCTCTGCAATCCATATGACTATCAAGGCATGACTTTCGAGCTCTGCCTGCATTCAAAACATTCTGAAAAAAACATTTATAATTTTATAGGATCAGGCATGACTTTATGGCTCTGCCTGTCTGTGATAATGTCTTGGGTATGACTTGTTGACTCTACCCGTATTCTACAGCAGTCAAGAGCCCTTTGGCCATTTGCTCCGATCTCCCTAGATGGGTATGACTTGTTGGCTCTGCCTCATCTGAGATTGGTGGATATACTCCAAGTTAACTTTAGGCATTTTTGTGTCCTCTGCTTGCCTTTGTTTAAATCTGTTCCTGATTATGTTGTATATGTGTTTATGTGTACTGTTCTGCACATGGTGTTTCCACTTATATACCTTTAAGAGCACCTTATTTATTCACTACTGGTACTGCATTGGTCATGTTCTGAAGATGACCAGGTAGGTCAATACGTAAGTGTACATCACCCAGTAGTAGCGGCATGTCGGTTGGGCGTCCTGGGCTACCGGTTTATTTTTTTGCTGGATGTTGGAGCTTCACAACTGATTTGTGCAGTTGTGTTTAAACTGCTTTTCTGCTTAGCACAGCATTGGGCTTTGTGACTTTAGTTTAAGTCAGTCAATAGGTCATTTTCAAACCTTATCTCATTTGGATTTACCAGCAACAAATTACAGTTTCTCCTGAAGTGGCAAGTACCCAGTGACTTTTTCCCATCACAGCTGTTTCTATGTTGGATGCAGGTGAGATCTATTTTACACTAGTCTCCTGTCTTGTGTTTTTTTGCTTCCTATAAATGTTTTCTGTGAGACCACGAGTACATAGACAGTTGCCATTTAGGATGCTGACCTCACTACAGTGTTTCACACAGTGTGTTGTTTTTTCAGTCTGTTGTCACTCTGAGGTATGTGCACATTTTTAATGTGAGAGCCCCCCACTCCTGTGTTCCAGGATTTGTATGTTTTCCGGTCTGTTCCAGTATCAGCTAAGCAAATCCAGCAAGATATATTAGAATAATACACACACTTACCAATGGAGTAAAAAAATTTCACCGAAGGTCTGTGTAGCGGGCGTGCATGCGGGAGCCATGCATTTAAGCACTAAGTGGCAACTGAGCTTGAAAGCCGTCCATGTCTAAGGAAAACAAAATTAGGTAAAAAGACATAAGTAATACCTGGGTTCATGACATACTGCTGGTGGGGTGTTCGTAGGACATAACCTGTCCATCCTGATTAAGGGGTCAGTGGGCACCGCAGAATGTTTGATGGGTCATAGATTACATATATACTGTATTTCTGCAACACCATAAATAGTCTTGTTTTGATGTTTTTTACTCTTTTGGTGAGTATGTCTATATTTTTTATTTATCTTGTAAAAATAGTTTTGTAAAAGTTTTGCAGTTGGTCATAAAAGCTGAGTAATGTGAAATATGCATCTGCAACCCTTTCACAGGTGGGCGTACAGTAGTTGTTTTACCCGTCTGAGACAGTGTACATTTAAAAGTGGCAGTTAAAGGTCTGAGGCCATCTGAAGAGGATCTCCTGCTTTGTGAACGGTCAGCAGGGTTAGTCACATAGTATGCTATAGGCCAGGTGTTTAATATTTCTTTTTTTTAAGTAATGAAATCCATTGCAAAAATTACATTTAAAGTATTAGTTGGGGTTAAAGCTTAAAGAAATGAAAGAAAGGAAATGCAACATTTGGGTGAAAAGTCCCCTGAGCTGTGGTGAATCTATTTCATGGCATTCCTTAAGGTTTGAATGATCCTGAGATGAAGTGTTGACATTGGTCTAACTTCAGCACCAAGGGCCCAATTCCAGAAGGGCATACGCCGGCGTAAGGTGAGATACGCCAAACCCCATGGTGTATCTCGCGACTTACACCAGTCGATACACCAGCCCCTATTCCAAGACGCGGGTTGTGCCTTGTCATTTGTGGGCTGCGACAAATGCAGTTTATGCCAGCACTTAAGCCGCAGCCCACAATGCCTGGCACAACTGTGGGTTACGACAGCAACCTAGCCCAATTCTAGTAGGGCGGCTGTCATAACCCACAAGTGCAATTCCAAAAGCCACAGTGGCATGGCTACATTAGAAAAGTTTTGAGCTGTTCTAAGTGGCAACCGACAGTTCCATTCATCAGCTGCCCCCTACTGGCGCCGTGGCAATGGCACAGACATGTGCCCCATGTCCCCTATTGTATGCCCCTGCCCCCAATCCCCCCAAATTGCAGGGACCCTGGGGGTCCATTATCCGGTGCACCCACTGACACCTGTGGCATCTATTCTGCCCTCCTTGCCCCCTGGTGCAGCTTAGCGTATTCTGGGGTGCTCGGGGAGCCACCTGGTGTTCATCGTGAGTTGTGAGTTGTGGCAGATATATGCCATGCATGGGCTACCACCACACGCATGGCATATATCGCAGGTCACACTGCTAGTGACCCCGCCACTTGGAATGCGTGTAGGGTCCATGGTGTAGAAGCGACCAGTGTAACTCGCAACTGCGTGCAAGTTACACCGGCCATCCTGGAATCGGGCTCCAAGTCTCTAACCATTACTATGTTAGTATTTGTACGTGCCTAGGTAGACAGTGCTGACGTTGGAATGATGCCAATGCTGTGTTCCATAATTGCTTGAAACCTTGAGGAATGCCAGGATATAAATTCACCATGATTCAGAGGACTTTTAACAATAATGTTGATTTTCTTGCTTTTGTGACTTTAGGTTTCAAACCTAACTGCTGGTTTAACATAGTTTGTTTTTTAAATAAATACTCTATTACTGTAAAATATCTTTCAGTAATGCAGTTTTTTTAGCTGAAAAGGATTTTCAACAGCTAAATTCCTAAAATATCTGGTTCAGAAATAGGATATCAAAGGACTTTAAATTGTTTACTGTTTTCACCAGATACTTGCCTATTCAAATTATTATAATTTAGAACATTATATTTATACTTTTTATTTTTTCAAAACAGGTCAAGATGCAAATCTTGTTTGAGAGAATCTCCACAGAGCCATAATACATTGAACTGAAAGCTGTTGTAGTCAGGACCAAGTGGGAAGTTTTTACATTATGAGGATGCTCACATTAACATGCCTGTATGCACATCTTCAGTGCATAGTGCTGATTGTGTAATGTGGGCAAGCCCCGACCACTTAGTTTTTTTTTCTCCTGCCACTGAGAGAGTGAATGTTGGACCAGTGGAAGATACTTTTCCATCAACATCTTTTAATCGATGGAATTTATTTTTTCTCTTGTAACTACTCTTTCAGCAACAGTCAAAGGATGGAGTACATTGTCTGTGAATAAAGTGCTTTTTCACTGTTACCACTGTGGAAATCCAATTTATCATGAGGATGCCCATGAGTTGTGTATGTGTTTGGATCTGTGTCACAGTATTAAAAATCTGACATTCATCTGGATTTCAACCAAGTTACACTGAACTGCAGGTGAAAAGGTATGGTGTATTTTTAGAAAATGGGCAAGACAGTTGCAGTGCCTGTCAAGTCAGCAAATCCATCACTGACATTGGCAAAGCAGAAATTATTGATGGTAGAAGGGGGGAGGCCTTGAAGTTACCACATACTGTAAATTAATTCCATGGCCACTGATGATGTCCATCACCCAGTCAGAGTCTTCCCCATTGTCAAACGTGAGCCACCAGAGTCGACAGGAGTTGGATCACTTTTAATCACTGAGTCAACATCACAACCCCATGGAAGCACCAAGTTAAGTTGACAGTAAAACTGCCGATCTCCCACACAGCAACGGAGCAATACCGATGCAGGTATCGTGCCGTCCAATACCCCAGTGTTTTCTGTGGGGGGCTGCACCCCCCATACCCCCATGTGGGGGCCTCTGCCCCCCCCACAGCCCCTGGACTTTAGGAGTCTCAACTCCACATCGGAGTTGGTCTGGGAAGGGGTCAGAACACTGGGGGAAGCGAAACACGGAAATGGACCATTACAGCAACTGTTGCTGTAGTGGTCTTTTTCCATGTTTTGCCATCGCTGTGTTGGGCAAAAGGGGGCCACCCCAACTGGATCTGTCAGTGATCCAGATCCCTGGACTATAAAGAGGATGATAAGTCAAAAGATTCACACAATATGCCAGTAAAAGAGGCTGGTTCAGCCTCTTCAAGGCCAGAATACTGACCTGCAAAAGTCTCAGATCCAGTGGCCAAGGTACCACAGCATCCCACTAGTACCTTGGGAAGTGATTCATCAAGCACCATCTGCTATAGAGGGGTGTGGTCCCATCGATTCTGGTTATAGAGGCAGTCCCATCGCTGTTGATGGCTTTGGCCGTTGCCATTGTTCTGGGCAGTATTAGCAGAATTATCTGACTTATAGGAAGATTATTTATTTATTTATTTATCTAGGAAATCAGAATTACAACCCTTTGAGTCATAGACTCATTTCCAAAGGCTCCACATCAGAATAAAACATAGACATTCATACAGTACATACATAGAATAAATGTGGGTGAACAATCATACAGAGTATAAGTACAATGAGCACTGGTTAATGCCTATACATTTGGTAGCTAAAACAGGGCAGAGCTATCGACATATTTACCTAATGAGCAGTTAAGACTTAGGTGCTGGAACCTGGGGGTCTCTGTATGGCAAAAACTAGTATAGAAGAAGTGCCCTTTGTATCCTCATAAGTGCCCTTTTGATTCTTAGCCCCCTCAGCTTTAACCATCTTCTGGCACCCTTGGGTTAAGACCTATACAATTGGTAGCTAAAGCAATGCATGATATGAGTCGGTAGTAAGTTGCCTCAGGAAGGTCTTGTCTTATACATAATGCAATGCATTCATAGTCCAGTGCAACTATACGGTAACCGAGGGAGGTGTGGAGCCTGTAGGCTAGAAATAGTAAGGGCTCTCCACTATCAGGCCAAGGGTGGGTGTGTGGCCTAGCAGAGTGGTGCAGGATCCACAAGTTGCTGGTTACACTGGCATTGAAATGAGTAAAGGATATGGGCCCTTAAGGCAGCTTTAAAAGGACATACACTGGTGATTGATGTGATGGCTGGTGGGAGGGCATTGTACCAGGATGGAGCTCTAAGTGGGAAGGATCGCTGGGCCAGGGTGGTCCTGACCCTAGGCACCTTCCAGATAGTTTTTTGGGGCGGCCCGTGTGGACGCTGAGATGGTGGCTGCCTGAGGAGAAGCCATGACACCTATTGGGGTTAAACCCAGGTGGATTTTTTTGGTGAAGAGACAGGTCTGGTATAATAGTCTTTCCTCAAGGGAGAGGATATTAGTGAGCGCGTATAGGGCGCAGGTATGTGTTTTTCTGTTAGCACCAGAGACTAGCTGGCAGGCCTTATTGATGCCTACTTGTATTTGATGAAGCGCTGTAGGGTCGTTGGCGGCATAGATTGTAAGGCCATAGTCCACCAGCGATAAGACTGAGGAGGTAATGGCTAGGGTGAAATGCTTCAGGTGGCAGGCAGTATTTATGTCTGTACAGGAGACCAATGAGGATGTTGGTGGCGGAGGTGAGGATTTTTATATGTTCATGGAATGAGAGGGAAGAGTCAAATGTAATACCTAGATACTTATACTTTTGGACCTGTTCCAGTGGGATGAGAGAGGTGGAGAGTATTTCCAGGGGGAAATCTTTTGATCTGTTTTGGCGGTGAGCTTAGAGCATCATCTTATTTTTTTAATGTTGCCCACCAATCTGTGTTCAGCAAACCAGTGTTCAGTGTGAGAGAAGGAGTTTAATCAATAATCAGGGCTAGCAAGCCCTGGTGCCTGACACAACACCTCTTTTAATTGGCCGAATGCCATCTCACAGCCTTCTGTACATTGACATTTTTTTGCATTTTCTTTTTAGTGAGTTCAGTCAGGGGTTTTGCTATGCTACTAACATTTAGAACAAATCTTCAGTAGTACCCTGCAGTCCCCAAGAATGTCCTCACCTATCATTTAGTGGTGAGTGTGGTCCATTCCTAAATGCCCTCAATTTTTGCTGGCTCAGGCCAGATGTGCCCACTGCTTACCTGGTGACTAAGGTATGGCACTTCTGGAATCCCTGTCTGGATTTCTCCTCCTTAGCCATCAGCCTAAAGTCTGCAGAATACCTCCCCCACATACTGACATGTCTTGCTACAGATGGCATTGCAGTCCATGCATGTCAGTGTAAAGTTGCCTGACTGATACAGAATGCAATCCACGAGCCACTGAAAGGTTGCCGTCACATTCTTCATCCCAAATAGCATTACTTGGAACTTGAACAACACAGATGGGGCAACAAAGGGTTACCTTTTCCTGGCTTCAGGGGTCTGAGGTACCTGACAGTACCTCTTTGTGAGGTCAACTGTAGTTAGATACTTGGCCTCCTAGCTGTTCTAGGACTTCATTTGTTCTGGGCATGGGCTAGGCATTGACTCCATGGTATGCTGGTAAGCCTGCAGTAGTCAAGGCAGAACATTATGGTTTCCATCCTCTTTGGATATCAGCACCGCAGGAGAATCCAGGGGCTACTGGATTCCTGGGCCAAACTAAGGGCCAGCATTTTCTTAAGTATCCTTCTTTAGCTTGATTAACTCCCTCTTGGACCCAGTAGGCTGGCTGCCTCATTGGAGCTTAGGTACCTATGTTCGTGTGGTGCTCAGTCAGTGTGTTGTACCTAGGTTTTGCCATAAACGTACCTCCAAATGTTCCTAGCACCCTACCCATTCCCACTTCCTGGGCTGGTGTCAGCCGCTCTAAGGCTCATGGTGATCACAGAAGATTCTTTCTTGACTTCACCGAGGAGATCCACTACTGATTTTGCCTCACATCCCTCCTCTGGGTGGCTACACATGGTCAGGACCATTTCTTTTCTGTCATAATAAACATTCATCATACTTGTAGTACATTGTACATTTTTTGTCTGTGCCTCCTTTGGGGCAACTCCACCACATAATTCACCTCATTTACTTTCCTAACCACAGAGTATGGACTTTACCATGCTTCCTGCAATTTATTTTTCTGGAGAGGGATAGAAACATAGACTTTGATGGCAGAGAAGGACTGCTTTGCCCACCTAGTCTGCCCATTTCCCTACCTAATAGATAACCTGCAGATCCTATTTAACAAACAGCCTACTTCCTCCTACCCCCCACTAGAATTGCCTTATGTCTGCCCGATGCATTCTTGAATTCCCCCACTGTTTTTGACTCCACGACCTCCTGAGGAAGGCTGTTCCATGCATCCACAACCCTCTCCATGAAAAAATACTTCCTCACATTACCTCTGAGCTGTCCCCTCTCTATCTTCACATTGTGCCCCCTTGTTCTTGCACATCTCTTTTTCTGAAAGATGCTAACCTCTTGAACTTTGTTGATTCCTTTGAGGTACTTGAAAGTTTCTATCATGTCCCCACTCTCCCTCCTTTCCTTGAGGGTATACATATTAAGCTCCTTTAGTCTCTCTTCATATGGCTTCTGGTGCAGACCCTGCACCATTTTGGTTGCCCTCCTCTGGACAGCCTCCATCCTGTCTATGCCCTTGCAGAAACGGAGTCTCCAGAACTGCACACAGTACTCCAGATGGGGTCTCACCAGCTGTCTGTACAGAGGGATAACAACTTCCCATTTTCTACTGGTGATGCCTCTCCCTATGCATCCCAGTATCCCCCCAGCCCTCCTTACTGCCATCTCACATTGCTTGCCCACCTAGAGGTCATCTGATATGACTACCCCCAGGTCCCTTTCCATTTTGTTGATGTTAGTATCTCACCCCATTGTTACTCTTCTCCTGGGTTTTTGTTTCCCAGGTGCATTACTTTGCACTTCTTTGCATTGAATCTAAGCTGTCATACTCTTGACCATTCCTCCAACCTTGCCAAGTCCCTTCTCATCCTTTCCACCCCACCTTGCATATCAATCCTATTGCAGATCTTAGTATCATCTGCAAAGAGACATACTTTTCCTTCCAGTCCCTCCACAATGTCACTTATAAAGACATTAAAAAGGACCGGTCCCAGTACTGAACCCTGCACTACCCTGCTAGTAACCCCTCTTTCTTCAGAGCGGACTCCGTTTACTATTACCTCCTGTGTCCTGTTGTCCAGCCAATTTTTTATCCAGGCTACCACCTTGGGACCCACTCCAAGGCTGGATAACTTGTTTATTAATCTTTTGTGTGGGACTGTGTCACATGCCTTGCTAAAGTCTAGGTAGGCCATATCCACAGCCTCTCCCTGCTCTATCACTTTGGTCACCCAGTCAAAGAAATCAATTAGATTCATCTGACATGACCTTCCCAATGTGAATCCATGCTGCCTTGGGTCCTGTGCCTTGCTGGCCTCTAGTTACTCAACAATTCTTTCCTTCAGAAGTGATTCCATCATTTTACCTACCACCGAGAGGTCAAACTAACAGGTCTGTAGTTTCCTGCCTTTGCCTTCCTCCCACTTTTGTGAAGTGGAATCACATCTGCCCTCCTCCAGTCCTCAGGTACCACCCCATCCTCCCATGATTTGTTAAAGAGGGTAGTCAGTGGTGTCACTAGTTCTCCCCTTAGTTCTTTTAGAATTCTGGGGTGAATCCTGTCAGGCCCCATTGCTTTGTCCACCTTCAGTTTTAAAAGTTCTTTCAGAATCCTTTCTTCTGTGAATGGACTGGTATCAACCCCCTATCCATAGTGTTTCTATTGTTTGGTTTAGGTACCTCCCTCTGTTCTTCTTTTGTGAATACTGAGCAGAAGTATCTGTTCGGTATCTCTGCTTTTTCACCATCACCCTCTGTTCACATTCCCACCCCTTTATTAAGCCTCAGTATCCCTCCCTTGGTCTTTCTTCACTCCCTAATGTACCTGTAAAAGGTTTATCCCCCTTCTTAACAGAGTTGGCTATCTTTTCCTCAGTTTGGTCCTTTGCTATTCTGACTGTCTTCCTTGCCTCCTTCTGCTTTAACTGATACAGTTCTCTGTTCTGCTCCTTCTGTGTTTCCTTATATTTCCTGAATGCTATTCTTTTCCCCTTAACCTTCCCTGCCACCTCTTTTGAGAACCATATTGGCTTTTTCCTTCATGTTGTTTTGTTGATTTGCTTTACACAAAGGCTTGCTGCCTCTGTGATGGCAGTTTTTATTTTTACCCATTGTTTTTCTGCCCCTCCTTCTTGCCTGTTTGCTAGTGCTTTTCTGAGGCACTCTTCCATTTTGCCAAAGTCAGCACTCCTAAAGTCCAACACCCTTGCTTTTGAATGACTTAACTCTACAGCTGTGTTTATTGTGAACCACACTCTTTGGTGGTTGCTTGTTCCCAGATGGTACCCACTTCTAAATCTGAGATCCTCTCTCCATCCCTGTTTGAGAGCACCAGGTCTAAGATTGTTCCCTCCTGAGTGGGTTCCAACACTAGCTGTCTGAGGCATGCCCCCTGTAGGGCATCGAGAATGACCCTGCTCTTGGATGTGGCTGCAGTAAAGGTGCTCCAGTTAACAGCTGGCATATTCAGGTCCCCCATCAACAATATCTCTCCTTTTTCTGCCATTCTAAGGATTCCTTCTATCATTTCCTTGTCCATTGTCTCCCCCTAAGACAGTGGTCTGTAAACAACCCCTGTGTGGATTGTGGTGCCATTTTCTGTCTCCATGGTGATCCACAGTGCCTCCTCCTCCTCCTCTCCCTGTTTACCCTTTAGTTCTGTTACTTTGATTCCTTCCCTACTCCTCCTCCTCTTTTACACTCCCTGTCCCTCTTGTAGATTGTGTAGCCTGGTATGTTGACATCCCTGTCATGGTTCTTTGTGTACCATGTTTCTGTGACTGCCACAATATCCAGGCATCCCTCTTCCATCAAGGCCACTAGTTCAGGGAGCTTGTTACACAGACTATGGGCATTGATACTCATCACTCTCCATTTTTTGATGGCCTTACCCCTTTTAAGCCCATCCCTGTCCTTACTGCCTTTCTCTGGATTTACCCTTGTCCTTCTCCCTATCGACTTCTCTACCTTTGTGTCTACTTCACTAACTACCCTGTTTTGGGGGGTGGCTGGGATTTCTCTGCTTCTCTTCAGTGCGTCCCCCATTGGCTAGTTTAAATGCTTGCCAATGAAGCATTTAAACCTATCACCTAGGATCCAGGTTCCCTTCCCGGACAGGTGCAGACCATCATGCCAGTATAGGCCTGCATCCTCCAGGTGGACCCCAGTCCCCAATGAAGTCAAATCCCTGAGCTCCACACCAGATTTTCAACCAGTCATTGAATCCCATGGTGCAGAGTACCCTAGCCTCACCCATGCCATAGACAGGCAGCACTTCTGAGAAAGTTACCGTGAGTGCTACTTGTCTAAGGCCCCTCCCCAACTCCACAAACTCCTGCTGCACTGCTGTGATCCCATTCCCAGCCAGGTCATTTGTCCCTAGGTGAACAATGCATCCAGCTCCCTCCCCCATGTAGCTGCTCCCATGATCCTGAGGATTCGCTTCCTGTCCCTCCAAGCCATGGCGCCTGGCAGGCACCTTATCTCACTTTCGCTTACCTTTCCCTGTTCTACCCTCCTAATGATTGAGTCCCCCATCAGGAGTTGTTTCCTTCCCCTGTGAAGTCCTGTGCCACCCTCCTGTGAGTCTCCTTTGTGGAGGTTCCCTGCATCCTCCTTGGTCTCCACTGTGGGTGCCTCCATAGAAGAACTAGGCTCTGCCAGAATGGCGAATGAATTGTGAAGAGGCACACCTGGAGGGATGTGCCTCTGTTCCACCACCCTGACCCTCCCTGTGCCCAACATGGTCCAACTGCTCCTCTTTCTTGGCAACCTCTGAGGCAGTGGTGGTGGCCTGGGTGGTCCCTGGGTGGGGGAGGAGGTTTCTTGAATCCTCGCCAGGTCAGCATCGAGAGTACCATCACTCTCTGTCTGCCCTCATACTCCTGGCCTCTGGTTCCTTGGTCATACTACATCTTTTTTCTCAGCTGTGCCATGGCCAGGTGCTCCTGGGCAAGCCACATGAGCTCCTTGACTCTCATTCTGAGGCTTAGGACATATTCCCCAACAGATTCCCTCTGGGAAGCAAGCTTCTATCCCATTCATTCCTGACCAAAGGCAGGGGACCACTCACCTTGTAGGTAAACAAGAGCTGAAAGGGTGAAAACCCAGTAGACTTCTGGGGGACCTCCCTACAGGCAAGCAAGAGATGGTGGAAAGTACTTGTCCCAGCCCCTGTGAAGTTGGTTGGCAAATGCCCATGACATGGCTTTAAATGTTGCATTAAATCATTGAATCAATTCATAAGTCTTGGGGGTGGTACGGAGAGAATTTGAGTTGTTACATGCCTCACTTCTCCCATAGACTGCTTAGAAGTGCTGATATAAAATTGGTGCTCTGGTCTGACAGGATCTCATAAGGAAATCCCACTTGACTGAATATCCCCAGGAGTTCATTAGCAACCTTTCCCACCTCTATGGAGGATATGGCAACAGCCTCAAGTTACCTGGTTGCATAATCTACTATGACAACATGTACCACTTGCCTGTGCAACTTGAGGTGCTTAGTGGCCCCTACAATGTCTACAGTCACTCTCTTAAATGGTTCATCAATTATAGGCAGTGGAATCAAAGCCTCTTTAGCCTTATCGCAAGTCTTTCCCACCTGCTGGTACTACAAGCATGTCTGGCAATAAGTAGCCACATCTTTGAAAATGCTTAGCCAATACAAATGTTTGTAAGTCACCTTTTTGTTTGTCTTATGACCAGGTGTGTTGAAAATGGGATGTCATGGGCTAGGGCCAAGAAGTGCTTTTGGTATTCCAGAGGGACTACCAGTTATTGAATTGTCCCTTCTTCTGAACCTCCCTGAGGTACCCTCTCCCTGTTCAAAGCCCATTTTCCTAGTAAACATCCTCTTGCCTCCATGAGGGTAACTCTCAGTGCTTACTACTAGTTCACTCAGCTTTTGCAGGGATAGGTCAGCTTGATGAGCCCTGCCAAGCTCCTCATGCCTGACCTTCTCTAGGGTGCACACTGTTGCCATAGAAGACTTGCCCAAGGCTGAGGTCTCAACAAGTTACAGCTGGGGATCAGAACTGCTGCTTCCACAAAGTCCTTCAGCCAAACTGGCTGTTCCTTTGGCTGCTGAGAAAAAGGTTGCCTCTTGCTGTGCTGCACCCTCTCTGCCCTCAGAGTCCTGTCTTTTCACTTGGCTACAGGTAGTGACATATACTCTTTCTTTCCTGTTATTAAAATCATTACCCATAATCCCATCCACAGAGAGGCCAGGTACAACTCCCACCTTCTGTACTCCCTGGCTGCCTTCCCAACACAGAGAGACTTAAGCCATCTACAGTATGTGGGGACTGTCTGATCTATGAATCCCTGAACCTTTGAAAACTGGCTGGTGCAATTTCTCCACACGGATTAAATCCCTCCTAACTGTTAAAATAGAAGCCCCAGTGTCCCTCAGTCCCCATGTTACATGTACTTTCCCATTCATTAAGCTGGGGTGCAGGTGCATAGTAGGCTTAGCAGGGACTGCGCACAGTACACAGGCCACAAGCTGCTGTGTATCTCCTTGATTAGCCCTCTGCCCCTTCGCTGTGCCCTTTTGTAAGGTTTTTGGGACAGTCATATGACAGATGCCCTGACTTCTGCCAAATGTCACATTTTTGTTTACCTGGCTCCTTATTTTTGGGATAAACAGTTTTACATTAAGTATAGGAGCAGGCTGGTTTCCCTTAGGTTACCCTCTGAGGTTCCCTTAAAACCATCCATAGTCCTTCCCCCATTGTTCTTACACAGCATGGGTGGTCAGCTGGCCACATAGAAGTCAACCCTTTACTACACCCTTTGTGGAATGAAATGCTTTTTCCAGCAACCATACATACAGGTCCTCTGGCACAGTTCACAGACCCTCAATTAAGCCTTCAATTTGACAATGGTTCTGGCTTTTGCCCCTTCAATCCAGCAATCTAAAAACTCACACAGCTGCACATACATTCCTGTTTAACTATCTCTCTGGCCTCGTCTTAACTCCCTAAATTTCCTTCTATAGGCCTCAGGGGTCAATTTAAAACATTTGAGCAAAACATTTATTACTTTATTAAAGCCCATACTGTCCCATTCATCCATTCTAGCAAATGCCTCTAGTGTATAGTCATTAGGGAATTGCTTAAGGTGCATTGTCCAAGAAGCCCTCATCAATTTAAATTGTACACATAATCTCTCTAAAGATTTCAGAAATAAATCTAGATCCTCCCCTCCCAATACTGAGGAAACATTTTAACATTAATTTTGGCTTCTTGGGTGGGAGCCCCTATTCTAGCACTAAGGTCTGTGTGGTGCCTGATGACACAGAATCTCTCTCTCTCTCTCTCTCTTATGTGCACATTCCTTCTCTTGCTCTTGGAGCTCCTTCTCTGTCTCTCTTGGCATTCATTCTCTTGCTCCTCCTTGATTTGCAACTCAGGCTGGTGGTGTCTCTCTTGATCCGTTGTCTCTAGCCTCACTTTTTGCTGTTCATTATCTGCCTTTGCTTAACCAGGGTGAGCTCTAGCTACATCATTTCTATTGGGTTTGCTTGTGCCGCTACCACAGTTATAGGCTTTGGCTTACTTGCATTCTCCTCTATCTGGACAGTTGTCTTTATGACCGCTCCTGCACCATTCTTCCAGTCACTTCCCTTGAGAACTTCTATGAATTCTGCCCTTGTCTGAGCCTCATCATGCATAAGTCCTCTCCCCCAGCACAGTTTCTGCAGCTGTGCTTGTGTGCAATTCTTAGAAACATGAAACATAGAAACATAGAATCTGACAGCAGATAAGGGCAATTTGGTCCACCATGTCTGCCCATTTTCTTCTACTGTCATTTATACTGCCGCCGATCCTACTTCATCTACAGTACTTCCTCCTCATCCCCCTTTCTTACCTTAATGATTCCTTTTTCGTATCCCAGGAATTTTTGAACCCCACCACTGTTTTCACCCCCACTACCTCCACTGAAAGGCTGTCTCAGGAATTCACCACTCTCTCTGAGAAGAAGTACTTCCACACCTCTCTCCTGAATCTGCACACCCCAGCTTCATAGCATGTCCCCTTGTCCTTGAGCACTTTTTTTGGAAAAACACTCCACACCTGTACCCTATTTACCTCCGTGAGGTATTTGAAGGTCTCTATCATATCCACCCCCCCAACATATGCATATTGAGCTCCTTTAGCCTCTCCTAATAAGGCAGTTGATACAGACTCTGCACTATTTAGGTTGCCTTCCTCTGGACCACCTCCATTCTGTCCATGTCCTTCCAGAGATATGACCTCCAGAACTGGACACAGTATTCAATGTGGGGTCTTACCAGTGATTTATATAAGTGCAACATGACCTCCCACTTTCTGCTAGTGATACCCCTTTCTGTACACCCCAGCATTCCACTAGCCCTCCTGACTGCCTTGTCACACTGCCTGGTGACCTTTAGATCATCCAATATGATTACCACCCCCCGGTCTCTTTCCTGCTTTGTTGTTGTTGGCAGTAACACTCCACCCATTTTGTACTCTGCCTTAGGTTTCTGTGGCCTAAGTACATTGTTTTGCACTTTTTGCATTAAAACCCAGCTGCCATAAGCTTGACCACTCCTCCAGTTTTTTCAGATGTCTACCCATCCTTTCCATCCCGGAGTGTCCACCCTGTTGCAGATCTTGGTGTCATCTCCAAAGAAGCAGACCTTCCCATCCATGTCTACTACTATGTCACTTATAAAGACATTAAAGAAGATTGGATCCAGCACTGAACCGTGAGGTATGCCAGTGGTCACCCTTCCTTCCTCAGAGTGAACTCCATTTACCACTACCCTCTGTCTCCTATCCCCTAACAAGTTTCTTACCCAGGTTACCATCTTGTTCCCACCTCCAAGTTACCCAGCTTGCTTACCAGTTTCCTATGCAGAATGGTGTCGAAAGCCTTGCTGAAATCCAGGTAGGCCATGTCCAGTGCTCCTCCCTGATCTAATTACTTGGTCACCCAGTCAAAGAAATCAATAAGTTTTGTTTGGCATGACCTCTCCCCATGAATACATGCTGCCTCAAATCCTGTAACCTGTAACCGATTAGATTCAAGATATTCCACAATCCTTTCCTTTCCTTTAGCAGTGTTTCCATTAACTTGCCCACCACTGATGGCAGGCTGACAAGCCTATAATTGCCAGCCTTCTCCCTGCTACCACTTTTGTGAAGTGGGTCTACATCTTCCTTTCTCCAGTCCTCCAGGACCACTCTGATCTCTAGTGATCCGCTACATATTTCTGTCAGAGGTGCAGCAAATATCTCCCTGAGTTCCCTCAGCACTCCATCTGGCTCTATAGCTTTGTCCACCTTCAGGTTAGCGAGTGCTTTAAGGACTCTTTCATCAGAAAAAAGAATAGTGTTCACTTCCTTCCCATCAAACTTCCTGATGCTTTTTTGCTGTCTGTCTCCTTCCCCTTCCACTGTGAACACTAAGCAAAAGTATTTGTTAAAGATGTCTGCCTTTTCTTTGCCCCCTCCTTACAGTCCCCCCTCCCTCTTTAACCTCAAAATCCCTTCTTTTGGCTTCCTTTTCTCACTTATATACCCCCAAAAAAATGTCCTTTTTTGGTACTACCTGAACTATTTTTAGTTCAGTTTGCACCTTTGAACTCCTTACTGCTTTTCCTGCTTCCTCCTCCCTCTGCATCTCCTTGTACCTTATGAGTGCAACCCTTTTAGCCTTTACCTTTTCCATCACCTCTTTTGAGAACCATAGCAGTCTCCTCTTCCTTTTGTTTTTGCTCACTTGCTTGATGTACAGTTTTGTTGCCTTCACTATTCCCGCTTTTATTTTGGCCTACTGTTCCTATACCTTCCCCTGCCCCGGTCACCCCCCCCCCACAGATAATTCTGGAGGCATTCACCCTTCTTTATAAAATCTGCCATTTTGAAGTCCAGGACCCTCACCACTTTGTGGTTTGATTCTACAGCTGTCCTTATGTTGAACCACACTGTATGGTGGTCACTGGTCCCCAGATGGCTTCCCACCTTGATGTCTGTGACGCTATCCCTGTTAGTGAGGATCAGGTCTAGTATCACCCCATCACTAGAGGGTTCACTGACTAGTTCCCTGAGGAACGCCCCCTGCAGGAAGTCCAGGATGTCCCTGCTTCTAGCTGAAGCCACAGCTCAGAGGCTCCCATCTACATCCAGCAGATTGAAGTCCCCCACCAGAAGCACCTCACTTTTCCAGCCATTTTTCCAATTGCTTTTAACATTTCCTTATATAACTCCTCCCCCTGTGCTGGAGGTCTGTACATTATGGCTGTACAAACAGCCAAACATGATCCACAGTACCTCTGCCACCTCCGAGTTCCCTGTATCTCTGTTGCTTTCATGCATTCCCTCACATAAAGCACCACCCCCACCTTTCCTTCCCATCCTGTCCTTTCAAAACAGCTTGTAGTCTGGTATGGCTGTGTCCCAGTCATGGTTCTCAGTGCACCATGACTCGGTCATGGCCACTGTATCCTGGGTGGCTTCTGCCATAATGGCCTCTAGGTCTGGAATCTTATTTCCCAGACTTCTAGCAGTAGCACACATGGCTTCTAGATTTTGTTAGCTCTTTGTTTGTTGTTCTCCCTTTTCCTTTTTGCTCCTCATCCTTCCCCTTCTTTTCAGAATGCTCCACCCCTCATTTGCTATCACCCTGCTGCTTTGATTAACTTGCACTCTGGGGATCTCCTTGCACTCTAGCTCAGCCTATGGGGGGGCAGTTTCCACCTCCCTGATTACTTTCTCCACTTCCCTCAGCTAGCTTAAATGTTAATCAACATAACTCTTAAACCATCAACTGAGGATTGTGGTTCCCCTCCCTGATGGATGCAGGCCATCACCTCTGTATAGGCCCTTATCCTCCCAGGTGGGTCCATAGTCCCCAGTGTAGTCATACCCCTAATCTCTGAACCATTCTTTCAACAATGACTTGAAGACTTTGATGCAGAGAGCCCTCTCCTTTCCCCTGCTGTAGACAGGCAGCACCACTGCAAATGCTACTGAGGGTGCTACCTGTCTATGACCACTTCCCAGTTCCCTAAACTCCCCCTGCACTATCCCAGCCTTGTCCCTAGCCAGGTCATTTTTCACCAGGTTGACAGTGACATTCAGCTCCCCTTCCTTCCTGCTGCCCTAGCAATCCCTTGGATATGCTTCCCATTCCTCCAGGCTGTGGAGCCAGGTAGGCACCTGACCTGTCTCTCTCCTTCCCCTTTTCTATCCCCAACTCTATCCCCTGACAATTGAGTCCCCCACCAGAAGTTGCTTCCTCCTCCTCTGGGGTTCACTCCCCCACTTGGGGTCCCCCACATCCCCCCTGGCCACTACCATGGCTGCCTCCTCCTGGCAGTCCCACCAGGCAAAAGTGGTGTAGTAACTGTGAAGTGGTACTGGTTAAGAAATGTGCCTGTGATCCACCCCCTAGCCTTCCAGACCCCACCACCCCAACCCTACTTGAGCCCACTGTAGTCCAGCCACTCCTTCTAGCTGGCATCCTCTGAGGTAATGGTGTCAGACTTGGCAGTCTCTGAGTGGGGGAGGAGGTCCATTGACTCACAGCCAACTCGGTCTCAAGTCTAATGACTCTCTTCATCAACCCAGAGATGTGCACCCAGATGGGACAGCAATTCACAGAGAAGTCTGACACATTGCTTTCTAGACTGCACTAAGCTTTCTAGAAATAAATAACATGATAAGTGTGAAAATATCCCTCTGTATATTCTGTCTGTAGCTGCACATGTAACCTTTTCTATTAGCACCCTAAAGCATACTGCTCAAGAACTTTTGCTTAAGTTTATGAGCAATTATCTCACTGCTGTGTCAACAAACTGCTGTCCTTCTGGACTAAGTCCACCACACACACACACACACACACATACACACACATACACACACTTTATTTATTTTATTTCTTTATTTGAAAAAGGGTAACCAAGAGAGGCACACTGAGCCAAGGCTCACTTCCAGGTGCAATCCAGTGAAAAAACAGCAGTATAATACATAATAGTAAAACAGTTGAACAACATTTGGTAAAACGTTTGTACAAAATTAGAATAAATACAAACATTGTTTGTACAGAGAATAACATGCAGTACAGCTTAATAAGAACATCTAACAAATACATATTCAGAAGTTGCAGCAATATAGGGTGATCAAGGACAAGATTGACAATGACAATAGGTGACTGACTTGGAGGGCGAGTAATTTCCTGACCTCATAATGGAGGGGAAAAACCATAGTAGTGTGGAAGTGAAACCAATGCAGAAGCGGGAATCCAGTCAGTTGCTTACCAGAAGTCTTGGCAGGGGTGGAGTCAGGGTAACAAGAACAGGTGGTGAGGGGGTTGAAGTTTCAGCAGGTGTCTGAGGGAGCCTGGGATGTGGAGAGGCAGAGGGAGAAGGGGAGTTGATTCCAGAGCGAGGGAAGGTGATGGGGGTAGTCAGATTGCCCAGCAGAGGAGCAGGGTGAGGACTGGCAAAAGTGAAATTGTCCCTGGAATGGAGAAAATAGGAAACAGAGGGGAACTGGAAGAGGATAGAGAAGAGAAAGGTAAGCTGGAAGGGAACCAAAGAGTATTTGGGTATGAAGCAGGTACAGTGATACTGGCAATGTGAGGGCAATGAGAGGATGAATAGGGATGAATATAGAGAACAATGGTGGGTGCGAGGAGGGGAGGAGGTTGTAGCAAAGCAGCAGAAGGAGTTATAGAGGGTGTTCAGTCTGGCAAGGGAAGTGGAAAGGGTGGCGCCATAGACCACATCTGCATAGTTGAAGACAGAGAGCACAGTTTTGATAACAAGCTCCCTGTGGACATGTGGAGATAAGCAGTCTTTGTTGCAGTACAGGGCACAGTGCCTGGGATGGAGTTTAGCATGGATAGCATCAATGTGGGCTGAAAAGTCAAGTTTACTGTCTAGCCACACTCTGAGGTACTTGAAGGACTGAACTGCTTCAAGTGCTGTGCCGTCCAGAGTGATAAAAAGGGGAGTGGGGGAGGGAGTCTGGCCATTTTCTGGCTGGTAACAAAGGTCACAGACACTGTTTTTTTCAATTACATCTTTATTTTCAAGGATTGCATTGTGCACATATGTTGAAATACAATTTTAGAAGTGAGAAAGAAATAAGCGCCCAGCTGGGATTTGAACTTAGGTCTGCTCAGAATACTGTTCAACTGCACTAACCAGCTGTGTTACCAGGACAACTGGAACCTGATGATTCCCAAGGGCATTCACTGTTTTCTCGAAATGCACACTGTGGAGCTACACAACTTAGAGTTACAACTTTATTTTCAAGGAGCGCAGTGTGCATGTATGTTTGAAGCACAAAGTGCTCAGCTAGGATTTGAACCCAGGTCTGCTCGGAATGCCATTCCACTGCATTAACCCACTGTGCTCCCAGAAAAACTGGAATCTGAAGATCCCGAAGGGCACTCAACTCTTTCTCGAAATGCACACCCTGAAGCCACACAAATTAGAGTTGCATCTTTATTATCAAGGAGTGTGGTGTGCATATACAGTATGTTTGAAACACAAACATATGCACATCGCACTACTTGATAATAAAGGTGTAACTAATTTTTGAGAAAAAAGTTGAGTGCCCTGGTGGGTCTTCAGGTTCCAGATGTCCTGGTAGCACAGCTGTTTAGTGTAGTGAAATTGCATTCTGATCAGGCAGGGTCAAATTCCATCTGGGGTATTTCTTTCTTTTTCACTTCTAAAACTATTTTTTTTTTTAATGTTGACTCTGAGTTAGTTAGATTGGAACCATTACAGAACATTGTTGAAGTCCCACTGCACCAATTCTTCCACAGCTGTGGTCGAGGGATCGGAGGTGAAGATGACTGTGTCATCTGCATACATGTGGATATGCGAGCTGGCAGAGGTAGAGGGGAGGTCATTCAGGAGGATAGAGAAAAGGATGGAAACCATGATGGAGTCCTGTGGGTCCCCTGCCTGGATAGGATAGGGAGGTGACAGAGCACCTCCAAACTGTGCTGATTCTTGTCGGCCTGTTAGGTAGGAATGGTACCAAGCAACAGTGGGAGCTGAAAGGCCAACAGAGCTCAGCTTGTGTAGGAGAAGTGGATGAGAGACTGAATTGAATGCTTTTGCCAGATCGATTAATATAGTGGCTGTAATGTGCCCTTGATCTATTCTGAAAAAATATAGACTCAGTGACAAGCAGCAGGGAGGAGACAGTGGAATGGTGCTTCTAGAAAACAGACTGGAAGGGCAGGAGGAAGTTGGAGAATGAAAGGAAACTGAGGAGTCTAGAATGGACCAGTTTCTCTTGCAGTTTAGAGAAGGAGGTGAGGAAGAAGATGGAATGGAAATTGCTAGGGGAGGAGGGTCACCCCCTTTATGAAGTGGAATAACTTTTGCCAGCTTCCAGTATTGAGAACAGCACTCAGGGAGAAGGAAAGGTTGTGTGGGTGAGTAAGGAGAGCTACAATGGCAGGAGGTGAGAGGTGGAGGAGTTTGGGGTCCAGACCATCAGGGCTGGACATTGATGGGTCAAGGAATGAAAGGGCAAGCAGGGTTACCTGGGTGGTGATGGGGGAAGTGGAAATCCAGTGAGGAGTTGGGGGAGTAGGAGGGGAAGGGAAAGAGTCAGGAAGGGAAGAAGAAGGGAAGGAACAGGTTGTACAGAACTTGTTGAAGTGAGCATCAACAGAGGTAGGGTCAGACACAGGTAAACCATTAGCCACAAGGACTGGGGTAGCAGACTAGGCAGGGAGAGCCAAAAGGGAGTGGATAACCTTCCAAAATATAGCAGGGAAGTTAAGATTTTTCTGGAGGTTGGCTTTGAAATAGTGCGCTTTTTTGGTCCGGACAACATTCATGCAGTTGTTCCTCAGAACCCTGTAAGAGATGACATTAGGAGAGGAGTGGGATAATTTGTAGTGGGTCCATGCAAGTTCTCTGGACTTGTATAGACTTATGATTCCAGTAGTAACCCAGGGGTGGCGGGAAGTTGTTACTCTGGATTTCCTGAGGGGGGCATACTTGTCCCAGATTGAGGAAAATCTGAAGAGTAATAGTGCAAGGGCCACGTCAATATCAGAGGCAGAGAGGATGGCTAACCAGTCTTTTGCAGTGAGGTCGCTCAGTAGACCATTGATGTTAAGTGAATGAAATCCCTAAGGAAGATGAGTTCACCTGTGGAGGAATGAGAGATGATGGAGGAAAAAGACTCAAACAGGGATGAATGTGACATATTGGGAGAGGCATGGACAATCTCAGTAAATATAAGTACAGAGTAGAGGAATGAGAGCATGACTAGAAGAAATTTGTGGAAAGTGGGTATGGCCTCCCTAATGTCCGTAGTACATGAGATGCTCTAGTGGACATAGATAGCAACCCCTCCTCCATATTTTCCTCTTTCCTGCCTGAAAAGATGGTAATCAGGAAGGGACAGGCAAGAGTACGGCGTCATGGAGGAGAGCCAAGACTCAGAGATATGGAGGACATCAGAAAAGTGTAATTGAACCCAGATGGAGAGGAGATTGAGTTTAAGAAGAAGGTTTCTAGCATTCATAAAGAAAACACTAAGACCCTTTGCAGTAGCAGAGGAAGAAAGGTAAGGAGGAGGGACCAGGCTTTCACTTCACTGCACCAGACAGGAGGAGGAGGAGGAGGAACAAGAGGATGAGGAGAAGGATGGAGTGGGGCTTCCTACACTTGAAGTGGGTTGGACAGCAGGGAGAAGAGAAGCGGTGAGGGAAGAGAAGGGCACAGTGGAGAAATTCCAGGTTGAGGGATGGGGATGGCAGGAGGCCAGGATGGATAGGGAGGTAGGAGGGGAAAGTACATAGGCCATTTTGAATTAGTTTTTTAAGTTATATACTGCCAATCTATTCTTACCTTGAAGTTTACCTACAGTATGTTTTAATTTTGTTTTAGTATATTAGAGCGTGTATTATTAACTAATGGTTTGAAGCAAGTTAGGGTCATGCAAAAAGTAGGGAATAGGAGATACACCCTATCTAGAGTAGGGGTAAAAAAGAGTCTAAAGTAAGTTAGGATCACACAAAAATTTAAGAATAGGTGAAACAACCAATCTAGGGTAGGGGAACAAGGGTCTGAAATAAGCAAGTAAGCAAAAACAATCACAGGCAGGGCAGTAAATAGATATGCTAGGAGTGGTGCAGTGCAGTAGCTGTGGAGCTGCAGTTTTCAGGGAGACTTTCTGGGCACTGTGGTGCTTCCCCATATGCATGCACCTCTCTAGGCTGAGGAAGGAGGTTGATAGACTCCAGGCCAAGCTGTCAGGTATTCAGTGGGCCTCCTCTCCCACCCAACGACCACCAAGTCCCACTACCACTACCTCAAAGGGTGCCAAGGAGGAGGAGTGGTTGGACTACGGTGGGCTCGGGAATGGTGAGATTGCAGGGTTAGATGTACATCCCCCCTACGGTACCATTGCACAATTTCTTTGCTGTACAGGTGAAGTGGGACTGTCCCATGGAGGCACCCATAGTAGTGGCTAGGGAGGATGTGGAGGTCCTTCATAGTGGAGTCCCCCAGGGAGGATGGCAGAAGACCCCAAAGGAGGGAGAAGCAACTCCTGGTGGGGAACGCCGCTGTGAGGGGGGATAGATCTGGGGGCAGGAAGGAAGGGGGAGAGGGAGGTTAGGCGCCTACCCAGTGCCATGGCTTGGAGGGATGGGAAGTGGATCCTGAGGATCACTAGTGCAGTAGGATGGAAGGGTGAGCTGGATGTCATTGTTCACTTAGGGAATAATGACCTGAGCAGGGACGAGGTAAGGATTGTGCAGGAGAAGTTCTGGGAGTTGGGGAGGAGTCTTAGGCAGGTAACATGCTCAGTAACCTTTTCTGAAGTACCTGACTGTCTACAAAGGGAGGAGGATAGGGTTCTTGGTACCAGGAGCTTCAACCAATGGTTGAAAGAGTGGTGCTGAGAGGAGGGATTCAGCTACATTGGGGACTGGGGTGCCACCTGGAGGGATAAAGACCTATACAAGGGAAATGGCCTGCATCCATCCTGGAGAGGAACCATAGTCCTCAGTGAGAGGTTTAAATCTAACTTTAGTGAGCATTTAAAGGAAGCAGGGAGACATAAACTGCCCCTTCCCCCGCAGGTTGAAGTAGGCAGTAGGTAGAACCCTAAGGAAGGGAATTCAGCACTTGAACCGGTTAACAGGAAAAACAAAATGGTAAAAATGATAAAGGGTGGGAATGAGGACAGAGTGGGTAAGAAGATGAGGCAAAGGGAAAAGGGGGTTTGACAAACAGGGTGCTAGCAGAATTTGGAAGTCATGTGTGCAGATGCTCAAAGTCTGGGAAATAAAATTCCAGACCTAGTGGCCATTATGGCAGAGGCTGATCTGGACATTGTTGCCATTACCGAGTCATGGTGCAATGAGAGCCATGACTAGGAATTAGCCATACCAGGATATACTCTGTTCAGAAAGGACAGGGTGGGTAAGAAAGGGGGAGGAGTGACTCTTTAGATGAGGGATAGCATAAATGCAACAGAGATACAGGAAACACTGTGGGGGCAGACGTACTTTGGGTCACTCTAGAGACAGGGAACAGAGCTGTTATTCACACTGGTGTGATCTATAGACCTCCAGCATGGGGGGGGGTGGGAATGCATAGGGTTCTGGTGGAAGCCATCCAAAGGATGCCAAATAGGGCAGAGGCACTGCTGGTGAGGAACTTCAGTCTGCCTGATGTAGATTGGAGCATCCCAGCTGCAGCATCAACTAGGAGAGGGACATCTTGGACTCCCTGCAGTCAACTAGTAGAGGAAGCCACTCATGACAGAGCAATATTGGACCTTGCATTAAACAATGGGGACAGTGTTGCAGACATCATGGTGGGTGGCCACCTAGGGAACAGTGATCAGTATGGTACAGGTCAATATAAGAACTGTGACAGAAGCAAACCACACAAAGTTGAGTGTCCTGGACTTCAGGAGAGATGATTTTACAATGATGGAGGAATGCCTCAGGGATGCCCTGGTGGGGGGGGGGGAGAGGACTTGGGTGGAGTGGGGATATAATGGGCAAAACTAAAAGCAGGAATAGTGAAGGCAACAAACCTCTGTGTCAGGCAAGTAAGCAAAAGAAAGAGGAAAAAGAGACCGCCATGGTTCTCAAAAGAGGTGGCTGGGAAGGTGAGGGCAAAAAAGTTTGCATTTAGGAGGAATGAGGAGACACAGAGGGAGGAGGATAGGGAGTTGTATCAGGAGAAGCAGAAGGAGACAGGGAAAGCAGTGAGGAGCACAAAGGCTCAAACAGAGGAGAAAGCTGTCTAGGTAGCAAAGAAAGGGGACAAGACATTTTTTCAGGTATGTAAGCAAAAAGAGAAAGACAAGGAGAGGGAATGTAAGGCTAAGGAGGAAAGGGAGGGAAGGAGTGTGTGGAAAGGGACAAGGGAAAATCAGACATCCTGAATTAATACTTTTGTTTAGTGTTCAAAGATGAATGGGAAGGTGAGGGACCACAGATAAGTGTCAGGGGCATCGAAGGAAAGGAGATGGACACTAGACCATTAACAGAGGAGAGAGTCCTGAAGGAACTTGCAAATCTGACAGTGGACAAGACAATGGGGACAGATGGAATACACTGAAGGATACTGAAGGAGCTCAGAGAGATGCTGGTTGCTCCTCTGACAGTCCTATTCAACCACTCACTAGAGATGGGAGTGGTCCCGGAAGACTGAAGGAGAGCAGATGTACAGTAGTCCCACTTCACAGAAGTGGTAGAAGGGAGGAGGCTGGCAATTATAGGCCCGTCAGCCTGACTTTGGTAGTGGGGAAATAATGGAATTGATACTGAAAGAAGGAATTGTGGAATATTTGAATCCAGTGGCTTACAAGATCCAAGGCAGCATGGATTCACTAGGAGGGGAGGTCATGTCAAACTAATCTAATAGATTTCTTTGACAGGGTGACAAGGGAAATAAATCAGGGTGGAGCAGTGGATGTGGCCTACCTAGATTTCAGTAAGGCCTTTGACACTGTTCCACATAGGAGACACATAAACAAGCTGGGCAGCCTAGAAGGGGGTCCAAAATTGGTAAACCAGGTAAGAAATTAGTTGGGGGATGGAGGATAGGATACAGAGGGTGGTGGTAAACAGAGTTCACTCTGAGGAAGGGAGGGTGACCAGCAGGGTGCCACAAGGATCAGTACTGGGGCCAGTTCTCTTGAATATCTTTGTTAGCAACATTGCAGAGGGGCTGGAAGGGAAGGTATGCCCTTTTGCAGATGTCACTAAGATCTGCAATAGTCTAGACACTCCAAGGGGGGGGGTGGAAAAATTAACAGAGATCTAAGGAAGCTTGTGGAGTGGTCAAGGGTGTGGTAACTAAGTTTCAGTGCGAAGAAGTGTAAAATTATGCACTTGAGGTGCGGAGACCAGGGTCAGAGTACAAAATGGGGGGAGTTGTACTGGTGACCACCAGACAGCAGACCTGGGGGTAATTATATCTGATGACATAAAGGTGGCCAAACAGTGTGACAAGGCAATGGGGAGAGCCAGTGGAATGCTAGAGTGCACAGGGAGGGGTATCACCAGCAGGAAGAGGGAGGTATTGATGCCTCTGTACAAAATCTCTGGTGAGACCTCAACTAGAGTACTGTGTCCAGTTCTGGAGACCTCATCTCTGGAAGGACATAGTCAGAGTAGAGGTGGTCCAGAGGAGGTCAACTAAAATGGTGCAGGATCTACATCAGAAGCCCTATGAAGAGAGACTGAAGGACCTCAATATGTATACCCTGGAGGAAAGGAGGATGAGGAGGATATGACAGAAACTTTCAAATACCTTATAGGTACAAATAAGGCCCAAGAGGGAAGCCTTTTTAAGAGAAAAAGATGCTCAAGAGGTTCCACCTGGAGGGACACCAGCCTATACTGGCAGGATGGTCTGCATCTGTCCAGGAAGGGAACAAGTCTTTTGAGCAATCGGTTTAAATGCTTCATTGACAAGCTTTTAAACTAGTCAAGGGGGGAGGCACTGATAAGCAGCAGGAAAATCCCAGCCTCTCCCTACAAAACAGGGTACTAAATGTGAAAAAGACCGAGGTAGACAGGTCAGTGGGGGATGCTGCAAAAGAAGGTAAAGCCATCAAAAATTGGAGAGCAATGAGTACCAATGCCCGTAGTCTGAGTAACAAGCTTCTTGAATTAGTGGCCTTGATGGAGGAGGAACATCTGGATATCGTGGCAGTCACAGAAACATGGTACACACAAAACCATGACTGGGACATAAACATACCAGGATACACTATCTACAGGAGGGACAGGGAGGGTAAAAGAGGAGGAGGAGTAGCTCTTTACGTAAGGAAGGAATCAAAGCAACAGAACAAAGGAAAACAGGGAGGAGAAGAAGCACTGTGGGTAAATTTGGAGACCGGCAATGGCACACAATCCGCACAGGGGTTGTATACAGACCTCTTCTCAGGGGGAGGAAATGGACAAGGAAATGATAGAAAGAATACTTAGAATGGAAGAAAAAGGGAGATATTGCTGATGGGTGATCTGAATATGCCAGATATTAACTGGAGTGCAGTTGCAGCAACCACTTCAAAGTGGGGTTATTCTAGATGCCTACAAGGCATGCCTTGAGACAACTAGTATTGGAGCCCACTCGAGAGGAGCAATCTTAGACCTGGTTCTCTCAAATGGAGATGAAGAGAGGATCACAGATGTAGAAGTGGGTAGCCATCTGGGAACTAGCGACCATCGAACAGTATGGTTCACAATAAACACAGCAATAGAGTCAAGCCATACAAAGGCTAAAGTACTGGACTTTAGGAGGGCTGACTTTGTCAAAATGGGTGAGTGCCTAAGGAATGCACTAGCAAATGGGCAGGAAGGAGGGTTGAAGAACAATGGGGAATAATAAAAACTGCCATCACAGAGGTAACAAGCCTTTGTGTGAAGCAAATTAACAAAACGAAATGATGTAAGAAACCACTATGGTTCTCAAAAGAAGTGGCAGTGAAAGTTCAAGTGAAAAAGAAAGCATTCAGGAAGTACAAGGAATCACAGAAGGAGCAGGACAGGGAACTGTATCAGTTAAAGCAAATGGAAGCTGGGAAGGCAGTCAGAACAGCAAAGGCCCAAACTGAGGAAAAGATAGCCAGCTCAGTTAAGAAGGGGGATAAAACCTTTTATAGGTACATCAGGGAGCGAAGGAAGACCAAGGAAGGGCTAGTGAGGCTTAATAAAGAGGAGGGAGGGTGGGCAGAGGGTGACTGTGAAAAGGCAGAGATACTAAACAAATATTTTTGCTCAGTATTTACAAAGGAAGTGGGGGAGGTACCTAAACAGCCCATTTACAGAAGAAAGGGTTCTGAAAGAACTCTTAAAACTGAAGGTGGACAAAGCAATGGGGCCTGATGGGATTCATCCCAGAATTCTAAAAGAACTAAGGGTAGAACTAGTGACACCACTGACTACCCTCTTTAACAAATCATGGGAGGATAGGGTGGTACCCAAGGACTGGAGAAGGGCAGATGTGATTCCCCTTCACAAAAGTGGGAGCAAGGCAGAAGCAGAAAACTACAGACCTGTTAGTTTAACCTCAGTGGTAGGGAAAATGATGGAATCACTTCTGAAGGAAAAAATTGTTGAGTATCTAGAGGCCAGAGGGGCTCAGGACCCAAGGCAGCATGGATTCACAGCAGGAAGGTCATGTCAGACAAATCTGATAGATTTCTTTGACTGGGTGACCAAAGTAGTAGATCAGGGAGGGGCTGTGGACATGGCCTACCTAGACTTTAGCAAGGCATTTGACACAGTCCCACACAAAAGATTAATATACAAGTTAGCCAGCCTGGGAGTGGGTCCCAAGATGACAGCCTGGGTAAGAATTGGCTGGAGAATAGGACACAGAGAGTAATAGTAAATGGAGTCCACTCTGAAGAAAGGTGGGTTACTAGTGAGTTACGCAGAGGTTCAGTATTAGGACCAGTCCTCTTCAATGTCTTTATAAGCGACATTGCAGAGGGACTGGAAGGAAAAGTATGTCTCTTTGCAGATGACACAAAGATCTGCAACAGAGTTGATACAAGGTGGGGTGGAAAGGATGAGAAGGGACTTGGCAAGGTTAGAGGAACGGTCAAATGTATGGCAGCTTAGATTCAATGCTAAGAAGTGCAAGGTAATGCACCTGGGAAACAAAAACCCAGGGGAAGAGTACACAATGGGGGATGAGATACTAACAACAACAAAAATGGAAAGGGACCTGGGGGTAGTCATATCAGATGACCTAAAGGTGGGCAAGCAATGTGAGAGGGCAGCAAGGAGGGCTGGGGGGATACTGGGATGCATAGGGAGAGGCATCACCAGTAGAAAACAGGAAGTTATTATCCCTCTGTACAGACAGTTGGTGAGACCCCATCTGGAGTACTGCGTGCAGTTCTGGAGACCCAATCTCCACAAGGATATAGACAGGATGGAGGCTTTCCAGAGTAGGGCAACTAAAATGGTGCAGGATCTGCATCGGAAGACCTATGGAGAGACTTAAGGAGCTGAATATGTATAGCCTCGAGGAAAGGAGGGAGAGGGGGGACATGAAGAAACTTTCAAGTATCTCAAGGGAATCAACAAAGTCCAAGAGGGTAGCATCTTTCAAAAAAAGAGGTGTGCAAGAACAAGGGGGCACAATTTGAAGATAGAAGGGGGGCGGCTCAGAGGTAATTTAGGAAGTATTTTTTCACAGAGAGGGTTGTGGATGCATGGAACGGCCTTCCAGAGGAGGTTGTGGAGTCAAAAACAGTGGTGGAATTCAAGCATGCATGGGACAGTCATAAGGCAATTCTAGGGGGTGGGAGTAGGAAGAAGTAGGCTGCTGGTTAACTAGGATCTGCAGCTTATCCATTAGGTAGGGAAATGGGCAGACTGGGTGGGCCAAGCGGTCCTTATCTGCTGTCAAAATCTATGTTTCTATGTTTCTATGAACAATGGGCCATGTTATGAAGCTGGAGGGGGTAGACTCAGGGGAGAGATAAGGAACCACTTGTTCACATAAAGAGTGGTGAATGCCTGGAACAGCCTCTCAGAAGGGTTTTGGTGGGGGGGGCAAAAACTGTAAAGGGAAAGCATGGGATAGGCATAAGGGATCCTTAATGATATGGATAGAGGGGGTAAAGCTAGAGCTCAAGTAACGTCTGCGGTGTTACAGTAGATAGGGAAAATGGGCAGACTAGGTGAGCGCGGTCCTTATCTGCTATCAAACTCTATGTTTCTATATTTTTGTGTTTGTGCAACACAGATGTACACCACAGATTACTCAATAGCTAAAGAAACAACAAAAGTAAATTATGGTGCATTACATTTAAATTGAAGATTAATAAGAGACAAAATGCAGAATGCAAAATGGGATGGGCGTGGCATTAGGGTTGGAAACCCTAACGACACATTTCCCTACTTTTGTAGCTTTAAGTTACCTTAACTTTTGCATTAGCAAATTTTTTGTAAAGAATTTTCTTTCTTTTTGAGCTAGTAGAATCATATCCTCCTATAGAGGTGGGCCCTGCACTTCAGTGAAGTGACATATGTGACGAATTAATGGGGCTATGTGGCGAACTAAGGACGTGCAGGGGCCCTGTGGTCTTTGCACTTCCATGTAGCTGCAGATAAAGATACACAGGGCAAAGAGTGCATCTGTCAGCCAATGCACAGGGCCCTCTGTCACCCAGGGGTGCAGAGGTCTAGGGCACTCGGATAGTTGCCTTCACTATATGGTACCCATGCCCATTCAGACAACCCTGCACCTTTCATTCCCTGGCTTGGGGGGTGTTGCATAACAGCACCATTCCCCCATCCTCACCCCATCGAGTTGGGTCAGTGAGCTCACTCCCAAACTCAGATCACCAGCACAGAATCACAAAGCACATCTGTTGGGGTCAAGAGTGGCATTACACACAAAGTTTGTTAACAATTATATATTGTTTTTTTCAATTTTGACCCCACATTTTTAAGATACTCATTTTATGAATCGTCTTATCAACACAACCTGTACCATTGATAGTATGCTGGCCAAAATGTCATTTCACAGCAGAAGTGCAAAAACACCTCTCATCCAGGATTTAAAAAGTGACACATATCACGTTTATGAGGTGGTGTGGACAAATGGCTATGCTGAAAGTTTGGAGTAAAAACACAGACAATTAGTGAAGTTATGAGTGAATGTTGAGATACTGCAACATTCATGCGTAACCTGGGCATTGTACCATATTTGTACTCCAAATTGTCAGCATAGCCTTCTTATTACCCCACCTTATGAACCCGGTAGTGAAAATTTTCAAATCTCTGTCGAAACATCATTCTGTGGCATCGAAATATCATTCCGCACCACAGGTGTGAAAACACATTTTGACCAGGATTTGAAAAATGACAGCTGTCACATTCATGAGGTGGCGTAAAAAAATGGCTATGTTGAAAATTTGGGGGTAAAGATATTTACAATGACCAAAGCTTCGAGCCAGCATAGTAAAATTTCAATGTATGCACATAACTTTGCCATTGTTACACCTTTTTGACCCCACATTTTCAACATAGTCTAAATATGCAAAAATGACAAAGTTATGCATCAAAGTTCAAAATCCCATTGAAATACATTGAACCGCACTTACCTTAGTTTCTCTTATTGCAGTCAGCGGTTCCAGCAGCAAGACATGTCTTTGATCAGAGAGTGGATCTTCGACCTGGGACCTGTTCAGGTGAGTGAGGGTATGTGGTGGTATACTGGGGGTGTGGATTGGTGTGTGCTGAGTGGGAGGTGGGGGTGGTCAGATCAGTGAGAGACCATTTTCTTTGTTCCAGGTTTAAAAAAAAACAAACATTAAAGTATGATTTTCTTTATTTCAGACAGGGCAAGCAATCAGAGGGTGGGGGATACCATTAAACACCAGGGAAAGATGCATTTATTACAGGGATGGTGACTGGAGGGTGGGGCATGCACTAGACACTGGAGAAAGATTAAACTATTACAGAGAGAGAGAGAGAGAAATCAGAGGGTGGGGGGTGCCATTAGACACCAGAGAAAGATACATTTATTACAGGGATGGTGATCAGAGGGTGGGGGGTGCCACTCAACAACAGGGAAAGATAAATTTATTCCAGGGATACTATCAGAGGGTGTGGGTGCCATTCAACAACAGGGAAAGATGCATTTATTACAGGGATGGTGATCAGAGGGTAGGGAATGCCATTCAACAACAGGGAAAGATAAATTTAACACAGGGATGGTGATCAGAGGGTAGGGTATGCCATTCAACAACAGGGAAAGATAAATTTATTACAGGGATGGTAATCAGAGGGTGGGGGGGTGCCATTTGACAACAGGGAAAGATACATTTATTACAGGGATGGTGATCAGAGGGTGGGGGGTGCCACTCGACAGCAGGGAAAGATAAATTTATTACAGGGATGGTGACTGGAGGGTGGTACATGCACTAGACACTGGGGAAAGATAAAACTATTACAGCGACAACACTCAGAGGGTGGAGGCTGCCATTAGATACCAGAGAAAGATAAATGTGTCACAGAGATGGTGATCAGAGGGTGAGGGGTGTCACTAGACAACAGGGAAAGATAAATGTATTTTGGGTGTGGTGATCAGAGGGTGGGGTTTCCACTAGACACCAGAGAAAGATAACTGTATTACAGTGATGGTGATCGGAGGGTGGGGGTTTCACTATACGCCAGGAAAAGATAAATGTATTATGGGTATGGCGATCAGAGGGTGGGGGTCCCACTAGACACCAGAGAAAGATAAATGTTTTACAGCGATGTTGATCAGAGGGTGAATGGTGTCACTAGACACCAGAGAAATATAAATGTATTATGCGTAGGGCGATTGGAGGGTGGGGGTTCCTCTAGACACCAGAGAAAGATAACTGTATTACAGTGATGGTGATCGGAGGGTGAGGGGTGTCACTAGACACCAGGGAAAGATAAATGTATTATGGGTATTGTGATCGGAGGATGGGGGTTCCACTAGATACCAGAGAAAGATAAATGTATTATGGGTATGGCGATCGGAGGATGGGGTTTCCACTGTACACCAGGGAAGATAAATGTACTGTGGGTATGGCGATCAGAGGGTGGGGGTTCCACTAGACACCAGAGAAAGATAAATGTATTACATCGATGGTGATCGGAGGGTGAGGGGTGTCACTAGACACCAGGGGAAAGATAAATGTATTATGGGCAGGGGTGTAGCCAGGGATGTCAAATCTGCACACCAAGTGGACTCCCTGCTACCCCGCCCGGGTGTAGCCAAACAATATGCAAATGTATACCAGGACTGTGTTTGTTGTCTCATTTGGCACAATAAATACAACTTTTGTATCTCATGACAGTGGCTGTTACCATGCATGGGTAAATACAAATGCCCAGAGCCTGTAAAGTTGTATTGTCCTTGGGATGCAAAGAGAGAATTAGTGACCAGTCCTTCTAGTTTCGACTCCTATGAATAAAATTACAGAAAGGTTCAGTATTTTCTTTGTTAGTTTTCATGGAAAAAGGAAGCAGTTCAGAGCCTATTTGCTACCCCACCTTAAATAAAATTGCACACCATGGAGTGCTTGGAGTATGCCTGCCTACACCCATGATTATGGGTATGGCTATTGGAGGGTGGGAGTTCCACTAGACACCAGAGAAAGAGCAATCTATTACAGAGACAGCAATCAGAGGGTGGGGTGTACCACTAGACTCCATGGAAATAGAATACATTAGGGGACGGCACTGGAGGGTGGGCGGTGGCATCACTAGACACCAGAGAAACATTATATAAATATGGGACCAGTGATGGGAGGGTGGGGGGTGCCACTAGGCAACAGGCAAAGATAATGTAAACAAGGGAATGGCAATTGGAGGGTAGAGAGTGCCACTAGACACTACAGAAATATAACATACTTAAAGGGACTGCAGTGGGGTGGGTGCCCCTAGACACCAGGGAAACAGCAGCTTACTGCTCTCACTGTATCCCGCAACACAAGTACCTGCTGCAGCTGCAAAAGTCAAGAAAATTCCACTGTTCTCATACAGAGAATGTTGGTGAACAGCTCCTCTCACTAAGTTGGGTACCCTGGATTGTGGATGACCAGAAAAGGTGTTTCTGACAACTTTAAAAAACAAACACCAGAATCTAGCTAAGCAGGTTTCGTTTAGCTGGGTTCGGGTGTTTGTTTTTTCAAAAGACACAGATTGCATGTTTGTAAGTTTAAACAGTAAAAAGAAAATGATGGCCATCACGACTGTCCTCCCCCCCAAGACAAATAAATTGATGCAGATAACCACTCGTGATACGTTTCTTACCTTTTGTGACAGTTTTTTTTTTACCTTTCTCAATAGTTTTTTTTAACCAATCGCACTGCAACATTAACTCAAAAATCATTATAACTTTAAACCAGTATAATTTTTTTTCACCAAACCTTCTAAAGGCGCACCCTTGTCATGGACCCCATCAACCCTGAAAATGTCATGAAAAAATTCCACACCATCTAGGCTATAGGTTAGAGCAAAAAATACACAATGTTAAGTACAGTAAAACCAAACAGGGTTTTCCTCCCATTTTTTGGCACTCTGTATCTCGAAAATGGAACAAGTTAATGTCATGAGACTCTTCACTTCTTGAGACTCTGGCAACCTGACCGCTCATGTCAGATTTTGGGTTATTACGTCAAAGAATGCATACATTATTAAGGTGCAAAATTGGGGTTTAACATTAAACAGGCTACTCAACCCTAACTATAGGGGTGCAACCCCACATCTATAATAAAATCATTTAATATTCATACTACTAGATTGCAGAATCTACAGTAGAACACAAAAAAGATAACACACTCGGGAAATTCAAATCAAAAGCAGTTAAACACCAGTGAGTTCTGAAAGAATAACCTCTCAAGTCCTAGACATGTACTAACCAACCTTACCTCTATCTGAGCAGTTTTGTTGCTTAGGACTCAAGTTTGCCATGCAAGCCCGAGATTCTGATCACATAGTTCCAGGGGATGGCGCTGCTCTCTGTTGCCAAGCAAAATCTGCCACCCTTGGCTTGTGGTGCTCTCTTTATATAATTAAATAAAATTAATCACCACTTAAAAATATGTAGTCATGTCCTCCATTGCTAAGCTGATTTGCCTAGTTCACATTACAGGGGAACTCCTCCACCACAGTACCAGACATTCTCATTACATATGAGGGGCATTCAGGGACCAAACCCCAAATGCTTTGCTTTCCCAACTATGTGGCACCACATGTATTTGAGCCACTGCCACATGTACAGTAGCTTTCATGTTACTCCCCACCATGGCTGTGCCATCTTTCTCTCTCTCTCTCTCTCTCTCTCTCTCTCTCTGAATGCCTCTTCTCAATTGATCTCAAGGATCGGTCAGCTCCTGCTGCAAACTGTCTTCTCCCTCCAATCTCTCTTATCCACCAGATAGACTCCAGTCAGCCTGCTGTCTGCAAATCATGTCCTTAAAGGACAAGCACGGCTCATGGGGCTCTTAAAAACATTTTCTGCCCACTATAAAGTAAGCTCCAGCTCCTACACATTCATTGGTCTAACCTTAGAAGAACCTCTGATGCAAGATGCACACTCAGTTGATTTGCTTTAACATGAAGCTCTACCTCATGACTGTTATTTTTGCCACCCACATTACTACCTACCAGGAGACCCACAATACTAGAATCAAAGCTACATTCTTCTCTCCTCTCTTTTCATCCTGTTGTTTGATGTGGTCCATATTTCTCTTCTCCACCAGAGCTGGTTCCAGCTACTACCCCATAATCTGAATGGGTTGCCTACTACAGTCTGAATTTCTACTCACCAGTGGATCCGCTACTGGGCAGTCCCACACTATCCAACCATTTGTCTACTTTATGTGGTTTGTATTTCTCTTTGCTGGCAGAGAGCTACCTAAATGGTTTAAAATTTCACTTGCCAGTGGAGCTGCTAGTCAAGCAGACTTGCAGATAATCCTATTGTCACCAGTTATGGTCTGTACTTCTCCTTGCCAGTAGAACTGCATATCAGTAAATCAATATGTAGCAATATGCTAAGTCCAGGTCTATGCGCCACCATTAAATGCCTTGAGGGAAGTTGACCTGAGGCCTGGGATCCCTTGAGATTTCCTGCACATTTTGTGTTCCTCTCCTCCATACCAAAGGTCCTCATTCCTTCAGTAGGAGGAGGAGGTAAAGTTCTAGTGATTCTGCATTTCTTTTGGGCCTCCTGGTTTCCTCAGTCTAGGGTTGTGTTCGTACTCCTCCATCTACTGGTCGAAATCTCTCTCTCAGCACAAACAGCTTCTGCTCAAAAAATCACAGTGCTGCACTTTCACTACTGTACCATAAGTATGTTTGATTCTAATTCTCCAGTGAATTAGGAAGGTTCTGCCTGGGATTCAGTGGGAGAGCAGAATAAAGCTCTACCCACTTCTCCCATTTAAGCTAACTGCAAAAACCTTGGGGCTCTCATTGCTCACACTGCCTTCCTTCCCTTCCCTCCTTCTTCTATGGCACTCTCCTGCCCCTTCTTGCTTTTTTTCTTCAACCTAGGACTGAGACCCTCTTCCCCTTTCTACTGAGGGCAGAAACCCTTTCAGCATGCAGAGCTGCCACCAAATAAGTTACAACACTGCACATCCACTACCGTACCATCAGTATGCATGAGTCTGATTCCCTAGGGAATCAAAATAAATTATGAAATTGGAGCACTGGTAATCAGTAAAGGAGCCTGAAAAAAATTACTTTTTTAGTTCGAGCCTCAAATTACCTCAACAAAGTTATAAGAAAATTGGCCAGCCTGTTGGCACAGCAGCAGGGCTGCCACTCATCATGAGGCCAGTAACCAGGTTCAGGAATGAATTCCAGAAGATGCTCACCTCCGGGGAGAGAGGACAGCTTGCTCCACTGAGATACTGCCACCTGGTTGACGACAGCTGGTAGTGCAGTCAGAGCAGATTGGTACTGGGAGAGGCTGGCTGGTGAGGTTCATAGCAAGTTAATGCATTCACTTGTGCACTTTGCACCCTACCTGCCAACATCCTGAGAGTGGGAAGGAAGAATTCTGGAATCCCCCCCTAGACATGCACAGGATGATGACCCAGTAGCTCAGGTCCTGATCTCCTCATAGGCCCCTCATCTACCACTCTAGAGGACCAAGAGGGGGTCAACAGGGCAAACTCCCAGGAACCACCACAGGGCAGAAGCTTTGTCTGTGGCACTGAGGAGGTAAGATAAGTGCTAGAGGTGGGATGGGATGGAGCTGGATGACTGGACTGAAAGGGGCAGCACCAGTGACAAGGGGGCTTAGAAGTTATAATTAAAAAAGGTACAAGAAGACGGCTGAGCACATCAGGGCTTGAACAAGCGCAATTTATGAAGAAAAAATAGTAGGAAATATTTCAGATCAGGAACTGGATGAAAATCACAAAATGGTACTATAAATGGACCCGAGTTTTAAGCTCCCCATTACAGCATCCAAGTTTGATTTGCAAATAGGTTTCTTTAAATTATACAACAGAAGCAACCATGATGTATTATTTGGGAGTAAACAACTGACTGTCACGGGTAGAAGTAAAAAGAACAGCTGTGATAACATCAAACAGACATCTCGACCAGTGGCAGAAACAAACCTCTCCCATGCTCTAAAATTAATGTACAAGAACTTGAGGGTGTACAGAGTCCTGCATCAATGGCTAGTGAACATCCAGGGGATTTATCAACTTTGATCCATTTCTTGGAGAATGAATCGCAGCATCTTCTAACTGCACTGGAAACACCTGAATAGGAAGATGTAGAGACAGATGGCACCTTGTCCAATTTGGGCACCAATATTATTATCAATGGTAATAAACTCATAGATTACACTGGGACTGTGGGTTAGATTCCCAAAATATCATTTAAAGGTAATTTCAAACCATCATCCAGCTTTTTACCTATGAATAGTATATAAATAATCCTTTTTGTGTATGTTTCAGAAACCTGTTGAAAAAGATACTGAAGAATTGTTTCCAGGGTCATACCACCAAAGTGTCACAATATGTTGAGTGTTTAATGTTTGTTCTTAACTTTAGCTGGGATTAGCCATCTCTCAACATGCAACTGGGCCCTGCACTGGCATGCGCATACTCTTCTGTCTGTTCTTCTCATTTTCACTATGTCCCTTGAGGAGGACCTGATCCCTGATCTATAATGCTGCAGCTGGCAGTCATTGCATGAGAGCCATGGTCCTGCTTCTCTGTCCATTGTACACCAAATGCAATCCCAGAAGCCCCTGTTTCTCCCTGGGTGGCTCAGGAGGTGGTTGACCTAAAAAAGGGTAGCATGCTCCACCAGATGATTTATTGAATAAATCGCGTGGTGGTGGCTACCCAGGGCTTTCTTTAGGTTGGCCACCTCAGGTCACCTGGGGAAAAAAACAGGGCTTCTGGGGATGGTAGTCTACACTGGGGAAGGCAGGTCCTGGCACAAATGTCATAATGCCAGCTGCAGTGGTGTGAACCAAGGATAATGTCCTTGGGGGGGTGGACTTAATTAAAAACAGACTTTTCCCTTTGGATCAGGACCAGGAGGGAGTCAGACTAGGAGCTAAGGGACAGGATTATGGGGTTGGGGGGCTTGGAGGCTTGCTGGGGAGGGCATTTTTTGTGGAATGGGGAAGGAAATAAATCTTTAAAGCTGGAGTCACCAGACACTAACTGTATCCTCCATCCAAAGCCTGAGCAACACAGCAAACATACAGAGGACCCTAGCAGCAGCAGTGGCACGTTAAATGTAAGGGGAGTGAGTCATGGAGGAGGTATGGCTTTTTCCCAGCCCACAAATGGCCTATTTGGTGTTGAAGAACACTGCAGTGGGTTGGGGTGGGGGTTATTTGTAGATATATGTGCGGAGTTGAATGCAAAATTGATACCTCTGATTCCAACTCTGATTTCAACTTTGATGCCTTATCTGGCATCAGAACAGAATTGGGGTCAGAATTGTATGTTGTAATTATCCATCATACACACAAATGAACAGAATCAGCAGATTCCCATTAACCCTAATTTGGTCTGAAGATTACGGCTGTAATTGTTAGGGCTCTTGAACTTTTGTATAAATGGGTTTCATGGAGATTGGCTTTGGAAGTGCCATGGTGGTGAGAAGTTCAAGTTTATTGCAGGAATAACTCCATTGAGCAAGCTCATTCACATGGAGGTCCTGAGGCATATAACAGGAGCACAAAGATGGTAGCAGCATAGTATACATGAATACATACATAATCAAGGTGGCAACATAGTGTACAGACATACATGAAAAAATTTATAAAATATGCATAATAAGAGTATATACAAGAGTATCAAGGTGGAGTTTATACAGACATGGTCTACAGTAAATAAAAATGGTAACAAATGTGCAAAAGCACAGCAGGAGTACAAATGGAATCAAGGCATGTAAATATAAACAACAATGTTCTAATTATATAAGGTCACTAAAGGGCAAACAGAAAACTATTGGGCTGCTCACAACCAACAACAGGATAATAACAGATGAATATGATACTGCCAGGGTTTTAAAGGAGTACTTCCTAAGTGTGTTTGAAGAAAAGGAAACCAATAAGATACCCATAAAGGTAAATACTGAAAACGACACCGTTTTTAATGTTAATCAAGTCAAACAAATAATGAAAGCACTAAAAAGAAATAGTTCACCTCGGCCAGATGGTATAACCCCTAGACTCTTACAAGAATTAAGTATGGAAATATCAGGTCCATTAACTGTATTATTTAATATCTCGATCAGAGAAGGTGAAACCATACAGGCCTGGAGAGAGGCCACAGTTACTCCAATACAAAAGGGAGGAAACAAAAAACATTCAAATAACTATCAGCCTAAAAGTTTATCAGCCTATAAGTTTTACATCAGTCATAGGTAAAATAATGGAAATGATTCTTCAGACATATATAATTGAACATATTAACAATACAGGGTTAACTGACATTTCTCAACACGGATTTATCTCTGGCAGATCATGTTTAACTAAGCTTGTACACTTCTTTGAACCAGTTAGTGCTGCGTTAGAGAAAGGAATCCCAGTGGATATCATATTTATAGACTTCGCTAAGGCCTTTGATAAAGTCTCATACAAGATACTACTTTCAGAATAAAAAAAAAAACTAAACTACATCCAAATGTCATCAACTGGATACAATCATGGTTGGATGATCGGACATTTCTTGGACTGGGGAAGAGTGACAAGTGGTGTCCCACAGGGATCGATGTTGGGACCCATCTAATTTAACATTATGGTTTCCACAATGGTTGTAACAAGTAAGGTATGGATGTGTAAGTATGCAGATGATTGCAAGATAGGAGGGCTTGTTAAGACTACATCAGATGGAATACAGCTGCAAAATCAACTTGACCAACTTGCACACTGGGCAACAATTAATAAAATTAAATTTAACGTAGACAAGTGCAAAGTTATGCATTTGGGAAAAAACAATCCACAAACAGGGTATAAATTAAATAACATAATTTTGCAAACTACTGTCGAAGAGAAAGATCTGGGTGTAATAATATCTGACAATATGTCCTTTGACAGAAACTACTCTGTTATGGTCAAGACGTGTCACAAAATAATAGGATCAATACTTGGTAACACAAAAAATAGGAACCCCAAGGTAATTGTACCACTTTATACCAGCTTGGTATGCCCCCACCTGAAATACTGTTCCAAGTTTTGTGCACCACAAACTATTAGATGTAAAACATTAATTGAAGATGTGCAAAGAAAAATAACAAAAAAGATCAACCTACTTAAACACCATAGTTACTCACATAGACTTACTGAACTAAGGTTAAACTCTATGCAGTACAGGCAAATCAAAGGTGACCTATGTCTGACATATAAAGCTTGGAAAGATGAACTGATAAGAGAGACAATAGGACTTTCATGGTATGAAGGTCTAAAATCAACAAGACGCAATGATCTAAAACTTTTAGGAGACTGGAACATTACAACTAAAAGGAGTACATTCTTTACCCAATGGGTAATTACAATGTGCAATAAACTTCCTTAGTATGTCATAGATAGTACCAATATAGAAATCTTTAAGCACAGATTAGATGTATATATGGGAAATAAAAAAAAATATGATATCCACCCATGAGACACGAGTGGCAAGTATAGAAAAAGGCCCTGCAGCCTACTGTACTTATATACTACCTATGAACCTATAAGTGACTGAACTAAAACAATAAGTAAAGTGCAAGGCCTTAAGTTGGATACAGCTGCATAGGTAGACTGCCAAAAGCATGGTTGTAAAGTCTTGGTGTATTGGTGGTGCAAAGCTAGAGAAAAAGACAAGGTAGGAGGGGAGGGGGAGACTAGACAAGAGGGTGGGAGGAGAGGGGGAAGTAGTGAAGAGGGGGAAAAAGGAAAGAAGCGGAGAAAGGAAAGAAGGCTACAGGAGAATCTGGGGGGATGGGAGGGTAGGAGGGGGCATGTGTTCTGGTAGACCTGGGGAGGGGGAATAGGGGCTATGCAAAGACTAGTGAGCTATTGGCAGACACCATGTTTACAGTCAATGACAGTTGTATATTTCATTCACTAATCTTAAGATTAAGGTTTTAAAGGTGTTAACATATATGAAGTTGGTGAGCTTAAGAATAGACTGTAGGTTGTTCCAGTCAGTTGGTAGGGTATAGGAGATGGCATTTTTGCCAAAGGAAATATGAGTCCTCGGGACATCTAGATACATGAAGTCAGACTTCCTGAGAGAGTAAGTACTCTGGGAGATGTGGACAAGAGACAATAGGTAGCCTGGGAGCTTTTTTTAGAGATTTTTTAGCATCCAGATGCCCGAGTGTAACAAGCGCCTGGTAGCAAGGAAGGTCCAGCCAACGGAAGCATATAGGTCTCAATGGTGAGTTCTATATGGGGCATTAATGATGAAACATAAGGCTCTGTGATAGAGGATGTCCAGTTTGGGTGGCCTGGATGAGCCTGACTCTAGTCTCCTGTGGGAAGAGTGATCTATTTCTATAGAAGAAACCTAATCTAGATTTTATCCTGCTGGCAAGGGCGTCAATATGGGTGCTAAAGGAGTGCTTGCAATTGAGCATATGCCTAGGTATTTGAACTTGGACACTGTCTTGAGGGGTTCCCAAAGGAGGGTGAAAATTGGGGCATTTGTCTGGGCTGGCAGGGCAGGGAAGTTGTTGGGGATAAAGAACATGGCCTTGTTTTTTTTTAAATTGAGGATCAGCTTCTGATCAATGAGGTTCTGTTTGAGGTGTGAGAAGGCTGCCTGCAGCTCTTCTCTAACTTTACACATGGTTGGTTTTGATGAATACAGAACTGTGTGGTCTACAAAAAAAGTGTAGCTTGGAGTTGCTGATGTTAGAGCCAAGGTTGTCGATATAGATGGAAATAAAGAATAGGGCCAAAACTGAAGACCCGGGGAACACCTCTGGCTATGGAAAGTGGGGCTGAGAAGACACCGTCTGCTTTAATTTTCTGAATTTGACCTGACAGGGTAGCTGGTAAACCACAGTGCGGTAGAGGAGGTGGCACCTATGCTGCAGAGGCTTTGATTGACAAGGTTGTGATTGACAGTGTCGAAAGCCTTGCTGAGGTCGAGTAAGATGGTGTCTGTGAATCTTTTTGCATCATGGGCCATAATCCAATCATTGGTTACTTTTGCAATGGCAGAAATGGTACTATGATTTGCCTTGAGTCCTGACTGTGCAGGGTTGAGGAGGGAGCAACTTTTGAGGTGATGCTTAAGCTGGTTCTAGACTAATTTCTAGAAGATTTTGGAAAGTGTAGGCAAGATGCAAGATAGAGATTGGTCTGTAGTTATTTAGGTCACACGGGTCACCTGATTTGAAAAGAGTGATTATGTGCCCAGCTTTCCAGCAGGTGGGTACCGATGCAGTATCTATGGAAAGGTTAAATAAGTGTAGAAATGTCAGGTTGGTCAATGGAAGCATTATTGTCTGTGTATATTGACATTTTGCACATTAATAAAATATTATGCTGATGAGACCTATCATTGCATCTTTGGCTGATGTTCATATGTCTACGGTTCTCATGTGTTGGTGAGTGTCCTGCTTTTTATTGTTTGTTCATTGTCATTGTTGGTGGTGTGCACCCCACTTAATATCTGGAACATCCATTTGTTGTTGCTGGGGGATCATACTACTTCCAGAGACAGGGTATGACTATGGGTTCCACTTTGGCCCATCATATTCAAGCATGTTTCTGGGGCTGGTGGGAGGACACAATAGTATACCCTCAAACAAATTCCTTCACATGACACATTCATGTATGATTATGCTTTCTTGATGACATCATTTATGTCTGGTGAGCAGGAGTGTTTGAGGCAAGCAAATTTATTGAGTGGTTAAATGAAATATGCTCAACCTTAATTTCACATGAAAACTGCATAGGGATACATACGCTTGAGTTCCTGATGTGACATGTTACAAAAAGGAAATGGACACTTCCAGTACACAGTCTTACATAAATCAAACAGCAGGCAATAGTTTACTCAGGGTTAAGAGTGCTCACCCTCCTAACCTTGTAACCAGTATCCCTTTTGGTCATTTCCTCCACCTGCTTAGAAACTGTATGAAAATTGATAAGTACAAGCAACAGGCAGAGGAACTGAAGGACATATTTCATGCAAGGGGGTACCATGTAAAATGATGGAGAATACCCATAGAAGAGCTTTATGCGTGGACAGTGGAGCGCCCATGAATGCCAGCAGAGTGGCATATTCAAAATATAGCGCTGCGCTACAGGCATTAACGCGACCTGTAGCGCAACGCTAGATACCGCCAAAAAAATCTGGCGGTAATGCAGCGATGCTTCCCCTGCATGATTCCCAACCCCCATTCCATGTAAAAGATTAGCTGTTTCCCTAGCTGTCTAGTGGTCTCCCTGCCCCCCAGCACGAATCCCGACCCCCGGTTCATGTAAAAATTAGACATATCCCTGGTAGTCTAGTGGTCCCCTCACCTGGCAGTGACGTTCCCATTCAGCTCCATAACAGGCCACGAACAGAGCCGGCAATCGGCTCAGCCCTGCTCTCACCACCACAGCTGGCCGCCAACTGAGCTACAAATGAGCGCTACTGTAATGAATGGTAGTGCTCATTCATACCTCAGTCGGCGGCTCGCCATGGTGGTGAGAGGAGGGCTGAGCCAAAGAGGAAAAGAAGAAAGTTAAGTAGTAAGTGTGAATGTCTTTTTCTTTGGGCAGGGATGTGTCTTGAGGGTTTGCATCAGCTTAGCATTCCGTTTGTTATAACTTTTATCTTGGTAGGAGCCAGAGGTGTCAGGGAGTCAGTGAGGAGTCCAGGAGCCAGTGAACAGTCTGGGAGCCAGAGAATAGTTGGAGAGTGGGTGGCTGGGAGATGCCGAGTAGGCTATGAGCGCTGGTACACAGAGCAGAGGAATGACATGGCAGGCCAAGAGTAGAGCAGCAGCATGGATGATCAGGGATGATCAGCAAACAAGTGCAAAATATTCATTGTATTCTGGTAGGGAGGAAGGAGACCATGCAGAGCAGGGTACAAACTAAACATGATAGAACATTGTGGGAAGGGGGGGGGTCAGTCTGTGTGTCAAGAACAAAAATTAATAGAGTAAAAAAAAACAACAGCTGTGGCATTATGGAACAGCACGTACTGTATATGGGGAGTTCAGCCTGCATTTCCAGGGATAAAATAAAAACTTTACAGAGATATGAAAGTTCTGTGCCTTTCACAATGCAGTGAGGGGATAAAAATCAAACTGCCATGTGAAATCAGAGTTCTTTGGCTTGCAATATTATAAGTGATTTGGGAATAAAACACTACTGCCATATGAAATCAAGCTCTGTTCCCTGCTGTATACAATGATTTCAGGGACAGCTGCTAGTGGTAGAGTCATGCCACGTGAAATAGATGTTATGTGCCCTGCAGTTAAGTATGCAGTGATTTGGGGACAACAAACATTTACTGCCAGTTGGGCAGAGTCTGAATCTGAAGTTCTGGGTGTGTCTTGCTTAGGTTATGCAGTGATATGTTTTTTTATTGGGGGGGCTTTAATTTTCTTGATAAATCGAAGTACTGTGCCCTGCAGTTTTGCAGTGATTTAGGGGACAAAAATGTTATTGCCAATCAGCAGTGCCATGTGTAATGCCCTCCCCTCTGCCTGTTCCCAAAAACAAGCCATGAACAGAGCCAGAAGCCGGCCGCCGACTGAGGTACAAATGAGTGCTACTGTAATGAATGGTAGTGCTCATTGATACTTCAGTAGGCAGCCGGCCGTGGTGGTGAGAGGAGGGCTGCGCTGGTCTTCGGCTCTGTTCATGGCTTGTTATTGGGCTGAGCGGGCACGTCACTGCCGGGTGGGGGGATCACTAGACTACCAGGGAAAAGTCTAATATTTTACATGAAACGGGGGTCGGGATTCATGCTGGTGGGTGGGGGGACAACTAGACAACCAGGGAAAAGTCTAATATTTTTCATGAACCAGGAGTCGGATTCATGCTGGGGGTGGGGACCACTAGACTACCAGGGAAAAGTCTAATATTTTACATGAAAAGGTGTCAGGATTCATGCTGGAGGGGTGGGGGCCACTAGAACCAGGAAATATGTATTGTAATATGTGCACCGGGGTCGGGATACAAGCTTGGGGTGAGGGGGACCACTAGACTACCAGGGAAATTATCTTAATTATTACTTGCTCTGGGGGGTGGGGATTGTGCTGGTGGGGGGACCACTTGATCACCATGTATTTCTTTGATTGTCGGGCTACCAGGGGTCAGGGACCGTGCTGGAGGGGGAGAGACACCAGCCTACCAGGGTGCATACCACTCAACTGTCCCTGTTTATGAGAGACATCCCTCATTCTACCCCTTGCAACTGCCCTGTCCCTCATCTTGAGTGTCCACATATGTCCATGTCCCTCTTTTCAGTGATACAAGAGCTGAGGGGTATGCCAGGGTGTGTAACAGGCACACATGGGCACAGGGACCACGATGGCACGGCAGGAATTGCCTGGCCCAGCCAATCGGCCCTGTTCCCTATCTAATGGATATGCTGCATATCCTAGTGAACCTATGGCCTATGGCCTCCTGCCCCCACCAGGTTCACCTTATGCCTGTCCCGTGCATTGAGTCCCCCACTGTAAGTCACCCACTACTGCAGTGGGGTACCTATGTTGTTGGGGGGGCATCCTCCAGGGCATGTATGGCCACAGTGGCCACAGGCAGTGTGTCTGTGTTTCTGTGTTTAGCTATCGATCTGTGAGTGTGTATGTATGTGTATATATATATATATATATATATATATATATACACACACACACACACACACATATACAGGTCATGCTTGCACAGATGCATGGGTGCGCTGTATGCACTGACTGTGCCTGCCGACACACAGTTCCTGCTGCTTCCAGCCTGTACTTCCATTCCGACCAAAATGGGATGCTGTGGGCATGCCTTGGCCTGCAAAGTCCAGCCTGTACTTCCATCTCAACCAAAAGTTGCAGTGTGCACCATGCAGTAGCACCGGGCAAACTGCATGGTAATGTATGCTAAGCAGCACATAATGAGATGCAAATGTGCCTGTTTGCCCATGGATTACCTAAGTAGGCTCATTTGCATGGGAGCTTTGAATATAGCTCCAGTTTGCCCCGGGCTAACCAGTTTGCACCTGGCTAATGTGTTAGCACTGTGCAATCAGGTTAGTCCTGGGCAAACCTTACTTCAGCATTGCACAGTTCTGCAGTGTGTGGCTTACAATGTTGTTTGCAGATGTAGTAGATGTGAGACATCTCTGTGCAATCACACACAATGTTCTCCACCCACAACATTGGCTTGCTACAGAGTCTAATGAGCTGCAGTTGCAGTTTGAACTTCCCTGTTGCTATATTCAGTATTGTCTTATTCCCGGGCTATTTTTGCCCTGCACTTCCAGACCAGTTTGCCCGGCCTCCTTAGACTGCTATATTCAGTAGGATTAGCACTGGGCTATTTCCTTTTCAATATAGCTTGCTTTGTGCTCTGGGCTAAGTTTGCCTGCTGTGCAGTGCTAATTTAGCCCCGGGGCAATGTTTTGAATATCTGGCCCATTATATTTACAATATATCTGGTATTAAAAAATGTCCAGGTTAAGTTCTGATGTGCAGATCAGGTTATCTTATCTGGTGCTTAACTTGTCCATGAAATTCATGAACAAAGTCCACATGGCTTCAAAAATGTTTGTCTTTTCCAAGGCAATGTAGCCAAGGCATTATAGTTAAGTCTCATTAAATGCGAGATTAAACATATATTGAGTCCACTCCTCTATGGTAGGGACATAGGAAGACTTCCAATGTGATAGTATGAGTCTCTTAAGTCCTAGGAATGCTGATAAGAACCAGTACCAGGATTCCTTTTGTATCACATACCGTAGATCAGAGGACAGTACCAAGTTTGCAAAGAACAGGATTAAGGGGAATACGCATTTCAAATTAAATGGATCATTGCTACCCATAGGACTCCCTGACATAACTGATTTCATTCTGTTTCCGAATTTATGAATTCTAACTTATGAGAACCCCTTCCCAAAAGATGTCCCTATTGCAATAAAAATATTTGATCATATACTGATTAGTATACCCTTCATTCTTAAAATTCATTGTTCAATAAATATTGCATTTCAACATTTTAATCACCATTTGCTCCTTTTTCCTTTTCTGTTTCTCTGCCCCCTTGTACCATGTGCCCATGCCCCTCACTCTTATTTCTGCCTGTTCTAGGTGTGTGGTTTTCTGTGCCTTTAGATACAGTATTCATCACAACTGATGCTATGCTGTACTCCTGTGACATTTTTTTGTTCATATTGACCTATAGAAGATCTGGGTAATGTCTGCAAACGAGACACTTTTGTCACTAAATATTTAATAATGTCAATGAATAAAAAAAAACAAACTTTTATGTATATATGCTTTTTGTAATATCTTGTTATTTTATAACACTTTGGATGGCACATTGGTCTTTTGTTTTTGTGGCATTCGCACAAGCTTGATCTTTAACCACCCTTCAACGTTTTTGATGTGGTGGTTTATTGAAAGTTAATTATACCCCACAGTTCATTGAGTCTATCATGGACTGCTTTGCTAGATCACATGCTTCAAAATAATTTATTGATACTGTTACTGGAGACTTATCATGAGTGATATGCTCATTGATCGTATTGTAATTCAGCCTCCTCTCACCCCACCATTTCTCCCTATACCGTATCATCCCTCTTCCCCCCACCCTCTCACCTCCACCGCAGTACTTACCTCTCTCTCTCTCTCTCTCTCTCTCTCTCTCATATCTCCCTTCTTCACCCCTCTGCCAGCTATCCTTTCCCCTCTGAACAGTGTTGGGTAAGTTACTTTTTCTACTACTTTCTATTACTTTTGGAAATTTGTACCAGAAAGCTCTGTGCAGTCACTAGCAAGGATGGAGAAGTACTGGAAAAAATAATACACCTTACAGTTACAATTACTTATGTATTTTTATACAAAAGTAATACGTAACTGTAACTGATTACATTTATTTGAAAATAACTAGTAACTAACATATTACTTTCAAATAAATGTCATCTGTTATAGTTTTTTATTATTTTTGTATTTTTTTATTTTTTTTATTGAGGTTTCGGAAAAGTACCTTTGAGACAGAGACTCCTTTACAAAGGTTCCACGTCACAGAAATCAGATACAAAACAGACATTACATGGTAAAAAGAAAGAAGCAACTGCAACTGTCAAGTGTATTACTTTTTATAGTACTTCTCCATCCTTGCTAGTGACTGCACAGAGCTTCCTGGATCAAGTTTCTAAAAGAAATTGAAAGTAATAGAAAAAGTAACTTACCCAACACTGCCTCTGAACTACTAACAAGGCACTTTGTGGCTGCTTATTCCCCCCCCCCCATAAAGTGTTTTTTCTTGTTATTTAACTTGTACCTATGTTTTTAAGTTATTCTGTAAGTTCTGAATCCAAGCTGTATCATTCATTGTAACATTACCTTTGCTTTCTCCTACTGTACTTTGTTTTGCAATCTGTAACGTGGAACCTTTGTAAAAGAGCTTGTGCGCAAAGGTTTTTTTCCGAATAACTAACTAAATAAATAAATAAAAAAGTAATTCTTCAGATAAAAGGAAGGGGAAGGCAAGCAACACTGCCTTCTAGGAAGCCACGTGTTCATGATGAAACTTTGAGGGAGTTTATCTGCCTTACAACCCTATTCTATGCACTTTACATCAGATAAATTGGCACTATTTGCATTTTGTTAAATCATGCTTGGTGTGTGACATTATAATTTTCAGATAAAATCAGAGCAAAGGCTGTGTTGCTCACTCTGAGAGTCATAGCTGATGCTGCTTGCTTTGGGCAACTGGGCACTGGACACCCTACCCTGAGTGTACACTGAGTGGTGTGTAGAATCAGTCTGCTTGGGGGGGGGGAGATGGGAGGGGAAGGGATAGGCAGAGTGGAGCTGCTCTAGTCAGAAGAGTACTGCTGAATATATTACACTGTGAATAGAGCATTTTTATCAGATTCACACCTATTGATCCCATCTGCAGCAGTGTCAATGACCACCAGTGACTGACTCCCTTCATAACCAAAAAATAAAATATGGGGAGGGGTTACTGTATTGTGTGGGTGCTACAAGGGTAGGGTAAGGATCTTATATATTACAACTGCAGGTGGGGGCCAAAAAGTACTGTTTGCTGGGCAGAATATTTTGTAATTAGTAGTCAGGTGGAGAACTGGAATTGGATTTAATTCTGATTGTGAATTTGACTCCTTTTTCAGAATTAGCATTTTTGGACCTCAAGTCTGCAAATCCTAATTCCAAAAAGTTTGGAATTTGAGCTGATTCCATAACTCTGATTCCAAACAATACTAGTTGAGGCTTTCCAGATGGCCAAGTATGAAGTAATATAAATGATACATAAATCAGATGGTTATGAAACATTAATGGTCTGATTACTCTGCTGGCTCAGGTAGCTACAAGACCACAAGTTTGAATTCCACCATTTTTATTGGGTCACTGTGTAACTTTGAATATATCACATAATATTTTTGTGCTTCAGTTCACTGGATGAAAAACCGGGTAACAGCAGAACCCCACTGAAAATACGATATGTCATCTTAGTGGGGATACCATGGGTAAATAAATTAAACAAAAATACATTGTTACTGATATCCCTTCCAGCACCACCCGTTTCCCCAATTTTGATTTTTTTGTGTCACATAATAGTAAATTAACTATTTAACTACATGTCTTTAGTTTCAGCAGAGTAAAGAGCATGCACATAGTAAGGATATGTATCTAACAAAATGAAGATTTGGGACCTTTTGGCACCTTGGTAATAATACTTACACATTTCTCTGCTTTTCCACTTTTTCATTGCTTTCTTTTTATTTTGCCAACTACTTGTAAAACAAAATCCAACACAATTCTCCTATGAAGTCAAAAAAATCTTTACTAGCAAAGCAGGCAGTGTATTTTAATAGGAATGCAAACATATGTTTGAAGATGTTTGAAGATTTTTTTTTAAGAAAATTAAGGACCAGTATAGGTTGGTTCCACAATTATTTGACAACATGGAACTATTAACTGTAAGTCATTGGCTGCAGTGCGCTTTATAGCCCGGATATTCAAACTGTGCCAGGCTGTGGCGCAAGCCTGGGCGCAGCTCAACTTTGTTGCGCAGGGGTGTGGCCTGGGCAATATTCAATGGAGCTGCACTATGGCGCAGCAGCTTTGAATATCATACCCTGGCCACCCCCACTGTGCATGGTGCAGTGGTACTGCGCCAGCGCAAGTGGCCAGAGTGGAGCATGGAGATGCGCTGGCGCAAGTGCCATTGCGCTATGCACAGCACCTGCGATATTCAAAAGGGGACATGCAAATGGGGCCATAATTTATTGAAGGTGCACAGGGGGCCATTTGCATCTCATTACAGCCCTATTTGCATGCCATTAGCATGCAGGTGCTCCGATCCCTGAGGACTTGCACCTGGCGCCCTGCCAGGCAGCAGCCATCGGGGACCAACGCCCCCCTGCAGCTCGATCGTGGGCATTCATGTAAAAAAAAAGTCCAATATCCCTGGTGGTCCAGTGGAAGTCTATGTGCCAAGTCCAATATCCCTGATGGTCCAGTGGACCAATTGGTGCCCGATCGCGGGCATCTGTACCTCATCACATACCCCTAAGACTCTGGTGGTCTAGTGTACCCCCAACCCCACCCACCCACTGAGCTCCACCTCCTGCTCCCCCATCAGCCAGCAGGTGGCAGCACCCACCCACCTGCTGCCCGCTGCCGCTTGACTGACAGCTTGGTAGGGCTGCCGCCGTGGTTCTGGCGTGAGCCAATGGGCGTGCATAACCGCTACTACTCAGTCCAGATATGTGGACTGAATAGTACGGGCGGGCTGCGCGCCCATTGGATCATGCTGTGAACCAATAGGTGTGCACACCGAGCTGTCGTCGGCGGTAGCGGGCGGCAGAGTGGTGCTGCCGCTCCGCCAGCTGCGGAGGGAGTGGGGCAGTGAGGCTCAGTGAGGGTGGGGGCCGACCACCAGGTGCTGGGGGTATGTGAACGTGCCGATGAGTGGCACCAATCGTCCACTGGACCACCAAGATATTGGACTGAGGGATTCTATTGCTGATGCTGCAATCGGGCTCAGTGCGGTCCACTGGACCACCAGGATATGGACTTGGGGGATTTCTACATGGATGCCCGTGATGGGGCATGGGGGGGCGCCACCAGGTGCGGCAGGAACTTGGGTGGCCACCCACTGGTGGCAGCTGCTGTGTTGCACTCTGCAATGCAGCAGCTCACCTGTGGGTGGCCATCACTTGTTCCTTTTTTTTGTGGTGTAACTTTGTGCAGGTGCAGGTAGGGGTTGCGCATGCATGACTCTGCACATCCCAGGCTGAATATCGGGCTGTGCAGGTTATGCATGGGCACGCCTCACCTGTGCCTGCATACATTACTGATGCACTCCGGCGCCGGGATTTGTCTGGCGCACTTTTCCACTGAATATCGCTGGCAGCATCAGTGGGTTGTGCATGGTGCAACACTGTTGTGCCATGCGCAACCCTTTTGAATATCTGGGCCCATATGTTTAGTTTTAAAATACTGCCATTTTATAAATGCAGTTCCCTGCAGATGATGAACCATGTGAAGTGATATTATAAAACATTTTGTAAGGTAAAAGTGTGGCACAGTTGCTACTGTACTACCTCAGTAAATTGCATGTCATGTAAAGTGAAAATTGTTATAAATAAAATGTAAAAAAAAAAGATGAATACTACATTATATCTATAATTTGTGTATTCAGTCTAAAAAATGAATGCAAGTGTACTTAAAACTTCAGAAAACTATTATTTACTTTTTCCACCAGAGTTCTACAGAGGGGTAACATTGCCTCTTTCCATCTGCTATCAAAACCCTTTCCAGTACACCCCAGTATTCTGGTTGTTGTTACTGTTGGCCTTGTTAGATTGGCTAGTCTGTTTTAATGAGTCAATTATGATGACCTTTAGGTCCCTTTCCTCTGAATTAGTGTCCATCTTAACACCTCCCATCCAATATTTCATCATGGGGTTCATGTTCCCTCTGTGCATTACTTTGCACATTTTGGCACTGATTTCAACAGCCAGACCTTGGACCACATCTCTGACATTTGCAGGCCCTCTGTAATTTACTTACCCCCTACACGCTGTCTATCCTGTCACAGAACTTAGTGTCATCTATGAAGAGACACTTCTTGCCTGTATTCCTTCTCTTATGTCACTAATAAACATATAGAAAATAAGTGGTCCCAGAACTGACCCTGCAGTAACCTGCTTGTGACCTCTGTATCCCCCGATTTGACCCCATTTACCACCACTATCTCTTGTCTCTCCTTAACCAACTTCCCACTTCTTTAACTAGATCATTAGCTGTTCTCAGACCCAGCTTCTTCAACATCTTTCTGTGTGGCACCAAATGCCTTGCTGAAGTCAAAATGGAGTATACTACCTGGTTGACTTGACAAGGCCTTCCTGCCATGACCCTTGCTGCTTACTATCCTGGAGCCCATTTCTCTCCAAGTAGTCCACAAGTCCTCCTTAACTAGTGTCTCCGTCAGTTTACGTACGATGGAGATAAGACTGACAGGGCAGTAATTTCTAGGTTCCTCTCTGGCCCATTCCTTGTGGAGCAGCACCATGTCCACGATCTTCCAGTCTCTCAGAATGTCTCGTGACAGTAGTGAGCTATGGAATAGTCCTTCCAGAGGTTCAGCTAGTTCTGATGCCAGTTCCCTGAGCATCTTTGAGTGTATCTTATCTAGCCCTGAAGCCTTGCCTGTTGTCAGGGTTGCAAGCCCTTTTCTGGCTCTTTCTCCAGTAATTACTACGTTTCCCATTTCTGGGATCCCCGTTGCAGCAGCCTTTATGCCACTTTCCTGTAGAGGCCCCCTATCCTCCACTGTGAATACTGAAAAGAAGTTGTCACTTAAAAACATTTAAAAATAACTTTAGGATGAGTTTACATTACATTATAGTACTGTATTGAATAAAATAAATATGTTGTTTTCATACAGTGATTATCCTGCTGAAGGTTATTTGCAGGCAACTGTCAGCTCTGAGGGAGGAGGTTGCCCACCTCCAGGCTGAACTGGCAAGGACTAAGGAGGACTCCCCCACCCAAAGAGCACCAGTTCCACAACCACTGCCTCAGAGGTTGCCATGTGTGAAGAGCAGATGGACCACAGTAGGTTCTGGGAGGGTGAGGGTGGTGGAACAGAGGCGTAGCCCCCGAGTTGCACCTCTACACAAATCATATGTCGGTCTGGCAAATTAAGGTTCCTCTATGATGACACCCTCATTGGACACCAAGAAGAATGCTGGGGACATCCACAAGGGAGACCCACAAATGAGTGGCAAGGGACAACACAAGGGAAAGAAACAGCTTCTGATAGGGGACTCAACTGTTAGGGGTGTAGACCTGGGGAAGGGAGAGGAGAGGAAAGTAAGGTGCCTGCCTGGTGCCATGGCTTGGAGGGACAGGAAGCGAATCCTCAGGATTGCAGAAGCAGCATCACAGGAAAGGAAACTAGATATCATTGTCCACCTCGGGACAAATGACCTAGCTAGGCATGAGATCAGTGCAGTGCAGGATGAATTTGTGGAGTTGGGGAGGGGCCTCAGACAGGTAGCAAGCACGATAACCTTCTCAGAGGTGCTGCCAGTCTATGGCAGGGGTGAGGCTAGGGTACTGCACACCATGCAGTTTAATGAATGGTTGCAAAACTGGTGCAGAGCACAGGGCTTTGGCTTCATTGGGGACTGGGGGTCCACCTGGAGAGATGAAGGTCTATACTGGCATGATGGTCTGCATCTGTCCAGGAAGGGAAACATGCTCCTAGGTGACAGGTTTAAAGGCTTCCTTGGCAAGCTTTTAAACTAGCCAAGGGGGGAGGTGCTGATAGGAAACAGGAAAGTTCAAGCCTCCCCCCACAAAGCATGGCAGGTAGTAGGGTAAACACTGAGGTACAGAGCTTGACAGAGGGCAGGACAGGGGTAAATGGAAAAATGGACAAAGGCAATAAGAGCAGGGATGGGGTAAAAAAGGATAAAGCCAACATTAAATGGAAGGCAATGAGTACCAATGCCCGTAGTCTTGGAAACAAGCTTCCAGAGGTAGTAGTCCTGATGGAAGTGGAACACTTGGATATTGTGGCAGTCACAGAAACATGGTACACGGAGAACCATGACTGGGATGTCAACATACCAGGGTACACAATCTACAGAAGGGACAGGGAGGGTAAAAGAGGAGGTGGAGTAGCTCTCTACATAAGGGAAGGGATCAAAGTAACAGAACTAAAAAGTAAAGGGGGAGGACACGAGGAACTCTGGGTCACAGTGGAGACAGGGAATGGCATCACAATCCGCACAGGGGTTGTATAAAGACCCCCGTCTCAAGGGGAGGAAATGGACAAGAAAATGTTAGAGGGCATTCTCAAAATGGCTAAAAAAGGGGAGATACTTTTGATGGGGGACCTGAATATGCCAGATGTTAACTGGGCAACATGGACTGCAGCCACATCCAAGAGCAGGGTCATTCTTGATGCCCTACAGGGAGCATGCCTTAGACAGCTAGTGGTGGAACCCACTCGGGAGGGAGCAATATTAGACCTGGTACTATCAAATGGAGAGAGGATCACAAACTTAGAAGTCAGTAGACACCTGGGAACAAGCGACCACTGCACAGTGTGCTTCACAATAAACACAACCATGGAGACAAGCCATACAAATACAAGGATACTGGACTTTAGAAGGGCTGACTTTGGCATAATGGGTGAATACCTGAGGAATGCATTATCAAATGGCCAGAAAGGAGGGGTGGAAGAACAATGGGGAAAAATCAAAACTGCCATCATGGAGGCAACAAGTCTTTGTGTGAAACAAATAAAGAAAACAAAGCGGAATAAAAAACCCACCATGGCTCTCAAAAGAAGTGTCAGGGAAGGTTAAGGAGAAAAAGGCTGCATTCAAAAAGTATAAGGAATCACAGACTGAGCATGACAGGGAACTGTATCAATTAAAGCAGAAAGAAGTGGGGAAGGCAGTCAGAAAAGCAAAGGCCCAAACCGAGGAAAGGATATCCAACTCAGTTAAGAAGGGGGATAAAACCTTTTATAGGTACATTAGGGAACATAGAAAGGTTAAGGGAGGGATAGGGAAGATTAATAAAGGAGAGGGGAGGTGGGCAGAGGGAGACAGTGAAAAGGCAGAGATAATGAATGAATACTTTTGCTCAGTATTCACAAAAGAAGAAGAGGTGGAGTTACCTAAACCAAACAGTAGAATCACTCTGGATAGTGGGGTTGATACCAGTCCATTTAAAGAAGAAAGAGAACTGAAAGAACTTCTAAAACTCAAGGTGGACAAAGCAATGGGGCCTGACGGGATTCACCCTAGGATCCTAAAAGAGCTAAGGGAGGACCTAGTGGCACCACTAACCACACTTTTTAACAAATCATGGGAAGATGGGGTGGTACCTGAGGACTGGAGGACGGCAGATGTGATTCCCCTTCACAAAAGTGGGAGCAAGGCAGGAGCAGGAAACTACAGACCTGTTAGTTTGACCTCAGTGGTGGGGAAAATGATGGAATCACTTCTGAAAGAAAGAATTGTTGAGTACCTAGAGGCCAGCGGGGCACTGGACCCAAAGCAGCCTGGATTCACAGCAGGAAGGTCATGTCAGACAAATCTAATCGATTTCTTTGACTGGGTGACCAAAGTAATAGACCAGAGAGGGGCTGTGGATATGGCCTACCTAGACTTTAGCAAGGCATTTGACACAGTCTCGCATAAAAGATTAATAATCAAGTTAGCCAGCCTGGGAGTGGGTCCCAGGGTGGTAGCCTGTAGAAAACTGGCTGCACAACAGGACACAGAAGGTAATAGTGAATGGAACACATTCTGAAGAAAGGGGTTACTAGTGGAGTACCTCAGGGCTCAGTACTGGGTCCAGTCCTCTTTAACGCCTTTATAGGTGACATTGCAGAGGGTCTGGAAGGAAAGGTATGCCTCTTTGTGGATGACACAAGATCTGTAACAGAGTTGATACACAAGGGGGGTAGAAAGGATGAGAAGGGACTTGGCAAGGTTGGAGGAATGGTCAGACATATGGCAACTTAGATTCAATGCAAAAGTGCAAGTAATGCACCTGGGAAATAAAATCCAGGAGAAGAGTACACAATAGCAGGGAGGTACTAACAACAACAACAATGGAAAGGGATCTGGGTGTAGTCATATCAGATGACCTAAAGGTGGGTATGCAACGAGAAGTCAGTAGGGAAAGCCAGGGGATACTGGGATGCATAGGGAGGGGCATCACAAGTAGAAAAGGAAGTGGTTATCCCTCTATACAGACAGTTGTTGAGACCCCATCTGGAGTACTCGTGCAGTTTTGGAGACCTCATCTACGCAAGGACATAGACAGGATGGAAGCAGTCCAGAGGGGCAACTAAAATGGTGCAGGGTCTACATCAGAAACCATATGAAGAGAGGCTGAGAGAGCTTAATATAAGTACCCTTGATGAAAGGAGGGACATGGGGACATGATAGAAACTTTAAGTACCTCAAGGGAATCAACAAAGTCCAGGAGGGTAGCATCTTTCAGAAAAAGAGATGTGTAAGAACAAGGGGGCACAATTTAAAGTTAGAGGGGGGACGGCTCAGGGGTAATGTGAGGAAATTCTTTTTCACGGAGAGAGTGGTGGACGCATGGAACAGCCTTACTGGAGAGGTCGTGGGGTCTAAAACAGTGGAGGAATTCAAACATGCATGGGACAGACATAAGGCAATTATAGTGGGGGGTTGCAGGAAATAGGCTATTGGTTAACTAGAATCTGCAGCTTATCCAGTAGGTAGGGAAATGGGCAGACTGTGTGGGCCAAGTGGTCCTTATCTGCCGTCAAAGTCATGTTTCTATGTAAGGTTAATAATGAAATCTCCTGTTTTGTTTTTCAGATCTCTCGGACTACTGTTGCCAATTTCTGTGTTTCTGCAGACATCACCTATAACTGACAAAATAGGCATTCATGGACTAGTCCACCATAAGCGGCATGCTCTGTAGGTCCAAAATTACTTTAAAAAACTTACCATGCAAATTACAACAACAAAATTGGCAATATGTTCCTTGTAATATATTTATAACATTGTGTACTATTACTTCCCAGTTCTTGGGTCACATTAGCTGAAGTACTAAACCACAGCAGAAGCTGTGTTTATATTACAGCTGTATTCTTACAGAATTTCATCTCCTATGTGTGGAACACAGTACCACAACCATTTTATGTTCATCCAAACATGGGAGCAGTAGAGCACTGTGGGCCATGTGTCTGGCCTCTTTCTCTAGCTCAGTTCTAGCATTTCTTGTATTTACATACACCCTCCCTCCCACTCAGTTCCTTTTGCCTCCCTCCTACCAACCTGATCCAGGTGCCAGCTGAGTTTTTAAACCTCACCCTCAATTATATCCCTCTTTTTGATATCACCTTCCCTTCAACATTATCCCAGTGACAGTCATTTCATTAAATAACACCATCTCTTCCACTCACTCCCTTTGCTATTCCCTCCCACTCACTCCCTTTGCTATCTCTCTAGTTTCCTCTAACCTGGTCCCAATGCCACTTATATTTTTAAGTTACACACTTCCTCCCAGAGTGGTAGCAGGAGCCCACTTGGATGTGGTGGTAATCACAGAGATGTGGGCAACTCAGAACCATGACTGTGATCTTACTATCCCAGGGTATGCAATGTTTAGGAGGGATCGAGAGGGAGGAAGGGAGAGGGGTGACACTTTATATTAGGAAGGGCATAAAGGCAACAGAGGGCAAGGACAGTGGAGAGGCTAAGTGCATCGAGACAATGTGGGTTCAGGTAGTCACAGAAGGGGAGGAGCATCAGCATGGGGATGATATATACAGAAGGCTGCAACTGCCAAAAGAAACAGTAGATGAAGCACTGGGGGTGACATTAGAAGACCTGGAAAGCAGGAGAAGGTGCTGCTAATGTGTGACTTCAGCATGACAGATGTTGTATGAAACCTAACAATAGCAAAAAACTTGGGAGATCAGCTGCTTATACAGGTATTTCAGGATGCAGGCCTAATGCAGAGGGTCAAGGAGCCTACAAGAGAGGGGGCCATACTTGATTTGGTGATCATACAGGAATACTATGGGGAAGTCATCCTAGAGGACCCATTGGCTACCAATGACCATCAGACTGTGTGGTTTAAGTTACACTATTGGCAGGGAGGAAGCAGTCACAGCCAAACGTCCCGGGCATTAGAAGAACAGACTTAGCATGATGCAAGGAATGCTACAAGGTAGACTAAAAGATGTAAGGGCAATAGCTGTGGTGGAAAAGAAGAGGGGATTGATCAGGGACACACTCTTGGAAGCCACTAATCTCTGCTTCATATCATGGTAGTAGGGAAGAGCTGGAGAGGTAAGAAGCAACCGTGGTGCACAAGGGTGTTGGGAAATGCTGTGAGGGGAAAACAGAAGGCATTAAAAAACAGCTAGAAAGAAGAGGCTAAGGCAGAATTCTTGAGCAAAATGAAGGAGTCCAACAAGATGGTGAGAAGCACAATGTCTGATACTGAACTGTGAATATCCAATGAAATCAAGAGGAGGGTCAAATGTTCCTTTGGTATATATGGCAGAAGCACAAAACACAGAGAGAATAGTCAGGCTAAGGAAGTGTGAAGGATGGGACGAGGAAGAGGAGGACAATGGAAAAACCTACATAATAAACTAGTTTTTATATTCAAAATTTACAGTAAAGGATGAGGGGCTGTTACCAGACTGTTAGCAAGGGAAAGAGAGAAAGGTGGTGAGATTCAGTTAGGATCTGTTTTCAGAGGCAAGGGTGTTAAAAGGGCTAAATCTACTGAAAGTGGACAAGTCTGTGGGTCTAGACAGGCTTCATCTCCATGTACTGAAGGAATGGGGCAGGTGTTGGCTGCAACACAGGCAGAGCACTTCAACAGGTCACTGGAGATGGGGAAAGGGACTGATGGATAGCAAATGTAGTACTCCCTCACAAGAATGGGAGTAGGGACAATCTAGCTAACTACTGACCTCTCAGTCACACATCAAAAATGGGGAAGGTACTAGAAACTTTAATAAAGGAGAAGCTAGTGAGTTTCTTGGAGGTGAACAGACTTTAGAATAATAGACAGCATGGTTTCACAAGTGGGAGACTGTGTCAGACAAACTTAATGATTTCTTTGTTGAGGTGACCTAAGCAGTGGACAAAGAGTAAGTGGCTAACGTACTATATCTGGATTTCAGCAAAGCCTCTGACTTTGCCCCACATGGTTGACTAGTTAAGAAGATGGGAGACTTGGTGATGGGAGGTGAAATCACAAAGTGGGAAAGAAATTGTCAGCGACACAGAACCCAGATGGTTATACTTAATGAGGAATACTCAGAGACTGGGAATCACCAGATAAGATGCCATAGGGATCAGTCATGGAACCGGTCCTCATCGACATTTTTATCTGTGATACTGAAGTGGTGATCTAGGGGAAGATCTGCCTCCTTGGGGACACTGCAAAGATCTGTAGAAGTGTGGAGAGTGGGGAAGGGGTTACAAGTGGGAAGGAAGATTGGAAAAGTGGTCATATTTCACTGAAGTTCATAGAACCAATGAACTTTCAGTACAGTGGTGGTGAAGGAACTTAGATTTGTAACAGAAGATTAAGAGCCAGATATTCAAAGAAATGTGTAAGTGCAGTGCAAATGTTTGTGCTGCCGTTGCCCCTGATCCAACTGTTGTGATGTTCAGTCAGAAAACAAGCGGTGCCATCCAACTGAATATTGGACCATGTCAGTGCAGCTTTAAGTGCAACAGTGTTGCCCCTCTACATAGGAGTGATACTGGGGGAGCATGTACAAGATGGCAGACTGAGTGTGCATGTAGTGAGAAATTATGCATCCAGCAGGCTGTCAACAGTCAATAAATGATCTGCTATTGCATAGCAAGTTCATTCTAAGATTTTATTGTTTGTCTGTGCAGATTTTCATTCCAATGCTTCCATTGCCTTTCAACTTGGTGGGGGGAGAACCCCCATAGGATATTGAAATATTCAGACGCTTGAAGGAGTCACTGAAAGGGACCTGGCTGAAACCCTCCACTTTACTCACTGTAGAACAGTTCTCCAAATTTACTGAGACTGCATCTCCTGAACAGCCAGAGGTAAGTGGCAATACTTCACATTTTGAAAAATCTGTAATAGATGATCCCCTGCAAGCTGCTCATTTAAAAAAGATGGCAAGCTTTAAACCAGGCACAGCCACTGCAATTGCCAGAAAGCTGCAAATTAAAACTATTCACTGCGGCTCCATGGAACCTTTTCTGACCCCCCTCTAACTTAGCCAGCTTGACTATGGGGAAAAAAAGCTGCAGTCCCTCAGAACCTTGTCTCTGCTCAACTGTTAATGGCACAAATTTATAAAACAGACAATGCAGGACCTTTATCAATGGGAAAGCCACAACTGGATTTCTCTCGGGTGGAGGAAGGAGATGCCAACATGGCACTGCTCCCTATGGCTTCTGCAAGCCAGAGCACTGGGAGGGAGGTGAGAGTGCTTGAACCACAATTTCCCATAGAAAATGACCTGAACATAGGCAAGATGTTGCTGGGAAAAATTTAACTAACTCTGCTAATAAAGCCTTGCCAGCTGAAAAAGAACAGGAGACTACATGAGGCAATAGCAGGGGTGCATATCCATCATCAGCAGTAGCTTCCGATACTGAGTTGGAAAGCAACTCCATGCATACGATAACAGCTCATTCTACGAGCTACATCCCAGCGATATTATGAGTGGTTGTAACAAACTCTAATACAGATATGCAACCCATAGAACAGTTGGGCACTCAAAATCCTTTGGGTTACACGCGATAATAGTGGTGATGGCAAAATGACAGCAACCCAAGCGCTCAGGTTGTTGAGGTGAAAATGCCACCATGTAGATGCTTACTTAGTCACGGTAGGCCACTCCCTGCTCAGCTCCACATTCCCAGAAAGTATGGGGACACGTTCGGGAGCAAGTGGATTAAGCGGCCATGTGGACAGGCTGCAGCGCTTGTTCTCACATGAAACACCTTGCTGGCTCTTCCGTCAGCTGACTGCCCCAAATCCCAGCCCCTCTCCAGCACATCTTACATTGGCACTGGGGTGGGGCTGTGTAGATGCAAGAGACAAGCATCTTTTGCATCGGGGCAGCTCTGCAACACTCCACTGAAGGAGCAAGGTCAGCCATGTAAACACGGCTCTAGAGATCAGCTATTTGTGCAAATGAACACCAAGGAAGATGAAGGAAGACCACCTCCAATGCAAGCTAAATTTCACACAGTAACCTTAGGGGAGAATGCAGGGAATGAATTAAACATATTAAAAATGCATTCATGCTGGCCCATCAGCGCAGTGGTTGGATTTCCGTCTGCGATGCCAGTGACCTGGGTTTGGGAACGGGCTCGGGTCACAGGAGGGCCGGCCAGGGGAGAAGGAAAGAAGCATCCTAGGACGGCTAGCCTTCTCTGGGGGGGGGAGAGAGTGGGGAATGCATCTTGGTGCCTGCTGGCCCCTGGTGGAGGCTAGGAGCACAGCACGGCTGCCTGAGCTGGAATAGCTGGGGGAGCGGTGGACGTCGGCATATGCCTTGACGTCAGTGGCATGCCACTCCCCAGAGAAAAACCCAGGAAACTGCCCTGGTAGACCAGGCCTTAATAGCTGGTTCTACTTCAGTGGCACCCGGGCCAAAATAGAATAGTGTGCTGGCCGCCCCACCTGTGCCTTCCCTCTTGGAGGGGGGGGGCGTCCAGTGAAAGAATATGCTAGATTACCCGGGGGCCCACTATGTGAGGTATGTGGCTGGTGAGAGGATGACTGGGGAAGATGGAGAAGACCTTGAGGAACCCGAAGGAGTGACCAACCAGGGGTGAGGAGGTGGGGATAAACAAATGATGCAAAAAAATAAAATGCATTCAGCCCAGGAAGCTATGCTTATGGAACTTCAACAAGGATTCCACAAAATGAAAATATCCTTTGACTCTATTAAGGATTCCATGGCTTCACTTGATTCCAAGATGGATTCTCTAGCAAAAAGGCTAACTGGGGTGGAATCAAGAATGGGAGATGCTGAGGATCAGATAACCCCTCTTCAAAACATGGTGGTACAGCACCAGAAACAATTACAAGAATTACAACAGAAAATTAAGAACCTAGAATCCAGATCTTGAATGGGTAACATTAAAATAGGAAATGTGCCTGAGGGCAGGAAGGGCACAAATCTTATACAGTTTTTTTTGAGGAGCTTCTGACAGAGGCCTTAGGAAAAAATGCCCAGAAGAAAAAGTGGAGTTGGAACGGGCCCACAGAGGCTTTTCTTCTCATAGAGAATGTCCCCAATTTGTATTTGTCAGACTTCTCCATTATCAAATAAAAGAAGAACTGCTGAAAAAAGCCAGGACTGAGAAGGAGATACATGTCAGGGGTATGCATCTCTGGCTGTTTCTAGATCTCCCCCTTACTGTCTATGAAAGAAGAAAAACATTCGACAACATCAGATCTGTACTTCGGAACAAAGGCATCCCCCCCCATACCTTATTATATCCAGCTCCACTTAGGGTGTTCTTAAATGGGAAGCAATGGATATTCAACAACACGGAAAGCAGACCAGTTTCTCAAAACCTACTTTTTCCATACAGAAAGCCACAGTTATGGTCCAGATGCTGGGGGGTTCTTCTTCAGGTATAACACAAGACAATTTTCCTCAAGGGGGCACTCCTTTCTCTTAGCCTTTGGAAAGCTAAACTATAACTACAAATAGAATGAAACTATGTGCATGACTTGATTACAATACAGAGAGTCAAAAATCTGCAATAATTCAAAAAAAATGGTGGAAAGCAGAAAACAGAGTTAAGGAAAGAAAGGGGAAACATGTGTTTATATAGGTAGACCCTATTTAGAAAATTAATATATTCACTCTTATTTTCTTTTTATAGGGACACAATGTCTAATCACATAGCCTACTGGGTTCCTTTGTAGTGTTGACTCACTTTACTGCACACACTCAAGGCACTGACAGTATTTGCAGACTGTCTGGGGGGATATGACAAGTTGTTAGGGACGTAATTCAGAATCTCTGGCTATATAATAAAATACATACACTATATATAGAAATACGCACCTCATATAGTGAAATATTTATATTATATAGTGAAATGCTTACACAATGTACTGAACCACATACACTATCTACTGAAATATATATATATACATCATATAGTGAAATGCATATACTGTATACTGAAATGCATGTCATATAGTGAAACACATGCATTATATAGTGAAACGCTTACATTATATAGTGAAATACATACACTGTCTATTGAAATACACATACTGAGTATTGAAAATCCACATATACTATATGCTGAAACATATACACTACCTATTGAGATACATATACTACAGACTAAAAAATCCACATAAACTATCTACTGAAACAAATACTTTATATATCGTAACACATACACTATATATTGAAAATAAATCTGCATACACTATATACTGAAACAAGTACTCTACATATTGAAATAAATACACCATCTATTGAAATACATATACTACACATTGAAAAATCCACATACACTATCTACTTAAACAAATACACTATATATTGAAACATATAGACTATCTACTGTATTAAAATACATACACTATACATTGAAAAATCTGCATACACTATATATTGAAACAAGTACACTATATATAGAAACACACTATCTACTGAAAAAATCTGCATACTCTATATACTGAAAGAAATACATTACATATTGAAATACATACACAGTATATTAAAAAACTCACATACACTATAGAATGAAACAAATACACTATGGTCTGACAGTAAATCAGCTGTCACTGGAAGCATATTCAGAGCAAGAGTGTGCATCTGAAATGAGTGCTGATGAACTGCAACTTTATGTATGCCCATTGTACAAATGAAGACTCAGGCACTGTCAGAAAATTGAGGTTGCTATCTTACAAACAAAACCAAGCACTGATAATACTAATAAATATATTTTAAAGCGGAAGCCAAATTCCCACACGTGGGCAACAGTGGTAGGAGCATAAGATCCCATGCATGTGCAGGAGCGTCCCACTGTCGCACATGCACAGGATTTTGGCTTCAGCTTTAAAATATATTTATTAGTAGTATAAGTGCTTGGTTTTATAAGATGGCAACCTCAGTTTTATATACGAGGTGCACAGGATCAGCTGATTTTTACAATGGGCATACCAAAAAGTTGCATTTCATGCCAGCACTCATTTCAGATGCATGCTCTTGCTGTGAATATGGTTTTGGTGGCAGCTGATTTACGGTCGGACCACTCAAATAGAGAACAATGCAAAAAAAATGGGGTAAGAAATATTAATTTTGTTATATTCAGAGGCCGCTCTGAGAACATGTTTGGCAAAGATCTGCATAAAGGCACACTGGTGAGATTTTGCCCGAAAACGAGGGCCAAAGCTGACAGTGTCCCTTTAAGAAACAGAAATACATATTTTTTGCAGCTATCGCTCAGGGCCCAGTTCTCATCAGGAGCTCAGCTGGCATATGCACGATTTTCACTTTTCTGTTCTGAATAACTTCACTGTGATGCCTCATTGGTGGCATTCACAGTCCCTAGCCTCCCCATTACATATCTACAGAGCACTGCAAGGTGGACAAAGCTTTGCTAGGCACTGGGTCTCCTCTAATGAGCCTGCCCTGGTCTAGCTGCACAGTGCATAGTTACCCTGCTTATATGGTATGACTGTGTTATTGGGTTTGAGATTCCCAAACTGTGTTTAATTTCTTTCTTTTTCAGTAGAGATTTTTATTTTCTTAGTCACCCAGTGACCCCCTTGCCCACTGACCTGTCCAACCCGATTACCCACAATCCTCAGGACTTACCTGCTCCAAGATCCCCCACCCCCATGGTGGGGCCCGGGGGGAGAGAGTCATTCACAAGGAGGCACATATTCAGACAGGTGCAGAGCCTGTTTAGTGGTGCAGAGCCTGTGGCAGGTTGGTGGATCATTCTGCCATTTGGGGTTTTCTACCTTTGGTTTCATCCCCCCTGAGCAGCCACGCATGCAATGATGCCAATGCATGTAAAGGCAAGTACTTACTTTGTGCTTACCTGAGCCACTCCGATGCCCTTCCAGCTGTCCTCAGCTACAGTTGGTGGCTGTTAAAGAGTGGGGTGGTCAGACTTCCCCCTCCCTGAGAGGAGAGCAGTCCCTGAGCTGCTCAATCATGTCTCTCCCCAGCTGAGTCCTGTTCGACCCAGATCCCCCCCCAAAACTGGGCCACTGGCATGGGAGGCAGTACAGCTACCACCAAGCTGCTGACCAGCCCACCAGACTGTGTTTTTATAAATAAATAAATAAAACAGCACTCAGACGAAAGGAGAAACTGTATGTTAACTACAGTTGTTATAAATGTTTTAAGTCACATCACATAGTTTTGAAATTGGATAAAAGTTTTGCAAGCAAAATAACATCAAAGAATACATAAAGAGACAGAATAAGATAACCAATTTCGTTTACTTTCTGCATGTTAAGAGGCATCAGCCAGGATTTTTAGTCAGTTAGGGCCCCATTTTCAGAAGGTTAGTGCAGCGCTAAACATCAAAGCACCACACCATGTGGGAACAGCATGGTTGGACAGCTGCCATATTCGGCAGCCCCTGATGTTAATGGCCCCCATGTTCAACAGTCCCCTGCAAAGCTGGCCCGGTAATGCAGAGAGTTGAGGCTCTTTATTTCCCTTTCCTCTCACCACATTGGTGACCCACGTTTGGGAACGAGCACGGGCCATCGGAGACTGACATGGGGGGAGGATGCAGTGCAGGATTGAGCTGGCAGGCAGCTCTCCTCTCTGGGAAGGGATCTGAGCTTCCCTTGGCTCTTGGCTGCCTTGTGGTATAGGCCAGAGGGCAGCACAAGCCGAGGGAGCCGGGGCGCTAGGCCAATGGGGTGGGAGGATAGTGCCATTACCAGGGCAAGAGGGTGCATGTGCACCTCCACATGCATGCTCCTCTCTGTCTGGGGTACTGGGTAAAAATGGGGAGAAACCCAGGAAAACAAGGTTGGGAAAAGCAGCAGGATAAAGCCTCTGGACCCTCTCTGGGGCTCTGCCGGGACACATAAGGTGTCACAAGATCCCTAACGACCCAGGAGTCTGGAACAGTTAGCTGACAAAGCAGCTGCAGCCTGCTGAAAGGAGAACATAAATACTCATATATTAAAAAAAGGTCCCCAATAAAATTGCGCAATTGCTTGCACCACGTGTCTGAGATGGGCTGGTCCAAAAAATGGCATATTCAGAAGATGTGTGGGAAGATGCACTGGTGCATGTCCGGCTGAATATCCCAAACATGCCCGATTGCACATCTGAAGATGTGCAGCATATCTCAGATAGGGCGGGACTGCACACCACAGGCAGGAATATAGGGAAATGCACTGGGATGGGTGAGATGGGCATGGCACAGCTTTACAACATTCAGCCAGGATATGCAAATGGTCTCATTGCACATTCTGAGAACAAACCCCACATACCAGAGCTCATTACAGGAATGTATTCAGGTCATTTGCATACTCTGGGCATGCTCAATCCCAACTTTGCAGGGCTGCCCCACCACCCCACAAATGTGAACAGAAGGTACTGCAGCCTAGCAGGCAAGTGTGCTGGGATGTTAGTGTGTGGGTGGGTGGACTGCATTGGCCTGGGTATAGTGCTACATCCCATAGCCATGTACAGGGTTGGATAGGGGTACAGGGGGTCCACCTGGACAATGTCCACAGGGGCCATCTGGACATACAATGGGGCTGGCAAAGGGTGACACAGGCTGATTGGGATACCACATGCATGTGATACGTCAGCTCCATATGCTGTGTACTATCACCTGCAGTGCCTCACACACCCCTGTATGGGAGGTACCTGAAGGGCATTGCAAAGGATGGCAGTGTGCAGACAGTGACCTGGTACCCAAGTGGGTGGATCCCACCTGTGTGCACCCATGGTGTGCCACCGTGTGTGTGTGTGCTACTGGTCAGACCCTGGCCCATGCCATGCAGCCACTAGTACCACCAGACAACCTGGGCACCATTGCCCCAGACATCACCCTGGGTGCATGCCACTGCTGGGTGACTCCCTGCAGGTCACATGAGTGCTGGCCATGGCCCCTGGTACATGTGCTGCAGTGTAGCTGTCCACCCTGCTGGTGTGCCTCAGGGGCACATGACAACACTGGCATGTGGCTGCTGGGTGTCTGCATCCAGGGTGTGGTGTGGGGTGTTGCTCCCCAGATGATGCTGGTGGTGAAAGGGCACCTGTGGCTCAGGGTTCCTGGCATAACAGCTGTGTGTGGGTGGCTGGAGCATTAACTTGTGCACCTCCGAGGGCTGTCATTCTTCAGTCTTCCTGTGGGTGGCTGGCCAATTTAGGCCACTCTTTTGCATGCCTAACTTTGGGTGGCTCATTTCCAAGATGCGTTGCAGATGTGCCACACATTTTGGCTGAATATAGGGATGCACGGCATATTCATGGGAATGCTCCCTTTCTTTGTGTTGCATACATTATTTCTGCAACATGGCATACCCGGAGAGGCACGATACAACTCTCCCTTTTGAATATCACGCCTTGGCACATTTTTTGAGATGGGCAGACATCTCTACTTTGCGCCGTGCATCTCCTTTGAAAATGTGGGTCAACCTGATCATGTGCATGTGCATATGTACTATTGTGGCCATGCAAATGAGGGATCCCCTCCTGCATACAGAGCATAGTGCTATATAAAGGGTTTTGAAAGTGCTTAACAGCTGAAATTGCAATGCTGTTTACCACTTACAAAAATCCTGCCCCCATTTGAGCACACAGTGGTGCATATTGTCACCATACCCCTGGTCACCATTCTGGTGCCTCCAAATAGTATAATAAAATGATCCCTGGCATCTAAGGATTCCCCACCCATGATCACAGTTTAAATGGCCACAATTATTATAGTAAAATGATCCATGGTGCCTAATGGTTCCCCCACTCAAAACTGCCATTCAGATGTCACAATTATCATAATAATATGGGTGTAGAAATTAGTTGAAAGAGAGGCAACATTAGTCAAGCCAGTGGCATGGAGGGTTGAAGTATCTGTGCCTCACCTCCTGCAACGCTGGTGACCCATGTTTGCAGTGTGAGTGGGCCACCGGAAGTCAGCGGGGGAGGGAGAAGATCAAGCATCCGGAGGACAGCTCTCCTCTCATGGGGAGGGAAGACTGGTGCTCCCGCCGAATGACTGCCCCCATGTGGAGGTCTGCAGGCTGTGCGGGTCTGTCGAGTACCAGGGAAAGGGAGAGTGCCACGGGACATCCACTGACATGCGCATGCCCCCATGCACGCATGCCCGGCTGTGTGCGCCCCAGCAACGGGGAATGGGAGGAAACAGAGGAAGTACCCTGGCTGCAGAGTGATGTCTGACCCTCCGCAGGCTTTGCACCCAGTGATGAGGCTGAAGGTAAGTCCCAGTGATACCGGGGTGATGGGGCTGGGGGGGTCAGACAGAAGGGGGCAGCCAGAGAAGGAGCATAAATATTTACATAAAAAAAAGAGTCTGCAGAAGGTTGTGATTAATGGTGTCAAATCAGGAGAGAGGGAGGTCATGAGTGAGATGTCACAAGGATCCATCCTGAGTCCTGTCCCCTTCAATATGCTCATCAGCAGCACTGGAGAAGAAATCTGGGTCACGTTGTGCCTCTTTGAAAGTGACACCAAGATCATGGGAGGGTAGATAGTGACGAGGGAAGTCAGAAACTGCAGAGTAACATACAAAGAGTAGAGAGATGGTCTAAGGCTTGGCAGTTGAAATTCAGTGTCAAAAAGTGAAAGGTGATGCACCTAGGGAACAAGAACCCCAGGACAGAGTACTGGATGGGAGGGGTGAGACTCAGTATCACAGCTGAGGAAAGAGACCTAGGAGTCATCAATAGTGACTCCCTTAAACAATCAAGCCAGTACAGCTAGGTTTCAAGTAAGGCAGATAGGATGCTAGGATGTACTGGAAGGAGTTCTGCCAGTAGAAAAAAAAAAGAGGTATTACTGCCTCTTTATAGATCGATGGTGAGGCTGTACCTGGAGTACTGTGCTCAGTTCTGGAGTTCTCACCTCAAGAAAGATAAGAACAGACTGGAGACGGTGGAACAAAGGGTGATCACGATGATTCAGAGCCAGCAGGACAGATCTTACAAGTATCTGTTCAAGGCACTGAACATGTATTAGCTGGAAACTAGACAAGAGAGGAGTGATATGATAGAGACCTTTAAATTCCTGGAAGGAATAAACAAGGTGCACTGAGAAGAACTACTTAGCATGAGTAACAGTTCAAGGACACGGGGGCGTGAGTGGAAACTGTTGGGAGGGAGGTGTAAAAGGGATATTAGAAAGTTTTATTTTACAGAAATGGAGGTAGAAATGTGGAATAATCTGCCGACCGAGATGGTAGGCACCAAAACCAGAAATGGTTTCAGGCATGGCTGTGATAAAGTGAAGGGTATAATGGTTTCTCAGGGTGCTAGTAGTAGGGAGGAGAACAGGGGAGTGGATAGTGAAGGCTAGTAACTTCTATGGACAATAGGTCCTGGGGTTTAATAGGGAACTAGGGGCAGATCGGATGGACTACTGGTCTTTTTCTGCCATCATTGTCTATGTTTCTTTTTTCCATGATCCCTGGCATCTAGTAGCCCCACCCCCCGATAGCAAATCTAAGCCCTTCCCAATCCCATCCAACCAGATCCCTCCACCTCCCCACTTACACAACATGGAAGCTGCCTCCCTGTGACTGTGATTGGTACAGCCTCTCCGCTCATTATCTTAGCAGGTCACTGTCTGAGTGATAGGGAGTGAGCATGCGCCTACTATAGAACATCTGTTTTTATAGTAGGTGAGTGCTCACTCCCTGTCACACAGACAGTGGCCAGCCAAAGTGGCGAGTAGAGGGGCTGGGCCTGTCACTGTCGCAGAGGGGGATTGGCAGCTGGGGTAGTTTAAGGGCCACCTTGGGGAGGGGGGTAGAAGGACCTAAGTGGGTGGAATGAGGAGGGGTCTCAGACTTGCAATCAGGGGATGAACTAGATGACAGGCATCCTTTTAGTATACTAATCAGAATCATCTGAGTGGTGATCGGGGTTGGGGGGGAATACTAGAAGCCAGGGATCATTTTAGTATACTAATGAGGGACATCTGAATGCGATTTTGGAGAACTACTAGATGCCAGGGATCATGTAAGCAACAAGACATGATGGGATGTGCATTGAACAGATATTACTGCACACCCACGGGCATAGTGATGCATAAGGCTGCAGGCCAAGTGCCTTCAGCCCTTGGGCGTGTGGTAATAATTGTTCAATGCACACCCCATCATGTCTTATTGTGCTTATAAAATGGACTACAGTTTTTTTTTTACTTTATACAGTAAGTAAAATCATGTGTAATGTAAAATAATACATCTGCTTATGCAAATTTATGGTAATATAGTCCTTCCTCCTACTAGATAATGAAGTCATGTGTTTAGCATCCATGACCCCCCCCCACCACTGTTATGCTCGCAAGGAGAAAACCACTATTTTTTTGTGAGTGTGGGACAGTAAGTGTTGAGGGTGTTTTTTTTTGTTTTTTTTTAAAGCAAACATGTACTGCTGGAGCCAACAGATCCTCCCATTCCCATGATGGAGTGCAGTTGTTGAGTGGCTGGAACCAAGGACTGGAAGCACTCGCTTCTTGCTGGCATATTCCCTACCAGAAATGAGCTTCCTACTTATAGACTATGAAATGGAGGTTAAGGAGCAGCGGCTGTATTCCCTGTCCCACAGTTTACTGGGAGAATGGAGTTGGAAGCACAGTTTGAAGTATGGGGGGAGAAAATTACATTTAAAACTGTGGGAATGTGATGGATAGCAGAGACAGCAGGAGCAGACAGGCAACAGGGGCGGCCGGGGCCTCACAGAAGCGGTAGGGCAAAGTCAGCAGGAAAGTGTTTTCTTAGGTAAAAAAAATACATACAATATGTTGTTATTTGTAAGGCTTAAGTTTACTTTACAGAGAATTTACTGGACATTTATTGTAGGTTACAATTATCAGGGCAGAGGTGTGATTTTGAAACAGACAGCAGGAGCAGGCATGCTGATTGAGCAGTACCGTGATCTAGGCAGTTATCAGAAAGTCACAGTACAGCAGCAGTTACTATCTTAAATTTGAATTAATGTGCTAAATGCTTGGCTGTGTGTGGTACTGTATTGTAAAAAAAAATGGTTACTAGTGGCTGTTTGAATGTTTCTCTCATTACTATACAAGGGGAAAAAAATGGCAGCATTTCAAATCTCAAGTGTTCTAATGGCACACTGATTTTATGTTTCTGCACTGCAGTCCTCATTTTCAGATCTTGTTTTTACCTGTGCATTGAACGGATTTGATGCACACATAAGAACCAATCAGATGTGAGGAATTAGCCTGACCATTTTATAATTTTTGTTATAATACTCAGGGGCATCTGAATGGTGATCAGGAGATGGGGTCTGGTATTGCTCTGCACAATGCCTCAATGCAGTCATGCACAGAGGCATTGTGCGGAGATGTTAGTGAGCCCATAATGGCATGCAAATGGCCCTTTAGCACCTTTTCTGCCCTATGGGCTTATCAGCATACTGAGAGCTGCAAATGACTCATGGGGTAAAGGTGCTATCCTGTTTGGGACATGCTATCTCCCTTTGCTACTCTGAATCCCTGTCCTGCTATAGGCTGTGATTGTGCATAGTCACATCACAGTGGGCTGTTCTCTTGGAACCAGTGATCACTGTACAGTGTGGTTCATCATTACGGCAGGTGCAGAGGCAAGCCACAAAAAGACGAGGGTTCTGGATTTTAGTAGACTGGATTTTAAAGAAATGAGAGACTACCTTAGGAGCAGCCAAGCAGGGGAGGATTGTCAGGAAGGGGTAGAGAAACAGTGGAGAAATTTATGGAAAGGTATAGGGAAGGCAACCAGCATCTGCATGAAGGAAGTAAGCAAAAGCAGGAGGAAATAAGGGACATTATGGTACTGTAGGGTAGTGATCATGAAGGTGAAAGGTATGAAGAAGCACAGAAGGATGAGGCTAGAGAGGTGCACCGGGCAGAACAGAGGGAAGCAGGTAAGGTAGTGAGGGGAACAAAGGCTCAAACATAAGAAAGGATAGCCAAACGGGTAGCAAAAGAAGACCAGACTTTCTTTAGGTACATAAGTGAGGAGAGGAAGGCAAGGGGAGAGATTATGAGGATAAGGAGGATGACAAAGAGAGACTGCGCAGAGGAGGATCAGGAAAAAGCAGACATCCTGAACAGGTACTCCTGTTCAGTCTTCTCAGTGGAGAGAGACAGGGACAGACCACCAAAGAGCAGCAAGAAAATCTGGAGGGGGAAGTGTACATAAGTCCATTTTCAGAGGAAGGAGCACTGGAGGGATTTGCAAATTTGAAAGTGGGCAAAGTCATGGGACCAGATGGATACACCCAAGGGTGTTAAGGGAACTAGGTAGGGAGGTGCTTGCTACACTACTCATGGCCTTATTCAACAAGTCACAGGAAGCAGGAGTGGTCCCAGAGGACTGGCGGAGCAGACATAGTCCCGTTCTGTAAGAGCAGCAACAGGGAGGAGGTTAACACTATAGTCTGGTCTGTCTTACTTGAGTCATACTGAAAGAGAAATTGGTATAATATCTTAAATCCAGTGAGCTGCAAGACCACAGGCAGCACAGATTCACAGGTGTAAGGGAAACAGATCAGGGGAGGGTAGTGGACATGACTGATCTGGAGTTTAGCTAGGTCTTCGACACTGTACCACACAGGAGGCTGATAAAGAAACTGAGCAGCCAATGGGTGGGATCCAAAGTGTTGAACTGGGTTAGTAACTAGGTAGCAGATAAGAGACAGAGGGCAGTGGTTAACAGCACTCAGTCTAATGATGGGAGAGGGACCAGTGGGGTATCACAGGGCTCAGCACTGGGACCAGTCCTCTTCAATGTTGGGGACATTGCAGAAGAACTGAAGGGGAAGGTATGCTTTTTTTGCAGATGATGCCAAAATTTGCAATAGGATGGACACTTAGGAGAGGGTAGAGAGAATGTGCAGGGATCATGTGAAACTCGAAGAGTGGTCAAAAGCATGGCAGTTGGGTTCAATGCCAAAAAGTGCAGAATCATGCACCTAGGGCATAGTAACCTAAGAGCTGAGTATAGGATGAGGTGAGTTATTGACAGTCAATAAACAGGAAAGGGACCTTGGGGTCATTATGTCTCAGGACCTCAAGGTGGCACTGCGACAAAGCAGTGCGTAGGGCTAGTGGGATGCTGGTGTGCATAGGGAGAGGGTATCTCCATTAGGAGGATGAAGGTGGTGTTGCCACTGTATCATTTGTCGGTGAGATGCCACCTGGAGTGCTGTGTACAGTTTTGGAGAACAAACTTCAGAAATAAATAGACCCAGTGGTGCTGAGGGTTGAGACACTGGATGCCACACCTTGTGCTATGCTCGCAACCCAGGTTCAGGAATGAGCCAGGGTTGGGGGGGGTAGGAACTGGATCGAGCAGCTGGGGAAAGATCCCTGTTACTCCCACTGCATGGTTGCCACCGTGTGGAGGTCCAGTGATAGTGCAGGTCAGGATGTGGCACGCACTGGGAGGGTGTTGCAGGTCTGCGACATGCACGTGCTTCCACAAGTCAAGAAAGAAAGAAAGAAATAGACAGGGTGGAGGAAGTCCACAGGAGGGCAACTAAAATGGTGCAGGGTTTGCACGAGAAGCCCTAAGAGGAGAGACTGAGGGATCTCATCATGTACACCCTGGAAAAGAGGAGAGGAAAGGTGACGTGATACAGACCTACAGTACAAGTACCTCACATGAGTGAACAGGGTCCAGGGGAGTCTCTTTCAAATATGAAAGAGAACCAGGACTAGGGGGAATGCAATGAAGCTTGGGAGGGGGAATTCAAGGGAGATGTAAGAAAATATTTCTTCACTAAACAGGTGGTAGATGCCTGGAACAGACTGCAAACTGAAGTGGTGGAGGCTAAAACAGTAGGGGGCTTCAAGCATGAGTGGCATAGACAAAGCAGTATATTGGAGAAGAAGCAGGGAGGTGGAAGGGTCAATGGAGACCAGACAGCATGTGAGGAGTAAAATAAGGCAGGAAACATCTGAGCAGACTACGTAGTCCAAGTGGTCCTTTTCTGAGGATAAATTCTGTTTCTATGTTCATGATTACATGCCTACTGTAGAAATAGCTTACACTACAGAAGGCATCTGATCATGAACTGTCATTCAGTTGGTGGCTGCTACGGATGTGAGTGGAGGGTCTTTGCTGGTGCGTATACCATAGGTTGGGGCCAGTGGGGGCTGTGGTAGTGGTTGGTATTGGGTGGGGGCGGGGCTGGGTATCACACGTATGTGGATGGGAAGAACCACTGCATACCAAGGATGTGGTATAGAAGAACTACAGCTCTTGCCAGGCTGCTAATTGGGGCATGTGGGGAGCCCTGGTCTGGACATCAGGCAAGTGGTACAGAGGAATTACTGATCTTACCAAGTGGCTGATCAGGGACCAGTTGATCGGGGCGGGGTGTCCGCCGAACACCAGGGATGATGTTACCATAATAATTGGGGCCATTCTAAACTGCAGTCAAGGATGAGGAACCCTTAGATGGCAGGGATCATTTTATTATACTACTTGGGGGCATCAGAATGGTGATCAGGGGTAAGGTGACAATGCACACCACTATGTGCTCAAATGAGGGCAGGATTTTTGGAAGCAGTAAACAGCATTGCAATTTCAGCTGTTAAGTCCTTTCAAAACCTTGTATACAACACTGTGCTCTGTATGCAGGATGGGATCCCTCATTTGCATGGCTGCAGTAGTGCATATGCACATGCACGTGATCAGGTTAGCATCAGGGGCTGCTGAATATGGCACCTGTCCAACCATTCTGTTCCCACATAACGTGTTGCTTAGATGTTTAGCGCTGCACTAACTTTCTGAAAATGGGACGCTAACTGACTAAACATTCTGGCTGATGAAGAAAGTAAACAATTCTTGTTTCATCCAAGTGCTGTCTTTATTTACTTATAAAAACGCAGTCTGGTGGGCTGGCCTAGCGGCATGGTGGTAGCTTTACTGCCTCCCATGCCAGTGGCCAATTTTGGGGGTGGAACTGGGTCACATGGGGGTCAGCTGCAGGCAGTGTTGGGTATGTTACTTTTTCTATTACTTTCTATTACTTTTGAAAACTTGTTCCAGAAAGCTCCGTGCAATCACTAGCAAGGATGGAGAAGTACTAAAATGAGTAATACACCTTACAGTTACAATTACTTCTGTCTTCTTATACAAAAGAAATATGTAACTGTAACTGATTACATTTATTTGAAAGTAACTAGTAGCTAACCTATTACTTTAAAAAAATGTAATCTTTTATAGTTACTTATTATTTTTGTATTGTTTTTGTATAAAAAGAAATAAGTAACTATAATTGTAAGGTGTATTACTTTTTCTAGTACTTCTCTATCCTTGCTAGTGACTGCACAGAGCTTCCTGGAACAAGTTTCCAAACATAATAGAAAAAGTAACTTACCCAACACTGGCTGCGGAGATAGATGATTGAGCATCTCAGAGATTGCTCTCCTCTCAGGAAGGGGGAGTCTGACCACCTTGCTTCTCAACAGCTACCTAGCTGAGGAGGGCTGGCAGGGCAGTGGAGTTGTGTAAGGGGGAGGGCTCAGGCAGGCACAAAGCAAGTACTTGCCTTTACATGCATTGGCATCATTGCATGCTTGGCTGCCCAGGGGATAAAACCAAAGGTAGATAACCCCCAATTACAGAATGATCCACCAATCTGCCACAGGCACTGCACCACTAACCAGGCTCTGCTCCTGTCTGAATATGCGTCTTCTTGTGAATGGCCCTCCCCCCCTTCCTGGCCCTACCACGGGGCTGATGGTGGTGGTGGGGGTTCATGGGGGATCTCAGAGCAGGTAAATCCTGGAGATGGTGGGTGATGGGGTTGGATAGGTCAGTGGGCAAGGAAGTCACAGGGTGACTAAGGAGATAAAAATCTCTATGGGAAAAGAAAGAAATAAAACACAGTTTGTGAAGTTCAGACCCAGTAACACAGGCATACCACACAAGCAGGGTAACTATGCACTAAGCAGCTAAACCAGGGCAGGTTTATTAGTGAAGACCCAGTGCCTGGCAAAGCTCTATCCACCTTGCAGTGCTTCATAGATATATAATGGGAAAGCTATGGATGGTAAATGTCACCAGTGAGGCATCACAGTGAAGTTATTCAGAAGAGAAAAGTGCAAATTATGCATATGCCAACTGAACTCCTGATGAGAATTTGGCCCTGAGCGATTGCTGCAAAAAATATTTATTTTTGTTTCTTAACCAACTCATTACTTCCAATAGCTTCATATGAAGTCCGTACTATCCATTGCTAACCTGACACAAAATGGGCACCAGGAGATAATGAGATAAGTAAAAAAGACGAGGAGACTGAGGGAGACATGATGATGGCTTTCAGAATTTTTAAAATGATTTTATCAGTTTTGTAAAAACTTCAAAAAGAATAATCTTTAGACACAATTCATCTTACAGTATATATATTTTCTGTTTACTACTTTTATTATTTCTTACCCAGTTCATATAGCAGTGCTAGAATCTATTGACCTAGGACTGGAATTAAGACTAAGAGGTACTGTAAGCGGTGCAGCCAATGTATTCAGAGGAAAATTCTACTGAGAAGGGTGCTCTACTGACCAGTATTGTAACCAGTGCATTGATGGAGTCTGAGTGCATTATCTCAGCCTAGAACCATACAGTATTAATGTCAGTAATGTGTTGATTATGACCAGTCACATCAACTGATACTCTTCGCCTTTCCAAAAAGGGATTAAAAGGCAACCACCAACGCAAAAATCTTAGTTGAAAATTCTTCAGGTATTATGGAACCTCACAGCAGATTAACTCAGACCAAAGCCAAGACTTTGAAACTAAGTTTATTGAGGAATGCTTTCTCTGTGGTAACCACATACTACCACCCACAAGAAGACTCTCAACCTGAACTGCTAAACCAAACTTTGTTAAATATGTTGGAACCTTGGAATCAAATCAAAAGGCCCAATAAGGGCAATGGAAGAGTACACTGGTGCATACCTACCAAAATGACCCCATGGGATTTTCTTCCCATTATTGAAAGCTTATGTAGGAAGCAAGATTGCAAGTTGAACTTTGCTTCAGAGTATCCACTGACACAGCCCAGCAAGAGAATCTATCAATAATATGTTGAGAAATTGATGGATCAACTGACCACTGCTGATGTGTTGGCTTCAGCTACTGCCACTAAGAGGAATCATGCCAACAAAAAGCATTATAAAAGAAAAATCAGAGCTCAGGGGCCAGATTTATAAAACATTGCCCTGGCGCAAACCCGGTTTGTCAGGCACAAACCAGGTTTTGCACAGAAGTGGTATTCACAAAAGCCATGTTTGTGGCGCAAACTGGGTTTGTGCTGGGGCAGTGTGAAGGGGGCAGCAATGCAAATGAGGGGAAGGGGACTTGAATATTGACGAAGTCCCATTCACAAAGTATTTTCTCCTCACAAGGATCTGTTGTGGTGTTCCCTTGCATGGAGAAAATACCGCCAAGCAAGACCTTGTTTTAATTCTGCACAACCCTAGTGGTTGGTGGACGTACTGTGGTGCCCCTCCACCCATCGCTAGTCACCAGTCCAGGTAATGAAAAATGGTTTTACCATGCTGCTGCAACAGGGACAACAGAGAACTCCATGACATCAACAAAAGAAGCGTGGCAGCCACCACAATGAGGTGGAGGTAAAACGAACGCCTGCACAGCGATACCCAGCACAGTGACCATCAGACCAGCAACCACCAGCAGTGTGACACCCAGCACAGAGACCTCACAATGTTTGATGGCCAGTCCCTGTGCCCCACAGCCCTGACAGCAGTGCAGGTGGCACAGCGTGCACTGGACTGTGGAGGCACCCTCTCCCGGCAAGCAACTGCACAATAGGTAGCAACCCAGCAGAGTGAACCCCCTCTGCAGTGCAGCCAACATCCAGAGCAGCCCCCCCAGAGCAGCACCAAACCCAGAGCATACAACCCACTGCCAATCCCAGAGCACAATCACCTCATCAGCACACACCCCAGGTGGGCAGCCTCCCCCCCCCCCGGACAGAGACACAGTGGCAACAGTGTAGGTGTCAGCATCTTTAATGGGGCAATGGCATGCAGTACAGGTAAACATTCACACCCCACCTCTCCACGCACTGCACAGTACAGGCCCCCTGTAGCGTGGTGGACAGTCCCTTACATGGGCATGGCTACACCTGTAGCTTGATGTTTAGGGCGATGCCCATCAAGTAATCCTTCAGGCTGTGGATCTCGTATTGCTCCACAAACTCCATCAGTCTGGTGGTAGTGTCCCTGTACCTTCAACGTGCCCTGCTGACTTCCTGGCCACTGATGACCTGCTGCATCTTTTTTTGAAATTCAAAATGCTTTATTTATTTTTTCATTCGGCCCTAAAACACCGGTTTACCACACAACATGGTCACAAACAGTAAAATAGACAGACAAAACATATAAGCCCCTCCCCTCCCACCCATGGTATCCGCATTATTACGGTGAGGCCTAGTATAAAAGTGCACTCTCGGGACATCCACAATGCCTGTTACAGGGAGTATAGAGTTTGCAATTTACTCCTAAACTTCTTGAATTTAGGCATCCTGTTGTGCACACTAGCAAGTACCTTCTCCACTGAGAGTTTGAACAAGAGTTTCTGCAGCCACTCTGAGTAGGATATAATTTTCGTATCCAACCAGTGTCAGAGTACTACCTTCTTGACTGATATTGCTATCATTGCTAAATGATATTTCTTTTCGGTAATGGGTATAAGGGAGTAGTTACCCACTAGGCAGGCCACCGGCTCTATATATTTGACAATGCCCAGTAAAGGGTCTGCTCTCTGTTTTACGAAGGCCCATAGAGGTGCAACTTTTGGGCATTCCCAAAAGATATGGTATAGGAAACCCATATCCTGCATGCAATGTCTGAGAGTCGGTGGGGGGATCCTATTCATCTTAGTTAACTTGATCGGGGTATGATACACATTATTAATGATCTGAAATTGCATCAATCGCAGCCTATCCTGCAAGATAAACCAGTGAGTATCCTTCCCAAATCTTCCCCCAATTAAATATTTCTTCTGGGAAATGGGTATTCCAGTAACTAGAAGACCCATCTTGGTGTGGGAAAACTCTTTCTATTAGTATCATATATATACCAGAAACCACATGTGGTTGAGTAGCTATAGCACCGAGTGATTGCAGGAACCTTCCCCGTCTTCTGCTTCTGGTTTTATTTGAGAGGCGGCCAAAAGATACTTTAGTTGGAACACTTTAATGCTTATATAGGGCCCTAGATTATATCTATTAATAATGTCCGCTGATGTCCTGACTTGCCCATCATGCCATAAATCAGCAATCTTGACATTTGCCAGTTGGGGAAGCCAGGAGGTCTTAACCAGTTTCCCCCCCATCTTAAAGTTTGGGTCACCCACTAAAGGCTGGGCAGGGTCTTGCATATGCCTATAAGCTAGGGAGGCACACAATTGAGAGTGGACTTTGACCGAAACACCGCCCAGAGTATCAGCCAGCACAGGGGGGAGCGACTTAAAGGGAATGTGATAAAGGGCAAGGCGGGAGAGGCCTTGAGCTGAGATGAGCTCTTTTTCCAGCACTAGCCACAAAGGTCTGTACTGATACGGGTCTAGATCCTAAGACCATTTTAACCATCTCAAATATTTTGCAGGATGACTTGCCCAATAATAGAGTTTGAAATGGGGGAGCCTCAGTCCTCCTTTTATTTTAGGGCCAGTAAGTTTCCCATAGGCCCTATGAGCATGTTTATGCTTCCATACGCATTCAGTGATCAGGAAGTGTAACCTAGAGAACCAGGCTTGAGGCAACCAGATGTTCAACATGTTGAGGGGATAGAAAATACGGGGCAGAATATTCATTTTGATTAGACTTTACTCTCCCCCAGAGAGATAATGGCATCATCCTCCATCTATCTAGGTCTTGCTGAATTACTTGCACCAGAGTATCCAAGTTATTGACCTTCAAAGATTTAGGGTCTCTGGTCAAGTATATACCTAGGTATGTAGGTCTTTTGTGCTCCCAATGTAGGCCTAAGCCTTCAACTTTTCTGCGGTGGGTGACAGAGTTGAGAGGGAAGACTATAGTTTTTTCCAAATTCAATTTATAATTAGCTAAAGTTCTGAATTCTTGGATCAAGCCCAAGGCCTTGATATTCGAGGCCCTTGAATTTGATAATTGGAGGAGAATATCATCAGCATATGCTGATAGTTTGAATTCATGCGTTCCTACAGTCACTCCCTTGATCTCCTGGTCCATTTTAATCCGTACCAGAAGTGGCTCCAGGTACAGGGTAAATAAAATGGGGGAGAGGGGACAGCCCTGCCTAGTACCAGAGTGGAGGGGAAAGTAGGAGGAAAAGGTTCTATTGCAATATATACGTGCAGTGGGATTAGTGTATAGGGCCTTGATCCATTGCACAAAGAGTGGAAGGAATCTGAACCTATGTAAAGTTCTAAACAGAAAACACCAGTCCACTCTATTGAATGCCTTTTCAGCATCCAAAGACATCAGTGCAGCAGGAAATGTGTTAGTTTGGGACACGGAGAAGATGTGATCTAAATTCCTCACATGATCTGAAGAGGACCTGTCCACCATGAATCCCACCTGCTCCGCGCAGATCGGAGAGGGTATAAGCCGACCTAATCTGTTTGCCAGTATTTTAGTGAGGATCTTGATATCATAATCCAGGAGTGAGACTGGGCGGTAATTTGATACCTGTTCTGGATCCTTCCCCTCCTTGTGCAATACAACTATTAGGGCCTCAAATAGGTGTGGGTCCTGGCACTTCCCAGCCAGGATTACCTGGAACAGGTGAAGTAACCATGGGGCCAGATCCTCTTCCAGCACTGTATAAAAATTAGGAGAGAAGTCACCTGGGCTCAGGGCCTTGTCCAGTGGCAAGTTACGAATAGCCAACTTAACTTCCGCCTCTGAAAGCGGAGAAATCAAAAGGGATTGCTGCTCTATAGATAGGACAGGTAGATTCTGAGTGTCCAGGTAAGCATCAACTTGAGCCACTGAAGGGGGATCAGGTCTAGCACTATATAGGCCTTTATAGAAAGTGTGGAATTCTGCTACAATATCACTTGGAGTGGTTAAGAGGAGGCCATCTACACTTGAACAGACTGCATTAACCAGCCATGAGGCTTCTTGCTGCCTCACCCTCAGTGCCAGCAGGCAACTAGCCTTCTCTTCTTGATCAATATAAATGGAGTTTGTTTTAGGAATTGTGTATTCCGCCTTTTCTCCCAGCAAGTCATTATACTGCACCCTAACACGGATCAACTCCTGTCGAAGCATCTCAGTGGATGATGGGGAGACAGTCTTTTCCGGCTGCCTAATTTTATCCAGTAATTCCTTAGCCTGACCTTCCCATTTGTGCTTCTGTACAGAGGCCATACTGATAAGTTTCCCTCTTAAAAAGCACTTCAGGCCTCCCCATTCCATATCAGGGTGACCTGTAGTGTTTAGGTTAGTTTGTGTATGCTGTGCAATACATACCTTTAGCTTGTCTAGCACCCATTTATCCTTCAATAATCTATTATTGATTTTCCAGGCTGTCTCCACCCAGTGATTTGGTGTTACTGAGATGGTGCAGGTCACTAAAGAATGGCCCGAGATGACCTCTGGAGAGATCTGACACTCCATAAATCCTGGAAGGAGTTGTTTACTTATTAAAAAGTAATCTATGTGGGAAGAAGTCCCATGTACTGGAGACTGGAAGGTATATTCCTATTGGTTAGGATGTAAGACCCTCCATGGGTCACGCAATCCTAGTTTCTCTATCAAATCCCTTAAAGTCCTCTGTTTGCCTGTCCTGTCTGCATCCGGAGAGAATGGAAGGTTCCAATCCCCACCTAACAAAAGCAGCACAGAAAGGAAAGGTAACAGTAGATTAAGGATTTCCATGAAGAAGGAGGGGGTATCCTTATTAGGGCCATAAATGGACCCAAGGATTATGTTAGACCTCTCCAGGGTACCGACTACAAAAACATATCTTCCCAGGGGATCCACAATACTCTGGCTACATTTAAAACCCAGGTTTCTGGATAACAATATAGCTACCCCTTTACTCTGTGTTCTTGACTCTGCAGCGAAGACTTGCCCAATGTGTAACATCCTTAATAAATTAGCTTCCGATTCAAGGAGGTGGATTTCCTGTAAAAAAAAGAGATTTGCCCCTTAACCACTTGCAAGTGTTTCAATAATTTGTATCATTTATGTTTGTTGTGCTCACCTTTGACATTCCAAGATACAATATTTACACAGTTAGCCATACCTTTTAAGCCCATATATTAATGGTACTCCATGAGTTAAATTATCAGAATGAGCACCTTCTGCTGATACCATGGATCCCCCTCTCCCCTCTCAAACCAAACCCAAACTACAGAACAGACCATGTCAATCCCCCCCTCCCCTCCTAGCCCCCTTCTTCCCAAATTGAAAAGATTATACAGAATGTGTAAATATACTCCTCCCAAACCACTGATTAAGCATCCAGCTACATATAAACCAGATACCGGAATGAACAGTGATGAAATCCCCACCCATCCCCTCGATATGGTACACAATGCTGCCAGTTACAGCATTTAAAGACCTCGCTCCCCACTTAACATTAGAAATTTTAGCTCTAGTAAACTAACAACAGTATGAACAGCCCAAAACATCAAAACTGCTATAAGACTCCTACTTGTGGCCCAGTCAGAGAGATAGTCTCCTCCTGCATCCCCTTCTAGATCTGAACAACGAACAGACTAACTAGTGCAGTCAAATAAATGTAAAGCATTTAACCCCCACTCATAGTATAGCCTTATAACAACATTATGGGCTCAAGGACTGTAAATGGGCACCAGGTGATAAAATTAAAAAAATAAAACTCACAGGGAGCCCCTTTTTCAACCATGCGAGGGTACATTTTATCCAGGTCCCCAGAAATTAGGTTTTGCCCTCAAACTCACATCGGCTATGAACTTAAAATGTGCACATTTGAAGAAAAACTGCAGGTCTAAATGGTGCTGGCTGCAGCCCCACGCTCGTGCGCACATTCGTGCAGTAGCCTTCTCTGCAGAATGTGTCAGCTGGAGCCGAGTGATTATGCGCACCCTCGAGCAGCAGCAGCTCTTCTTGCACATCTAGACTACATTGTCGGGGGGAGCACAAGCATCACTACTGAGCTTCAGTTAAACCAGTGACACCACGAGAAGGTTAAGAGTTCCATGCTAACACCACCTCCAGAAATCCATTGCAATGATCAACCAGCTATGTCTATACATCAACGCTCCTCCCCATAAGCCATGAAATATCAGTTACAGTCTGCTACTAAAGCAGAGAACAATAAGGTACGTATAATTGGACTATGAGTATGTACACTAGACCAGTTCAAATATCCATTGCCCCTCAGATCTTACATCACATAGAGTTCCACAAAAGAGCTTATCACAGTAGGAAAGTCCCTGACATTGAGAGAAAGTTCACTTTTTAAACAAGTCTGGTAGCAGCCCCTGTAGCTCTTTCACGGCTTGCTCATTGGTCTCAAATGAGTGCCACTTCTCCTGCACCCAGACTTGCAGCTGGGCGGGGTACAACATCCGAAAATGAACACCTGCAGGGATGAGACGAGAAATTGTAGGGTGAAGTGTGCCCCTCTTTTGTCTAACAAATGCTGGCAAGTCCTGTGAAATGCGTATTTTGTGACCTTCCCACTTCAAAGTCTGTATGCCCCTCAGTTTAAACAGAATATGTTGTTTATCCAAGTAGTTCAGTAATCTCAGCAAGAAGGGTCGAGGGGGTGAACCTGTGGTTGGCTTGGGGTGCAGTGCACGATGGGCCCACTCCACAGTACATGACGGCCCGTTTGGTGAGGGACCAGCCACTTTTTCCAGCAATTTGTGGGGAAAAATGATGGGGGAGGACCCTTCTTCATCATCTGGGAGGCCGATGACCAGCAGGTTGCTGTGGCGACTACGGCCCACGAGATCTTACAACTTAAGTTACATCTTACTTAGCTGTTTTTTAAGAGCTATGATCTCAGGGTCTGTAGTTGCCCTCCACTTCTCTAGTGAAATAGCCCATACCTCAGTATCTCTTATTTGTCTCAACACGTCCACCAGGTCCTTTTTCAATGCAGCTACATTTGTGGTCAACAAAAGCAGAGCCTCCTGGAGCGGCTTCATCTCCAATAGAAAGCACTCCTCTGTGAGTGGTGTAGCAGCAGTTTTAGGTGAAGGAGTAGAGGGTGATTTGGTAGGCTGCTGTCTAGCTTTTTTTGCAGCCTTGTCGAGAGAGGCAGGAAGAGTATGGTGCAGGAGCTCTTGCTTCGTGTCAACCTCCATGCCTGAAAATGTTGCTTAGTTCCCGATGCAATGCCCAAAAAAGACTTCCTGGTGGTTCCTTTTCAGGGAAAAAAGCATTTCAGGTGAACTTAACCTGAATTTAAAGCCAGAAAATAGATGGAATAGCGGGAGAGAGATGAGGACACTGCTTTCTCTAGCCAGACATCACTTGACTCCCGACTTGCTGCATCTTGATCCCGTTCATCTCCTGCTCCAGCCACAGGATGTCCAGGAACCTCCAGATGGATGGATGTGCTGCACCCATGAAGGAACTGAAGGCTCGGTGCCAGCCCTCAATGGCGTTGTTCATCAGAAGGAGATCCTCTTTGATGGTGGCAAAGCAGCTCCAGTCTTCTATTGGGTATACCAGGCATCGTTGGACATCATTTCTGATCAGGCAGCCCAACCAGGTGTCATCTAAGTAATTCAAGAACCCCTGCAGCTGCTCCTCATACTGGATGAACATGCCCCATGCCTGCATCTCCTCAAACACCTGTCACACATCCTGAGGGGGCCCAAACGCCAGTGCCGGTATCATGCGGACATGGAGGGTGAAGGCATCATTGTCGATGTAGAGGTGTACCAGTTCTGGGGTCAGTTGCAGTTTGCACCAGATGCTCTGGCACAAGTGAGAAAAACAGCCTCTCAGCTCGAGCTCAGGGAACACTACCCACAGTGCCAGGTAGGCAGCATATTCATAGTCGATTATCATGGCATGCGGGCAGACACCCGTACAGAACTACACGACCTTCTGGAACACACTGGTGTAGGTGGCTACCATCTTGTTGGTCATGAGTATGAATACTGCAGATAGCATAGCTGGCACCTCCAGCCCACAGATGCTATAGATCTGCTAAAAGAGGCATGGGCAGCTCTTGAACATGTTGTTGCCAAACCGTATCCCGCTCCTTGCCAGGTAGTTGAGGTTCCGTTGGGTGCTGAATAGGAGGAAATGGTTGACAGTGTCTCCAGAGTCATTTAGTAAGAATGGCTCTCCTCTGAACATTCTCCAGTGCTCACTGGGGATGTGCAGATCGGAGAGGGATGCTGAATCTACAGGTACCCACCAGGCCTCCCTCAGTAACCTTTGGATTGTTCGATTCAGGTGTCCAACTGGTGGCAGACTTCCCCTGACTGCCTCACTGACCCCGGCACAGCACACAACAACCTCCTACTGGGTGGGCTCAGTGGTTTCCACTGCCCACTGTTTCACCACTTTGGGGACACTCCAGATCTTGATGCTGGCTGTGTCCAAGATGCGATTGTGCCATCCTGAATGCCTACCCTCATTGTCCTGATCTGTCTTGGCACTCCCTTTGCACCGGGCTGTGAACTACTGGACACACTTCCAAAAAGTTACCACGCTGTGGCTCCTTTCCTTCTAGAAAACATACCCATCCATGACCAGGAACTTTCCTTTGGTGCTGAGGACGTACTCCACCAGCATTTCCATGCCTGTGGATGGACTCCCCACTCCCCAGCTTCCTCCTTAACTAGCCGCCCCATCCTGGGTAATCCCCTACACCTGCTGCCTCCTGCCTCCACTCCAGTTTGCCTGCTTGGGGCTGTCGTGTCCCTGTCAGCATTGCCAAACTCACTGCAGCTCACCTGTCGACATTGCTGACCTGTTGGCTTGCTGCTTATGTTGTGCTGCAGACTTTCACTATGCCGGTGTCATTGCGGGTGTTTCGCTGTGGTGGAGTCATTCTTGTGAAGGTACACCATGAAAAACAGTCTTCCCCAATGATCGTCGGCCCCAGTAAAAATAAACAATACTCCCTGATGTCCAGTGGTCCCTCCTCGCACCTGATAACCCACCCGATATGAAATAAAGGTGTCCCTGGTGGCTAGTGGTCCCTCCCTCCCCAACCCGATCCCTCTCCCCCACATCTAACTCAATATTCCCTGATGACCAGTGGTCCCTCCCCCATGTCAATCACCGGCCCGATATAAAGTGCAGATATTCCCTGGTGGTCTAATGGTCCCCTCCCCCCTCAGTGATCACTGGCTGATATAAATTGCAGATATTCTCTAGTGGTTTAGTGGACCCCCTCCCTATCTTTGATCTGCCCATATCTTGCAAGTCATATTTTTCCCTGGTGTCTAGTGGCCCTCCCAACCCTGGCAAGCAGTGTCCCACCACCCCGCTCCCCCCCCATCCTGAACCTGAGCTGGTGTCCAGTACAGCCCTCCTGTCTCCACCACGGCTGGCTGCAGACTGAGCTCTCAACAAGTGTGTACTGTATACAGTACATGCTCATTGAATGACGGCTCACTCTGAGTTGTCAATCAACATCAATGAGCTCATTTTGCATACAGTACGTGCTCATTGAGAGCTCAGTCGGTGGCCAGCCATGGTGGAGAGTGAAGGGCTGTGCTGATCACCAACTTGGAGTTCAGGATGGGGGGTGGTGGGACACTACCTGCCGGGGTGGGGGTCCCCTAAATACCAGGGAAAAATATGACTTGCAAGATATGGGCAGATTGGGGATAGTGAGGGGTTTCTGCTAGACCACCATGGGATATCGACATTTTATATTGAGCCAGCGATTGGTGAGGGGGGAGGACCACTAGACTACCAGAGAATATCTGCATTTTATATCAGGCCAGTGTTTTTGGGGGGGGCACTGTACACCAGGGAATATTGATTTAGATGTGGGGAGAAGGATCGGGTATGGGGAGGACCACTAGCCACCAGGGACATCTTTATTTCATATTGGAAGGGTGATAGAGTGGGGGAGAGACCACTGGCACCCACCAGGGACACTGTTCATTTATGTTGGGCAGGTGATTGGAAGAGGGGAGGGATCACTAGTCACCAGGGACCATTCTTTTTTCATTGGTCCATATACCTGAAATCATGGTGGGGAGGACCTCTAGCTACCAGGAACTATTCTTTCTTCATTGGTCCAGAGACCTGAAATCATACTGGGGAGGACCACTAACCACCAGGGACTGTTCTATTTTTCTGGGCCAGTGATCTGCAATCATGGGGGGGGTTAACCACTGGCACCAGGGACTATTCTTTTGTTTTACTTGGGCTGGCAATCAGCAGGGTAGGCATGCTAAACTCTATTGTGGCCCACGTAAATGGGCCCATAATGGCCATGCAAATGGCCATCAAGCACCTTGCATGCCCAGTGGGCTCATTTGAATGGATTATTTCTTTGAATACCAAATAGTGCACCTGCGCTATTCATTGTGGGGCCATTCCCCGGGATACAGGTCGGAGCGGTGCTAGTGGGATAGAAGTAGCTGTAATGGGGTTACTGCTGACTTGACCTAGTCCTATTTACAGTCAGATAGCATGGTACGCTATCCATCTGTGAAAAGAATTTTTAACACCTGAGCAATCGCAAAGGACAATGCAAAATTTTGCATTGTCTTTGTAATTTTTGTGAATCTAGCTCCAAGAGTTTTTTTTTCTTGAGGCAGAGAGCTTTTCAGGAATTTTGCACTGCCTTGCAAGCACAAAATTGATAACTATTGGGAAGACACCCCTTATGTAGTATTTGAGTCACTCAGGGATCTGCCAGTGTACAAAGTACAACCAGAAGGTTATCCAGCTGTCCCAAGGTGATTCATAAAAATCATCTGTTGCCATTTAAACAACTGATGCCTAATATGGATACTGCAGATGCAGAGCCAACCCATCTGCCAGTAACTAGAGCTGCTAGTCATAGATGTCCATCCAGGGAAGTAACCATTCAATCCCCATCCAACAATTGTGGAGGACAACAGGACAGTTCAGACAAGGAAATGGTGAAAGTGAGGTACTATTGTACCGTAAATCTACATAATCTCTAGGCTGACCTAACAGTGTCCTTAGACAAGCTGTCTCTCAAAAAGTCTGCTCAATCTGAGAACCAATTGGACCCTAACACAACACCATTTGTGCCATCAGATACAAGGCCACTACCCAAGAATTCTGCTGGCAAGGAGGACAAGAGGATGCCCAGGACCCAGAGGGTATTGTGAAATTCATCTTGACCTAGGACACGTCTTCACTTTATTTGTTTATTTAGTTTTTGTTAACCAGGTAGGTACACTAGGCAGAAGCTGCCTGTTTTCAGGTATGACCCAGGAGAGTTACAACAAAGGTGATGCAACACCGGAACAGTTTACAGTATACAGCAAAGTACAACAGTATACAGCAAAGTACAACATATACTCAGATAAGATAGACAATAGACTGGGTGCAAATGGTTAGAAAAAGGTCAGCAAGTGTGGCCTAAGGGGAGTAACACCTCCACCAGACAAAGTCTATATATGACAGGGAGAGAGACACATAGCAAATACAGTATAAGCAGTGTTATAAACCGTGGGCTAAACAGGTAAGCAGATTCAAGAAGGGTTATAGCCCCAGTAACCAGTTCACCTCTTAGGGGGACATTTGCACTTGGATGTACCTAGTAGGTGCTTGCAAAGGGATTTTTTGAAACTCCCTGCAGTGGTGCACTCCAGAGTCTCAACTCAGATATTGTTTCATAATTTGGGAGCAAACTATTGAAAAGCTGCAGACTCAAGGTTAGTTCTTAACTTAAGTATCTCAAGCAGGCAACAGTCAGAGAATCTTGGTAAATACAGACTGTAATGTGGCCGCAGCTACATAGCGAGCTGTTGCAGTTGCTGTTTACTTAGTATGTTGTAGGTGGTGCTTCCTAGTGCATGGTCTCTCAAAGTTTCAGGAGGTAGCCAGTTTAACTACTCATATAGCCTGCAGTGATGGACAAATTTGCTGTCAGGAAGCACAAAGTGACATATTCTGTTGTAAGTGACATCCCGCCTCCTCAATGCAAGCTTAGATGCTGAGGGTGCATACACTGCAACGTTGTACATGAGCTTGGTAAGCAGTATGTCACATGCAATTGACAGGCAGACATGGTGAGTAAGGTTGTGCCTAATCCTGTATGATAGTCCCAATCTAGAGTTGTCTGCTTTACATGTTTTTGATATGTGCAGGTTAAAGCCAAGTGTCTTGTCCTAGGTATCCCATGATAGTTAAAGGACTGCACATGGGCAGACTAGATGGGCCTAGCGGTCCTTATCTGCCATCAAAGTCTATGTTTCTATGTTTCTATGTTTCACTGCCTCTAGTAAGGTCCCATCTGGACAAGCAATCTGGAAGGGGGCCTGGAAATTCCTTATTTTAGGGGGCGAGCCAAACAGCATGGCTTGCGTCTTAGCCACATTTATGATCAGCCTGTGTTGTTTCAGCCAGGTTTGAATCTCTTGCAGATCATGAGATAACTTCATGTTTATGTCACTTATATTTTTGGAACTGACAGTGCAAGATCATCTGCATACAGTATAGGTGTACAGTGTTTTAGACACTTATGTAGTCTGTTGATACAGATTGAGAACAGGAGGGAACCCAATATGTAGCCTTTGGGTACCCCAATTCAAGAAGACATAGGCTAAGAGAAGGTAGTTCCTAATGTCACTCGTTGCTGCCTTTGGTGGAGATAATTGGCAAACCAGCAATGGGACGAGGGCACCAGACCTAAGTCCTTTAGCTGGTGTATGAGCATGCCATGGTCCATAAGATCGAATGCGTTGGTTAGGTCTATAAACACAGTACTTGTGTATTCCCCTCTGTCAGTGAAGGATGCAATGCAGTTAGTAAGTGTTAGCAAGGCAGTAGCTGTACTGTGGCCACTTCTAAATCCATATTGGTGTGGTAATAGTAGACTGTATTTGGTCAACTGTTCAGTTAGTTGAGTAGCTACCAGTTTTTTCCAAAATCTTGTTAAGCACCGGCAAGATGGATATTGGTCTGTAGATACTGAGAGTTTTAGGATCTCCTTTCTTAAAGACTGGGACAATATGGAATAGTTTCCATGCAGAGGGGACTTCTCTGCTCATGAGTGAGAGGTTGAGCAATCTAGTAATGGCAGGTGCAATTTCCCATGCAGCACAATTGAGCAGTTTTGGCTCAAGCCCATCAGAGCTGGCTGTTTTAGATACAGGGATGTATTTAAGCAATTTCTGCACTTCAAGTATTTTACTTTCTTTGAGGTATAAGGGGGGGTGCATAGCCTGATTGTCATGTGATGGAGGGGGGGAATTTCACAAGAGTTACGTTCAGTGTACATAGATAGCAGAATTGAGGAGTAAATGTGTTTGCTATGGTGGAGGATTTATTAAAATTTATGCCACCTATGTTCAGTTCAAGGTTTACTGGGTATTTTTTTTACCAAGGATCTGCTTGATTTGTTTCCAGTAGCACTGAGGAGATCCCACAGTAGAAGAGGATAAGCTTTTGTAATAGTTGCTTTTACTTTGTTTTATGTATTTTTTGTACTGATTGCAAAGATGCCTATACTTTTGCCAGACTTCATTATTTCCTATGAACTTGAAGATTCTCCATTATTTGTCCCTAGCTTTCATCATTGTGAGCACTGTTCAATCTATCCATTTGTTAGCAAAGCCCCTGATTCTTCTGGTTGTGACTGGTACATATTTGTCCTGTAATCCCTGAAATGTCGAATTAAAGAATGCAACAGCATCCTGAACATTGTAAGTGATCCAAACGTACGACTTCTCCAAATATGCTATATCAGACTTGAATACCATTTTTCAAGTTTGGTATAGTCTCAGAACCTTATTAGCCTCGGAGGAGGAGACTGAATTTTAGCTGACCATATATAGAATGTAGGGGATTGGTTGCTGATTGAATCCAGTAGAATATCAGAGCACGGGATTCTGACATTTCTAAGTGTAATAATCCAGTCCAGTAAAGTAGCTGTGACTCCACCCTTTGTCAGCCTTGTAGGTTCCCCGATGATCTGACTGGCACATAATTTACTAAGGTGATGTTCAGCAGTGGTCCTTTGATTGCCTAACCAAACTATATTGAAGTCTCCTAGCATAATGAAATCATTGCCCTTGACCTGATCAACTCTTATATAGGTCAAGTGTTCTAATGCCCTGACACCACCAGACGGGGGTATGTAGGCACAGAAAAGATGAAGTTTTTTTGCCTGACCTAGCTGGAGCTTAATGTAACAATATTCCAGATCTATATCAGCCTTTGGTGCACAGCAAACCATCAAGGCTACAGTCAAGTGGTCTTTGATATAGAATAGGGTGCCACCACCCCATTTAGACTTCTGCCTGTCTTGATGAACACATGTATATCCAGGCAGGGCACACACACTGTCAGGTATGGTGGGCTTAAGCAAGGTCTCAGTGAGCCCCATAATGTCTAACTGGTAATGATGAACCCATGTAGTTAGCTCAGTCAGGCTAGGTAGCAAACTCCTAATGTTGATATATGCAATCTTGACCCTTTTGGTACCCGCTCAGGGAGGTGGATAGAGGCTAATAGGTGGATATGTGGTAGGGCCTGGATTTGGTTTGATATCCACTGCAGCAATTAATAACAGCATGGCTGATGAGGTGAGTTAGCTCCACCTGGAGCACTATAGACCAGGGGCTATACTCCATTTAAATCTTTTGAGCCTCCTCAAAAAGGTAGGCATTAGTTTGAATATGAGGTTCATATTGTCCCGCAGGTTGTAGGTGGGTGAGATAAGCAGGTTAGACAGACAGGTTAAAAGCTGTTAGCACAGATCATGGCCTACGGGCAAAATGAGGGATACACTCCAATGACAGATAGCTAATCAGATTTAGCAGTTATAGCGATACCTGTTCTAATTAAGCAATAATGCACGACAGGGTGTGTGTTGTGCTGGGATAATGCCATGCCTGGGGTGATTAGGCACGAGGCCGCAGAGATCCCATGTAACTTTACTTGAGCAGAGAGCTGATGACAGAGACGCCAGGTCACTGCAACAGAAAACCAAGTAGATGACCTGGAGGGCCCGGTACAACATTTACAGGGGCAACAAGAACTGCTTGAAGCCCATCAAGAAGAATCAAAAATTGAGCAAGATGTAAAAACATTTGTCTATATTGCATATCAGAGGGCACTGAAGGAGCTAATATCAAGGACTTTATCACTGTCTTGCTCAGGTCGATGCTTGACTTGCCTCAGGACATGGTACTTTATCTGGAGCATGTCTACGGGACTCTTGCCCCAAAACCAGCCTCAGCCACGGCTAGCCCTCGTTCAATAATTGTGCATTTGAATAGCTACCCAGTCAAGGAACAGGTCTTATTGACCGCTTGGCGAAAACAAAAAATCTTTTACCAACAAAAACACTTTTATATTGACCACGATTATGCACCACAGACTATGAAACTATGCCGAGCCTATCTACCACTTTTGCCCACTCTGAAGGCACAGGGTCTCAAGTTCACTACACCTTACCCTGCAAGGCTGGTTGTTCACCTCCCTTCTGGCAAGAAAGAATATTCCACCACTGCGGGGGCATGAGAGGACCTGATGCAGCAAGGCCTACTCTTTCTGGAATGCCCCTGAGTTTCTTCACAGTCTCAGCCCCAACCACTGCACTGGCAAACAATCCCTACATCTAACCAGGGGAAAGGGAAAGACAATAACGATGAAAGCAAGAACTTGGTGCCAAAGCAGCATCTGGGGGAATTTCACAGAGTAGAGAATAACTCAGCAGCCACCTGAAGCCTAGGACTACCCTTAGGCTCTGCTTTTTCTTTAATCACCTCAGTAGGATCTGCTGAGGTCCAGGTATGGGAAAGTAGGCTAGGTTTGGGAAGGGGGAGGCAATTTTGTAGGGGGTTCCTTCTGCCAAGGCTCCTGAGGTAGGCCTAACTCTAGATCACTTAAATGCTTAAATAATAATCCTTTTAAGTATATGGGGAACTTCATGGTCACTTGTTGGAGTATGCCCCGAGAGCTTTATCTCCTACTTAGACCCCTCATTCCTCCAGTTCCCTACTTCACATTATTCTCTCAGCAAGACTATCTGGGGGACTTGTATTTAACTGCATTTTACAACCTCTTCCTTACTGTGTGGGACCTGGAGCGTTGAGACAGTTGTGGCTTAAATTTTGGAACAGAGAGGGTCATAATTCTGGCCCATCATATCAGGAATACCCTTTCTTTGTTTACTTTTCCCAGGTGCAACATAACCGTGTTTTTGGATATGAATATGTGTCTACACATTTCCATTTTCTTTCCTACAGGGGAACAATGCTCAGAGCCACTCATTTAATATATGCACGCTGTGCAATATGTATGCACTGTTCAGAGTTATAATTTTTGCTATGTGTGGACAGATTGTATGAGTACTCAAACAAGATTAGTAAAATCTATGCATTGTGGGTTAAGATAGACATGTCTTATGGGTTCAAATTTTCAGAACAAATTACTTGATTTGGGGGAGGGAGATGTGAGGACACTCATCTGGGTCTTTCACCATTAATCGTATTCAGGTGATTATATATTACCTTACCCTTCTTTTCTTTATTACCCTACTGTATACTTTCATTGGGATCTTTTAGGTCTCCAGGGGGCCTGGAGCAGACAAAGTTCTAGACATACCCCCAAACCTGTAGGAGTGTGGTACGGTAACACTGCTTCTCTGAAGCATACAAAGAGAGACTCTCAGTCCTCCCCCACCTTGGAAGCCACAGTTGTTTTAGTACCAAAGGGATTTTACACTGGTATTTGGACAAATAATAGACGTTTAAGGTTATACTCCAGTTTGGTGGAGTCCAGTGGGTTAATTAATACCTATAGTTGTGCCCTGTTGGCCAAGTTCATATGTTTGTGACAAAATATTCAATACAGTGTAGATGTAGCTTGATTGTCTATGGAATACACCCGGACACAGTTTCAGAGACCCAGGCGATCTTCGGCTTAATATCTGAAGGTACTAAGGAAGACTCTCATAGGATTCAATGAAGGCAGCGAGGACAATTTATAAGCCTCTTGCTGCTGCCTAGTGAGTGGGAGGGAGGAGGAAGACTGGATAATAACTTTGCCCACTTTATAGCCCATTATTACAGCCAAAACAATGGCTAGTCCTTCTCACATACTGTCATTTAATGGTAATGGCATTCACAACACTATTAAGAGGAGAAGGTTACTTTAATTCCTCAAGAAGGACACACCTGACATCATTCTTCTTCAAAAGATGCATCTCCCCCAAATCAGAACATGCAAAGTTCAAATCCTGGGGACTTCATACTGTACTGGTCTCTTCCCACCCCTCTGAATGCAAATGGGGAGTTGCGATCCTAGTCCACAGGGTGTTCCATTTCAGTTTCAAAATCAAATTATTGACGGTGAAGGTGGATATGTCATACTGGTAGGCTCACTATATTCCACCCAAGTGACTCTGGCCTCAGTATATCTCCCCCAGGTAGATCAACTCAGGTGGCCAGGAAGTTTTATGATGACTTTATCTCTATAGCACAAGGTCTTTATATAATAGGTGGAGACTTAAATGTAACTTTAAGTCCCACATTGGATACTTCACTACCCTCCAGGCATAGAATTTCCCTGATTCAAAAATATCTGAAAACAACCCTCCCAGCATTAGGTATGATTGATATATGGCAGTATTTCTTTCCCTCAATTCGGATGTATACCCATTGCTCTCCTAAGACCAATACCTCGGTAAGGTTAGACTATTTCTTTGGATACGCAGAACACCTGGAAATGGTTCAGGACATCTCGGGGGAGCCTCAATCCTCTCTGACCATACCCCTCTTATACTTAAGCTAGCATTAGATAAGCCCCAAAAATATTCCATTTGGCATTTTAATCTATCCTATACTTAGAATCCAGAATTCAGTCAGTTGGTGAACCAAATGGATCCCTTGATTTTGGCAGATAATGACTCAGCAGAGACATCTCATGCCATACAATGGGATACTCTTAAAACAGTACTCAGGGGGGATATTGTAAAATAATTAGCTAAAAAGAAAAAAGCAAGGGAAACCCTACAGGCAGAACTGCATACTTCCCTGGCCCAGTTACAAGCACAAGTTCAACAAGGGGATATGTGTCTGAAGCTACAACTTCAGCTCACCAAACAAAAACTGCAAAAAGTAGAGGACCAAAAGATAGAACAGCAGTTAATGTATTTAAAACTTAAATACCAGGAAGGAGGACCTAGAGGGGATAGGCAATTGGCCAGGCGATTGCAGGCGGTGAGGCAGCAAGTGATGGTTACAAAGACATACAATCCCCAAAATAAAAGATACATTGTACACCTTACAGCTATCAGACAAGCTATGGCCACTTATTATAAAAACTTTTATACAGAGGAGATCAACCCACCTCTCACACAAATTGCACAATATTTGCAAAATTCCCACCTCCCACAACTTTCCCCAGCACAGGCGGAAGGACTATTAAATCCTATTAGAGCAGAAGAAATCAAGGCCACACTCAAACTAACAAAGACCCAGAAGGCACCAGGACCTGATGGGTACCTAGCAGAGTTTTACAAAAAATGGAATAAAATACTTATTCCACCACTGCTTAAAGCTTTTCAAGATATTCAGGATGGAGATCCATCACCACCATCTTGGAAGTATGCCAAGATAGCAGCCCTCCCCAAATCAGGCAAGGATGCTACTCTGATGGGATCCTACCACCCAATTTCAAAACTAAACACAGATTATAAACTTTTTATGTCCATCCTAGCTCATAGAGTAGATGATCTACTACCCCATCTGTTGGATGGAGACCAGGTGGGCTTTATTATGAAACGTCAGGCTCATGATGTCATCTGGCGGGTTTTATTATTAACAGAGTATGCTTCCCAAAGAAAAATATCCTTAGTCCTTCTTGGCCTAGATGCCAAGAAGGCATTTGACCAGGTCTCATGGCCCTATTTATGGGCTGTACTCAAACACTTTACCTTCCCGGATAAATTTATCTCCGAAATCCAGTGTATGTACCAATCTCCCATGGCATATCTTAAGTTAGATGGCTCCCTGTCTCCCCCCTTCCCTTTCACCTGGTGCACTAGACAAGGTTGTCCTATGTCCCTGCTGCTGTTCACTTTATATTTAAAACCCCTTGCAGTTAATATCAGGAAGCTGGCCAATATAGAGGGAATACCCTTGGTGGGGTAGGGAGTATAAACTTACGCTATTTGCGAATGACATCTTGCTAACAATCACTTTCCCTGAAACTTCTATCCCAGCCATGTGGGATCAACTAGAATTATTTTGAACTCTGTCAAGGTACAAGATAAATGGTTCCAAGAAGGACGTTTTATATTATTCTTTGACTCCCTCCAAAAACATGAAGGGTGCATTCCTGTTCCGCTGGAGCAGGGTGGAAATGTGTTATTTAGGAATCAAAATGCCATCACGAATGTTACATTTAGAGTTGATTAATTTTGAACCAATCACCCAAAAGATAACTGCTGATTTATCAAAATGGACATAACTCCCTATTGAGCTGGTCAGTAGGGCGGAAACCATCCAACAGAACATCCTTCCCCGAATTATTTTTTTTCTTCAAACCCTACCCATTGTACCTGCTAATTCATATTTCACAGCATGGAACAGGTTAATTTCTAGGTTTCCCTGGGGAGGCAGGTCACCTAGACTAAAGTACAGCATATTACAACTGTCTAGAGTTCAGGGTGGCCTTAGCATCCCAAATTTCAAGAATTATGCACAGGCAGCACAATTATGTACTGTCCTTTTGCATGTTTCTAAATCCTACACAGCTTACTGGAAAGATATTGAAATAACCCTTAATGGGTTACAAAACTTCCCCTCACATATTCTGGCACCCCCCCACCGAGATGTCTACCTCTGTCGATGTTTATGCAATTTACAGGGGAACTTTTTAAAACATGGCTTTTAGTTAACCAATCTACTCTTACCACTTCTGAGAGGCTTTATCTTTCTACACTAGCTAATAATACAGCCTTAAACCTGCTGAGATTGGTCTCTTCACTGTAAGGTTGGAAACCCTACCATTTATGCTGTCTTTCAAGTTTTAGGCCCATTTGGCTTACTCTCTTTTACCTATCTACAATCTACCTATAAACTGCCCTCCACCCAGTACAAAATCTATGTGTAACTTAGACAGTGCCTTTCAGCCCAGGAGGACTCCCTCTCATCAGTGGCGGAATCCCCTTCCCCCCTGGTTGGACTGATTAGACAGCACCTGAATGGTGGTATACAGGAACATCTTATCAGCCAACTCTACCAAGCACTCCACATAGATGATACAATTCTCTTGGATCATGTCCAACAACATTGGAAAAAGGACAAAGGGGTAGAGATTGATAAAGAGAACTGGCACAAGGCCACTCTTCCTTATTCAAAGGTCTCAAATACAACATATTGAAGGGAGTTTGCCTGGAAAACCAGACTACACTACTTTAGAACCCCAGCAGTGACTGCTAAATATAGGGTGGGTGATCTAGCTGAGTGCTAGTGAGACTGTGGTTTCCACACAGCCAGGGAGTCACATATCCTGTGGTCATGCCCCTTTCTGAGGGAATACTGGTCTGCGATTACATCTAAGCTGAATTATATTTTTCAGAAGCCTGAATTATTGACATCGACCTTCATCCTGACTTCGACTCCTCTCATGGGCCTCCAGTTGAGGGGGGGGGCAATATAAACTTATTGTACTTTTAGTCTTGATAGCAAAAAAAGTGATTACCAGACTTTGGTTTACTAAATATAGACTGACCAGAGAGATTATAGACTGACCAGAGAGATCTGGTGAAAGCTTGTGTATGAAGTCTGTAGATTAGAACAGATAGCAGCTAAACTAAATAATTGTATGATGGGTTTTATGAGTAGATGGAGTCTCTGGACTCACTTCCAGTTAGAGCAATATCCAGATTTTGTACCATGATGGGGGAGATACAAATTACTTTCTTTGTTCCATCATCCTTATGCAAAAACATGAATTGGAGGGCTCTCGGCTTGGGGTCGCATAGGACTGAGGAAAGTAGAAATAGGCTATGATCTGCTAGAATGTGCATGCATACAAACCTTGCTTACCTACCTGTAGTGGGGAATTAAATTAATATTCTTGACTTCTTCTCCTCCTCTTTTTGCCTTTTATTTATATATTGTGAAAACTGAATTGGAAACTGTATTGCTTTATGGTCCTATGAGATGTTATTATATATTGCTGCTGCATCCTTACTTATCTACCTATACTGCACTGTATGATTACTAAGATCTTTTTAACAATAATAAAAATTTTAATTAAAAAAAAAAGAAGGGAGCCTGGCTTCCATCACACTGAATCAAGTGTAATACCTAGGAATTCCAGTTTGGTTACAGGACCAACTGTCTTCTCTTCTGATATAGGTAGGGCCAATTGATGAAACAGATAGAGCAATGAGGTAAGGGCTGTAGCAGGAGGAGCTGATGGAGGTTCGATAAGAAGGAAGTTATCGAGTAAATGAATGACAGAAGTCACATGGCAATGATTCAATAATAATCAGTACAATGTATCTGAAAAGATATCAAACAATTTAGGACTGCTTTTGCATCCAAAGGTAACCCACACAGTGAAATAATAAGAATCATCCCACTTAATACCGTAGAGGTGCCAGAGAGGTGGGTGGATAGGAAGCAATTTGAAAGCACCTGAAATATTGGCCTTAGCAAGCCATGCACCTTTACCTAGTTGTTTAATGGTGACAATAGCATCATCTATTTGGGCATTAGCCAGGGAGAAGTTCTGAGATGGAATAAGTGAGTTGATACTGGGAATGTGAGAAGCATGTGGAGATGACAGGTCGATTATGAGTCTCTTTTTCCTGGAACATTTTCAAGTAGCTACGCCAATGGGGCTAACACAAAACACATGAAACAGTGGATGTTTGAAAGGTCCAATGAGGTAGCCTGTGTCCAGCTCTTTCTGTAGAAGTGTCTTGACCGCGTCAGGTTGGCTCACAGCAGTAAGCAGATTGGAGCATTCATAGGAATCCTGAGGAAGGAACACACTCCAGTATGGAATCCAGATGTAAATCCTGAGACTAAAAAATTGACCAATGGCTGAGAGAGGTGACCGGCTTGCAACTGGGATAACACCTCAACACTGATGGGAGATGAGGGATGCTGGAATAGTCAGGACTTAAGCTGCAAGGCAGGGCAAACAGACTTAGAGTGAATGTCCCCACAATGGCTTCAAACATGCAAAAGACAACAGCCATGTACATTGCATCCCATAGCATTGAAATTATTACAAACGGGTCTACCAGCAATAAAGGTGAAAGGGCAGCAATACCTGTCATCGAAGTGGGGGAGTGCACTCAGATTGCGAATGGTTAGAGTGATGGTCGTCTCAGAAGAGGATGTAGTATGAGACGTGGAAGCATCAGGCACAGACGAGGGACAAAAGGCAGCAGCATGAGAAAAGGAGCCACATAGTTGACATGTGAGTGCTTGTTGTCCAGCAAAGTGGCAGTAAAACAATTAATTGTTGAGGAATCCCCAGTGCAGTCAGACACTGAAGTGAGCTAATGCGGCAGCAGCCTTAGCAGAGAAGGATTTGTGATAATCAAAAAGTGAGTATTGTGATGATTGGCCAGCTGATTATGATTATTATATGATATTTGTATTATAAATAAATGGTCAGTGCATGAAATGTCAGTCTGTGAGATCTAGCCCTTTAAATTACAAGATGTCAGCAGCTGAAAACCAGGATGTAATTAAACAGACGAGAGGGAAACCGCTAATTGGAACATCCTTCTAGAGAGACAGTTTATGGCCCTCATCATCTGCTGCTGTTTTTGAAGTTAGAACTTAAATACAAATTTTATTACATCAGGAAAGGACATCGTTTAGCTGATTCCTGTTGGCTATCTCACATCTGGGTGATGGACTGCAGGGTTGTAGACCTCAAAGGAACTGGTTGATCAAGGACTCATAATTTAGACAATGTGTTTTTGCTGACGGTCACATTATTTAAAATACCTCCTGGTAGGAAATTATGTTTGCAATTTTATATTCAAAAAGGAGAAGCTAGATGACTCACAGAAGTGGTGTAGAGACACATAGTTTAAATTGATATTTGTGTCTGAAATGTAGGTCATATATTTGTGGGCTCTTAAGAAACAAAGATCTCTCTCTAATTTAAAGGCACTTACAGAGTTAATACATTAGATACAAAAAATCTAAATATATTGTGGCAGGATTTCATTCTGTAGTTTTCCTTTTTTCTTTTATGTGATTGTGATGCTCTTTGATATTTGTTCTGTATTTTAGCTTACTGTTTTTATCCATTTTTAGTAAACATTTTCTTAAGATACTGTCTGGGTCTCCTTAGTCATTTTTTTGCATGTTATTGCTGAATGGATGTTAAGTCTGACACCTGTTCAAGGGCTTGTTGGTGTTACTAAGCTTGGTAAAAGGTAAGAATACACCTAAGGTCTCTTACAGAGTTTTAAGGGTTCATTTTGGCTGCCTAGTTAGGTGCCCGTAGGTGAAAGATATATTGCATCCCCCTGAAGAGAATGTTATCTGAGCCTATACATTTGGGTACACTAGCATTAGGTTCATAGTTTGAATCCCCCCAGAACTTGAGACTAAAGGTGATTCAGACCCAAAAGCACACATGAGGATTACCCTATCTGTTACTTGTTCACACTATATTGTGCTCTGAGGTTGGCACTGTGGGAGCAGAGGGCCTGACCTGTGGAGTGTGTTTGTGACAGATTTGGTTGGCAGAGTTGAGATAAATTTGGTAACACAAGCTTTAACTGTTCAGTGTGTCAGCTTAATACTGTACAGCTCACTTGCAAAACAAGGCAGTGATTTATTTTTAATACAAAAAACAGAACAATATAATTTTGCTTACAGTCAAAGTTCCTACCTGTTTTTTTTCTCAAAGTGCAAGTTAGAGTAGTCGTAGTTAGGGAAGAAGAAGATGGCTTCCAACCACAGTGAGCACACTGCAGACTACCTGAAGCAGTTGTGCATGAGGGGAGAGCCCCTTATGAAGCCTTAAGGAGAAGGCAAAGTGCTGTTTTTTTTTGTGCCTGTGTAATTGACTAACTTTAATCTATAGAGGAAGTTGGCTCAGTAATAAATATTCTAAGTGTGCAACAATTTATTGCTGCTGTGCATATTTTCGTCTCTGGAGTGCAGTTAACATTTTTCCTTGTAAAGATTAGGACTGGCCTCCTATAACTGTACCCACCAACTAACAATAAGATGCTGGGGTGCTTCTTGGAATTTCAAGTTGGAAAAGAGGAACAGAGGATGTCTCTGTAGAGGCTGAAATCCAAAACAAACTCTGGAATGGTCAACTTCTTGGATAATCTTGAGTCCTTGGAATGTAAGACGACTGAAATATTACCACAAGAGATGATCCTGTTTTCTGTAGTATCATGGGAGGAAATAAGTAATGAAATGAGACTGACATCTTTCCAGTCAGTTATATCCTTATGGAGATGATTGGGCACCAAATGAATGGGAGACACAGCAGGGACAGAGGAGCTGGAACCGAGCATGCCTGGTGTGGAAGGAACTTCTGGGACAGGCACATGAGGTATGGGCTCCAGAGCAGGAGCCGGACGAGGAGTAGGCAGAGGAACAGCTGGAACACTCTGAGGCTGAGACGGAACTGGAGATTGAGAAGGTAGCACAGAAGGGGTAGTGTGTTGGTTTTCAAGCACAGCAAGACAATTGGAAAGTCAACTATGGATGTAGCAAGCTGAGAAAGGATGTCCTCTAATTCATAAAAAGCATCTGCATCAGGACTCGAGGGTGGAGCAGATAGAGCAGGGGAACCACGGTTTTATTCCTCAGGTAGTAAGTCATACAACTCCTGTTTCTTAGCATAAGCATTGAAAGTGATGACAAGTTTCTTCAATTCAGCCATCAAACAAGGGACAGTCCAGTCCTTCAATGAGTGCTTAGTTTTGGCATTGTGTTTCCTGGGGACAGGAGGAACCAGAGCAGGCCCCTCAGCTGGATCCATTAATGCCATGATAGGGTAGAAGAAGGCCCTGAATAGAGCAACCTAGGCTAGGGCATTGAAAGTAGGCATGGTCAACAAGTAGCAGGACAGTAGTAGGAAGGCACCTGACATAGGTACCGGTATGAAGATGCTCCACGTAGGCACCATAATGAATGAAGCAGCTAACAGGAACCCCACGTAGGTGCTGCTAGCTGAAGCCTAGCAATGACTAGGAGCCTCCAACAGGGCCTGGAAAGGGGTAGGGCGAGTGACAGTAGAAACAGGATGCAGAACCTTGCCAAATTTAGTAATGATTAGGTAAACCAGATCCGTGTAAGAAACAGCCACCAATGCCCAGAAAGTAGACCTTGCACCTGTAAAGCAAAAGCATGACTCACCCTGATGCAACAGGCAGGACTGTAAGCAAGAAAATGCAGTAAACATGAAGTATGAGTTCAAGGAAGTCAAAGTATAATGTTCTGAAAGGTGTCTCACAGGTAGTAGCAACACTTGAAACGATAACTCCCCGGAACGCTGACTGATTTGTAGTGCTGTAGTTTGTCTGGTCCAGCACCGTGATACGGAGTTTTATCAGATTCCAAATGTGATGGGCATAGACGGGCTGCTATTCAGTATATGGTCAAGCAGAAAATAGCCAAGTGGGAATCCAGAATGGCCAGAGGGAGGAACAGACTGTCAGGGAACTGTGCATTGATGGCCACCACATGACAGGGCCAGGCTGTGGAGGAAGGGAGCAGGAGAGGAGCCAGACAGACTCAGTGCCCAGAAATGGTAAAAACTGGAGAAACAGCAACCAGAGGTCCCCCAAGAGAGACAGAGAGCAGTAGTGGAGAAAAGAAATGGGAACAGGCGAGGGGAAGGAAGGAAGGGGAGGGTGGACACTGGCGGAAAACACCAGGAGGAAGAAGAGCGGGGGGCTGTAGAGAACAGAGAGAAGTGGTGGAGCCATGAGAAGGAAAGGAGACCACCCAATAAGGAGGCAGCAGAGAAGCAGGTGAATCAGGCAAGTGAAAACAAATACAACAAGCATTTGTCAATGCCGAACGTTGCTTGCTTCTATGTGCTGTTAAGGTATTTGGAAGTCATTGGAGTGTAAATATTGAAAATTTGCGAACTTATGAGCGTGCGTAGGAACTGCATAGCATGCGATCGTCAAAACAGTCATTTTTAAGATTTTTTTCACCAAATTTTCAACATAGCCATTTTAAGACCTCTGGTCATGAACAGTGTCACTGTGATTTTGTCAATGTGTCCCATACATTGAGTTTGCACACTGACTGCGCCATTGTGTGCTACATGGGCGGAAACACATTTTTGGAAGGATGTGAAAAATGACAGCTGTACTGCTCATAAGGAGGTGTGGTAAAATGGCAATGTTGAAAATCTGGAGTGAAAATATTGAAATTTACAGCGAACTTACGAGCCTGCGTAGGAACTGCGCAATCTGCGCTCGTAAAACAGACATTTTGGAATTTTGGCACCAAATTTTCAACATGAGGTTTTGGGACCCCTTCATGAATGATGTCACTGTCATGGCGGTATTCGGGCCGAAGAACGATTTACGTAGTCACTGCGCCGAAATCACCCGCCAGACTGACTCGACGTGACAGTGACATCATTCATGAGAAGAGGTCCCAAAACCCATGTTGAAGTGCAAAATTCCCAAAATGGCTGAGATATGCAATAAAGTTGAAACCCCCTATCTAGCCCATTATACAGCCATCGGGCATTTCCTCAGTTTCATGTCGGCTTTGGAAGAGTGCAGACGTGTTCCCGTCCATCAAGATCGTGGCGCCAGAGTCAGAGGTAAGTATGGGGTGGGGGTGTGGGGAGGCTGGAGTGCGCAGTGGGTGGGTGGGTTGTGGAGGGGGGGCTGGGAGACGCACTGGCGAGACCGCTTTTTGTCTTACAGGTACAAAAAAAAAGACATTGTGGGACCGCTTTGCCACGCTAGGGTGGGCTCCTAACGTGGCACAAGGACTTTGAGGGGGAAACTCAGCCGGCCGGAGTTGGGCACCCCGTCGGCAAAGGACTGATTGCCCGCGCTGGGTGGGCTCTGGCGTGGCACCAACTACTGGGAGGAGGTGACGGCCAGCTCAGCCCGACGGGATTGGGCACCCTGTTGGCTATACAGTGCATCGTGGGCGCTCACGCCTGCGGGTGGGGGAGCTGTGCGTGAGCAGCTTCCTCGCTGCTCACTCAGCGTAGCTCCCCTTTCAATTGTATGCACTGCATTTTGGAGCGTGTCATAGACAGCTCCAAAATGCATTGGCTTACAGGGGCCGCGCCTGCCAGGACACTGCCTGAATTGGAGGAGGAGGTGACACACCTCCGAAATCTCCAATGATGGCACTATGTTTCTTGCACATGCATGCAAGCAACATAAAAATGAGCCAGTAGCAGAGAAGGAACAGGCAGGAGAGCGAGCAGAAACCACACGCCCGGCCCAGCATCAAAAACTGACAAATAAGTGCTGGTAACTGGGTGTCTTGGTGTGTTGTAGGAGAGTATCCCCACCCACTGAACTACAGATGAGGATCTTAAATTCCCTTTCCCTTTCCCATTGTGGATCTTTGAACTAATTCTATGCTATCATAGTTCCCTTTTATATATCCAGAGGCCATAGTCACCCATTTCCTCACTGGGGTTCCTGTTAAGTTGTTTGAGAGCACAGTACATAGTGTACTCAGCCCTACCACCAGAACATGTGCTGTGAAATACATTAACCCTTAACTGCCTACTGTGATGGGCCTTATATAACCCAAACCTTGACATCCTTGTCAAACATGCAGACCCCCTTATGAAAGGTGAAGTGAGATACTATAGAAAACACACGAAAATGTTTTCAAAATACCCCCATCATTCCTCAGATAAATGAATAAAACTGTTTAGTAGCTAGGCTTTTTTTCTTTGCCTTTTCATTTACCTGCCATATATCTGTGAAGTGGCTTATCTTTCAGCATGCAAGCAGTAACATGCAAAACATTTCACAATAGCGCCACACTGCTCTAAGCTATTCAAAACAACTGTAGAGCCAGTATATTGAAGGCACTTATGTCCCCTAATGGGAACCACACTCACCTCAAGAATTCCCAGGCTCTCACAACACTGATTCTTGAGTACACCAACTCTTCATAGTTCAGGTACCTCTTTAGGGGATTTCCTGACCACAACTTGAGGTTTAGCTGGCTACGTAAAATGTTCATTTAGCAAAGCACCTGAAAATGTGTTACATAGAAACATAGACTTTGATGGCAGATAAGGACCACTTGGCCCACCTAGTCTGCCCATTTCCCTACCTACAGGATAGGCTGCAGATCCTAGTTAACCAACAGCCTATTTCTTCCTACCCCCCACAAGAATTGCCTTATGTCTGTCCCATGCATTCTTGAATTCTCCCACAGTTTTAGACCCCACAAACTCCTCAGGAAGGCTGTTCCATGCATCCACTACCATCTCTGTGAAAAAATACTCACATTGCCCCAGAACTCCCCCATCTTTAAATTGTGTCCTTGTTCTTGCACATTTTTTTTTCTGAAAGATGCTACCCTCTTGGACTTTGTTGATTCCACTGAGGTACTTAAAAGTTTCTATCACGTTCCCCCTCTCCCTTCTTTCCTCAAGGGTATACATATTAAGCTCCTTTAGTCTCTCCTCATATGGCTTCTCTTGCAGACCCTGCATCATTTTAGTTGCCCTCCTCTGGACTGCCTCTATCCTATCTATGTCCTTGCGGAGATGGGGTCTCCAGAACTGGATGCAGTACTCCAGATGGGGTCTCACCAACTGTCTGTACAGAGGGATAATAACTTCCTGTTTTCTGCTAGTGATACCTGCCCCTATGCATCCCAGTATACCCTCAGCCCTCCCTACTGCCTTCTCACTTTGCTTGCTAACCTTAAGGTCATCTGATATGATTACCCCCAGGTCCCTTTCCTTTTTTGTTGTTGTTACTACCCCCCCATTGTGTAATCTTCCCCTGGGTTCTTGTTTCCCAGGTGCATTATTTTGCACTTCTTTGCATTGAATCCTAGCTGCCATACTTCTGATCATTCCTCCAACCTTGCCAAGTCCCTTCTCCTCCTTTCCACCTCCTTGTGTATCAACCCTGTTGCAGATCTTTGTGTCATCTGCAAGAGGCATACTTTTCCTTCCAGTCCCTCTGCAATGTCACTTATAAGACATTAAAAGGACTGGACCCAGTACTGAACTCTCGGTACCCCACTAGTAACCCCTCTTTTTCAGAGTGGACTCCATTTACAACTACCTTGTGTGTCCTGTTGTCCAGCCAATGTTTTACCCAGGCTACCACCCTGGGACCCACTCCCAGGCTGGTTAATTTGACTATTAATCTTTTGTGTGGGACTGTGTCAAATGTCTTGCTAAAGTTTAGGTAGGCCATGTCCACAGCCCCTCCCTGGTCTACTGACCATGACAGTGGACCCTACTTGTCCTGCCTATTGTATTTAACTGTTACTGCTGTTACTTCCATGGCTTGCCATTGTACTGTTGTCTCCCCCTTCTCAATTGCTGGCCAAGATGGCTTGGAACCAAAGCTCCTCAGTCTTGGTGCCCCCTGGCTTGCCCCTCTGGTGGCACACATCTTCAATCTGTCCCTGTCAACTGGAGTTATCCCAGACATATGGAAGGTTGCCAGGGTAGTCCCAATCCTTAAACAGGAGAACCCTAAACTGACAGAGAACTATCGCCCCATATCCATCCTATCCGTGGTTAGCAAACTTCTGGAGAAAGTTGTGGCAGGGCAACTCTCAGAGTACTTACAGTCATATGACATAATGTCTCCTGTGCAGCATGGTTTCAGAAAGGGGCTTGGTACCTCCTCAGCCCTAGTTACTGTTTCATCGTGGATTAGGGAGGCCATGGATCAGGGCAAACTCTTGGGGGCTATCTTTATTGACCTCTCGAAGGCGTTTGACCTGGTCGACCATGTCATGCTATCAATGCAGCTTAGATCAATTGGTCTATCCACTGCCGCTCTCAACTGGTTCTCCAACTACCTACATGGTAGATAGCAGCAGGTTAAATATGGCAAAGAGCTCTCGGGTTCCATCCCAGTAACAATGGGGGTCCCCCAAGGCTCCGTCCTTGGACCAGTGCTCTTCTCCATTTTCATTAATAATCTCCCCGCAACTGCTGCTCACTGTAAACCAATCCTCTATGCAGATGATCTGGTTATCCTGTCTCACTCCCCAGAGGTGGGGGTCATTAACCACCACCTGAATGAAGACCAAAGAAACATTCAGACATGAATCCTGAACCACAAGCTAGTCCTTAATCTAAAAAAAAAACAGGCCATGCTCTTTGGGTCCCGGGCTAAGATTAAGGCCTCCCTTGTGCTGTTCTGTGTTTCCAGTAAGGGAGACATCCTGATTCCAATCATGGACAATTTCAAATACCTTGGTGTAATGTTGGACCCACAGCTTGACCTTGGCCATCATATCCAGAAGATATGCAAAACAGTCAACTGTAAACTGGGCCTGGCCTACAGAGCAAAAAATAACCTCACGCCGGCCGCGCATATTGCACTTGCTAGAGGTATGCTTCTCTCCTCACTATGCTAAGGGCTCCTGTTGTTTGCCAGCACCACTAAGGCCCATCTCTCCAGGTGGTCGACAGCCTACATCAATGTCTGCCGCTTCACCCTAGTGGCCCCCCAGCTCACTCACCACTGTGATCTCTACAATAAGTTAAACTGGCTCTCGCCTTCAAAGCACATTGACTTTTTCCTTGGTTGCTTCACAGGAAAGGTCCTCAGCACAGGCACCCCTCCAGGGGTGACAAGTTTGCTGGCCCAAACTGTTCCCTCGTCCTATCACCTTAGGTCTCAGGGGTCTGCCACACTCAAGGTACCTGTGACTAGAACTCAAATGAGTGAAAGGGACTTTGCAGCATGTGCCCCCAAACTTTGCAACACATTCCCAGCCCAGGTCTGTGTTGCCCCCTTTCAGGGCAGCCTGCATTCTTACCTATGGAACCATCTTAAAATCGCATCGGCCTGCGGGTGCCAAAAACCCCCATGACATATGTTAGCACTTGCACTCATGCATAATAGCTGGCCCTTAAGATGATAGTTTTGTACTTGCTGCTACCAATCCTTACCTTGTACTGCTCTATAACTGGCACACACTGCTTACCCTACTGTACCTATTCTAACTAAATGTGCCTCACATGCCTTGTACTTTGTGTATTCTACATTATGATGTTTGCATGTGACATGTGAGTTTGTTTTTGGCCAACTTGTACCTTGTAGTCTAATGTAATCTTTTCCTAATTATGTACCATGTTTGTCCCAAGTGTGTAAGTATGTAATTGCCTGTACTCTGTCGGGTAGTACCTGAAAATAGGCAAATTGTCTTGTCTAGTGTACTTACCTAGTTAACAAAAGCTAAATAAATAAATAAATTGTAATTTACCTGCACTGTGTTTAAACTTTGTTACTCTGTATTACTGTACTGTCTGACGTGGAGCCTTTTTAAAGGAGTCTTTGACTCAAAGGTATTAATTCTGATATTTTCAATAAATAAATAAAATGTTGTATTTTATAATTGTGTTCTTATGGTGCACTGATATATTACCCTTGTCACACTAATGTACATAAGTACCCGTAATGTAGTCAACATTTGTTCTTGTATGTTATTTGCAGTCTTGGCACTTTATATTGTCCTGTACTATGGCATTTCCCCATCTTTCCCTCTCCCAAGGGTTGTACTGGGAAACAAGCTCAGTGTAGTGTGCCTTTCCAGTAAACAAATCTATAACTAACTAACTAACTAAATAACTAACTAAATGTGTACATGCATACATACATTAATACACTTTTAGTTACCCAACTGTATTCAAATCTTTAAACTGCAAGTGACATATAATTATTTGGTGCATCCCAAAATAATCATCATTGAACACTTTTTCATTTCCGATTATTTCAAGCCAGTAGCATGCAAATAAACTACGTTTATATATTTTGTGTCTTCAGAAAAAAATATGTTTTTGTTTTTTGTCAGCCTCTTCACTCCCAATGGGAGCTTGTAGCACCAAACATGCATTTGAGCTCTGACAGGCAATATTAGTCCCTTCAGATTGTGCTCCCCGATTAGAGTCCCGGCACAGCAGCAAACAAATGTTACACAATTCATTTCCTGTCATTTCTTTCTCTTCTATAGGCCACACCTCAAATCCACGTGTAACTCTCTACCACACAGTAGGGGTTTAGACTTGTAAAAATTCAAAACAGGTGTCTGTGACAAATATTTCACATGTAAAATTGTTCAGGAAAGGCCCTAGCCATTTGGTTCCTTTGTGGTAATGAACCCAACTGAGGAATGTCCAGAAACTAGTGCCAGCAAAGGCCTCTCTACCTCCTGCTCCCACCTGTTACCCCAGGTCTGACAGACCCATTGCACCTGCCAATTGGCCCATCACCACCTGTTTCTGGAGTGCTGTGAACCTAGTCCCAAGTGACCCTCCTGCTTTCAGACAGATACATCGCTTGGCACATAACAGGATGACCACTTTTCCTCACGTGCTGAGCTGTGCACACAACATGCTTTTCACACCTTGCACTGGAAATGCCCAATGGCAATTTTTACCTGCCTGTGCCATCATCAGCTTTTCTTTCTCTTCCCTCAAGTATCTGGGGACACTGTGTCCCCCTAGGAACATTTACCATGCTCAGACTCATTTTTCCTCTCAAGGTTCAGCACCATTTGCTAGCCATTTGCAACTAGGCCTTAACAAGTGTAAAAACAGTTACATTTTTTTCATGATAGGCAAGTGTCCTTGACCAATAGATTTTCCCCTCAGGAGTACCAAGGGTCCTCTCAGACAAAGTTGCATGCAAAATTGATCCCAGTGGGGTCTCCATCTTCAGCACCTGCCTACAAGGGTTTGGCTAAGCCTGGACATAGTGCATAATATTATGGTTTAGACTGTCTGTCCTTTGAGCAGATGGCCCTGGCTCAATGATGCAAGATTAGTATTTCAAATAGCACAGTGACTCCAGGCAAGATTATTTTTTTCCATGTGCTATAGGTTGAGAAGCACAGTGTTGTAGGATGGCCCTGATCATTCACTCTCCCTCTGGAGAGTTGGGGTAGTCTGCAGCATTCATAGAAAACCAATTTATGTGGTGGCTGGACAGTTAACATACATGGGTACTGGCTCAAGCTTTTGCTGCAAAATGTTTTCCCATTTACCTTTTGTCTTCAGTTCCTTACCTTCAGCGCTGCTGATCTCAGCATGCAGACCTAAACATGCATTATGTTGCAGTACAGCAAGAACAAGTTTACTAACATTTTGTGTACTTGTCTGTGATGGTAGTCAGTCATTTAGCTGATGCAGTACTTTGCTCAGTTTCATGGGTCCCCTCTCTACTTCAGATCATGATTTATATTAACGCACTGGTGAATATGCCATCATCTTCTAATTTGCTGTCAAGACTAGTAAATTTATTTTGGAACTATGGAACCCATGTGGCAGCCACAAAACCCATTTTCTACTTTCCTTTACAACCGTAAACCTGCCAGGAGTCTATAGAGTGACTCCTACTAATTTTATTTGCTTATCGGTATTCTCAACCACTCTCTTCATACAGTCTTTCCTTTCTGAATGAGGGATTAACAACTCACATTCCTCCTTCTCTAGGGGTCTTAAACACTGCTAATAACCCTTCTTGTACACTCTCTCAAACAAATCCCTTCAGTACTGGGGTAGTTGCAAGACCAACACCATATAAAGAAATGTGTGAGCTCCAGAAAACTCAGGTTCTCCCAGCCATCCCTTGCTAACAGTGCAGTAATCAGCTGAGGAGATATAAGGCCAAGTACCTTTTGAGGCCAGACTTTACTCTGCTTACATATTAGGCAAACTGTCTTCATGTAGGTGGCCCAAGATGGTAACTGGTACAGCCATGAAAGTGAAGACAGTTGAGGGGAACCCAATTTCAAGACATAGATCATCAGATGTAACTTGCCTATCCCGAAGCTAACTGAGGATGGGAGACATATACTACTTCTTAGGCCCAGGGCCCATAATGCCACCTCTGGTACCAGGCAGATCCCCCATGCCCTCTTTCTAACTCAGAACCACATAGAAATAACTTTCCATTTTGCCAGGCTCAGTTTTATACTCCCAGTGACAATAGCAACCTACTTTCTGTCTGGGGTTAAGGAAGCTCAAATGTGGAAACTGGCAACCTCATGGTTTAGAATCAGACCTCTGTCATCAGTTTGGCTTTGACACTTCAGTCTAAGACACCATGGATCATTGGTATTGGTGTTTTGCAGGCTACAAATCATGGTAAGTGACACCCCTTAACACACCCATCCCACCCAAGTCAATCACATCTTCCACCCTCTCCTGGTCCTTTAATCAGATTTAAAAAATAACAACTAAATTAGCACCTGGCACAGAGCCAGGAGCCATAATTTTATATATTTTATATATATATATATATATATATATATATAGAGAGAGAGAGAGAGAGTGTGTACACACACACACACACTTGTGTGTGTGTATATATATTATAGTGGCACGGTCACACCACTATAGTTAGAGTTCAGCGGTCATTTACACACTAAAGTCAAAAGTTTGGGCGTTAATAACTTTGGACCCATTCAACGGATTTGCCAGAAATTTGGAATGCGCGGTGGGGCATGGTAAATCTATTAGTCTGCCAAATTGTGTTTCTGTTGGACTTGCGGTCTTTGCGTATGAAAGCACTGGAAAATGCAAAATTATCCGTTTTTTGAGGCAGCTTTTGGGATTTTGGATGTGCCCCGGCATAGCTGTTGTGCAGTGTGCTGCTTTGTGAGATGACTCGTTTGAAAGAGCTATGGTGGCTGAACATGTTGCTTTTTGTTTGGTGAAAAAATATTAAGGCATTCAAAAGTTATGCCACTTTTAAGTTTGCATTATAAGTCAAAGGGAAAATGTACATGTATGTTTTGCAAACAAAGAATGGGGTTTTGGCCATCTGGTCTCATCTGATGGTTCAATAATTTGCCACCTCACAGTTGAAGAATCTTTGTCCAAGAGTAATTTCAAAAATTCTTTGATCGCGAGGTCCGCCATCTTGTTTTCAGTTTTCCGATCGGAAAAACACAAATATCTCGGCTCAGGGGTCACTTCTGAGGTAAAACTTGGATGGGTTTTACTCAACGGACACTGATCTATCAAGCCATGCCTTTGGTTTTATCCAACTTGGTCTAAAAATAAAGTTATGAGGTTTAAAAATCTTGATTCGCGGCTCGCTAATGATCTTTGATCGCAAGCCTGCAAATTCTTTGATCGCCAGATTCTTCGATCACGATCGTGCACCGCCAGTCAGGGACAAGATGGTCAGATTTTAAAATTGCTTTTTACAGCCTAGGGGTGCCATAGACAGTTAAATGAGGGTGGGGTTTGATCAGGGGGCTTCATTGCGCCCCATCTCAATAAACAAAAATAAGTTTTGTAAATCCCTGGTAGTCTAGCGCCCCTCCCCGGTCAATATTACGTACATTATGCTTTCTCAATCCCTGGTAGTCTAGTGGCCCCCCCAATGTGTCTTTCATTATAAAACTGTTTTATTTTATCCCTGGTAGTCTAGTGCCCCCCAATGTGTATTTCATTAATATTTCTTCTTAATATCCCTGGAAGTCTATGACCACCCCAATCTGTATTGAAGTATTATTATTCTGATCTCCCTGGTAATCTAGCTGCTCCCCATCATAATAAAATATATAACAAACTGTGATTTCCTGGTAGTGTAGTGGCCCCCCCAGCACCCCACCCTTCCCAAGCCAGCGACTGGCACAGCCACCTCTCACCTCCCACGGCCAGCCACCAACTGTTTGTATTATGAGCACTAATTCAAACAGGCATTCAGAAATAATTTCAGAGTGCCTCTTTGAATTAGCGCTCATAATAAAAATAGCCTATGGCTGGCCGTGGAGGTGAGAGGTGGGCAGTGCCAGTCTCCAGCTGGGGAAGGGTGGGGGTGCTGGGTGGACTGCCACAGCTGGGTGGGTGGGGAGCCACTAGACTACCTGGAAATCACAGTTCGTTATATATTTTATTATGATGGGGCCGCTTAGACTACCAAGGACATCAGGAATAATAATACTTCAATACAGATCGGGGGGCAGTAGACTACCAGGGATATTAAGAATAAATTTTAATAAAATATACACTGAGGGGAGTGGCACTAGACTACCAGGGATAAAACAAAACAGTTTTATAATGAAAGACACATTGGGGAGCCACTAGACTACCAGGGATTGAGAGATCGTTATGTGTGTTATGATGGGGGGGGGCCCTAGACTACCAGGGATATAAAAAACTTATTTTGTTTTATTGGCATTGGGCACAATGAAGCCCCCTGAGCAAAACTCACCATCTTTTCACTTTCTAGGGCACCCCAGGACTGAGAAAATAGATTTTAAAAAATGGCCATCTCGTCACTCACTCTTTATTCGTGAGCAAGCAAATTCTTTGATCGTGAGCCTGCAAATTCTTTGACCGTGAGATTCGATTGTGATCATGCATCATGAGCGAGGGATGAGATGGACAGATTAAAAAATCAATTTACTCAGTCTAGGGGTGTGCTAGGAAGACAAATGAGGGTGGGTTTTACTCAGGGGGCTTCATTTTGTTGAACCATGGTGGTGGTTTGCAGAAATTCTGTTAATATTTTCAAATTTGAAGACTTTTCATTCTTTGATCATGACCCTGCAAATTCTTTGGTCACGAGCCTGCAAATTCTTTGATCATGAGATTCTTTGATTGCGATCGTGCATCGCCAGCAGGGGACAAGATGGTAACATTAAAAAATCTATTTTCTCAGCCCAGGGGTGTCCTAGGAAGACAAATGAGGGTGGGTTTTACTCAGGGGGCTTCGTTTTGTTAAACTGTGGCAGTGGTAGTCAGCAATCCTATCAATTTCTGAATTTATGACATTTTTAATTCTTTGTTTGTGAGCCTGAAAATTCTTTGATCGTAAGATTTTTTGATAGCCATCTTTGATCGCGAGATAGGGACAAGATGGCCAGGTTTTTTGTAATGGAATAGACAGGAAATTTTGACCAATCTTCAATATTGAATATCTCGGAAATGGTTTGATCTTTTCACTTGAAATTTGGAGGGTGTTTATGGTATGTCCTGTACATGTGAATTTTTGTGTTGACATGCTAGACTAATTTTGTTTTCAGAGATATTGCGTGACGCAGTTTACGTGTTGTAGACAGTGTTCTGCTTGTGGTAGTGGCTTGAAATTGATAGGATACAAAGCCTTACTGTCATGGATGTAGTTTTTAGTCATTGTGTCTGTTAAATGTCAACAGGTGCGGAACTGTGCCAGTCTGATGAATGAAAATCTCATACGTTAAAATGCTATATCTCGGGCATGGTTTGATCTTGTCACTTGAAATTTGGAGGGTGTTGATGGCATGTCCTGCGGATGTAAATTAGTGTTTCTGTGTCGGAAAATATTTTTTGGGCGGACATATGGCGTGGTGCAGTTTACGTTCTGTGGACAGCGTTTTGCTTGTAGTGATGGCTTGAAATTCATAGGATACCTAGCCTTAGTGTCATGGATGTCATTTTCAGTAGTTGTGTGTGTTAAATGTCAACAGGTGTGGAACTGTGGCACTCTGACAAATTAAAATATCAAATTTTGACATGTCATACCTTGGACACAGTTTGGTCTCTTTATTTCAAATTTCGAGTGTGTTGATGGCATGTCCTGTATATTTTAATAGAGGTGTTTATGTGTTGGACAATATTTTCCTTTGTGAACATATTGTGTGGCGCAGTTTACATTTTGTAGACAGCATTTTCTATTGTTCTAGTATATTAACATTTGTTTAGTTGCTGGGTGTGCTGTTGTCAATGTACTTTTTAATCATTAGCTCTATAATGTGGCCCAACACGTACAAGTTGGTGGGAATGTGGGGCCCAAAGGGCCCCATGTTTCCCCCAACTTGCACAACTTTCTACTATTCTATTCCTTCTTAGAAAGTAAGGAAATTAAATGCAAAACACTTCGTTAATGCATCAGTTAGGGTTATTCTATAGTGAAAAAAGTGAGGAAATTTTATTTTAGGGTTCCCACCCCTTGCACTTCCTCCTTCTCACCCCACCAACAGACGGGTGCATTGGAGTCATTGGCCCTAACTCTCACCCCATCCCATGTGTAAACAAACTGAGGTGGTGCAGTGTAGAAGAATGGGATGAGAGTTAGAACCAATGACCCCAATGCACACCCTGATGCCTGTTTGTGGGGTGGGCTGGGGTGGTGCAAGGCGGGAACCCTAAAAAATCGAATTTCTTCACTTTTTTCACTGTAGAATAACCCTAACTGATGCATTAACGAAGTGTTTTGCATATATATATATATATATATATATATATATATAGTTAAAGGCAAAAAACTCTGTTTAGTGAGTTATTAGTTGTTCCATGAAAAAAAAAGGAGGAAATTAGTGTTAGGGTTGAAAGATCTTGGACCCTCATTTACACCTCAACTGGCATCAGGGTACACGTTGAGGCTGTCAGCCCTAACTCTCACCCCATCAGATGTGTGAAGAAGCAGAGGTATAGGAGAATGGGGTGAGAATTAGGACCGACAACCCCAATGCGCACCGAAATGCCAGTTGGGGGTGTGAGTGGGGGGGTCCAAGGGAGACTTTCAACCCTAACACCAAATTTCCTCACTTTTGTCGCTGTGGAACAACCCTAATTAACGCATTATATGGAGTTTTTTTGCCTCTAATTTCCCTTCTTTTTGAGAACTATAATGAGAAATAGTGAATGTAATGCGGTGGCGGGAGCGCAGGGCCCTAATGTCTTGTCACATAGTAACATGGTGCCCACAAATGCAAATGGTAATGCACATGGTGACAAAAAGTAAAATAGAAAGATAAACAGTACTGTAGGCAGAAATGATTAAAATAATGCAAACACAAATGCAAATGGAAACGTGAAAGGTAACACACTTGGTGCCGTAGACAGGAACAGTAAGTGAAATGGTTACGGAACCACAAGCAGAAGAGGTAAGGGGAACGGTAATGTAAGCACACAGGCTAGTTTTCCCCAAAAGCTGCATAGAGAAAGACAGTGAGTACAAAGAATGTATGCATAATAATGGGTCTCGGAGCAGAAAATGAGGAGTTGGAATAGTAAATTGCTTATATCTCAGGAACCGTATGACGTAGAAAAAAAATTTAAAAGTCATATGATTTATGACTTTCCTGGCTAGTTTTATACTTTTTTCTGATGAACGGTCCATATCTCGCACCGTTTCTGAGATACGGGCCCTGAAAGGCACGGCGAGGCCGTAATGTTATCCTATGGGGAAAAAAGAGAAGTTCAGAGTGCCATAACTTTCGTGCCCTGTAATATTTTTTCACCAAACCAGTAAAAAGCACATCTGTGTGATGTTGGCTTTGTTATCTCTAAATTTCAGCCCAAAAGACCAAACCGTTATTTTGCAGAAGGGCAGCAAAGGATTCCTGTAATGCGGCAGACACTGCAATGTTATCTAATGGGGAAAAGCATCAACTTTGGAGTGCCGTAACTTTGCCGCCATGTAATATTTTTTCAACTAAACACTGAAAGTCACATCTGTTAGATGTTGGCTGTGTTCCCTCCAAATTTCAGCCCAAAAGATCAAACTGTTCTTTTGCAGCCGGTGCCAAAGAATTGCTATCATTTTCACACAGCCTGGAAAAGTACTGTCGAACTTTGCTAAAACTTTCGAAAATTCATTCAACACTGTCGCAAGTGCAAAAGTACTTTGGGAAAGTACTTTTTCCAGAAATCTGAAAAACATATTTCTGGGGTGTTTTACCCCCAAATACAGATATGCCTAGCATCCTCAAGGTCCGACTAGGTGAATACAAAAAGAATTAGGTTGCTAGAGGGTCCCAAATTTAAATGCCAAGCATTTTTCTGCTAACCAACTGAAAAAAAATGGTGGATTTGTGACCGTAAAAGGGCCATTTATGAAAGAAAAACTGCATTTGTGACACTGTCAAACTTTTTGTTACCTTTTCCTGTTGACTTATAATGGGGACTTGTTTTTTGAATAACTTTTGAACCATTTAATATTTTTTCATGAAATCTTCAAAAGGCACACCAGGGACCCTGGCCACATGTTCCCCGAAGATTATGGACCAGTTGCACAAACTGTGCGACCTCTAGAGATGACCAAAGAATTCTAAAAATGCATAAACGTGCATGCAGATCACACATAATAACTCCGCAGCCATATATCCAAACAGTACAAAAGTTGGCAGATCCCCAGACCTATGGTTCTTGATTGTGTATTCTAAATTTCAGGCAAATCTGTTAAATGGTTTGAAAGTTATTAAGGTGCAAAATTTTAGGTTTAACATGTAAATGGCTCCTCAACCCTAACTATGGTAGCACTACCATGCTACCATAATATACACACATATATATAATATATATATATATATATATATATATATATTGCAAAAAACTATGTTAATGCAGAGATATGGGTTGTAAAAATGCAAAGAGTACAAAGACGGGAAATGAAAAGACATTAAGGATTTGGGTCTCCTGAGTATTGGTGAATCAGTGCGGTCTTACTCAAGCGTTGTCAACCCCAATGCCCACTCCCCAGCCCATAGCCTCCTGTTTGAAGCACAAGATACAGCTCCAACCTAGTGCCTCATAGTGATGCAGTATGGCCAACATAATCTGTCAAGGTGCTCTTCTTGCAGGGCCCTATGGGCTCTTGGTGAAGACATCACATTTGATCTCATCTGATACAGGGTAGAGGTGGGCATGTGGATTGACAAATCCAAGTAAGACCCACCACTGATCCGCCAATATTCTGGAGACCCAAATCCCTAATGTCTTTTCATTTCCTGTCTTTGTATACTTTGCATTTTTACAACCCTAATCTCTGCATTAATGTAGTTTTTTCCAACTAGTTTCCCTTCTTTTTGTGATAGTGGAACTGTAACCTCATTCATGCAGGTCCCTTTGGGACCAGTGCAAAATGAAATAAATACAATATTGAAGACAGTAATGATACAGTGCATGGGGCCAGCAGACCCCAGCACACATCTCTATACCCTGCAGGTGAGGTTCTTTGACCTCCACAGAGTGTGGCATCTGCACCAAAATACTGATCCGTCCCTACCCAGGCCATGAATGGTGCTACATGCTGCAGCACCTTCCCCATCAGCTTGGTCCCAGTAAACCAGCTCACTGAATTCACACACGAACTCAGCTCACTGGCGCCATAAGGCAATGTGTTTCCCAGAGGTGCAATAGACATCCTTGCAATCAGTGTTACTTAATAAATTATTTGTTTTTTTAATATTTTAACACCAGACATTCAACATATTCTTCTTATGACCTCCCCTCATAATCCCCATAGGTGAAAATGTTCACATTTGTGCATAAATGCCATTCTACGCCACAGGTGTGAAAACATGTTTTGGACAGGATATGAAAAATGACAGCTGTACTGTTCATGAGGTGGAGTGAAAAATGGGTATGTTGAAAATCTGGAGTCAAAATATTGCAAATTACCAAAGTTAGGTGCCTGTGTAGAAGCTGCAAAACATATGCTCATAATGTGGCCATTTCTTAGAATTTTTTCACCACATTTTCAACATGGGCTTTTTTGGACACCACCTCATGAACACTCACACTTTCATTTTGATAATTGGTCTGGAAAGGTGATTCCATGCAGTGACTGTGAAATCACCTTCCTGGCCTATGTAACAAAACACCAGTGATGGTGTTTATGAGGTGAGGTCCCCAAAGGCCCATGTTGAAATTTTGTTAAAAAAAAAACATCAAAAAATGGCAGAGCTATCAACATAACTTCAAAATAATATTGAAATACATTAAACAGCACTTACCTGGATTCTTCAGTTTGTGGTTCGGCTTTAAAGAGTGCAGACTTGTTCCGGTCCACAGAAGATGGCTTCCACTGACCTCTGGAGGTAAGTATTGGGTAAGGGGTGTGTGGGGAGGTGGGTGCTCAGAGTTATTAGTGGTGGGGATATGGTGTTGAGGGACCGTTTTCTTTTTTTCAGGTTAAAAAAAACTAAAAAGACATTATGGGACGGTTTCTCTTTTCAGTGCAGGCATAATGGGAATAGAAGCATTTCAGTACACTGGGTTGGGCTCCCCAGTGTGCCACACTACTTGGGGGGTGTAAATGTGGACACAGGAATTGGGCCCCCCTGTGTTGGCAATGGGTTGCAAAAATGCAAAGGGGGGAAGCATCTGACAGCGGGGGTGGGCATCCTGGTGTCAGATAACAATAAAAACAATAATAAATGAATAAAATAAATAAAAAAATACACTGCCACCAAAGATTGGTGCCCCCGGTGTGCAGCTAATAGTTTTATTAAGCCACAGTCAGCTGGGCAGGGCTACAATGACAGTAGCCCCATCCCTGACTTACCAGCATGAACCACAGCAGCAGCAGCCTGCACACTATATGACACAGCTGTCTTTAATAAATGACAGCTGTGTCTTATAGTGCAAGTAATATACGAGACAGCTGTCGCTTATTAAAGACAGATGTGTCATAAAGTGCTAGCACTATATGATGCAGTTTTCATTTATTAAATACAGCTGTGTAGTATAGTACTTAGCTGTTAAAGGTAAATATATTATGCGACGTTAAGGGTTCCACTATATGATAGAGCTGCCCTTTGTTAAATGACAGCTGTGTCATATAGTGCAACCAGCTCCACAGCATTCAGCTTTATTCCTTGGTTTGCGGTTGGGCTTTGAAGAGTGCAGACATGTCCCGGTACACAGATGATTTCAGTTTACCATCCCTGGAGGTAAGTATAGGATGGGGGGAGCGCTCTGTGGGAGGGGAAGGGCGGCAATGATAAGGGACCATTTTCTTTATTTCAGGTTTAAAAAAAAAAAATAAAACAAAGACACCAGGGGATTTTTTTTTTTTGCAGGTATGAAGATATTATTAATCTATTTTGGGACACTGAAAGTGGGCTCCCCAGTATCCCACTCAGCTGGAGAGAGTGAATTACATAAAAAAAGCAACAGGCTAGCAAGCTAAATAATAAATGAATGAATGTATGAATGAATGAATGAACGAACAAACTGCCACCGGGGACTGGGGCCCCTGGTGTACAGATACCATTGAAGGCACAGCATAATCAGCATGGCTGGGGTTACACCGAGAGCTCTGCTCCCTGACCTACAAGTGGTGACAGCAGCATGGGTTGCACTATACGACACAGCTGTCATTTATTAAAGACAGCTGTGTCATATAATGCTAACTGCTGCTTTTGCAAAAATTCAGTTATGAATAGAACGTTGATTCTTTGAACTGTGCATCCTCTGAAATGGAACGTTTTTATTAAATAATTTAAAAACTACTTAACAGCAGGACCTAAAAACCACAAAAGCCCGTACCTTGGACCAACCACTATCAAACCTGAAAGTTTCAGGTTTCAAAGCCTTTTTTTTTAGTTATAGGGGTGGCAAAAATCTTTAAAATTTTCAAAATAGAGAGTTTAGTTTTTCAATAACTTTGCCTCCCGTGCACTGATCTACATGAAATTTACAGGATCAAGAGACCATAGCACAGAGGCTCTGTTTTCTAAATTTCATGTAAATCAGTTGAATGGGGGCAAAGTTCTTAAGATGCAAAAGTTTGAGTTTAACATAGAAGTGCTTACTTAACCATAATAGATAGGCACTGTTGTGCCTCTAATTGGTGGCGATGGGGTGAGCTTGGGGTGCAAGGGGTGGCACCCCTAACACTGAATTTCCTCACTTTTGTTGCTGTGGAACAACCTTAACTGATGCATTAAACAGAGTTTTTGCCATGAATACATATATATATATATATATATATATATATATATATATAACTATAGATATAGAGCTATAGCTATATAAAAATATCTCATGAAAGAGGAAAGTGGATGGGAAATGACTGGGATGGGTGAAGAGGTTGTCATAGGACTAGCCCAGGCCACCAGGGAAGGGCTAAAGGGTTTATTGTAAATAACTGGCCAAAGGTTGACATGAGCCTGAAGTGGCCCAAAAGTTCAACTGTGCTGAATTAAAGGCAACAGTGCCAAACTTCACTACATTCATTGAATGGAAATTCAGCATTAGCTTAACCCTCCCTGGGTCCCTTTCTTTACTTTTTATAGATTAATGGACATTCTTTACTCAGCCTATCCCAAAGGAGAATTTGTGCTGTGAATACTATTAACCCTAACCTGCCTGATAGGGTGCATTACATATGGAGCAGGCTGCTGAAAAAGTGGTAGGTACATTCACAATACTGTGAAATTATTTGATATCCCTGTGATAGGTTTCTTGATGACATAGTTATCAGTGCTATTCAGTTTCAGTGGCTATTCAGTATAACAACTGGGTAATACAGCCTTACTTTTGTATACCTGGGAGGAGCAAGTGGGTGGATGGGGTGACCTTGGATTCCCATGTGATTCTGCTACTGATGGGTTTTCCTTCCTTCTGTGGTGCAGCCATAGGTAATGACCACTGTGCATAAGCACTATAATTGTGATCAAACAGGAGTATACTCACCACCAGCTGGTGGAAAGGATGGCCCAGGTGGATTTTAAGTTCCTTCTTCACTGTAATGTGGTACAGTGTTGTTGAAGTTATTAATTACTTACGGGCTCATAAGACTTTAACTAGGAATGGGGTCTAGTATCATCTAAACAGTAATAGCACTCTGCTGCTTCCATCACATTATAAATGACAGCACAACAGTAATTCATTTGCATGTCACGGCAGTCCAGATTGAAGAAGCCAGGACTGCTTGTAGTGCCCCAAATGACCTTAAAGGGATCTCAGGTACAGTATATGCAGAATATTTCCAGGAAAAAGCAATTTTTTTGATGTTTGCAATTCGAGCCAATGCATTCATGTAAATCCCTTGGTTTACATTTTCTGTAGAAAGTACAATGCAGACACAGAGCTTACAGTATGTCATATTTAAAGGTTTGAACAGGCCAGAGTCACACACAACATTATTTTCTGCCCCAGTGCTCCCATTATACTTCAGTACATAAAACATTGACGCACCAGTAATCACTCTGTTGTAAGCCAATTCTATTGAAAACTGCACTCTTTAAGTGAGGTCAGCGAATGTATATATCATCTAGGTCAGCAGTTCTCAAGCTGCAAATCCTAGTGACCTCAAAGATCCTCAAATTGCAACCACAAGAACTTTTTGGTGGCTCATTCCTTATTTCTCTATCACCCAAACCATCTGACATTCACTAAACCCTTTGATATAACACATTTCTTTTCATACAGCTTACATTGCATCAAGTCCCTGATTTAATTCTATTTGAACTTTATATCTCCTTTGTTTTTTTTAAGTAAGAAATAATTTATTCCATTGATATGTGCTGTTAACAAGTGTGACTGTAAGTAATATATTGTCTTACTTATGATAATTATTGTTGATGTCAATGTTTTAAATGTTTTCTGTCATGTGTGGCTGAAAAAGGATTGCACCCAGTCCTCCTTCTGGTTGAAAAAAATAAAAAAATTACATCTATATTTGGGTATCTAAAGAGCTCTGTGGCTGTAGAACATTTTGCTAGTGGCTGCATGTCCACAAGGGGCTTATTTGAAAAACACTGATCTAGGTAACAAACACTACAACAGACTCATTTGACAAAAGCACTCAGAAAGACTACTGAATGTTTAATGTTTTCATGATTTCCCTGGCTGCATATACTACATATGAACATACGAAACTGCCAGCAGAAACAGACCACATGGTCGAACAAGTCTGGTCAAATGTGCAGCTAGCACCCTACCTTGCAGCTGCCCCCCCTCCCCTTTCCCCTCCTAATTACCCTCCCCTCACCCTGTCCCAACCCTTTTTAAAACTACCCACTGTCTTACTCGGGCAGTGTTCCATTTAGCCACAACTCTCTCCATGAAAAAGTGCATCCTCATTCTCTCCTATATCTTCCCCCCTCCAATCTGAGACCATGCCATCTCGTGTCCCTCCCCCTCTTTAACTTAAATATCCCTTCAGTACCTGTCTTGTTCATCCCTTTTAGGTGCTTAAAGGTCTCAATCATATCCCTCCAGTTCTTCCTCTCCTCCGGGGAGTACTTGTTTAACTCCCTCAGCCTTTTCTTATAGGGTTTGTCCTCCAAACCTTGGATCATCTTTGTTGCTCTGTGCTGTACCCCTTCCAGTAATCTGATATCTTTCTTCAGATATGGGCACCAGTACTGCACTCAATACTCCAGATGTGGTCTGACCAGTGACATGTACAGTGGCAGGATCACCTCCCTGCTCATGGAGGAGATTCCTCTTGCAATACACCCCAGCAACCTGTTGGCCTTTGCTAATGCCTTCCTGCACTGCTCTGAGTTATTCATATTCCTCTTATAAACACCCTATATCCTTTTCCTCCTTGGTGGTACCTAGTTGAACCCCTCCCAACTGGTAGCTCCTCCCTGGGTTCTTGCTCTGAAGTGCAGTACTTTGCACGTCTTAGCATTGAACCCCAACTGCCATGTTTACAACCACTTCTCCAGTTTAGTCAGGTCATCCTGCAGCCCCTGACATCCTACAACGTCATCTACCACTGCCCCTATCCTGGTATCATCAGCGAACAGACTAATCTTATTCCTGATGTCATGTGAGATGTCAGTTATGAATATCCCAAACAGTACTGGGTCCAGCACCGGGCCCTGTGGTACCCCACTCGTTACAGCCCTGGGAGATGAGAGTTCACCCCCCACCACTCTCTGCTGTCTGCTTTGCAGCCAGTTCTCGATCCAGTTCACATCCTAGTCCCCACCCCCACATATTTCAGTTTTCCCACCAATCTCCCATGTGGCACTAAATCAAAAGCCTTGCTGAAGTCCAAATACAGGACAACTACTGTATGGCCCTTGTCCAGTTCCCTCATTACCCAGTCATAATACTCAACCAGGTTGGTCTGGCAAGATCTACCTGAGACAAACCAATGTTGGTAACCGTCCTGGAGCACACTGACTTCCAGAAACGTCACCAGCCTCTCTTTCAGGATTGTCTCCATTAGCTTCCCCACAATGGATGTGAGACTTACCAGTCTGTAATTACCTGGTTCATCCTTTGGGCCACTTTTATGGAGGGGCACCACATAGGCTATCCTCCAGTCTTTTGCAATGCACCCTGCGTCCAAGGAGGTATTGAATAGGACTGCCAGTGGCCCAGCCAGGACCTCCACCTGTTCTTTTAGTGCCCTGGGGTGTATGCCCTCTGGGCCTATTGCCTTATTCACCCTCAGAGCCTTTTGACCTTCCAATACCCTGCCCTCCATGATTATCTCATCTGTCACCCCCTCCTTCCCCTTACTGACTTTCCCTGTCCCCTGATGTAGTTGCCCGCCCTTCTAGGGTTATCACCTGTCCCTATTTTCGCAGGACAGTCCTGATTTGGGCAGCTGTGTCCTGCAGAAAAACATGAAACATACTAAATGTCCTGGCATTATAGTAGAAAAAATATTTTCTGATTTTCCTCTAAATGTTGCAAAAAAAAACTATAATACCTTAACTAAAATACCTTAAAATAATAAAAAACACAAGAAACAACTAAAAAAACTGCAACACTTAGTCTTAATTCTTATTATTTAGAGAAAATGTGTCTGTTGCATTGGTCAAGATGACATATTGCCCTGAGAAAAATCCAGTTTCAGTAAGAAATGTCCCACTTTGGGCTTCTTAAAAGGTGGTAACCCTACGCCCTTCTCCCTGGTGAATACAGAACAGAAGTACTCATTTAGTACTTCTGCCAGATCCACCCCTTTCTCTGCCCAGCCTGAAGCCTTCCTAATTCTCACTATCTGGTCCTTGTAGCTCCTTTTCTCCCTTATCTACCTGAAGAAGTCCTTTTCCCCCATCCTTGGTGCCCTATGCCAGCCTCAGCTCTCTGGAAGCCTTGGCCACCCTGACTGTTCTGGTTACCTGTTTGGACTTCTTTGCATACTCTTCCCTGTACTCCACCCTCCCAGATCTTCAGAATCTCCTGAATGCTGCCTTTTTTGCCCTTTTTCCAAGACCTCTCTGCTCAGCCAGCTTGGTTTCTTAGCCCTTCCCTTCTTGTTCCATGTTTTGGTGCAGGACTCTTTAGCTTCTACAATCCCCAGTCTGATTATTTCCCATTTCTGACTCACATCCAAGTGTGGATGAATTCCTGCTAGACGCCTTTCTAAAGTTTCCCTCATTCTTCCAAAGTCAGCCCGTCTGAATTCAACCACCCTGGTTCCTGTTCCTACCGCTTCCTTGCCCATGTTGAGTGTGAATCACATCAAGTGGTGGTCACTCCCAGCCAACAAGTCCTCCACCCTCAACTCTCTTACAGCCTCACCATTAGTCAGTACTAGATCCAGCATTTTTCCAAGTCCAGTCAGTTCGTTAACCAGCTGAGTCAGGAACCTATCCTGGAAGGCTTCCAGGAGGACCTACTCCCTAGCACTCGAGGTGGCTGGGGTACTCCAATCCACTCCTAGCAGATTAAGTCCCCCACAATCATGGTGTTACCTTTCCTACAAACCTTCCCAATCTGATCCTCTAGTTTCCTGTCCAAGTCTTCCACCTGGAACGGTGGCCTGTATACCACTCCCATCCTGAGAATCCTATTTTTCAAGGCATGGAATTGCATCCACAAAGCCTCTGTTGTACCCTCCTCCCCCTCCTCTCTTGTACACTTTCTCCCCTCCCTCACATAAAATGCCACCCCTTCCCCTGTCCCTTTGCCACTATCCCTTCTGTAAATCCTGAACCCTGAGATCAACAGGTCCCTATGTAAATATGACTTATTTCTGTTTGACCACTGGAATTGTATACAGGGGATATTTGCCTATTTCATCTCTGCTTGTGAAGCAGAGGTTGGGGTGAACATGATGGACTTAAAGTTTCTTCTTATCTAAAAGTACTATGTTACTATCACTTGTTGTAAACAATTATACTCTTTTCGTCAGGTCAGGGAAAGCAGAGTTAAATTAAATGTAAGATACAGGTTGAATGTAGGGTCAGATACAGAGGGACACAAACCTTGTTCCAGTTTCTGATGTGTGTGTTCACTTGAATTCTGTTTAAGTTATTGCCCAGTTTATATAATCATCCATAGTCTGGCTTCATCTTCTGGGGCAAATGCATGATTTGTTAAGAATCTGTTTTAGATTCTTCTTGCCAGACTAACCTGACCGTTTCCTTCTACTTAGTGATGAAGGCCAGGCTGTGGATTTGCTGTACCTCAACTTCAGCAAGACTTTTGACTTGGTACCTCACAAATGACGGCTGAAGAAGATGGATGACCTGGGTGTGGTTAAACTCATTGTAATCTGGGTGGATAACTGGCTAAATGGAAGGCAGCAGAGGGTTGTGGTCAGTAGGGTTAAATCAAAAGAGACAGAGGTTACTAGCGGGGTTCCACAGGGATCGGTCCTGGGTCTGGTCCTCTTCAACATGTTCATCAGCGACATTGGAGAGGGAATCCATGCCAGGTCGTGCCTCTTTGCAGATGACACAAAGCTATGTGGGAGGGTGGACAGTGATGAAAGAGTAAGGGAAATGCAGAGGGACATACAAAAGCTAGAGATGTGGTCAAGGGTTTGGCAGTTGAAATTCAATGCCAAAATGTGCAAGGTAATGCACCTAGGGGACAAGAACCCACAGACAAAGTATTGGATGGAAGGGTAGAGACTTAGCACCACAGTTGAGGAATGGGTCCTGGGAGTTATTATCAGCAGCTCACGTAAGCAATCATACCAATGCAGCAAGCCCTTGAACAAAGCTAATAGGACACTGGGATGTATTGGGAGGAGTATTGCTAGCAGAAGAAAAGAGGTAATACCTCATAATACTTCCCCTCTATAGATCCCTGGTGAGATCTCACCTGAAGTACTGTGCCCAGTTCTGGAGTATTCACCTCAGAAAGGATAAGTACAGTCTGGAGACAGTGCAGCACAGAGTAACAAAAATGATTCGGGGCAGCAGGGAAGATCCTATGAAAAGAGTCTCAAGGCACTAAACATGTACTCACTGGAGATACAAAGGGAGAGGGGAGATAGGAACTGAGATGTTTGAGTTCCTTAAAGGAATTAACAATGTGAAGTACCAACTATTGAGTCTGAACACTAACTTGCAGTTTCATGGACATGAGTAGAAAATAAGAGGACAGAGGTTCAGGAGGGATGTGAGGAAGTACTGCTTTATGGAAAAGGTGGTGAAACCATGAAACAGTATGTCATTGGAGGTGGTGCATGCCAAAACAGGGGATTCAAGCAGGGCTGGGATAGAATGAAGGGTATAGTGGTTGCTTGGAGTGACAGAATCAAGGATAGTTTGGGAGTGGACAGGGAGGGTTAGTGCCCTAGAGGAACAATAGGTTCCAGGGCTTATAGGGAACATGGGCAGGCTGGGTGGATCACTGGTCTTCTGCCATCATTGTTTATATTTCTAGCCTTATGCAGATACTGCAGAAGGCAACAGTTGGTGGCATGTGCCACTACACAGCATGACGGACCTTGCTAGTGGATTGCACATCTTATTTTTGTGCTCCTATTTCACACTGTTTTCTCTCTAGCCTCAATGCCATTTTAGCTGTAGTCTGCTAATTACGTCCATTCCTCACTCTCCATCATGCACTTCAACTCATTTAATGGCTCTGCACTGAGCTTGTCCATCGTGAAGGACTACTATACTACCAGTGTAACTTGATATATGTTTCTAGTACTGTCTAACACATTGTTTATTGCAACCTGAGTCTTGTTCAAACTAAGGTGTAATCTACAAAGCCCTACGTGCCCCTATGAAGGTGCTTAGGGTGGGCCAGGATGAGCAGAGGTTACTCTCTGCAGGAGCAGAGGCCTCCACGTGTCCCCATATGGTACAGCAACAGCTGCAATGTGTGGTCCAACTCAATCTGAAGTGCAGTGTGGGTTCTTGGGATTGGAAAGCAAGGGTGACATGCTGACATTCTGCTGTAAACCTCAGCATGAGATGCACAATTCTGATGCAGAGGAGAGGGAGTGAATGCTGTGTAAGGGGTATTGCATGTTCACAAATTTAAGCCACAAAGTTAAGTGCGAGACCATACAAAAATCTTTTAATTCTTGTTGTTGCTTTGAAAATAAATGCTGATCCTATGCTGCATACTTATCACATCCAGCCATTTAACTGTGCTTATGGATTCGCGACCCCATCTAGTTTCTTATGTGTCCACCCATTCAACTTAAACTTCTTGTTTATCTACTCCCCTCTACCCCTTCTTCACCTTTGTGCTGTCCAAGTCCTTTTAAGTGTTTGTTTCAGTTGATTTATATGGAGGAGTACACTGAGAGTTAACAATTTATTTACTAGCCCTTGGAGTCAACTGACAGCAGTGTCTGTGCAGAACACACATCACAACACATTTATTTATTTTTATTGATTTACTATCTTCCAATACTTTTGCAGGCAAGAGATATAGGTGCTGCTAGAGGGCAGACCCAAATGTTTGCAATGCTACTGAGGTCATAAGCTGAATGGAAGTTTCCTCACCTGGTGAATATAGGAGCACCTTTTATAGCACTCCAGAGTCATCACAAGTGGGTCATAGAGGTGTCCTCTGATAGGCTAATGCACAAACTGAAACTCTGCACAAACTGAAATTTTGAATCTGATCCTGTCTCCACCCCTTCCTGCTGGTTCTTCCTCAATATGAAACTTCCAATGCTATTCCTCCTGAAAACAAGTTGATGAATTTACAAGAGAAAACAAGCATTATGGAATAAAACAGAATCCCTCCACAGAAAAGTAAAGATGGGTTCATTTGACTTTATTGTCAGCACCACTAAGGCACTTTGTGAACATAGAAACACCTTACTGAATAGAGATAAAACATATTAGAACTGCAGGAGACTGCATCGATAACTATTCTATTATAATGTAAATACATGAAATACATATTGATCAAGCCATCACATTTAATGGGATCAAAATGCACACAGCTCAAAAGCTATATTCCTCATTGCTGGGAGGGATGTGGAGTGCTGTAAAAGATGCTTCTAAAATCACCTCCACCAAAGGACTAAACTTTAATTATTTATCACACCTTTTATGGCACTCTGAGGCCATCACAAGCTGGTGATCTAAGCAGATGTGACAGAAGAAAATTGGGTGGAATGATGAGGAAGTGGCTTAAGAATTGACAGTAGCACCATACAACCAAATTTTGCTTTGTCATAGTCCTAGGTATTGACCCTATAGTTTAGAGAACATGTGCACAGATGGCCAGGTGGCCCCAAACAGATGTTTGCAAATGAGGCTGAATATCTTTCCCCCACAGGAGGTGACCACTGCTCTGGAGTGCCTTCACTGGGGGGAAAGCAGGGTCGATGCTTTGTAGACCTTTGAAATGGCTGATTTCAGCCATCTGGCAATGGTAAACCTTGAACTGGGGAGTCCCTGCTTAGGATCACGGAACAGGAGGCATAGCTTCTCAGTTTTTCTGAAGAAGACTGTTCTATGCAGACAAATCTTAACAGGCCTAATGACATCCAGGCTCAGGAGTGCATCCCTGTGAGGATCGCTTGGTCTTGGATCAAAGATGATAAGTGAAATCTCTTGGGCCAAATGGAAGGGAGAGGACATCTTGGTCAAAATGGAGGGAGCAGTCTTCAGAATTATTTTGTCCTTGTGAAATGTCAGAAAAGGATCACTACAGGATAAAGCCTGTAGCTCGCTCATTCTACAGGCTGAGCAAATGACAATTAGAAATGCAATCTTGAAAGTCAAACAATGCAATGAGACTGAATCTAGAGGCTCAAATATCATTCTGCTTAAGGTGTCAAGTACAACATTCAGCTGCCATCATGCTAAGGTTGTTTTCTTTCGGGATCTAATATTGTCAGTGGCTTTGAAGAGAGTTAGCACCTGTGGGCCTGCTCCAGGAACAGACCTGTTGATTCTCCCTTGTATTGCCCCAATTGCAGTGGCTTGTACCCGTAAGGATGCTGTGGTCTGTCTTTTGTCCAATCCATCAACTAAACATTCTGATAATGGTGGAATACAGCAGGATGTGGCAGTGATGGATTTGGAGTCACACCATCTAGTGAAAATGGAACAGGGTCTATTGTAGGTGGTGTTTGTCAGTTGTCTGAGATATTGTAGCATTGTATTCACTAAAGGTCCTGACACTAGCAGTCTGTCCCTCTAAGCAGCCATGCCCTCAGTCTGAGGGTGTGCAGTACCGGGTGTAAGATTGGTTCCTCTGACAAGAGATCAGTTTGTGTCAGTAGATGTATTGGTTTGTCTATCAACATCTGTATTATTGATGCATACCACATTCTCCTGGGCCAGTCTGAAGCTACGGGGACCACTGTGCTCCTGGATTCTTGGATTTTTGGAACTACTAGCACTACAAAGGAATTTTTTGTAAAGACATATGCCCTTTTGAATGCCATAGAGTGGACATGACTTCTGCTCCTGCCATTTTGTGCTTTTTGCATCTGTAAGAGAACTTTGTGACCTACCTGTTTGTTCTTGTGTTCATGAGGTCTAGTTGAAAAGGTCCCCGCTGAACCTGAATCTTCTGGAATATTCATTGGTTGAGCTACCACTCCCTGAAGTTGAGTGTCTGCCTGCTGATCCAATCTGCTTGTCAGTTTAGTTCTTCTGCTAGGTGGATTATTGTTGTTGGACTCACTGGGTGAACCTCTGCCCATGTTAAAAGACTGGTTGCCTCTATGGCCATCTGTCTGCTCTTTTTTCCCCACTTGTTTGCTTGAGTATGACATTGTTACTTTGTTGTCTGTGTTCTGATATGACATCTCCTGTCCACAAAAGAATTATTTTACAAATTGGAGGAATGACAGTTTCCTTTGATAGTTCTGCAAGGTTTGGTCCCATTTGTCAATGAGAAATCTTTGTATTCATCTCTTGTGAGGACCTGTGGGGCCAATGTGAGACTGAAGGGAAGGCATTTGTAGTAGAAGGGGATGTTTAGGATGCAAAATCTTAAAAACTTGTGGTGCAAGGATGCATAGGGATGTGGAGATGGCCCTTTTTCAGATCTATGGATGTTTAAAAATTTCCTCTCCTGATTGCCGTTATTGTGGTTCAAGATATCTACATTTTGAACCCCTTGTAATGGACAAACTGATTTATCAATATTACGTCCAGTAGGGGACACAGGTCCCTGGTCTTGTTCGGTACCGGAAAGAAGGTTGAGTAAACTCCTGCCTGTTGCTTGAGCCAAAGCATGGATGTTATGGCGCTGTCTTGTAGAAGGTGGTTCAGCAGTGCTCTTATTTGGGGCAGTGGTGATCTGGTTGAAGAGACATGTGACTGTATGAATCTGTTATTTTTGAGTACTTGATTGAATTCAGTAGCATATGCTTTTGAAATCTCCTCCAATACCCTGTTGCCTTTTAATATTCTGTCCAAGGTTTCAGTGAAAAAAAATGAAGTCTCCCCATCACTATATGACCAGGGTCCTGAGTCCTCATTGTCCCATGCCTGGAATCCTTTGTTGTCATTACTGGGTCAGAATCTGCCCCTGTTTCTGGTTCTGCCCCCCAGTTTTTGTTGTCTATAAAATCTCCTTTTTGACTGAAAAAATTGGATTCAATATGGCCCTCGCTGTGGGCAAGTAGAAAATGTCCATCACCTGACAGACCTCAACATTTCTGCTCAGAGGAAGGGAAACTCAGAATGGTGTCTGCCAAGCAAAATCAAATCCAAAGCACAAAAGCACAGGCCCTGCAACATGACTGCAAAAGTAGCACAGTATTGCAAGGTCTCAAGGCACTGCAAAAGGCCGCCACAGAGAAACTCATGGACCATAAGATGGCAACCAAGATCTTAGGCCTAAGAGATCTCAGTTCCAGAGCAAATAGCAGAGGCTAAAGAGTGTTGCCTCACTCAAGATGGCCTCTAAAATTGGACATTTTGCAGAATCTCAGCATCATCAATCCAAGCATGATCAAGACCTTACATCCCACAAGATGAGTCCCAAATACACAAAACTGAGCCCAAAACAAAACACAGAGGCAAAAAGGCAACTGAAGGGAAAAGGAGCACAAACAGGGACTGCCTCTGAAACCAGACTCCCGTCATGGCTCGCAATGAACAAGCATGCAGTGTCCAGCTTCCAGCTCGCATCTTCAGCGTCACCCCTTGGCACCAGCCAATCACTGAGCTAACCCAAAAGAACAGTGTAAATCAAGACAAACAATCAAAAGCACAACTGGGAGTATGCAGGAGCATGCTATAACATTAGCTCTTGAAAATTAAATGAGGAGCTCCTGAGTTGCAGCTTGAAGGGGAACCATCATGGACTCACAACACAGAATCATCTGTCATATGGAAGTATTGGGTGAAAGGATGATCACATCAGGCAAAACACACAAACAAGCAAGCAGGAGAACTGGCATGCATAGAATTACTACAGTAAACCTAAAACTGCCCCTAAAAGACATGATGCACCCAGTAAACTCAGATCAAAGCTCACTGTAAGAAAACAGCTAAACATACTCCTGGCTAAACCAGACACAACAGGGAAATCACAGTTAGGCTTTAGGCAGATGACAAAAAAGTATAGCAGATAAAGGAAAGCACTTTACATAAGCCAGCAACACTGACAGAGACAAGACTGGACCACACCCTGAAGGTCTCAGGGAAGGGGATCTATGCACCAATGGAAAAAAAAACATTAAAAAAGCATAAAATTTGATCCCAAAACATCCAGAAAACAGTCTCAGTCAAAAGCATAATTATGAGCAAATTGTGAAAAAAATAAATAAATAAAAACATACAAGCTGTGAAAAATTTCTCAATAAAATACATATACAGGGAAAAAGACAGCATGCAAGAACAACACACTAGTATCTGTCCCCTAGTAGATTGTGCAATGACTGAGATGCCTGCCAGCAATGCCAACACAAAATAGCTATCTAAGAAGGGCACAGAAAGAGGGGGCAAGGCCAGCAGCTGAGCTGAGAACTGCCTCTTTGTGTGGCTCTGTAGGCAGAAGCAGTTTTTTATATAAAAATACCTCTCTGCAGTTACACTTCAAATTTTCAATAGCATCAATTGACAGAACAGCTCTTTTGCCATCAGAAGATATAAAAAATTTGCCAGTAGTGAGCCTCTGACCGAAGCTATGGTGCGAGGAATCAAAGCGGCAAACAGCATGGAGGGAGCCCATCTGAAGGAGATGAAGGTGGTCAGAAGCAAAGACCAAAAGCCTGGCGCAGGGGAAGAAGATGCGGCCCAGCCTTTCATTGCAGAACTGCTTCAAGCAATTCAGGGAATGGACTGCAAAATGGAAAATTTAATTTTGAATTGAAGCAGCTCAATACCAAGGTGGGAACTCTGGTGAAGGACATGAAAGGGATGACCAAAATGACTGATAATACCCTAGCAGTAGCATCAGGGTTGACTAAGGAGAATAGCCTGCTACGACGGTGACTGGAAAATTTGGAAAACATTGTCCAATCCAAACACATTTGGGTTCTGGGTCTGCTAGAGGACACGGAGGGAGAGAATCCAAACATCTTTATGAAAGACTGGCTCAAACAACTCCTAAATCTTGAACATGACTTCGACATATTAAAATTATATCGCATCTCATCACGTGGAGGTTGGCCTCAGGCAGCAACATGAGATCCTATTCCCTGGACCATCTAACTGGAACTTTGCACATCAGCTGAGAGGGACTTAATCCTCCAGAGTGCCAAAAACCTCAGTCCACTTCACTAGCTGGACACAAGGGTGCACCTATTCCAGGAATTAAGCTATGCCAACAGGATGCAGAGGAAGAGCTTTGACAGTATTCGGGCTCACCTCTGTGCACTCAGGGTACACCGTGTTCTATTGATGCCTGTAATTTACAGATCCTATATGGAGGTAAGGCATTTAAATAATCTTACACCATGGAGGCCTCCAAGCTACTCGTTAAGATAAAGAGTCAGTTTTTGAAATAAAAGAGGAGGGGGAACTGTGGTCTACAGGCAGACCAATCTAAATCAATTACATACTGAGTACAAAGCACAAATCTCTGGATTGTAAAAAGTAGCCTCGGATCTGAGACTACCCTATAGCAAGCCTACAGCAATGCCCACTAGGATGAAGCCCAACTCTGCAGAATTCTGCAGTAGAGTTACTGCTGCAAACAATGCAGTTTAAATGGGTGTTAATCCCTTTTGTCATGCAGGAAACCTGCGACATTGCACTTCATTCTGGCAGGCTCCACTGTATATTGATAATGGGTTGTTATTTTCCCCTAAGGGTGATATGAATAATTTTTCTAACCTGCAGTATTTTTTGTATCAATATTGATCCAGTCATGAAATCCTATTGATGGTGATTTCAATATAGACTGGCCCTCAATCCTGTTGAACAACAAACTGCTTGATTTATCCATAGGAATGTGGCTTGTTCAGTTAATTCTCCCAGTACAGTAAATTCAAGGGACATAAACCTTTCCACAAAACTGAACTTAATCTTAACTATGGATCCTGAAAATTAAAATTAGAGTGAAGTTCTTCCGGATCCCTTTAGCGACCATCAGGTCACATTTTGTATCTGGAAAAGGGATTAAAACATGGGAAAATTTCATTTAAGGGAATATTGTTCATTGAAAAATTTTGATTATGCAAAGTTTATGATTGACTTAGAGGGAAGAAATTGGGATAAGCTGTCCCTTATCCCAGATGTAGACAGTGCATGGAGCTATTTCCACAGATAATTTTTATTTGTATGTATTCAACATGCTCTCATTTGCACAAAAAAGGGAAATACAACAATGCACCATGGTATACAGGGATCCTGAGTCTACAACATAAAAATAGGGATAAATCCTGGAGATAAACAGAAAGATTAAATACAAAATCATCTTAGAATAAATATCGTCAACTTAGAAATCAGTATCTCAGAGAAATAAAGAAAGCTAAAGCTGCTAATTTTAATGAACATTTCAGTGCAGGAAAAGCTTCTGACACACGCAGGTTTTAGAAATTGTTTTGCAACTTAAAAGGACAAAAATCCTACGAATTGCCAAATTCTTTCAAAATTGATGGAAAAATGACTCTAATTTCAAACTATGCAGCAAGCAGATTTAATACATTTTTTATCACTATGGGCACACCTGTAGCAAATATGACTAATTCAAAGACTATGAAGCAAACTTAGATCATTTTTCAGAAAGGCTAGGGCGAGTTAAATTTTTTTGACTTAGTTAATTCAAACTTGATTTTAAAAGAGCTATTGAAATTGGATGAGAAGAAAGCAATCAGATTAGATAATACAACAACATATTTTCTCAAATTAGCTTCTCCTGTAATAGCTCATATTTTAGTTAACATTTTTAATTTACCCTTGATTACTGATTCAAATCTCAAAGAATGGAAACAATCTAATGTGGTCACAATATACAAAACTGGCCCAAAAGAACACATCTGTAACTATAGACTAATATCCCTCCTCCCAGTTAAATTAAAATTTTTTGAAAAGTTCATTGTAAATCAATGTATAAACTTTCTGGAAATACAATATATATATATATAATCCAAACCAATCAGGTTTTCGTGTAGGACACAGCACATCTACTGCCATGGTTAAGGTAACAACAGATATTTAACTGTCCATGGATAAAGGCTTCTTGGTCAAGGAGTTATTTGTAGATCTGTCTAAGGCATTCAATACCTTAGACCAAAATATTTTAATAAATAAATTTGAGAAGCATAACCTCAACTAAGTGGCCTTAAACTGGTTCAGAGAATATTTACTGGGGAGAATACTAATTGTCTCACTGGGGAACTTCAGATCTTAGCCTGATTATATTAAAATATTGTAAACATTGTTCTTTTGCTAATTGCAAGTATTGTCTATTCTTGTTTGTAAATATTGTTCTGATTTGCTACAATTTGCCTCCCATTACCCCTTCCCCAACAGGACACATCTGAAAATAAGCTGCTACTCAGCTCAGTATGTCTTTTCTGGAGAAACATTTTGAAATACTGTAAATAAATAAAACAGGAGTCCTCCATGGGACAGTGTTGGGGCTGATTTTGTTTAGTCTGTATATGGATAGAATTGAGCCTCTTATAATGGAGGCCCAGCACCATCTGTATGCAGACAACATAGTTTTATACTTAGAAGGTAAATCAACAGTAGAAATTCAGGTCAAATTACAAAAGGACTTTGACAGACTGCAAGTTTATTTTATAGCATGTAAGTTAGTGCTGAATGACACAAAATCTCAGGTAATGATTTTTGGCAACAAACAAAATAAAATCAATCAAACATTACATATCACAACCAAAACAGACTCAATTATAAAACAAGTAAACTCCTATAAATATCTAGGAGTCTGGTTGGGCTCCCAGTGCAAATGGGATGTGCACATAGATTGTTTGATTAAAAAATTGGTATCCTGTGAGCGTGGTAATCCACAAGTGGATGCCTACCAAAATTACGACCCACTTGCAGAGACTGCACCAACAGCGAGGGCATAGGAAGGGTGACTGGATAGGGAGGGTTCATGAAAGGTGACAGGATATCATGCATGTATACGTGCATGAGGAGAAGCGAGCACACCAAGCGAGGGGTGGGAGGATAAGTGAGGGGTGGTGCGAGGATGCACCCCGACATACCCCAGAGTTGAGAATCTATAGTAGGAGGGTGTGGAAAAGCCCTCACATAAAAGAAAAAATTCTGAGTTTTATGCATCGCTGTCACTGGGGCTGGAGTTGCACGACGCAAAAATTGAATTTTGGCTATGTACGCTGACCATAAGGATGATCGCCATTCGGCAATCACCCTTATGACATAGAACTCAAAAATTAAATGCTAGGTTAGGTGCTCTCTATAGAGTTAGGATATGTATCCCTATGGATGCCAGAAAGCAAATTGTTACTACTGTGGGGATTCATCTTTTTGACTATGGGGATGTGATTGGGGGGGATCTGAAAGGGAACTGGACAAGCTGAATGTGGCCTATAATGGATTTGCCTGTTTCATCCTGAATGCCCTTTGGCTAACTCACCATTGCCTCTTTTATTGATCTTTGAGATGGTTAAGTTTAACTGAATGTAGAAAATTGCATATACTATACTTAACTTACCAAAACCTTTCACAAAAAAACTCCACCTGAGCTGTCCCAGTGGCATGGAGGGCTGAGGCATTGGTGCCTTATCTCCTGCAATGCTGGCAACCCATGTTCACTGTGCAAGTGGTCCACCAGGGATCAGCTGGGGAGGGAGAGGATTGAGCATCCAGAGGACAGCTCTCCTCTCCCGGGAAGGGTGAACTGGTATTCCTGCGAAATGACTGCCTCTAGGTGGAGGCCTGGGAACAAAACAGGTCAGGGGCACCAGAGGAAGGGAGGGTGCTGTGAGACAGTGCAGCGCTCACATGCCTCCACACGTGCACACTGATGCATATGCCTCAGCAATGGAAGGGGAGCCAATCAGGAACACAGAAAATGGGGGATGTGTTTGGCAGGCTCTGTGTAGCCCAGACTGCACTCTCAACCTCAAGCTCAGCCCGCAACAACCAGATTTGTATGTACCAGAAGGGGAGGATTGTCCCCTCCCGGCCCCACGATGGAGGAGAAATCCATGGGGGACTCACCGGAGGAGGGAGTTAGAAGAGAGCAATGCAGCCAGTGGCAGAAGGAGAGCCCTTTGAGGGGAAAGCCGAAATTGCCTGCCAAGCCAGCTTCAAGGGAGAGAGAGACAGAATAAGAAAAAAAAACTCCACCTTACTTAACTAATTTATTCCAAATTTGTACTGTAAGAAATGGCTTAAGGACAGCTGGCAATTTGGAATTTAAAGTTCCAGTATTGAAAATGTTCGAAGGAAGGAAATTTGACTATTGTCAATCTTGGATCTAGAGCTTGAAATGAACAAAAGGGGAAAGTTTAATGGAATTTGATAAAAATCTGAACTACAAGTGAGTCCTCATTACCAAAAAGCTGTTAGGTTTACAATGAAGAAGGTTAACTAGGCTACTTTTTACAAAATAACCATAGTCTTAAAGTTCATCTTAGTACTTTTACTGCAACAATTTGTACTTTTGTTATATACTACATAATTGTGCTGTTTAATTAAATCAAGTTTAAAATAAATGGTTTGATAATGTTGTGTGCAATGTTATGAAACTGATGTATATGATTGTATGAATGATGGACCCCACTGTAAATGAGCCTCGAGTCAATTGAGCTATCCTTTTCTTGATTCTATGAATAAGTGATTACTGAAGTTTTCAACTCAGAGTGATAACTATGATACTGATGGAGAAGAGAAAGCTTAAATCTCACAAGGGGACTAAGGATGCTGCAGATGGGTAAGGAGTTGGGTGCTGAGAGGCTTGTGTTTGGGACATTTCTATTGCTGCATGTAGGCTCAGTTTGTAACCTGTTGCCATGAACTTTATGGGTTTCATGTATTTAAGGGTATTCCTTTTTGTCTAGGACTGTTGCCAGCTTTGTGAAGATGTCAAGATGGGGCAAAGTGGTGCAAAAGGACTGCCTCTGATGTATCCCCCTTCCTCTGTCTCCTTCACCTTGGACTCACCTTTTTTGCCTTAAATCCATTACCAAAGGTGACCCATGCATTTCTACTTTGATTTTCTTGGACTCAGACTGCTTTATTGGGTTTCAGTTTCCGGTCCTTGGATGGTATACTGTATAATGGGTTTCTCTCATTATTCCTCTGTTCTTTTTCAGAGAGTTCTGTAAATTTGATTGTTATTTACCATGTTGCTAAAAACATGTTCTGATTCAATTATATAAACTTAGACAAGTTTCTTTTATTAACATAAATCATTATTAACTGCAGTCTGTTTGGTCAGTGCAGGAGGATACTGATTATTTACTTCTTAATTCTGAAGCATATGGGGTGGGATGATTAACCCTTTGATATGGTGCAAGATATTGCCTGGACATTTCTAATGTCCCTGCTCATGGCTACAAGAGCCATTATTGGACAGTTCAAATGTTTTGGCCATTAATGTTGACCTGGATAGTAGACCCAGACTTGATTACTGCACCTTAATTGTTGGAAAGATATGCAAACCCTGCACGTGTTGTATCGCAGTACAGGGGTGCTTTAAGTCCATTACTGTAAAAATGCTGTGCTTGTTCTTTGCAAGTTTGTACTTCTGCTGTGCCAGCCTGTTGGCAATTACATGTAATGTAAATTTTCATAAAATTAATAAAATATAAGTAAAAAACAAACAAACAAAAAAGATGGCTCCTTAGTATGATCCAAACCAAGGAAGATAGCAGTCTCACAAAATGGCCACCATGATCCCGAGCTATTATGAGATCTCAGGACCTAGATAGTGACACTCAGTGTTATTGTTTTTTAAGCACCATGTTGAAAGTCAATCTGTGTCAGTCCCCAACAAGCTGACAGCCTAGATCTTGAGCATCATGAGATCTCAGCCAGACTAAGTAATCTTCAACAAGGGTAAGTTCCCCCACATGAACCAGAGCTTTCAAAATGATTGCCAGGATCTTATGGATTCTAACTTTGCAGCAGGGAAAGATGGTCATGTTGGCAGTCACTTGGCCCCAAGCAAGATGGCTGACCCGCAAAATGAAAGGAAAACCTGTAGAGTGTAATATTGCTGTGAATCACTGCTCCATCTAGTTCAGTGGGTGGCTTCAGCATGCTAATGTGAGTGCTCAGGGGCAGCTAGGAATGCAGGCTCTGTAGTATTGCCATGCCTGCAAAATGGAGCGGCGTGCATATAACAGCATCCAGAACTCCTTAGCATCTTCCAGAGGTGTCAGGCATAGGAAGACTGATAAAAACCTCCTGGAAGTAGACAACTTCTCTACCGAACTTATATCAGACCCATTTCAATTTCCTTTCTGGAATCCCTACCTCAAAAAAGAAATCAACCTAACTGAACGAGTACAACACAGAGTGGCTAAACTAATTTCTTGTTTAAAACATCTACCATACAGTGTTAGACTCCAGAGAACTGGATTGGTTACCTTGAAAGACAGAAGAAAAAGAATGAACTTCTACTACTTTTCAGAATACTCATTAACCCTACACTAAAAAATGAATGTGGATTGGTTTTCACAAAGCACAATGTGAACCTTAGAAGCCATAATCTACAATTATATATACCCATTGTCAAAACCAAGAAAAGGGATCACTTTTTCACCATATGTGCAGCCAAGCAATGGAATTTGCTACCTCAGCACATGGTTGAAGCACCAGCATTCAACACTTTGAAAAATAAACTTAATAAGTATCTCAATCAGATAGTGGTCATAACTGATATACCCACATGGATGTGGGAGACAACCACGATGGACTCTGGCCATCTATTGTCTCATAAACTGAGTAACCTAGTAAGACCATCTGACTGACTGCTATTCAACAAGTCAGTAACAGGCAGACTTCTTAGCCAGGATAAGATGCTAGGCTAACCACACCAACATTCCTGTTTTTTTTCCAAGTGAAGAAGGGTAGAATCAGAGTTTGGGGGGTAGTCAAACATACAACCGCCATTTAGAAAACAGAGGCACAGCTTGCACAAATCCCACCACTCTAGGCTGGGAAAACAAAACTGAAAGCACACAGCATTAATGGTAATCACTGGAGACACAGCTTATCAAAAAATGCACAATACCAGGGACTTCTGGTGATGTCACCAAGTTGCATAGCCACCTAGAGACCGAGCTCTGTCTCTCCTCACAAATTTCACCCATTACAGCACAGATACTTACAGCATAAATCTGTGATTTTACCAGATGGAGAGAAACTCAAGAAATGGTCTGCTTAAATGAATCAAAGCCAGCCTCCCTGGCAGAGGATGGAGATGGATGCCCACCTGAACACTTAGACTCCGAGCTGTCCCATGTCTCAGAGACAGCCTAAGCCACATTAGCCTCTCCACAGAAAACTAAGTGGACTTCCAGAAAGAAGGTTACATTATAAACTGTGTACAGAGATCCTTGCATTTATAGCTGACATAAAAGAGGCAGTGAAAGAATTGAGAAGAGATGTGGCAAATATAGAGCAGTGGATGGTCGATTTGGAGCACCAAGCAACTGTCAATGAAAATAGGGTTGATGACATGGAATCCTCCATTATAGAAATCCTGGACACCCAGACATATATTCAAGCTTGCAAGGAGATTCAGAGAACCAGGCATGGCATAAGAATATCCTCCTTATGGCTTACTTGAGGGGTTCAAAGGTTCAAATTGCTGACTTTCCCAGACACATTTTTCTGAATAACTCTTGATCTGTATATTGGCTTCCCAGTAGATAATTGAGCATACACGTCATGCCCTCAGGTCCAAACTATCCACTCTGGATGTTTGTGAATATTTAATCATGGCAAGGTTCCTCATCTACACAACTAACTTCTACAACTTGCCTGGAGTTAAAAAACTGTGCATTTTGGACAAAACCAGATATTTTTTGAAAATTACTATCACCTGATGCAATGATGTTGTGGAGAGAGTATGTGCCCATTTTACCAGTACCACGTCAATAACAACTGCTCTTCTGTACTCCCTATCCTGCTCAGCTTATAGTTAGTGGTAGGTGAAGTGGCTAAAATTCGCTCCACAAAGTGGTTTGAGGAGTAATGCGGATCCGCAAAGTAATCCACAAAGCGAATCGGAGTACTTCACATCATAATGAGGAACGCGAAGTCCATTGAAACCAATGACTTTGCATTATTCCGCCTTCCCCAAAACACTTCTCCACCAATTTTGAGGCAAAGTACATTGATATCAATGCACTTTGCACCACTTCACCTTGTAATTGAGCTCCAAAGTGAATTCTGCAGTGATTCATGGGATTGCAGGTCACATGGGCTCTAGACTGTTCTGCACAGCCTCAGTTCTGGGTAGTGTATGTGTGTATAGTGATAGTTTGCTCTCAGAGCTCTGCAATTCTCAATAGAGTTTGGCAGACACTCAGAATATACACTGAATAAAACCAAAACTGAAGTCTTATCCTTTTATTACTCTCCCTCCCAAAGAGTTACAGAATTTCTCCCGCTGAACTGGTCAGCGCTTAAAATGTCTTATTTGGGTGCCTGTTTAACTAAGCATAATTCCCATCTTTTTAAGGCTAATTATGTCCCGCTCTTTAGCCAGGTAAAGAAGGACCTGGATAGGTGGTCACTCATAAATCTCCCAATATATCTAAGAATACAGACTGTAACTATGAACATTCTTCCCAGATACCTATATCTTTTCCAATGTCTCCCAACTTATATAACTAAAACACAGTTCCATGACTGGCAAAAGGTAATCTTAAAGTTTATCTGGAACAATAGGAGACCTAGAATAAATGCCCAGATACTCCAGCTCAATAGGGCAAGGGGGGGGGCAGGGCCCTTCCTGATCTCGAGGACTATTACCTACATAGATACATAGACAGTGTCGGCAGATAAGGGCCTATGGCCCACCTAGTCTGCCCATTTGAGCTTGTAAGTTCAGTTTGTTTTCCTAGAAGTCTGTTTCCCCTTACCCCTGCCCTCTAGAATTCCTTTATGTCTATCCCATGCATTCTTAAATCCTGTGATTGTTTCAGCCCCCACCACTTCCTCTGGCAGGGTGTTCCACTTGTCCACCACCCGTTCTGTGAAGAAATTCTTTCTCATGTTTCCTCTGAATCGTCCTCCCTCCAACTTCATCCCATGCCCTCTAGTCCTGAAACATCTTTTTCGCTTAAAAATAGTGTTTTCCTGCACCCTGTTCCTCCCTGTAAGATACTTGTGTGTCTCTATCATATCCCCTCTCTCCCTCCTCTCCTCCAGGGAGTACATGTTCAGTTCCTTCAACCTGCCTTCATAGGACATGTGATGCAACCCATGCACCATCTTTGTTGCCCTCCTCTGAACCTTCTCTACCCTGTCTATGTCCTTACGAGGTATGGTCTCCAGAACTGTACACTGTACTCCAGGTGGGGGCCTCACTAGTGTCTTGTTTAGCGGAATTATGACCTCCCTTTCCTGCTGGTGATGCCCTGCCTCTACATCCCAGCATCCTATTTGCTTTACCTGATGCCTTGTCACACTGTTTCTCACCTTGAGGTCATCAGAGATGACAACCCCAAGATCCCTTTCCTGCTTGGTGCATGCTATATCCTCACCCCCAACTGATATATTGTGCCAGGGTTTTTGTGCCCCATATGCATTATCTTGCACTTCTTTGCATTGAATTTCAACTCACAAACCCTTGACCATTCTTCAAGTTTCTGCAGGTCCTTCTCATTCTGTCTACACCCTCTGGTGTGTCTACTCTGTTACAGAGCTTTGTGTCATCAGTGAACAGTGAAATTCTGCCTTCTAGATCCTGTGCAATGTCACTGATGAAGATGTTGAATAGGACCGGTCCCAGCACTGATCCCTGTGGTACCCCACTGGTTACTCTTCCTCTGTGGAGTGACAGCCACTCCACCCTCTGTGTCCTGCCACCCAGCCAGTTACCTACCCACCACACTACTGTCCTGCCCACCCATATTCCCAGTTTGTGTAATAGTCTTCTATGTGGCACAGTGTCAAAGGCCTTGCTGAAGTCCAGATAGGCCATGTCCACTGCTCCCTGATCCACCTCCTAGTCACCCAGTCAAAAAATTCAATGAGGTTGGTCTGACATGACCTCCCCTGGTGAAACCATGCTGCCTTGGGTCCTGTAGTCCATTGACAACCAGATGTTCCACCAATCTCTTCTTCAGTAGTGCTTCCATGATCTTTCCCACTACCGAGGTGAGGCTGACTGGTCTATAGTTCCCTGCTTCCTCTTTGTTCCCACCTTTGTATAAGGGACTACATCTGCTGTCCTCCAGTCTTTGGGTACCTCCCTGTTTCCAGTGATTGGCTGAACAGGATAGCCAGAGGTTCAGCCACCACCTCTTAGTTCTTTGAGGACCCTGGGGTGACCCATCTGGCCCCATTGCTTTATCAGCTCTTATTACTTCCAGTTCCTTCAGGACCCTTTCTGTGTAAAGGGACTTGTGTCCATTTCTGCACCATTCTCACCCCTTGTACTCCTCTCAGACCCATTACCCTCTTCCTTAGTAAAGACTGAGCAGAAATACCTGTTCAATATGTCAGCTTTATTGTTGTCATTCTCCACGCGCTCCCCATCCTCCCCTTCAGTCTCACTATCCCTCCCTTTGTCTTTCTTTTTCACTTATGTACTGTAAAGGTTTGTCCCTTTACCCACTGATTTTGCAATGTGTTCTTCTGTCTGAGCTTTGGCTTCCTTACTGACTCCCTGCCTCCCTTTGTTTCTCCTGGTACTTCTCCCTATCCCCTTCTGCCTGTGTCTTTTGTATTGCCTGAATGCAATCTGTTTGGCTTTCTTCTTTTCTACCTCTTTGGAAAACCATAATGGTCTCTCTTCCTTTTCCTCTTGCTAACCTGCTTAATGCATAATTCTGTTGTTCTTATAATCCCATTTTAAATACTGCCCACTGTTCCTCAACCCCTGATTCCTGTCCCATTCCCCTTAATGCCTCTTTCAAGTATCTCCCCATTTTCCCAAAGTCTGCCCCCTAAAATCCAGGATACGTGTTTTTGTGTGGTTTAGTTCTGCTCTTTCTGTGATTTCAAACCACAATGACTGGTGGTCACTGTTACCCAGGTGCTCCCCCACTGTTACCCCCATCACACTGTCCCTGTTTGTGAGCACAAGGTCCAGTATTGCCTTCTGCCGAGTTGGTTCCATGACCAGTTGCTTGAGGAAGACACCCTGAAGGAGTCCAGGATAAATCTGCTTCTAGTTGATGCTATGCTGGGATGTTCCAGTCCACGTCTGGTATATTGAAGTCTCCAACCAGTACTACCTCACCCTTGTCTGCCATCCTTTGGATGGCTAGCATCAACTCCCTATCTGTTTCTTCCTCCTGGGCTGGTGGTCTATAGACCACACCTGTGCGGATGGCTGGCCCCATTTCCTTTCCAGCTTAACCCACAGTATCTCTCCCATTTTGTTCCTCCTGGATCTGTGTGGCCCTTATGTCATTTTTCACAGTGCCACCTCCTCCTCCTTCCTGCCTGCTCTGTCTCTTCTGAATATGTTGTAGCCAGGTATGGCCATCTCCCAGTCATGGTTATCATTACACCAGGTTTCAGTGATGGCCACAATGTCCAGATCTAACTGTACCATGACAGCCTCCAGATCTTCCATCTTGTTGCTAAGGCTCCTGGCATTTGCACACATGGCTTTTCATGATTTGACCTCTCTAGACTGCTTCACTGTTCTACTCCAGCCCCTTCCTTGGTTGTCATTTATCCCTGGTTCTCCTTGCTGTTTGCCCTTCTGCTGAATTTTGCCCTTTCTGCTTATCCACCTTTTGGACACTAATCTCCATCTTTTGCACACTGCTTTGCAGAGATAGCCACTCCTCTGGTTCACTGGACTTCACTACTAGCTGTGGGGGTGAGCAAGTGGGCCGTCCTTGCTGGTCTGCCACCCCTTTGCTAGTTTAAATGCTTGTCAGTAGCAGCATTTAAACTTATCATTGAGTGCTTGATTCCCTCCAGGATGGATGCAGGCCGCCAGGCTTGAACAAACTCCATCCCTCCAGGTGGGTCCCCAGTCACCAATGAATCCAAACCTTCCTCACAGCACCAGTTCTTCAACCATGAGTTAAAGTTCCTGGTGCATGCACTCCTATGCTCTCCTTGCCTCTCCAGGTAGTACTTGAGAAGTGACAGAAGTAGCTACTTGCTTGGGACCTCCCAGTTTCCTAAACTCTTCCTGAACTTCCTTTGGCTCCCCATTTGCCAAGTCATTAGTACCTAGGTGGATAATGACATCCAGCTCACCCTTCCGTCTTGCCTTCCCAGTGATCCCCAGTATCTTCTTTCCATCCCTCCATGCCGTGGCACCTGGTAGGCACCTCACCTCCCTGTCCTCCCCCTCCTGTGTTCCTAGCTGGATCCCTCTTACAATGGAGTCCCCCACCAGGATTCGCTTCCTCCTCCTCTGGGGTCCACTGCTTTCCCCAATGAGGTCACCTCCTTGCCTAACCTCCACATCCTTTCCTTCCACTTCCTGGGTACCTCTATTTGGTTGTCCTCATTTGCCAGTGTGGCATATGAGTTCTTGAGAGGAATAGGATCTGGGATGTGCTCTGCCTGACTGCTCTAACCCTCCTGGGCCCACTGTCATCCAAGTGCTCCTCGCTCGGCATCCTTTGAGGCAGCTGCATTGGACTGGGTGGTCCCTGGATAGGGGTGATGGTACTCCTGACCCAGTTTACTTCCGCCTGAGTCTGGCTACCTCATCCCACAGTCCAGAGAGATGCATGCAGATAGGGCAGCACCTCAGTGTCCAGAAGGTCTGCCTGAATATGGCTGCCCCACAGCCACTGCATTGAACCACTCCCCACATTATACTGCAATATACCTGGCTACGCAGATCAAAAGGGCACTCCAGTGGTTTGTCCCTACCTACAAAGCCAATTGGAAAGACATGGAGAAATCGGAGGAGGAGAGTGGACCCCCATTGGGGGCTCACTTCATTCAGGCGAAGACCTCTGGGGACTGCCCCCCTCCACTTCTGGTGACAGTGAGGGACACCATAAGGGCAACACATAGAGCCTGGCAGAAATATAAAATAAAATCCTCCCTGTGACCACTTTACAGGCCCCCGTGGGGCTGTAAATCTTAATTTTTTTAAGAGTTCAGCAGCACTGCAGCAATCAACCTGCCAGCTGCCTGCAAATTCTCCAAACCAGCCATAGAAAACTGCTGGTGCACGGTGTTGAGGAGAGACCCGAAGGAGAAGGAGGATTACACACCCACCCAGAGATAGACTAGTGCCTAGCCACGCTTCCCTTTTTTAGGTATGTACATGTAAATACTACTGTCAGTAGTCTACTGATATAAGAGATTGGCTAGGAGATGAGATGGTCTGGACTGGAATGGACCATAATTTGAACTGAAAAATAAATGGTTTGAATAGCCTTTAGTCTCAGTTTCCGACTCTGACAACAACATACACATGATGACAGTCAATAACTGAGCAACTGTGTCATCATGTGTATCTGTTATCGGAGGCTCTATTCTGAACATTTATTTCAGTCCAAATTATTGTCAGTTACAGCTACATATATAGTAGTATACCCTGTATTTTATTAATGGGAGTCGAGAGGAGACTGCATAGACAGAGAGCAGCAGAGCTAGAAAAATTAGTGACAGCTGGAGGAACACTTTTTGCAAGTATAGTATAAATATAAATGTATTTATAAATTAGTGTTGCTTGCCTTTTAGGTTACTAGCCTATATGTCGGGGGGCACTAGCCTGGGGGGCACACGTGGGTCCCTCTGTCTGTGGGCCCCAGTCATTGAGCTTGTTGGAGGCCCCAAAGTCCTAAAGCCAGCCCTGCCCAAGGCATCCCCCCCAGGACTCTACTGACCAGATCCTATAAATCCCTGGACCTTGCAGCACTCCAACATGCTCTGGTAAACACTGACTGGTCCTACATCCCCCTGGCTACCTGTATTGACTCCATTCTGGAGTACTTTAAACCAGGTTTTTTGCAATCTGGAATCTTTTTGCCCCACTCTGGCAAACCTGAGTGCGAGAAGCCCACCTTCCATGGATATCACCAGACATTGTGGCCCTCCTTAGAGCTAGGGATTAGGCATGAAATGCCTTCAAGCGTTATAGCTCACCTGTATTTCAACAAAGGTATAGGGCCCTACATAATGCCTGTACAAGGCAAATCTGCCGGGCAAAGGCCAGCCATTTCAAAGACTCCTTCTGCACCAACTTAAACCACCCAGCTACATTTTGTAAGGTGGCTAACTCATTATTCTCCCCTCCTTCACAGCCTCCCACCCTGGTTCTAAATGCAGGTGACTCCACCGTCACTGACCCACAAGCAGTGGCTACAGAAATCAACACCTTCTTCAAAAACTTCACATAGTCACTGCTGTCCACTCTTCCCCCCTGCCCCACACTCCTCTCTTTCTTCCACCCACCCTATTTTAGACTGTCCCTCTGCCCCCCTTCACCTTCTGTCAGACCTCCCCTGCCAAAGTCTACAATACACTGCTCACCCTAAATCCCACTAAAGGCAAGTGCCCCTCCAGCCTGGAGTCCAAAATGTTATATCTGTTGGCCCCTGCCATCATCACCCCTTTGGCTTCACTCTATTACTTCTCCTTCTCTCTTGCCTCTATCCCTTCAAAATGGAAGCATGCCACAGTCATCCCTCTCCCTAAAGGCAGTGACCTCTCTGCTGCTTGTAACTACTGCCCTCTCTACCTCCTCCCTATCCTGGCAAAGCTCCAGGAACACCTCATCCTCACTCAACTCTCAGCTTTTATAGACTCCTAATCCTTATTCACACCTTACCAGTCTGGTTTTAGGAAGTCCCACTCCACCTCCTCCTCTCTCCTTAGACTCACCAACTCCATCTTCACAGGTATGGATAAGGGCCACATTACCTCAGCCATTTTTATTGACCAGGCAAAGGCCTTCAACACCATCTCTCACCTCCTCCTTCTTTCCAAGCTCTCCCTTGCAGGACTCTCTAGCGTGGCCACCAGCTGGTTCCACTCATATTTGGTAGGCAGATCCCAATCTGTTAGAATTGGTAACTCCACCTATGTCTCTCTCCCTGTTACCTGGTGTTCCCCAAGGCTCGGTCCTTGGCCCGCTACTGTTCTCCATCTTCTTGAATGATCTGCCCACTGCCTGCCCACACACATCCATCTATATGTATGCAGACGATACAGTACTGTACACTTCCAACCCCTGCTCCGCTGATGTTGCAACCAGGCTTCAGCAGGATTTCAGTAATGTCCAGCTCTGGTTTCACTCTAATCAGCTCTTTCTCAACACCAAAAAAACTGTCTCCATGATCTTTGGCACTAGGCAGAGACTTTTGTGGCTCCCTCTCACTCCCACCTTCCACACCCAGGATGGACTTTCCTGGAGGACTGCTCCTCTTTCAGATATCTTGGGGTCTGGCTTGACCAGCATCTCGATTTCTCTGTATATATTGATGCAATCCACAAAAAGTGTCACCCCAAGCTGGGTGCCTTGTACCGCAACCGGGGATGCATCCCACCTGCAGGTCTGTCATGAAATTGTACAGAAAATGATACTCCCTATCTTTGACTATGGGGATGTAGTCTACAGTGCCACCTCAAATTCACCCTAGTCAGACTGGACAGCCTCTACCATTCCTTTTGTCATTTTGCCCTTGACTGTCAGCCCTCCACTCATCACTGCATCCTCTACTGGTCACTGGACCTCCCATCACTGCAAGACAGGTGGCTCTCCCACTGCACTGGCTACACGGACAAATTTTGGGCCCAGACTCTCCCCAGTACCTCACTTCTGTATTATCAGTCCCTGCCCTCCTGGTGTACCCCCTCAGGAACATCGACTTCCAGCTATTAACTGTTCCTCTAATGACCACCATGGCAAGCCAGGCAGCTTTCAGACATTACATACCTAAATTATGGAATTCCCTTTCTGTGTCCACTCAGACTACCTCCCCCAGCTGGCACCTCAATTCCATCCTCAAAGCACACTTCTCCTCTGCCTGCTCTTGTGCTTTTGGTCTAGCTACTGTTACTCTAGAGGTTGGATCAAGTTTGCCTAACATATTCTTATATGGATACATCAGGTCTCTCTATGTTTGCCTACTTTATTCCTGAAATGTTCAGTTCTCTGTTATTTTGCCTCATGACATTGCCTCTGTAATGTAGTTCATTTTGCTTCTCAGTGTTTTGTATACTGTATATTCTCTTGATCTCTGTATATGGCTTATTGAGTTTGTGATGTGTTATCTTTATTATGTTGCCATCCCTTTTTCTTGCCTCCCTAGGTCACATCTGGAATCGAGCAGTAGTCTTCTCAGTATGCCTTCCTGGTAACATTTTTAAATAAATAGATAAAATAAAAGATGGAGAGACAGACAGTATATATGGAAACCCTTTATTAATACATGACAGAATGCATGTGCTGAAATGGGCATTTTCCTGGGGTACTCGGGTGGTCCCCCTGGTTTGGTTGTCCCGCTGTTTCAAGTTCTATGGGATGGGTGACAGCCCTCAAGGTTCCTTCTGTGGTTATCTTGTTTGGGGTCTACTGCTCCTTTGCTACGATGTGGGCCTGTCCCATCTCATGGCCACAGCTTTTGATCCTATTTTGACTGAACGGCAGTGAATCCAGCAACAGTTTTTTTTCCCCAAATCATCAGTGACTAGAATAATCCTGTGATGAGGACAAATTTATTCAATAAATAAGACATCACTCAGTGGTTGTTTACTTCATCCAAGAAACACATTTGACCCCAACTGAGCATCTAAAATTAGCTTGGGGACACAGATATGTGATTCATGCCTCCTCCTACCTCAAGAGAAAATGTCGGAGGCACTAATAATGAGCCCTTCTATGACTCCCTTTGAACTGAACCAGTTCTACAGTGATACACGTGGCTCTTAAGCTATCTTACAAGGCAGGCTGTTTCAAACAGAAGTCACTCTTTCTGTTGTGTACGTTTCTCTCTATAAAGCCACTTTGACATGAAAAGCCTTCCTGGGCAAACTAATGGACCTTCTTTAAGGCCAGCTGATACTAAGGGCAACCTAAACCTCATAATGTTGACTGAGTTAGATACTTCCAGTCAAGCTAAACATAGAGCATCCCCAGATCAATGCTATCTCTGCTCCAGTCTCGCTCACCTAGGGATAATTGACATCAGGCATCAGTTTTCCCCTCAAGGAGGGACTTCATATACTTCTTCCCCAGACAACAGAGTTATTTCCATATAGATTCTTTTTCACAACCCGTGAGTATTTCTTGAATGCCCAGGGCATGGATTACAGGCCTAAGTTGTTGTCAGACCATCATGCACTGTGTCTTAAACTTGAGCTGAGGAAGGAATGAAAAAGGTCCTACTTGTGTCTTAATACAGTTTTGCTCATAGATGACCAATTTTGATCCTTTATCAAAGAATGCATTTGGCAGATCCTGATGAATAATGAGTTGCAAAGGGTTACTGCCCCATCCATTGGGACACACTGAAGGCTTTCCTACAAGGAGAAATCATATCATATGCATCACAAATGGCACCAAAATGATAGGTATAATCACCTCAAAGAACAGTTGAACACCTACCAACTTGTCTGTTCTCAAGGAAATAGGATAATAAATCAAAGTAAGGCACTGAAAAGTAAGCATCATACTAAGGATCATACAAAGGGGTGTTTCAGGAGCGAAAGGCAGATACCCATAATTGCTTCTATTTATTACACCTAACATGTATACCCTTCTTTTTCCATGATCCAACAGTTTAAATTCCACTTAAACATTGCTTAATTATTGCTTAAAATTATATCGAACTGAAAAGCATTCCATGCTTTGACAACTCTCTTCGTGAAAAATTGCTTTCTTTTGTTAGTATTATATCTCCCTGAGTCCATCATCAGTCCGTTATGGACCTCTGGGTTCAGCAAACCTTGTTATTTTTTAAGCAATACTACTATGAGGGGAAGTGAGGGTCTGTCTTCCTCTGGCTTGGAGGCTCCACACCAGATGCTAGTTTTCCTGTATTCTACAGCTCCGAGACCCGCATACTGGTGACCTGACTCATGACTCTGCCTGATCTGGAGTATTACTTCATCCAAGAAACACATTTGATTCCTACTGAGCAGCTAAAATTAGCTTGGGGGCACAGATACGTGATTCATGCCTCCTCCTACCACCCGAGTACCCCAAGAAAATGCCCATTTCAGAACATGCATCCTGTCATGTATTTAGCTGGACTGGAAGTATCTAACTCAGTCAACATTATGAGGTTTAGGTTGTCCCTAGTATCAGCTGGCCTTAAAGGAGGTCAATTTTTTCAAGAATTTTATCAACAGTTATACACTGAACCTTCCCCTGTGGATCCGACCAGAGTTACAGTGTATCTCTCCAAATTAAACTTGCTACACCTAAAGGAATTGCAAAAGGAATCCCTCTCTGCTCCAGTTCTTCAGGAGGAACTTCAGTTTCAGATTAATGTGGCAAAAACACAAAAATGCTCTGGGCCAGATGGGTTCCCATTTAATAGTATAAGACTTTTTCAGATCAGCTTCTCCCTCTTGTGCACCGAGCCTCTCAAGGGGTGGCTACTGGTGACCATGCTCCGCTGTCTTAGCCCTATGCTGCTTTAGCAGCTATACCCAAACCAGGGAAAGGCCCATCTGCCCCTTCCTCATATTTCCCCATATCGATTTTAAATGTAGATTACAAATTATATATGGTAGTTTGGGCCCACAAACTGGATCAGATTCTCCTTGCCCTGATCCATCCAGATTACTCAGGCTTTATTAGACACTGTTAAATGACAGATAATATTCATTATAATCTCCATCTGTTGGAACATATCCAAAGCAGGAAAATACCCTTGCTCTGCTTAATTTAGATGCTTACAAAGCCTTTGACAGGGCAGCATGGAATTTTCTCTGGGGCACCTTGTTAGGCTTCCCTTAGACTTTTTTTAGGTTGGCTCCAGCCGATTTATCTTTCTCCCCGGGGCTATATCAGGGTGAACATCTCTCATATTACCCCAATCCAGCTATAGAGGGGAACCTAACAAGGGTGTCACCTGTCCTGTCTCTCTTTGCCTTATATATCAAGCTCCTGGCCCAAGCTCTCAAGGCAAATTTGAAAGTGGAGAGCATCCCGTAGTAGAGGAGGTCAGATATATAAGTCCTCTGTATATACAGATGATGTCTTGAATACTCTTCTAATCCCAGACAGTTCTATTCTGGTGGCATAGACTGATCTACTAGAGTTTGGTCAGGTCACTGAGTTTCAGCTAAACCTTTGAGAACCAGAAGTTTTGTTATTTAATTATGTTCCTAGCCCTTCCTTAAATGTAAATTTTCCCTGAGATGGAATGGTGCCAAATAAAATATCTTGGGGGTTGTCAGGAGGTCTAAACCTCACTTTCAAGTTCTTGGCAATACTGGGAATGTAAGTAGTCACAGACACATTGATTTTACCAAAAAGGATAAAATCACAGTTGCCCTAAGCAGTTCTTACCAATACGAACTGGGAGCCAGTGCTAAGCGTTCCCTATACCTCAAGGTTTCTTTGTGTCTCTTGGGATCTCTGAGGTACAAGACTTAGTGTATCACATTATATACCTATGATAATTACTATGGTTACTGTAAGATAGAAGCATTTCTAGTTACAGAGATGAGCTCTATTGGCTAAATTTGAGGAGGCTGCACGGTCCAAGATAACATTATACAATTTTGTAGTAGTCATCAGTTTGTGAAACAAGAGTTCTTATACAGAGTCTTACATAACTCAGTGTAGTAGTACAAATCACAGAAAGGTGGGAATGCCGACTTATATATATCATAATTATTCTAAGGACACAGGTGTCCTAACATCTTATAAGTAAGAAATACACAGAAAATACATAGAAGAATATATATGTATTAGCAAGCAAAGTGTATTACAGTAACATGCGTACATATCCTGACATCTACTCTTATACAGTAGATGCCCTAACCCCTATATGTTAGTATAACATATGTCTAAACACTAGCTGTCTACAGTGTACCTCTGGGGGTACCAATAAGGATACAGGGACCTAGTGTAACAGGGTGATTATCCCCAAGGATTTAAATAACCTCTCTGACTTTGATGGAGGGCCTACTCAAATGGGGATTACAACCACTGACTGTTTTGCTATGATTGATGTGATTAGAATGAATATCCCCTATGTCTTTTACACCTGTTTCAAACCCTCCCATTATTTCCAGCTCAGTATTATTTTACCTCATGGGACAAACTAATCTCTAGGTTCCTTGGGGGGGGGCATCAATTGTGCACAAGATACTCTGTTTTACAATTCCCCTTATCCAGAAATGGGGTTAATCTACCAAGCTTAGTGAATTATGCCAGGGCCTCACATCTTCATACTATATTAACTTGGATCCTTCTTCAAGCTTCACCACCCTGGAATTAAATTCAATTTGTAGATAATAACCTTTATAATACAGGCCCTCTCTTATTCGCTAACAGGGTGACACTTCTCTCCTTAGCTCACTTCACCTTTTTCACAGCTCAAGCTTTCCATGTCTGGTGCAAGCTTAAACTTAATCCAAGACTGAAGCATCTATGTTATTACTGTAGGGTTCTGGTAGCAGATGATGAATTTCTCCCTGTTCACACTGACCCAACATTCCAGAGATGAAGAGAGCTGGGCCTGCCCTGTATATATCAATTTTGGGATGCTACAGGGAATGCTACCATTTGAGACCCTCCAGCAGCAGTTGGCCTTACTGGCCATGAGCATTTCTGATATCTCCAGGTCAGACCCTACATTTTACATAAACAAGCTGATTATAAGCAGCTCCCAGATCCAGCTCCAGTACTTCCAACCATGGGGAAGGGGGGTCACATGATTGGTAACTTATATCAGGGAATACAGGAGTTTTTGAGTGTTTCAACCCAATCATTTCAGGATAGTTGGAACAAAGTACTGAATGCCTTGTTGTCTTTAGCAACCTAGCTTTGGTATGCAATACTGGCTTTGGAAATAACCTCTGTTACTTGCTGGGGAGAATTTGCTTGGAAATGCCACCACTGATACTTTAGAATTCCAGCAGTGCTCATATGAAATATATGCCAACAAGATATGGTCAGTGTAGGAGGGCTTACAACTACCCCCTAGCAGACTATATGCATATTTTTTGGTCTTATCTGGTTTCATCCACCTTTTGAGAGTCTGTAGTGGTTCAGCTTGAGAAATTGTCCTACTCCCAAACTGTAGTATGCTTGACAACGATATTGTCTCTGTCTCTTCCCAGACACATATCTCCTCCCAAGTCTCTGATTTATGTATATCTCTTGGTGGCTAAGAAGGCACTAACCCACCCCTGGATGAAGCCACATGCTCCCTCGGTACACACCTGGCACACAATAATAAAGAACATTATATGACATGGAAAAACTAACTACTTCCCTCCATAATAGACTGATTCACTTCTCTTCCAGGAGGCAATGCTGGATTCTATTTATTTCTATTTGAGATTCTGATTTTGTACCATAACAGGATACTCAGCCTGCTACATTCTCCCTGAACATAGTTAAAGAATAAATGAGTGAGGTGCTGTACCTGACTGGGTCCTGCCTTGCATGACATTTAATAAATTGGCCATGGATGGGATAGACTCCACCCCTGACTTGATGCCTAGCATTCTTAACTGTACATCTATGCCTTACTGATGAGTTTATTCTGTTGAACCACTGCAATGATCTTTGTCTTGTCTATTGTTTCAATAACATTTAACTATAAAAAAATGCACAACGCCCAAACTACCAAGGAAAAGCAATTTTAAAAGTAAGAAAAAAACAGGAAACATCAGCAACAAAATTGTCTGTAACCACCCTTAAACCCCCAGGAAAAGAAGCTGACAAACCAGAAAGTGTGACTATACCAGAAAAGCCTGCAGCCTAGAAGCCTAGGATAACAAACTGTGTCAGCTGAGGGAAGGAGTGCAGCTTCACCAGAGATAGCTCAAGACAAACAAAGTCAGTTAAAAATGAATTATTTCCACTAACAGAAAGTGGACAAAAATTAGGGCTGTGCAAAATGAAACTTCCACCAGCAAACTTTTAGTGAAAGTCAGAATTTCTCTTTCGTGAAACTTCAGAATGCACTTTGATATCTTTCACAAAAATTCTGACTTACAATGGCAGAATAAATGTATGAATTGCAGATTATTGTATTAAACTGCAGAATCTTTTTCCACAATTTAATGTATTAATCCTCAATTCATACATTCATTCTGCAATTCAGTGAGTCACTGAATTGTGGAATGAATGTATGAAATTGAGACTAATGAATTATATTGCAGAAAGAAATCCAGCAGAACTGATCACTGAACTGTGGAATGATTACAATGTATTATGAAATAATCCATTAAACTGTGGAATAAAATTCCTCAGAACAGTCATTCCACAGTTCATGTGTGTTATTCTGCAGCTCAGCCAAAAAATTCTGTGGAACTGGACAAAAATTGGCCAGACAGATTCAAAAGATTCTGAACTCGTCAATGGCACAAGTTTGGAAAATTTTGTGAAATTTACAAAATTTCACAAATGTTCCACAAAATCAGAATTTGCAACTTTCGTCCAGCTTTACCAACAATGCAGACAACAGCAGTTTCCATGAAAGGGAACATAAAAGGCAATCAGACATTGAAGGAAGCTAAGTGCTTCTTATTCTTATATAAAGAAGAGGCAAATACCACAAAATCCTGAAGCCTAGAAGCATAGGAAAACAAACTGTGCCAGCTGGGAGTGAAGGGGGCAGCTCCACCCAGAGATAGCTCAGGACAAAAAAAAGGCACTTAAAAATATATTATTTCAGCAAACAGAAAGTGGCCAGCCATTCAAAAAACAGCAGTTTCTCAGAAAAGGAACAAAAAAGGCATTTAAACACAGAAGGAAGCTAACACACTTCTTATTCTTACCTAAAGAAAAGGACATTGGCAGGGAGCCGATAAGGATGCAACCAGCCAAGAGGGCTGTGCAAACTAAAGTGATGAAAATCCAGCAGGAAGGGACATATATAGAAGTGATGTAAAAGGTGCAATAGAAAATGAAAATTAAGTTGTAAACTACTACAGTGTAATATTATCAAAATCCTGAAAAAGTTGAAAAATATGTTTTTTTCTAATTTTCTAAACAGTCATGTAATTAAGAGTGTAAATACAAAAATTAAGTGTCCACATACTCTATAGGCATTTAAAAAAACATGTTGACATGCTATATTTTTTATTTTAAGTGATGTTACAACTAAAAACAAATTGTATCAACAATCTTGCAGGAAAGCAGTTTTGAATAGTGATGACATATTCACAATACTATTGACACATAAAAACAGTATTGAAAAAGTTAATTCTTAATGGCTGGTCTCCAAGCTTGTATTTTAAAAGAAATTAAGTTACTAACCCTAATGGTTCTAAAGTTAGATTGTCCACAATATATTGTTTAGAATGGAATAACTCTGGAACCACAAGGGCTAGAAAGCTCTTTTAAAATGAAAGCTACATAACAGGTAAGTTAAATTATTGATATTGCTACAGCTATCATACACAAATATAATAAAAATCATCAAATGGTTTACTAAATTTTTAAAGTCCTTTTAGTTCTAGCAGCATATTATGGGTTGGTTTTCAAAGCCACAAGAATGTTGCAAGTCCCTGGTGCACCCATTGTTTGGTACACGGGACTTACGGCATTCTCCTGACTGATGACTGGGATTTTCATAACTCAGAATGAATTTTATAATGCTATTGTATTTTATAATAATTGTTTGCTAAGCACCCTGAGCACTTGGTATAGGGTGCTATATAAGTAAAATTGCCTTACCTTGTCTTGGGGGAGGGGCTTACCCCTGAATACTACTGACTGATCTCCTCACCAGAGAAGACCCAGGTTCATACCCTGAGCCTGGGAATGTAGTCATATGGTAGTAGTAAAGGCCAACAGGGAAGGTGAAGGAACTACAAAAAGAGGAAGGCATGCTACAAAGAATAAGAACAAATTAGCTGCACCAGTGTATGATGTCTGCTGCTCACTACAGTTGCCACCAGGTCAGATTTCTGTTGATTGCTCACTTTCTTGAGTATTTAGCTTCTCAGTTTTTTGCTGGGCTGAGCCACACTATGATTAAGGTTTTTCCTGTCTGAAGAGAATTTTCCCCATTTTTCATGGCTTGCCCTCCTCTCTTGCTAGTATACCCATGCTGGCTGATCCTAAAGATTGTGTGGTGGCATGTGGTCATCCACACAGTCAAATGCACTATCACCAGATATATTGCCACCAGGAGCAACTCCAGAGTGAAGTACAGATCAACCCTCAGCTTGGAGGGGAGTCTATGTGCATGCTTAATCATCTTCCATTACTGCCTCTACTCTTGCTGGCTCTGGTGTGATCCCGGGTCAGCAACATGCCACACCAGTCCCCCACTGCTTGACACCATAGAGTCAGCCCTGAAATATGGGATTTTTGAAATTTTGTGATCTGTTATTACTATTTAGCTGGTGATATTTTCATCCTAAACAGATTTTACCTTTGAAGAGAAAATAGCAGATAATTACTTGTTTATTAAATGCAAAATGGCACATATGGATAGATTGGCACAGCTCTCCTTTCACCCCCTCAACTGGCCTATTAGTGGGTGTGCTTTCTTCAACATAGAGCCTGCAATGTGTTATTAAATGAAGTGTCTGTTTCTTTTGAAAGTGCTGAACCATGGCTACAGTTTCTCAGTGAGTAACTCTGGATTCCTTAGCAGCTAGAATTTTCTGACGTCATGATACCAGACGTCTGGTGAAAACTAAAGGTGAACACTAGCTAGTTTCTTTACAAAAAGCAATTATAAAAGTAGAAAGTCTTTCACTAACACATCAAAACATACCTAACTGCCTGTTTAATCCATGTGTACACCTACTCTTTAAGTAGAGCTTGCCAAACAATCTATGACATCATTTCCTGTCTCAATTTTCCTTGATTTGACTGCTGCTTCATTTTAATTTATGGCTGATATAGCAATACATTTCTCAAATTGCTGAAACCTACAGGAAAGCCCAATACCTTATCAGAAACAGTATGTCATGAGCTTTGAGGTCTTGCAAACTTTACTTTCCCTTTAAAGAGTGGCTCTCGGGGAGAGGTGAGGAGACATTTTTTCACAGACAGGGTGGTGGAGAAATGGAACACTCTACCCAAGGAGGTGGTATCCTGAAGCACAGTGGGCAATTTTAAAAGGGCATAGGGCAGGGTGCAAGGGGGGGCAAAGGTGAGGGAGGCAGTTGCAATATAAGGGTGCTAGCTGCGCATTCGAGCAGACTAACTTGATAGACCGTAAGGCCTGTTTCTGCTGGGAGATTCGTATGTTCATATAACAAAAAACTTGAAGCAATTAGATTTACACCAATTACGTTTATACTTTAGTGTTTTTTTAGCTTTTTTGTTGCTTTTTCCTGTTGTTGTTCAAGTAAACATCTTATTCTCCTCAGCTGACCTCACAATTGCTGTTTGTGACATCACAGTCTGTTGTCATGGTGAGCACTAGCTGTCATAAAGAAAGGTACTATGAGATTAACAAGAGAGAGGCAAATGCTTTTTATATAGACTTTTTCTGATAGACTACCAAGCTGTGTTGTAATCCTTGGAAAGGAATATTGAAGATGAAAAAAAAGATATATTCTTTAGTAAAATGTAATAGCAGAAACATCATATTTACAAACATACATGGTAAAGTACAGAATTGCTTTTTAATCCATGTAGCTATTGACGACTGTAAATCTATGCTGACTATGAATTTATTTCTCAAAGCCCAGAATTTGATGCAAGGTGCCTGCGACACAAAACAGTGGCACAAGGGGCACCTTGCATCAAAACTTGCAGATTTCTGGATTCTCAAAAGCACCCTACACCAAACTGGGATGCAGTGTGCCAGACCATCCCTGCACCAAGTCTATGCTAAGCTTCTGGGTGCACCAGGATGCTAGGGGGCTCGTAGCACATACAAACTACCATATCCCCTAAATCAGGATTCTCTAAACCATCCCAGAGGGCACGCCTCTAAGTACCATTAGACCAGCCAAGGCTGGTCTAATGGTACTGAGAAGTGTGTCCTCTGGGAACATTTAGAAACTTGCACCACCCCTAGAGTCCTCCATGGGCAGGAGGGAACATGTGCCACCATCCCACCTCCCCATCCCCAATCCCATATAAATGAAAAGGTCAATACTGCTCTGGTGTCCAGTGATCCATCCCCATCCTTTATCCCATATAAACAAAAAGGGCAATACTACCCTGGTGGCTAGCGGTCCCCCAATCTCCAATCCTATATAACCAAAAAGGTCATTTCTGCCATGGTGTACAGTGGTTCCCCCCCTCCTCAACCCTGAGCACCCTGTCCAACAATGCCCAACAGTCCCTGGTGTCTAGGGAACCCCAGACCCCCACCTCAGTAAGTAGTGCCCCACCACCCCACTTCTCCCAGTCCCATCCCGGAGCCAGTGACCAGCACAGCCCTCCACTCTCCACCACAGCCAGCCACCGACTGAGCTGTCAAAGAGTGTATACTGTACAACCAGCAGGATGGGGGTAGTAGGGCACTACCTGCTAGAGTGGGGGGGTCCCAAAGTCATCACGGACTGTTGAATATTGTTGGATGGGCTACTTGGGGATGGTGAGGGGGGACCACCAGACACCAGGGTGGAACTGACCTTTTCAGTTATATGAGATTGGAGATGGGGGAGAACTGCTAGGCAGCAGGATAGTATTGACCTTTTCATTTACATGGATTGTGGATGGGGGACCACTTGATACCAGGGTAGTATTGCACGTTTTGTTTATATGGGATGGGGATGGGGTGACCACTGGACACCTGGGCAGCATTTACCATTTCATATATATGGGATTGGGGATGGGAATGGGAGACCACTAGCCACCAGAGAATGCATTATATGCATGCTCCCATAACATTCCAGCATGTTGGCATTCACCTACACAGCTTTTTAACCTTCTAAGACTGCCTCCCAACCATGCCTGTTGCTTGTGGCAAATCTCTCAGGTGCACCATCTTTTTGGTGCACAGCCACAGTTGCCGTAAGCTATGGAACTTTGACGCCAGGACCCTACCCAGTAGAGAATTGGATGCAGGTCCTCTGGTGCACTGGCAATCTCCATAGTGCACTGGCAGTCAGCACAAGCTGTTGTTGGTGTAGCTTGTGCTGCCCTTTGAGAATCGAGCCCCATGATTGCTCAGTTGTTCTATTCTTTTGAATTCTGTCAGACTTTTTAAAGAGCATCAAATGTAGGTGTGTTTAACCTCATCTTGTGCAGTATTTTTGGACCTTTATGGCAGGTATAGCTGATGGGTGGATACCACCAAACCAAATAATTTCATAAATGTTACATCACAAAGCAAAGGGTGTGTATATGAAATGTGGAAGAAAGCATGCCACTTGACCACAATTTGCATTGGGGAGATGGATATGGTTTTCTTCAAACAGTGGTGCAAACACTATCAATGATCTGAAGCAAGAAACAGTGAGTGTTACAATTTGATTTATTCACTTGGGGCAGACACAAATAAAGCTTACAGAAGGATTTCAGATTTGTTGGGATCGAGCAAAGTGGTGACAGTAATGGACTCTGTACTCATTCTGAACTATAGCAATGCAAAGCTGCACAGCCTCTGAAAGTGGCATGTTTCGACTATGGTTTCAGGTCTCGTGAAGAAGATTCATGGAACTTTAGATTTATTTTGGTCTGATTATTATTCTACTTGGGGACTTATAGAATCATCGGGAGTTACTGGCAATTTTGCTATATTTCAGTTCAGGACAAATAGCTATGTACTGTGCAGTTATTTCTTTGCCTTTTGGCTGACCATAGAGATTACTCAGATGCAATTTTGTTTTTCCTTTAGGGGCCAGATCACTCAGAATTGATCACATCCTGTATTACAATTTCTGTTTTGAAGTTTTTTTAATTGTTAGGTTGTCTGATCTTTGAAGTATGAGGAAGTTACAAGTTTGTTTATGCTACCTTACAGAATGTTTCACTTTAAGTTAAGTTAGTTGGGGGCATAGAGGCATGAAGAGTTAGGACTTTGGCAATGCTGGGGTGACTCCCTCACTAGGGATAAATACTAAGGTGCAAAGATGCGTTAGCAGAAGGGAGAGTCTCCCCTGAACTGCCGTCACTACATCCACCTTCAGAGGGGGTGGAGAGGGATGGGCTCTAGTTAGAGGGGAACATGCATCATGGGCCAAAGAAACTATGATTTGGCAGGTGGGGACCAGGATTTCACAATGTTTTGTTGATACACATGCCAAATATGTGTTTACTTCATGATCCAGGGAGAATGGATCTTAACACATTTGGGGTATACATAATAATGTGTCTGTATTTGTATTCATTATGTTTTTGGGGGGTTTCATGGAGGAAGGAAGTTAATTTGTTATGAGGATATGTGGTTGTTTTGGGGACGGGAAGGAGGGAGGAATGGCATCAGGTAAATTACTGAAAACTGGGTCACATAGAGCAAGGGTGTCAGTGTTCTATTCAAAGTGCATACTTAGTCAGAAGAGATGGCTAAGTATATGAAAGTTTTCACATGGAATGTACGAGGGGCCTGTAAAAATTTGAAAAGTATCAAATTCTTATGCATATCCAGCACCTTTAGGGGGATTATATTACTCATGCAAGACGTGCATTTATTAGATATACTGAGGCTAACTTATTCCATAGGCAGTATATTGGACAAGTATGTACTGCAGGGAATAGCACACAAAGCAGAGGGGTAGCCATTTTGTTTTCTTGAAAAGCATCCTTTGCATGTGAACAATGTATTTGAGACCCTAGTGGTCACTACTTATTTCTGAAAGGTACATTGGCATGAACAGAACTACTCTTGGGTTGTTTTTATGGTCCTAATGCAGACATCCCCTCCTTCTTCATGGAGTTAAACTCAGTTCTGGCCTCCTTCCTAACACTCCCTATCCTCTTGGGGGAGGACTGGAATCTGCCGTTCACCCCAGATTTAGACAAATCAGACAGGAAGAAGCAAGGTCTTTCCCTAGCTCAGCGAGCTCTAAGGGAGTTAACCAACCGTTTTGTTCTGTGCGACCCCCAGTGGACACTGAACCCCAGCTCTAGGGAATACACATTCCACTCTGTGGTGCATGGGATATCATCCAGAACAGATTACTTTCTGGTAAATCACATACTCTTCACGGGCAAAGCAGGTTGTGGTATGGAACCAGGAGTGATCTCAGACCAGTCCGCAGTATGGTGTCAAATTTCTTTCTCCCCCAATCAACAAAAAGAATCTATCTGGAAAATTAATAATCAAGTGCTAAAGGAGGAGTGTGTATTTAATCAGATTTCTAAAGCATTGGATTATTACACTTTCGCTAACCTGAATTCCATGGATAAAGCTGATGTGGAGTGGGGAGCACTTAAATGCTTCATCAGGGGGGAACTAATTTACCTAGTGATGAACAGGAAATGTGCCTGGGAGCAGAAGGCTTCAGATCTCTTAACCCAGATATGTCACCTGGAAGCACACCTCTCTTCTAACACTAATGAGGAGGACAGACATAATGTTATAGGGCTCCAGGATCAATACAATGAGATGCTGTGTAAGAAAGCAAAATTTGCCAAACTGTGAACCGGCACAAGGAGAAAAAAACAGCCAGCTCCTGGCACTGAGGCTTAAGAAATAAGAGGTGGCAAGAATCATAAAAGCCATCTGATCATCCTCTGATGGGACACTCAGACTCATTCTGAAAGATATTACTTTCGAATTTGAACAATATTACCGTGAACCTTACAGCCCAATGGCGGAACTCCCAGGCACAGACAGGATTTATGACTATCTTGCCACTATCCTGCTGCCTATCTTAAGTGGTAGCCAAAAAGGAAGCTTGGTAGCCGCCTTCAATGAAGCAGATATCCAGAAGGCTATTAAAGCTTAGCCTCTGTACAAAGCTGCAGGCCCAGATGGGTTTTCTTCCAATTTTTATAAGCTCTTTGCTGATAAATTAACTCCCTGGCTACACAGACTGTTTTCAAGCATCCTGTCAGCTGATCCCATAGATAATAGGTTACTAGAAGCTTTACCAGTAGTACTACACAAACCCGGGAAGGAAGAGGTCAAAGTCACCAGTTACAGGCCAGTCTCATTGTTGAACTATAACATCAAAATATTGGCCAAATTACTGACAAATAGGCTTAATAAAGTGCTTCCCTCCCTAATAGCCCATGATCAGGTGGGTTTTATGGTGGGGAGAACCTCCTTGGACCAGCTACGTAAATTGACCCACATTTTGCCGTATCCAGAGAATAGGACCAACAGGTTATTCTGATGTCCCTCTATGTGGAGAAAGTCTTTGACCAAGTCGATTGGCAATTTCTATTCTGAACCATGCATAGATTTGGATTCCCACCTCAGTTTATACAATGGATCCATGTTCTATATGGGAACTCAAGTGCCCGAATATATTGAAACAGGGTCTTTTCTTCCTGCTTTCCACTATATTCAGGTACCAGGCAAGGCTGCCCACTGTCACTGCTGTTGTTCAATATTTACCTAGAGCCTTTACTTACTAAACTCAAAGAAACCCTGAAGTACGGGGTATAAGGTTGGGGTCCCAAAAGCTGAAATTAACAGCATATGCAGACGATATACTTCTACGCCTTACTCAGCCACGGACCTCATTACAGGCAACATTAGAAACCATTAATGTATACAGCTTGCTCTCTAATTACAAAATTAACCTGGGCAAGACACTAGTTTTACCCCTAAACTCCAAAAAGCCAGAACGCAGTGGAACTCTCACAGCCTTAAATATCTAGGTACCAGTCTGGCTAGGAGTTACCTTAACATGTGGCAATTTAACTTAGATGCAGTTATCCAACAGGATCTGGCCCATTGGAGATCCCTCCCTCTGTCCCTCTGGGGGTGCATTAGTTTGGTGAAAATGAATATACTACCGAGAATTTTTTGTCCGCTGAACCTGCTAAATTTATGGCTGCCCCTCAAATGGTTCAAGAAAGTGCATACCATAATCACAGATTTTTTGTGGTTGGGTAAACCCCCAAGAAGGGCATATCACAAAATGGCTGCCGTGAAAGATAGAGAGGGACTTAGGCTGTCACATTTTGGGATATTCTATTGGGTTAGTCAAGCGAGTAAATATCTGCGTTGGTTAGTAATGCCAGAGGTTTTGAGAGCACTCCCATATGTGCCTATATGGCTCAAGTTAGAAAAAGAGCTAATTAGCTTGAAGAGAGTGTCCCTGAAGGCCCTTTTACATATCAAGCTGAAGGATCTCCCCCTGTGCTACAGAAATCCCCAGTCACAGTCTCGGTTAAGATTCACAGCCAGCTCTGCTCCTTCTTGAAATACGAACATAGTAGGGACCTGAATCAACCACTTCTGGGGAATCCTAATTTTAAAATAGGTGGCAAGACAATTCAGACACACTGGATTCCACAACTAGCAGAGACCAGTGTTAAAGAACTTTTCATGGAAGGTGTCTGCATCACTTCTGGAGATGTTTTGAGGATTTACAAGGTAGAGAGAGCCCAGATCTTTAAAGTTTACCAAATTCGTCATCAGCTGATTTCTAGTACGGACCTTTCCCCTGGACGACAATGGTTCTGGGGAGTTCTTGCACTCCCCCTTTTCCCCTTGCCATGCTGCCCCATGCTGTTCCCAAAATATACAATGGTTTATTTGTCAGGGCCTTCCTCTTCCTGGATGTGGAATCCATGTACTGGGCCTCGGAGTACCCTCAATTAGACTTTGACTGGGACAGGATTTGGAAAGATAGTCAAACATATTTCAAATAAGACTGGTAGAGGACAATGCAATTTCAGTTTCTCAACAATATGTATTTGACACTGGTTAAGCTTCACAAAATGGATAGAGCTCCATCCTCACAATGTGTAAGAAGTCATCAGGCAGAATGCACCCTCTTCCATATATTCTGGGATTGCCCCAAGTTAAATCATTATGGTCTACCAGCAGACAAAGAGCTGATCCTCTCCTGGATATTGAAGAGCTTTTTGTACCCAAAATATGCTTGGTAGGCAACTATACAGGAGTGGCTATACAACAAAGAAGATATTACATGGCTATTATAGCATTATCACTTAAAAAATTAATGCTGCATCATTGGCAAGACACAGTAAATATTTCTTGTACAGAATGGTTACAAGAATTGTTATCAAACTTGTGCATGGAGCACATGATTACCAGCCTGCAGGGTTGCCTCCCAAGGTATTAGAGAAATTGGGAGCAAATACACACCCTCTATACATTACAGACTAAACCTAGGGCAGGATCTAATTAGCCTCTATTCTCTTCTGTGGGATAAACCTGATGCCAAAGGGTGGGAGGGAGGTGGGTTTAAAGAAAGTGGGGATTTGTGTATGTCTGTTTTGCTTGTAATTCTGTTTGTAGCAACCTGTTTTGGTACTGTAGGTCTTTGTTGTTTGTAGCTTGAAAACCAATAAAGTTGACTAATTAAAAAAAAAGAAATATATGCAAATTGCTAGGTTTTAAAACAAGAACCTTAGAACCTTTTGGGTTCTAATTAAAACCAGTTTTGAACTGCTACAGATACAGATTGTTCACCCATCCGTAACTGAGATGAGGTAGCACTGTATTATAGGGAGTGAAAAAAAAGGTAATAGCTTGCCACTTTATATTCAGGTTACTCCGAAAGAACTTAAGACTTCATACATTGTTTGAAATTAAACTTTCTATTTGTTGTGGCTTACATTTAACCAAACATTTGTGTTGAATAAAACTGCAATGGATTTATTTTAAACAGCTGGCAGTGTGATCTAGTATTTTGCACAGCACTAAAATAAACATAGGGCAGACAGTTGCTACTTCAAGAAAGTGTAGGGGCTCAGAAATGGTGACAAGCAACCATTTCCACTCTTGAGGGATGAGGTGCATGCAACTGTCCCAATCAGAAAAAAGCATCCTGCTGCCCTCAGGGCACCAGCAGCAACAAAGCCTGCCGAGGTGTTGCAGTCAGAAGGGGACAGCTAGAAAGTGGGTACTTATAGTTGGGGATTCCATGGTTAGGGAGTACTGAGACAATACTCTGTACTACTGACTAGGTGGAGTGGGTGGTGCACTGTCTCCCAGGGACAAGAGATAGGTTGTTGTCTCGGATGGATGGGATGATTAAGGAAGTGGGGAGAGCTCAGACATTATTGTCCATCTTGGGATGAATGATTAGGAATGGAATCCACTAGGAGCAGTTAAGGACAGTATCAGGTCACTGACGATCAGGTTGAAGGGACTGTCTGGTACCATGACCTTCTCAGAGGTCCTCACAGTACACTGGATGGAGCAGGTAAGGGAGCTGAAAATCTTCCAATTCAACACAGAAACATAGAAAGTATTGCCACCAGAAAAAAAGTGCATCAGGCTATTATATCTGCAGATTCCTATCTAAATAATTCTGAATGTGAAAGCCCTAGAGACTCCTCATGCCCCTTCCCTCCCTTTGTGGTGTGGTCTTTACTTTGCCCTTGTATCTGTCCCACCCTCTTTTGAATCCCCACTGATTTCACACAGACACCTCTTCTGGCAGCCTATTTCATCCTTCCTCTACCCTCTCCATGAAAAAGTACTTCTTAGTATCTGTCTTAAACTTGCCCCCCCCCCAGCTAAATGAAGTTTCCCCTGATGCTTGTGAACCCACTCAGTCTAAACAATTCCCCACCATCCACTTTATTTAACCCATGGAGGAATTTGTATGTTTCATTCATAGCCCCTTTTTCTTTTTTCCCTCAAATGTGTACATGTTCAGATCTCCTTACTTATCCTTGTATGTCCTTTCCTGCTGTTTCTTGATCATCTTGGTTACCCTCCTCTGCACTGCCTCCACCCTGTCCCTGCCCTTCTTCAAATGCAGTCTCCAAAACAGCATGCAGTACTCCAGGTGAGGCTGAACCAGTGATCTATACAGTGGCCACAGCACCTCCTTTCTCCTGCTGGCAATCCCTTTCCCTATGCTCTGCAGCCTCATATTTGCCTCTCCCACTGCCCAACTATATTGAAATGATGCCTTCAGGCTGTCTGATATTATTTGTCTCAAGTCCCTTTCCTCCATAGGACTTTCCACTACTTTCTCCCCCATCATTTATTCAGTGCTGTGATTTTTTGTCACTGTGTGCATCACCTTGCAATTTTTTGGATTAAAGTTTACCTGGCATGCTTTTGACACCCTTCGTATTATCCATCCAGCCAAAAATCTTAGTATTATCTGAAAAAGGAATATCTTGCCCAGGGTCCCTACTCCTATGTCCAGATAAAGATGTTGAAGAAGACTGGTTCCAAGACTGATCCTTGCGGTATCCTGCTAGTAGCCCCCAACTTCTGAGTGTTCCAAATAGTTAACAACAAGCAGCAATTGGTTTAAAGCGTGGTTTGCCAAATAAGTTTTTTTCACCATAAGTTGGGGTGGGGCTTTTAGTGGGACAAAGGTCTTTCTAAACTATAAGGCCTTCATCCTACAAGGATCCTTCTGTCATACAGAACACCAAGAGCCAGGAACTTGTGGTTACATTCCAGGACTTCTTCCTGACTCATCATGTGCATGAGCAGACCAGGGAAGGGGTCATACTCAACTTAGTTCTGTCCAGTCAGGACTGCATTTAAAGCTAATAGAGAAGAATCCACTCAAGTCTAGTAACCATAATATAGTGTGTCTCAACATAGCCATGAAAGCAAAAAATCAGAAGTCCCTGACATTGGTCCTGGACATTAGAAGGGCAGACATTAGGATGATGGGGAAGAAGGAGGAGCACAGGGGGAGGCTCTATGGGTATTACCAAGTGGTTGGGGGTAGAGGATAAGCTGAACTATGTCAAATATGGTATCCTTGACTTATCACAGATATCTCTCAGGCAAATAGAGAATGGGGGGGGGGCACATGAGGCCTATATGGTTTTCAAAGGAGGTTGGGGAAGCAGAGATAGCAAAAATGGCAGCCTTTAGAATGTATATGCCTGATCAGATGGAGGCATTCAGAGAGCTCTACTCAGCAAAGCAAAAGAAGCCAGTATGGCTATGAGGTTGAGAGCCAAGGCAGAGCTGGGGCTTAAATTTGCAGAAGAGATAATGGAAAATAAGGCCTTCTTTAGGTATGTTAGGGAAAGAAGAAAGACCTAGTAAGTAACAGAGAGGCTGAGTAAGGGGGCACAGGTGGAGGGAAAAATGCTAACATTCTGAATGAACACTTTTTCTAGGTCATCACAGTCAAGGAAAGAGGACCATTACCAGAGTGCAGAATACAGGTCAAGCATGAAACAAATATGTCAATGATGAGCATTACACAGGAAAGAGTACTTATAGGTCTAAAAGAGTTAAAGGTGAATAAGTCCTCAGGATCAGATGGGTTGCACTCACAGGTGCTTTGAGTGGTGTGGTAGACTCTCACAGCACCTCTGGCTGACCTGTTAAAATGTTCAGTGGAGATGGATGTAGCTCACAGAGACTGATGGGTGGTAGCTGTGTCCATGATTGCTGCACTGGGGACAGGTGGGAGATCCAGGGAATTATGGTGTAGTTAGCTAGACTTCCATGGCAGGGATGCCCCTAAAGATTATGATAGAGGAGTAGCTGGTCAACTTCCTGGAATTATATGGACTCCAGAACAGCAAACATGGACATTAGGAAGACAGGGGAGGAGGAGCTCAGGGAGAGGCTATTGAGGTATTACCAACTGATTGGGTTGGAGAACAACTTGAAATATATCAGATAAGGGATTCTTGACTTATCAAAGGTATGTCTCAGTCAAGTAGGGAAAGGGAGGAGGCATAAGAGGTCTATTTATTTTTCCAAGAAGGCTGGGGGAGCAGTGATGGCAGTCTTCAGAATGTATAAGACTGAACTGTTAGAGGCAAGCAGGGAGCTCTACTCAGCAAAGTAAAAGAAACCAGTAAGGCAATGAGGAATGTCAAGGCAGAGATGGGGCTGAAAATTGCAGAAGAGGTGAGGGAAAATGATAAGATTTTCTTTAAGTATCTTAGTGAATGGGAAAGACAGAGTAAGGAGTAGGGAGGCTTAGTAAGGGGGGACATGGGTGGGGGAAGATGGGTAAAAAGCTAATATTCTGAACAAATACTTTTGCTCAAGTATCACAGTTGAGGAAGGAGGGCCACTACCAGATGCAGAATCCTGGTCAGGCTGGAAAAAAAATATGTCAATGGTGAGCATCACACAGGAAAGGGTGCTCAAAGATCTGAAAGAATTAAAGGTGAGTAAGGGTCCAAGACAGTCAGATTGCTCTCACAGGTGCTTTGAGAGGTGGGGCAGGCTCTGGCAGCACCCCTGGCTGACCTTTTAAACTGCTGAATGGAGACAGATTTAGTTCACAGGGACTCTAGTATGGCAGATATGTCCATGATTGAAGCAGTTGGGCAGGGGAGACCTGAGGAATTATCGACTAGTTTGCCTGACTTCAACTGCAGGGTAGCACCCTAAGATTATGATCAAGGAGTAGATGGTCAACTTCCTGGAGTTCCAAGGGCTCCAGAACAGAAAACAGAATGGCTTTGTGAAGGGGAGGTCCTGTGAGATGAACCTTATATAATTCCTTCATGCCATCTACCAAATGATCCACAAGAGTCAAGTGCTGGACATCCTGTACTTGGACTTCAGTAAGACCTTTGATTTTGTGCCCCACAGAAGTTTGTGAAAAAAATCAGAGGATGTGGATGTTGGAGATAAAGTCACAAGGTCACAAGATGGGTAGGGAACTGACTAGGAGGGGAAACCTCAAAGAGTGGTACTAAATGGTATGTACTTCGAGGTCAGGGGGTAATGTGTGGGGTGGCACAGGGGTTGACCATGGGCCTGGTACTAAAGAGATAGTAGCACCAAACATATTAAACAGTAAATGTTATTTAATTTTTGTATGTATCCAGAAATTACTTATTACTTGAGTAGTATTTTTTATAATTAAGTGTATCAATTATATAGTTTTCTACCTAATAGGACTAGGTGTGATCTCTAGAACACCCTGTACCCGGAAGTAAACATATCTAGTTCTAGTCTCCTTCATACCTCATTAGCTTTGCAACCTCACACATTGGGTTTGATTTTCAAAGCCCTGAGAATGCCACAAGCCCCTGGTCCATTGATTGTTTGGCACATGGGACTTGCTGTATTCTCCTGGCCAGTGATCAGGATTTTCAGTGCCATAGACCAAAAGCCACAAGTTTGACCAGTTTTTTCCTGGTCTTACTTGCGCCATTTGGGGGACCCTTTTTATGGGGCTTGCATCAAATATTTGCTGCAAGCTTCCGGAAAGTGTGGAAACTGTCGCAACTGCACCGGATCTACTAAAATCGGGTGTAGTTGCATCAAAGGAGCTTGGTGCAGTTGTGCCAAAGAACAAGGTAGACACAGGGCTAGATGCAAGCCCCACATCACCCTTTGAAAATCGAGCCCATTATGTCATCATAAGTGACCAATCTGATAAGAGATGACTCACTTCTCATGATTATTCCTGATGTCATAATCAGTCAGATCACAAGGCTAATGAGGTATGAAGAGGACTAGAACTAAATATGTCAGTTAGCCTCCAGCTGGAGAACTGTTCCTCACATCACACATGGCACTGTTAGCTAGAATATCTTCTAAATAAAGGGTACAAGAAAGTTACATCAGATATAAAAAGTTACAGTTCACTACCTTTAAAAGTTAATATTAATTAAAGATGGCTAATGTATTCATTTGCAACACTGGAGAGGAGATCTAAGGCATGATGTGTCTATTTGGATTGGTGGCAGGGAACACGACAAAAGCAGACATCAGAGGCAAGGGATCTGTGAATTCTAATAAGCAACAGTCTCATGACCTTGACCTAATATAGCAAGGCATATGAGAAAGCTAGCTGGATGCTGGTGTGTATAGGTAAAGCCTTTTCAAGTAGAAGGAAGTAATTGATCATGCCCCTGTACAGGTTCTTGGTGAGGATGCTTCTGGAGTACTCTGCTCAGTTCTGGAACTCTCACCTAAAAAAGGGTAAGGACTACCTAGATCTGGTCCCAAGGGCAGCAGTCAAAATGATTCATGGCCATGAGGATGTATTGGCTGACCTCTGTATGTACATCATAGAGATCAGGAGAGATGATGATAAAAATCTTATAGCACTTAAATGGTATATACTGGGTGAATAGCCATCACAAAGTGCCACAACTATAAGGTGGAAGGATAAATATTTAAGAGGGATATGAGGAAGTATAAATCGTATAAATGGTGGTGGAAAATGGTACTGTCTGCCTGAGGAGTTGGTCAATGTCATGATGATTACAACTTCCAAGAGAGTGTGGGATAGACACATGGGATTAGTAAAAATTACACTGGAGATGATGGGGCTGATGGGGACATTGGGATAGCCCAAGCAGAACTGAAGGATGGTAGATCCACATAAGACCTTGCAGTGTTATTTGGGTGATAACCTATTGTAGGTAAGTGACAAGCAGACTAGTCGGACTGAGTAATTGTCTGTCCATAAACCTGTATGTTTCTATGTTTCTAAACTGTGAAACAGAAATCTCACTACATTCTGTGGTTTACTGCATTGCGTTGAGCAAGTCACTTGGCTTTCGTCTCCGTATGCTCTAATCCTCCCAACTATAAAATCAGGTAGAATTAAGAGTGAACTAAAATGAGGTATTACATTTCTGCCAAACTGTTATGGGTAAAAATGTTATATACATAAGTTTAAACAACCAGACATTTGGATTCCACTAATGTAATATTGTATGTGACAGAGTTCTCACACAGTTGCCAGTAATAGTTGTTAGTGTCAAGATTCTATGATACAGCATCATACTATGATACTTAGCTATTATAAAAAAGAGCAAACAGAAAGTAGCAATGTGATTGGCTCACAAACATTTTAAATCATTAGATTAACTGCTGGCAAACCTGAAGTTGGAGCCTCATCACAAGAAGACACAGCACATCCATACCCTGGAATGAGGAAAACAAGATTTGCTTAAATTACCAAGTATTGTAAAGAAAACTGTCAGACATACATTTAAATTACAGGAGCCAGGTATTCAAAACTTTGCCCTGGGTGCAAACTGTTTGCTCAGGGTTTATGCCGGGTTTGTGTGGGTCTGCTGCCCTTGACACCTCAGCTTTTCTAAGGGATCTTCAGCATGTCGACTGGTCCCCCATATTTGTGACAAATAACATTGACTTGACTGTAGAATACTTTACCAATGCTCTGCGCTCCTTGCAGTCCAAGCACATTCCTTCCATCAGATGCAGGGTATGGGGTCTGCCTACCAAATGGTTAACTGGCCCTCTTCTATGTATGCTTAAAGCATGGGACAAACTCTGGACCAGATGGAAAATCTCCTCCCTGCTCTCTGACTTCATCGCATATCGCTCCCTTTGTAATTCTTGCAAGAAAGCGTTACGGACTGCCAAAAGCAGTTACTATAGAGGCCTTCTTCACGCCACCTCTAGTAACCTAAAAAGACAATGGGCACAAATAAACTACATAATGGGACACTCCACGTCCCAAACCCCCCATGGCTTTCTAATAAATAACGTCTCCTGTAACAACCCTAATACCACAGCTAATGCTTTCAGCTCACTCTTTACCGCCCTCCCTAGTTTTGATGCTGACAGTCCCCCCTCACCACACCTACTCCCCAATCTCCCCCCATCCCATCCTTCCCTGATTCTCCACCCAGTCTCCAGGCTGGATGTCCTATGAGCTCTTAACATGTTGTCTCCCCATGGCAGCGTAGACTAGATTAGAACCCAGAATTCTCGAATTAGGTGTGTCTCTTCTTGCCACCCCCATCATGTGATTGTTCAACCTCTTCATTAGCTCGGGTACTGTGCCCCTCTCCTGGAAAAATGCCAGGGTTATCCCAGTCTTCAAAAAGGGTGATCCAAAAACCTAACAAACTACCGTCTTATTGTGCTCCTGCTGACCCTCAGTAAACTCCTGGAGAACCTTCTCCTTTGCCAGGTGTCTAACTTCATTGCCAACTTTAACCTGCAATCTTTTTTTTCCCAATTATTTAACCAGGAGAGACAACTAAGCTGAAAGCTTGTTTACAGGTGCGACCTGGAAACACAGGGAAGTTAAGTGACTTGCTCAAGGTCTCACAGTATACAAGTGGGAGCTGTGGGATTAAAATCGAGGTCTTCAGGTTTGCAGCTCAGAGCCTTAAACCATTGTGCTATACTGCCTTCCTGCTCTTGCTCAGCATGACTTTAGGCCAAACCATAGCACCACAGCAGCCCTAGTGCAATTCACCAGTGGCATCAAATCTGCTATGGACCAAGGCCAGCTTACTGGGGCTGTTTTTATTGACATACTAACATACTAACATACTATTTGCCAGCAGATTAGGCCTTACGGTCTATCGAGTCTGCTCGAACCTAGATCCTTAGTTGGGTGCCGAGACCCTCCCATCCCTTGTTCTCCAGAAACCCCTATCATCCATCCCAACCCCCCCCGGGACAGGCCATCATCTGATACATCCACTTTCTGTGTCTGTCCCACCTCTCTTGAAGCCCTCCACTGTGGATCTCTGAACCAGCTCACCAGGCAGTGCATTCCAAGGGTCCACCACCCTCTCGGTGAAAACCTCCTCCTCTTTTCCCCTCACCCTTCCACCTTCCAACTTCAAACCATGCCCTCTGGTGATACCTCCCTGCTTTAGTCTAAAGATCCCTCCATGTTTACCTATTTATTCCCTTGAGGTACTTGAAGACCTCAATCATGTCCCCCTGTCTCTCCTCCTCCAATGAAAACAGGCAGAGCTCCTCAAGTCTGTCCTCATAAGTCAAATCCCCTAGCCCTCGTATCATCTTTGTTGCCCTCCTCTGTACCCTCTCCAGGAGCTGTATGTCCCTCTTCAAGTGTGGCCACCAGTACTGTACACAGTACTCAAGGTGTGGTCTAACCAGTCCATTGTACAGTGGCAGAATCACTTCCTTGCTCCTAGAGGTGATCCCCCTTACGATGCATCCCAACATCCTGTTTGCCTTGCTAGCTGCTCTCCTGCACTGCTCAGAGTTATTCATACATGTATCCACCATGACCCCTAGGTCTTTTTCGCTATTGAGGCCTCCAGCGCCTCCCCTCTCAGGGTGTACCTGTGTTTAGGGTTTCCCCGACCAAGATGCAACACCTTGCACTTGGTGATATTGAAATTTAATTTCCATGTGTGAGCCCAGCTTTCCAGGGTGTCCAGGTCCCCTTGCAGGCCACCCTCCCTCTTCTCCCTCAACTACTGCTCCCATCTTGGAGTCATCCGCGAAGAGACTCATTTCACACCCTATACCCTCCCTGATGTCCGATATGTATGCATTAAACAGGATCGGACCCAGGACCGAGCCCTGTGGTACCCCACTACCAATCTCTCTAGGGTTCGAGAGCTCCCCACAGACCACTACTCTCTGAGTGCGTCCAGCTAGCCAGTTTTCAATCCATCTGACCATCAAAGGGCCTACTCCTAACCCCATCAGTTTCTCCACCAGACCATTGTGGGGGACAGAGTCAAACATGACATGTCAAAGGCATTTGACTCAGTTAACCACAATCTGCTCCTGCATCAACTAGGCTCTATTGGTGACTCCCAATCCACACTTGCCTGGTTTGCCAGCTATCTGAGGAGCCACTCCCAGTCTGTTTCCTGTCATAAAGTTCTCTCTGCCCCTGCCCTGCTTCGTTCGGGTGTCCCAAAAGGTTCCATACTTGGGCCCCTTGCTCTTTTCTTTGTTCGTCAATTACCTACCTTCGGTGCCCTCCCACAGCCTCTCCTTACTCTATGTTGATGACTTGGTTCTCTATGTCTCCTCCAGTTCTATTCCTGAAATTAACTCCCACCTCTCCTCTGATCTTCATCATATCCAAACTTGGTTTATGTCCTACCGCCTGGTGCTAAATGCTGCCAAGACCCAGGCTATGCTCTTTGAGTCACAAAGGAAATCTGCCACTTCAACTCCATCTCTCCAGGTTTCTTGTCTTGATGGCTCCCTTGTGGAAGTAACTCAGTCCTTCAAATACCTAGGGGTCACGCTGAATCCATCTCTTAATTTCTCTCTGCATATCAAAAGTGTCTGCAAATCAGTCAATGCTAAAACTGGACTGGCTTACCAAGTCCGTCAGTTTCTGACCCCTGCCTCCAGGATCTCTGTTGCCCAAGGTCTTCCCCTCCCTGGAATCTGCTACGCTCTGCCTGTCTTCGCTATGGCACAGGCAAGCATCTTGCAAATGTGGGACGTTGCCTACAACAATGTCTGTAGATTTACGCTATCTGCTCCTCGTCTTAAGCAAAACTGTACACTCTACTCTGACCTCCATTGGTTGTCTCCTTATTTGCATTGGGCTTTTTCATTAGGCTGTCTGACTGACAACATTATTCATTCTTCCATCCCCTCCGCACTCACTGCTATGCTCACCCCCATGGACTGCCCTTGTTCCCTCAGTTACATGTCTTTAGCTCTGTTATCTGTCCCAAAATGCTCTACCAGGATGAGTGAACTTGCCTTCTCCTTCTATGCCCCCAAATTTTGGAACTCTCTCCCACTTGATCTTAGGCACTCCAAATCCCACCCCACTTTCAAGAAAGGCCTCTCCAATTACCTCACCTCCCTTGACATTTGCGGATGTCCCTAGCTTCACGAGTCATGCAAATCTACCATTGTCCTGCACTTCAATTTCCCTGTGGCCTCTTGATTCCTCCCATCTCCACTCTTCCTTGGCTGCAGCTATGCACTTTGTTCCCTGTCTCTGCCTGGGAATTTTCTCCTTGCTGACTTACCAACAGCACTGTCATGTTTTGTACATTATTAACAGTAAATTGTGCCTTTTTGTCTGTTTTGTTCCTATTATTCTGTGTGATATGCACCTCTTCTATGTATTATGTAACTTACACCTCTGTATAACTGTTTGGAATCTCCTGTTGTACAACACTGTAAATGTATTTCTGTTTCACCTGTTCCTTGATTTGTGCTCTCCCAGGTCATGCCTGAAAATAGGCAGTTCCGTCAAGTGCACTTATCCAGTTACCAAAAGCAAATAAATATTCAAAAGGTCAAATAGCACAGGCAAACTGCATTAGAGCCGGGCAAAAGTATAATGTATGGAAGGGGCAAAAAGAGGGAGCTTGTACAGGAATACAGGTGCAATGCTATATTCAGTGCATTAGTGCAGTGCAAAGTGTTTTTGCGTGACTTAGCACAACTCTTTGCATGGTGCAAATTACTGCCCAGGAAAAGGTAGTTTTAAATCTGGGCAAACCAGCTTTGCATGACTTTGTGGCTTTGCGCAGCTGTACACAGCTTTGTGCCACTTTGCCAAACATAGAACCATAGTTCATGGAACTAAGTAATTCACAAGTGTGAATAATGGAGTTTGCAAGGGTCTGCCAGTGGTAGTTTACTGACCCTTACCAATAAATATTAAACATAGAAAGAAACCAGACATGGAAGAAACATGCTGCACATGGATGGCACTTCCTATGTTGTCATCATCTCCCACCAGTCCCAAACATGCCAGGCATTAATTGGTGATGCGGCACCCAGTGGACACCGTGGCAGTGTGTCCATACAGGGCACACACATGCAGATCACCTTTCGGTGGACACTAACAGAATCTAGCACACACATGCAACACTGGGGGTGTGGAGGATGTTGAAGGGAGTGTGTACAAGTGACCATTCTGCACCACATACTGGGTGCTGCCACAAGGCTGGGACAATCCATGCAGTGCAAATGGTCCAGTGGAGGGAATACCCCAACACCAGTGTGCCTGTCTGATGGTATGTGTCCCCCCAGCCACATAACGCACATCTGCACAGACACCACAGCACACACAGCCAGCCATGTATATGTCACTGTGAGTATCCCATGCCAGTGGTGCAGCATCTGTGGGTCACACAACAGCATAACAGTTATGTCCAGTGTCAGTACACACTTGCAAGATGGGCCTGTCACTGTGTAAAATGCAGCAGTCATTGATGCCCTGCACACAATAGGCATTGCTGTGTCCCTCACACTTCTGGCCCCCTTGTTACTGGAGTGTTTGCTGTGCAGTGTAGCAGGACCTATAGTTTGACTATTGCGTGCAGCCCCACCATCTGTGCCTGTGCTGTGTAGTTCCCTGGGGCACAATATTCTATGTGGTTCTGTACAATTGTAGCCTGCAGCTACCACCATGCAGTTACAGACTGACCTATGGCTGGAGCTGTGGCAGACCCAGCCAGCCCCTGTCCTTCCTGACTGACCTACAGGTGGAGCTGTGGGACCCTGCAATAGCTCTGGACAAGCTGAATGCAAATCAGAACATAATAATATGCTAATCTGGATGTTTGCCCATAGACTGCCTAATTAGGCTAATTTGCATATTGTTTTGAATATAACATATTTTTGTCCAGGCAAACATGATAGCGCCGGGTAAATGTCTTAGCTCCATGCAAAACCTGCGCAAATGTGTCTGCACCATGCAAGCATTTCAGAAACATGGTACATTTCTGCAGAATTTCACAGGCACTGGCCCTTGCAGCTTTAATGAATCCACTCCTTTACTAGTACACACATTGGCCACATAGTTCACCTTTACCTTCCTTCACCTTGCTGTGTACTGGGCTGCTTTTGTGGTTTGCACTTCCTGGTTGCTATATTCAGAGCTGTCTTATTTGCCAGGCTATTTTTGTACTGCACTCCCAATCCAGTTTGCCTGGCTTCCTTAGCATGCTATATTCAGCAGGTTTAGCATTGGGGCTATCCCTTTTGAATACAGCGGGCTATTGGTTCTGGGCTAATTTAGCATGCCGGGCAGTGCTAATTTAGCCCCAGGGCAAAGTTTTGAATATCTGGGCCCAGGTGAGTTATCTGCTGTAGGCAGTGGATAAATACTGTTCTATGTATAGTCAGTCTTTTTTGTTTTATTTTAAAGAGCTGCCAACGTCTCAAAGAAAACTTTGAAAAATATGATAAAGTATTTAGGTACACTTCAGCTTGCATTCCATATATATTCTATAGATTTCTCCTCCCAATCATTTATTACTGAGGTAATTGCATGAATACATGACCTTTATTCCTTGGAGTTCCCTTAGAGTTAATCTGCCTCTTTAGCTTACTTCCTACTTAAAGTCATAATCCTCTGTCGTGACATCACAATCTGTTGCCATGAGAGTAACTGTGATGTCACAAGCAGTGCATTATTACCTCAGGTAAGGAGAAAGCAACAGGAATAGATTAACTCTTCAGGAGCAAAGATCCTGTTTTCATGCAGATTACTTCAGTAACAAAAAAATGGGAAGGAGGAATACAGAACAAATGTGAAATACAAGCTGAACTGTGTCTAAATATTACGTTTTGTTAAAGTTCTCCTGAAGGCATCAGCTGCTCTTTAAAGATTATCTTTAAACTCTGTTTTATTTAAACATAGGACTGTTACATAAGCACAGTAGTAAAACAAGTAAATACAATTTAGGAGAGTCAGTAATTCCCAAGTTAATCATCATGTGCCCCTCACCCCACCAGAAATTGTTCAGGTCTCTCCTGTGATTTTTAAGTACCCCAATCTCCCCCATCATGACCAACACCACCTTCTTTATTCAGAAAGGAAAACAGAGCCATCTGAGCTCCATCCTAAACCCAGATCACCTGCATGATACCACAGTGCATTGCCTCTGGGTTACCAGGGTGGTTAGTTTTTTTCATACACATACAGCTTACAGCTCTATATTACATTGTATTCTCAGTGCTGTGAAGGTGACAGGGAGAATCTAGCCACTTTAGTATCACAGAAGACCCAGGTGGCTGGGGTGGGGATGGGTGGGGTGTAAACATTTTACCAGTGTGCTTATTGGACAGTCCTGTGTTTTAGAATGAAATTAAACCAACAAGTTGGACTCCAAACAAAGACAAAAAGTAACAGAAAGGGGCAATGTTTTTCTCATAAATTAGTAAAGCATGGTTGGGAAATAAAAATATAGAGAAAAGTTTCTGTATATCTATTCATTTTTATAAGAGTATTAATGTATGGCTGGGGGTTGGTATACCAGTAGTTAATCTGACCCCCAGACGAATGAAGCCCTCAACTATGCCTCAAGGCCTTATTATGCACCTGAGGGGAAACCAACCCCCAGTCATACCTTAATGCTTAATGAAACTGATAATATGTTAATGATATTCATTTGGCTATATTCCTTAAAATTTAGTATTGTCAGTGTGGCTGTATGCTAACATTTCTGCCTCAGTGACAGAAAGTTAAAGCTTCGGATCAAACATTGAGATCTCCATTCATACCCAGCACTTGCTGACACAGTGCAGTGTGGTAGTGGCATGAGAGGGGATGACCTGTCTATTTATATGAATAGTCCATGTGACCTGAGTAATCTGTTCATATTTTTCTGATTATTTATTTATTTATTTATTTATTTTTTTTTTACAGTATTGAATTGTGTTTGTTTGTTTGTCCTTTAATGTATGTATGTATTTAGAAATTTTAGACTGGACCACCTTGGAAATGAGTTTTTAACTCAATAGAGTTTATCCTATATTTTTGTTCATTTTGTTATGAATACGAATAAAATTTTACAACAACAATGTGTGAGACATTAAAGTTCTCTCAGACTATGAATAGTAGCTGTCCAGTTGAAAGTGTAAGATTCCAAAGCACTCTCTGAAAAGATCAAAGAATACAAGTAGTGTGTTCTGGACAGCATTCTCTCTCACAATAACACTTGTTAAAACTAAGTTTTTTTGTAGCTGTGTTTTGATGTTGCTGAATGCTTAGTAGTTTATTTTTTTATTTTATCTTATTTTGTTTTATACAACAGGCGGACTGAGGCATGTCAATGTTCAGCCACACCCAGAGTTACAATGCATTGTACATGTAATAATTAAAATACAGACAAGACATGCAATGCATCTTAGAATACACTTTTACAAGTAGAAGAAGAAAGCAAGTTTATTAAAGAAGACATATAAAACATAAGTTCTACTATATTCAATGTTGTATTTCACAGTTCATTTACACTGGAAGGCCCCATTGAGACTTTTTGCTTTATTGGGTGTCCAGTATTTATCCATATAAGTTATACTTTTTTACATGACCCTTTGTTTATGTATCTTCAATAATGCCTTAAAGTGTAAAATTCAGATTCTTTTAAGGAGTGCAGCTTCTTTTTGTTTGAGGCACAGATATTGGGTGGCATGTCTTCGTAACAGTATCCCAAGATCATGTCCCTGATATTCAAAAAGGAGCATGAGTGCAGTGGAAATAGTCGTACTGGGCTTGTGCCCAACCTGGCAGCTTCTATATTTAGTTGGATAGCGGTCCAGCGCTATCTGACTGAGTATCGGACTGTGTTGTGGTAGCGCTAAGTGAAATTGAGCTGTCCTGACATGGATATATATGTATATAGCCCACAGAGAACAGTGCTTCCTGAAATGGATAGTAACAAGTCCCCTGTGGGCTGTATTCAGCCACATGAACCCATTGGGCATGCATGGTGCTTAAGGGCCATTTGCATGCCCATTTTGGGCTTATTTCCATGGTGCGCAGCAGTCCATTAGCACCCACCCTGCAGTGTGGCTAAGGAATTCAACAAAGCCAAACAAGCTGGGCACTGTAGTGTGTTACGTTACTTTTACCAGGACATTCATGACCATCCAACTCAATAAATAGAGGCAGGGCTTGTGCAACGCTAACTGTCTTGTCCTTTTTGACCTCGAATAAATTTATTTTTTCTGCATCAATATCATCATTTGCAGCTTATTGAATGAATGGTGAGCTATGTAGATGTATTTATTGATTCAGATGGTCACTGATGTCATGGTAAAAGTAAGGTAACACACTACAGTATTCAGCTTGTTTCACTTTGTTGATATGTTCTGGGGTAGCTCCCCCATTGTTGCGCAAACCTGAACTTTTAACCACTGGCTCACAGAGCAACACTTTGGATTTTTGATTAAGGAATTCCCTGGTGTCTACTGGCACTCCCCACCCCAATCACCTATTCTGTGCCAACTGAAAAATTCCCTGGTGTCAAGTGGCATCCCCCCATCCTCTAATCACCCATTTCATTACAACTAAATAATTTCTTTGTATCCAGTGGCACCACTCCACTCCCCTGATCACCCATTGTGTTTTAACTGATGTCTTCCCTGGTGTCCAGTTGTTCCACCCCCAGTTGCCCACTGACTAATGTATAAGGAATCAGTCTTGGCTCAGTGTCTATCCACCCATCACACCTGCTCACAGACCACCACCCTACAACGCCCCCTCATCTGGTTGTCCAGTGACGTCCAGCAAAGCCCGCTACAGCAACCGGCACAGCCCTTCTCTCAGCTCCTCAGCTGGCCACCATATGAGCTGTCAGTAAGTGTGCATACAGTACTTATATGCACACTCACTGATGGCTCATACAGTGGCCAGCTGAGGAGGTGAGAGAAGTGCTGTACCATTTGCCACAATGGGCTTTGCTGGATGTCGACAGACAACTGGGTAAGGGGGGTGTGGGTTGATGGTTTGTGGGCAGTCAGGACTGGTGAGGAGATGCTGGACCACCACTGATTCTTTATACATTAGTCAACAGGTAAATGGGGATAGGGGAACAAATGGACACCAAGGAAGTTTTCAGTTGTAACAGAATGGGTAGTTGGGGTGGGCAGTGCCACTAGACAGCAGGGAAGTCATCAGTTGGTACAGAACATGTGAATGTAGGGTAGGGTTGCTACTAGACAGCAGGCAGGTCAACTGTTGGCATTGGAACGTGTGATTGGAGGATGGATTGTGCCACTGGACACCAGAGAAGTCATCAGCTGACATGGAACGGGGATTGGAGGAGTGTGAGGTACCACTAGGCACCAGAGAAGTCATCAGTTGACACAGAATGGGTGATTGAGGGGTAGGGGGTGCCACTGAACACCAGGGAAGTCATTAGTTGGAACCAGTGATCAGGGGATGGGAGGTGCCGCTAGAAACCAGATAAGTCATCATTTTAAATTAAATGGGTGATTAGGGAAGTGTGGGATGCCAATAGATACCAGGAAAGTCATCAGTTGACACAGAAAGAGTAATGGGGGAAGAAACTGGACACCAGGAAAATTATCAGTTGAAACAGAACTGGTGATTGTGGGGCTGGGGATGATAGTAGACACCAGGACAGTCATCAGTTTATACAGAACAGGTGATTGTAGGTGGTGGTTGCCACAGGACAAGAAGAAAGTCATCAATTGAAACTAAACAGGTGATCGGGGTGTAACTAGTCACCAGTGAAGCAATCAGTTGAAACAAAGCAGGCAATCAGGGGTGCAGGGTGCCACTGGACACCAGGGAAGTAATCAGTTAACACAGTATGGGTGATCAGGAATTGGGGTGCCACTGGACACCAGGGAAGTCATCAGTTGAAATGGAATGGGTGATTGGGGGGTTGGGGTGCCAGTAGACACCAGAGAATTCTTTAGTTGATACTGAATGAGTGATTAGTGGGATTGGGGTGCCACTGGACACCAGGGATAGATATGTTAAAATGGAATAGGGGATCGGGGCAGGCAGCTACACTACAGCCACGCTGCCTTCAGGGGTTGGGGGATGCACCACTAAGAAGTGATTTTCAGTGCCAGTAAATAGCACCACTTTGGTGGCTTTTTACTTCAGCTGCAGCAAATCTTTGAAGATACCAGTGTGCCAATATGCATGGGGGACTCCTCTCATTTGCATAGGCACAGTGGCATTATAGTACCTGGATGCTGTGGGATTCCACTGACACTTGTGGGGATTCTGAATATGGGCCTGCAGAGAGTAGCACAAATCCCAATTAGACACCTGCTAATCCAGTTTGTGGGTTTGTTAATCTTTGAATATCGCAGGCCACATGTTTAGAGGCCTTGTGGTCTAAAGGAAAGAGCACAGGTGTGGCAATACCATGACACAAGAGATCAAGATTCATTTGTCACCAGATCCACTTACATTCTGTGTTACCTTGAGCAAGTCATTAAACTTCTCATTGCTTCAGCCTTCCCAGCTGCAAAATGGGTAAAATTAGGACCCCACAGATAATGAAACATTGCCCATCAAGTTGGATATCCAGGGAGAATAAATGATTTTAAAAAAGGGCATGCAGTGTAGACTAGAGCTGGCAGTGTAACTTAGAGGTTAGAGTAATGAGCTGTGAATCAGCTTGGTACATCTAGCAGACCTGAGTTTGACTCCCACAATGTCCACTTACATACTGTATAACCCTAAGCAAGTCACTTAACCTTCCCTCTGCTCCCAGGTCACCCCTGAAAATGGGCACTTGTGCCTGATGGGTCTTATCTAGTTACCAAAAGAATAATAAAAAAAAGGCAGTTCCCCTAACATTTCCTTTCTCTCACTTTACAAGTCTTGTTTTGATTGAAAAAGGCCACTTCAAAAGAGTGTACTCACATCCTGAGTTTTTATTCAATATCTGTAGTTAAAGGTGAAAAACTCTGTTTTTGTTCCTGAAAACATATCCCCTCACCTCACCCATTTGGCAATAGTTTTAACTTTTAATTTATATTGCATTATACGTTCACAACCCATGTGTCATACTTCCATACCCAGTTAAATAGTGACTTGTTTTTGGACAAACATTTAGTTTCCTGTTAGGTGTTCCTGCAACTGCACAGACTTACACACAGAAGCCATGTGGATTAAGTTTGCTAGAACAAGTCTCGGCACATGCTTCCAATCTGGGATGTAAATTTCCTGGTGCACCACGCCATCTTTCTCTGCTATATCAAGTAGGAAATGCTCATTTTTCATACTGTCAGCAGGAAGAGTGGACACTCTTCCAGCTCTGAAGATTGCCATCAGCAGGAGGAACTCATCCCCATTAGAGTGATGCATACCACGGGAGGATCCTTTCCCTCTTGATGTCAAACAAGGACCCCAACCCTGCAAGCAAGCCTGAGAGGAGTAACATTTCAGGCCTCCCCACATCACACAAGAATCACTGTGCTGGGAAAAACAAGACAGGGAGAAGAATCTTTCTAAGTCTCTGCATACTACAAAAACATCCTCTGCCTCATAGACAAGCCAAGGGAAAGAGCCCATATTTTAATAAATGTCTGTTTCATGCTATTATGCATAACTCATGTGTGTGCACATCATATATGTGTCAGTGCGTGCATGTGTGTGAGATGTTTTTAATTCTAATCATGCATATGTGTTTTTTATTGTGGGGGGACTTACATGCTGCAAGAAGAATTATTTGCAAACTTTAGAACTTTGCATCACTAACACCCATAACCATATGTATTCCTAAATCTCAACATGTACCTTAAATCCAAGATACTGTATATTAATTGTATAAATGTATCTTTGTCTTCTGCTTTTGTATATAATGTGTTATTGTACATATATGGCATATCTCAGTTTGTAACAGTTTCATTAAGATGTAAATAAATGCCAAGTAGTTGTTTCACAGGGATCCTCTTGTTAACTGGGTCTTGAACCTTGTATATAAAATATCAAAATAAATAAAATAATACTATCTTCTCTTATATTCTTTTGTAGTTTTACACTTCAAAGTTACCCTAGAATTCAAACTTAGACAGCAGCTCTGTTGCTTGGCCAGAGTTGGGTGGAGCGGGGTTTGATGTGTATGTCTCTGCCATGACATACACATTACACCAACCCTTCTTTGTATGTTTTCTGTGCTTTGAGTGTAACAAAAGCAAATTTATACTGTTTGCATTTTAGTGAGTGTGATTTTTTTCCTGATGTGGTATTTCCCGAATAACATCTGTGGATGGTCTCAGAAAAGTTTTATTTCATATTTATTTGAAACATATTATACCCGGTTAATAAGTAGAGTCCAGGAAGTACTCATTTCCAGTTACAGCCTGCCATGGGTGAGGGATAGCAATGTGCAAATAATACATGGTATGCTAGATATACATAGATAGCTAAATACAGTAAAAATTGATATGAGTAAATATATTGTTGTTATAACGAGGGGGCAATTTACAGGAACCCTGAAAAGCAGGATGAACAGATAAAGTGCACAGCATTATAACAGAATGCTTAAACAAATAATAAAAATACACATGAGACAGCCACCATACAGAAACTGTCAATATCACCCAGGCCAAACTATAATGCAAGAGAGACCCATAAGGATTCAACTACTGGCCTCCTTAAGGTCAGTTATGGCATACCAAAGGAGCCTGATAGTATTCCTTGGTCACAGTCTTCACAGAGTGAAATCTGGGGATAGTTAACATAACGGGAAGGAGGCTATTCACAATGCTTAGGTGTCTGTACCTGACTGATACTTGTTCCTTTTTGCATGTGTTCTAAAATGTTTGGAATCTAATAGTTTCTTTTAATCTGAGTAGGAGGGGTTGAAGGAGTGGTGAAAAGGTAATTTGCTAGACCCAGCAAGGCAATGTGGAGAGAGTGCTTCACTGAATGAGGGGCCAAGCCTAGCTCTGTGTACACTGTGCACTGATGAGTATGAGGACAGCAGACAAAGGTGAATCTTCATAGAGTGTTGAAAAGAGAATTACGTTTAGAGAAGGCTGTATTGGAGGCACCTATGAACATCACATCATCATAATCAATTAAAGGAAGAGTGTGTGTTTGACAACATATTTTCTGGTGCTCAGGAGGAGGCAGCTGTTCACCCTATACAGAGTCCTAAGTGTAGCAAAACACCTGGCAACAGCACAGTTTGTATGCTTGCAGTAATCTAGGTGTTGGTCTAGAAGCAGGCTATTTTAGTAAGTTACACAACTGAGAAGAAAGCTTGACTGTTAATGTATCTACAAAGAGGGAGTGGAATAGCTTAGCCAATGTTTGGAATCAAAGAGTATAGAGACGTTTTTCTTGTGATTCCAGTTAGCTGATAGGCAAGGAACCAATTCAGTACACTAAGGAAGTCAAGTTGGAGGGTCTGCTCAGTGGTAGAGAGTGAAAGTCCTTAGGAAAAGATAATGGTATTGTCTATACACATGCAACTTTTACATGTGGTGAAGGAGCTGGGGAGGTAATTTATAAAAACAGGAAAATAGGATGCAACCCAGTACCAAACCTTAGGGACCCTTATGGTGACATTGAGTAAAGAAGAGATGGAGGATCCTAGCTTGACTTATTGTGTTCCATCAGACAGCTAAGACCTGAGCTAGTGAAGGATGAGAAAGAGACAGCTGAGGATGCTAGTTTAGCTAGAGGCAGGAAGTAATTTACTGTGTCAAATGATTTGGCTAGATCTGTAAAAATAACCTCATTGCTTTGTGCAGCATCCATACCAGAGTCAATGTGGTTAGTTATTCTGAGAAGGCAAGAGAGGTAGAGTGGTTAGGGTAGAAGTGAGAAGGGAAGAGGGTAAGAAAGCCAACTCTATCATAGAAGCTGGAGAGCTGTCTACTGACCAATCCCTCAAGTACTTTGGATTGGTTAGATAACAGGAATATGGGGGTGTTAGTCAGGTCATCAACAAGACCTCCATTGTGGAGTGGAGTCACAATATGAGGTTAGAGGTGGGGAGACTCAGGGGAAATGTAAGGAAGTATTTTTTCACATAAAGGGTGGCGGATGCATGGAACAGCCTCCCAGCAGAGGTCATACAGGCTTAAACTACTGGTGAGTTTAAGAATGCATGGAATAGACAGATGGCAACCCTAGTGGTAGAAAAGAGAGGGTAAACCACCGATCATTTAGGACAGAAGTTAAGTAGGCGGGGAAATGAGCAAACTAGGTTGGCCAGGTAGCCCTTATCTGCCATCAAAATCTATGTTTCTATGTTTCTGACCACCAAGGCATGTTTCTAGTTGAAGGGAAAGGAGTCTGTCTCCGGGAGTAGATTGAAGATGTGCATAATGCCAGTGAGGCACCTAGAGCTACAAATTTGGGGGGGTATCCCATCTGAAACCCCACTAAAAAATGCTTAGAGTGGCCAACTCTTTTAGAACATAAGCCTCAGGAATAAGGGAAAGCCTGAAGCTGCCAACTACTGAGTATAAGTTTATTTGTGTGTAGGCTAATGAGGGTAGGATGAAAGTCCTTGGGCCTTCAGCGAAGAAGTGATTTAACATGTCTGCAGTTTGTAGTAGCAGTAGATAGTAGTAAACTTTATGTATACAGCATCCAATCCCAGACAGTCTGATCACTGAGTTAGAAGGGAACAGGCAGCAGTCTAGTAGCCAGATGGTAATGGGGAGGAGTTACTGAGGCAGTGTACTGCTTTCTAGAATCTGAATGGATCTGAGCCATTAGATAAGAATTTGTCATGGAGCTAGGCAGCTTTAGCTTGATGAGGAGATTGGTATAGATGTTTTAGAGTCCTGTAAATATCCACCTATCATTTGGTAACCAAGCTGATTTATGTTTAACCCTGGCTGTGAAGAGGTTGGTGAGATGACGGGAAGTGTAAGAACCTAACTTTGGATCACTTGAATGGGGTAAGCCTATTGCAGACATTTTTTAAGGTAGACTGAAAGTGAGTTAAAGCTTCATCAGTATTGGGTGCGGTAAAAGCAGACTGCCAGTTGGCTAAATGCAGGTTATGCAGACATCCTTCTGGATGAAATGACTTAAATGATCTAGTCTGAATAATGTGGAGGGGGGCTGTAATAACTTCAACTTTTTTTTTTACACAACAGGTCATTCAGGGGATAGGACACTTACAGTATACCCAGTCAATTGTGCTGTGATTGGAAGACCTGGTATTAATGTTGGTAGGTTAAGACCTCATTTGGGAGAGGTTCATGGCTTTGATTTTAATGTTTAGAGTAGAAGATACAGGAGGACTTTTTACCCACAGGAAACCAATTGGCATTAAAGTCCCCTAGGAGAATACACTCACCCAAGGGAGAGGTGTCCTACACATTTTGTAGAAGTACACAAACACTGTCAGGGAATTTACCTGATATGTAGTAAACTCCCTTAACAATTATGAGAATACAATGCTGGAAGGAAAGTTTGTCTGTCAAACAGTTCATGGGACTTTGGGATGGACTATGTATGTAGTTTACCCATAATTTATTTAATTAGACAAAGAATGAAAGATATTATTGTCCAGTGGTTGAGTACAGACCTGAAAAACTGATCCCAAATTCCAAACCAACTCTAGCCACTGACTGACTATGTGATATCAGTCTCCATGCTGTAATAATAGGTTGTTTATGGATCCCACTGTAAATGAAATGTTGCTTCGTGGTTGGGCTGTCCTGGATAAAAAAAAATGGTAATCCAAAAATTACTGTTCAAAATCACAATGCAAATGTAAGACTTGAATAACTATGATATAAATGATACATGGTCTTTTTATCATTCCACCATTTGGTCATCCCAATGCATTAAAAGCATACAAAATATAACAAAAATTAACAATAGCATTATAGTACACGTACAGTAGTCTCATAGTAAAATACACTACATTCATACATTAATACACACATCTCTTTCTAACTGTAACAACATTAATTTACAAATCACTTTCAAATTATAACACATTTATTTAAAAAAAAATCTATTTGTCTAATACCTGGTATGAGTTGTTGGAAAATAGTGTAATTAGTATTTGAGCAGAGGTTAAGTACCAATTGCTTTGGAGGTGGTCCAAGTACTACTTCCTCTTCTTTTTATATAGTTTGCAAAATAATATTACATGCTTCAGATCTTCTAAGCCTGAATGACTGCAAACATTGGAAGGGGCAGTTTTCTTTGATTTACTGAATCCTGATGTTAACACACCATAAATTAATTTTGAATCTAAATTTATGTAGCTATTTTCTCCTTTCAGGCCAGTAACAAGATCTAAATAATGTTTAAAGACTTGAAATGTTCTAGTTAGTTTAGTTTGGGATAGTCATGGGTTTTGTCTTCTATTCTTAACATTGCTCATATCCACTTGCCTTGCTATGTCCAGTTGTCCTACTTATTTTTTTTTTTATAAATAAGTATAAACCAGGACATATTTACAGATCAGACTGAGTCTAGAGTTCTAATTTCTTCACAACAGCAAACATCCAGGGAATGTTAAATCTCTTTCTAAATGACCCATTTTACTGATAGACAAATGTATGGAGTTCTTTCATCCTGCATCATAACAGTATTTAATTGGTATAGCAAGGCCTTATTCAAAGCAGTAGTAACCACTGGAAATTGTCCTTACCATAATTCTTCTTGGTGTAGATGGACTGGATCAGGAGACCAAAAAGTGATCTATGTTCACTGGTTTCTCTGTTTTTTTTATCACAAATACACCAAATCTTACCCCTGTATAGGGCTGGCCATATATCCTAGAGGTAAGAGCAATGACCTGTGAATGAGCTTGGTACATTCAGCAGACCTGTGTTTGATTTCCACAATCTCCACTTGCATACTGCATTACCCTGTACTCCAGGGACACAACTGGACATTAGCTTCAACTCACTGTGCCTTTCCCAGCTCCAAATTGTAAAATAAAAAATAATAAAATATAAATATATAGCCTGGGCTCTTAGTTTGACATTAATCATTTGAATGGGGGATTGTACAGAGTAACCACTATGGACTACATTCACAAATAGATTTGGAACTAAGTCTCACACTGCACCTTTTTTGCAGACCAAAATCTCCACAGCTGCGGAGATTAATATTCACAGCCACTGCATTTGAAGAAGATGTTATGGCCAGTCCCACTGGCTGAATCAGTTTTCCACAACTGCGGGGATTTCACAGGCAGCACCACCCGCAAGCTGCCGTATATTATGAGTCGGTCATAATCCGGCTCCACCTTTGTGAATACTCGTAGCTGTGGGAAAACTGCAGCACACTGTGGAATCTGGATCCATAAGTAGCAACCCACTTGCACTGAGTTTTTCCTGCAGATGTGGGAGTTTTGTGAGTTTTGTAAATCTAGAACTGTGTTTCTGTCAAACTGTAATAATCTTGCTTTCTTTGCTTAGCTTTAAGTTATATACATAACATGTCTTGACCATTTATTTGAGGAAAGCATTTTTTTCTAGATACAGATACTCATTCATTGTTTCAGAGTTAGTGTTATTTAAGAACCAAGACCTTTTTTTTTAATTTAAGCTTATTACCATAGCTTTTTTAAATTAAATTACCACATTTAATTATGTGCTTAGTTCTGCAAGTTTGTCCAGTTGCTTTACAAACCTATTGGGCCAAGACACAATAAAATTATAGAATTGGCACACACCATACAACTGTAACTTATGTAAAGAATTTAGTGAAATAAAAGAAACTGTCATCATCTAAATTGTGAAGTGGAGTGTTGACAAATAGATTAAACACAAATGGAGCTAAAGTACAACCTTGCCTGACTCCTTCTTAACATTTAATGGTTTTGTTAGAACACAGAAACATAGAACTTTTGTAGCAGATAAAGACCACAGGTCTATCTAGTCTGTTCAGTCCCCACCTTAGATGAATTGACAGTCTAGCATTAGCCAGACCTCAGACTGTCTAGACATTACCCATTTCCTTATGGGTTATCCCCTGTTTTCACCACCCCCCCCCCTTGCTGATGTCAGTCAGAGTCCCATGAAGCTGTCCCATACATGTTTAAAAGTACATGTCTTAACATTAACAAGCCCTTGTGGTAGGCAGTTCATTTTCCACCACCACCTCCATAAAGAAATACTTACTTGTGTCCCTCATGAATTTGCCTCCCACTGGGTTCAGGTTGTGCCATCACATGATGTTACTATCACTGAGCAATAACAGCTCCTGGGTGACCTCCCTATTAATATCCTTCAAGTAAATGAAGGTTTCAGTCATATCCCTCTCTCTCTTCTTGCCTCCAATGTATACATGCCAAGGTCCTCCAGTCAGCTTCTCCTCATAGGACCTCCCCTGCTGGCTCTGGATCATTTTGTTCTACCTCCTCTGAACTGACTCCAGATGGTTCCATCCCTTTTCAGGTATGGGTTTCAAAACTACACACAATACTCTGGGTGTGGCCTACCCTGTAATCTGTACAGGGTAGAATCACCTTTCTTTTAATCCTGATGACCCTCCCAGTGCAGCTCAGCATCCAGTTTGGTTTGTTGTATGCCATACAAACAACAGAGACCACACTGGGACTTGAGTGCTGCTGACCCACTCACCACCTGTTCCTGCTCACCCTCACCCTCCTTTTCTCTTTATGCCAACTCCCCCCCCTCTGCCTACCCTACCCCTCCACCTACTCTCACCTTTCTATACTACTACCCGAAACATTGTACCATGGCTTTTACTCTGGAAGTCTTAAACAAACATCACCCAATTAATACCTGGGTGCAAAGAGCCATATTTCCTAATTGGAAACTGCCACATCATTATAACTCACTAACGATCACCTCTACTGGGACTCCAGAAGACAATCCAAGCATCTTAAAAAGTACAAGCAGAAACTCACTCCAACCTATTATGAACTACGAATGGCATCGCTGAAACTCCTGCTCCTCCTACTTTTAATATCTGGTTAGATACACCCAAACCCTGGTCCTGTTGCACTGAAGCCGACAAAAACAGGGAAAGTTGGTAGTGGTCTCTCCATTATCATTCTAAATATCTGCAGCCTCTTTCCCAAATTGGCATCTCTTCAAACTCTCGCTGGACAAAAAAATCATATACAAGCCATTGTGGAAACCTGGCTATCTCCCAGCACCGGATCATGCGGTCTTGCTTGAAGACTACAATCTTTTCAGACTCGGCCGGGCAAGCAAGAAAGGTGGGGCTGTGCTATCTACATAAGGACAACCTCTCCTGTCAACACGGCAGCTTCACCCCCACAAATATGCAGATGCAACTCCTCCTTTCAAACTGCTTCTTGGTGCACAAACAGAGTTCTCACAGTGGCGCAGTCTATATCCTCCAAAAGACCACCATGCCAGTATTAAGTCTGTACTTGATTTTGTTAGTCTGCAGCCCTCTGAAAATGAGCTCCTCCTCCTCCTCGGGATTTCAACATAAACTGGCTCACCTCTGACACTGGCTCTACAAAGATGACATCCTAGCAGCAAACCTGACTCAGATGGCAACCTCCCCACCGGAAAAATTACAAAACTGGTACAAGCACCCTTATTGACTGGGTTCTCACAAATCACCCTGACAGGATAAAAACATTAAAGTCCTCCCTGACTCCTCAGTGACCACTCCCAGTGTCCTGTACCTTGTCTAATAAATTTCTCAAGCCACCCCCCAAAGTTATAACAAGCAGAGTATTGCCTTATGGGAATCTTATCAAGTTGAAAACCCATCTCCTACAACAGGACTGGATGCCAATCCTTGAATTAACTGATATTAATACTGCACTAGAATACTTCATTAAATCTTTCAACTCTGCATGTGACTTATACACCCCAGTAAAAAAACGTAAAATCAAAGCGCTATCAAATCCATGGATTACTGCCAAACTTCTTGCCGAGCTCAAGGTTCGGGTCCACCTCTGGGCAGTTGCCAGAGACACAGGCTCACCTCATGATACCCTAAAATACAAGCAGGCATGAAATAGCTGTACCTCACAAATTAGGCAAATGAAGAGCGCCTATTTCAAAAATGCCCTTGAATCCACCTGGGGTGATGGAAGAGCTTTTTGGGACAACATCAGAAACATAATGGGTAAACAATCAAAATCGTCACCTACCATTATGAAAGTTGATGGATCCACCACTCTTGACCCAAAGTCTATTGCAGATGTGCCTAATAAGACATTCACAGACCTTAGTGGGGTCCTCCCCCCAGATTTCTTCTCGGACTTACCTGTGCCTAGCCTAGTATCACAAAACACCCCTCGTGACAAACCACAATTTTACTTCAAGAAAATCAAAGTGCGAAGCACACAAGTACATAAGAAAGGCCTGCTCCAAATCCAGAACAAGTAGTGACACGCTAGATCTAAAAATCCTGTCTCTCACCCTGGATGAAGTAATTCACCCCCTTGCAAAAATTCTTAATCTGCCACTTTGCCAAAGTCAATTTCCCAACAAATGGAAATCTGCCATAGTTACGCCAGTGCACAAAGGGGGGGACAAAACCTCAACAGGAAACTATCGACCAATATCAATACTCCCTCCTCTCTCCAAAGCACTTGAACGAATAGTGGCAGACCAACTCTCTGATTACCTGGACAAATACAATCTACTCTGTAATCAACAGCACGGCTTTAGGAAAGGACATAGTACAACAACAGCCTTACTTGAATTCTATGGAGAAGTCTACTCAGCCCTGGACAAAGGGTGCCAAACAGGTGCAGTCTTTATCGATCTTACAAAAGCTTTCGACACAGTCCATCATGGCCTACTTACCTCCCTACTTTCTAGCCTAGGCCTGGCTGAAGGTCCTTGTGCTTGGGTAAAAAGTTACCTGTCCAATCGGTCACAGGCTGTAAAAATCTCTAATGAACTCTCCGACTTCAAACCAGTTCTCTCGGGTGTACCACAGGGATCAATTCTTGGACCGCTCCTCTTTAGCCTGTTCCTTAACTCCCTCCCAGATATCTGCCAGGAGAAAATAATCTTATACGCTGATGATGCTGGAATCTCTCTTCCAACAAGGATCCAAACTCCCTACCGAAAAGCCTGCAACTTGCTTTTCTAGTGTTGAAAGGTGGTTCCTGGATAGTAAACTTGTGCTAAACCACAATAAAACAAAAGCCATGCTCTTCTCCAATCACCAAAACAAAAATAGGCATACTCCACTCACCATACAAACCTCTGTGGGAATTACACTGGACCAAGTAAATACTTTCAAATACCTTGGCATCACTTTTGACCAAGGGTTCACCTTTGCAACCCACATTGACAACACTGCGAAAACAGTGAACCAACGCCTTGGAATACTATTCCGTAACCGTCAATTTCTAAATCAAGTGGCATTGAGAATAGCTATACAGAGTTCCATAATCTCAATCATTGACTATGGCCTTATTATTTATGGCTCAGCTACCTCCACTGCTCTAAGGCGTATCTCAATCACTCTAAATAAGGCCTGCCGGCTCCTCATGGGGGCTCAAAGACTGACAAACACATGTGATCTGTACTATGAATCAGGCTGGTTGAACCTATCAGATCATCTTATTTATCTCACCTGCACAATGGCAAAAAAATCTATCTTGGGACTGACTCCATTATGTATTCAAAACCTGTTCCGACTGAATCCTGGCTCACGACCCTCCACCAGATCTGAACGCCAACCTTTCCTGGTTCTGAGATGCCGGACTGCCAGGGACAAAGATCTTTCGCATACAGGGCCCCGACATGGTTCAATGCGCTTAGTCCACCTACTCTATCCTCAACCTCGCTTGAAGCTTTAAATCCATGCTCTATGCCCACCTCGCCACCACTAGCAACTGTGATTGCGCCAGATAAAGACTACTACTCCTCATGTCCATCCTCACATCTGAGGCCTCTTCCTCCTGACTAATGAACCCTCTGGTACCTCTACTACTTCCTGTCTCCCACCCAAATTCACTCCCCTTTTTACTGTCCCTCTCACTTACTCTCCGCTCACCACCTTTCCTCCTCTCTAGCCTCCTTTGGCGCCTAATGATCACCCTCTCCTGGAAGTTTCCTTAACCTCGAAATTGTCTACTCGCTTGAACCTGTTATAGCTTGTTTTCTATGAAACTTAAAAACGTTACTGCCTTAAACTGTTAATAGCAAATTTATGATGTAACTTTCCTGTCTGGTTTTACCTGTAATGTGTATCGTGCTTTGTTAAATGTTCTTTGTGACGTGGAACCTTTGTAAAAGAGCCCTGGCTCAAAGGTATTAACTCCTAGACTAATAAACTAAACTAAACTAAACTAAATAAAGCAATAAAATTGTGACAGTCACCACCAAAAAGCCACTGCAGAGAGTGTGAAGTTAACACTCTTCATTTTGTATTACCTAATTAAAGATACAGAACATATCATCTCTTCAGCTCACTCAGTGTAAGGTACCAAAGCGACAAACCAGTGCAAAAACCCACAGTTACTATAACATATTATAAATACATAAATACAAAAATACAATAATGCCTAATCAGTGTAAAACATTAAATTAAGAACAGGTACAGCTAAGACCTTAAAAAATTTACTAGGCCACAACTATTAATGTATTTAATCTGAATTGATGATAAGTCAAGCTGCAAAGTCATGTCAGTACACACAAGGGCTGCTCGAAAGAAAATTCCCTTTAATCTTCTTTGGGTAGACCCTTCGTACAAGTGGTACAGTGAATCTCATTCAGCATCTGCATTGTTACTGTAATAGTATTTCTGGAGGAAAAAGCACAAAAATAGCAGCATAATCAAAGTTTTATAATATGGTAATTACATTACAGAACAAATTACTTAGCTTTCCAAAAAGTTTCCACTTAAAATCCATGAGTAAGATGTGGCCAGTCATCTGTCCACAATGTAAAGATCATAGGACATTTCTATCATAACCCCCCAAATTGGCCAGACTTTCTTGATTCCTGTGAAAGTGAATGCATGTGTCCCTGGGTACCTGGCTGCATTTACATGCTGAGCTGTAGCACAGGTCATGTCTTTCTTGCTAGTAACTCTGTAGTGCTCACCCACCCAGATACAACATTTTCTAATTGTTTTTCCTATGTAATAGACTTCACACTTCCATGCTGCAACATATACAATGCCAAAAGTCTGGCATATAATGAGAGTCACAATCTCATAAGTCTTGCCTGTCTTGGGGTTAAAGAACATTTTTGTCAGATATGCCACATGACAGTAAGTGCAATGCTTGCAGGGATAGCATCATTTATTATGCTGATTTAATCAAGTTTTATTACTGTTTGCAGATGGTTGTGTGCTATGCACAAGTTTGTCCTTTAAGGTGCAAGCACTTCTGTATACCATCCTGGGTGGTGAGTTGACAAATGGTTCTAATGTCCTAGCCCACTTCAGGATGTTACATTGTTTCCTGATAATAGTTGCAATCTGGCCTACTTGTGCAGAAAATGTGGACACAGAATTAATTCTCTCAGGATTACTGGTTTGTATTGTTTCCTGAAAGAAAATTTCCTTTCTATTACATGACCTGGCATTTGACACTGCCTTCATTATGCAATCAGCTGAGTAAACCCTCTCCTTAAATCTCTCCATCAATGATTCCTCATCATCACTGAAAAACCTTCAGTGCTACAGTTCCTTCGCAGATGGAGGAACTGGCCATTAGGGATGTTGGTGATTGTGTGGCATGGATGACTGCTCGAGGAAAGGAGCAAAATATTCTTGTCTGTAGTTTTCCTTTAAAGTGAGGTAATAAACATTGCCCTTGGAAATGTCCAAATCACAAGCATGTGGAAACTGGCAAAAATAGTCCCTATATTCAAGGGAGGAGAGAGCTCTCAATCAACTAACTACTGACCAATTGCCCTCCTGTCAGTTGTTTCAAAGATTCTAGAAAGACTGGTTCATAGTCAACTGATTGTACATCTAGAAAAGTATAATAAACTGAACAACTGGCAGGCAGGCCTTTGAAAAGGATTGTCCACTGGCACTGCACTCACAGACTTCCACGACCTTGTGGCTACCTCACTGGTGAGTCAAGGTCTGTGGGCACAGTGTTCATGGACTTATCCAAAGCCTTTGATCTCGTGGAACATGAAATTCTCCATGAAAGAATAAAGGAAATAGGTATTGCAGAGGAACCCTGTAAATGGTTAAGATCTTACTTAACTAACAGGTCACAAATGGCCTCAGTGAGCAGAACACAATCTGGAACTCTTCCAGTAAACAGGGAAGTTCTGCAGGGGTTCATTTTCGGCCACTTATTATTTTTTATATATATAAATGACCTTCCCTGCAATATAAAATAAGCCAATATTTGGCTATATGCCGATGACATAGTACTAGCTGCAGAGGAGTAAAATGTTACAGAAATGAAACAAAAACTACAAACATATTTTGACATCCTACAGAAATGGTTTATAGACTCAAAATATTTAATGAATACTAAAAAAATGCAAGTAATATTATTCACGACTTCAAACCCCCCCCAAAAAAATCAAAATATAGAAAAACTTGACATAAAAACATTTAACAGTTCAGCATTGGTTCAAGTAGACACATTTAAGTATCTGGGGGTTATTACTGACCACAAATTGTTATGAGATCACCACATAGATGTTATAGCCAAAGAGGTTACCCAAAGGATAGGAGCACTAAGAAGAGTCCCACATTGCCTTACGAAGAAAATGAAACTCACAGTAGCAAATCAACTGATCATTTCAATAATTGGCTATGGTAGTCACATTAATGGGCACTCGAGCTTAACAATCCTGCACAAAATTGATACTTGCTGCTACAATAAACTGGCAAGATTTGTGCTAAAATGCAATTTTAGAACTCATCATTGCCTAATGCATGAAAGACTCAATCGGAAGTCCTTGGAAATGAAAAGAAAAGAAACATGGACCATTTTAATGTACACTATACTTAAAAACAAAAGACCAGTTGGACTTTCAGATAAAATAATGACACATACTCATACCTACCAATTGAGAAAAAAGGGAGCCAGGAAGCTATCTGTGCCAAAGGTTCAAAATAATTATGGGGAGGTGATATTTACTTTTAAAGCTGCCTCTACTTGGAATAAGATTCACTTGAATATAAGAACTTTTGAAATGCCCATAACTGTGTTCAAGGATGCTATGAAAAAAATAACTTTTATTCAGATGTGCTTGCAATAGATAAATATCCCACAACTTAGAGTATAAACAACCTTAACCCTGAAATGAATGTCTGATGTTACCTGTAGAAATGAATGTTGTCTAATGTAATCTGTATTATATACTGTATGTTTATTATTTATTGTGATCTAGCAGTGGAAGCCCCACTGGCTAGTAGTGACCACTCCATGGTGTGTTTTACCTTGGACTTAGGGAAGAACATAAATCAAATGAAGACCATGGTAGTGGACTTCAGGAGGGTAAACTTTGGGGAGATGGCAGATATACTCAGTGAGTATGTAAGTAAAATCGGGACTGTAATGGACACAGAGGGGCAGTGGGAAATCCTAAAGTGGGGCATCCTGGAGGCCACGAAAACCTGCACCAGGCCAAAAAACAAGATGGCCAGTGCTAGGAAACCTTGATGGTGGACTGGGGAAGTACAAGAGGAATTAAGAAAAAAGTGGTTGGCCTTTAGAAGGTACAAATGCTCCCATAGCGAGGCAGAGCTTAAAGAGTATCATAGGATTTCAAGGGAGGTTAGCAGAAAGGTTAGAAAGATCAAGGCAGATAAGAAGCTTAGATTAGCAAGAGGGATCAGGGAGCAGGAGAAGGAATTATTTGGATATGTTAGAGAATGGAGGAAGGGTGAGGGACAGATAAGAAAGCTGAAGAAGGGGGTGGATGGGTGGGAGAGATGGAGCAGGCTGAAGTGTTAAATGATAATTTCAGCTTGGTCTTCATCAGGGAAATGGATGGGCCATTGCCTAAAGGAGGGGGCAGGAAAAGAGGCATGGGGGGCTCTCACAGATGGGGAAATCCAGGTAGGGAGTGTGAGGGAGGCTCTCAAGTGTTTGAGGATGGATGAAGCTCCAGGGCCAGATGACATCCACCCAAGTGTTCTGAAGGAACTGGTGGGTCCAGTGATGGAACTATTCAATTCCTCCCTCCAATCAGGATGGGTGCCTCTATACTGAAGGTCAGCCCATGTTGTACCCCTCCATAAGAGTGGACCTTGGGATGATCTGGGGAACTACAGACCAGTCAGCCTGAAATTCATAGTAGGGAAATATTGGAGGCCATCATGAAAGAACGGATGGTGAAGTTCCTGGAGGTATATGGTTATCAGGATGGAAAACAAAATGGATTTTTCTGAGGGAAATCATGTCAAACAAACCTGGTTGAATTTTTTGACTGGGTGATATGCTCCCTAGATGTAGGAAAGCTGGTTGATGTCCTGTATCTAGACTTCAGTAAGGCTTTTGATTCAGTCCCACATGGAAGGCTAATTTGGAAATTGAGAGAACTGGGGTTGGGAAAAAAGTTGGTGGGGTGGGTAGCTAATTGGCTTAGGAATAGGCAGCAGAGAGTGGTGGTAGGAGGTGAAATCTCAACATCCAGAGAGGTCATCAGCAGGGTCCCACAGGGTTCAGTTTTGGGCTCAGTCCTTTTTTAATGTTTTCATTGCGGACATCAGGGAATAGTTTGGTATTAAAATGAGTTTACTCAATGATGATACTAAATTGGGGGAGGTGGTAGATAGTGAGGAGGGAAAGAGGGCACTAGAGGATGGCATGGACAGGCTGGAAAGCTGGGTCCACATGTAGCAGCTGGGGTTTAACAAGCACAAATGTAATGCTCTGCATCTAGGAGTTAGGAACTCTTGGTATACTTACCACTTGGGGGACACAGCTGACTTTTGCGATGATGGAAAAGGATCTAGGGATGATGACTGATGCTAAATGGAACCACTCAGAGCAGTACAGGAGAGCAGCGGCTAAGGCAAACAAATTGCTTGGATGTATTGCTAGGGGGATAATGTCCAGGAGAAGGGAGGCTGTACTTCCCCTGTACACCTCATTGGCGAGGCCGCATCTGGAGTACTGTCAGCAGTTCTGGTGCTCCCACCAAAAAAAGAATATCACATTGCTGGAGAGAGTCCGGAGAAGAGCGATGAGGATGATTAGTGGTCTGGAGGGGTTGTCACATGAGGATAGACACAGAGAGCTAAATATGTACTCTCTGAAGGACAGAAGGGATAGGGGTGCTATGACTGAGACCTTCAAATACCTGAAGGGGTTCAACAGAAGGAACAAGGAGTGTCTGCTCAGGTTGTGGGAGGAGGGGACTATAAAAGGCTGTAGTCTAAAGTTAGCGGAGGGGCAGTACAGAGGGGAGGTGAGGGGGCATTACTTCATGGTGAGCGTGGTGGCACCCTGGAATGCACTGATGATCTGTAAAACTGGGAACTGTGGGTGGTTTCAAGAGGGATTGGTACAGGCACAGGGACACTAAATGGGGTGGGGGTATGGAGATAACCAGAGTTGTACAGGTTGGGGAAGTGGGGGGGATGGGGGAAATAATGGGGGGCAGGTAGAGTAGCTACTGTGCACTGCCAGTGAGCTGCATCAGGCAGACAAGATAGACGATTAGGCCTAATCTGCTGGCAACTATGTGTGTATGTATGTATGCATTTCTCATTGAGTTTACTACTCACAGGTACACCTTGTGAATAGGACATTCATTTGACCTAATGGTGTTTGTAAAGACTTTTCCCTTTTTACTCCTGTATAAATACATTTTTTTATCTTTTTTTTTTTAATAGAGGAGAGAAATTTTATCTGCATCATAGTTACATGTAAATATCAAACTGGGATTAGTAGAGTTGATATACTGGACAAATCTGTTCAACTCCTCTGCTGTCCCATGCCACACAGCCACCACATCATCAGTATAACACTTCCATAGAAATATGTTCGGCAAAAAAAGGATCAGTGTCAACACTGTATATATAATCCCTCTCCCACAAACCCACATACAACTTAGCCACACTAGCGCAAATGACACCGCCATGGCTGTTCCTTTTACCTGTAAATACATGCTGTCTAGGAACGGAAACAAATTACTTTTTAGAACATACTCTGAAAGCTGTCAAAGGTAACAAGAAGTGTACATTTCTGTAAACACATATCATGGAAGATTTGGAGGACTGCTGTAGTGTCCTTCACTTAGGACCTGATTTGGGGCACAAAATGACTGAAATAATGATACATCACTTTAGAAAGCGATTCCGTTAAAGACCCTATATCGCTAATAATAGGTCATCGTGATGGATTGTGAAGTGACTTATGTACTTTAGGAAGTATATAAAAAGTCAGTTAGGGAAAGGGGTAATAAGACATTTCTTTGTATCAGCATCAATATACTGATTGGCAAAGACATTAGAGATGGCCTCTTTGGTGATCCATTTAAAGTCTCGTGTGGGATCATTATCAGGTTGTTTTATAAAATGTCCTGTCTGATAATTGACTAAGGACCTCTGCACTGTAGTCATTGCTGTTTAGGATGACTACATTGTCCCCTTTGTTGACTGGCTTTATTGTTATGGTCTTATTATTTTCAAAATCCCTCAAAGTCAGCCTCTCTCCCTTTGTTAAGTTGTTATACTGAAGTTCAGTGGGACTGTCAAACAACATTTGGAGATCTCTTTCACAGAGGCTTCTGAAATGTTATATTTATTTTAATATTGCTGGGCTTAGTGATGGCTGGAAGGTGGAACCTGTATGGAATAGATGTACATCATTCCAATTCATTGATGTTTTGTCCATTACTGTGTCCATTTCTGTGTAGCCCATTTTCTTTCTGTTTCAGAAAGACTTAAGTCCCAGTGCTTTATGCACTTTATAAAGATTGGCAATAGTATCAAAATGGTTTGAAGGAGCTATGGGGACAAAGGCAAGACCATTATCCCATAGTTTGGTCTCTGCTTCACTTAGGACGTAACTTAAGAGGTTAATTAGTTTCATCCCCTCTATGAATGCTGCTGCTGTTGTTGCTCCTGATTGGGTCTTCTTGGCCCCCTCTTCCTGCACCTGACCCTCCCGTCTTGTCCTCCTGTTTGTTACTGTGGTTGTTTCCTGTTGTTGAAGCCCTGGTACCAGGTTCTTCTTCTCTCCTAGCTTGGGGGGTGGGGGCATGTTTTGAGGGTCCTGCTCTTCTAAAAAATAAGTCATGTCTGAGTTGTCTATGTCTGTTTCACTAACATCAGTACCAAAGTCAAAAGATACAGTACTCTGGGGTTATTTTGTAGTATGCCATGTAGATTAGAGGGGCTTCTCTGAGGGGACTAATTTTTCTTCCAAGAAAATATGTGTCTACACTTCTAATCATTTTTATTCCAAGTAAACTTTTTTGCTTTGGTAGCTTTTAGGTCACTGTCCACTTTAGCAAGTGTCTCCTCTTGCCCAATAAAAACAACCATTTATGTACGTACTAAAGTACATAAGCCACGTCACAGTCCCCAGGGCAAACTATAATTAATGGTATTGGGTCCGTAGTGGAACTGCTTTCTTAAGAGATTGACCACTATATCAGTCCTTTCATGCCCTCTCTCAGGTCCTAAGTGAATTACACTACATCAGTCCTCCAAATCCTTCATAACATATGATTAGAGAAAGGTACATTTCTTGTCACATTTGACATTAAAGCTTTGTATGCCAGTATCCCCCCATGAGAGAGTTCTGAACGCAGTAGCACATTTCCTCAACACAAGAGACCCTAAAGCAAATCTGCCCACTAAGTTTTTATTACAGCTTTCAGAGTACAGTATGTTCTGAAATTTAATTTGTTTACATTCCTAGACAGCATGCACTGTATTTACAGGCTAAAGTAACAGCCATGGGGGTGCAAGTTGACCTGAGTGTGGCTGACCTCTAGGTGGGTTTCTGGGAGAGGGGTTATATATACAATGTTGACACAAATCCTTTTTTTCTGAATTTATTACTGTGGGAAACCTTATACTGATGATCTGGTGGCTGTGTAGCATGGGACAACAGAGAAGTTGAACAGATTTGTCCAATACAGCAACTCTACTAATCCAAATTTGAAATTTACATGTAACTATGATGCAGGTATAATTTCTTTTCTTTGATTTGGACATTTCCAGGAGCAATGATGGTGAAGTTATTATCATAGGTTACAGGAAACTCATGGACAGGAATATTTTGCTCCTTTCCTTGAGCTGTCATCCACACTACACGGTCACCGACGTCCCTAAGGGCCAGTTTCTCCATCTGAGGAGGAACTGTAGCACAGAAGGTTTCAATGATGGTGTGGAATCATTGATGGAGAGATTTAAGGAGAGGGATTACACAGTTGATTGCATAGAGAAAGTAGTGTCAAATGCCACGTCATGCAATAGAGAAGAAATTCTCTTGCAGGAAAGAATACAAACCAGTGATACTGAGAGAATTAACTTTGTGACCATATTTTTCCAACCAAGCAGGATAGATTGAAACTATTATCAGGAAACATTAGGATGTCCTGAAGGAGGATAGGGCATTAGAATTGTTTGTCAACTCACAGCCCAGGATGGCGTACAGGAGGGCTTGCATGTTAAAGGACAAACTTGTGCATAGCAGACAACAAACTGCTAACAGTAATAACACATTATTAGATCAGCACAATAAAGGATATTATCCCTGTAAGCATTGCACGTACAGTCGTGGTAAATCAGACTAAAAATTTCTTTAACTCCAAGACAGGCAAGGCTTATGAGATTGCAAATCTCATTACATGCCACACTAGTGGCATTGTACATCCTGTGACATGTTAAGTGTGGAGTCTATTTCACAGTAAAAATGATTATAACATTTTTATATCAGGGTGGGTGAGCATTGCAGAGCTTAGCAATAAAGATGTGATATACGCTACAGTTCAGCATGTAAATATAACCAGGGACCCTGGGGCATGTGCATTTAGTTCCACAGGAATCGCAAAAGTCTGTCTGAATCTGAGTGGAGGTGGGATTATGATAGAAAGGTCCTACAAAAGGAATCATTTTGGATCTTTACACTGGGAGCAGATCATGGGCAGGATCTTTGTCATGGATTAGAATTGGCACCTTTTTTGAAAGCTAATTTGTTCCGTAATATGGTTATTATAAAACTTTGAGTGATTGTGATGCAATTTTATGTATTTTTTCCTCCAGAAATATATTTGCAATAATAATGCAGATGCTGCATGAGGTTCATTGTACCTCATGTTCAAAGGGCCTACACAAAGTGGACTAAAGGGAACCCTCTTTTGAGCAGCACTTCTGTATACTGATGTGACTTTGCAGCTTGGCATACTTATTCAAATTAAATCTGCTAATAGTTGCAGGCTATTAAATTATTTAAAAGTCTTAGCTGTACTTGTTTTTAATTTAATGATTTACACTGGTTAGGCACTATTTCACCTTTGTATTTATGCATTTATGATATAATCATGGTAGCTGTGTGCTTTTGCACCAGTTTGTCACTTTGGTACCTTTCGCTGAGTAATCTGAAGAGGTGATATGTTCTGCATCTTTAATTAGGAAGTACAAAATGATGTCATCAGGTGCATTGCCTTTGATAAAGCTCACTTTGTGTGGAATTCATTAGGCATCTGTCTGTCCTTTGGAGCTGTTTGTTTTAACCTTGACTAATAATGAGTGTTAACTTAACACTGTCTGAGGTGGCTGTTTGGCGGTCAGTGCCTCAATTTTATTTCTTTGAGTTTGCTGCATGCCCTATATTATAGCACACTGAAATCTTTAGACTGTCTCTGATTTTGACTCCCAGGTCCCTGTCCTCAGTAGTCTGTGCAAGGCATGCATCTGCCATCCAGTAGTCAGTTTTTGAAATTCTTCTCCCCAGGTGCATAATTATTGTCCCCCCCAATGTATTTCTTACTGTAGACCATGTACTACTATGTAACCTGATTAATAAATTCAAGATCTCCCTCTCTAGATCTACTTCCCTACATACATGTTATAGAGTTGCATTATCAGGTCAGTTGAAGAATGTTTTAAAATCAAATAAACATGAAATATAGTCTTTGTTCCTTAATTACTATATATTTTCGTTGAGATGGAGCAATGTAAAGATATGTTTTCCCATCGAGAAATTTTTCTGGAGGCCAGCCTGAGCGTCATTCATTATTCATAGAAACATACAAACATAGAATTTGATGGCAGATAAGGACCGCTTGGCCCACCTAGTCTGCCCATTTTCCTACCTAACAGATAAGCTGCAGATCCTAGTTAACCAACAGCTTAATTCCTCCTACCCCCCACTAGGACTGCCCTATGCCTGTCCCATGCATTCTTGAAGTCCCCCACTGTTCTTGACCCCACAACCTCTTCAGGAGGCTGTTCCATGCATCCACAACCCTCTCAGTGAAAAATACTCTCACATTACCTCTGAGCCATCCCCTTCTATCTTCAAATTGTGCCCCTTGTTCTTGCACATCTCTTTTCTGGAAGATGCTACCCTCTTGGACTTTGTTAATTCCTTGAGGTACTTGAAAGTTTTATCATGTCCCTCTCCCTTCTTTCCTCAAGGGTATACATATTAAGCTCCTTTAGTCTTTCTTCATATGTCTTCTGGTGCAGACCCTGCACCATTTGAGTTACCCTCCTCTGGACAGCTCCACTCTGTCTATGTCTTTGTGGAGATGGGGTCTCCAGAACTGCACACAGTACTCCAGATGAGGTCTCACCAACTGTCTGTACAGAGAGATAACAACTTCCTGTTTTCTACTATTGATGCCTCTTCCTATACATCCCAGTATCCCCCAGCCTTCCTTACTGCCTTCTCACATTGCTTGCCCACCTTTGGGTCATCTGATATATTACCCCAGGTCCCTTTCTATTTTACTGTTGTCAGTATCTCACCCCCATTGTGTACGCCTCCCAGGGTTTTTGTTCCCATGTGCATTACCTTGCACTTCTTTGCATTGAATCTGAGCTGCCATACATTTGACCATTCCTCCAACCTTGCCAAGTCCCTTCTCATCCTTTCCACTCCATCTTGTGTATCAACCCTGTTGCAGATCTTTGTGTCATCTGCAAAGAGACATACTTTTCCTTCCAGTTCCTCTGCAATGTCACTTATAAAGACATTAAAAAGGACCGGTCCCAGTACTGAACCCTGCGGTACCCCGCTAGTAACCCTCCTTTCGTCACTGTGTACTCCATTTACTACTACCCTTTGAGTCCTGTTGTTTAGCCAATTTTTTATCCAGGCTACCACCTTGGGACCCACTCCAAGGCTGGCTATCTTGTGTATTAATCTTTTGTGTGGGACTGTATCAAATGCCTTGCTAAAATCTAGGTAGGCCATGTCCACAGCCCCTCCCTGGTCTACTACTTTGGTAACCCAGTCAAAGAAATCGATTAGATTCGTCTGACATGACCTTCCCATCGTGAATCCATACTGCCTTGGGTCCTGTGCCCCACTGGCCTCTAGGTACTCAACAATTCTTTCCTTCAGAAGTGATTCCATCATTTTCCCTACCACTGAGGTCAAACTAACTGGTCTGTAGTTTCCTGCCTCTGTCTTGCTCCCACTTTTGTGAAGAGGAATCACATCTGCCCTCCTCCAGTCCTCGGGTACCACCCCATCCTCCCATGATTTGTTAAACAGAGTAGTCAGCGGTGTCACTAGCTCTACCCTTAGTTCTTTTAGAATTCTTGAGTGAACCCCATCAGGCACCATTGCTTTGTCCACCTTCAATTTTATTAGTTCTTTCAGAACCCTTTCTTCTGTAAATGGACTGTTATCGAGCCCCGTCTTCAGAGTGTTTCTCTTGTTTGGTTTAGGTAACTCCCCCTCCTCTTCCTTTGTGAATACTGAGCAGAAATATTTGTTCAGTATCCCTGCTTTTTCACTGTCACCCTCTACCCACATTCCCTCCCCTTTATTAAGCTTCAGTATCCCTCCTTTGGTCTTTCTTCGCTCCCTAATGTACCTATAAAGGTCTTATCCCTTCTAACAGAATTGGCTATCCTTTCCTCGGTTTGGGCCTTTGCTATTCTGACTGCCTTCCCAGCCTCTTTCTGCTTTAACTGATAAAGTTCTCTGTCCTGCTCCTTCTGTGTTCCTTATATTTCCTGAATGCTGTCCTTTTATCCTTAACCTTCCTCCACCTCTTTGAGAACCATAACGTTTTTTCCTTCGTTGTGTTTTATTGATTTGTTTTACACAAAGGCTTGTTGCTTCTGTGACGGCTGTTTTGATCACTCCCCATTGTTCCTCCACTCCTCCCTCTTGCCTGTTTGCTAGTGCTTCTCTGAGGCACTCTCTCATTTTCCCAAAGTCAGCCCTCCTAAAGTCCAGTACTCTTGCTTTTGTATGGCTTGATTGTATGGCTGTGTTTATCGTGAACCACACTGTTTGGTGGTCGCTTGTTCCCAGATGGCTACCCACTTCTAAATCTGAGATTCTTTCTCCATCATTGCTTTTCATTCTTTTCTTCAAGTCTATGCATCACTAATTTAGTCAAAACTTTAGTCATAGCATTAATGAAATTAATTAGCCTGCACGTAGCAGGGTTGCAGTGGTCACCCATTTTAACAAGCATTTGTCAATGCTGAATGTTCACTGCTGATATTGCTGTTGTACTGGGTCTTGCTTGTACATATTTTTACTAGATATAGAGCAGATGAGATGCAGTGTCTCATTTGCAAAGCTGTCCTGCTTTAACACATTGCTAGACTGTAATTACCCAGGATAAGGTAGGTGAGAGGCAATATCTACTTTTAAGTGAGATCTCACATTTTGACCCCAGATGTCCAACAGTTTTTTATGACCTGACATTGTGACTGAGACAAGTGGAATTTTTAAAATGCCATCCGAAAGGTGATTTTACTGTACGACTGTAGAAACAAGTTTCTGAGGGGATATGAAAAATTATACCTGCCAGGTTCATGAGGTGTGGTGACACAAGGGATATGTTGAACAACAGGGGCCAAAATCGCCAAAAAATAAAGCTATGTGTAAATGTTGAAACAATTTGCTTCCTCATAACTTAGTTTTTTTACATTTTTACCCCAAATTTTCAAAGTAATCTTTTTATAACCACTCCTTCTGTGCGTGACAGGTGTCATTTATAAAAATAATGGCTGAAACGTCATTTTGTGCCACAAGTAGCAAAACACATCTTGGGTAGGAATTGAGAAATGACAGCTGTGTTGAAAAGTTGGGGTGAAAATATTGAAAATAATCACAGTTATGCGTGTGCATTGAAAAATTGCAATACAGACTCATAACGTTGTTGTTTTCCTGTATTTTTACCCCAAATTCTCAACATAGCCATCTTATGACCCCACATAGCTTTCTTATAAGCCCACCTCATGAACAAGGGTGGAGAAAATTTTCAAATCCTGCCCAAAAGGTAATTTCATGCCACAAGCGCAAATACACATTTTGGCCAGGATTTGAAAAATGACGGCTGTCACACTCATGAGGTGCTCTAAATAAATGGCTGTGTTGAAAATTTGTGGTCAAAATATTGAAAATTACCAAAAGTACGAGTCTGCATTCATAAATTTCAAAGTATGCTCATAACATTGTTGTTTTTTTAATATCTTTATCCCATATTTTCAACATAGCCTTCTTATGACCTCACCTCATGAACAAGGGCAGAGAAAATGTTCAACTCTTGCCTGAAAGGTGATTTTACACAGCGACCGCAAAATCACCTTTCAGGCAGACTTGCCTAATTTCACTGCCATTGTTCATGAGGTGGGGTCTCAATAAAGGCATGTTGAAAATCTGGGGCAAAAATATAAAAAAAAAATGACTAGCTTATACCACAAAGTTCAAAACCTCATTGAAAATGCTTGAACTGCATTGCTGATTTCCTCAGTTTGCAGTCTGGCATTGAAGAGTGAAGATGTGTCTGTGGTGCAGAGATGATTATGGCATTGTACCCCCGGTGGGTAAGTAAGGGCTTGGGGTGGGGTGGTGGGTGTTGAATGGGAGAGTCAAATTGAAGGATTAATGGCAGTGGCAGCAACAGATATTGATGGACAGTTTTCTTTGTTACAGGGTATAGTGTAAAAAAAAAGATGAAGGACAGTTTTCTTTATTTCAGGTGGTGACACTGGAGGATTGGGCACCCGCAGTTTTGATGTTATGTTTGTGGGGTGGTGGGTACTGAGTGTTAGGGTTGGGTGGGGGATGGTAAAGGGGTGGCAGAAAGAGACATTGATGGACAGTTTCCTTTTTTACAGCATTATGAAAAAAACTATAAGGGATGGTTTTCTTTACATCAGGTGGTGACACTGGGGGATTGAACACCCCCTGTGTCAGTGTTATGTTTGGCAGCATCAGGGGTTGGCTCCCTGGTGTTGCAGAATCAAAATGGATAGGGTGAGGAGTAGAAGCTGGCATGGGGGATTAAGCACCCCATGCCAGAAGATTAACATAGATTGGACATGGGGAGGGGGATAGTATGCTGAGGCAGTAACAGACATTGATGAATGGTTTTCTTTTTTACAGGGTGTATTTAAAAGAAAAAAAAAATATGAGTGATGGTTTTCTATATTCCAGGTGGAGACACTGGGGGATTGGGCACCCCCAGTGGTAGTGTTATGTTTGGTAGCACCAGGGATGAGCTCCCTGGTGTTGCAGAAGTAGAAAGGGGTAGGGTAGGGGGGAAGGTGACATGGGCGATTGGCACCCCCATGCTTGAATATTAACATGCGCTGGGCTTTGGGGGGGAGGACAGTTACGGCTGTGGCAGCAACAGACATTGTTGGATTGTTTTCAGTTTTCAGCAGGCTGATCAAGACAGATCAGCTGTGCTTGCTCACCGGCGTTATGTAGATCAAAGGAAAGAGCCAATCAATGATTAGGTTGGCTCTCTCCTTTGTACTGCCCAAAGTTTTCACCTAGCAAGCCAGAACACTGTCATGACCAGACTGACTAATGATGGTTGTGACACTGTCCAGCCCCTTGCAGACCATTTTGCATTGGACTGACAGTGTCACATTCCTCAAAAAACATTCACCTAACAAAATGTTTGCTGCACGTGTGCACATGGAACACATAAAAATGACCACAATTAGGTTTCCTGTCCAGTCTTCTTGGATAAACTTGTCTCTGACTATCACACTGTATAATCTGGGTAGAATCAGTGACCACCATTGGGCATTGCTTTTATATAAATCAACTGGAGCAATATCTAAGCCAGGGGCTTTATTAGACAAATGCCATATTTACTGCAGTGCTTCTTGCTCAGTAGATTGTAATATATTGTTGATAGGGATAATCATGTTCCTTTTCATGGTTTCCTGGGAATTAGTAAGACTTAAATTATAAATTATCGCTAAAATAGTTCGACCAAATATTTGTGACAATTTGAGTTGTTATAGCCTCTTTAAAAGTTCCAGTCCCCCATTCAACTTGCATCCAGAAGTTCTTTGTATCTTTTTGCTCTACAGCCTCTTTTAATTGTAGCCGCACCTTTCTTTCATAAAGTGCTTCTGCCACTGAGCTTTGGTTTATATTGTAACTTTGGGGATCTCAAGTTCAGAGCTCCCAAAGAGCTCAGGTAATAGTACACTGTCAGGAGACAACTTTTCCTAAAAACATTGTTTAAGGGGGGGTCCCAGTGATGAGACAGCCAATAGTTACGAGAGACAGAACCCAGAAAGGGCTGACAACCTTTAAGATAGATATGGCTCCAGGACCAGATGGGTGTCATGAGAGGATTCTCAGGGAACTGGCAGTGGGATTGGCTGATCCCCTGCTGGGACTGTTGAACCATTCACTACAGATGGGGGTAGTTCTGAAGGATTGGAGGGTGGAGGATGTTGTTCCACTTCATGGGGGGTGCAGGGAAGAAGTGAAGAACTACAGACCTGCCAGTCTGACCCCCATTGTAAGGAAGCTGATGGAGTTACTGATAAAGGAAGACCTTGAGGACTACATGGAAAGCAACGGTCTCCAGGATAGTAAACAGCACAGGTTCTTGGCAGGGAGGTTCTGTCAGATGAACCTGATAGTTTTCTTTAATTTGATGATGAGGGAATTGGATAGAGGCTATGCCATGGATTTACTCCATTTCGACTTCAGCAAGTCTTTCAACTCAATGCCCCACAGATGCTTGCCGAAGAAGATGGAGGAACTGGGTGCAGCTAAGAACAAAGTGAACTGGGTGAGAAACTGGTTAAAGGGTAGGCAGCAGAAGGTTATGGTCAGTGGGGTGAAATCAGAAGACAGGAAGGTCATGAACAGGGTGCCTCAGAGATCTGTCCTGAGCCTGGTCCTCTTCAATGTGTTCATCAGTGACTTTGGAGAGTATCCATGGCAGGCTGTGTCTCTTTGCAGATTACACTAAGCCCTGTGGAAGGGTGGATAGTGATGAGGCAATTAGGGAAACTCAGACTGACTTACAAAAGCTACAGTGGTGGTCTAAGATTTGGCCTTTGAAATTCCATGCCAAAAAGTGCAAAGTAATGCACCTAAGGAATAAGAACCCTAGGACAGAGTATTGGATGGGTGTGATGAGACATAGCACTACAGCTGAGGAATGTGACCTGGGAGTTGTCATCAGTGACACCCTCAAGCAATTGAGCCAGTGCAACAAGACCTATAGTAAGGCAAGTAGGATGCTGGGGTCTATAGAAAGAGGTATTGACAGCTGAAGGAAATAGGTAATACTACACCTTTATAGATCATTGTTGAGGCCACACCTGGAGTACTGTGCCCAGTTATGGAGCCCTCATTTCAGGAAGGATAGGGACAGACTGGACTTGGTGCAGTGCAGGGTGACAAAAATGATTCAGGGCCACCAGGGTAGGTCTTATGAGGAGCACATCAAGGCACTCATCAAACACTCACTGGAGGCCAGAAGGTAGAGGTAAGATATGATAAAGACCTTTACATTCCTAAAATGAATAAACAAGGTGAATTGTGAGGCACTTTTTAACTTGAATGCTAGCTTCAAGTTGTGAGGTCATGAATGGAAACTGACATGAGGGAGGTTCAGGAGGGACATGAGGAAGTATTAGCTTACAGAAAAGGTGATGGAGCCATGGAACAGTCTACCACCCAAGGTGTTGGGTGCTAATACAGTTGATGGTTTTAAGCACAGTTGTAACAGAGTGAAGGGTATAGTGGGAAGAGAAAAGTGGTGGCGGGGGGGCTAGAACCCTGGGTGGACAGTAGGTCACAGGGTTAGATAGGGAACTCAGGTAGACTGGATGGACCCTTGGTCTTTTTTTGTCATAATTATCTATGCTTCTATGTTTTAATGGTCAAGAAGTTATATATTTTCTGTTCTTAATTTAATCTATTCAGGTTGTTTCTGAAGGGCTTCTTTCTTGAGTGCTTAGCCACTGTATTTACAATCGATTCCTTAAATGACATTCCTTGCCAGACTATGTAAAGTTATCATTTCTCTTCACTACATCCACATATGGCACCAAAGCCATTATAATCTTTTCAAAGGCTTAATTTATTATATTCTCTTGCATTGCCAATCTGTTGAATATTTGCTGTTAAAGTTATATATTTTCAGCCTCCAGTTTTCCATTATTATTTTCTCCTTGAATGCCATCCCACTTCATTTTTTTTATTCCACATTTGCATATTACGTTCTAAGTTATATTTTATGTTGGACCTTACTCCTAAATTTGGTAAATTGATTGTCAGTACCAGACAGAAATGCTCACTTTCTGTCCAGGACATAACCATTAAATCAGTAACAATGGAGATATCACACACATTAATAGTGAGGCCCCATTTGGACTTTAGTATATCACAGCACCATGTTCATTGTCATTTTTTCTCTCTTTTAATATCAATTTACTAAATCTTTCAAGTCATTCCAAGAGCTTAATTCCATTTAATTTTCTTATAATCATGTGATAATCTAGTTAATGAAGCAATATACCACGACAGGGTGTTGGTGATGCTGGGTTTACCCCCACCTGGAGTGGTTCAGTCATGAGGCTGCAGGCCAAGTGACTAAACCTCACCAGGCATGAGTAAATTCCAGCATCACCAACACCCTGGAGTGGTTTATTGCTATTATACAATGGCCCCAATTTTTGAGATATTGAAAAAATGAAATCAAATTTTTTTGTGTGTGTGTGTTTTAATTTATTTTTATTGTATTAATTACTCCATGAGAAAAAATAGTCTTTGATTTCTAGGGCTGTTACTATAGCTGTCTTGTTGCTGTCAGTGCATCCTAATAATCCTAAGCAGCCTTCTATAGACAGTTATTATGCTGTCTTTTTTTTTCCTTATCGAGAGGGCTGCAACTGGTGGGCTACTTATTTGTTTTTCTTTTATTTACAGGTAGACTGGGGGTGAGAAGCAAGTGTCTGTATGTGGTGTAAACTGTAACTAGATTGGTGAAGAACTAATTGAAGTGAGAGGTGATGGAGGAGAGGTCAGTGAGAGAGACCCCCTGGGTATCAAGGGAACTGGGGGTCTCAGATGTGTTACCCTTTAAAGGGGAGTTAACCTGTCACCAGAATTCTTTTGGATTACTAAGGTGCTCAGTTTAGAGTCTCTTGAAGTGGGAGTCATTTTGCTTTTTGGATTGAGTTCTTGCAGCTGTTCCTTATTTGCCTATATATTTGCCAGTTAGTAGGTAGCCCTCTATCCTTATAAGTCCTCCATGCCTTATCATGAGTGGACATGAGCTGCCTTAATTCCTTGGTGAGCCACAGTGCTTTAATACCTTTTACCCAGCAACTCTATAAAGGGGAATGTTGGTCAACAATGTTAGCAAATTTTGCCACAAAATAGTCTAGTGCCAAGTTAAGGTCTAGCAGGGTATTAATTGTATCCCGATCAGTTTCCCGGGTGGTATCCACAAAGTTGTTGGCATCAAATCTGGACATGTCCCACGTAGTGATGATCTCAGGAGGGGGGTTAGTGAAGTTGTTACGCCATACGCAGAGTGTCGGCGCGAGTGGTCACTTATACCATCTGAGAGGACCTCTGCTGATTATATCTTTGGGGCACAGTTTGTGACCAACCAGTCAAGTAAAGTATGGTTACCAATTTTTGTATTAATATGAGTAGGGTCACCAATCATTTGAACCAGATTTGAGTCAGCCAGGATGGCAGTCAGCTTGGAAGAGTTAGAATGCAGCCAATCAACATTGAAGTCAGCTCCAAGTATGAGGTCATGCCATGGGAGGTCAACAGGGGAGGTTATGAAGGAGAGGAGGGGAGGACAGGGACTGCTACCTTAGGGGGCATGTATGTACAACATACTATGAGTTTTTTTATGGTGCCAGGGGTGAGGCGAAAGAAAGATCAATTCGACAGCAGAAGGTCCGGATTCAGATACAGGTATTTCAACAATGTCTAAGTGCTCCTTGGCATACATGAGGACACCACCACCACCCCTTTTTTCTAGCCGATCCTTCCTGAAACATTTGTATTCAGACACAGCAACCTTATGTTGTTTGATGCATGGTTTCAGCCAGGTCTCAGAGAAGCCCAGGATGTCAGGAGTGTATTGATTAATGCAGGCTTCTAGTTCAGACATCTTAGGTCTGAGACTACATATGCTTAAATGAACACTTTTTAGCCCTTTCAGCATTTGATGTGATGATGTCAGGGGGTTGGGGCAGATGAAGGTATGGCGGGTCCAGGATTTGGCTCAATGTCACCCGCAAGGGTTAATAGCAGGAGACATAGTAGGAATTGTCGGATTGAGGAAGTAAGTAGCTGCTTCACATTTTTAGCAAAATGTGAGGACATTCACAGCCTTCTGGTGAGCCAGCTACCAAAGTATACAGCTCCATGTTTTGCCAGGCAAGGGACAGTGAGATACACAGACTGGGGTTCAGTATCGAGATTGTGTGGTGGGACCTCCTCACAGTGCAGTGAAGGGTGAGTTAGGGATGTGGCTATGAAATAATCAGCAATAAATAGAAATATTAGGCAGGATGGAATGTACAGTGCTGTGAACTTGGCCATGGTGTGCTGGCTTGCAGATTCAGATCACAACATTGATTGTTTGCTAGGACATAGGTAATTTGCAGGTGAGCACTGCAAAAAACTGAGTAGATGGGAATGGATTAGTACTGGTTAGAAGCAATGGTACAATAGGCCATAAGGGATAATAGGGCACTGGGGATAGCTTTGCCCTAATCAGCTGGAGAGCAACTATGGGCTATAGTCAATGACATAGCTGCCTGGGTTCAGAAGCTGAGCACTTGTGGGGTTTAAATGAGGCAGGGGCCATGGTTAGGTGGGAGGAAATTCAGAGCTGAAGACTTTCCTGAGATTGTGGCTTATGGCAGATTATAGATCCAAGGCTGTCAGCCCAAGGCTTTATGTATGAAGGACCCAGGACTAGAAGTGTTAGGGGAGAGCAGTGGGAAGAGGATTGCAGCCTCTGTGAGTTGTTGCCTTTTAGTGGCTTTGCAGTATAATTTGCAAATAGGAAAGCAGACACAACTTCCCCCCCAAAAAAACTATAACTTTAACAATCCTGTTCTACTAAACAGTCGGTACTGGAAAACTCAGCATTAGCAGTTTTTGTATTAAAAAAAGACAGCTTAGGAAGGGTAGAGGCAAGAACCAATAAGAGAAGGGAGAATAGCGTTGCACCCAATCAGAGCTCAGGAGTAGTAGTAGTGCAGCCAATTGGCCAGAAAGGCAAAAAGCACTAGGTTCAGTCCCATCGGCAGCTCTGGGCTGTGCTTCAAAATCCATACCTGGTTGAAGGCTGTGAGGCAGGTGGATCAGCGTAAAACAGCTGCAGGGGTCAGAGCACCTCCCATGGCTTGCTGAAGGAGGCAGTCCCCCATTCAGGGCAAGATGCTTGTGGAGGGAAGAGTGGTCTGTTAATTTAAGGTTAACAGGAACAATGGGCACTAGAAACCTAGGCTGCAATTAGACAAGGAGACAATAGCAGGAGGAAGTTTCCAGGACAGGGCAGACAAAATAATAATGCAGCTGAATAACACCTTCGCAAAAGAGCTGTTACACTTCAGAGGGTGGCTTACTGGAGCTAGTTGCAATGTCAGGAAAAAACAGGGCACAGAGGGGAGAGAGGATGAATACAAGAATTCTGGTCTGAGAATTCAGAAGGAAGAGAAATAGTATTGGGAACAAGAACTAGAGCAGTAAAGAGCAGAGCTATCAGTTCAAGCAGGGGAGTCCTTAGGGTGCTTCACAGCCCACATTAGACACAGACAGGTTTTTAAAGTAGGATAGGGGAAAAAGATTGCAGTTGTTTAGCACTTGTTAGAGGAAGAAGAATGCAGACAGTCTAATACTCTATGCAAATAAAATCTACACGCTGCAGTTATTAATAATTCTATTCGGTAAAAATCAACAACCTATAATTTTAACAATCATGTTCTACTAAACAGTCGGTACTGGAAAACTCAGCATTAGCAGTTTTTGTATTAAAAAAAAGACAGCTTAGGAAGGGTAGAGGCAAGAGCCAATAAGAGAAGAGGGAATAGCATTGCGCCCAGTCAGAGCTCAGAGCAGTAGTAGTGGAGCCAATCGGCCAGAAAGGCAAAAAGCGCCAAGTTCAATTCCATCGGTGGCAATGGACTGCTCTTCAAAACCAGTATCTTGTTGTAGGCTATGAGGCAGGTGGGTCAAGGCAGAACAGCCACCGGGGTCAGAACACCTCCCACAGCTTTCAGGAGGAGGCAATCACTTGTTCTGGGCAGGATGCCTGGTTGTAGGCTGTGAGGCAGGCTGGTCAGTGCAGAACAGCCACTGGGTTCAGAGCAGCTCTTGTGGCTTGCAGGAGGAGGCAGTCACCTTTTCTGGGCAGGATGCCAGGTATCTGGTCCTAGTACTGAAACACTCCCCAGTGAAGTAGTTATTTATGCCTCTGAAGTACCTTTAGGCAATCCCTGTTACAAGTACCTCTGACTCTGTAATTGAATCAGGTCCCTGTTCGTATTTCTACTGGACAGACTGTTCAGCTTGATACAGTGGATGCTGTAGGTATAGAACACACTACTGTAAAAGAAAAAAAAAAACAACACTCCTAGGCTCAGGCGAATGTAACTGTGCCACCTGAAGAAGGGAGAATGGGGAATGGTATTGTGGAAGAAAATGAGCAATCTGTTCCTGCATCACTTGCAGGGCCTTCAGAGGAGCTTCCTGGGTGGCCTGAGAGTACTGAGGTGCATGACCAACAACTAGTTAATTATGTGGGCATAAATCAGAGGGAAGGGGCTCAGCAAACACAGAGGGAGGACAGGGATAACCCAGAGGGGCATGAATAGACACATACCAGGTTCATTATGATGGACCTGTTCAAAAAACATTCTTGGCAGAAAAGCAGAATGCAGTTCAGCTATGGTATAGGGAAGCCAAGACACAGACCCTGACGAGTTCATGTGGTCAAAAATGTACTTATGGATTCTTTGAAATTCTTTGCAACAGAGGTCTACACCCTTATTCATGTATCTTGGGAGCCTAAATTTGACATCAGTTTCTGGACCTCAAAATTGTTGGACAGATTCTGCAGGAAGTACTTAAAGTTGAAGAACTCTTCCCTGTGGTACCTGTTTACAGTTATCCCACTCACAACACCTACTTTTAAAAACACAGCTGTGCTGTTTATGAATGAGGCAGCAAGTGTATCTAATATTCTTAACTGGCTACAACAACCTTTTGTTGTACAAAGTTGCTCTGAGCCCATCTTTGACTCAGAGCAGATCTGGACTGGTGGGTGGTGCTTCAAAGTCCTGGTTCATTAGACTAATTCTGGGGTATCCTATTTCCCTACCAGCTTCTTTACTGGCAGAAACCATGGTATCATTTTTTATGCTGGTCAGCCTAAAGCCTGCTAAAGTGTTGTTCTTCTTCATATGTGAGCAGTGCTTGCGATCAACTACGGTGTGGCTTATGATCTGCCTACAGCCACATAAGCCTATCCTGTGACACTATATTTCAATGTAACTAGTGTGATGAAAGAGGTCAATTGGTCACGCCCACATGCAGCTCATAATGGAAGAGCACAGGTGGACCAAGAAAGCATCTTAACTCAAGCCCAAAAAACTGGGGATCCCAAACCTTCCAAATCAGAGGGACCTCTACCTGATACCCTGATTTCAAATTGGGTTCTGTCAAGTACCACTCAAGTAACACAGGAATCAGAGACACTAGCTTCAGCTTCCACAGACAATATGGACCATGGCATCCCTGTAACAGTCTAGTGTTCCTCAGTCAGAGGAACCTTCTCTCACTCCCCCCTCAAGCACCTCAAGAAAACCCCCAAGAGCCAGTCACTGTGATGGATGTAGTATTGACTGGAACAATGGCACAGCCTCCCACTTCCCAGTTTCTGAAATGCCCCCCCATCAGTTGCTAAAGGGATGTCTTTTGTCCACAGGACACATCGAACATGGGGCTAATAACTGAATCCTAAGCAGCCCCAAAAGGACCCATCAGACTATCCAATAAGTATGAACTTTTGGCCCAAAAAAAGAAACAGGGTTACTCTCTGGAAGGTGAGGAGGGTGAGGATGGGGATGATTGTGATACATCCTCAATAACCTCTTCACAGATGACTTAGTCATCTGAAAATGAAGAAGGGGCCCTGATATGCCACTTCAAAGAAAAGTAAAGGCAGATCTGACTTCTTGAACCATACCCGTGTCTATACAAATCAAATCTGATGTACATCTGTAAATCAGGACTATTTCTCATTCTTTCCATAATGCTTATGGCTGACTTGTCCATCGACTGTGCCTCACTGAAGATAAATAGCAAAAACATTTTAAGAGGCATATTACCACATTTCCTTTTTTGCAGCTTTTATCTTATTCAGTGTTTTTTCTTCCAGACACCAGGCTATGTACAATTCAGGGTATCCCAGCATTCACAAAATTTATGGTAGGTAATTCTTATTGATCCATCAGGGAAGATTCATGTTCTGAGGATGGAATTTGTTTCTTAAATTTTATTGGTACTATTACAAAAATGGTTGATGTAGTCTTGGGCAGACTGTTAATTCTGGATGTCAATCTTGCTGGTCAGTTCTTTCATTTAATTAGTCTGTAAACCCTAGCACAGTCTAAAAGTAAATGCATTTTTTTTTAAATCTTCCCGTTATTTTTTGTACCTCAAAAAAATATAATAATAATAATTATAGGGGGAGATTTTAATTGCCCTCTAGATAGGAGGAAAACTACAGAAGGGAAATCTCACTCTGATTCAAATTTTCTTACTAAAAATATTAGATCAGTAGGTATGGTGGATGCTTGTAGAACAATTCACAGATCTGGTGGACAAACCTTTTTCAAGGGCCAAATTTCATCCTAAATAGATATCATTCTGGAGGGGGAGTGTGGTCACGGTGCCTTCTAAACCACAGACCATGCCCTATTAGGGTGTGTAGTTAATAGTCAGGACAGTTTTGTGGTTGTCACAGGCCTGTGGAAGGTTAATAATGAACTGTTACAATACAGGAAGGTCAGAGATGCTGTTCATATTTTATATGAGGAACATAGCATGGTAAAGTGCATGCATGATTCAGATATGGCCTGGTGGGAGGAAATGAAGGATCTAGGTTTTTATTAAACATATAAACAAAAATGTAGCCAGGGAAGGGTACAGATGATACCTAGATCTCAATTACACAAGTTGTTAACATATGATTATAGGAACAAGTTAATTTATCCTCACCAATTAGTAAAGTGAGAGGAAATGGCTCAGTTCCAGTATAACATCTTACTTACAGAATGATGTTATGGTATGCAAGACAAGTAGTCTTCCAGCTCTTCCTTTGAGAGCTGTGCAGCCTGGGTTAAAAACAGGGTAATGGATGAACTTTATGATTCAGCTGGATGTACAGTCCAAGGGAAATGGGATATTATAAACAGAGTTCATGGGTATGTGTCAGTCACATAAAGAGGATGATTTGGTGGTCATAGATGCAGAAGGGTTCTGGGAGGATTTTACTTATCCAGTAGTCAGAGAGAAGTTATCACAGAAACTTATTTTACCTTTCACTACTGGTGAAGTTTTAGAGATGATAAAGTCTCAACTCAAGCATAACACCTGGCCAGGATGGGTTAAATGTATAAACTTACAAGCTGTGACAAGATTACATCAGTGCCAGTTTGACAGATTTGTTTAACTCCTTTTTGGCTTCAGGTGCTTTCTCCCACAACATGAAGAAATCTGTTTTAATTTTTCTTTAGAAGTAGGGAGATATGTGTGACATACAGAATTGGTAACAACTCCGTCTGGTGAATGTGGGCTACAAAATCGTGATGAAGGTACAGTAGAAGATGCTTAGTCAGGATGCCCTGGAGGCGGGCTTTTCATCCCTATTAAGCAGCTATCCCATTTATCAGAAGTCAATGTAAAACAGTTAATTTTCCTCTTTGCTAACTGTGTACATGGATTCAACATTCTTATGTTAGGCTCCCAACCCTCCCTCTGTCACAAAACACAGCCCATTGCTGCCAGTAGTGTACTGAGTACAGTGTACAGAAACAGAAAAAAAATGGAACCGGCACGTGAGTTTAGTGTGGTGGTACAAGTGGTCTGACTTGCTTTTGAGTGGTGCTCTTACCAGCTTGTAGAAGTCCTCCATAGATGCCCTCCTCTATGTCATCAGTAGATCTCTCTCCTGGTTTGCTCTGTGGACCATGACTGTGTTTGTGAGCCATGATCAGTAATAAAAAAGCAGACCACACACTTACTCTTGCTCTCTCTTTCTCTCTCTGTCTCTGCCCTCTTACAGCATGGTGTGGCTTGGGAAAAGCAAAGAGAGAGAAACAGTTGACATTGCTTATTTAATAAAAAAAATAGTCATTTTCCCAGCTACATGAGTGTAAGCAGAGCATCGACAAAGAGACTCTAACATTGATGTCTCTCCTTTTGCTCTGTGTGGATCATGAAGAAAACAAACCGCAAACTAGCTCTTGCTCTTTCTGTCTCTCTGCCCTCTTACAGCATGGTGTAACTCGGGAACAGCAGAGAGAGAGAGAGAGTTGATGCAACTTTTTTTAAATTAAAACCAAAAATAGTCACTTTCCCAGATAAGAGTGCGAGCAGGGAATCAGCAAGGAGACTAACATGGGACAAGTGGGGTTTGAGCTCAGGTGGCACAAAACACAAATTGAAAGTCAATGATTATCACAGAATGAGTGGGCAATCAACACTTCATTAGGCACCCAATGAATAGCCAGTCACTAAGTGTGAAACACGATTATCCCAATTAAATGGGAGACCCATTCCATTTAACAGGATTCTTACATCATAGAAAACAACAGCCACCTAATCAGTTTTCAGCTAGATGTCCCGATAAAGCAGATATCCCAATTAGCCACGTCATGATTAAATGGCTTCTGCTATATTAGAGAAATGATTAAGTATGATCTTCTAAACCAGTGGTTCTTAAATGGTGAGGCCAGCCTCCCAAGGGAGGCCCCAGCTTGTTCAAGGGGAGGCCCAGTCAAGTCTGAGAATGTTCAGTATTTAAATTTTAAGTTTTGGCTGTTTTGTGCGAAAGGATAAAACAAATTAAATATGGATAACTGCAGGTGAGATTCTATACTTATGCATAAATTTGTGACCAGGAAGTCACCATTGAGCTAAAGCTTGTTTATAGGTATGTATTTATATGTAAATTAATGCCTGGGGGAGGCATACTGAGTCAAGGCTTGTTTCTACAATAGGTATTTATATGCAAATTAGTGACTTGGAAAGGCACACTGAGTCAAGGCTCATTTCTATAGTAGGTATTTATATGTAAATTAATAACTGGGAAAGGCACAGTGATCCAATGTATGTTTTTAGGTGTGACCTGAGGTAAGGGTACAGGAAGTTACCTAACTGCAGGGTAAGGGGGGGAGAGATGAAGTGGCTAGGTTAGTTGTTCCAGACAGAGAGGAAATAGAGCAACAAGGGTCCAAGAGTCAGAAAAAAGGGGTGACAAGCATAACCTGGGGTGCTGGGTCAGGGGTGGGAACCTGGGATGCTGGGTTAGGGGTGGGGAGCAATAAGTTGAATAAAAAGAGAATATACTCAGTCAGCTTTATTAGTTTCACTTTGTTCCTGGTGCACTGTACAAAGTAGGATTTATTTTTTTCTGTGGGGAGGGCCAAGATTTTTTCCAAATCTGAGGGAGGCTCGAAATCTTTTTCATGGCTTACGGAGGCTCACTATCACAAAGTGTGAGAACTGATGTTCTAAACTATAATTGATCCTGTACAGACATGTGTCATAACTGGAAGACAATCCAACAACATTTGCTTTTGTTGCATGAGATTTTTCCTCATAATAAAGAGACAGATACTGTATGTCTGGTATTGTGCTTTCCCTGGATCAGGAGAAAGCTTTCAACAGACTGTCACATAAACTCCTCTCTCAGGTTTTTATTAAATATGGTTTTCTTAAGAACTTCATTACCTGGATACAAAGATGTTATGAGAGGGCCATAGTGTGCCCCAGTATCATTGGGTGGAAGGTTAAAGTATTTCAGTTTGGGGAGAGGGTCAGACAGGGGTGCCCATTGAGCCCATTGCTGTACATCCTGGACATAGACCCTCTGATTCAAAAATTGGTTCAGACCCAGTGTTTAAGAGGTATCACCTGGAAGAAAGGACAGGCATCATCAACAGTTTTAGTTTATGCTGATGACATCTGTATCCTAGTGAAACTGGTATTGGATGTGAGCTCTGCACTTTCTGTAGTCAGTGCTTTCACAGTGGTAACTGGCTCTCCTATAAATATTCACAAATGTGTGTGGTTTGGTTTAAGCTCCTGTGCACAGATTATCTCTAGGGTGGTGGAAGGGAGTACAATATCAGCAAAACCCATTAAGATAAAAGGGTCATGGTTCAGAAGTGAGAATGATGGAAAATTCAAATGGGGTTCAAAACTGAATATTGGTAAAATGAAGATAGAGGTATGGAAATCTTGGCCATTGTCAAAGAAAAAGTGTTGCACATGACTAAATCTTTTATTCCCTATCTTCCTATATTCAAGTTACATTTCCCTCCCCTGGTAACACTGCAATCCAGTTTGTATAACTTGTTTTTCTCCATGATTTTGGGAAGTAGGTTGAATCCTAGTATTGTAACGGCAATATCTCATATTTATCTGTTATGGGGGGTGTGGTTGAATATAATGAATCCAATAGTGTTTCTTATAGTATTTTTTATCTTCCAACAACAGTATTTTTTCAAATGGAAAGGCAGGTGCATGAAGATCAATACTTGGTATTTTAGACAAAAGAAGGCTAATACCCATATAATATGTCTCTCACATTAGCAGGGCCTCTTGTTAGGGGTGATGTGTAGTAAATATTCATCTAACCTGTTTTTGAAGGTCAAAAAGGAGTTTACATACATCACTTCCTTTGGGATGCTGTTACATACTGTTATCATCCTTTGTGTAAAGAAACTTCCCCTATTGTTCCTCTTTGGGAATATCAGTCTTAGTTGCCATCTGTGGCTTCTTAAATTGATGTTCCTAATATTTACTTCCAAACCAAGGCTAGACAAATGAATATCTCTTGTTATTTTAAACATTTCTAGAATGTCTCCTTTTAAAGGCCTTATTTCTTTATGAATACCTTATAGGCCACACACCCGCCCTTGGCCAGGAAGTGGAGAGCCCTCATTATTTATAGCCTACAGGCAACCTCACCTACCTCAGTTACCATATAGTTGCACTGGACTATGAATGCATTATATTATGTGTAAGACAAGGCCTCCCTGATGCGGCTTACTACCAACTCATATCATGCATTTTGTTAGCTACCAATTGTATAGGTCTTAACTGCTCATTAGGTAAATATTTCAATAGCTCTGCCCTGTTTTAGCTACCAAATGTATAGGCATTAACCCATGCTCATCGTACTTATACTCTGTATGATTGTTCACCCACATTTATTCTATGTATGCACTATATGAATGTCTATGTTTTATTCTGACATGGAGCCTTTGGATATGAGTCTATGACCCAAAGGGTTGTAATTCCGATTTCCTAAATAAATAAATAAATAAATTTCCAATGAGTGAAGACCTAACTGCTGCAGTCTTGACTCATATGCTGTATCTCTCAAACCCGGGATCATTTTTGCTGTCCAACGATGAACTTTCTCCAAATTGTTAACATCCCTTCTAAGGTGTGGCTACACAAGGGAGAACAATAGTTCTGGTGGGGTTTTTATAAAAGCTATGTAAATGGGTAGTATGCAACTTTTATTTCTGAACACAAAAACCCTTCTAATACACCCTAAGATAGCGTTTGCTTTTTTAATGATCTCGTTACAGTGTGGGCTGAATTTTAGGTTATTAACAATTAAAATGCTCAAATCCCTTTCTCTCACAGTAATTTTCAATGCTGTTCCATTTAATGTATAGTCATAATTTTTGTTACTTGAACCAAGGTGCATAATGACACACTTGTCAGTGTTAAATATCATGCCATGTATGTGTGCCCAGTTTTACAGTGACTGCAAGTTCCTTCTAAGATCCTCCACCTGATCGAATGTACTCATTCCCACTCCCAAGTTTGCGTTATCCACAAATTTTATTACCCAATTTCTAATATTCATATTCACATCAGAGACAAATAGTGAAAATAGTGCTGGTTCTAAGACAGAGCACTGAGGCACTCTACCTGTCACCTTTTCCAGGTCTGACAATGTTCCCATTATTCTGGCCCTCTGGGTTCTTCCTGTCAGCCATGATTTAATCCATTTAGTTAGCATAGGATCCATACCACCATTGATCAGTTTCTTAATTAAGTTGCTCTGGGGCACCTTATCAAAAGCCTTTTGGAAGACTGAAAAGAGCACATCCACAGGCTTATTCCATTCTAGTGCATTGCTGATCATCTCATAAAAAACAAGAGTGTTTATTAGACAGAGCTGTACTTTTTAAAAACATGTTGTGTAATATCACAGAGATTCTTGCTGTTACTATTCTTTATGGGTCTATAATTGGACATAATGCCCTTGTCTCCTTTCTTGAAGATTGGAACCCCTACAACAGTCTTCTAATCCTCAGGCACCTCCCCCTGATTCAAGGGACTTATTATAAATTTTTGTCAGTGGGTCTACTATCCAAGTACCAATTTCTTTTAGCAAGCTGGGATGGAGGCCACCTGGGCCTGCTGATTTCTTACTGTCCAGTTTATTCAATTTAGATAACATTTTCAAGTGTGTAATATAGTTATTTGGTGGTCCAGAATTAGTTAAGGATAGGATGGTATTACCATCCCTTATGTTATCCAATACATCCTCTGTTTTTGAATACACCAAACAAAAATATTTATTAAAAATCCTTGCTTGCAACATTGGATTTGTTATTTCATTTGCACCTTCCTTAATGGGACCTACATATCTATCAATTGCTTTGTTGTCTTTTACATATGCTAATTTAAATTCTAATTTTTTTCTTTCTTCCCTTATCATTTATTTACTTTTTTAGCTCTTTTTTATATTGGTAAATGTTGTAAACACTATTAACATTTTTCATTGCCTTATACACCATTCTTTTCTTAGCAAGCTCTTTCCTTATCCTGTAGGTGTACCACTGTGGGACGTTCCATTTTTATTATGGAGGGGCTTATCAGGTATGTATTTGTACTCTAATTACAGTAATTTGTTTTTCACCTTTGCCCATAATTGTTCTGTGTTTAGGTAACTGTCATTCCAATCCCATCTTCCAAGTTCACTTCTGATTGAGTTATAGTCTGTCTTATAATAATTCTTTATAATTGTGTGACCCATAATCTTTATTGGTTTGACAGTTATGTCCACCAGAATCATACCATGACTGCTGTTACTTAGAGGTTCCATTATATCTATGCTGTGGATAACCTCTGTTCTATCAGTTATAACCAGATCCAGAATATTTTTTTTCCTCTGGTAGGCTGTCTTACCATTTGAATTAATCCATTGTTGAGTATCATATTAAGAAACAACTGCTCCTGAATGTTATTAGCTGTATTTGCATCCCAATTTATTCCCAGTATTTTAAAATCACCTAATAGTAAAATGTCTTTGTTTAGAACTGTTTTAGTTATGCTGTTAATTAAATCAACATGATCCATGGTAGATGTATCTGGTGGCCTGTATCAGACCCCCACTAGAAGTTTTTTCTGATTCTTCCTTTAGATTTCAACCCATAATATCTCATTACCTATTGAACACTGTTGATCTGTAGTAAGAGCTTTACATGCTATTTTGTCTCTAATGTGTATAGCTATGCCCCCACCTTTTTCATGTTTCCTATCCCTATAAAACAATTTGAAACCAGGGATATTTCTATTCTATCTGTTGTGTTCTGACCACCATGTTTCAGTGATGGCAACCATGTATATCTGTTTTTCTTCCATCAATATTTCAAGTTCTGTTTTTTTTTATCACATTAAGACAGCTCGCAAGTGCCAATAGTAGTTTTAATTCTTCCTCTGTGTATAGTTGGGGTTTGGTACTCTTGATTTTAATATATTCCTCCCCTCTCCCCTTAGACATTAGTTTTTTTTGGTTCTCTGTAATATTTTTTATGATATTATAAAACATGGTTCCCAATGGTTTACTGCCCCTCCTGCAAAGGTGGAGTCCATCCTGACAATATAGTTTGTAGTGCCCATCAAACATCTCCCAGGACCTTATACAAGTAAAACATTTTTCTAAACACCATCTCCTGAGCCAATTGTTAAAAACCTTTATATTGTTGTTTCTTCCTCAACTGGCTCTTGGAACAGGGAGTGTTTTGGAGTACATCATTTCACAGTTACTCTCTTCTAATACACTATGCATGTGTTGAAAGCCTGTAATAGTGTCCTTGACACTTTGACCCCTTAAATTATTGGTTCCAACATGCAATAGTACTCTTTGTCTTCTGTGTGAGTTTGTAACAATGTTTGGTAACATCCTTGTTAAATCCCTTATTTTAGCCCCTCTGTAGCTACATGTGGTCACATTTTCTTTGTTGTCCCTTGTTTACTACCTGTCTGTGTACTTGGTGATGGAATCACTCATAATGAATATTTGTCATGGACATAAATCTGCATGGTTCTGTGTTTCACTTATCTCAATCATACCAATAGTTACTAAGTTAACGGACTGATCCATGCTACCATTCTAGTTGCTTTCTAAAATCCCCGTTACTCCCTGCCTGGTCGATCAGTTCCTATGACTGTGTCTCAATGTCCTCTAATAATTTATTAATGGAGAAAAACAATTGTTATCTTCGAAGGTGACTGTCATTGCTCGTCTTCCCTTTTTTCTTTTTCTAGTTTTCTACAATACTCTAGTCTTCAACTTCACCTTCTTCATCCTTTCTTTGCCTTTTATTACTTAGCCGTTCTTTTTTAATATCAACACCAACAGTAAATGTCTGACTAACATCTAGTTGTTGTTTTAGGCTTTTTTATTTCCTGTTCCATTACTGCCAATCTATTTCTCAATTTCACCAGCTTAAATCAATGCTTACAAGTAAAAACTTCGAACGCTGACTCTGGTTTAGTACTAAACATATTACATTTGGTATATCTGATCCCCATTTCCTCATTTGAAAGAGTGACAACATTACGGTCCATGTTCACAATTACAACTGGTCACAAAAAAGGGGGAGGTAATTCATCCTTTATTAATAACTAGAAGCAAGTACTATTGTTTGTACAGTGTCACAGTACAGTGTGAATTAATACACAGACCCCTCTCTAAACAATAGCTGATGAATACAATTCTAAGCCTTACTTGGAAGGAGATTTAAAACCCTTATTTTTTTTTGTTCTGCTGGTTGTAAGATTGTCCTGATTTAACAAGTCATTGGTATTAAACAATACTAAATTGCAAATATGTCCAGTATAATCACTCTACTGACCTTTTCTTAAAATGCACAGAGTTTTCCCCTGTCTGCCCATTCAACCCAGAGGACACGGCAGACACGTGCAGACACACTTGTCCCTGCAAGCATCTCCACTCATGCTCACCTACTTGAGCTCACCCTGCTCACTGAGGAGCACCCTTTTATGGTACTGGGACAGACGTGACCTGTAAGTCACATGACCATGCTCTGACACAGCACAACTGCTTTTAAAAATATGTAAAACATTGGTATTTTATAACCCCCAGCTGCCTAAATGTGTGTGTATGCCTCATAGAACAGAAGTAAAATACTTAAAAAGTGTTTCTCAAGTACAATAACTCAGTTGCTGACTTCTTACAGTTTCTGGTATGTGGTACCAGACTACTTTCTTTCTTTATTTCAATAGTTCAGAAAAAACCTTTGCGCAAGATACTCTTTTCCACATGTTCCACGTCAAGAAGACAACGAAATGTCAGCCCGGTGGAGCTGAGGGTTGAGGCGCTGGATGCAACACCTCACACCATGCTGGTGACCTGAGTTCAGGAGTGATCTCAGGTGCTGGGGGTCAGCAGGGGAGAGCTGAGGAGTGAGTGCCCTTGTGGTGCTTTCCACCCCACAAGCAAGGGATGGGGACAGCCTGGAGTGCCAGTGACCCCCAGTGGAGACTGGGGGGCACTGCAGCATGCTGAGCAGCATGGGCTCAGAGTGGCCAATGCAGGCAGGGTTGCCATGTGCCAGAGCATCAGGCGTGTGCCACGCATGGGAGGAGGGAATCACAGAACAAGGAAAAACCTGGACCTTGGTGTAGGCAATGGCATCAGCCCCCATGCCCACTGCCGAGTTTGTCCTTGGTGGCTTTTCAGTTCCTCCACCCAGGCCCTCACCAAGCAACTTGGAACGATGTCTGTAAGTGCACCCAAAAGAGGAAGGGAGGCCCCACCCCAGAGGAGTTAAGCTGAGGGGACCAGCTGTGAGGTGAGGGGGGGGAAGAGGAGGCTTAGACTGGCAGACTTTGGGCCGAACAGGACTCGGTTGGATGCCTGGGAGAGGCTCCTCAGTCTGTGAACTGGAGGGAAAGACAGTTAAAAAAAAAGGAAAAAAGGAGACAATGATATACCAAAATACAGGATTTAAGTAATAACAGTAAATTTTACACAGTTGGTACAAGGTCAATAACAGGACACATGATAAGATAATACAAATGCCAGGTGTTTACAACATCAAATTAAGTACAGGAGCAATACAATTCTGAGATTGATGAACATCCAGCTATAAACATCCTATGAGGGACAAAAGCAACAGGGAGCACAGTACAGAAAGGGAACAGCTGCCTGGAGATCAGGCTTAGTCAAAGTACAAAGTGTGTGGGGGGGGGGAGGTGTTAACCTAGCTAGTGGAATGCATGCAGAGCTCACAGGAGCAGGTGCCAGAGAAGAGTAGATGAAAATTGGGGCCAAGTATGACCACATGGCAATGAAAGTGCAGAATGGCAGGAGAGAGTGCCAACTTGGAATGGGGGCCCAAGTCATCCTGAACCACAGAGAAAGAGCCATTTAAGTGGTGGGCAGGGGGTGAAGGCCTATGCTCTACTCAGCATACAGACAACAACCCATCTACCTGCAATTACTGGCTCCTGCCTTGGAGATATGCAGCTTTACCTCAGTCTTGAAGGAGGGGAGGGAGTTGTTGAGGAATATATGCACAGGGATTTCATTTAACCAAAGGGGAGCTCTGTATGCAAAGGAACGCTGTCTGAATGACATTTTCTTGATTGGACAGCCAATGAGCACCTTGTCATTCCCCACATTCCCTGGAGCATTGCTATGCAACAAGTCTCTTTGGCCCCCACTTGAGCAAATATGTATTGATCTGTATAGATTGCTGCCCCCACAGAATAAAACACAAAATGCAAGGGTGCAAGAGCAATATAGTATACAAAACTGCAGTCTGTCCTAGTGGATTATACTACCATCCTTGGTTTTCTATTTGGTTTGAGCCCTTTTTGACTGAATGAGAGCTGAAGAAATTTAGATCACTAATACGGGCAGTATTTTTACAAACCCCTGATTATATAGCCCATCCAGTCCAGAAGACAAGGCAATGAAAGTTATGAAAATTTGAGATGGGACCTTAGACCAGGAAGACATTATATAATACCATTATCAGTAACTCTTTTTTAGCTACTCAAGTTTTGAAGTTACACAGAGGAGAGATACTAGACCTATTTTGGACATGCTGACTGATGGATAGATATCACCTAGAATGCGGAATGTATTGTGGTTCAGTGAGCAAGGGAGATTAGGGGTTCACAATAATAAGAAATGTAAAGGAATTGAGGAATGTTTTTGTCCCAGGTTAGGGTGTGCAGCCTCTTTAGACACACAAGAACATTTATTTTTGGAGTGCCCTTTTATCAAGCAATTTTTGTCCCATACTACTAAAGTATGGGATGAGTTCTTATTCTCCACTCTGGAATGTGAGCAGTTAGTACTTGGGATTTTAAGACAAGCCAGAGGTAGTTATAATACATATACAGTGCAATTATGGTTTCCTGTAGTAAATTTTTTTATTTGGCAAGCTTGGTGTCAACTGGCCCTCCAAGAGCATGTTACCTGTGTGGTAGAACTGGAACACTTAATCAGGGGTTCTATGCAAGTGATATATTACAGGGAGTGAGTTTCCCGACCATGGAAGGTATGAGATAAATTCTGGAGGAATATGTCTTGGGTTGTTCTTAAATGATGACACATGGCATTATCTTTTTTTGTGTGTTTTGGCAATGTATACCTTACATTGTGTTCATATTACTTTCAGGGAGGGACATGAAGAATTTCATTCTTAATGTGGTTTTCCCTTTGGTGCCGGGGAAGGCCTTACATTTTTTTTCCCTTGTCCTTTGATAATTATAATTTCTGTGCTTGAGTTTTCTTTACTTTTTGCTTTTCTCCAGTTATAATTTTCTTTTCTTTCATATGTATAATATGTAAACAGGGATTGGAAAGAGGACTGGTTTCTGTAAAGATTTTCATTTATGAATTTCATTTCTATTTGTCTGTACTATAATTATTTTTGTGTGATACTTACAATAAAAAAATTCCCCTTCTCTTTTCGAGAAGTGCATTTGGATCTTTAACATTCATTTGAACAACCACCAGAAAAGGCAGAAGGTACCTTGGTTTAACGTCACATCCAAAATACAGCACCTTAGGAATGCAGTAGCCCCATCATGCTGCACTATAGTGTTAGTATTTTGCCCAAGTTCCTGGTGTGGGGCCAGAATCCACAACCTTCCAATCTTCTGGTCTTAGAAATGAGTGTGCAGCCTGCTGAGCCACTGATGCTGACAACAATTGTAACTTGACCACCTATTTTCAATCCTTTATGCCTAACTACAGATTTGTTTTTTCATCATGAAAGCTCAACTCAGTTTCATTTCTGATAAGGTAGATTATGAGTTTCTTAAGTATATCAAGAGTTTCATATTCTTTCCTATACAAGCCATGTAGACAAATAATCCATTTGTATTCATTTAAAACTAAACCCTCTTCCCTTATTGACTGATAAATGCCCTCAAGAAAATGTTTCTAATTCTCCTTTTCTGTTCAGGCAATGTCGAGCTAAATCCAAGTCCCCCAACTCAAATCACTTCTCTGTCGGAGTTTGCAGCTGCTCCTGGGATGAAACTGATGATGGTCAATATTCTAAGCCTGCTCAAAAAACTTGATCATCTTCAAGTTTGGGCAGCCCACACTGACCCAGATCTGATTATAATTACCAAGTCATGGCTAAGAAAGACCAACACTGATCTGCAAATTACTATGCCGGGCTTCAAGCTCTTTAGGGCTGATATGGATTCGGGGGGGAGGGGTGGTTGTATACGCCAAATCAAAATTTGATGTTAGCAGCATTTCCTGTAAAACTAAGCCCAAAGAATACGAGATTGTCTCGCTTAAACTTCACCTTCCATCCTCAGAGTGCATCACAATTATTGGTGGCTATAGACCCCATCAGGAGGCACAGAAATTCTTAACATGTTGAAATCCATAACTTTGGCTACTAATGCAGAAACAATAATCTTAGGGGACTTCAGTATGGATTGGCTCACTGCTAAATCCCACTCCCTAAAAGCCATCTGTGATGAGCTGGGTCTTATATAGTTAGTAACTGAACCCACAAGAATCAATGCTTCTAACTCTGCCAACAGCTCACTCTTAGATGTCATCTTAACTTTGCATCCCTATAAAATCTCACATTCTGCAGTTTTCCATAATGACATGAGCTACCACAGTATCATTGTATGTACAAGATTCCAATCTAAAACCCAGCAGTACCCTAAATTCAGAATCAAATGCTCGTTCCATAAATTCAGCACAGTAAACTTCCTAACCCATCTAGCTACAATCAGGTGGCAAGACCTATATCTTGCCAAATCTGCTGATGCCGCCGTCTCTGTCCTAAATGACAACCTCACCACCCTAATTAACAAGCATGCTCCTCTTATTAAAATGAGGGTGCAGAAAATCTCGCATCTGTGGTTCATCCAGAGCTCAAATCTGCACTTACCAATAGAGACAAGCTAGGGGCTAGGGCCAGGAACACAAAGAACCCAGCAGACTGGCAGGTATTTAGAACTGCCAGAAATGCCTGTGTTAAAAGTGTACGTGCTACTAAAGCAAACTTCTACATCTCCACTCTGGAGCAGGCCAAAGGGAACTCCCAAAAAATCTGGAAGACACTGAGATCCATTGAAGGCCATCCTGCTGCTTCCTCCCTTCCCATCAAGATTCTGACCAAGGACAGGATGGTTGAAAATAAACTGCAAATCCTCAAAGAACTTAACCTTCATTTTGCCACTGCCGGGTTGGCATTCGACTCCTCCCCATATGCTAGCCGAGTGAATAGCAACACTAGCCTAGATTCTACACATGCTACTCCACCTCATCCCTTCCTGTTGTGCCTGTTTAGCTACAAAGAAGTCGAAGACATAATTCTTAGCCTTGACACCAAGAAAAATGCAGGGGATGATGGCCTTGAATCAATTTTCTTGCGGTTAGGCTATGCCCAGCTCACAGCCCCCATCCTTCACATCTTCAACCTCTATATTACCACAGCCACTGTTCCATCCTGTTGGAAATCTGCCCATGTTCTTCTTCTCTTCAAATCAGGAGATCCTTGTGACTTAAACAACTACCGTCCTATCTATATCTTGCCCATTCTCTCCAAAGTGCTGGAAAAACTTATATACAACAACTAAAAAAATCACCTTGAAGCACACTCACTCCTAAACCCAGTCCAATCTGGCTTCAGGTCGAAGCACAGTACCATCTCAGCCTTGGCTAAAGTCTCTAATGACTGGATCCATGCTATGGACACCAAGAAGGTTACTGGTGCAGTCTTTCTAGACCTCAGTAAGGCCTTTGACACTGTAGACCATCACCTCCTAATCACTTGTCTTGCTTACATAGGTGCCACTCCACTTACCTTACATTAGTTTACCAGTTATCTGATGGGAAGGGTACAGAAAGTCAAAGCTGATGGCCTACTATCTGCCCCCCTTTCAATTGCCAGGGGAGTCCCTCAAGGCTCCATCCTAGGACCAATCCTTTTTTCCCTGTACATCAACAACCTTGACTCCCACATAAAGAACTCTAGCATACATTTCTTTGCAGATGATATGGTTTTGTACGCATCAGGCTCGTCCCTAACTGAAGTCAGGAAGCACCCAAGCCGACTTTATCCAGTTAAAAGCAACCTTATCAATGTCAAGCTTCTCTAAATGCCAAAAAAACAAGACAATGATTTTCTCAAGACTTGCCTTGTCTGGTGCCCTACCTACCCCACCTAAAAACTTCATAGTTACCTCCCTAGGTGAGCCCTTGGAAGTCGTACCTAAATTTAAATATCTAGGTATGTGGATAGACAACAAGCTTTCCTTCAATGACCTCATCGAGGATCTATCAAAGAGGCTTAAAGCACGCTTGGGTTTCTTCTTTAGAAATATGACCCTCTTTTCTCTCGCTACCTGCAAAACACTTCTCCAAGCAACATTCCTTCCCTTGCTTGACTAAGGAGACATTATCTTTATCTCTTCCCCAACCTTGAGCCTACCTAAACTGGATGTACTCTGTCACCGTGCTTTTCACTTCATTACTAACTCTGCATACAGGACCCACCACTGTGATCTTTATGAAGTAGTTGGGTGGACCTCTCTTGCCACCAGACACCTCCTGCATGCTGACATTTGGATCCTCAAATTACTACTCCACAAACTGCCTGTCTATTTAATGTCTCTCATACACATCTCGCATAGCGCCTACTCCCTAAGGAAATCCGACCTTATCCTACTAGATGTTCCCAGGACATGTACCACAGCTGGCCAAAGAGCTGTCTCATATGCCCTCCCAAACATTTGGAACCAACTACAAGCCATGCTGAAGCTAACCAGCATCGTATCAATTAACTCCTACAAAACACTAGCTATCTCTAAATTAAAAGACATATGTAGGCGCTACTAGGCCCCAATGCCAAGTCAACTTTCTAGGTACCAGCTGGCCCCCTACTTATTAAGCTGAAATGTGTTGCATAATTTAGGAGCAAGGTTAATCTGGAATGTACTGCATACATAGCATAAGGACTTCTATTGTGTATACCTCTTGTATTATATATTTTTTCTTTGTTGTTCTATATTTTATATCTTCTGTCTATGTAATTGCGAACTATATGTGTATGTGCCTCAGGACCTCCTTGTGAATGAGCTTGCTCAATGGAGTCTTTCCTGCAATAATCTTGAACTTGAACTTATTGTATTTTGATATCCCAATTCTCTCCCTGAACAAATCATACTATACTTTGAGTAGGGTTTTCTGGTAATCGATTCAATGCAAAGTCATACGCATCCGTTTAGAAAAACAAACAAAGTGAGTACAGGATGGGAGGGGAGGGCATGTACCTCAAAAGAAAGGGACCTTAGGGCTATCATTACAGATAACTAATAAAACCAAAAATGAGGCATTTTCACCTAGCTGGTAACCAAACCTGGTGCACACAGGAAAGAGAGAATGCTGAACTTCAAACTACAAGGAATCATGGCCAGAACATCCTGTAGTACAAATCAAAAAGCAACTGCTCACAAAATATAATGCAGCCTACCTTTAAGTTCATAAGCTTTTATTGAAAAAGTGCAGATGTGCTTATACACATTCAGTAGCATATGCAAATTGCAGACAGTGGCAGGACTGGGGTGTCCATTACTTAAAATTATAAATCACAATGGCACCCACTTAGTACAAACATTGCAGTGGGAAAAAACTCTCCGCGGCTGAGAGACAGCATGATTGCATGTGACATGCATGCACAATCAGCTGATGTTTCAGCATAAAGTCTTCCTCAGAGCTGATTGGTGCACTCTGCCAACCTTAATAAATGAGCATATCTAATGCATATTCATCAGGAAGCATGGTGACAGGTATTTGTAAGGGTGTTTTGGAACACAGTTCCATGTAGTTTTAAATTGTCATCATGGATGACCTCAAACCAACAGCACTAATGTTCAACAGCTGTGAAAGCAAATAAGATGATGGGCTGCACGAGGAGGGGGATAGCAAGCAGAAGGAGGAATGTAATTCTCCACTAGTACAAGTAATTGGTTCACCACCACCTTGAGTGCTGTGCTCAGATCTGGAGCCCTCACCATGATTAAGAGGATGGAAGCTGAACAAAGGAGGGCAACCAAGATGATATGGGGCAGCAGCAGAAGCCCTATGAAAAAGAACTTAAGAGTCTCACTATATATGTCTAAGAGAACAGGAGAGTCAGGAGGACACAACAGATATTTAAATAAGTACCTCACAATGATATGTAGGATAGTGTGGGGAGCTTTTTTGGGTTGAGCACAGACATATTTACAAGAGGGAACACATGATGGGGAGAAGATTCAAGAGGGTGATGAGAAAGCATTTCTTCATGGAAAAAGAGGTGGACAAATGAAGCAGGTTGTCTGGGGATGTGATAAGGACTAAGACAGTGATGGGATTCAAGCATGCATGGGAAAGGCACATGGGCACCATAGAAAGGAACAGCCACACACAGAAAGGCTGATGGAAGCTGGAGGCTGCACAGGGCCCTTGTCATCACATAGGGAAGGTAGGCTGTAGGCAGATTACATGGGTTGGCAGTATAGCCTAGAGGTTAGAGTAACAAGCTGTGAATAAGCCTGATACATCCAGCAGACAGACCTGGGTTTGATTCCCACAACCTTCACTTGCATACTGTGTGACTCTAAGCAAGTCACCTAACCTCCCCAGTACTCCTGGATCACCCCTGAAAACAGGCACCTGTGCCTAGTGGGCCTTAATCCATTATCAAAGAAGGAAATAAAAAAAAAAATAGATGGGTCTTGTGGTCCTTTTCTGATAACAAAATCTATGTTTCTATTCTTCTCCTCATCATCATTATCAATAGAATGTTTTTTTCTCCTATCAGGGCTCTGGGCAGGCAAACTGTGATCCTCTCTCAGAGTATCTCAAACCACCCTGTTTTGGATTCAGGGCTTCATTTAGCCTTCCTCAGTGCCCCATTTTATGTTTTCTCCACTATTAATTCTGGAAACCCGGAACACTGTCACACATGCATGTGGAGGCACGCATGCATGTAGAGGTGCGCATGCACTCTGTGGCTCAGGTGATGGCCCCTTCCTCCCACCTGGCTTAATGCCTGGTTTCCCTTGTGGTTTGGCACTGCCACCTAGCCTCCACTGTGTAGCAGCCAAGAGCCAGGGAAAAAAAACCCGTCCCTCCCCAGGAGAGGAGTGCTGCCTTGCAGCCACTCAATCCAGCTCCTCGCCTTCTCCCCCAGCTGACCCCTGAAGACTCAGACTCATTCCTGAATCAGGGTTGACTGTGTGGCAGAGATAAGGCACCCAGTGCTTCAGTGCTCCACGCTACTGGGTCAGCATCAACAAAATTCTTTGATTAACTTATTTACCATTACTTGCTTTCTAATCTATTTTGACCTATTACCTATTTTTAGCTGATTTTCTTCTCTAATTTATGTTTTTTTTTCTTTTTTCCTTATTTTTAGATGTTCCTTTAATCATTGCTAGCATTTTAAGCTCTATGTTGACATGGGCTGTTAGTGTGTGTTTGTGTGTGGGGGGGGATCTAACTTCTCTACCTGGTCCACTTTCCTTTTCTTTTTTTCCTGCTTTTTTATTTCTTCTACATTTTGGTTCATCTCCCTTTGTACTTTGCCATTTTTATTTACTTGCCACTTTAACTTATCACTGTTTTTTCCCTATAGTTCTCACTACATCACTTTCCAATGGATTATGTTCTACCAGCATACTAGAGGTATTTGCTTCACTTGCTTCCATTTCTACAGCCAGTTCCAATAATATTGTTTTATTAAAAACAGTTTCAGCTTGAAGGTAATATATTTCTTCTTTTAGCAACCCCATTTGTTAAACTAAATATATGTTTGCAGAGTATTGATTCCTTATGAGATCCCATAGTCAATTGTCAAGTAACAATTGGTTATTTTCCTTATTCATCATTATTAGGAATTATTTTGTACTCTAAAGTATCTCTCCAGACTATTCCATTTATTAAGTCACTTGGATAATTTCTGTATTAGTAATATGGAAGGCATCCCTATAATATTCAATATTTATAATCTGATTTGCTGTATCACTGCTAAATTTATATGTCCATTTATAGGCTTTTGGAGCCCAGATATGATTGCACTTGTTTTCTCATCCCTATTATTTGTGCCTCTATCACAGTTGGCCAAATTATATAGCTCTCCACTGGGTGGCCTTCACTTAAATGGGAATATGACAGTTTCCCAATTACCAGTATTAGGTACTCATTTCTGCCTTTCTCTCACCAATGGTAGGGGTAGTGCTAACTATGTTAGGTTCTATTTTTTGGCCATTATTTCCAACCCTTTGAAGACCAAACAAATTATATAGTTCAACTGAATTAGTCCCCCTGTACCCATTAGTTGTATCATTGTGCCTCTCTTTAACATTATTCTCTTCAATGACATAGAATTCTTCAGGGTCAATTAATTTTTCCCAGATAAATTTTCCTCTCTTTGACTGCCATACACTTGAAAAAGGATTAAGGTTGACTTACTTTATCAATCAGAATGATTTACATATTCAGATTATTTTATCAACTTTAGTTGTTTCCTTTGCATCCGTGGTTAATTATCTACTTCTTATAACAATCATTCTTAAGATTCTGTAGATCTCATTTAATGCAAAATCTGGAATTTAACAACCTAAGATATTATTATAAGTATAGGTATGTCAAAGGTGATAAACTGCTCTCTTACTGTCAGTAAATGCTAACAATTGTATTACAGTATAGTCAGAAGAATATTATCAATGCAAGTAAACAGAATATTTTTTCTAAAAATGGTACAAATTACTAAAGCTAACAAATGAAGGGCAGGTGTTATACCCTGATAAAAATTAGATTAAAGTATTAAGGAAGATATCTGCAGTACCAACAATTTAAGGTGTAAGGCAAGGAATAAAAGGGGAATTCAAGACTGATAATCCAAACTGCCTCCAGAAATCTAAATTTATAAGATAGTTTGATGATAATAATTAACAATCAGTAACTGCTTTAGAGACATCTCAGTGATTGGATAATGTAATGGCAATGATAGAGTATGAGCAAAACCTCAACTGGATAACCAGATTTATTAGGAACAATGAAGATCACAGTAGCATATTTCCTTTACACAACGGGAAGGGGTACAAGGAACAACTGGGGAATTACAGACCTCTCAGTCTTACCTCTGTAATGGGTAAAGGGATGGAGTCACTGATCAAAGAGGACTTTGTGGACTAACTAGACAGCAGTGGTCTACAAGATAGTGAACATCATGGGTTTGTGGTGGTGGGGGGTCATGTCAGCCCAACCCTTAAGTTGTTTTGACTGGATAACAACGGTAGTAGGTAAGGCCACACTGTGGATTTACTTTTCTTTGATTTCAGCAAGGCTTTTGACTCAGTGCAACACAGAAGATTGCTAAAGAAGTTGGAGGACCTGAGCATGGTTAAGGACATAGTTTGATACATAGTAAACTGGTTAAGGGAGAGATAGCAGAGGGTGGTGGTAAATGAGGTTGAATCAGAAGACAGTGAGATCATGAGTGTGGTGGCACAGAGATCTTTCATGGGTCATATCCTCTTCAATATGTTCATGAACTGCATTGGAGAGGACATCTGGGGTAAGCTGTGTCTCTTTGCAGATGATATGAAGCTCTGTAGTAGGATAGATAGTGACAAAATAATCAGGGAGATGCAGAGCGATCTGCAAAAGCTGGAGAAGTGGTCTAAGGTTTGGGCAGTTGAAATTCAATGCCAAAAAATGCAAGGTTATGCACCTAGGGAAACAAAACTAACAGGACTGAGTGCTGGATGGGAGGGGTTAAACTAAGCACTGTGACAGAGAAAGAGACTTGGGCATCATCATTAGTGACTCTTCAAACAATCAAGCCATTGTAATAAGGCCTAAAGTAAGGTTAATAGGATGCTAGGTTGTATCAAAAGGGGTATTGATAGCAGGAAAAAAGAGGTACTGCTACCTCTGCATAAGTCGCTGGTGAGGCTGCACCTGGAATACTGTGCTCAGTTCTGAAATCCTTACCTAAGGAAGGACAGGATATAGTTTGTGCAACACAGGGTGAATAGGGCAGATCTTACAAAGATCATCTGAGGGAACTGAACATGTATTCACTGGTGACCAGGCAAGAGAGATAGGATATGATAGAGACCTTGGAAACTGGTGAGGGGGGGGGTAAGAGGGATGGGAGGAAGTTCTAATTTACAGAAAGGGTGGTGCAGCTGGAAGTCTGCCAGTGGAGGTGGTGGGCAGCAACACTGTAAATGATTTCAAGCATGGCTAGGACAGAGTGAAGGTTTTGGTGGTTGCTCCAGTCAGCAACAGTAGGAAGGGGAACATGGGGTGTATAAGGAGGGATAAAACCACATATGGACATCGTTCTATGGGTAGATAGACAGCTCCAGACAGACTACATAGACCTTTGTTCATCTTCTGCTGTCATTGTATATCTTTCTATGTTTCCATGACTGACAGAAATGATTCATGAGTATGACTATCACAAAGAAAATCTGCGACAAATGGCTGAAAAATTAGCACTGTCTAATGGGAAAGAAAATGAACCTGCTGTGCATGGAAAGGACTGCAACACTGTAGAACCTGAACTTATATGTACTACTGTAGATGGAACTGTACTAAATTTTGATGCTGAAGATGAGAATGATTTATTTGAAAAAAAAAACATGTCACCCTAGCGTTAGCCAAACCTTAGAACAGCCGACAAGCTCTCACATTTTTACCATTACAAACAATGACTCAAACACTAACTGAGCACAGACAAAAATCCTTCCAGTATAGCTTAAATATATCTGGTTCTGTTGTGCACATAAACTATTGTAAGTGAGAAAGCAGTCACACCAAATGACATTTTTGCAAAATAAATCAATCTGTTGTACAAGGATATGAATTCTATTTATTTCCACTATTTAGGACTGTTTTTAATTATATTTATTTATTGAACTAATTAATATTGATATTTAAAAATGACTTAAATAATTTATTTATTGAAAACATTAGGAAAACTTACAAAATGCAATGGTTCACCAAATTTACTGTTTAACAGTTAAAAATAATAATATATTACTATAACTGCATCACTATTGTGTACAGTTTACACAGTTTAGCACAATTTGCAAGGTGTTAATAACGCATGTATTAACCAATTTCATTTCCTAAAATAGTTGAAAAGCAGAGCATCCTTGGGATGGTCTGTTGACCTTCAATAGTCACATTGCCCTGAGTCTCCGGCTTTGGGAAACATTGTATATCAACTGGAGGTCAATACTCCATCCCTTGGGTGCTCTGGTTTTCAAGTATTCCACTCAACACTAGTCAATATTTGTATAATATCCGATCTTGTTTTATCACATATCAGATTATAATATATTCTCATGTATTATATAATCCTACATCAGATTATGTTACCTTCTCATATATCAGATAATACTATATCATGTTAGATTATATTAACTTCTCATATAGCGTATCTGCAGCCATATCTGCCCTGCCCAATGCTATCCAAAGGCATGTGATTCTACTGTGGTAATAAAAGAATCATCTTGCAATCACCATCCAAGACCTCCAGAAGCAGTACCTCATACCCCACCATCACCAACAGCCAACTGTCCCTGTCACAACCTGTCCACACTCAGGATACAGTCTGCAACAAGTTTTCAAGTTTTTCAACCATCATCACTTGTAAGGGGCCCTCAGAAGCTGCCACCACTCAGAAGTGATTCTGTTACCAGGATACACAGTCAGAACTCACCAGAGCCACTGCACTCGCAGTACTTTGTTCCTTTGGTTATGGGCAAATGGTCATCCCCATCACTCACTCCTATGACAACACTTCACTTCTTAGAATATAGTAACTGTAGCCATCTGCTCCCCTTTCAGAGACAGATCATGGATTTGTCAATGCCAACAGTTAACTATTCCCCCAAAAGATTCAGTAACAGAGGCAGGAAGTTTATAAAAGTGATATTTACTACTTCACAATATTTACACAATCTACTGGCTATGGCAATACACAAAGATTATGGGAACTGAAGGGCTACTACAGAAATTTAAAAAAATAACAGCAGAAGAAACACATAGGAAAACCTTACTATAGCTTTTTAACTCTTAGCACAGTACTGATAACTTAATGAATCACGGCATACTCAAACCTTAGATGTAACTGCTCGGAGTTTCAACCTAACCACCCAGTCTCTCATGAAATTCAGGTGTAACTTGGTTCCCAAAACCAGTTTCCATCCACCCTTGGCCCAAGTGCCCTATGACCACTTCCAGGCCATTTACTTGAGTCCACATTGACAAGTTCCTTGGGAAACCAGTCTGATCTGGAATTCAGGAGTTTATATATTCTAGAGGAAAAAGCAGCCTGCTTGAATGTGATATATAGTTTGCATCCCTCCTTTCTAAATCAATCAAATATTTTCCCAATGAAAAACAGTCTTATGACATGATTTGTTTCACAGGAATACAGCCCCAGCTTTGAGTTACTGTCTTAGTCCAGCTCTCTCTTAAAAACAAAGGCAGAAAGAAAGCACTGTTTTGTTAAGAGGTGCAGGTAAACAGCAGACTATTTAGCCCAGGTAAATTTACAGGGTTTTACTCTCAAACTTCATCTTATACTTGAGAACAGGGGAGGGGTTTCTTCCTCCATAAGTGACCAAACTATCAAGCTCACACTCAATATTTTCTGCTGAAGCAAGAAGAGTTTTATTAATATTTTATTTAAAGCTTTGTTTATATTTGGTATGAAGGCATCTTCATTTGAGATCACACAACTTTCTACAGGCAAGTAAGACATCTCCTTAGTCTCAGGGTGGTAGCACAGTGTTGTCAGAGACTAAAAGAGCCCGCTAAGCCCGATTTTCTGTACATTTCTTCTGGGTCCAGTGGTACCTCTGCTGGCCTGAGGAATATTTTCTATTATTTAATTACATACTCTATGGATCAGCCTTCCAAGTGCAAGCTGTGTGTATGTGTATGTGTGGGGGGGGGGGGAATAAAGACAGAAAGACCCAGGTAAGAAGAGAAAACTGAGCACCATCACATGGCCAGTCCAGGGCTCTAAATGAAATTTGTTCTCTTCTCCATGCCACCAATTGCTTTGCTGTACCATCGGTTGTGCAGGAAGGGGGGAAGGGGATGAGTTAGCAAGCTCAAGGAGCAGGTGGTTCTTTTAAAACTGAAGGCAGTAGCCTCAAGAACTGTTGTTTGGATGCAACAGAGAATGCCCATAGCCTTCAATCAGGCCATTGCACAGGCTATGTTTGTTTGAAGGGAACATTTATTGGAATAAAATTGAACTCTGCTCTCTCTCTTCTCTCTCTCTCTCTCTCTCTCTCTCTCTCTCTCTCTCTCTCTCTCTCATCATCCAGCTTACTGGGGGAGAGAGGGCAAAAAGGTGTATGTCTTCATTTCATCTTACCCCAGTGGGACACATGTTTTCCAAAGCCAGTGCTCTGTCAGGCCACAATTCAGGTCTTTCAGACAGAAGCAGACAACACAAAATATCTATTTTTGTTTTTGATGTCACAGGGAAGGCCTTGTCCTGGCGGTATAATTTACTGCTAACATCCCCTTTTCTTCCGTCACCTAGAGATGCCTGCAGAAAGAGCCCTGATTACCCTCTCACGCACCACAAACAGTATTCCACAAAGATGCATGCTTGCAACACCAGCCACAAGTAAGCTTCAGTAATTTATTGCTCACCTCATGGCTTTTTTTTACCTGTTTGTAGTCTGCTTTACTCCATGACAGTTACCGTTCTGGGAGCCAAAGTGCTTCAGCTTAATTCTTGAAGCTGACCCTAATTTATAGGCCACAACTTGAAGCCAAAGCAAAGTTGCCAGTGACCCTCTTCTTTCACCCTTACAGTGGAATCTTTGGTAGCCAACTTTCTGAGTTGTTCATAGATTGGTCACTGCAGTGTGGATCAACACATGTATTCATTTTTGTTTTGCTCTTCTGAAAAATGTTTGGCTTAGGTTTTGTGACCACACTTAGAAAGGAGTCTGTTTCACGAATATCCTAATTTCTGTTAATTAACTTTTGTGCAGAGTAGGCCTATTAGTCTTTAGCTAAAATCTCACCTTGTTATTGGACTGAACTTTATATTTATTCAGGCCTGCTCCCCACCAGTTTTTGTAATTACACATAGAAAGAAATATCACCAACTGCTTAATCTAGTTTAGTGTCAGACTGCATTCATATTCACCCACTCCTGTAACAAGGCTGAAAATAAGCACAATTGCATAGTCTTCCTTTCTGCTCAACAAACACTAAATAAATAAAAATAAAACATGTTGCATGTCTCTTTAAGTGAGCAGTATTTAAATAGCTAGTTGCTGGGGTGGTACTTTTGACAAAATGTCCATAGATGAAAATGTTATATTGGGCCATTTGGTGGGGGTGGGGGGAAGTGGCACTGTTTTTTTCTGCACTGAGTCTGGCACATTTTGAATAAATCAAGTAAACTAGCATTATTTGTACTAGCTATCTTTCTGCAGTGCCTGTATTCTTTTGGGGAAGGGGAGTTCAGAGTTTCCCTGTTGTAGATTATATAGGTACTAAGCAGGGAGGCACATTAATACTGCTCAGTCCACTTCTGGAAGCAAGATATTACCATTCCATCAAGTTTTTTTCTGGTTAAGCATTTGAAATAATAAATTAGAACCATCAGCTGGGGTGTAAAAACTGAACCCTCCTTAGTTGTTTTTATAAATTGAGGAATCTAGATGGTAAGACAATAGTGATGAATCGGATCAAAGTCCTCCAGAGCGTGGCATACAGAGATCACATCCCCATTTCAAAAATTCTGAAACCTCTCTTGAACCTCTACATGGTAATAATAAGGTTAGATGTGCAGCTTCATACCAAAAACATAAACAAGCATGAATGTCATCTACTGTACATGGCCTTTTTCATACCCAAATCTAAACTGGTCATGAGTTGGGCAAAAACTAATATTAAATCCACTTTGGCTTTTCCCCAGATCTGGTCATTTCTCTGTACCCTCTTATACACATATTTGCTATATACCTTAATTACCTTATCTCCTCTGAGGATGTTTTCTGCAGTTAATGTACTGCAATATAAAAGGTGAAAAAGGAAGTATATTCCATTGACTGAAAACCAACACTATTAACATCAGATATTTAAAGTGCTGCATTGGACATACCCATGTACTGTAAGCAAGACCTTGATACTAGAATTGACTTTTGCTGAGAATGTTAAGAACTTTACATGCCCAAAGTAGAATTAACTAGTGCAGGTCAAATATACTGTATGTCAAATTGGTGCAAACTGAATGTTTTAGATGGTTTCATACTAACATTGAACAATCTATATTACATAAGGTTAGTAGAATTTTATTTTAATTCAATATTGTGAGTCAATTTCTAAAGCATTTATAAGTATATTGCTTTATTATGCACACATTAAACATTACACTTTTAATGATGTCAACTGCATAAATAGAAAAGAAATAAAACTTTATGCAAATGATATAGTGATAATAGGTAGAGCAGCATCTCAGACTGGATTGGAAAATATTTTACAGCATGATTTTAATAGACTTCAGGAATGATTTATGGAGTAAAACTTGGTGTTGAGTGCAAAGAACACACACATGATGTTATGTAGACAAAATAGGACTAAAATCAGGGATGGACTAGATGTAAATATAGAGACATTAAATGAGCAGACATTAACAAATGTTAGAGAATACAGATACTTGGGAGTAATTATAGATGACACATTGAAATTTGATTCACATTCAAATAGCATTGTTAAAAAGGTGAACAAGTGACTAGGAGCCTTGAGAAGGAAAGCATTTTCTATTCCCAAAGAAACTAGGAAAACAATAGCTGTACAACTTCTATTACCATTCCCTAGAGTATGGAAATATAGTTTACCAGCATGCCTATTATACATTACTAAATAAATTAGACATAATATACAATACATTAGTGAGATGTGTATTATGCTGTGTCTATGATAGACACAATTGTTTGATGTACAGGGACCTAAACTGGGTCTCCATAGAACTTAGGAGAAAAAAAAAAACTAAAAGCAAAAACAGATTTTAAATTGAACAAGGGACTCATTAAGGACCATGAGTTTAAAAACAGTCACATTTCTATGCATACACATATTCTGAGGGAAGTAAAAAACAGAGGATTTATAATTCCCAGAATACCTTATTCTTGCGGGAAGATGAAAACTAGCTGGTGGATAACAAAAGAATGGAACGCTTTGCCGCAAGAGATTAAGAAATCTTCAACAATGAAAATGTTTAAATCTATGCTAAATAATAATTTAATAAACATCTGTACTTGCTACTGAATTCTGACAATTGTCTGTAAAATATGGGCATGATATATTGAACGTGGTAATGTGTATTTATGTGATAATGTGCAACTTGATTAAGTTTTACCCCTTCTGTATAAAGTCTCCCACTTTTTTGTTTGCTGAGTATGATAATGTGTATCTGTGTGGTACTATTTACTGTAAACTGTGACTAAGATGTATACCTCCTTTGTAAATTTTGCAGGACAACTTTGTAAACAGGGCTGTGATGAGTCCTAATAATTTTATCCTTTTGAAAAATAAATATTTTATGTATCTATCTTGGCTAGTCAGGGTGCCATTATAAAATCAGTTGTTAAATTGATTGAAGGTGGAAATATGAAGCTACTAAGCCAGAAGTTAATATACTGTAACAGATCATAAAAATCATGCAGCCAGGCAGCATATATTATGGCCAACTTTAACAAAGAAAATCAATAAAAATTATAAGCAATGAGCCATGCTGAAAATTGTTTAGAAGTGTAAATGCAGGAGAAACATCCCATGCCTGCAATTTGGTAAACAGGTGCAGAGTGTCGATTCCCTTCATGGTACATATGCTGTACACAGGATCACTAAAATTACTGAGGGAGTTGGAGTTGATTCTGCAGTTTAAAACTGTACATACAGACTGGATTGGAAAACAAAAAGTAATGACATTTCAAGTATGTTATATTATTGCATGTGTTACTATTATGCTAGTTTGTTCCCAGGCTGGCAATGCCCTAGTATAAAATATGTGATGTGATGGCATATAATACTTTGCCTGAAGCTCTGTATCAAGATAATTGCAGCATTTCTCAGGAATAATTAGAAAACAAAATTCCAGAACTGCATTCACATTTAAAGTCTTTTTAATCACAGAAAACAAAACTTAACATTTTATAAACTAGTATGTGACATGATGTTAGTTGAGTTGTGAAAATACTGTGTATCATTTCTCAAATACCACTTATAAAATGCTATTCATTATCCAAAAATGAAAAAACCCAATGTATATCAGTCCCAGTATTCATAATGCTAATCATGTCACTATAAAAAATGTTAAAAACAGAAAAGAGCACTCCTCCTTAAATAAACTGCTGTAATTAAGTGTGTGTGTATAGGGGTGGGGGGGAGCTGGCCAGATTTGATTATTCTGATTATTTTAAGGTATGGAAGGCTTGGGGAGGGTTGGATTTGGGAGGGAGTTGCAAGATGACTGAGGTGGGTGGTTGAGGACATAGGACTAGCCCTGGCCAGTTGGGGGCTACAAACTGTATTTTGCAGTAGATAGCTGCAAACCTCAGTTTGAATAGTAGATAATGAATATTTTGTGGCCCCAGATCTAAATATTAAGCAAATATTTGCCTGCAGGAATTCACACAATCCTAAATGCTGGTGTTGCTAGATCATTTCTCTGGTGTTGAAAGCATGATATAAGTGTTTAAAAATGCACATTACATTTTTTAAACTCAAGATATGAATATTCAGCAAATATTTTCCTGAAGGAATTCACACGCTCGTTGATGCTAACATTGTTGTTGTTGTTTGTTTGTTGAATTTTGTTGACCCGGTAAGCCCACTGGGCCTAGAAGTACCTTTTTCAGGGGTGACCAGGGGTGGAGGGGGGATACAGATGGTAAGCAACTGAAATTGAACCAGATTAAGCTGTTGGGGTATTTTTAGTGAATGAGGGAAATTTGGCCAGGACATCGGGGAAATTCTCCTATTCTTTCAGCAGGTGGTGCTGTGGAGCCGAGAGAGAGTGAGTGTTTGGTCAGATGGAGCAAGACAGTGGAGGAGGTTGGGGGACACCTTGCCTGCAGCAGCACATCCACAGCGAGGGGAATGGTGCGGCTGGGATACACCCTGGAGGTGGCCAGCTTTATGCACTGACACCCTCGCAGACTGGATTGACATCTGATGGTGTTGATTGCACCGGTACTTAAACGACATCAGGAGGCTTACCAGAAGTGGATATTCCTAGGGAGAACATGCCAAAGGACCATATGGAGCTGCTCTTGCTTGCGGTGGAGAATTGCACACCGGAAACGCTGTTGGATTTCGGCAAAGGAAACAGGAACCCGCTACAAGAAAAATGCCTACTTTTAGAGATAGCGGCAGAAGATTTCAGACAGGCCCAAATGGCAGTGGCTGAGGAATTAAAGAAAAGAAAGAGGCCAGAGGTCGATTCTCCCACAGCAACCCCAGGTACTGTGACTAAAATGTTTATCAGGATAGGTGCTCAACCTTGCACACCAGAGGGATTCCTGCCCCAAACCCCGGTCCCACCAGTCGGCGATATTCAGCCACGGTGGTCTCCCAAAACAGCCCTAGAGAGCACGGACTGGATACAAACTGATGTGGAGGAGTGGGTAATTGACCCTAACATACCACTTCCAGGAACATCTGGGGTGGGAAACAAGGGAGAAAGTGACTATAATCCTCAGACAAATGAAGTGGTAAGACAGACTACTCCCATGATTTCCACAGGGGGAGCTGGGAACTGCCAACCCAAGTGCACCTCAGGACAGCATGAATTCAAGTAAACAGATGATTTAAAAATGTCTCTGAGCCTGATTTGGTGTAGGTACCCCTGGAGTGTGGGAGCCCTGCATCATATTCTCCCATTGATGCTCTTTCACAAGAGGAGGCCCAGGAGGTACCTGCTGTGGGGGAAGACTGACACCTCCTCAGCAGGACTTTGCCCAAATTATGACCCCAATTATAGAAGCTGAACAGCCTATCTTAACAGAACCTGCATCTACATTTGCTAGTTTATTTCATAAACCATTAACATTGGTAAAATGAATGAATGTCATCAGGCTACAGTTTTTGGGACCCACTGACAACATGCCAGACCGGTTTTATGTGAGGATGGTCTTAATAAAACAAATTCTGGGATTTTCCCTGTACAAGGTATATGCTTTAATTCATACACCAGGGGATAATACGTATGATATACATTTTCTAACTCCAGACTTGTTAAATAGATTTTGGATGATGTATGCTCTGTTAAAAATGAACCCAGCATGGTCTCACTTCCAAGCTATACCCCTCACGAAACAATCCTTTAAACTTATAACTATCTTGTTTAGGAATGAAGGGGTAAATGTGGAAGACATTTCTTATTGACTTGAGAAGAAATGTAAAATTCAAGGCAATATAGAGCCCATTCTAGATTCAGAGGGTTTCTGGAACGGGGGCTAGAGGTACAAAGTCAGTCTGACACAAACAGAAGAGGGATTACAACATCTCCCCAGCTGCTTCTACTTAGGATGAGACAAAGGTTTTATATTTTACCCAGGCCAACCTCATCATTGCTATAAGTGCGGTTCTGGCAGACGTCTTAGCAGAACCTGTGACACAGTAAAATGTGTCCAATATGGGGAATTGGGACACCTAAAGATGGACTGCAACCATCCCCCTAAATTCTCACTGTGTGAGAAAAATCATGCATTCACCGACTGCCCATGGGCAGCCCAAAATAAAACCAGTGGGATTTTTGTATTCAAGACTTTTACATTAATACTGCTGTTAAAGCAGCTCAACGTCAAAGACCTCCACCCCCCCCCAGGCGGCCACCAGACACAGCTCCAATACAACAAGGAGTGGCACCTGATGTTGGGAGCACACTGGGCAACCAGAGGACCAGAGAACCCATGGAGGATCCTGTTACAGAAGAAACATGCACTCCAGCTGAATGTCAGGCCACGCCTCTACTACAGTGAGTGCCCCCACCTCTGCCACCAGAAGAGGTATATACAGTGGTTATGAACAGACACAGGAGTCAGAGGATTAAGAACATGGGGAAAAAGACTGTGGATTCATCTAATCTCCCTTTACAAAACTTGTATATAGCATTACAAGAAGATGCACGAACGGAATCAGATTCTACCTCAAGTTCAATCATCCCAACTGGAGGGAGTTTCTGATGGGGAACAAGCAGTGGGGGATTCTGGTTCAGTAAAAAGAGAAAGTCTCAACTGGGTTCAAGAAAATGGGTAAAAAAGAAACAAAGATGGGGTTGTGAGCTTATGGTATAGATAGGAATTAGAATGTTAATTGGTGGGTGGTATGGTATAATGATTATGACTGGAATATATCATATTACGTTTGCATCACTAAATGTTAATAGCTTACAGTCAGACAGAAAAAAACTACTGATTTACTCCTTATTTGAGAATGGGGACCAAGATGTGGTATTCCTACAGGATACCCACCTACACACAAAGGCTGAGATGAGCAGGCCTCAGATGGATGGAAAGGTGGAGTAACATACTGGTCAATGTGGGAAGAATTGTGTAGTGGGGTGGGAATTTGTGTAAATAATCCAACTGCCCATCTAGTAAAAATTGTGGATATTTATCCAGGCTGAGCGTTGATGCTGGATATGATTCTTTGTGGACTACAATGCAATTTATAAATGTGTATGCACCACAAACAAAGTCAGCAAGAATAGATTTGTTAAGAGCTCTACAGCCATATTTATTTACATCCAAATACGTATTTTTGGGAGGGGATTTTAATTGCAGTAGGTACCAGATGGATAGAGGGATGAAAACAAAGAAAATGTAGCGTGATGAAAATTGTTTAAATGATTTGCTATCTCAAACAGGATTGATAGATGTGTTAGCACTATCAGGGAAACCGAAACAAAAACTTCTTTCATAGTAACAAAGCAACCAGGATAGATTTTTGGTTTCTATCTGAATCCTTGGCGGTGATAGATACAAAAACATAACCAGTAGTACCTTCTGGCCATACAGTCATAGAAGTCACTGTGGCAAGTCACAAAAAAATGCACCAAGGTCCAGGGTATTGGAAGATAAACTTAGCATTATTGACCCTTCCAACAGTGGAAGAAGGTCTGGAGTCTCTCCTCAAAGGTATCAAATCAGTTACATGTCTCTATGATTCATACAGGGAATGGTGGGAGGATACAAAGAAAGACATTAAAATCTACTTTCAAATTATAGGTAAAATTAATGGAAAACATAAGATCAATACATAGCAAAGGTATAGGGAGAAATTTCAAGACCTTTTGTCTCAAGCGGAGCAGGATAATAAGGCAGTCCTTCCTGACCTAGAGAAAGTAAGGAAACACTTGAATTATTTACAGTTTAACCAATTAAAATCCCTTGAGAAACAGAGAAGGTGTGGGTCACAAGGAAAGACTGTATGAACCCATATCATTTCTGCGCCCAGCAGAAACAACAGAAACTTATGGCACTACTAAGGGACGCACAGGGAAAGTTATGTACAACTAAAGAAGATATTTTACAGGCACTGGATGAGCACATTGATACATTATTTGCTCATTCAGCTTCTGCACCTAGTACACATGAGCAGTGGTTGGAGCAGAGTAGATTACCACAAGCCTCACTAGGTATTAAGGATATGTTGGTTAAGCGCATCACACATCTGGAAATTTCAGGGGTATATGCACAAACAAAAACTGGCACAGCTCCTGGAAAGCATGGGATATCATATGAACTCTATAAGGACATCTTTTCAATATTATTACATGAATTTACAGCAGTCCTGCAAGAAATACAGGATTCAGGGATACTCCCAGAGAGTATGACGGAAGGCTTAGTTCTTTTTATGTTTAGAAAAGGGAATAGGGCAGACCTAAAAAAACGGCACCCAATAACTCTACTCAATGCAGATTTTAAACTGTTAACGAAATTACTAAATAACAGACTGTTGCTAAGTGCTGATTTATTGATACACCCTTCCCAAAAGTGTTCTATACTGGATAGGAAAATATCAGATACTCTTATTTTTCTTCGGGAAATATTACAAAGAGGAGTTTCTGGGGAACTTATGGGTGTGTTTATTAGCCTTGACCAGGCTAAAGCTTTTGACAAGGTAAACCACGAGTAGCTATGGGATTGTCTGGCAAATTATGGGATACCGCACATCTTTGTAAATTGGATTAGGCATTGTTACACTACAGCAACAGCACAATCTTATTGTAATGGGTGGTTAGGTCAGAAATGCAGAATTAAGTATGGGGTCTGACAGGGGTGTCCTCTAAGCCCTTTATTGATTATATTTACTGTAGATTCCTTAATATATAGGGTACAGGACACTATTGACATTCAAGGTATCTCTTTCTCAAGTACAGACACAGAGATAAAAAGTATTGCACATGTGGATGATATCTGTTTTACAGTGGGGGATATACCTTCGGTCTACATATTAGAACAGATGTTACAAGAATGTATGCAGCATACAGGAGCACAAATTAATATTATAAAATCAAATTGTATCCCCATTAGAGATGAGGACATACAGGCTACACAACTTATAGGTATACTGGTAATCAAGGGAACATGCACTATTTTAGGTATGTTATTCAGTACAGGGGATCTGGCCTCCCTGAACTGGGAAGTCCAGTTACAAATAGCAGTAGAAAAGGTGAGACTATGGAACAAATGGAGGTTGTCTAAATTGAAAAGGGTACAAATTGGAACAAACATAAGGCAATTCTTGTAGGGGGTAGGAAGAAATAGGCTGTTGGTTAACTAGGATCTTCGGCCTATCCTGTATGTAGGGAAATGGGCAGACTAGGTGGGCCAAGTGGTCCTTATCTGCTGTCAAAGTCTACGTTTCTATGTTTCTAAATGGTTAAAACCATTTTGTTACCCAGATTTTTATACGTTAAGTACAGTTTTCTCCTCCCCCCCTCCCAATTTGGAAACTAAAATGTGTAGTTGTTTTTTTTCTTGCATGTGGGGCAATATGCTGAATCCAGTTAAGTGTTGCCTTTTACTCAGAGAAAAGAAAAATGGGGGTTTGAAGATGGTACAACCCATAGTTTTTTTTTTCACTGTGTTTGTTTATTCAAACTTAAGACCTTTATTATCCCATAGTGGAAAACTGTGGATGCCCTGGTTATTAGATACCCTTGGCAATATATTGACAGTCTGGCTTGCACATTCAGGCATCCTACACCAACAGCCACTACAGCATCTCCCAGAGACTTTTATGTTATGCGTTGGGAAACTAAAACTATGGGGTCTGGCAAAGGAACATATGCAGAATCAGGGGAGGATAGATTTATATGGCTTTATAATCCAGAAATGTTTTCAGCATATGGCCCATTTTGACACTTATTCCCCACAGGATAAACTTTTTATAGGCAATATGAATGTATCTCCATGAATCCCACATTATATGTGGGATGTCTTATAGCTTTCCCTGCATTGGAAATTGAATGTGAGGGGGAATTTGAACCACAAGCAAATGGAAGAATGGTACTGCCCCAGAGAGACATGTCCTAATATAGTAGAAACTATGGATCATCTATTTTCAGATTGTCCCTTTGTGCAAGGATTTTGGCAAACCATGAGGCAGATGTGGCCTAATTCTCCCTTCTATAATATTACCTTAGAAATATTATGTCTATGTATATTATCAGTTTTGTGGACCAAACATGATAGGGCAACATTGTGGTTATTTTTAGTTTGTTTTACATTTTATATATGGTATGTACACTGTAGATTGACTATATAGCAACTACTGTTTACATTTGATGAGCTATTTTACATGGAAGAGAATTCGGTCAAACAGCAGAGAGAGCAAGACTCCACTATAGTTTCCCCCAAGTATTATTCAATCATGGTGTGCGTCAATAAACTGGTTACCTTGAAAGGGAAAGATATTATAATTTTGTGTGAAGGCAACACTGTTTTTGTTTCTATTTGAAGTTGAAGGACAATCCTCCCGTGCTTCGGAGTGTGGGAGGGGTGTTAGTGTTATGAGTTAATTTGGGTCCTCAATAGTTATTTGAAAGGAAATTGGAAAAAGGTATGATGGTATTACTTAGTTGATTTCTCTTACGAGTTGTATATCTTTGTGTATGTTAACAATACCTTGTATTTATTTGACTTTGCATTAAAAAAAATATTCCCCCCACTCTTTTAGTGTGTGTGTGTGGGGGGTTCTTCCTATTTAGTTTCATGATGAGTTCATATGATAAAGTACTGATTTGGATATATTTTGTTTCTTATGGTTTAAATAATAATTCCCCTACTCTTTTAGTGGGGGGCCGGCAGAGCTTGTTTTTAGCTTTAGCTAATAGGTTTTGGGGTTATATGGATGTTATTTTGTATTGATGTATTAATGTATGATGAAATACCTGTTTATGTTTACTTTTCCTTTGTAATTTGATTTAGTGTGAAGCAACACTATTGTGTATGTATTTTCCTTTAGGTTATAATAAAAATTCCTCTACTGTTTTCGATAAGTGCCATGGGATCTTTAACATCCACCTAAACTACCACCAATCCAGGCAGATGGGACCTCAGTTTAAAGACTCAGCTGAAAGACAGTACCTCAGAAGTGCAGCACCCCTCTCGTGCTGCACTACAGTGTCAGTACTGGGATATTAACCCAAGTGCCAGAGGTGGGAACTGAACCCACAGCTCTCTGATCTCCCTGCCTCCGAGGTGAGTGTGCTGCATACTGAGCCACTGATACTGCATTGTTGGACCATTTCTCTGGTACTGGAGACATGAAGATATCAATTATTTTTAAACCAAGTGACCAGTACAGTATATCTTACTGTGCTCCCTCACTGTAGTGAACACTGCTATAAGGAATATAGCGGCGTAGTCTGCTACCTTTGAATGCTTTGCAAGGTGTTCTGCAAGTATAACTATTTCAAGAATTCATAACATACCATGTTGTTAATCTGAACTGGCAGTATACGTGAAGCCAATTGTTTTAAAAACTGACACAGGATACAAAGGACTTCTTGTTTTTGTATATTACCATGTCATGTGATAACAGGGGCACTACCATGTCATTATGATCAGGACTGAGTTAGCGCTTCTATGTTAAATTCTGCTTTCATTGGCTATCCCTGGACAGAATAACCTGAAATTTGGCATGCACATTCTTGGTGTCAGGATCTTTGGAGCCAGAAAATGGGGTAATGGTTGTTTTAGTAGTTTAATATTTTAGAAAGTAGACAATGTGAAAAAGATAATTTTTAAGTCTTTTTTTTTTTTTTTTTTGCTCACCAGTAGTGCAAAAAAATATATGCATTCAAAACCAAAGTTTTCAGTTTAGTTAGAGATTGGCACAAGAATAATTATTTGACATATGGCTTTAATAGGAACTTTGTGATTTTTAATTTTTGACATACATAAATATATATATAAGTTTTTAAAAGGTGTTTTTCATGACAGTGTATTTTCCATGCTCCTGTGGCAAAATCTGTTTTGGTGAGGTAACAATTCTGTTTCATCAGTCTTAGCAGCCATGAAAGTAGAAGAAGAGAACACTTTGTGCATCAGAACAAAAACAATTCTTAGCAATGTAGTTTGAAACTTGTGTGATTGACAGAGTGGGGTGTAAGATTGATTCTGCAACTGTTTCATAAGTCATTTTTAAGTTATTACATAAAAATGTAGTCTGTTGCAAGTCACAAATAGGGTTTTTTCATGACTTAAAAACCAATTTTTGTGAGTTTTAGTGATCACAAAAAATGGGTTAGTGATCACGAAAATGGGTAAATATAACAGAAAACTGCATTAGTAACAAAAAAAAGCTTAGAGCTGTTGTATGACACTTGTGTGATCAACAAAGTGTGGCATAATGTTGATTAATCAAGTAGCCTTTTTTGAAAGATGATAGTTTTTAAATTCAGTGAAATTAGGTTGTTCAGTGTCTCAAGAGCAGGGCCTGTTTTAATGGCTTAAAAAATATTTTCTTCACTCACAAGCCCTTTTTTGAGAGATGCAGCATATACTTTCATGACATTTAATCACAAAACAAGAAAACATATTCAAGTCAGTATTGCATAGTGGTTAAGAGTATTGACCTGCAAACCCGGAGAACTGGCTTTCAATCCAACAGCCACCACTTGCATACTGTGTGACCATGAGCAAGTCACTTAACTTCCCTGTGCTCCCTGGACATGCCTGGAAACAAACCTTGGTGAAGTGTGTCTTTCCTGGCCAAAAATTGTAAAATAAAAAAAAATATCGATGGCTTTGCATGACCATGAGCAAAGGTCTAGGGGCAATGTGTATGATGATGCAACTGAGTATCCTGCAGGCCCACTCAGTGAATACAAAACTGACAAGGTATCAGGCATCATGCAGCTACATTGTGAGATTGAAGGAAACTTCTGGTCTGGCACAGTGCACTTCTCTAAGCAAGCAAGCAATTGCTTTGTTAATGGCTTGCAGGGACACTCATGAAGCAATCTGCAGATCAGGGCCCACATTTTCAAAGGCGATGCGTGGTCCAAAATGGAGATGTGTGGGGCATCCCAGATATTGCATGGAACAGCGATATTCGAAAGGGAGAGATGTGTTGTGCATTTGAAAATGCATGATCATGCAGAAATAATGTATGCAGTGAAAAAAAAGGGGGCAGGTACATGAATATGCCACGCATCCATATATTCAGCCAAAATGTGCGGCACATCTGCTGCACATCCCAGAAATGTGCCATGCAAAGATAGACAGGTGAAAGGATCGGCCAGCCACCCACAAGAAGGCCACAGAGCTGCAGACAGGCCATTCTGAGTCAGCCCTTGGAGGTGCACCAGGACATGCTCCAGGCACCCATACACAGCAATCATGCCAGGACAGAAGTATTGAAAGTCACAGGTGCCAGCACACCATGGGCACTGCCCAGAGAGACATCCCCTACACCACACCTGGGACATAGACACCCATCTGCCACATGCCAACGCTGTTGGGTGCCCCTCTAATACACTAGCAGAGCATATGGCCACACTGCAACACATGTACCAGGGACCATGGCCTGCACCCATGTGGCCTGCAGGGTGCTACCAGGTGGTGGCATGCACCCAGGGTGATGTCTGGAGCAATGATGTCCAGGTAGCCTGGTGGTACATGTGTCAGCCTGGCACAAGCCAGAGACTGACCTGTGGCACCGTCCCACAGTGGTACACCATAGGTGCACACAGGTGGGACTCACCCACGCAAGTACCTGGTCACCCTCTGCACACTGCCATTTCTTGCAGTTATCACCATGTTCCTCTTGCACGGGGGTGGGGCACTACAGGTGACTGCACACTGCTTACAGAGCTGGTGTATCACATGCACATGGTATACTGACTGATCAGACTGTGTCACCTTCTACCTTCCCCTGTTGCTTGTCCAGGTGGGCTCCTGTGGCCACTGTCCAGTTGGTCCCCTATACCCCAGTCCAAACCTGTATATGGCTATTGGTAATAGCACTGTACCCAGGCCAATGCAATCCACCCACCCACACACACACATTCCAACACACCTACCCGTTAGGCTGCAGTACCTCCTGTTCACCTTCGTGGGTTGGTGGGGCAGCCCTGCAAAACTGGAACTGAGCATGATCGGGGGTATGCAGATGGCCTGCATACATTCCAGTAATGAGCTACTCATGAGGGGAATGGGCTCAGAATGTGCAATGAGGCCATTTGCATATCCCGGCTGAATATTGCTATTTTGCTCACTGCATGTGGCTGCCTAGCATGCATTTTCACATGCTCTGCACAGGGCTCAGGTCATCTGCCATGCCGCGCATCTCCCACTGTGCGATCGCACATGTTTGGGATATTCAGTCACACATGCACAATCACATCTCACGTCACATCTTCTGAACATGCCATTATTTTGTGCTGGCACAAGCACTTGTGCTTTGCAGCCTGGGACTTTTGAATATGGGGCCCCTTGCAGTGAGCATCACTATGCAGTGTTCACCATGGGGTGTAAGAAAGCAGAAGCTAATGGTGTTGATTTTATGTATCTTTTTTTCCAACAGTAAGGAAATAAATAGCAAAAAAACTAATTAATGTTAATGTGTCTATTAGAGTTGAAATAAAAAGCACAAAAAGCAGGGAAATCAAAAAGGTAGGGTTGAAATTCCCTGGAACTTTAAGAAATCTGTGATGCGGTGTTCCTTCGGATTTAAACAATCATGTGATTCAATGTTAGTGTAACACTAATATCAGCACTGACAAATTCAAATTTTGTCACGCAGCAATGCATGCATATAGGGTGCCAAAATTAGAGTAATGTCAACTGTGCATCACATGATTGTTCACAATCCCAAGGAATACCACACCACAGATTCAACTAGGTTCCAGTGACTTTTAATCCTAATTTCTTTCAATTTCATTTAGTTTTTATTAACCAGGTAAGATGCACTGGACCCTCATTTGCCTATTTTTAGGCAAGACCTGGGAGAAGTACAAACAAAAGCAATACAGGAATGTGACAATCACAAATAAAATTATATAAGAGTTCAAGGTTAAGGTAACGTTACAATGAATTAAATATAATGGAGAATGAAGAAAATAAAGATGGACATTCATTGTAGCCGATATACGAAGTGGTAAGTGTAGAGGTGTCCATAAGTATAAACAAAAAAGCTTGTGCAGAGTTTGCTATCTAGAAGCAGGTACATACAGTACAGCCAAGTGGTGTAAGTAGGAACTGTACCAGTTTGGGAAGGTCTGGGTAATAGGACAATGTCTGATATTGACTTGTTTAGTGTTTCATAGTTTAGAGCAAAAACAGAGAAAGACATCTTACCTAGTTTGGTTTTGGTCCTGGGTACGGCTAAAATGTCAAGATCAGTTGATCTTAGTGGACAGGATTTTCTGTAGGGTGTCAGAAGTGAGGCAAGTGGCAAAAGCAACTGATTCTGAACAATACTGTGGATAACTCCTCCCAATGAGAGGTGAGGCATTACAGACAGAGGGAGCCAACCAAGCTTCAAATACAGAGTACATTAATGGACATGTTGATTTGTAGCCAGGGCAGAATGACAGACATTATTATATGCCACATCCCATTTTTGTAGTATTTAATTGTAAGCTACTGAAAAAAAGCAGGCACACCATAGGAGAGCTTAGGGAGCAGATACACTGGGCAATGGCAATGTGAGGTCTAGAAGAGAGATTATGGCTAGCCTTGCAGGAAAGCCCTAGTCTGGCATTAACTACAGTGAAGGTGGATGCCACATGGAGTGCAAAATCCAGAGAGGGGTCAAGTATAACACCTTGGTGACTAAAGGAGGGGACAAGGACCAATGGTGTACCATTACCACAAACCACCGATAGAGGAATTAAGATGCTCTTTAGCATAGGGTTGGTTCCAAATAGCATAGACTGTGACTTTGAAGCATTCATAAGAAATCTATTTTCATGGAGCTATTTTTGGACACCCTGTAAATCTGACGACAGTTTCTTATTGATATCAGACACATTCTGGGAGCTGGAGAAAAACACCAGATCATCGACATACAGGATAGGCATTCTATTTGAAATACAGTGGGAGGATTGTGTTAATATGGGGGAGAAAAGAAGAAGCCAAAGTATTCAGCCTTAAGTGACCCCCATTGTGATGGGGCCATGGTCCGAGAGGGATGATCCAAACCTGGCTCCTTGTTACCTGTTAGACAAGGAACTTTTGAACCAGGAGAGGGCAGTGTTAGATATACCCAGAATGTATAGTCTGTTACAAAGGAGGATGTGATCAACCATGTAGAAGGCATTTGTAAGCTCAATGAAAACAGTGCCTATTAGCTCCCCCTTGTCAAATGCATTAGCAGTTCTGTTTGTGAGTGTAAGTAAGGCTGTGGTAATGCCGTGGCTGTGGTAGAAGCCATGCTGTGCTGAGGAGAAGATATTATGGGCTGAGATAGTCAGAGAGTTTAGTGGAAACAACTTTTACCATGTCCTTGTTAAGTAAAAGGATAGCAATGGGTCAGTAATTGCAGATATTTTTACAACTACCTTTTTAAAGCATAGATACAATGTGAGACATCTTCCAGGAATCAGGTACAATTTGAGAAAATGGGGACAAATTAGAAATTCTCGTCATCGAGGAAGCCAATTCATTAGCTGCCACTTCAAGGAGTCTGACCTTGATACCATCTGAGCCAGCAGATTTAGCTTCTGGGATCTGTCTTAGGAATTTGCACACCCAAGAGACCATGATACTTTTAAAATAAAAAGGAAAGTGTTGCACCAGTTCAGGAATGGAAGAGGATACCAGAATATATCAGGCATTGGGAATTGTCCCAGTATATGCTGAGAGGTCAGTGAAGAATTGATTGAAGGCATTCAGAACTGTGCGTGGTTTATTGCAATTTACTCCTCCAACATCAATATCAGTAGGGGGGAAAGTACCATCCTGACCCAGGGTTCGCTTATTACATTTCCAAAAGTGACATGGATTACCAACAGTGGATTCAAACAGGGTTCTACAGTAGCTACTTTTGTTGGGTCATATGGCCTGTTTGCATCCTTTTCTAAGCATTCTATAGGTTATCCAGTCAGAGGCAGAATTGGTGGCCTTAAAGGTTGCCCAGCATTTGCCTCTCTATTTAATAAGGGATAGTAAGAGGCAATCCAGCCATTTGGTAACCCGGCCTCGAACCCTCCTAGTAGTTACGGAAGTGAGCTTATCTGGGAGACAAGCAAATATTTTACAGAAATGTGAAAGAGCCTGATTGACATCAATGGTAATCCACAAATTAGACCAGTTTTGGCTAGCTACTTCATGTTTAAACTCAATGGGGTCAAGGTGAAATAAGTCAGAAAAGTGAATTAAGTGAGGGGGGCCCTTGGGAGGCTTAGCCTGCCATACACAAAAGACTAGGGAATGACCACTGATAGCAACTGGGAGTACACTTGAACAGACTACTCTGCCCATCCTTGACACTGGTACACAGTCTGTAAGGGTGGCTCACTGCCCATTGTTGAAAAGCCTGGTGGGCTTAGAAATAATCTGATTGAGCTGCAGCTTGCTGAGAGATAGCTCTATAATCAAGGACAAGAGTTTTCTGCAGTTCCATGGTCACGGCTGACCACGGAATTTACTGCAGAAATGGCAGCTGACAATGGAAGTGAAGGCCAACTACAGAATTCTGCGACAGTTAGATAAATTGAGCAGGCTTGTTAAGTGCAGAAACACACTCCTGGGCTAAAACCCCCTTCAAGTGGGAAGGAAAACAGTAACCCTACTCCCTTTCTGTCAAAAGCCCTCCTGGGCTAACAGTTTCTGAAGCCTGCTCTGAACAGGAAGTAACCCCTCTTGCTATATGTCCTGAATCTGATGACCATGCTGACACATTGTGACAATGGGGTGTCTGTCCCAGTGTCACTCTTGGTCCTTTTTTTCGTACTTAAAATGTATACCTGAAAAGCAGAGAACCATCCATCAATGTATTTTGTAGCCAAAACCCACCCCCCAACCCCTACTCAGCACCCACCATCCTATGCCCCCACAACCCTTACTCACCTAAAATATGTCAATTGAATAATATCCACTCTGTAAGGAATACATGTCCTTTTTCTTCAACACTGACTGATAACTAAAGAAACATGGTAAGTGCGGTCAATGTATTGTTAATGCGTTTTGAACTTTTACTCATATCTTTGCCATTTTTTTATATTTTTGCACCAAATTTGTAATATGGCCTGTTTTGGACCCCATCTCATGAACAGGTAGGTGAAATTGTTCAAATCTGGCCCAAAAGGTGATTTTAAAGTTGCTCAGTGAAATCATCTTTTGGGCATGGTTTGAAAAATGTGATCTACCAGGTTCATGAAGTGGGGTCATAAAATGACTATGTTGAAAATTTGGGGTCAAAATCCTCAAAAACACCAAAGTTATGATGGTACATTGAAATTTTTCAGTGTTCACTCATAACTTTAGTAATTCTCAATATTTTGACCCCACAGTTTCAACATAGCCATTTTTTTCACACCAAGTCATGAACCTGACAGGTGCCGTTTTTCAGATCCTGCCTAAACTATGTTTTCGCACTTGTGGTGCTTAACAATGTTTCAGTTAGTAGTTTATGAATGACACCTGTCATGGCCATAAAATGACTATGCTGAAAATGTGAGGACAAAATGTAAACACGTTTATGAAGAACTATTATGTGCAGGGCTAGTCACTGGCCCAGTCAGTTTTGTGTTGTGTTCCCATGCCAATGACTCAAGTTTGGGGACAAGCTCAGAGATTCAACTGGGCAGCACAAGGATGAGGGCCATTGCTGTCACTCACCATTGCTCTGAGCCTGAGTAGGGACTGCACAGTATCCTGCCACACAGGCAACACGTGATTGGCCTGGAAGCCTTCTCTTACAAGGTTCCACCAGTTATGGAGCACGGGTGAGCAGGTGAGCAGGTGCACAAATGCAACTATGCATGACTTATCAGGATGAAAGCAGCATAGAGGAAAAGGTATCATTTATTTAATCTTGTATTGGAGCTGGATAAAGACGAGATACCAGAACAGGAGCGGTATCTATATATACATACAGTATATATATATATAGATAGATAGATAGATATCTATATCTATACATACACACACACATATATATATATATATATATAAAATGGGTAGGAAAAATTATCTCTGCTGATTGGTTGAAACACATCATATGACCGTGCATATATCAGAGCACAACTACAGACTGCACTTTCACCCCCTCCAAAACAATTTTGCCATTTTATAGAATAGATTACCCCCTCTAGGATGTGCAGTCATGCTCTGATATATGCATGCCTTGGGTGGCTGACGCACTCGGCCTGCGGCCTTGTTCTTAACAAAGCACACCAAGGCATGCATATATCAGAGCGTAACTACACATCTTAGAGTAGATTATCTATTACATATAGCTATATCTATAGTTACTGTATTTCTATATCTATGTCTATGTCTATACCTATGCCTATGCCTATGTCTATGCCTATGCCTGTGTCTATGTCTATATCTATAATATGTATCTATATCTATATCTGCATGTATATATATATGTGATATGCAGTGGGGACCTGTGTGATAAATGATTTATCTATACAAGTGCTGTTTGACCTCTGGTAACCTCGTGAGTGGTGTAAATAGCATGAGTATAGATAAATAATTTATTACACAACATTCCCTCATGTATTTCTTTAATGCAATAGGATAGGACCTTGTGTGATGGATTATTTTTTTTAGCTTTTTTTAAAAAAAATATATCTAATATTTATAAGAGTTTGTAAATTTATTTTGTGAACTAGTGAGTTTGCATGTTCCTCCATTCTGGCTGCCGCATCCATTATCATGGATGTGGTGTGCAGATGACAAGTTGATGCTGTGGTGTTGCAGTTCATTGTTGCCACACAACTGCTGCAGAAACAATGAACCATCACTGCAGGAGTTCTGCAGCAAATGGTAACTCTGCTGCAGAATTTGGTCCCAAAGTGCTGCAGAAAATCTGGGGCCTTGTCTATAATGCTGTTATTACATTTAGCCAGTCAATATTGAAGTCACCAGTGAGCATGAATTAAATACCTTGAGCAAGAAGGCCAGCGGTGCTGATAAGGAACAGATTCACCTGTCAACTGCCAGCAGGTCGTATATACAAACAAAAAAAGTAGAGTTTCTTTGAATCACCCAAAAGCACAGACAGCGTGACACAGCTCAAAATGTGGGTCTGTTATTTGGGGTGGGGGGTGAGGAAATTGTTTAACCAGGAAGGCAAACTAAACTGAAGCTTGTTTCTAGGTGCAACCTGGGAGCACAAGAAAGTTAAATGATTTGATGAGGATCACACAATATGCAAGTGGGGGATGTGGGATTCAAACCCAGGTCACTAGATTTGCAGCATGGTGCCCTAAACCACAGTGCTATACTGCTTCCTAACTGCCACAGGGAAGGGGATGGGAAGCTAGAGCAAGAGACATTTAAATGTGTTTTGTAGTAAATCATAGTGCCCTTCCTCTTTCTTTGAAGAGGTTCAGTTATGCCTTAACACTGTAACAGATTGTAGCCCAGTAAGGTACACAGGTTACTGGGTATATTAGGCTTTATCCTGGTTTCAGAGATACCAAGAATATCTGGTTAGAAGTGGTTTGCCCAAATCGTAAACTCATCCAAGTGAGGGATAATGCTACTTACATTTAGATGGGCAATTTAAGACCTTTAAAATCCTAGGGCAGGTAGGTGAAAGTAGGAGATGAAACAGACTAGCACCAGCATTGGGTTTGATATCTCCAGCATTCAGTAAGAGTGATAAGGCCAATAGTACTATGGTACAGATGTTCAAGTCAAGTCCCACCAGGGGAAACCCCAGTGAAGCTTATTTAGATACCAAGATGAAAGGTAACAGATTCTAGGTGTGAGTAGGTAAAGGCTAGCTCAACTCCTGTGGGAGCAAATCAAGGCATTAGACATTGCGAAGTCATTGTAAGCTGAGAAGTCACTATCTATATGATTCAAGGAAGACATGGTTTTGTCAATAAGGAGAAGACTGATAAGGATACTTAAACAGGCTAATACCTAGTGTGGAAATGCTGTAGAAGTCCTTTTGGGTCATAATGTCACATGCTGAATAGCATATGACATTACAGCTAACCCGGAATAGCACTGTACGAGACAGCCAGTGGTGCAATACCGTGAACACCACTGTACGCGATACTGCACTCTTGCACTATCCCAGGCAGAGCATAAGATCTCTGCTGGGACTGGGTTCTGCAGAGCAGCTGCTGTGACTCAGTGGACTGTGCCATTGCAGCAAAGATCCCAGGTGCTGCGTCTGAGACTGGGTTTGATTCCCGGTCCCAGAACATTTCATTTTTCTTCGCACTTCAGTGCAATTTCGCTGAACTCCCCCCCCCCCCAGAGTTGAGAACCTTTATTGGGGGGGGTTCAATGTGCAGCCCCCTCTATAACAGGCGGTGTGGAGCCCGCAGCATAAAAAAGACATATACTGCATGTAAAGAATCACGCTATATTGGCAGTGTGATTTTTGCATGTGGCATTATGTCATGTGACATTATAATCCTGTGCCTGTAGAAGTAAATCAGTGTCTTCCAGAAAATTTCCTGAGATTGTGGGTTTGCTGGGAAGTACTGTGATATGCAAGGACTTTTAAGGCAAATGCTGAAGAATAAATGTATATGATACTTTGGTGGAGTTAGGTTGCACCCTCAGCTGTGACTGATGGACCACTTCTCTACCTCATTTCCTAGCAACAGTTAATGCTTTTCTCTTTGCTTTTCTTATTTTTCCCCCATACCCTAGGTTGGCCACCTAGCGTAGCTCTTTATCGTCCCTACTAAACTTCCTACTAGTTCTCTCTTTTCATTCTTTTTCCATTCCATTCATTCAGCCCCTGGAATGATGCCAAACACCCAGAGAGGTGTTGTAGAATACTTATAGTTAATAAAGCCTTTTTAAAGAACATATAGCATGTAAAACAATAATAATTTCATGATTAGTACAGTTATAAGAAATCCTTTAGATATTATCATAAATTCACATTATAAATCTGTTACTGTATAAGGTTCTATGTATGAGGCTGAATGGTATTCTTTTTAAGTGTTTAGTCACTGTGGATCAGAGATGTAGAGTAAATATCTGTGGAGATATACACTGTGGCCCAGATATTCAAAAGGGTTGCACCATGCACAATAGGGCTGCTCCAGAGCAAGTCCGAAAATGCGCCATTCTGTGATATTCAGTGGGAGGCACATGCGCCCCCCCAAATCATGCTGAGCAAGAGCGCAATGATAATGAAAGTATGTGCAACTGAAGGGGGAGGAACCATACATAAATGGCACAGTGCGATATTCAACAACATGCGCCATGCACAATAGGGGAGCAAGCAGAAGTTGCGCGACAGCGGAAATTAGCCAAAATAAAAAGGAACAAGGGAGAGGCGCAAGAACGCTACAGGGAAGGCACATGAGGCTGAACTCTAGCCACACAAACAGGGTAGGAGGGACACACAGGGAAGGACAGGGAAAGGGCACCCTGAACATACAGGCACAGGGAAGGTGTGGGGAGCCACAGCCAGTGCAGAAGGGGGAAGTGCCACACTGCACAGAGACCACCAAAGGAAGGTGTTCCTGGTGCAGGGGAAGTAGCAGCCAGGACAGCGGGGGGAACACAGAAACAGCTGCCGGGGGGTGAACACAAGCCAGGGACATGGCCAGTGCCACCATCCAGATGTAGGCAGTAATGAGGGGAGAGAAGGCAGGCAGCAGGGGGCGTGGCTGTGGAAGGGCCCGTCAGCAGTATGCCCCCAACAGGCAGTACCAAGCCCACACCAGCTTCAAGCTGTACAGCGATACTGAGATCGTAGGCCAGTACCGCCTGAATCGGGCAATTCTGAGGTGGCTCTGTGAGCTGTGCAGTGATGTGATGCAGGCATCCACATGACGGAGCCATGCTCTCTCAGTGGAGACTAAAGTGACAGCTTGCATTTGCTTGCTCACCATGGGTACCTTCCAGAGACCAACAGGGGACACCACAGGCATAACCCAGTCAGCCGCGTCACGCCACCTCACCCAATTCCTCAGCACACTGCTGCCACATGCTGCAGAGTACATCCATTTCCCCAGCACACCAGCGGAGCACACAGCAAACATACAGGAGTTCCACAGGGTAGCACGTATTCCTGGTGTGCTAGGGGCAATAGACTGCACCCATGTGGCCATCCACACACCACCTGGCCCCAAGGGGGCGGCATATATCAATCAGAAGGGCTATGCTAGCATCAACTGCTAGGTGGTGTGCGATACCAGGGGGTGCATAATCAATGTCTGTGCCACGCACCCTGGGGGAGCACATGATGCCTTCATCTAGCACCAGTCAGCACTGTGCCACAGATTCAAGAGTGGGGACATCCCCACTGGCCACTTAATTGGTGAGTATGCAAACCACACAGACCAACATAGAGCTTGGGAGGGGCATGGTCACAGGTGACATGGGTAGTGGCCTACACGGCCCAAGGCAGGGCGATGCTGATCACCAGACTAACCTCCACCCTCTACACACAGGTGACAGTGGATACCCACTCCGTCTCTGGCTGCTCATACCATACCGGCGGCCCGTGACCCCATCGCAGCAACACTACAATGAGGCACATGCCACCACACGCAATGTCATCGAGCGGCTGTTCAGGATGCTGAAGGCATGTTTCTGTTGCCTGAACACCTCCAGCGGTGCCCTACAGTACAGCCCCTCAAAGGCCTGTTGCATCCTTCACAACATGGCCAACGACTGCAGGGTTTTAAATAATTGATTAGCAGTTTTTTTCTCGGGACTATACTAACTGTACAGAAAGTATTTATATATATTTTCTAGAAGTGCTGTGTTTGTTAAACAAAGTGAGGCAATAGCTATGCATTTTCACAAAGATTTAGCACTTTTATGAGCAAAACGCTAATCAATTTTTAGAGTTAAATAAATCCCTGGACTGTGGGATAGCTGTACAGGTTGAAGAGGGGGACAGCAATGGGAACAATGAGGATGCCAGTGACGATGGTGATTGCCCCCCCCTTGGGCGATGGGACCCCCAACTGCTCCGGCTGGCACAGCTGCACTAGGACACCATCACACAGGAGCACTTCAGCCAGCCCAGGTAAGTCATGGGGCCATGTGCAACCACCAGATGCAAAGGCACAACACACAAACACACATGGACACACACCAGGGGTGCATGCCGTCAAGGGAAGTGGCCAAGCATGGAACCGCACACACCGCCAGGGATGGGCGAGGTCTAACATGGCACACAGTCATACACACACACACACACACACACACCTCACAAGACATGCACAAAGGGTAGGAGGCACGCCAACCCAGACCACCACCCCTAGCCACACACAAGTCCACAGACCACCATGCCCACTGCCTGTCACTGTGTGTGTGTCAGATGCTGGGCACCATTGCACACTGGAGTACAGCACAATGCAGTCATCATTATGCACACACAACAGCGGACAGCAGCCAGGAGGGTGTGCAGATGGAATGTGTGTGTGTGCTTGCAGGGCCGGGTACCCCACCCGTGCATTTCCCGCTGAACGACACAATGCACACAGGGCAGCATCAGACAGTAGTCATGCTGGGAGACAGGTCAGTCATGCGCCACATTGCCATGGCCACCACAGATGTGTGGGCTGCCCCACTGAGACCCGCCAGCAGTGACAGGCTGACCAGTGGCCTCATGGGGTGGCACTGACGATCCCCAAGGGGTTCCACTGCATGAACGTGACCATGCTCATGCAGGGGTGTGCAGCACACCGAACATGCCTGCGCCAGGCGTGCTCGGGATGCCCACAGCTGAATCTGGTGTCAACAAGGATAGTGTCGCACGACACCAGGAATGGGGGGTGGACATTGCACTGCGTGGTGTCTGCGACACATGGACAACTAACCGTGTGCCCACTGTGGCCATGACAGCTGTGAATGCCTGTGTCTGCCTGTCAATGGCAGCAGTCACATCCTCCTGCAACTGGTCCATCCTCCCGCAACTGGTCCATCCCTGCCAGGAGCAGTGCGGTGTCTCTGTTGTGCCGCTCCTCTGCATGGTGCACAGCTGCACTCAGTGCATCCACCGCTGTCACAAGCCACATCTGCTGATTGACTGATGCTTGCTGTAAGCGGGTGTGCTCATCTAAGAGGTCATCTGCCTGATCAGCATGCTGTTCCTCAGGGTGTTCACGGCCCTGATGCCCATCACCCCTTGAGGGTGGGCACTGCACACCAGGGCCAGGCCTGGGCATGTCCACAGGTGGTTCACTGATGCCACCCCCTGACACTGTACCCCCATGGCCATTGGCCGACTGCTGATGCTGCCCCTCCAGCTGCCGCTCTCCAGGGCTCAATGGTACCGCTGCAGTGGCCACAACAGTCCCACTGTCCTAGACACACACCAGTGCTGCCCCACTGGTACAGACAGGCACAGGCTGGGACTGTGATGACACGCAGGCCTCCACAGTGGCACCACCCACAGCCATGGCTGCGATGTCACCTGCTGAGTGGCCATCCTGTAGCACACACGGTCAATGCCCATGACATTAGCTCCATCATCATCTGTGATGGATTTGGCACAAGCCTGAGTCTCAGCATGCCGGCATCCATGGATGCTGGCATGCTGGGACACGGCCAGGGCCTCCTCCGCACCTGCTCCACCAACATCAGTCTGAACGTCCAGGCCCTGTCGCCCTGACCCCCATATTCCTGTGGAGGTGGATGGGCCCTCCTCCATCTCCATGTTACTGGCCTCAGTGGAGAAGCCCACCACCGCTGACCCATGCAGATGCTCAGGAGCTGTAAGGGAAAAAAAGTAGCATGTGACCTACCCTGTCCTCCCCCCAATAGACAGACCATGACCTACTGTGCAGTGATGGGCCACAACCCATCTGGAATCCACCACCTGGAACACCCTCAATGGTGCAACGCTGCATGCTGCCAGCAACCTGCTCTTCCTGTGGGGTCAGGCGTTGCACCTCCGGCTGTCCCCCACCAGTCACAGACCATGCAGCCCTAATGGCAGCCACCTTCTCTTTAATCCTCTGCCTGTCCGTGCCCATTTTCCTTTTGCACTTCTGCACAGAGCACTGGTAGCTGCCATGCAGGTTTACTGCATGTGCCACCTCCTCCCATGCAGCAGCATGGGCCTGTGGTGTCCCCTGGCGTCCGCTGAGAAGCATCTCCTGGTTGAGGTAAGCCTCGAACAGGGCATCTGTCTCGGCCTTTGTAGAATTTGGCTTCCTCTTCCTCTCATGACTCTGTTCCTCTTCCTCCACCACATGCTCGGTCATGATTTATCCTGTGAGAATGACAGGTGTTACGTGTGACTGTACAGTCCCATGCATGTCCCAAACACCACAGTCCACACTCCCAAACAGCATGCAACTCACCACAATAGACTGCAGTAACCGACTATGGCCAGTGCCGCCCAATGCCGCATTTTTATAGCACAACCCATGCAAATGAGGTGAGGTGCATCTTTAAGTGGATGCAGATGCAGTGACTGCACCATTGAATGGCTGATTAGATGATCTGCATATGCCAGCTGAATATCACTCTGTTGTGGTTTGCACAATTGTGTTGAACGTGCTGAGCCAAGGGCGCAGTTCTGTGACATGTGCAGTACACACCTAACTGCATATGCCCGGGTTGATGACGCAGGTGCCTGCTGTGCTGCTGATGTGCTGTGCACGGGAGGCAATGCAGGGCACAGCCACCATTGTGCCAGTGGTTCTACAGCGCTGTTTACATATATGGCACTGTGGCACTGGGGCGTCGTAGGCACACTTGGGCAACAGCGCTGTAGGCCACTACAGGAGGTGGCACACAGGCACCCAATTGTGCTACATGCATTGAGTTCCAATCACACTGTGGCTGTCTGTGTGCCAGAGACCCTTGACCCTGTGTCCGACCTTTGCTCCCTAGGTGTCATGCGTCAGGCATGGGTGCACCACTATCGCACTGTCCGGTGACAGTGCAATAGGGAATGGCAGCGCTGTACTGCACAGCATCTGCACATGGCAGGACCGTGCTGCAGAGTGCCATTTTGCTTGAACTGGGCAGCAGAGATGGTGCGGAGGCTTGCTGTGGTTTGGAGCCAGATAGAGCTCACCAACCTGGTGGTGATAGTTGAGCCCCATGCTGGGGTTTTGTCTGGGGAGGCACCCCAGACAGGACCAGGAGTGTGGTCTTGCAGGAGGTGGCCGATGCCCTGGAGGAGGCCACTGGTATGGGACAGATGGCGGAGCAGTGCTGCCACCATTATGGGGACCTGAGGCTCAGGGACCTGGACCTGCTTGCCTGCCTGTGGGCATGTGCCTGGAGGGCATGGTGCCACGGCCAGGTAGGTGCAACATCCATACACTTTTATTGTCCATCGGGTATTATGGTTGCATGTGTCCGCACATGGGGGCTGTCTGGTGTTTGCCATGATGGTGGTATGGGGGTGGGGTGGGTGGGTATGGCTGTGTGGGATTGCACATACATGGGGGCAGGGGGACTTTGCTACCAGATTGTACTGATATTCCTCTCTCCATGTTTGCACCTTAGGGCCAGAAGAACAGCGGCGCAACAGGGAGAGGAGGCACTGCATGGTGGAGCAGAGTGACAGGATGGGTGATGGTGGTCCACGGCATGTGGACCAGCCTGCTGATGGTGACTGCCTTACATGCATGATTACTATTGCATGCTGTATAACTGGGCGGGCAGTGGGACATGGCCACCATCCATTGACACCACTGCCATGCACTCAACTTGTTACAGCCAGTACTGTCCAGTGGCACTGCATGTCTGGGAGTGCGTCAGTGGTGGTCCATGCATGCACCGGGCACATGTCTGTGGCACTGCCTTCACTCTGCATAGCCAAGTCACTGTATGGCCATGGTGGTGCTGTGCAGGACTTGGGTGGTGGGTGTGTGCAGTGGTCCACATGGCTGTGGCTGCCTGGGTGGGCAGGTCTCGTGGACACGGTCACTGTGGGTGGTCACACACCATCACAGGGGTGTGTCACATGGCTGTATGCCATGCACAATGGGTGGGCTGCAGTGGGATGGATGGTCACACCTATTGACTCTGCTCCCTCATCCTAGGTAGCTGGCAACTTCTGCAGATCCAGCAGGGCATTCAAGAGCTGCTGCAGGTGGTGAGGGAGACGTTGTAGCTCCTGCGCCGCATACACCACCATGGGGTCAAGAGGAAGAGAAGGAGCTCGGATCGGTGCCAGGAAGAGTAGGACCGGGGCAGCCATTGATGTCCCCATGCCCCAACTACCATGTTCCCCCTTTGACCCACCTTCACACCCCTTCTTCCATCTCCCATGTGTTCACCTCTGCCCCTTACCCGCCCCCACCTGTTATGTGGTCCTTCCTCCCTCTTGTATATAATTGTAAATAATTTTACTTGACATTTTTTCAATATATACATTTTGTTATAACAACTGTGGTGGTCTCTGATTTGCAGCGGGCTACAGGTGCTCAGCTGCAGTGGTGTACATGACGTCAGGGGTGGTGCACGCATGGGTGTGTGTGTTGTTTGTGCAGAGGTGAACCACCTATGGTGTGGGCAGGGGGATCAGTCACTGTCTGTGGTTTGTGTGTTGTACTCTGTGCACTGGATACCTGTGTGCAGTGCTCCACGGGGCCTGCACTGTGTGCATGACACCCCTGTCAGACTGTCCATGGCCTGTGCAGCTGGCACCCTTGCATGTCTGTGATATGCACTGTCTGCTGGTGTGTCAATGGTGGCTGTCCATGCTGGATAACAACTGTACCTGGCACAATGCCAGGTTGCCTGCCATCACCAGTATGGTGCACGTCTGCCTCCGGTGGCACTGTGGCCTCCGCTGTTGTTGTCCTCTCCCATCCATGCTGTCACTTGTGTCTGTTGCAGGGAATGTGATCCAGTGTCTGTCACTTGTGCTCCGGCAGCATGCTGGTGGCATACAGCTTCATGGTGCCTGTGCAGGGTGGCTGGCACAGCTGTGCAATGTAGGGGTGCTGGCTGTGTGTACACATCAGCCGTGGCCACACGCCAGTGGATTGGTTGACCCGCTACTGTGTCCCTGTGTTGGTGTGCCCTTGGGTATGGGTGGGTGTTTGTCCATGCACTGTGTTGCGTCCTGTGTGGTGCATGCCTCCATGCTATACTGTTCGTGTCTGTGCTGGCTGTTGTGGCCAGTGCTGGGATGGAATGTGTCCTTAGGAGGATGTGCAGGGTGCTGTACTGCTGGAGGAGGGGCAGGGCATGCCCTGTCGCATGTGGGGTACCTTGTGTGCTGATGCATGGTCGGTCTCTCAGCTGTACCTCGGGGGGACATGCAGGGCTGCACTGTGCATGCATCTGTTGCATCGCTGTCTGCTGCCGCCCACTGCAGGGTGCCCATGGTGGGGCTGCCTTGTATGGCTCCATGGTGCACAGGGTTGCATTGTCACAGTGGGGGTGGTGGCATGCATGGGGTGTCCTGCACTGTTGGGTGCTACTCCTGGGCAGTGTGTATGGGGATCATGGTGCAGGGTGTGTTCTGCATTGGTGGGATGGTGTGGTATGGGGTGGTTAGCCATCCTTGTGTGCCGGTCACAGCTTGCCAGGGGGTGTGCTGGGGCACCATGGCCTGGCTGTGGGTTGGTTGCTGGTATCCATGGGCCAGTGGTTATTTCAGCTCTCCCCCAGTTATGCAGTGCATGGGGTGTGGGGGACGATGTCTGTTCTGCTATGTGTTCCTCTGCCCATCCGTGGCATTGGTGCTGGGCCCCTGCATCCCTGGTTGTGCTGTTGCATTGCTGCCCTGATGCTGGGGGCGTCCCTAGTTGTGCTATGGTGCATCTGGACTGCTCAGCTGAACATCACTTGTTGTGCTATGGGGCATCAGATATGCTCAGCTTCACCTCCCTAGTTGCGCTATGGCACAGGTGGTGCAATATTCAGTCATCGGCCATAAGGTGCATCTTGGCCTGCGCAGTTTTTGAATATCGTGCTTCTTGTGCATGGGCACAGTGGGCTTGTGCTTGCTCCTGCTGTTGTGCACTTTTTGGGCACAGTTTGAATATCTAGGCCTGTAACTTTAACTGAACCAGGAAATCCCCTGACCCCCCCCCCATGGTTTTGAAATAATATGTTCAGACACGAAACAGCATATCCAGGCATGTAAATAGAAAACAGCTCAGTCAGGTGACCCCACCAAAAGATATAAAAACTACAAGGGGCATGCCTTAGACAACTAGTATTGGAACCCACTCAAGAGGGAGCAATCTGAGACCTGGTTCTCTCAAATGGAGGTGAAGAGAGGATCACAGATGTAGAAGTGGGTAGCCATCTGGGAACTAGCAACCATCGAACAGTATGGTTCACAATAAACACAGCAATAGAGTCAAGCCATACAAAGGCAAAAGTACTGGACTTTAGGAGGGCTGACTTTGCCAAAAATGGGTGAGTGCCTAAGGAATGCACTCGCAAATGGGCAGGAAGGAGGGGTGGAAGAACAATGGGGAATAATAAAAACTGCCATCACAGAGGTAACAAGCCTTTGTGTGAAGCAAATTAACAAATGAAACGATGTAAGAAACCACTATGGTTCTCAAAGGAAGTGGCAGTGAAGGTTCAAGAGAAAAAGAAAGCATTCAGGAAGTACAAGGAATCACAGAAGGAGCAGGACAGGGAACTGCATCAATTAAAGCAAAAAGAAGCTGGGAAGGCAGTCAGAACAGTAAAGGCCCAAACCGAGGAAAAGATAGCCAACTCAGTTAAGAAGGGGGATAAAACCTTTTATAGGTACATCAGGGAGCGAAGGAAGACCAAGGGAGGGCTAGTGAGGCATAAAGAGGAGGGAGGGTGAGCAGAGGGTGACTGTGAAAAGGCAGAGATACTAAACAAATATTTTGCTCAGTATTTACAAAGGAAGTGGGGAGGTACCTAAAACAAGCAGTAGAAACACTCTAGATACAGAAGTTGATACCAGCCCATTTACAGAAGAAAGGGTTCTGAAAGAACTCTTAAAACTGAAGGTGGACAAAGCAATGGGCCTGATGGGATTCATCCCAGAATTCTAAAAGAACTAAGGGTAGAACTAGTGACACCACTGACTACCCTCTTTAACAAATCATGGGAGGATGGGGTGGTACCCGAGGACTGGAGGATGGCAGATGTGATTCCCCTTCACAAAAGTGGGAGCAAGGCAGAAGCAGAAAACTACAGACCTGTTAGTTTAACCTCAGTGGTAGGGAAAAAGATGGAATCACTTCTGAAGGAAAGAATTGTTGAGTATCTAGAGGCCAGAGGGGCTCAGGACCCAAGGCAGCATGGATTCACAGCGGGAAGGTCATGCCAGACAAATCTGTTAGATTTCTTTGACTGGGTGACCAAAGTAGTAGATCAGGGAGGGGCTGTGGACATGGCCTACCTAGACTTTAGCAAGGCATTTGACACAGTTCCACACAAAATATTAATATACAAGTTAGCCAGCCTGGGAGTGGGTCCCAAGATGACAGCCTGGGTAAAGAATTGGCTGGAGAATATGACACAGAGAATAATAGTAAATGGAGTCCACTCTGAAGAAAGGTTACTTTAGTGGGCATCGCAGGGTTCAGTATTAGACGGGTCCTCTTCAATGTCTTTATAAGCCGACATTGCAGAGGGACTGGAAGGAAAAGTATGTCTCTTTGCAGATGACACAAAGATCTGCAACAGAGTTGATGCACAAGGTAGGGTGGAAAGGATGAGAAGGGACTTGCAAGGTTAGAGGAATGGTCAAATGTATGGCAGCTTAGATTCAATGCTAAGAAGAGCAAGGTAATGCACCTGGGAAACAAAACCCAGGGGAAGAGTACACAATGGGGGGTGAGACACTAACAACGACAAAAATGGAAAGGGACCTGGGGGTAGTCATATCAGATGACCTAAAGGTGGGCAAGCAATGTGAGAGGGCAGTAAGGAGGGCTGGGGGGATACTGGGATGCATAGGGAGAGGCATCACCAGTAGACAACAGGAAGTTATTATCCCTCTGTACAGACAGTTGGTGAGACCCCATCTGGAGTACTACGTGCAGTTCTGGAGACCCAGTCTCTGCAAGGACATAGACAGGATGGAGGCTGTCCAGAGGAGGGCAACTAAAATGGTGCAGGGTCTGCACCGGAAGACATATGAAGAGGGACTTAAGGAGCTGAATATGTATAGCTTCGAGGAAAGGAGGGAGAGGGGGGACATGATAGAAACTTTCAAGTACCTCAAGGGAATCAACAGAGTCCAAGAGGGTAGCATCTTTCAAAAAAAGAGGTGTGCAAGAACAAGGGGGCACAATTTGAAGATAGAAGTGGGGCTGCTCAGAGGTAATTTAAGGAAGTATTTTTTCACAGAGAGGGTTGTGGATGCATGGAACGGCCTTCCAGAGGAGGTTGTGGAGTCAAAAACACTGATGGAATTCAAGCATGCATGGGACAGTCATAAGGCAATTCTAGGGGGTGGGGGTAGGAAGAAGTAGGCTGCTGGTTAACTAGGATCTGCAGCTTATCCAATAGGTAGGGAAATGGGCAGACTGGGTGGGCCAAGCGGTCCTTATCTGCTGTCAAAATCTATGTTTCTATGTTTCTATGTTTCTTCACTGAGTTCACTTCCATTCAGTTCAGTGGAGCTCAGCCATGAGAGAAGAGGAAAGATTCTACTGTTTGAGCAGACAAGCTATTGAATGCAGATGAAAAGGGTCTTAGGAGCTCTGAGATCCAGGACTGTGTTATGGGAGAAACTACTGATGTTAAGTAGTGGTTTTCTTTGCAATTTGTTTGTTTTCATTTATTATTTTTCAGACTTTAGAAAAAATAAATATCACACCACGGTGTGTTTTAAACCTGGAAATTTGCCTCTTCTGAAATTTATTCCCACACGCTGTGACAGATACCTACACAATTAGAATGCTTTTTACATTTTATGTTTCAACCCTAATAGATGCACTAACATTCTTTTTGCAATTTATTTTCAATATCTTTTGAAAAATATATACTATATATTGCATATGCTGTGTATAATGTTATGTGCCACTGCAATTTCACTTGACTCTTGGGGCTTTTTTGAAAATACATCAATGAAGGAAGATCTGAGAAACAACCTGTTAACTAATGAAAAGTAATGAACTAAACCGTTAAGAGAGTATGGCATGCTATATATTGTGTTTTCAACCATGAATACACTTATGATATCTTAGCAGAACATAGTAGAAAGAATAAGAATATCATTTGTTGAAGGCATAAACTTGTAAAAATATGTTTATGTTTTTATAACTAACACACTCTCATACTGTAGAATAGGAATCTGAAGTTAACCGACTGGCATGTAGTTTACATAGATGCATGTTTGTTAACAAATAAGTGAATGGTGGGAAGTATCCATTATGAAATATGTGCAAAATAAGGTAGGTACACAGTTTTATTCTTAAATTACTTCGCATATGTCTTGTAAGAATTAGACAATAGACATACCACTCGAGGGCTGGAAGAACTGGTCAATCACAAACCGTGGTGCTCCATGCGTAAAAACTCTGCTCACCGCAAATTCCACTAAAAGCAATACCGGAAGGACAGCAGACGCGTCATGATGTCACGCTTACGTATCGACTACAGCGTCTTCCTCAGGCACTGCGGAAGGCTGTAGTCGTACGCTAGCGTGACGTCGGTTTGTGATTGACCAGTTCTTCCAGCCCTCGAGTGGTATGTCTATTGGTATAATTCTGAAGGCTTTTTTGAGACACACTTCTGTGTTTTTTTTTGCCGTTTTCAGGCGTTTTTTGGGCCTACATATACTGCACTTTTGCTTTACTGGTTTATATTACTAGCACAGGTGTTCTCTCTGCTCCCCTTGTGACACATTTTTTCCCTTGCGATACCCTTTTGCTTTCTCTTATTGTCCCTAGTCGGTACTTGAGAGAACTTGACCTTTTTATTGTATTTTTCGAATAAAGTCAACAGTGATTATAGCCTTTATGTTGCTGACCCCTAGTCTATTTTTTTTGAGTTCCTTGTTTCAACTCCTGGGGTATTGCACACTTCTCTGTTCTTTTGAGACTCCACTGTCCCTGAAGTTTGTCCTTGGACCTTGTGCTTTCTCCATGTGAACTGTTACATTGACTGCATTACTTGTGAATTGTTGTGTTTTAGTGCAACTTGTGTGAAGTCCTATATTTTGCTCCTTGTCTCCCATTTAAACTGCTGTTCTGCTCCATTGAACAGCTTCTCCCCTTAGAGCTGCTCATCCTGCTTTGCCTGAGTGACCCCCATCTCCTTTCCCTGATTGGTTGTGGCAGCCTGCAGGGTGACATTTGGGGGTTTAATGCTCCAGCTATTGAGATATGGTGGCATCTGTAGTGGTGGCTGTCAGTGTGGGCAAACCGTGGGACGTGCAGCTGAGTTTCTGTATTGTGGTAAGCTCCACCACTGACTTGCTAGTAACATCAGCCATTGTGCGCTTATTCCTGCTTGTTAGTTATCACCATAAGACTGAGTGAAATCTGTACACAAAGCCCTCAGATCCAGATAAGAGCTGTGAACTCCATCTGAACTGCTACACTGACTGCATTACCTGTGAGCTGCTTTGTGTTAGTACAACTTGTGTGAAGTCCTGTGTTTTGCTCCCTGTCTCCCATATGAACTGCTCTTCTGCTACACTGAACAGCTTCTCCCCTGAGAGCTGCTCATCTTGCTGTGCCTGAGCGACCCACCTCTCCCCCCCCAACTGGCAGTGGCGGCATGAGGGGTGGGGTTTGGAGGTTTAAAGTTCCAGCTGTCCAGATGTGGCAGCATCTGTAGTGGTGGCCTTCATTGCGGGTAAAGTGCAGAACAAGTGCAAATGAGTTTGTGGATGCAGTGGGGCTGGAGTACAGTATTATATATTTTTTTAATTCCTCTTTAATTTTTTTGATTATTCCTTTTATCGCCCCTACATGCGCCCGAGCTGCCTCTCCTTCAGGCTTCCAAGGTCCACAGACATTCCCTACTATCCCCCCTTCCACCACCTTACCTCACAATCGCAGCTGTCCACGGTGTAGTCCCGGTGTAACCCTTCACCGGGTGGGTCCCCGCTCCTCCAAGGGGGAAGGCACCGGCAGGGAGGAGGCACCAGCACACTATTTCTTTGCAGTCCCAGGAGCTGCTGAGGCAATCTTTGGCTTCTCAGGGAGTCTTTGGGGATGCCTGGGGCCAACAGCTGTCATCCAGCTAGACTTCCGGTGCAGATTTTCCAATTTTCTTGGTTCCCCCTAGTGCACTGGTTCTGTAGTGCCCCCGGTCTCCACTGGGGGCCTCTACATGAGTGAGGTGATCCCTAACCCTCCCCAGGATAGGAGAGCAGTCCATTGGATGCTCAATCCTATCCTATCCTCCCCCAGCCAACCCCCGACGACCCAAGTCCTGTTCCCAAACCCAGGTTGCCGGCGTGGGAAGAGGTAAGGCGCCAGCGCCTTCATTTCTCTTTGAAGTCCAGTTTTAATTATGTTATTTCTGATGTGTATAGTTTTTCTTTGTTTGTCTGTTAGTTAATTTCCTAGCTGTGGCTGTGTTGCTTATTTTCAACCCTCAGATTGTACTCCATAAATCTATTTGGTATTAATTAAGAAAAGCCTTGAACATTTTTTCTGGGGTCAGTCAGCCAACTTGCTCCTTGTAAGTTGTCATAGGCAGTATCTGTAACAAAGGTTTACTCGTGGAAAATTAACTATACTAAAAAAGTTATTCCATTTAAATAGGGCAATGGGGGGAGAGGTCTGGCTGGCAAAGCAAGATGGTGGACATGCCATAGCTGAGCTTCATAAGGCATGGACATACAAAGTAATACATGTAATTAAATTTCACCACCTGTTGTCGCGATTACCCTCTGATCCACTGTAGATAGCCCATGGCCTTGAACAAGCAACACAAATTTAGTTATTTATTTCTGATGTTGGATTAACCATTTGAGCTCAGAGCTCTTTACATAGGTTCCACATTAGCACATTTAGAACAAGTACGTGATTTTAATAAGGACTGAGACAAAGAAGGCAGTAGAATTAGAATGAGAACATTTAGGTACATTTGGTCTTTAAACAAAAGAATGCAAAAAATACAGCAAAAACTAAAACTGGAATAAGCAAACACAGTCAGATACATATAGGAACAGACTAAATAACTATGCCCAACAGGGAACCTGTTAGTTGTCAGCAGCATGAGGGGGTTAGCGCAATGGCAGCATAATCTAAGTTCTGAGCCAGTCAGATCACGTTCTACTCCATGACCACTCCATGAGGTCCCAGGACTCAGCAGCAAATGAGTCCAAGACAACAATGGCCGACTTAGAGAGATCCCTGGCTACCATACCAGCTACACTTGTTAAAATGTAAGTAGAGATGTTGGCTGGCTTTACCAACATCTCTGCTCAAATTAGTTACATCCAGGGAGACATTTGTAGCCCATGCCTCTCGTGATGATGAGCTCGAGAAGTGGGTAAGTGAACTCAAGGATGTGGTGAGTGACACTGGTAGGGAGTGTAACATCTAACACCTTGAAAGCTGCCATGGAAGATCTACAGGCACAGAGCAGTGACCAAGAAAACTGCTCCTGTAGATCTAATCTTCAGTTTGTCGGGCTGCCGGAAGTGCTGGATTGTAAAATTCCAGAGAAGGAACTCCATACATAGCTGGGACAGCATTTGAAGATGGAACTGAACACTGACATTTGAAGTGGAAAGAGCTCACAGAGCCAGGCCCAAACCCATGCTGGGTCAATGGACCCACCACTGTTTAATCAAGTATCTTCAGTATTCTGATAAAGAAGCTGTTCTGAAGGCTGCCAAGGCCAATGGCCCCATCTACCTTGATGATGGTTGAGTATATATTTTTCAGGACTACAGCCATGACCTTCAAAGGAAACTGCAGCAGTTTAATGGTGTGAAAATGAAGGTTCACCACCGAGGGTGGGCCTTTGCTTTCTTATACCCTGCCGGACTCCACATTTCCAAGCTGGGCCAACTGGTGGGTTTCTTTATAATCCAGTGGTGTATGAAAGGTATGTTGAACAGGAGGAGGTGGTGAGAAAAGGCCACTCCCATAACAGAGACACATCCCAGGTCAGATAAAAGAGGTAGGTTAAAGGGTTTTTGGTAGGAGGCCCCCCCCCCATGCTACAGGCTCTTGACTGGCTTCTGTGAGGTCTTTAGAGAGATACAGCCTAGGCAACTATCTTCAGCTTCCTAACTGTAATATCTTGGCTTCTGCTCCTCACATTTGACTACTGGAGAACCAGTCACAAGAGCCCTATCTTTCAGTACTAGGGGGTGTACACTTGCCATTCCCTTCTACCTACAGGGGCAACACTCCCATTTGGATCTGGCTCCAACATCCACTCAGCTTGCACTTGAGTGAGCAGTTTATCTGCATGATTGAGTTTTCCATGGGTGAAGCTCTGCCTTAAATTGCACTGTGAGGGAGTGTACTGAATACTAAATCTGCTTCACTGGCCCTATCTTCAGCCAGCACAAAAGTTCAGCTACTTTTTTATTTTAGATTCTGTGGGCAGTGACATGGCTGCTTTTTCTAACAGTTTAAAAATAACATATGGGTCTCAACTGCTTCAGGGGAAGCAGGTAACAGTGAACTCTCTTTGTTGGGAAAGCAGGTACTGAAGCTCTTTCCTGCTTACTTGTGGCTCCTGCATGACAGTGTGATGCTGCAGTGACAGATGCAGCATGCAGCATTATATCACTCCAGCCACCTAAGTTTCTGACTATGCTTGGTGCCTTCTACTCAGAATGTACTACACTGTCTGACTTATCAATGGATTAATCAGCTGTTCCACCTTTCTTTAGTTATCGTAGGTGTTGGTCTTCCTGTTCTCCCCCACTGTATCTTGGGATGCAGGTACAGCGAGGGGGCAGGAGATGTTCTTTACTTAGCCTTCTAGCTTTGTCTTAGGCATAAAGTCCATGACACTAAGCATTGCCAGCAACACATACCAGGTCATTCAGTCATTCGCTGAAATGCCGGTTTCTGTTTCACTTTGCTGCATACTCCCACTCCAACGAGCCACTCTAGCTGCAGACAGGGAGGCTATTCATTTTGAGTTCTGAACATGTCTGACCAGCTTTATCCTTGTGGGAGGTATGCAGACAGGTTCATAAAGGATGCTCACACTTGGTGAAGCAACAATGCCAAGACAGATGTATTCTCTTGTTGCTTTATTAATCATTTTTCATGTTACATATATTACCAATTTATATACTGTCCTGTGTTCATATGTGCCTTACACCAAGCCCACACATAAAAGCCACCTTTGATTGTAAGTGATGCTCTGTCAAGCCACATCTATTGGATTGTTCAAATGCAGACTCTGGCAGCACCTAGTAAAACCTAGTAAATGTGACTGCTACCATTAGCACCCTCCTGGAGCATCAACCAACTAACTGCACTTACCTCCTGACAACTCATTGGGTTGAAGGACCCCAATCCCAGCACTTTAGGCTATACCTACCCCCCAATCATGACATCACTCCCACTTCCCTACCCCCTCAGATGCTGCCAACTACCTTACTCCTTCCAGCCATGTTTTCAACCCGTCCTTCTCACCTCGGAGAGCTTCCAAGTAGGGTGTTAACCTCTGACCCCGGCTAGCTGCTATACTGCCTAAGCTGTTTAATGCTGTTGTACCCAGTAACTTACCTGTACCATATGTAACCCTGTCATCTGCATTGCATTGTCTATGTAACTGACATGGGACCTATAAATGAGCATCTGCTCACTGGTGTAATCCAAGATCTCAATATATTAAAAAAAAAGCGGCAGCTAGCTTGACAATGAAGACATGGTAAGCTGTTAGTTTTTTACTTGTTGGTTATTTACTTGATTTAGAAGGGGGTAATGTTCCAAAATGTTTACTGTTCTATGTGTTCTTTGTTTAGGGGGAGGTTTTGGGAGGTGCATAGGGAGATAGAGGAAAATAGGAAAAGGTCTGTATTTGTTTCACTTCATTTTGGTTCAGTTATAGAAGTTGCATCTAAGGGAAATCTCGGCTCATATGTGAGGAGTATATACCCTAGCCTGACTATCAGACCTACAAACAATATTGATTCCCATGACTAGCAAGCTAGCAGTTACCACTTGGAATGTAAACGGCTTTAAAGATGTGATCAAATGATGAAAAGTCATAGGTCTGGTTAAGAAATCTGAAACAAAAACCTTGCCCATGCAGGAAACACACAGGAGCAAAGCAGAATCTGAAAAGACAAGCAGGATCTTAGGTAGACAATGTATAGCATCATGCTTCTCAGCAAAAGCTAGGGGAGTGTTTATTTGGGTGCTCTGTGGTGTCCAAGCCTCAATTCTCTCCTCTGCTCTGACCAGTGGGGTAGATATGCCTTAGCCCAAATCTCTACAAAAGGGGGAGGGGGACCTTTTCAGTAGGCTCTATATGTGCCCATAACATTGAAGACCCATTTTCTTTTTAAAAACTCACACTGGATATGGCAGCCTGCTCTGGCCTATGGTTGTTGAATGGGGACTATAATTGTATAAGTGACACGGTGTTGGACAGCTCTAACAGCAACCAAGTTCCCATCGACCAAAATGTTCGGGCTTTAGGAGCCTTGCAATCCAGCTATAACCTTGCTGATGCACGAAGGCACTGCCATCCCACAGACAAGGAATATAGCTTCTACTCTCATTCCCACCAATCCTATGCTAGACTTGATAGACTTCTGATTAGTGCTATTTTACTCCCAAGGATTTTCAGCATTAAATACTCAGCCATCCTTACCTCAGACCATGCCAGCATCACTAGAACATATAATATGGATGGTCCTGCTTCCCACAGCTGGTCCTGGAGGCTTGAACCTGTTTTACTGAAAGACTCAGACTTCTACTCTTTCATGTCTGAAGCCCTCCTGGAATTATTGCAATTCAGCAAGAAGAATGACACCATGGAGGGAACAAAGTGGGAGGCATTTAATGCTTTAATTTGGGTGCAGCCTAGAGCCTTCTTGGCTAATAAGAAAAAAGTTAGTGAGCAGTAGTTGTCTGCCCTTCTTACCAATGCTGAAGCTTGTGAAAGGGCTCACATGCTCAAACCCTCAGCCTCCCTGAACATGGTCTTCAAGAAGTTAAAATGGAAATAGAATTCCAGCTCTCAGATTGAGCAGGCCATTATTTTAACACATGCAGGAGCATAATTTGATGGAGACAGGTCAGGGAAATACCTTACCTGGCAACTACACAAACAACAAAGAGACAGAACCATAGCCCAGATAGTGAATCCAAGCATCTCCCTCACATTTGATCCTTCCAAGATCAAGGGGACTTTCTGCTCCTTTTGTCAAACCCTATACACCTCAGGAGTCTCACCCATGGCTCAACAAATTGACACCTTTTTGGCCAAGGCCCAGTTACAACCAATTGATTCCCACACAGCTAATGAACTGGATGCCCCCTTAACACATGAAGAGATTGTGTCTGCTTCACGCTGTCTCAAAGGGGCAAGGCCATGGCCCTGATGGACTACGTATTGATTTCTTAAAACTCTTTTCCAATGAGCTCATAAACCCCCTAGTTGATATGCTGAGGGAAAGTCTAGCATTTGGTGTAATTTACCCCCCCCCACACACACACACACAATCAGCTGCTATTACTTTACTTCCTAAGCAGGGCAAGAACTCCACCCTCTGTGCCTCCTTCAGATCCATCTCCCTCTTGACTGCTGACTACAAAACCATTACCAAGGTCATAGTTACTCATTTAGAACCAATTCTGCCAAGGTGCATCCATGGTGATCAAGCTGGTTTTGTCAAAAGGAGGCAGGGCAAACACAATATACATAGAACCCTGAATATATCCATTAATGTGCCAAAACGTCAGCTGGGTATGGAGCGGTGGTCCTTGCTCTTGATACAGAAAAGGCACTTGACCATGTGGAGTGAGAATGTATGTTTCAGATTTTAAGATGCTTTGGCATGGGACCACAATTAAGGGCTTGGATCAAAACTCTCTATTCCTCCCTCATGGCCCAATTAGTGGTCAAAGGATCACTAACTCTGGCCTTCTCCCTTAGACCAGCCACTAGACAGGGATGCCCCTAGTCACCACTACTTTATGTACTCTCCTTCAGCCCCTAGTGGCTGCGATTCAGTAGTCTACAGCCACAGAGGTACTGTCAAAGGTACGGGTCATGAACATAAAGCTGCATTGTCTGTGGATGAGCTATTATTATATCTCTATCACCCCCACAGGATCTTCCTGCTGCCCACTCCCTCCTACAGGAATATGGAGATGTTTCAGGGCATAGCATGAATTGGTCAAAGAGCGAGATCCTCCCACTATGGGAAAAATATAGAGGGCAGCTCCTTGCCAAAATATGGGCCTCAAAGTCATGGATCATCCTCCATCCTGGGTCAAACACAGTGCTCCCAAGCCACCCTTAACTGCCACTTTGCCATCCTTCCAAGGCTGAGTGGACACCTGCCCCAAGGGTACTTGAACCTTGTACCCTATGTCCCAAAGTCCACAGCCCTACCACTACACCACTGTGGCAGTCATACAACTGACAGCCTTGCTCAGACCCTAATACTCCCCAACAGCCCATCTATAGCAAGGATCATGTGGACCTGTCCCCCATTGCCACAACTGGCCATCCCAGTCCTCCTTTTCCTAGTCTCTCTCTCTTACCAGTCCACACTCCATGTACCCATGGCATAGGATACCCTGTACACTCCATGGATACTCAGCAACCACCCCCACTGGGCTCTACCCAAGGGCCCCAGCACCCACCCCCTCAACAACCACAAGACTCCTTCACTAACCAAGGGCCCCCCCTTGACCCACCTCCTCACTGCTGTCCACACCCTTCATGCTCTACCCATTCCTTGCTCCCCTGAGACTGCACCACCAGCTTGTAGAAAAAGGGAAATTTTGTTCAGGTCCTGACTCTATTGCAGGACATTTACTTTATTTAATGTCTTCTTATATCGCTTCTCCCTTAAAAATATTATTTGATCTTTTTTTACTACATAATTTTGTTCCCTGTGAGTGGAAAGAGGCTTTTGTTGTTCCCATTTATAAGAAGGGTTCCAAACATCTAAGTGATAATTATCGGCCCATTAGTTTGACGTCATCTATTTGTAAACTCCTTGAAAGCTTACTTAAGGATATGTTGTCTCCTTTAATAGATGACTTGGACCCAGAACAACATGGTTTTAGGAAGGGAAGAAGTTGCCTTACTAATCTGCTCTGTTTTTATGAGATTTTTAGCTCCTATTTGGATAACAGGGTATCCTGTGATATCGTTTTTATTGACTTTAGTAAGGCTTTCGATTCTATTCCTCATGGGGCCCTTGTTCATAAACTTTCCATTCTTGGCATTAATAGTTATGTTATTAGATGGATTCAAAATTGGCTTTCGGATAGGACTCAGAGAGTGATGATAAATGGATCTTTTTCGGATGTTGGTAGGGTGCTTAGTGGTGTGCCTCAGGGTTCCGTTCTTGGTCCTTGTCTTTTTCAGGCCTTCATTTCTGACTTAACCAATACCTGCCTTTCTAATACTATTAAATATGCAGATGATGTCAAGATTGGGGGTCCTAGTTCTAACCTTGAGCAAATTTCCTGTATACAGCATGATCTCGACATTATATCTGCTTGGGTAACACAATGGGGAATGAAGTTAAATACTGATAAATGCAAGGTTATGTATCTGGGTTCCAATAATCAAAAATTTCAGTATATTTTGGATGATTTTCCATTGAGTTCTACTACGGACAAAAAGGATTTAGGTATCACCATATCTGATGATTTAACTTATTCTATGCATTTGCACTCTGTTATTAGTAGAGGATATAAAATCATGTGGTCTATTTTGCGCAATATTAGATCCAGAAACAAGGATGTGTTGTTGCCTTTGTTTAGATTCTATGTTCGACCGCATCTTGAGTATGCTTCACAATTATAGTGCCCTTTTAAAAAATCAGATAATTATTCACTTGAAAGGGTCCAACGAAAATATACTAAAAAAATTTCTGGATTGGAAAGGTTATCATATGAATCTAGGTTGAATACATTAAAATTAATGCCATTAATTACCAGGCGCATCCGTGGGGATCTTCTTCTTTTATATGACATCATTAATGATCCTTATATTATGTCTGAATTAGGTTTTTCTTTTAAGAAATCTGTTCATAATACAAGAGGTCATTTTCTTCAATTAAACCGTAAATGTTTTAAGCATATCGGAAGAAAATACTCTTTTACTGTTAGGATCATTGGGCCATGGAATCGGCTCCCTTTGGAGGTAGTTTCTAGTAATAATAAAGTGATTTTTAAACATCGTCTGGATAAATTAATTATTTCTGGGTATGATTTATCCTATTATTCTTTGGTATAGTATAGGAGCATTATGGGCCTCGGCCTACTCGCTCCTTCACCCCTACCTTAGTATGAACCTTAGTATGAACAAAGGGCACCTTTTATCACTGCCCACTAATTCAGATGATCACCCTTTTACTATTACTCTCTGGAAATATCCATCCCAATCCAGGCCCTACCCTTACTAGGCACACCATGACCAAAACCCCTGGGCTTCACATTGCCTCCATGAATATCTGCAGCATACTAAAAAAACACGCTGCACTCCAATGTTGGGTTATCCAACATCATCCTGATGTGGTTGTCCTGGTGGGGACCTGGTTCTCCAAATCCACCCCTGATTCATTTGTCTTAATTCCTGGGCACACCCTCTATCGTGAGGACAGCCTAGGCAGATGAGGGGGTGGATGTGCTTTTTATTTACGTAACAACATCATTGGCCATGCCCTCCCAGCTCCCAAACTCGACAATGGAGCAGAAGCCCTCACCATCAAAACCATCCCTGATCCCACCAGGGGTCCACTCTACATCGCAGTCTCCTATATACACCCTAGAAACCAAAACCCAGCTATCCTGTCCCTCTCTGAATACCTCTCAACTCTCCCTCCTAAAGCTGATCAAGTACTACTCAGGGACCTTAATGTCAACTGGCTTTCACCCTCTGCCTCGCTAGCCAGGAAAACCTTTGCTGCCCTTGTCATGTCTCAATTGGTCTCAAAACCCACCAGACGCAACCCATCTTGGGGCACCTGCACTCTCCTGGACATCATAGTCTCCAATCAACCCCAAAAAGTCCAGGATATAAAAATCCTCCCCGACTCCTTAAGTGACCATTCCCCAATACTTTTCCTCTGGTCCTCTTCCACTCCTAAACCAGTTGCTCGCACCTCATTTTGAAGACGTCTCCACCCTGGTGGCCTTGCTAAACTAAAATAATACCTTGCCCAGGTTGACTGGTCCCCCATTAATATGCCCCAAACATTGACCCAGCTCTCGACTACTTTTTTTTTTTTTTTACGCCTTCTAGCCGTCAGAAGCCCATGACATCAGCCCACTCACGCTTCCACCCCCCCCACATTGGCCTCGGGCCCCCTCCTGATACCCCATGGCTTATCCCCCACAGTGGGGCTGCAGCACTGGGCCCACATGATGCAGACATGGGACTAGGTCAGGGGCTGGCCTGGGGGCTAATTGAAGCACTTGATGGGCTCTGCATCACCTCGATGCTTCCCCCATTTTCCTTTTTCAGGGAGGCGGGGACGTGCAATGACACAAAGCGTCCTGCCCCGCCTCCAGTATGAACTGTTGATGTCAGCAACTGTATGACTCCCAGCCTCCGCCAGGGGTCATGCAGGCTCCGATCGCCTCCCATCCTTCCCCCCGGAGAAGGAGAGCAGTCCATAGGACGCTCTATCCTTCTCCCCCCGGCCGGCCCTCCAGCGATCCAGGTCCGTTCCCGAACCCGGGTCGCCAGCGTCGCAAGCGGAAATCCCACCGCTGCGCCGGCGGGCCGGCAGCTCTCGACTACTTCACACAGGTGTTCAACAAGGCTTGTGAACTCTATGCACCCCTGATGAGATGTCGCTCAAAAATACAGAATGCAGCATGGATTACCCCATCCCTGCTCAAAAAACTCTGGGAGAGGGACAACCGCTGGCACATTGCTGTGGAGTCAGGCAAAGTCTCTGACAGGCAAACTTACAATGCTGCATGCAACCGGTGCACCTGGGCCATCCGTAAGACCAAAGCCGAACATTACCAGGCCACTCTCACCTCCTCATGGGGCTCTGCCTGAGCCTTCTGGGACAACATAAAAGCGCTGAATGGGAATTCAAGCTGCTCCCCTCCATCCCATCTCTCTACAAATGACTGTACCACCACCGACCACCTTGACATTGCAAACTGCCTCAATAACACTTTCACGGATCTAAGTTTGGTCCTCCCCAGTAGCTTCTTTGATCCTGCTCCGGCGTCCCAACCTCCTGTCCTGCAATGCCCTCTGTTCCTCCAATGTGAGATTACCAACCATGAAGCCAAACCTTACCTACAAAAGGCCCTGGGCACTAATAGTCCTAGTAATGATGCCCTGGATACCTGAATCCTGCACCTAGTACTGCATGATATCCTTGCCCCGCTGTCAGACCTTCTGAACCAATCCCTATGTCTCGGCCAATTCCCCAGTGTCTGGAAAACAGCCATCATCACCCCAATTCACAAAAGTGGTGACTGGTTCTCCCCAAACAACTACAGGCCAATTTTCATTCCCCCACCACCCAAAGCCCTTGAGAAAATGGTGGCCACTCAACTCACAGAGTATTTGACCAAATATAACATCCTATGCCTTGAGCAGCATGGGTTCCATGCTGGGCATAGTACCACCACTGCCCTACTGGAATTCTCCAGGTATCTACACTCCTCCCTGGATGCAGGCAAGTTGGCCAGTGCAGTGTTCATAGACCTCTCAAAGGCCTTCAACACTGTTTGTCACCCCCCTTCTGCTTGACTTCCTCTACCAAATTGTTTTTTCTCCGGGCCCCTTCGCACTGTGTACCAGATACTTATCTGGGAGCTCCCAGTGTGTAAAAATCTACAGAACTATTTCCAGCATACTTCCTGTTTGCTCCGGCATGCCCCAGGGCTCCATCTTGGGACCACTCCTGTTCAGCCTCTACCTCAACACCCTGCCCAGAGCCAGCTCTGGTAGAATCCTCCCTTATGCAGATGATTCCATTCTCTTTGCCTCTCATCATAGCCCAGCCTCCCTCCAAGACTCTCTCCAGCTTACCTTTAATCAAGTCGAAAAATGGTTTGTGGATCATCGACTTGTTATTAACTTAAAAAAAAAACAAGTCTATGCTATTTGCTCACCCCCAAAACAAATCCAGAAATACCGCCCTCCCAATTCTTCCCAGCACACTACACCCTTTAGAACAAGTGCCCTCGTATAAATATCTAGGGATAACCTTTGACTCCGCCTTCACTTTCCATCACCACATTAATGCCCTCTCTGCTGCCACCAACACCCATTTAGGCCTTCTCTACAGGCACAAGGGCTGCCTTCCCCCCATGCTCTCTGACTAGCCATCAATTCCTCCATCCTGTCACTCGTGGATTATGGCCTCCCGGATAACTCAGCTCTCAGTAAAGTCCAAACATCAATAAACAGGGCCTGCAGGCTCCTGACCGGGGCATCCAGACTCACCCACACCTGTCTCCTATACACCACAGTGAACTTCCTCAACCTTGAAGAAAGACTGCACTATCAAACCTGCCTTCTTTCTATGAAATTTCTCCTGGGTCTCTTATCCCCAGGGGTGGCTGCATCCCTTCAACTGGCCACCCCTGCTGTGGCCACTCACAGCTTGAACAAAACCACCCTTCTGGTACCTAGAACCAGAACCTCACAAGCCCAGCAATCCTTCAGCTTTAGGGCTCCCTCCTGGTTCAACTCCCTTCCAGTCAGCATCACAAACACATGCAAAATTTCACCCTTTAAAATCACCCTTCATGCCCACCTGTTCAACTCACAGTGCTGTAACTGCAAATAACTAAGTCCCGTGCCCATGTGTTCCTGGACACTTTACTTACTCCAACCTCGACAAGGTTCTCTGGACTACTCTCCACCCCCCCCCTTTTTTTCCTTTTCTGTTCTTCTCATTGAATCATAGTCTAATTTTACTCTACTCCCCCTAGACTATGACAATGGGGTATGCACTATCTAATTATTAATATGTCTGTACATATTGAATTACAACTCTGTACTGTATTGTCTCTCTGTAATCATTGCCCCATATGTTGCATTGCTCATATTAAGTGTGCTGTACCACTGTTCTGTCTTTGACAAAGTGCCTTTGTAAACGAGTCTCTGACTCAAAGGTTGTAAAACCGATATCTCCAATAAGTAAATAAATAGATATAATATTCTGGGGTAATCAGCCCTGTTAAATTAAAATTACTCTATATCAAAAGATTCCAGACACTTCTGCACAAATTACCTGAAGACTGCGAAAGATGGAGATTCCTGCCTCTGTCACTCCTACTGTAGGTCGGGTAAACACTATCAAAATTTCATCCTACCGAGGTGTCTTTACCTATACTGTACCAATGTTTACCTGTCCATGTTTCCCTCACCCACTTTCAACAACTTAACACTATCCTCCACAAATCTTTGTGGAATGGGAAAAATGCCTGCATCAAGCAGAACATACTACACTTACCTACCAAGATGGCGGGTGCAGCCCTACCCCATTTTCATCAATACTACTGGGCCTCACAATTGACCTTTTTCCCAGCAGGGAAGGGATACAGTGAATTCACCTGGGTGGCACTTAATGAAGAAGAAGTGGGCAACAGTTTAAAAAGAAAATGCCTGTCTAACTCCTTGTGGAATTTCTCTACTCTGCATTTGAATAATGCATTCACGGACATGCTGGTGATGTTGTGGATTGCTGCACATAAATATCTGGGCCTGTCCAAGGGCCCATCGTCCTTTCCCACTCTTACCTATGTGATGCATCAAAGAGGAGCATACACAGTTCACCTTCACTACATGCTTCTATGCCGGAATAAAAAAGATTTATCAATGGTAGACCAATTATATGTTGGTGGGCAAATTCAGGAATTCCAGGGTCTAAGATGTGCTTGGGGATTGGGCATAGGTGAAATCTTTCCATACCTATCAGTAAGAGCCAAACCTGGTGTCACTCTGGATTAAGTTACAGGATGGAACCCTCCCACACCTCAAGAAGAGCAATTACACTGGCCACAACCATGTGTTAAGCCCTTATCAGTCTTTTACCATATGATATGGGGTGCCCAAATCACTTCTCTCACTGGTGTACAGACTAAATGAGAGCAGGATCTCAGCCTATCCATTAATGTGAGAGTCTGAACTGAGGCAGCTAAGCACCTAAACAACTGTTCCCATAGTAACAAACTTTGGCAAATTCAGCAAACTTTGTGTATAGGGCATATATTACACCCCAGAAAGTCCATACTATCTTCCCTGAAAAATCATCCATCTGTCCTAAATGTTTACAAGTAGAAGGGAACTTCCTTCATAGTGACGTGCCCTAAATTTCTCCCCTTTTGGAACACTGTCCACTCCATCATATAATAATAATAATAAAATGTATTTGTTTATCGCTTTTCATATTTCAATGTGCTGTACAGTCAGAATAAAATCAGCATACAATAAAATACAATAAAATCAAGGCAGTATAGAATATGCTTTCCCTCACAAGAAAATCTTAAGAGCCCGCTTAAAACACCCCACCATCCCACGCTCCCTAAGCTGATGAGGCAGAGAGTTCCAGAGTGTAGGTGCCACAAACCCAAAAGCACATGCACCAGATGATTTTAAACTTACCCTTGGAATGTCTAGCAACCCCTCGTCAGCTGAGCGGAGCTGTCACAGAGGGGAGTAGGGCACCAGAGCTCTTTCAAGTAATTGGGGCCCTGTCCGTGTAGGGCTTTGTAAGTCAATAGACCTACCTTAAAGGTGGTCCGCCACTGAATAGGCAGCCAGTGCAGATTGCACAGCACAGGGGTAATATGAGTTCCTCTTGATACCCCAGTGAACAAACATGCTGCCGCATTCCGTGCTAGCTGCAAGTGGCGGACACCAACCCCAGGAAGCCCTAAGTAAAGGGAGTTACAGTAGTCAAGGCACGATGTCACAAAGGTGTGGACCAGAACAGGAAGGTCGCTGAGCGAAATAAAGTGCCTAATCCTAGCAATGTTTCTAAGATGATAAAAGGCCAGCTTGACGACTGCTGACACCTGATGATGAAGTGTCAGACCATCATCAAGCACCACTCCTAGGTTACGCACTCATTCAGAGGTGAGAATCTGAGCCCCTCCCGATATTAAAGTGGAGGGGAGTCTAGTCCTCAGCCCCTCTGTCCTGTGACCTGGGTCCACAACCAGAACCTCGGTCTTTCCTAGGTTCAACTTTAAGCTGCTGGTACTCATCCAATCTTGGATTTCTGTGAGACAACTATTCAGTACTGACATTGCACTAACCTGGTCGGGGGCAAAAGACATGTAGAGCTGGGTATCATCAGCATAGCAGTGAAACCTCAACCCATACAGTCTTACAATGCCTTCAAGAGGCAGCATATATACTGCGAATAACATGGGGGACAGCACCGAACCCTGAGGTACCCCACAAGGCAGAGAGAAAGCCCCAGAAGAAAAAATATATGAGACAACTCTCTGTGATCTACCAGTGAGGAAAGATGTAAACCATCTGAGGACTGTACCAGACAGCCCACAGATGAACCTCAGACATTTGAGCAGAACCCCGTGATCCACAGTATCAAAAGCTGATGATAAATAAAGGAGAACCAAGATGGAACGATGTCTCTGACCTCTCACCATCAGGAGATCATTGAGCACCCAAACCAGAGCAGTCTCAGTACTATGTCTCTTACGAAAACCTGATTGGAGAAGTTTATATAGATTATGGATGGTTAAGTGGTTATTCAGTGGAGCCGCCACAACTTTTTCAATAACCTTCCCCACAAAAGGGAGGTTAGAGATAGGTCTGTAGTTTGCTAGGTTATCTGGGTCTAAAGAAGCTTTCTTCAGGAGGGGTCTTACCACCCCCATTTTCAGGGAGCTGGGAAACTCACCTAAATCCAGAGAGCACCGGACAATCTGAGCTAAGACTGGGCCAATGATGTCAAGACAACCCAAAATTAGGGAAGTAGAGCTAGGGTCTAAACTACAGCAAGTGGGATGCATCGCCTGGACAATTCTCATAAAATGCACAAACTCTGGCAGCTCAAAGGTACTCCAGGAAACTCCAGGCTCTGTGACATAGCACCGATCACCAGCAACACCCACAGAGTAGAGTTGGAGGCATTTATGCCTGATGACTGCCACCTTATTCGCAAAGAAGAGAGTGATCTCATCACAATCCTTTTGTGAAAAAAACAGACAGAACTGCGGACAGACTGGGTTGCACTGTCTGTCAACAGTCCTGAAGAGTTGGGCCGGTCGGTTCCGTGTGACAGCTATTTCCCTGGACAGGAATTCTGCCTTCTTATGGGAAATTTCTGTTTGATAGAGTTTATAATGCTCTAACAAAATAAGGTGGTCGGCATCTAAGGCTGTCCTCCGTCAATGGTGCTCCAACCTATGCCCCTGTTTCGGCAATTCCCTTAGAGACCCATCAAACCAAGGGGCCCCAGGGTGACGCAGAAGGGGGTGAACACAGGCAGGAGCAATTAAATCGAGAGCTGTAGAAATGGTCTTGTTATTGGCTGCAACTAGCTGCTCAGGATCCATGCTAGTTTCATCAAATAGCGAGAGGTCAGTTACTGCCATCAGGTCATCAGGGACCACTTCCCATAAGAGGCGGTAACTGACCATCTCCACAGGGGCCGACCTACCCAGGGGGGCCAAAAAATTGAACCCAACTGAGTAGTGGTTGGATCAACTGACTGGTTCCACCACCAAGTCGGAGGCCATGATCCCCAGGAGGAAGACTAGATCAAGAGAGTGACCACCCTTGTGAGTAGCTGAGGAAACGACCTGTGTGAAACCCAGGGATATCATCAACTGGAGGAAGTGTTGACCAAAGAGGGAAGATTCATCGTTGACCCAGGCATTGAAGTCACCCAGAACCATCAGTCTGGGTGACTCCTATGACATGTCAGCAATGAATTCTATAACTTCCCTCAGGAACAGCTTCTCATCACCTGGTGGACGGTAGATGAGAGCTATCTTGCACCCCACACCAGCCACCACAGTGCACTCGAATGACCTAGCCTCCTCTACTGGAACATTTGTTAGGCCCAATTCAGTCTTGAAACAGACAGCGCCCCCCCCCCATGGTCCAATCTCAGGAGATGTAAAACCGAATACCCAGCTGCAACAGCTGCCTCTAAAATAGGGGCAGCATTTCCATCCAGCCAGGTCTCCATAATGCAAACCAGATCTGCCTTCACAACAAAGTCTGCGATAAGATCAGTCTTGTTGCAGACAGATCTTGCATTACATAACAGGCCTGAGTTGGACGAGATTGGCGAACTGTCCCAATTACTTGCCCTCCGACACCGGAGGTGCCCTTGGGTATGGGAACCAGAACAGAATTATCACATTCCAGATACCATTTCTCCCCAGAACATCTTCTGGGCCTAACCACCCCTATTGGAGAGCACCACTTATCCGGACACCGCTGTCCACAACCTCCCACCCAACCTCAACTCCCCCTCCTGCGAACAATTCCCAGCGCTCGACAGCACTGATAGACAGCAGAAGGCGGGGGGAGAAGAAAATGGGTGGAGGGCGTGGAGAGCGGAGGACGAATAGTGCAGGACAGGAGGGGTAGGCAGGCACATAATACTAATAAATATAACAAGACAGCAGGGGAAACTCATAAAATACCAAATTCAAGATTCAAAGGAAAATGGAGAATACTTAAGAAAACCCTAAAACAATAATTTATCCAACAATCCTTGCCCTAACAAAAATATAAAACTATATTAAACTATCTTAAACTACCCTCCTCCCACTATAAGGCGACTTTGACCCAAATAATAAATAATAAAATAAACAGTAATAATCCCCTCTTACAGGATAACACAATCCCCGCTCATGATAAGAATCCTACAGAAGACCCTTCCCAAGTCCCCCCCGGAACTCCTACTGGGAGCTGACCCTAACAGACAAATGATAGGCACAGACCTGTCCTTCCAATTCCTAGTCCTCATAAATGCTAGGAACATCTTGGCACTGGTTCTGTCTACTGTAGATCTGCCATCTATCCAACAATGGGCTTACAATATGCAGCTTTGTCTTAAATTGAAATGAATCCAAATAGGTGCCAATGGCTCCTTTGTACTATTTACTAAGGTGTGGAAGCCCTTGCTTGAGGCTATTGAAACCGGGCTTTTTCCTTTGTTTAAGAACATTAGAGGCCTTCTTTGTCAAGATTGGTAGTATATACTGAATTTGTTACTGTTTTTTGTCTTTCATGGGTGTTTGTCTTATAATTTGCATTGTCTGTAACCAGGTTTTTATCATTGAGTGTATCCTGACTGCTGTAACTACTGTTCTGCTAACTGTACTGTGTACTCTTTACTTACTTCAATAAAAATATTTTACAGAAATAGATAAGTAAATAGGGCAAAAAATCAAAGTTATATTTTACTTCTGTTTTAGCAGGCCAGTAACATTCAACCTAACACTGGTCTCGACTCTTCTGACTACAGTGAACATACTTAAAAGGTTTTAATAAGCATGTAATTCCGTTTTGTCCATATCAACATTAGAAGCATTTTACCAAAAGAAGATGAATTCTGAGCATTGTCTAAAAGCAATGATTGTGACATCATAACAGTATCTGAAATATGGCTAACAAGTAAAGTACCAGATAGTGAATAAATGATCTATTTTATAGGGCTAGATCTTTTAAATGGGGGTGTCCTAATTTATAGTAAATCTAATTTTTCCATAGCCATAGATACATTTGCACTGTTTTCTTCCCTTAATTGTGCCTCTAGAGGCATTAAACAACTTCATTTGGCCACTTTCTCTTGTCCTCCTGGACAATCCGCTGAAGGCATTTCATTAATTTCAGAATATAAATCTTCAGTACATATCTCTATAGAAATTCTTCTCTTACGAGATGCAAATGGTAACTGGTCCAACAGATCTAATTTTAAAATTGAAGTCCATTTAACTAGTCTAAATTTACATCAGGCAATTAATTCTTCAGTCTGGTATAATTACAAATCTTGCTTGGAAACACAGATTGACTGAATTTTGACTACTAGGCCTCATAGGATTGTGGGTGCTGTCCATGTCCTCTTGCTGACATCTGAGTGACCATTGTCCTGTAATTTGTTTTTGGAGGGCACTCACACCTAAAATCTCACCTATTTATATTATATTGCAGTATTGCGGTCTTTGAACATTTAAATTTAGCAGAATTTCATATGACCGTAGCTACTATAGATTGGTCCTACTGGTATTCAGTTTCCAGTATGGATCTTATTTTGGATTTTTTAGCAACTAAACTTGTTAAGGTTTGTGATATATTTGCTCCTTTTCACAAATTATGGATAAAAAAAATGCTGTCATGAATGGATTACACCAGAGGTGACAGTAAAGGTGCAGAAAATGGATCGAGCCTGGCATCAATGTATTAGACGCTGTATCCCTATTAACTTTTTGAAGTACAAATGACTAAAGAATAGTTGTAAACAGGTGGTGCAGCAGACCAAATCGGAGTATTTCTTGAGACAAAAGTTCTCCACTGCTAATAGGCAGCAAGAGAACTGGACACTCCTCAACAAGCAACATGGAAAATCTGATACTACTCAGGTAACATTACTGACAAGGGATGAAGGGGACATAACTTGATCATATGGTAATTTCCTCTGAATTTAATCAAACTTTCTCAGATGTTGTCAAACCAGCTCCCCTGTTGCCCTGTTGGTCTCTGATTCCACAGTTTTAAATGGATAGAAGGGCCATTTAAAATTTGAGTTCAGAATCTTAACTGGTGATCAGACCTTTTAGTATCTCCATAGCATGAATTTAAGGTCTCGGATGGGGGCTGACCAGATTGGCCTATGTCTTCTCACCTTTGTCTTGAATTTAATGGCTTTTCCTTTAAATTTTTTTGTTTAATCATTCCCTTAAACATTCAGAGATCCCTCAGTCTTGGAAACAGGTGACAGTTGTCCCTATTATTAAGTCTGGAGATCGTACGTTAACCAATGACTATTGCCTTATCTCCCTCCTTGCTCTGTCAAAGAATCTAGATAAAATAATGTTTGACCAACTAAAAGGGTACTTGGAATCTAGGAAACTACCATCATGTTGGAGGTTACTAGTGCTCATCATAGGACCATGGACAAAGGGGGCATGGCAGGGGAATTACTTCTGGATTTATTCAAGGCTCATTCTTCATTGCTGCCTGCTCTTAAGATTTTCAAATCCTGGTCTTTCCTTTTCCTCTGTTTCCTGGTTTCAGCATTATTTATCAAACAGGAAACAATCAGTTTTACTTAGTTCTATAGTCTCTCCCATAATTAATATAAAAATGGACATCCTCAGAGTTCTGTCATGTGCCCCATACTCTTTAGTGTTTTTTGAATTTGTAATCTTCCATCATTCAGGGCACAGGCATGTGTACTACTATGTATGCTGGTGATATTATTTTGCATATGTTTGGTCATAATTTTACTTAAATTGGACATTATCTGTAAAATAACTTTGACAAAGTATAAAATTCATTCTTGGAGAATCGAAATGTTGCCAAATATTACAACACTAAATTCTTACCTTTCAGCTCTCAGCAAAAATTAAAACCTATTGACACAATAAAAACACTTTACGATCAGAGTGTTACAGAAATTGAAAAGGTTAAGAATTTTTGATTTCTTTGATTGATACTGGACCACTCTCTCATACATCAAGATCTTGTAGATCACTTGGTTAACTCTCTCCATATTCATTTGGGGCAGTTACAGTATATCGACTTAAACATTGTGGACTCAATTCTCAAACAGCCCTTGGATCAATGCAAGCTGTAGCAAATGGTAGCTTGTGTCAATGCCCAGTGCGCCAGGGACCCTGCGCCCAAGTTTCTATTGGGCAGGGTCCCAGCGGCCAAGTTTCTCAGCTTGTAGCAACCCTGGCAGTGTGCCAAGCACAGGGTGCCGCAGGAGAGCTTGCTGCAAGCTGTGGGGCAGTCATGCGCTACTCCAGCAGGGCACTCATTGGCTAACGCTCCCCCTCCCCGATATGCCCACTAGTACATCTGTTAAAATACAAAAGTATCCTGGTAATCTAGCAGCCTCTCCCCCTCCCTGATATGTCTGCTAGTATAACTGTTTAAATACAACATTATCTTGGTGGTGTAGCAGTCCCCCGATATGCTCACTAGTATAACTGTTTAAATAGATACTTATCCTGGCGGTGTAGTAGTCCCTCCGTCCACCCCAATATGCTCACTAGTATAACTGCTTAAATACAAACTTATCCTGGCTGTCTAGTAGTACCTCCCTTCACCCCGATATGCTCACTAGTATAACTGTTTAAATACAAACTTATCCTGGTGTTCTAGCAGTCCCTCCCCCTGATCCCATATGTTGACTAGTATGACTGTTTAAATACAAAAGTATCCTGGTGGTCTAGTGGGCCCTCTCCCAACCCTGATATGTCTGTTTTTCTATCTAGTAAAGAATAAGACGCCGTGGTGGTCTTGTGGTCGAACCCCTTCAGCCTGGCAATTACTTCCCACCACCCCACTCCCCCCAACCAGAACCCTGAGTTGAGACCATAACAGCCCTCCTCACACTGCCTCAGCCAGCCCTGACTGAACTGTCACTGAGCGCTTAATACATTACAGTATGCATAAACAAGAAGAGGGGCAGGGGGAGGGACTGCTAGGCCACCAGGATAAGTTTGTATTTAAACAGTTCTATTATTGGGCATTTTGGGCCAGGACAATGTTGTATTTTAGCAGTAATACTAGCAAGCATATCATCACTGTGTGTGTGTGTGGGAAGGGATGTGGCACATTGCCAAAGCACTAAACCACTCCAGTGGACATTCTTCGAAGTACCGTTAGACCAGAAATTTGTCCTCTGGGTTGGTTTAGAAAATCTAATTTTTGGGGATGTTGCAGTTTGCATCTGCCACATGCCCCCTAGCATCAGGTTGCAGCCCATTGTGGGGAACACCAGTGGCATAAACCCCATTTGGAGCAGGCGGTCTGTGGTTGATGTACAGTAGGTTGCATTTGTGAATAGCTCAGGGGGCAGTTCAGGATGCAAGATGCCACTTGCGCCATTTATGTTTGGTACAGACACCTTGTGTCATTATCAGGGCTTTGAGAATTGAGCCCTGTTTCTTTAAATTCTTGCAAAGTTTTTGCTCAGTCCTTATTGTCTCCCATTGATAATGGCTTTTCATTATATGCTTTCTCTTCTTTATCTGTGCTTCAGTATGTAAACATTCCTTATCATTCTGTTTGTCACTTTGCCAGCTCTGCACACCATTTAACGCATCAATGCAATTTATATAGTATATATGGTTGATTATTTTTGGATCACGGGGTCATTTACTTTAGTCTGATGCCTTTTAAAAGATTTTACATGTCATCTGTTCAATACTCTTTCATGCCTGAACTTAATGCATCTTTAAATTCACATAACACTAGACCTGCACACATCCCAGCTCTCTGACCTCAGTTTTTTAAAACATAGTTAGAACAAAGGTCCTTTTTGTGCCATATCATTAAGTTATGGAATGCTCTTCCTAGAAACTATTGACTCTCAGTTCTTTTAATGTATTTAAGAGACATTTAAAATTACACTGTTTAGCTAATTCTCAATGTCTTCATACTAATACTTGATGTAAATTATATCATATGGTTTTTAGTTTTTTTTTTTTATTCTTTGGGACCTCCTTGAAAATAGGCATGTGATGCTCTCGGTGCTTACTTGATCAATAAATTGAAAAAAAAAATCAAAGAAAACTTCTTCAACTACAGGACCACAGGAAAGGTTATTCTGATGCGTGATACTGTCCTCTCAAAAGTATGCTGGGAGGAAATGATCCTGTGGCAAATGAAAATTGTTTGTGGGTTCTGTAGCTGCAGAAACCTTTTGGTTTTTTTTATTGCATGTGAGCAAATTTCAATTTAAAAGGGTATATTTGTATTATAGTAGGAATAAACATTGCAGTGGCTCAATACACAGAGTCGTCAGTCTTGGTAAACAATTATGTGAACATTAAAAGCTAGGCCTGCTCTAACCATAGATAACTGACTCCACCTCCTTTTCATTGTCACCAGCCAGTGTTAGTGCTGATGCATCTGGTACAACACTAAATGGTTATAAAAAAAAACAAAAAAAAACACTTGGCTACAAAAACAATTTTTCTCTATTGATGAATGGCTAGTTTGCATTGTTGAAGGAAGGGCCAAGAGCCAGAGCCGCTGAGAAAGTGAAACTGGCCACTTTGGGGGTAGAGCATTTCTTGATGCATATTGGGATAGGCCTTAAGTAGGAGCATCCAACTGCAAAGATGCCCATACTGAAGAACCACCACCAACATGCATTAACACTGACACTGCACCCCTAAGCTAGTCGGTTTTCATATTTTCTGCTACTCTTGCTCACAGTCCTACATGTCACTTCAGCACAGTTACCCCTCATAACTGACACTGAGGCAGTATGGCGCAGTGGTTTAAGGCTCTGAGCTGCAAATCTGGAGATCTGGGTTTGAATCTCACAGCCCCCACTTGCATACTGTGTGACCCTGAGCAAGTCACTTAACTTTCTTGTGCTCCCAGGTTGCACCTGCAACCAAGCTTTCAGCTTAGTGTGTCTCACCTGGTAAAATAATTGGTAAAAAAAAAATGAACAGATAATAGTGCAAACAGCTGATCTACTTGAAGATTTGGGACCCTAGTTATTTTTTTATTTCAAATGATAAAGGCACCCCCCATTCCCAGACTAACTCCCAAAGAATGGTTGTGGTGTTCACACATTATCAAGGAAGGTGTTGACAAAAGAAAAGATTAAGGTGTGTATGGTTGTTAAGTTCAGAGAAAGGAAGTAGGTATGTATTAGGCCAGTGGTTAGAGTGCAAATCTGTGACTCTATAGACCCAAGTTTGAATCCCACAGCAGACTATACTGTATCAGCCTGAGCAAGTCACTTAACCTTTCTGTGCTTAACTTCCTCTCCAAAATCTAAATCTGTGCTATATGAGTTTCTCTGTGCATCAGATAGCAGCCACATTCATTGCCTCATTTTCTCTTGGATTGTAAAGTGTTTTGTATATGATTTGCATAAAAGGCACTAAATAAAACAAATTGGGCTTGATGCAGAGTCATAAGGTGAGTGATCAGGAAACTGACTGTGAACACTGCCAATTACAACCACACACCTTTCAGCTGTCCACAAAGGGCAACTTAGTAGTTTGGAATAGTAGTCTTCCATGCAACAACATTTGGAATGCAAATTAGGAATTCCAGATGTTAGTGTGCACAAATGGAATACATCCAAGAGTGCTGAAGGAGCTGGCAGAGGTCCTGCCAGGATCTTTGGCAGAAATATTTAATTCATTTCTAGACACAGGATGTGTACCCCATGACTGGAAACTGGCTCACATGGTTCCTCTCCACAAGAGTGGACCAAAGGATGAACCAGGGAATTATATACCAGTAAGTCTAATGTCCATAGTGGGGAAGCTAATGAAGACCATCCTAAAGGTGATGATAGTGGCACTACTGGAGGTGAATGGGGTGCAGGACGGGAGGCAGCATGGCTTCATCAAGGGCAGGTCATGCCAGACCAGCCTGGTGGAATACTATGACTGGGTGACTAGGCAAATTGACTGGGGCCATGTGGTGGATGTCCTGTGCCTAGACTTCAGTAAGGCCTTCAATTCAGTACCACATGAGAGATTTGGACATAAGCTACGGGGCACAGGGGTAGGAGCAAAACTGGTGGGGTGGGTGGAGTACTTGCTAAAAGATAGACAACAGAAGGTGGTGGTAGGTGGGGAATACTCATCCCCTAAGCCTGTGACAAGTAGTGTTTCACAGGAGTCGGTGTTGGGCCCAGTGCTGTTTGGCATATTTATTGCAGACATCTCAGAGGGCATCAGCAGCAAAATCAGCCTATTTGCGGATGACACCAAATTGGGATCGGTGGTGGATGACTAGGATGGGTGGCAGGGGCTACAGCAGTATCTTGCAATGCTAGAAGCATGGTCTGACAGATGGCAGCTGGGGTTCAGTAAAAAAATTGCAAGGTACTGCACTTCAGAAAAAAATCTGAGGAGAAGCTACCATCTTGGGGGGGGGGGAGTGTGGCTGGAGGTAACAGAAGAGGAGAAGGATCTGGGGGTGCTCATCACGGGAGCAATGAACAATTCCATGCAATGCAGAAAGGCAGCAGCAATGGCCAGCAAAATGCTGGAGTGCATTGCAAGGGGCATCACCTCGAGAAGAAGAGAGGTTATTCTACCGTTATACAGATCGCTGGTTAGACCCCACCTTGAATACTGCACGCAGTAGTGGTGCCTGTACCTACAAAAGGACATTAGGCGGCTGGAGGGGGTGCAGCATAGGCCAATGAAGATGATTCAGGGCCTGGGGGAATTGCCATATGAGGTAAGACTAAGAGAGTTAATCATGTACACACTGGAGGAGAGGAGGGACAGGGGGGACATGATTGAGACCTTCAATAACATGAAGGCGATAATCAAAACAGACACAGAGGGCCTATTCAGGAGGAGGGTGGGGAGAGATACTAGGGGCCATGACACGAGATTGGAGGGGGGTGGATTCAGGAGGGAGGTGAGGAGGCATTTCTTTACGGAGAAGCTGGTGGCAAAGTGGAACACACTACCAGCTGATGTGGTGGCATGTAACACAGTGAAATACTTCAGGAAGGGGTGGGACAGGGCAAGGGGGAGGGAAAAGGGAGGGACGAGGAGTGGGTGGGGCAGCTGCTGAATAGGGAGCTAGCTGCAATCTTGAGCAGCCTAGATAGACCGGGATGGCCTTTTGCTGCTGGCAACTTTCATATGTTCATATGTTCGTAACATGGTTTCTGCATACTAACATCTACTGTTCTTAAGGACAACCACAGTCATCTATAGATTGTATTGCACCTGTCAAATGGTGCTGTGCCATGCACAGATGACCATGGCAGAGGTGCTACTGCCTACTTCTTCCCTAACCTTAGAAAGGCAGTTCTTGACTATTAGTAGAAGGGCTGTGATCCCCTTTGAAGATAGCTTGGGAGGATTTCAGGCAACAAAATGGTGCAAAATCAGTAGTACAATAATTTTTTAACTGTCCCTTGCAACTGTGCATCTGGACCATTGTTTCCTCTTTCTTTTATTAATACATGGGGAGAGAGAGGGGAGGGGAATGCCTGGTTCTCTACCTTGGGGCCTCTGATTTATATCTGAATTAAGTGGGAGCAAATTATTTATACTTTGCTACTCATAGCACAGCATTATGTGCCACTGCTTTGTGTAGTCCTTTACATAGCACTAGATGTAACAAAGTGTCAGCATTGCCATGCAAAGACTATGCAGAGTGTTGCATCATGTAGCTCTTTCCCTGGTGAAGACTATGTGTAGTTGCACATTGCTTCTGAAGTGTCACTTCATGGAGACTAACCACCCTAAAAAAAGTCCCCCCATGAACTGATGCACCCCCAAACCCTCCCACTCTTCCCCCACCTAGACCCAACTATCTTGTAGTAGTACTCCTTCATCTCACCAACTCAGCACCCATGCACTCCACCTTCCTTCCCCATCACATAGAAAGATTAACATGATTATAACAACCCATCCCTCCCTGGCCCACTCACTCAGCAACCAGCACCAATCCTCCTCCCCCAGTCTCACAAAGATCACAAGCCCCTCCCCTACCTACTGAGGACCCACCACCCTTCACACCCCATCTGGCATCTGACCCAAAGGATTAGAAAAACTCATCAGTGGAGGAAGACAATGACTACCACAGACCCTCTTTTGACCACCATGGCTGTTTGCTATCAGAATGAATGGGAATGCATGCTTATTGTAAAATTAGTTGGTTAAAGTTGGGTTTGGGTCTGGGTGTTGGGCAGAACTTTCTGGGCTCTGCAGAGGGTTGGTGAGAGATTATTGTTTGTTTTAGATTTTATGATAATTTAGTTATTTATTTATTGATGTATTTATTTATTATGTCAATTGTTTCGCGAGGAAAGACATACTGAGCTAATAACAGCTTGTTTCCAGATGTAATAGTATTAACAGCAATACAAAAACAGAAGTCATATACTGCAATACAGTATATCAATGGAGCATAATCAGAAACATTGTAAGGCAAATCAGTACAACAGGTAAATGTAGTAGATAAACACTGAACTTTTATAGGTGGGCGAAATTAATTATACAAGTGTAGCAGCAAAGAAGAGGAGCAAAATTGGCCAGGGCAGTATAACTGAGAGTGGGGGAGTCAAGGGTTACGGGGTCATGGAGACTGGCAGGTGGGAGTAAAAAAGTCATTTTGGGTACTTCACTGAGTGAATTGCTAGTGAAGTGCTAAGTGTGGCAAAGTAAAATGTTGCAATGCTCCTAATATGAATATGAGAAACTTAGCACACACCAATGCCCCCCAGTCATTTTCATTTAATTTCATTTTTATTTTTTATACTGGAAGGCATGTGAGCATGTCTACCCATTTTCACAAGTATCCAGTTATGGACAACAAAGTATATAAACGAATATAAAAACAGGTAGGCACACACAAAAAAGCAAGAGATAAAATATACATAGTGGGGAAATGCAATAAAAATATGCACATGGTTAGTACAGCAACTGTAAAACACATTGAAAGTAGGAAAACTTAGGAACTTATTTACGTAGTGGTGGAGCAGTTGCATTAATTGATTAATTGACTGTGTCAGTAAGACAGTAGACAGGGGTCAAGCAGTAAACATCCTCTATCTTGATTTCAGCAAGGCTTTTGACTCTGTGCCCCACAAAAGATTGATCAGGAAGTTGATGGATCTTGGAGTTGGGGAAAAGATGGCCAGATAGGTGGAAAACTGGCTGAGGGACAGATCCCAGAGGGTGGTTGTGGGGGAAGAGTTATCTGGCACCAGAGAGGTAACCAGTGGAGTCCCACAGAGCTTGGTGCTGGGGCCAGTGTTGTTCAATGTCTTCATCAATGACATTGGGGATAGCATTGAGGGCAAAATGTGCCTATTCACAGACGACACCAAACTCTATGAGAGAGTGGACACAGCTGAAGGGATACAGGACCTACAAGAAGATCTGGAAAAGCTGGGGAGGTGGTCCAGGATCTGGCAGCTTAGCTTCAATGCCAAGAAATGCAAAGTTATGCATATTGGATCCAAGAATCCTAGGACAGAGTACTACATGGGTGGATACCAAGTATCTGCATCAGAGGAGGACAAGGACCTGGGAGTGATGATCACTAGTGACTTGAAGCACTCCGAACAGTGCAAGAAAGCAGCAGAAAAAGCAAACAAGATGTTGGGATGCATATATAGGTGGATCAGTAGTAAGAGAGAGGAGGTTATACTGCCCTTGTACAGGTCACTGGTGAGGTCGCATCTAGAGTATGGAGTTCAGTACTGGTGCCCATGCCTAAAAAAGGACATTAACCTGTTGGAGAAGATCCTGAGGAGGGCTACAAAGATGATAGCGGGTCAGCAGGGTAAGGCATACAAGAAGAGGATGAGGGCAATGAACATGTAGTCCCTGGAAGACAGGAGAGAGAGAAGGGACATGATTGTGACCTTCAAGTACTAGAAAAGGATAAATAAGGTTGATAAGGAGAGTCACTTTAAACTGAGTGGCAACCATAACATGAGGGGCACAGTCTTAAGCTGGAGAGTGGGAGGTTTAGGAGGGAGGTCAGGAAGCACTTCTTCACAGAGAGGGTTATGGACACTTGGAATGGGCTGCCAGAAGAGGTCATCTCATTGAAGACAGTGGGCAGCTTTAAGAGAGGCTGGATAGGCATGGGGGAAAGTAAGGATCATGGGTACAGAGAATGGGAGGAGTGGGGAGGGCAGAAACAGTAGCTCAAGCTGTGGACCCTGTAATATGAGCAGACTTGTTATACCAAATGACCTTCTTCTGCTGGCTTCTTTGTATGTTCATATGTTCATTTTCAATCAGTACATATGCTTTATAAATCAGATGTAAAATGCATTCAGAGTAAAAGTGAACAGGACAAAACTGAATTGGTGGGATGGGTATTGTTATGAGCAGGTACAAATATACTTAACCAAAGAGGCGAAGTTTCAGGGTATTTTAAATATTCCTAGGAATGGACGTTGAGTGAGAGAGTCAAAGAGGCTGTTAAAGAGTCTAGTGCCCCTGGAAGCAAGGGAGTGCAGTCCTTAGTGGTGTGACAGAAAGGGAATGAGATGGAGTGGTGAGGGGTGGAACTAGTGTTACATGCCCTAGTGGGCTTCTGAAAGCCCAAGACAACGCAGCTAGGGAGCAATTCCTGGTGAACTTTAAATGAAAAAAGGTCAGGGATTTTATGGTTAAATCTGTTTTCTAGTGATAGCCAATTAGCAGCTTCGTATAGGGCACAGTGATGAGTGCTTCTGGGGAGTCCTGTTATGAATCTGATAATGTTGTGGTAGGTGGATCTTAACCTAATGAGAGTCTTTTGGGACACAGAGGAGAAGTAAACAACAGATCCATAGTCGAGGAGGGGAAGCAGGAAGCTATTTGCAACCAGTGTCCTGGTTTCAGGAATGAGGAATTGATTAACTTGATATAACATCTGGAGCCTTTGGTATATTTTTTTGATGAGCTGGGTAATGGGAAATTCGTATGACAGATTACTGTAAAAGTGAATACCAAGATATTTGAATTCTGAGACTCTCTCAATGCAGTTGCTGTCATTATCAGTGAGAGTGAAATTGAAATCAGTGGGTTTTCTAGAACCAGAAAAGAACAGATTTTGTTTTTTTGGGTTGAGGACCATTCAATGGGAGAAGAATCAAGAGTGCAGCTTACAGAAATCGTGTTGGAGATTGTGGAGTTGAGTTGTTGGACACCAGTCTTTAAAGCAAAGAGCTGCATCACTGGCATAGAGGATTAACTCTGTGTGCTTGTAGATCTCAGGGAGGGAATTAATGACAAGGGAAAAGAGTAAGGGTCCCAAAATGGAGCCTTGGGGGACTCCATAATTAATGAGATGGATATCCGAGTAAAGTCCTTTGATCAAGGTAGTGTGTGACCTATTACAAAGGTAGTGCTGGAACCAGTTTAGAACTTCAACTGAGAAATTAAGGTGGGATAGAGTATTGAGGAGTATGGAGTGGTCAACTAGATCAAAGACCTTTGTGAGGTCTGCAACAATGGGGCTGGTATAGAGACCTTCATTGTTGGCCTTGTCGATGAATTTGCTTAGTTTCACTAAAGCGGCTTCTGTATTATGGCCAGATCTGAATCCATGTTGTGAATCTGTGAGCAGGTTATAGGTTTCCAGGAATTCCTTGGTTTGGTCCAGGACAGTCTTTTTCCAACATTTTGGAGAGGGGAGCAAGAAGAGAAATTGGCCTGAAGTTACCCACATCCTATTCTGAACTGGATTTGTGGAGGGGTTTGATGATAGCTATTTTCCATTTGCTGGGAAAGACACTGGTGCAAGTGAGTGATTCAAGATTTTTGTAAGAGGGTGAGCAATGTGTTCACACAAGCATTTAAGAGTGTGGTAGTCAATGGTATTAGCACTCAAGCTGGGCCTGGGGTCATTCTTCTTTAAGTAATAATTAACCTGTGTGGGAGAGAGGTAATGAAAGTGAAAACCGGGGCTGGTGGTGGCTATAGGAGGGCCAGAGGTCTTGTCGGGGCTTGTGACATTGGATTGATTGAACAAGGGCTTATATTTTGCTAGAGGCCAAAAGTGGGAGTAGAACAGGTTGGCAATAACCATTGGGTCCTGGAGGAGCTGTCTTTCATTGGCAAGGGAGAATTGCTCATCCTTTTTTCTCCTGCCAAGAAGTTCATATATAATGTTCCAAGTGAGTTTGGTGCTACCCAAACCATGGAGTTGTTTGTCTTTGAGAAAGCTTACCTTGGCTGAGTCGATTTGCATCTGTTGTGGAGAGTCTTATATTTCTGCAAAAGGTTGGGGAGTTTAAATTTCCAGTATGAGGACCAAGCCTTATCCCTCTGATGGATAAGGTGTAGCAGATTGGGAGTGAAGCATTCAGATTTGTTGCTCTTGACTGCAAGTTTTTTTATGGGAATAAGGGAGTCGCAGATAGAGAGAAATGTTCTACTGAAGGAATCCAGAGCATCATCAATATTGATAATGTTGCAGGTGAAGGACCAGTCATGCTAGCACTTCTCCATTTGGAAAAAAAATGAAAAAAAAATAGCTAAATGGCAAAACAAAAGAGGAAGTGGCTAAAAAAACAAACAAAAAACAAACAGCCAAATGATTAATTAGGTTTTGCCTCTCCAGCTAACACACTGACTGCCAAAAGACCTTTTTAAAAACCAAAAGTATCTGCATTTTAATTTGAGAAAAAATCACTTAGCCAAAGAAAGTTTGGTCTCACCCGTTGAGTTTGCCTTGATGGGGCACATTAGTGATTATGTTGACCATATTTATGGTACTACCTCTAGGTCAGTCTTATTGAAACTTGATGCAATTAAGCAATAAGGTACAACCAGAATTAGATTAGCAGTTTAATGTTTGCTGGTGACATTGTTTATCAACCCGATCTATGTGTGTGTCAGTCATTGTAATAACCTGCTTAGTGTCATAACAACTGATTACCCTGTCATTACAGAGCTTGAGCCTTCAGTGTTCCATGGCATGAATCTCTAAAGTAAACACAACCATCGATCATTTCATTTACTCCCTCTCCTGATGTTAGGCGCACTCATAGAACAGCAACATAACATTTTTTTTTCTGAAAATCCTCCATTTAGCATTGTGTTTAAAAAATAAAGTTACATTATTTTCTCACAATACTTGAGTTTCTTGTCTTTTTCTTTCCTTAGTGTAGTGTGGTACATGGTGGAAAAATTATCTGTAAGTCTGTAACTACCAGTAATTATACAAAATAAAATATGTTCAGATGTATTATTACTCTTTTTTTTCACACACTCTCAGCATATGATGCTTAGTTAAACCCCTCTGACTTCATTCTTGGGGTTTAAGTAGCATCCCATACCTGAAGTACATGAAAAAGACTTGTAATTCACATCTGCAAATACATTAGTCTGTATTTCATCCCTCCTTAGGGGTGTAATGTGGTATAATGCTAGCCATCTGCCATATTGCCCATAGGGATGATTAAGGGGGCAGTACAGTCAAAATAAAAAAAAGGTATCTTGTGCAGAGTGTTATGATTTGTGTGTAACCCTTATGAGTCCCTTCCATTTGTTGCTGTTAGGATTATTTTCAAGATTAACATACTAGTTTTATGGTATCCGGTGATCTCCATGATTGTATATTTCATTGTTTTTCCCTTTCCCACTATGCCTCCTGTCTAATGTGGCAATGATGACTGGAGATCATTGATTCAATAAATTCTAACTTAATCTGTTCTATTAAGTGCCTTTCCTTAAGCCAGCTCAGTAGTGTGGAGTGCTGAGGCACTGGCACGTGACCTCCTGCCACACTAGCAACCTGTGCTCAGTGATAAGTGTGGGTTGCTGGGGTCAGCTGGGAAGGGAAAGGTTTAAGTGCACAACAGCGGCTCTCCATTTCTGGGGGAGAGGGACCTTCATGCTCCACCAAATTTCAGCCACCTGGTGGAGGCCAGGTGGTAGTGTGAGTCTAGGTGGGCAATAGAAGGGAGAGCTGTGGGACTCCATAGCATGCATGTGCCTCCATGCTTGTGCATCTACATGCATGTCCCTGCATGGGGAATGGGGAGAAAATCAGGGAAAATGCCTATGTCCCCCCACCACCATATGTGATGGCCCTCGGGAGAGTCCTGAAGGACCCGATGACAGGAGAAGGTGGCGGTAGGTGGACAAAAAAGTTATAAAAGAAAAAGTGCATTCCTTATCTGATGAGTATGAATAAAAGCTACATTCACAGTTTTGCAAACCCCTGATGGATAATTGAGTGTGTTATTCCTTGAGGAAACAACTAGAGTCTTCACTAAATATAGCAGTGATGACCTGGGGTGATTTGTACTGTGTTATGGCTTTGCATGGTTTTTATAAAAAGAAAAGCATTAAAAAAAAACATTCACTCCTGCTGGCTAGACTTAGGCATACACTTAGAAAAAAGATTGGATTAGAAAGAGTTTTACTTGAGGACAGAACAACATGCTGTTGCAGAGCACCAAATTAGCACTCACTGAATCAGTGGTCAACAATGTATCAAGGTCAAGGTGAGGTGGTATTGTGGAAAAGAGAAAGGCAATAAAAGATACAGGCATAGAGATCCGAGGCCATAAATCAGTAGGCATCTTTTTATTGGGGGGGGGGGGGTTCAGAAGACTTATTTCTTGTATAATGACTTCCACTCAAAAGGGGAAGGAAGTCCGCAAGTGAGAGTCCTTTGTCATATACCCATTGGGCCAGTAGGAGGTCCTTAGGGCAGATTTTAAATCAAATCACATTGTAATAATTCACGTCTACATTAATTGATCATACATTACCTATCTATGGGTTTAAGAAGGGACCAAGAACTATATTAGTTATCACCCAGTAGATCCAGAAACAGTTTCCACATATCTGCAAAAGTATGCAGTTTATGTTCTGACGGATAGTACAGCTGTTCTATTTTAGCAGAATCCATTAACACTTTAATCCATTGTGTATAGATTGGAATTTCCTCATTCCTCTAATTAAGTAATATGAGTTTTTAGCATTGATTAACATTAGATCTATTAGATTGCCTTATTTGGCACTCTGACCTCCAAATTCCTATGTGTTATTCCCAGTACTTAAATACAAGGGTCAAAAGGATAAGTGCGGTCCAGTATTTTACACAATAGCTGCTCTATTTTATTCCAGAATGTTTGCAGCTTTCCACAATACAGAAACATATGTTTTAGTGTTCCCTTTTCCTGTTTGCATCTTGTAGATATAATTGATAATGCTGGATAGAATATATTTAGTTTAACAGGCGTAAGATAAGTTTTATGTAGTATATTAAACTTTTTTTGCCACAGTTTAAAATTTTTTGATATTGATAGTGTTGTTTGTAATATCTCTTTCCAGGTCTCACCATCTACAATAGTTCCATAATCAATTCTTTATTTCAAGCTTTTTGTAAATTTGGCCTCCTATGTTCTTTCCTTTGCATAATTAAAGCATACATTTTACTGATTATGTTTTCATATTGTGGTTCTTGTAAAGTCCATAATTTTTCCATTGGTAACAAATCTGGGAATTTCTCAATGCCTTTCATAAGGCATTAAGATTTCCTTGATTATGGGTTGTTGTGATATTATTGGCCTGGTCCTGGCTCAGGTAGTCTGGTGCTCCCTTGATTCGGGTGAGTGCCCTAGCTCCCTGAAGGAGGCGGTGGTCACACCCCTCCTAAAGAAGGTTTCATTGGACCTGAACTGCCTGGCCAACTACAGACCAATCTCAAACTTACCCTTTGTAGGGAAGGTTATTGAGAAAGTAGTGGTGGTATAACTGGAGAACCACTTGACCATCCATAACATCTACAGGCCTCTCCAATCCAGTTCTCGAAAGAGGCACAGTACCATGACTGCACTGGTTTTGGTGCTTTATGGAGTCCTGATGGCCAGAGAGTGGAGAAGCCACTCCATCTTGGTGCTTCTTGATCTCTCTTCAGCTTTTGACACTGTGGACCACGGGGTGCTGCTTGAGCACCTGAGGATCATCTGTGGCCTGACTAGTACAGTCCTCAAGTGGTTTACATCTTTCCTCACTGGCAGAACCCAGAGAGTGGTGTCCAGGATTTATTCTTCTGACCCATTCTCTCTGTCATGTGTGGTTCCTCAGGGCTCAGTGCTGTCCCCTATGTTGTTTGAGGTGTATATGCTGTCCCCCTGAGACATTGTAAGATGGTATGGGCTGAGGTTTCACTGCTATGCTGATGATACCCAGCCCTACCTGTCTTTAGCACCTGACCAGAATAGTGCTCTCTTGACATTTAACAGCTGCCTCACAGAAATCCAGGATTGGATGAATTCTAACTGGCTAAAGTTGAATGCAGGAAAGACCGAGGTGATGGTCATGGATTCAGATCACCGGATAGAGGGGTTGAGGGCTGGCCAGCCCTCTGGACTGTTTTTGGGGGGCTCCCAGATCCTTACCTCTGAATGGATGTGGGACCTGGGGGTGGTGCTTGATGATGGTCTGACACTTCAATCCCAGGTGTCAGCAGTCATCAAATCTTCTTTTTACCATCTTAGGAACATCGTCAGGATCAAGCACCTGTTCCATCTGGTGACCTTCCTACACTGATCCATGCCTTTGTGACCTCGTGCCTTGATTATTGCAACTCCCTGTACTTGGGGCTATCTGGGGTTGATGTCCACCACCTGCAGCTAGTGCAGAATGCTGCAGCATGGATGTTGACAGGGACTTCTCGATCCTTCCATATTATACCTGCACGATCTGCATTGGCTGCCGATTCGGTGGCAGATCACCTTTAAAGTTGGATTCCTGACTTACAAAGCCCTACATGGACTTGGTCCTGACTACTTAAAAGAGCTTCTGGTATCATACTGCCCTGAGCAACAGCTCTGTTCGACTAACAAGGGGTTGTTAGAGATTCTGATGGTGTCCTTAAAATCTTCTGGTGCCTGTGCATTTATGTACATGTCCCAAACCCTCTGGAATTCTCTAGCCCATCAGCTGTGGGAGTGCGCGACTGTGGGGGGTTTCAAACAGGCTTTGAAAACTTTCTTATGGCATCAGGCATTTAGTGTAAAAGATTGAAGGGACCCCGATAGACCATTTTATTGCTGTATTGTTGATTTTATTATTGTTTTTAAATCTATTGTACAGCACCTTGATATCCTGAAAGGCGCTTAACCTAAATAAAGAAAAGATTATTAATAAAAAAACACCTAATTTGTAAGTATGTTCAGTAATGTCCGACTGATAGGTCATATTTCTGTTTTAACATGTCAAAATGTCATTACCTTATCCTTATCAAATAATTGCCCTAAAAAAAGTATACCTTTTTTTTCTGGGTCCTCATACTAGCATTTATTCTCAAGGCTGGGATTTCATCATTTTCCCACAAAGGTGTATAATTTGATAACCTACTTATGTATCCCAACAGTTTATGAAATTCTCTACTTGTCTCCTCAGTACAGTTTGTAGTGTAAAGCATATTTTGGGATTTATACTTGGATTTATGATTCAAATAAGTCATAGATCTAAGTGTCTGTTTATTACATACTGATAGTTCTACTGGAATCCAATGTAAATGACTATTAAGCTCACTAAACCAGTACAAAGTACTTTTTATTTGTGCCACAGTATAATACCAATACCAGTTTGGAACCTGTAAGCCTGAACACTGCTGTGGGGCATACACTTTTCCAAGCTAATCCTGGCATATTTCCCATTCAATAAAAAAAATTCCTTAATATCCTTTCCATTCCTTAAAAAAAGAAATTGGACCATTAGTCTGATCACCTCCTTCATTTCATGTTCTGCATCCTTTGGGAATTAAATATTCTCATATGCCTCCAAAGTTTAACCCTAAACTTGGCTGTGGGTATAATTGAAAATCTGATATTATGACTCATTAATAATTCTCTGGCTTTTTGAAATTATTTTCTTTTAGCTCCTACATTTGGGGGATAATCTGGGAATACTTTAATACTCTCCCATTATAGACCAGGCCCTTATCTAATCTTGCTTTCCAAAAGATTGTTTCCTGATCTGAGAAGTGATGGGGTTTAATAAATACAAACCAAGAGGACTTCTCCTGATAATACTGAGTGAACTTTCCTGATAAATATGGTTAAATGGCCCTCTGTGATCCCTAACCAATTCTGCCTTGTTTTCAGGGTATTTCCTTCTCAGGATCTCTGTGTTCAAAATATTTTATTGAGTCTGGCCGTTCCATCCCCTCTGTAGTCCCACCAAGTTTTATATTATCTCTTCTTGCTCTGACTTCCAGTTCCTACAGCCTATTTTGTAATGTTTGCAACTCATTTTGTAATGCTTTAACTGCATCCCCCTAGTGGCTTTGTTTCATCTTCCAAATTAAAAATTCTGTGTTTCATTTCTTTGTTTGATACCACCAATTAATTAAATTTAACAGAATGATATGTGAACCTACTGTTATTTTTTTCCAGGGCATTATCTGTATAAGCAAAGCCCTGCCTCATTTCTTTCATAAAAGTTTATTGCTGCTCCCTAATTTGGCATATAATTTTATTTATTTCCTGCCTTTAGCACTTGCCATAATATTATTATCTTTGATTAGACTTTCCTTCAATTGGGCAGCTCGAAGACAGGCATTATATATTGATGAGTTCTTTATTTTTCTGTTGTCAAGGTAAAGAGTATCCCTTAAATCCTGTACTGAGATGAAGTATTTATGCATCAGATGCAGTGTATCCTTGTAATCCCAGCTAAGGAAAAATAGAAAAGAAGGACATGCTTATCTTTTCTGAGGTCTTCTTTTCTTGTTTGTTTTTACGGCTATAGTGGGTGAAGCCTGCAGCCATCCTGTGGTAGTAGGGTTGTCAGAAGCGACTGAAGTTCTGGGTTCTGGTTCTGGTTTAGAACTTTGCAAATAGTTCTAGGGTTCCAATCTTCTTTAGAACACAAACTATTTTGTGTATTGGACTGGAGAGAAAGTACAGATACAGAAATAGCTAGGAGAAAAAACATAACTAAATATTCTTCCCTCTCAACATAGCAGTAATATTGTTTCTGTGCACAAAGAAAAACTCATTGACTCTTTCAAATTGCAAATACCAAGTGTTACCATTCCAAGTGTTTTGCACATCTGCATATGAGCAGCACATTTTCATATTGCCTGTCTCTCTGTCTCTCTGTCTCTGTCTCTCTCTCTCTCTGTCTCTCTCAAACATTTTAGAATGTAATTCCCACGAATTAGTTTGTTTTCCAGTCTGGCAACTCCTGTTTTTGAAGTGTCTGAACAAAATTGTTTTTAATTTAGTATTTAGAACCCTTAATGCATATAACTCATGGGTGTTCTAGTTCAAAATTAGAACTTGAACCCATATGTTCTAAAAGGGTTCTAATCTTTTTAGAACTAGTTCTGACAAACCTATGTGGTAGCCCTAAAAACAAGCCACCTGATTGACACCGAAGAGCAGTTCTGTTTTGGAGTTGCAGTATGATCATTCCATAACTCCAAAACAGCCCCCTCACTCCCCACTCCCCAACCCCCCAGGGCACACTCTTTTGATTGCCAGTCACCCGCCATGCTCATGATGGTCACCGATGTGTAGTGCACATGTATAAGTAGTTACGCATGTATGACTGCACACATGGGCATCTTGGACAAGGCAGACTGTGTCACAGTGAGCTTGTTTTGAAATTGGTAAAGTTATCAATAAAGTCATATTACACTTCCTCATGTCCAGTGGTATCCCTTCCTCTCCCTGACTTCAAATGGCATCTTCCTGATGTAAAGTGGATCCCCCTTCCCTCACTCCAGAAGAATCAATTGCTCCCTGTTGTTCAGTGGTTCCCTTCCCTCTCCCTGGCCCACACAATCACTTCCTGTTGTCCAGTATTACCTCTTCCCTCTTCCCACACCAACCATTCACTCCCTAATGCCCAATCCACCAATGCTAAATGCTGAACCAACTATTGTTAGCACCATTTGCTATTCCTGCTGAATTAAAGGCTATAAGAATGGGGAAGTCACTGAATTTTTCCAATCGCTCCCTCTTGTTCAGTGGTTTCCCTCCCTCTTACTGGCCCATGCAATCACTTTCTGGTGTCCATTACTACCCCTTCCCTTTCCCAACACCAACAATTTGCTCCCTGATGCTTAATCCACCAAAGTTAAAAGTCAGTTTCTTCAGTAATGGCTTTGCTGCCACCCTGCTGGTAGGGTCACCTTATGCTCCACAAGCTCATCTCTAACCTAACCACTTCTCCATGGATGTTTCCATTCATGAGCCCCTACCCTCCACCACCAAATCCATAGAACTGGTTTTGTGGTTGACAGGCTATAGCCACCCCTCAGTGTTACTTTGCCCAGTATCATAAAGCCATCAACCATTTTCTAAGCACACGCAAGGTCATTCTGATACACGGTGACCTGTTCAGTTGGGAACATTGAGATGATTGGATACACCCCTGGCAGCCTACACTCAGTTGCTTTTTGGCTAAACAGAAAGTGAGCAAAGAATGAAGTGCTGCAAAGTATGTAGAGCCTCAACCTGTATACAGGGATTCCTACAATCCTATCAGTGCTTTGTTTTGGGGTGGGGGGAATAGAAAGCTAACATGGATAATGTAGCCTTCTGTGCCCGAAGCCCAGGCCCGAGGACTAGCTGTCACAGCATTGTAAATCATTTAAAGGAAAGTGCTCATGAGCATTTTGTTTCTTCAAAGAAATTAAAAGTTTTATACAGCTAAAATAGGAACCCACCAATTAGCTGGTTTTAGTTTAACAGTCAACATGAAATGCTGCTATATGTCTGTCTGTTATCTGTGTTTCCTACTTCCTTGGTTCTGTTCACTATTCTGTCTGGCAGCCCTAGCTGCAGTATCACAATGTCAAGAAACAAGGAGGCTGAAGTGAAAACCTGGTAATTCCTGATAATGCAGTAACCACAGTGACATTTGGTATACCATGAAATTCCTAAATGCAACACTTCTGCAAGTAAGAAGGCAGTACACAATAGTCTGGATGTTACTTCCCAGAAGACAGCTGGAGTGGGTGAGACATTTATTGAGCTAAGGAATGATTATGGGTCATGCTGGCAATGAAAGGGGAAGAGTGCCTCTAATAGATATGTATCAATGTGAGATTGTTAGGCACACAAAGGTTTTGTATAAAAGATGTCCTATTTATAAGTTTCAAGTTTAGTTCATTAGGGGAATACGTTATTGAGCAAAAGCTTATTAAAAATGGCGAACCTACATACATTTGTCCTATACACTCATCACTGTTAAAGTTATTTGCATTGTACACGCAAGAGCTGGTAAGCTCTAAAAAGCAAATAGTTATGAAATTCCTAAAAAATACATTTTAAATACTTCAGTTTTTGTAATGTATGCAGAATCACTAAAGAATAATTTTCTAATTGTGGAAAACATTGCCAAAGAGGTATTAAACTACATTTCTAAGGAAACAAAAAAAGATATATTATTCCCTCCCTACATTTGTCACAACTTGGTGGAAAAGTCAAAATCAGTCATGGATGGGGAGACAAATGGATGGAAGCTTGTGCTGGTGTTAGCAAGAGCAGCAGTCCTGGGACCAGTAGTTGTGGCCCTGTCTTGCAGAACAATAGAATGGGAAATGGTACTTGTGCTAGAAAGGATGTGGGACCAGGGGATGCCAGTAATGGCAGCCATAGATGTGGCAGTCTCCCTAGCCCTCCAGGCTGACCTGTCCCCCTCCTTGGTTTCCTTGGTCATTTGGTCAGAGGCATCTCTGGCCCTGGCATAGACAAAATCACGCCTACCTGGTTGAGGTGGTGTGGGCACTGGTGGGTCAGGTCTGTCTTGGTCTTCTGTGACCTTCCACACCTGCCCCCTGGCTGCACCTCTGCTGGAGGTTCCTGCACAAGAATGTGGGGGTTCCGGCTGTGACTGCACTGCTGAATCCACTGGGCCGGGCTTGTTGAGCTGCTGAAGTCTCCATCTCGCCATCCTCTTCCTCCCTGCCATACCAGGGCTCTCAGCTGCTGCTTGAACTCTGTACCTTGCTCTGGGCCTTGCTGTTACCATTTTGAATCTTATGCTATCATGACAAAGAAACAAACCATGCATGGGAGTACCTCATTTGATGTTCAAGCCTCTGCCTCAACTGCACTACAAAGCAGACTGTGATACAGTATACTGTAGTACAGATTACTGGAGATGTTACCACACCTATCCAGCTATCACCTCACCTTCCTCATGGTCAGTCACCTTCTTCCCCCTCCCTTACAACATTAGCACTGGATGACCTGCTCTTTAGATGTTTTCTTGCTTTTTTTCTTGAAATGTGAGTACGTGGCTTTCATAAATAAATTACCATATTTTTTTTTATCTTCAGCTTCACCAGTGCTTGTCTTCAATCAAAATGGTCTTTTCTGATTACACAGTCTCTCTGTAACAACTGGAAAGTAATAGTTTCAGGTCTGCAAGCCACCAGCTCCCCTCCAGAAAGAGAGTATAAAGATAGTTAGAAATTTCAAAAAAGAAGGTTGCTAATCAGATCAGTTTAAGGCAGCAAATATAAGGAAAAAGGGAGCAGAATTTCAACCACATTAAAGGGAATCAATACATTTCCTTATAAAATTATTGTGAAGGTTACTATAAGGATCCAGTATGTAAATTGTTGGGTTATATTTAGAAAATGTTTTCAGTAAGACAGAAAAATGCTTTTTATATAGGGATGTGGAGGCATCCATTTTGTGGACAGGAAGAGTGTTGTGATGATGTCACTGCCTCACTAGTGTTAACAGTGTGCAGTGCAGCAGGTGAGAACAGTTTTGTTGTGCTGTTAGGGATCCTGTTATATTCTGAGGAACATCTAGGATTTTATATTTGTCAGAATGCAAGAAAAGTATCCAGTGCTTCTCTTCATGATAGAACAGGATCCCAGTTAGTAGGAGTAGTTTATTTTAACCTGCTTAATTGCATACTGTTAGAGCTGGTGAGGCAGTAACATCATCACAGCACCCTTTCTGTCTATAAAATGGATGCCTCCACATCACAATTTTAAATGTATTTTTCTCTCTTACTGAAAATATTTTCTAAATATAACCCAGCAGTTTATATACTGGATCCTCATTGTAACCTTTACAATAATTTCATAGAGAATCATACAGATTCCCTTTAATCCTCAAAGCCAGCCCCATCTCTTCTGGTGAATCCTCCCTGAAAACAAAGGGACACAGAGAGAAATATGGTTTATCATTGACCAGAACCACGCTACTCTGCAGATGCTGCTCTACCGCCCAACAAAGCAGTGTGCCTGTTAAGTCTTATTGAAGGTATTCCATTTTTTTAAAATGTGGAGAGAAAGAATTAATTCTTCACGTGCCGCTCTCTGCAAATTATCCTACTCACATGATGCAGCTGCCGTTCAGAACAAAAATGGAAAAAAAGAACAGGAAGTAAAATACTGTACCTTAGAGGGATTTCAAATTTATCTCATTACTCCTTGTTGCCACTACATTTCTGGAAGAAATGAAATAATCCACCTCAGATGTCCCCAGGACAGGAGTGCTCATACTCCATCATTGTGCCATTCACCATCTTGGAGTCCACCCGATGATGCAAACTGATAAGAAAAAGTCTTAACCGCAAATAGAGGAAAGGATGCACTAGAACTACATATACACAAATCAAAACACTCTACACAAAGTATAATTTTGTTTATTTTGACAGTAGTTCACCTTTAACTGACTGCTAGTTTAACCCACTTTAGTACCCTATTGTTATTATAACAAATAAGAGAATGGAATGGAATTGTATCTTTGTGTTCTTTAAAAATCTCCTTTTGTGAGCTAAATAAGTTCCTCTGTGACTGATTTTTCTCTCATGCTTTGAAACTTACTCTGGTCCTTACAGTTCACTCTTGTTTGGAATCTGTGCACATGTGCACAGTAAAATATAGTTCATGAGCATGGTATTGATAGCATGAATTATCTTCAAGGGAGTGCCTGTTACTGTAACATAAGTATCATGAGCATGCATATGTATCTTGATAATAATGTTGTCTATCTCATGGGAGTCACAATTGTTCCCAAACTGTGAACATTATTCAAAAATATATTGGTACAGTCAGCACCAACTGCTCGAGAGTCACTGGGAGAAATAAAACAGATAAGTTGATCCAATTATTGGTAGTGATAGAGTGATCAGGATCGGTAGCCTCAGTGTTTGTGGTAGGGGTAATGACATCCCTCACAGGAGGAATCCAGAGGTATTGAATTTTGAAGAGTGAGATTTTTTTTAAGGATCTTTGCACTTGTAATGATGTTGGGAATGGAGGTGTAACAGAGATTAATGTAAGCCTAATGGGCCTCTGTGAACCAATCAGATTTGTTTAAAACACTTTGTCCTTTTTGTAATTCTGAATGATTGCACTAGACTTGTATTTTACATAAGAGCACACCACTGCACCCTATAGAGCACTTTAATTCTAAACAAAGATATCAGCTGCATTTTAACTAGTTCTGGGAAATATTAATTACCATATTTACAATAGTATCTGTCTAATCTTCTGAGTAAGCAATCTCTGACTACAGCCTTCAACCTAAGAATGACATCGCTTTACAGTTCCTTTAGCCCACTCTAACAGTGACTTATATGATAAACCTGTTCCTGCCTTGTACCTTCCAAGTGTAGTGTTACGTCTAATTCTGCTAGGTGGCAGACAAAGTTAAAAGCCAGCCAAGCTTTATTGTTTTGGAGGCCTGCAGTGACATGTTTAAGCAATAAACCATGACAAGGTATGGGTTATGCTGGGATTTACCCACGGCTGACATGGTTTGGCCATGAGGCCACAGGCTGAGTGGTCACACCGGGTCAGCCATTGGTAAATCTCAGTATAACCCACACCCTGGAGTGGTTTATTGTGATTATACAATGTGTAAAATAAAGAAAAAAGAAAACATTTTGGTGTCAATTATTTTTTAATGTTTAAGAATAAAATAAAAGAGATATGTGTCCACAGAAAAAAAAATAGTCCTGGGTTGCTAGGTTAAACATGGAAGCTTACTGTTGCCCCTCCCCCCCAAACCTGAAGTGGACACAGAATCACATGGATTGATAGCAAGTTTCTATTAGCAGGTTGTGTCTTTTTTTCATTGTGGCTTTTTAGATCAGCAGTGTTTCTTGTTGCCACCTGTCATGTAAGCAGTCCCAATCAGTGGCCTGTGAAACAGAGACTGAGCTGTGCTGTGTTTTACAAACAGAGATGGGAGCATGAGCAGCTTTTTTTTTTTCAATAGAATTGAGAGCAAGAGAGAGAAAGATGGTCAACAGTATTTTTGGAAAGGCTTATTGTTATGATCAGGGAGAGATGCAGTTTGTTGGTGTGGAGCCAGAGCCCTTAGTAGTGTGAGGCAGGTTAATCCTTGTACGGTCCTAAAACACTGCTGCCAGATTTGTTGTCTCTAACAATTGCAAAATGTGATCAGTAAAAACTAAAAAAGTGGAAAATTTGTTCTGTCTTTAATGATCTCAAAATACAATTGGCAAAAATAGTGCCAAAATGTAGCATGATAGCTTTCTTCATGAAATTATCTTGAGGAAGCGATCTAAGGTTCTGTGGTATGGAAACTGGATTTAGGGAATCATCTTGGTTTTCTAAACTCGCCCTTTTTTTTACCGTTTGCTTCTGGTTTGAGTTTTGCAGAGATGAGGGTCTGATTCATCGGAGTTTTCCTTTTTTTTTTACTTTTGTTTCATGCGAATGGGAAACTGCATGGAGGGCTTTGGCGGCAGGTGTAAAGGCTATGAAAGAACAAGCCTATGGGGTTGAAGTGAAAGTGAGCCAATGATCTTGAGGGGATGGAGCCAAACAAGTTTTGAATAGGGATGCAACGAAATAAAATGTCACCGGGGAAATCGCCAATTTCACCGCTTAAAATGTTTCACGTAACTGCTGCAAATTTTTGCAATTTCACCTGCAACCTCGGCAGTCCACTTGTCCAGCATAGATGGTGAAATTTCACCCACAGAAGGTGAAATTTCACCTATGAGCAGCATAATTTCACCAGCAGTAGCAAAATATCACCCGCAGTGGTGAAATTTCATCCATAGGTAAAATTTCGCCGGCTTGGGGGCAAAATTTCACTCACAACCATAAGCAAAATTTTGCATTTTGCCAAGCAAAATATTTTGCGTAATTCATTAATTAGGCATAATATTTTGCTCTGCAAAATATTCCAATTTCGCACAACACTCGTATTGAACAAACAAAAAAAATGCACAGACAGGTGAGGTTGGTGCAAGCATTTCCATGGTTTGGAAAGTGGGTTTGCGGTCCATTTAATTAAGCTGCTATTAATTTTTTCAATGAAACTTACTGTGGCTCGTGGCTTACTGGTGGTTTACCAGTAAGTCAACATGGCAATTTATTGACATTGATTTTCAGGTCAGAGTGATTTTAAAAGGGTTGATTGTAAATGCAGCTGAATGGCACCATTTGTGTGGGTTATGCCAGGATTTACCATGGCAGAAAGGTGCCAGTCAGCCAAACAGAATAAATAATTGTTGAGACCCTTTGTATAATATGAGGTTCCCCATATCCAACCCATATTGGCCATGTCCTCACTCTGTATTGCGTTTTGCTTGAAATCCAATCGTTTACATCTTTTCATTCTTCAGGGGAAGTGGCAGTATTATTTCTTGGGTCCCTCTTGTCTCATCCCACACTTCTGGCCTGCTGTTGTGTTTGCCATAGCTTAGTGAATAATTTTGTGACCCTGTATCATAGCAGATTGCTTAGAACATCTATACCCCTTTGTTGACGGTGAAAAAAAATATTAAAAAAAATTACAATAACTTGAAAAATCTAAAGAGAAACTGTGACCCTGGCTGGGGTTCCTCGTGAACAGACCCCTCCTCCCTCTTAGCAAGGATAACTTTTTCCTGACTGCAGTTGTATCAACAACAAAGTACAAACAAATTGTATTTTCGAACAAAAACAAAAACAAATTGGTCACACTAGGGTCTGGTGCCCAGAGTTGTGGAAACAATGCTGTGCAAAGCAAGACATCTGGCACGCATCACTCCCTATGCTGCTATGCTCAGCTGAAGCATAGATCATGGAGGTTCACTATGAAGCTGACCAGCAGTTCCAACCTTCCATTTAATATCACTCCTAGCAAGTCACCAGGATGCTATGAAAATGTGTTATTTGAGTAAAAACATGAGAAAAAAATAATTGCAATAGTGCAAACACACAGACCCCAAGCCAGCTAATATAAAAGGTTTCACACAGAATCCCCTGGGCTTTGTCAAATTTTTACTCAAATAAAGCATTTTTGTAGCATTTTGGTGACTTGCCTGGCATAGCAGCATACAAAGTGATAAGTGCCAAATTGTATTTGACTATCTGAAGAAAGGCTGTCACTTTGCTGATTGTAACTGTTGTTTCTTTTTCTCAGATGCATTTCTAGTTTCTTTACCTATCTTATTGTCTGACCTCCTCCAGTACCATCATATTTCCTGGGTAGAAGCCCTGAAAAATTCCCTCCTAACCCCAATCCTCTCTCTCTCTCTCTCTCTCTCTCCCTAACCCTTGGATGTAACCTTATGTCTAGATTGGACCCCAGGAATGGCCTTACAGCTCCTTGTTCATGCCTGAGTACGGTGGAGGGGCAGGATAAGACAGAGGGAGGAAGGGAAGTCTGGGGAATCTTGGTGCCTCAACTAGGCATGTCAGTGATGTGGGGTCAGCATCTGCCCAGAGGGGTTAATTTTCCTCTTTTTTTCCTGTTACCCCCCCATAGATGCTATGGTAGCCATGACATTTGCTGATGCACTGCACATGCATCCTTCTGCTGCACTACTCTGTCTGCACCAATACCTGTGGTCACTCCTATGATTCCTATGATGGTATCCCATCAGAGAATACAACCTTCCCACCATGAAGGAGAACATACAATGGGACACTTGATCCTCCAGCTGTTGGCCCTGGATTTAAGGCATGAATCCAGGTCACCAGTAAAGCAGTGATGCACCATCAGGCTGGATAACTGTAAGTGTCATTATTGAAGTTTGAGTCTCTACAAGTCTTTTGTATAATGTCTGTATACTGCTGCCCAAAGACACTCTTGGAAAAGAGGTTCATTTACTTCAGTAGGTCTTTTCCCTGCTGTGCGAAGTGGAAGTGGGTCAAGTAGCTAACTACTCTTTCTAACAGCATGGTTTACCTGGCAGGATGGCACTACACTTGGAGCACTTCCAGAGCTACAGGATGCATGCCAGTTTGCCTAAAGAGAGCAGTGAGGGGTACATGTGCAGTATCTGTATGCAGGTTGCTGCTGCTCTGGAGAGGCATGTTGTAGGTCTGGTTTGGCAGTTGGCTGCACCATAGGGGCAACGGAAAGAGTTATGTCACAAAAAGGACCATGTTGGTTTGGTGGCCAGACTAGTGTCCAGGATGCCAAGAGGTAAACATCCTTTTTGTGCTGCCACTGCTGTTCAGTGTACACCACCTTGCATATGGAGGGCAGAGAATACGTCTGCAGCCACTGTAGGGTGGTAAGCACTCTGAGGAAGTACATTGCAAGGTATGAGTGGTAGATGGAGGCAGTACAGTGCCTCAGGGATGTGAGCAGACAAAATGAGGAGGATAGTGAAAAGTAGGCTAGGGACTTGGGTACTAGGCTTGTGAGGGGCCAGTTGACATGGACAAGTAGGAAAGTGAAGAAAGTAGCTGCAACAGTGATCACTAGTCAAAGGGATATGGTTGTACTGTAGTGGAGAACGGCGGCAGCAGGCATCATGTGGGAGCATCATCACCAGAGTTGGCCAGTGACAGATATCATCTTCTGACTGACCAAGTTGAAGGTGAGAAACAGATGACTGGGGCTGGTGGGGGCAGTCTAGGCACCAGGACACCTGAAGTACCAGAGAACAGGAAAGAAAAGTTTTGGGTCATGCGAAAGAAAGCAGTAGTCATTGGGGACTCTATTGCCATGGCAGTAGATAAGATGAAGGGAACATTGCTATATCAGGATTGTAGCTACAGTCAAGGTGGTGTGCCTGTCAGATTGTGTATCACATGAGTGCTATTTAAAGCCACTCCATACTGTTGGGAGGAGGCAACCATCATTGTTCATGTTGGCACAAACAACATAGGAAGCATGAGTTCTGAGGACATGTGCTGGTCATTTATGGAACTGGGCATGTTTCTAAAGGGAACAGTATCCTACGTCCACTGTTCTAAGATCCTCCCAATCCTGGGAGGGAGGAGCAGTAGTGGACTATTAAGTAGGTTAGGTTAATGATTGAAGAGTATGGCACAAGAGAGAGGGTTTTGTATTTCTAGAGAACTGGAAGGATTTTTGAAGCAAGGGATGCCTGTATGCCAATGATGCACTGCACCTGCACCAGGAAGGAGTGCAAGTACTGATAAGACAATAAACAGAGAAATCAATTGGGATTTAAACTACAGGATAGGGGAAGGGAGATGGTACAGGGAAACATCAAGAATGGGAGGCAGATGTAGGGAATCAAAGAGGGGAGGAAGTCATAACAGTGGCATGCTAGGACAGGAGACACCAATGGGCAAGGAAGCATATAAGGCCAGTTATCCTCACATGCCGGTCAATAGAGAAAAGCATTCAGCAGAATTGGTGAGCTTGAGAAACCAATACTCTTTGAAGACCATGAATTTGTAGCAGTCACAGAGACCTGGTTGAAGGTAAATAACTGGAACACCAGAGTAGAGGAATCAACATTTAGCTAGAATACCTAGTTTCCAACACTGGTTTCAGAAGCAGTGAGTCACTAATAGTCAAGATCTAAACAAGAAAACATTCAATGATACATGTACACTCCCAATAAAAAGTTTTCCTTCACTAGTGAAGATGTGGCAAAGTCACGAACCTCCCCTTCATGAAGGTCTCTTGAAGAAATCCAACCTCACCTAATTTGGGGCACAGTGCACTTCCCAAAACTATGTGAGGTATTTCACTGTGGAAGTCAGCTCTACTTCAGAAAGGGTGACTAGCTGTGCAGGACACATGGGGGCCAATTCTAAAAGGGGATAGCAGTACACAAGGGATTTACGTCAAAGGAGTGTGATGCAAGTGGTGATTTGCATCACCACTTGCATCACACTGTGATTCTGGTAGGCAGCCTGTGTCTGCAACAGATATGATGCACTAAAGCCCCCCTTTTGCCAGGGTTCAATCTGACAGCCCAGTGTGCCAGGTAACAAGGGGGCTTATGCCATGGCAGGGCTGCCACATCCCCTTTTGGGGGATTTTGGAAGCCACACAATGGACACAGGAGGGCACACCACTTAGACCAACCAGGAGGTGGTCTAAGTGGCTTGCAACATGTTGAGGCCCATGAGTGCTCAGCAATAGGTCTGACCCAGGGGCACAGACATCAGTAGTGTCGGATTGGGAACAGTTGATGAGCCCCCATAAGGGTGTGGGACAGGGCACTGTGTCCCCATAGGTCAGTGTCCCAGCACTGTCTGGGCACCCCTATGCTACCATTGAGGGAAACCTGCCATGGCAGGCTAGTGCGAAACCCCTTGGATCCTCCATATGCACATAAAATGGTGGTGGCATAGTGCCTCCCCAACTCTCAAGGGGCTCTGATCATCAGTGCTGTAGTGTAAAACCATTGTCTGATCCTTGTCCATCTTCTCCCACCCCCCTGCACCCATGGAGTGCTGTATCACACATGCCCAGCCATTACCAGGTGATCCAGTGACCCCCCACCCTGGCAGGCAGTGGTCAACCACCCTACTCCCCCCCATCCCTGACCCACTTCTGGACTGGTACTTCCCTCTGCACACCACCATGGCCAGCTGCATAATGCAATTGCACAGACCACATAAGTGTACAATACACTTACACAGTCTTTGTGATGGCATTCTGCAGCTGACCCTGGTGGTGTGTGGAGGGAAGTGCCAATCCAGAAGTGGGTTGGGAATGGGAGGGAGCGGGGTGGTTGGCCACTGCCTGCCAGGGTGGGGGGTCACTGGATCACCTGGTAGTGAATGGCAGTCTTATGCTATGTGTGACAGGGGATTCATTTTTATGTTTCCTGGAGAGCAGGGTGGGGGATGGGGAGGGGTCATTATACCACCAATGTCCTACCTATGCCAGGCAATTGCAGGGTGTTGTCAGTCCCCTGCCACGACAGGGAGTATGTGCCACTGGTTCCACTGATGTCACAGGGCTACTGCAGTATGCGGGACACCTGCTTGTTGCCACTGCATTGCAGGGGCTCTCCATTACCTGCCATGCTCCCGGCTTGTTGCTCTTTGGGCAATTGTCTTCCCCCTGTGCCCTTGTCTATTGATGCATTGCGGACTTCTGCCAATGCCTCTGGATGTGCCAATCTGTCAGGCACAGGGCCACAGGTTGCGACTATTCCAGATCATTTGCTGCAAGTGGCAAACATTCTGGAATAGCACAACTTGTGTTTTCTGCAGCTGCGTCGGCTGCATCCCACTTCCTTGCAGCAACTTGTGTCCAATACCGGTGGCTTCCCAAATTGGCCCCATGGTGTGCAAATAGCTGAAAGTGTTTCTGTGAAAATATTTTTCATCACTGCATTCTCATTGCTGATAGCTGTAATTGGAAATGAAGTGAGCTGTGGTGGTGGACATGTTTTTGCTGTCAGAAGGATGTAGATACATACAGCCGGCAACACACATGTATAAACCTCAACTGTAACCAAAATGTATGCCTGTCTGGCATGTAGATAAGTAAAACCACTATATAAGTATACATGGGGGAATGCTTATCCATATAACCCTAAAACAGTTCTTTCCCTTACTCTTGCACCTTATTGTAGCGTCTACCCCTCAGAACACATCTGGAAATGAGCTGCTGCCAGTTCACAATATGTCCTTCCTGATGAAATGTTTGAAATAAATAAATGAATAAATAAATATATGCAAGAATGATGACATGTTTGGATTGATGGAAACTAGGCACACTGGATAATTCCGCTTAGTGAAGAGGAAGTTTAGAGTGATTGAGGTGCACTGAAGAAACTGTATCTGTTCTATTATTTTTTTTTAAGAATTTTGTGCATTATTATTTATTAGTAAGAAATGCAGTGCTCATTACTTGTTTATATAATGTTAAAATGAGGATGAATAATGATGAGGTTTTGTGTGACTAAAGCTAAGCACACTGTAGTATGCTACTGAAGAGAAGGATAAAGTTTAGAGTCAATGGGCCAGATTTTAAGAAGTCCAAGAATGCTGCAACCCCTTGGTGGGCTGAGCATATGGTGCACGGGGCTCGCAGCATTCACCTGGTAGGGATCAGGACGTTCTATCCCACGTGCCAAAGTGCCGCAAGTTAGACCACCTTTTTGTGGTCTAGATTGCGGCAATGCCGAGGGCTGTTTTTATGGAGCTGGTGCCACATGTTTGGTGCAAGCTGCCATACATGGTGGAAACTGTCATAACTGCACTTGAGATTGTTAAATCAGGCACAGTTGCAGTGAAGGGGTTTGGGCACCACCAAAACCTAAGTGTCATGGTGCAGGGCTTGCATCATGGTGCAGGGCTGACACAAGCCTGCGCCATGCTTTGAAAATCCAGCCCCATACATCCCATAAAATTGTAGAAGAAAATGTGTTTTTCTTATACAATGTTTTAGTATGTGAATTATTAACGCTATTTTATTTTTTTATTGTATTTTAGTTTTTTTAATAATAATAGTATTATGATAAGTTGAGTGATAAAAAATATTGAAATGGAGAGTGGCTAAACATATGATGTGAGCTTGAATACTTCAGCTGGGGTGGCACTTTAGCCTAGAGGTTAAAACGCCAAGCTGTGAACCTTGAGACTTAACAGACCAAGGTTTAAAATGCACAGCTGTCACTTGCATACTGTGTGACTGTATGCAAGTCACTGAACTTCCCTGTTCTACTAGGCTGTGCCTGGAAATGAGCTTTGGCTCAGTGTAAGTTCCTCTGCCCAAAACTCTAAAATAAAAGTAAAATAAATAAGGAATAATGGACTATTGGCTTATGGTTTAATTTTGTTGGTTTTTGGAACAGCACCAATGATTATGGGGACAATCACTTGTACTGTGCCACTAGGCCCCTTAAAGGTGAAATTCTTAGACTGGTGCAAACAGAAAAAGGAGTGTAGAAGCATGTCTGCCTTCTCCTTATGAAAACTGTAAAACAAAAATATGGTGAAGCATCACTTTCATGGACTGATATGCCCGACTTACAGTGACACCAACACAGCAAACTACAACCCTGTCAGCAAAATCAACACTTTGGTGACAGGTAGCTGTGCTGGTGTGCCTGAGACAGGGGCACATTGTCTCCTGGTCTTGCACCCCCACCCAGAATCAACTCCAACCTGAGTTGATAATTCTAAAGATGGGGAGGTGTGGGACAAAGTCCCCCACATGGGGGGTTTGGGGGGGTGAAGCTCCTCGATTAAAAAAATGGACCAGGAGAGACACAGGAATCATTTAAACTGCAAGTTGCGGTTGACGTGATTCTTGTTGGCGAGATGCCGGTCGACAAAAGGGTTGTTGAACCAGAATCGTAGATCCTCATTGGCCTGTTCAGAGTCACACCTCCTCTGCTTTGTGAAGATTATAGGGATTGTCAGGTGCATTTGTATTGTGACACCTGTGTTCTTGTTGTACCCACTGGATGCTGGCACTTTTTGGGCTCAAGGTATTCATGTACAGACAGGTAAATGACTGTGCATTCTGAGCATTTGTACTGTGCCACCTGTGTTCTTGTTACCTCCTTGGAATGCTGGTGCTTCAGTAGCTCTTGGTATTAGTGCACAGATGGATAGTGTCAGTGTGTATTCAGTGCATTTGTACTGTGTTACTATACAGTGAAACAGAGGGTGACTGACTAAATAAGTGGCATGAACCTGAATAGTTCAACAAGGAATAACCGACTAAAGAGGACTCCAGTTCTATGTTGTTGGGTTTTGGAAGTGGAGCCATGTTTGAGGTGGAATGTTGGAGGCATTAATACTGTGCACCCAGCCAGGCCTTCCTAGATCAGAAATATTTGGACCAGCACAAAAAGAACACAAGTGAAAAAATGTATTAAATATTAAACTTGTGTAAATTATTATTGTTTTGATTTACACGTTATTATACTGAAATGTTTTTTAATTGATGATTGTGACTCATAAGCATGATGTGATTGATAGTGACTAGAAGACGGATATAAAACTGACACACATATGACACAAGATTACATACTTCAGCTATGAATAATGGACTATAGGGGCCAGATTCTAAAAGGGTTACACTCAACGCAAGGTGCTTGCATCGAACAGCAATGTTGCAAGTTGCACCTTGAGTCATTGTTTGCGGCATTCCTACTCTGGTGCATGGTCTGCACTGGAAAGGGAAGCCACTGTTCCAAACAGGCACTGCACTACCCTTGTGACCTGCATCTGGGTACACCAGGTTGCAAGGGGGCTTGCACTATGGCAGGGCTGCAACATCCCCATATTTCAGATTCCAAAAGCCCTGCCTTGGCCGTCACAAGGGGTTCCACTTAGACCTGCCTGGAAGTGGTCTAAGCCCTCTGCGTCAGAGTGGGACACTGTTGTGGGAGGGCTATGTATGAGGTCAGTGGGCAGAAGGGACACAGAGGGGCATAGGGTGGGTTGGTGTGTCAATGGGGAAGTAAGGGATTGCTTTGGCACCCGGAGGGTGCATATGCCTCCGTATATGTTGTACATAGGAATATGCACCCACCTGGTGCTGACACAGTCCTGTACTTCCCCACTGTCACTACAACTCACCCTTTGCCCTCCCATGCCCCACCTTCCCCTGACCTACTGCTGGCATGGGTTACCCTCCTCACCACCACTACCATTGCTGGCCTGTTCTGTGTTGCGCCAGCGAGGGGGGAGCCAGATCCCTGCAGCATGTGCTGCCGCTGCCCACTGATTGTGCACTGTTCTGCACTTGTGGCACTCCTGGGGAGATTTTGTGGAATCTAGCGCAGGATCCCTGGCGCACCGGGGTATTGCTGCAGCTCTGGAGCAGCGCAACTTGTGTCGCTCCAAGATCTTCTTTCAGAATCGGACCCCAGGACTCCAGTTCTATTCAATGATATATATGGATTGTTGGACCCATTTGCATTGTACCACTAGATGTGAACTTCTTGGACAGGTGCTGGAAGAATACACCTCTCACCTGCACAACAGGACTGTTACTTTACTGCTACATAAATTTGAATCAAGTGATCCTTCCTCTTCTGGAGACAATTGTGTTACCCCCCAACCCCATTACAAAGTTGTTTTTTTTCAGCAGAGGTATGCAACTTGTCTTGGTTCTGTTCTGTCAATTTTAGTGCTGAAACAATGTTTATTGGGCTGGTTAGATGAATTTGTGGCATGCCACTAGAAGTAACGTTCTTGGACATGGACGAGCAGAACAAAAGAGAAAGCATGCCATTTCATTCTGCTCATGAAATGTGAGAATGTTAATATAATTGCAAATTCAATGCTTTCTAATACTGTTTATTGTCAATTAGTAATAAATGCTATTATTGAAAATATATTTACTTAGTTAAAGAAACTGTGAGCTGTCACAGCCTCAGCTGTGGTATAGAACTGATGTGGTCACAGCATTCCGCATCAGCATATGAAAGAAAAAAAAACATGAAAGAAATGTAACAACATGCACAAAGTAGCATGCAATCCTTTCATATTAAGCAATTTATTAGTATTATTATTATAAATATATGTTGGTTAATTAATTAATTAAAACAAATTGGGAGCTGGTTCAGTTGACAGAGCAATAATAAAATACTCCCACACAAAGGAATTGAAAGGAGAGTAGTAACTCACTGTGGTGGGAGGGGGTGTGTGGGACTCCTCAGTTACTTTCTTTAGGCATTATGCATGGGCTTGATGCTCATTGGGCTGTGCAGTTCCATATAATGCACCTGGCCCCAAAACAATGCATTTGTGCACAATGCAGTACCCTTAGTGAGCACCTCCTCTCAAAGGTATAGCAATGTGTCGGTGAAAGGGGCAGCTTGGAAATGTGCATAGGGTCAAATCTGAGTCATACATAGAGCCCTCTGGCTGTGTGGCTTTTCTGTGCTTTTTTAATATTTTGGATGCACTACCACTTCAGTGCTAGTGTTTCACAGCCCTTCATGACTGACTGTCCCTGATTTAACTCAGGACTCAAAAATATTTTTTCTCCAGTGTTTTCTTACTTTGATGAAAAGACTGCCCCCTAAGCACGTAGGTGAGTAACAGGATTGTGGTTTCACAGCCCTTCACAAAAAATTGACTGTTGTCTGACACAACTCCAAAATATTTTTATGTAATATTTGTCTTTGATAAAAAAAAACATAGCTTATTTCCAAAATCACAGATATCATGGCCAGTGGCCACTCATTATCAATGGTCAGCAACACAGACCATTAAAACAAAGAAACTGCACTGGTAAAAACATCAAGGGCTAGGAATTCAAAGCTCAGGGTGCATGTATAAGTAGCTTTTCCAGACATAGCCTATATTGTGGCAAATTCCCCTGAATCCTTTCATTGTTTTCAAAAGCTGTGATACATTTGCAACATTATACTCACTTTACAATACAAAAATGAGGCATGCATTATGATTTTGATGCATACATAAGTTTTGGAGCACAGCTCCTGGCACTGATAGCATGAAGTTAGACTCTTTTATGAGACCTAACAAGCCTGATGGAAGTAGCACAAGCATATGCAAATTGTGCCATATCTTTTGAAAGTCCAACACCAGAAGTTTAAAATATTTAGTAAAACAAAACTGAAACTGGGAACTGAGTCTCCACCTGCCTCCAACATAAATGTGCTGCTTTGCACTCTGAGAACAGTTAAGTAGCAGTAGTAAAATCAGTATATTTAGGAAATAAATAATTGAGCCAGGGCTCATTTTCAATTGTATCCGGTACAACTCAAATGCATAATTTTGTACATAAAATATGCAACATACAGTAATTAATCTACATATAATTCGTAGAAGTTTGACAAACAGAAAATCTGTGGGGAGCTTACTTGAGCAAGAAATCATTGTTTCAGTTTTTCAATAGAAGGAAATGGGCAAGAACATAAGCCCTTAAATATGAAGGCATATTTACCATAATTTAGCCTATGGTATGTCTGGGTTCAACAAAGGAGACAGACTGGGAAGATATAAGGTTTGACCGAGAAATTCTTCCACTAGTACATCTAACATATAACTTGTAACATTATACTGTATGTATATTTAAACATCAGGGAAGGATATTAGAAAGACTTTAGGGATTGTAAAATGGGTTAGCGAGTCACTAACACCACTTTGAGGCCCCAAAGCAGGATGATCACAAAATGCCATATTGGATGGCATGGTTAGCTAACTACTACTTTATTTGCAACAGGTCCTAAAATATGCCAATGTGTTAATGCAAAGCAGGAGATAGAGGTTGCATGTAGGTGCATAGGGGTATGCTGTTGCTATGGCGACAACTTTACCGCAACTGACACTACAGCGACAACAGCGCCAGGTCACCGAAGTTCAGCACGGGACCCCGGCACTGCTTTCTAGGGGGCATTTCACCCCCTCCCCAAAACAACTCTGACTCAAAGTTGATTAATTTAGTAATGGGGTGTGTGGGGAGCGGTGCCCCCTACATGGGGGTTTCAGGTGGCAAAGCCCCCCAAAGAAAACACAGTCTGAATTGACTCCCTTTATGCCAACTGCAAATGCAGTTGACATAAAGGTGTTGCTGTAAGGTTGGTCGACAACGAAATTGACCACCAACTGTCATAGATCCAGTGCACTGACATATTGGAAGGTTTGGAGTGGTTCTAAGTGATCATTAGTGCCACACTAATTACCACCTCCCAAAACCAGATCTTAAGTCAACTGTACCCGTTACGTATGGCCCCCCCCATCACCCTGCTGGCACTGAACAGCAATAGTATCCCATCTCCCCCCACCCACCCCTGAGTATCCAGCTGGTAAAGGAGTTATCTATCCTTGGTATCCAGTGATCACCTCACCTTTGAACACCCTGATGATATGCGTTAATAATTTGTCTGGAGTTCAGGTCTCCCCACCCCTTGATCAACCCACCAATAACAGATTCAGTCATCCTTGATGTCAAGTGGTCCCCCTGCTCCCAAACACCCCACCAAGATTTCTGAAAAATGTTCCTGGTGTCCAGTGGTTCCCCTTCCCTCTGCCCCCAAACACTCAACCAGTAACAGATTCCATCCCCCTGATTTGAATCCCCCTACCCAGACCTCCATCCTGTCACCATGACCACATGACCAGCAAAATCCACCCCCACCTACCATAGAGATGCCCTGAACCGCCACTCAAAACCAGCACACACCCTCCACTGAACTCCATGGCTAACCACTAACTGACAGTTCATAATTATATCCCTACTTTAGTAGCAGCTGTTTACAGTAGGCATATGATTGTGAACTATCAATCTGTGGCTGGCAATGGAGGTGAGCCAAAGGTCTGTGCCAGTTACTGACTGTGGGTCATGGGCACCTCTATGGTAGGTGACAGGGGATGAGGGCTGGGGGGTTGGGTGAGGGTATTTGAACCTGTAGGGGACCACTGGACACAGGGATGACTGAATCTGTTACTAGTAGGGTGTTTAGGGGGACTACTGGACACCAAGGAAATAATTTTTTTTTTGGTCCCAACCCCTTCCCCCTTAAGAGATTGTCCCCTGCCCCGCACACCGCTTCCCCATGCCCAGGCTTACCCTCCTGGGTGGGACCACCAGGCTAGCACACCTTCCCCATGGACAATGGTCTAAGTCCTGGCTTACCCCCCAGGGTGGGGATACGAGAGTGGGACCCCCACGACTGACATGGATCCCCATGGGAGTGGTGGCAGACAGGGTGTCAAGGATGGGGGATGGATTTTTAGTAGCTGCTGTGGAGATCCCTAGGGTGGGGATGTGCAATGATGGCCAGCATCTGCACTGTCCCCCCATGCATGAGGCACCGACAGCAGCAGCACCCCCAGCCTCCGCCAAATGTCCGTAGAGCACCAGACACTCTTCCTCCTCCCCACCAGAAAATGGAGAGCAGTCCCTGGGATGCTCAATACTTCTCTCCCTGGCTGGCCCTCCGACTCCCGGAGGCCATGCCACTGTGTCGGCTGGCCGTCATGCCAAGGAAATTATTCATAAATGTTGGTGGAGTACTCAGAGGCAGGGGCACCCTGGACACCAGGGTAGTTATTCATAAATGTCAGAATGGTGTTGGGGGTGGAGAACCACCAGACTCCAAGTTGTTTTTAAATGTATATTGGAGGGCAGGGAGACACTGGACACCAGTAACCAGTTTCTATGTTTCTATGTTACTACATGGTAGCAGATGTGTTTGGGTGTGTGGGGGGAACTAAACTACCACTACCAGTTGTCTTAGCGGGTGTTGGGGGGGGGTTGCAAATTCTGTTTGCTCCTGGCCTGTAATGAGGCCATAATGAGATGCAAATGACCCAAAAGTATCTTGCTAGTGTTATTGGGTCATTTGCATCATAAGGTACCAATATGGCAGATTGCTCCAGAGGAGCAGTCACCATTAATGGGCCATAACAGCCTGATTGTAATCACAGCCTCTGTTGCATCCTATTGGCCACATTCTTCCTGTGGCCAGTAGGAGTCTGGGGTGTGTGATCACAATCTGGATATTGCCTGACTGGTATAGTTGAACTTGCCTTTAGAGCTTGCACAGTGTCTAAGCATGCTTAATTATTCCATTGGTTTGATCCAGGCAGTAATTTACTCCTGCAGAAAACATTTAATGAGCCCTTGTCTGGACCTATGAATATCCTGGCCAAGATGTACAATGTATGCAAGAATCTAGGTGCATTCAGATTAAATCTTGCTGAACAGTTATGGGAATATCTAATTTGTGTAAATGCGGACTGAGAAAAATTCCTAAACATCAAGTCCACATGATCAACATTTTGAAACACTATACTCATGACAGTCTATTTCCTTGCTTTTAATGGGAAACATTAACAATACATGATAATGTAGCTAATATGTGTTCAAATCTTCTTCACCAAATAATGTACATGGAGTTCCAAGGCTTAATGACCTATTATCTTCTATAGATATAGATAGGGAATTATTTATATTATCTAATAATCAATAGAAGGTAATTCTGTACAAAATAATTTTGTAAAATTTCAAAACTATTTTATTGAAAATGTGTTAATTTAATTATACCTTTACTAGAACCATGCAAAATGGTATCATCTGCATAACGATGGGGAGACACATTTTGTTAGCTCTTGTCAAGGTCATTTACATGAATGTTGAAGAGGAGTGGCCCCAAAATTGACCCCCTCAGGAACCCTTTACTCAATGGCAACAGTTCAGATTTTATCCTATCACATGGTACAACTTATTTGCAGTCTGAAAAAATGCTAGCAAACCAATCCAGTGTATTTCCAATGCAGCCTAAGGGAGACAACTTAACCATTCTGAGTGGCCCAAGGAATCAAAGGCCTTAGAAAGATCTACAAAAATGCTGTTATTGAGGAACCTGACCATCCTTAGTTCCTCTTAGCAGGGTAGAAGTAGTGCTATGATAGTTTTCTAAATCCATGCTAATTTGGACTAAAAATGATTGTAATTTTTTTTTTAAATAAGGTCAGTTGTATAGAAAACGACGTTTCAAATATTTTTGAAATTTCTGGGAAAAGCGAACATGGATGCTAATTAGAAATCATATTTATAAATTGGTTTAACTAAGGCAAATTTACAAGAGCTGAGGAAAACTTCAAAAGATACTGACTCATTAAAAAGGTTAATTGATGTCAAATATTTGTAGCTGCATATTTCTAATACCTGTTAGTTATTTCATCCAGACATGAAGGCTTATTTACATTCAGTTTAATTTAACACTTTCAAACCAGAGTTAACGGATATCAATCTAACTAAAAATAAGGGCAACTGTTTATCTTTGTTATCAGATTCCATATTGAACAAATTATCAATACTTTGTTCTGAAAAACAAGTAGTAAGGCTTTTAGTGAGCAGCTTATTACATTTGTCAGCTATTTTAATTAGGTAATTCATAACAATATAATATAAATCAAGTGACTGAGGCAGGGAGTAAATCTTGTGTGTGTTTGATATTTTATCTCTAAAATAAATTTGCTTTGCATGATGACTTGCCAAAAGACAAGTATTCCTTAGGGAATATGTATAGTATAGGGGCACCGTCATGCCCCTGTAGTTAGGGTTGAGTAGCCTGTTTAATGTTAAACCTCAAATTTTGCAATTTAATAACTTTGCAACCAATCAATGGATTTGCACAAAGTTTAGTATGCGCAGTCCTGTGGGTAGATTTCTTGACATGGTAAGTTTCATTCTAGTTAGATGTGCAGATTCTGAGATTCAGAAGGCATAAAAAAGTAAAAATCACTACTTTTTGTAGTTTTTTCCTCATTGCCTTGCACCCAGACTGTGTAGCATTCTGGTGTGATTTTATAATTGATGGTAGAAAGAACCTGGGCAACAGAACCACCAGAGTTTGTTTGGCACAACAATATTAATCTATTGCAAACTTATTCAGTTTTTAAGTTCCCATTATTTCCTATGGGAAGTTCATTTTTGGGATAGAGGTAAAAAGTTTGACAAATGAATTGATCTCATGAAAAAGGATTCAGTCTCACAAGATCATTTTCTTTTTTTGTGAGAACAAAATCTCTTTTCATGAGAGAAAATTCCTTTTTCGCAAGCCACCATCTTGTTTTTTCACTGACTAAAAATCATGGAAAATACATAGAAATGTTGTCATTTTACAAAACAAACAATAGAACCTAGCTAAACAGGACCCATTTAGCTAGAGGAAGGTGTTTGGTTTTCACATTTAGGGCCAGAAATACTTTTTCTGGGCATCCAAAATCCCGGGTGCCCAGCTTAGCGAGAGGAGCCTACTGCTGCATTCTCTGTATGAGAACAACAGATTTTATTTAGTTCTGCAGCTAAAGCTAAACTTCTGCTGCTGGCTATGGTTTGAGTTGTAAGCCCCCTTGTTTTCCCTGGTGTCTAATGGTACCCCTCACTCCATGATCACTGTCTCCATATATTCCATGGTGTCTAGTGGCATCCCCCCACCCTCTGATCACAGTCCCTTATTTATCTACTGTAGAATTAATATATTCTACATTTAAAATATTTGACAGATTCAATGGTGCCAATGTATTCACTTAAAGAAAATGTCACTGATTGCATGTACAGACCTCAGTGGCTTTTCACAGATGCATGCTCACTGCAGAGACAACACTATATGACTACTGATATATGACAGCTTGCTAATAAAAGTACAATGTCATGCCAGTCATTGGTGGGTTGGAGGAGATTTTGGGGCTTTTGTCTGTAATAAACTATTGTAACTTTCAAATTACTATACTGTCTGCTGCTGAGAGGATGTGAGATCACTTTTCTCTGGGGTGCTGGATTGGGGGTCAGAAAACAAACATGGGGGCATCATGGCAGTGCTGGCAATTGGCAGGGGGACACTAACCATGAGGGGAACAACTGCATTGGGGATCGGACAATGGGTGGAAGCTCAGGGAACATCTGCATCCAGGACTGGGCCTTTAACAGGCATGCATCCTGCCAGTCATTGGAGGGTTGGGGGAATGTTGGGGCTTTGGCCTGTTGGGAATTGGGGGATCCAAAAATGACTGGGGGGCATCATAGCAGTTCTGGCAATTGACGGGGAGAACATTAGCCATGAGGGGAACAACTGCATCCCATCATCCTGAACCAGATTTGTTGAACAAGTTTGTGCTTTAGTGCTGAATGAAATCAGAGCTGTTTGGATGACAATAAATTAATGGAATGAATGGGATTAAAAATAAACATTTTAATCAGGTCAGGGATCAGAAAATGATCGGGGGTGCAACAACTGCATTGGGGACTGGGGATCAGCTGAGGTTGACCTCACAAGTGTAAAAATATATTCCCTTTTCAAAAAATGCTATTATTCAACACTGGGATGCCCAACCATGGTGTTGGATCCCCCCATTGTTTTATTGAAAGTGCCAATGTCAGAGGGCCCAATCTCCATGTTGGCATTACAAGCCCCCTCCCAGCAGTGTGGGATACTGGGGAGGCCACCCCCAGTGTCCCAAAATATTTATGTACTTTAAACCTGTAAAAAGAAAGTCTCTAGACTTTTTTCTTTATAACCTGGAAAAAAGAAAATGGTCCCTCATCGTCCCTGCTGTCTCCCTCCCCCATCCCAACCCTCCTACTAAGCACCCACCAACCCTCAGCTCCCCTTACCCTATACTTACCTCCAGAGGTAATATGCTGCCATCTTCTGTGGACTGGGACACACCTGCTGTCTTCAAAGCTGAGCTGTGAACTGAGGAATAAAGGTAAGTGCTATATAATGTATTTCAAAAGCGTTTTGAACTTATGCTCATAACTTTGCCATTTATTGGAATTTTTTCAGCAAATTTTCAACATGGCCTTTTTGGGACCCCACCTCATGAACACTGCAACTGTCATTTCATTAATCAGGCCTGGAAGGTGATTTCGCAGTCACTGTGCAAATTCACCTTTTGGGACTGAATAATGAAATTTCACTGCTAGTGTTTTATGAGCTGGGGTCCTAAAAAGGCCATATTAAAAATTTGATGAAAGAATTCCTAAAAATGGATGAGTTATATGCGTTTGCTGAAATTGTTCTACATACGATCATAACTTTGGTCATTTTAAATATTTTGACTCCAAATTTTCAACATAGTAATTTTTTTCAAACCTCCTCATGAACAGTACAGATGTCATTTTTCATAATGAAAGTTCAAGAAGAAAAGCTGCAATACAGTCTTGGCAGCCTGGTGCACTCAAGCGAGCAGACAGCTCATGAGATTTAGAAGAAAACACAGCAAGGATTTGAGCACGCTCTCACCAATAATGCCAGAGGATGAGCAGAATGAATAAAAAAATCCAGATTTCCTTATTTTCAGCTCAAAGGCAGTACAAACACCACAGTGCACGCCAGCTAACCACCCAATGCTTCGACTCCTCACAAGTCTTCCTCAGGGGTCTGAAAATAAAGAAATCTGGATTTTTGGATTCATTCTGCTCATCCTGTGACATTATTGGTGAGAGTGCACTCAAATCCTTGCACTCCCACAGTAAAATAAGGATATTATTATACTATCTCAAAAAGTAAAAAAAATAAGTTGCAAAAAAATGTGTTAATGCTACAGTTAGGGACAAAGTGACAAAAGTTGGGAAATGAGGTGTTTGGGTTTCCCTAACACCAGAAACAACAACAACAAAATGACTGCACCAAGGATAACAGCAGTGCCTGGTAAAAATAAATGTCAAACAACAGTACCTTAGGAACTGGCACCTGTCCGAGGCATGGAATTCAATAAACTTCCAAACTGCATTCAGTATGTTCTTGCAAGGAAAATACGTTCACCATTGGGTTTCCTTGATAATGCAAAAGCTTTTCTTTGTAATCCAAACATCCAAAGAGTGCAAATAAAAGTGCAAGAATATGCTCCCTAGGTTTAAAATGCTCACCAGTCACATGACATGTTTTGCACTTCCTGTGTTTTCTCAAAGGATGGCGTGGTGGTTCAAGGTAATTTATTTTTTTTTTATAAACTTTATTTACATAGCAGAGCATTTTATAATAGCAAAGCATATTGCAACACAGTAGAAACATGCAATTATCAGGTCATCTTTACAATATACTTCCTTTATCCATGGTTATGCCTTCAAACATTATTCTGAGCAAAATCATAGCAGGAATACCTAGGGTTAAGTTCAGACCCACTTTAAAACAACAGGAATCAGGCCTGTTGTATTGCTGTCTTTAGAGTGGCCCACATTTGTTGGTATTTAGCTATTTGCCCTCTAACAAAGTATTGAGTTCTCTCAAGTTTCATGCACCCAATAATGGATTTAATCCATACTGCAGTTGTAGGGGGTTCAGATAATCTCCAGTACATGGCCAGAGTTTTAAGGGTCAGTACATTACCCAACCTCCACAAACCTCTTGAGGTCTGGGCATCTTTTCTTTTCCCCCCAAGGGGAGTCCTAACAAAATCTCAGATGGGTCTAGTCTAAGGGGGATCTGTAAGGTAGCGGTTAAAGTCTGCTGAACTCCTCTCCAAAACCTTTGCACTTGAGGGCAAACCCAAATTAAATGGAAAAAATAACCTTCATGGACCTTACATTTGGGACATGGAGATGAGGCAGTAGAGTTGATCTTGTGAGCCAAAACAGGGGTAAAGTAAGTTCTGAAAAGGACTTTGTATTGTATTGTATTGTATGTAGTCTATTGTTGACTGAGCATTTAATAGAGTTTTTCAAAATGTTTAACCAATCACCCCCTGTTAGGGCATCAGATAGTATATCTAGCTCCCATTGGGCTTTAATTTTTTCTAGGGGATCAGGAAAAGCACCTAAGAGCAATGCATAGCATCTCCTAAGCAGTCTAAAAGATTTATCAGTTGATTGGCCAACAAAAAAATTCCTCCAAAGGCGAGCGGTGGCAGACATGACTATCTGCTTCTGAACTTCTCAGCTTTGATACAGCCTCCTTAATACGGAGGTATAGAAAGAAGTGTGAAGCATTAATATTGTACTGTTTGATCAGGAGCCCAAATGGGGGAATCTCCCCATCTCTCAAAAAATGGCCCAGCAAGAATAACCTCTTATTGCACCAAATTTTCAGTAACTTTTCATCCCCTCGTATCAGTCTTCCCCTCTTTTCAAGAAGTGTCAATAGTGGGGCATCCAGGGAGCCACATCACACCCAATCAGGTTGTGTGCCAGCTCCCAAACCTTCCACATTGCTCTCGTGCATGGGTTTTCTATCTTTGGGGGTGAGGGAAGTTCTAATCGACCCACCAATGTATGGTAATACATGGGGATGAAAGAAAACGATTCCAGATTCACCCAGGCCGGTCTGTCCTCCCCCTCTTCCAACAGGTCTTGTACATGAGTGAGTTGAGCAGATACATAATAGTGTTTCACACTTGGAAGACTCAGGCCCCCTTTCCTAAGAGGCAGCAACAAAATTTCTTTTTTAATTCAGGGCTTCTTATTTTGCCAGAGAAGTTGAATAATGGCTCCCTCCAGAGCTTTAATATATTTATTTGGGACCCAAAGAGGGACTGTTTGAAAGAAGTATAGAAATTGAGGAACCACAGACATTTCGACCAGGTTAACCCTTCTAATTAGGGTTAAAGGTAAAGCCCTCCAAGAGAGACAGTCTTCCCTCACCCTATTCATTATAACCTTCATGTTAATTTTGACTAGGCTCAACAACTTGGCCAGGATGATAATACCTAAATATTTAATCTGACTAGAGGAAGCTATTGTGGTGCTGGCAACAGAAATAGAGTTCTTAATCTACCCCATAGGTAACCATTCACTTTTTCCCCAATTCATTTTATGTCCAGATATGGGGCCATAAAGTTCAAATATTTTGGACAGATGAGGGAGGGAATTTTCAGGGGAGGAGAAATATAATAAGATGTTGTCAGTGAACAGGGAAATCCGGTGTTCTTTTCCCTTCCACGTAAAGCGCTTGATGTCACTGTGTGACCTAATACCCTGGGCCAGGGCCTCTATGGTTAAGACATATAATAAAGGGGAGAGAGGGGGAAGCCCTGTCTGGTGTCTCTTGTGAGAGGAAAAGAGGAGGAGATATAGTCATTCATATATATAAAGTTCAGATCCAATTCAACATCTGAGGACCCAACCCAAATTTCTTTAAAACTGCCAACATAAAGGGCCACTCGACCCAGTCGAATGCTTTTTCAGCATTGAGGGCCAACAGGCCCCCTCCCCCACTCTTTGACCATTTATGCATAATATCTATAGTTCTTCTAATGTTGTATTTAGACTGCCTTCCCTTCTCAAAACCACATTGGTCTGGGTGTGCCAATAGGGGAAGAAGTCCATCTAATCTAGAGGCCATGAGTTTGCTATAATTTTATCATCTGAATTTAGTAATGATATTGGGCAATAAGAGGAGCACCTAAGGGGATCTTTTCCTGGTTTGGAGAGGACTGTTATGTAGCCAGATATAGGGAGGGGGGCAATATACCAACTTCCAAGGCTTCATTCATGACACGCAACATCAATGGGCCCAAGACATCCCAAAGTTCTTTATACAGTTCTGTTGGAATCCCATAGGGTCCCGGGGCCTTTCCCTTCTTAGCACTCTAAACTCCTCTCTTAACTCCTCCAGTGTCACTGGGTTATCTAGTCTAGCGCTATCCTGTAATGACAAAAGGGGTAACTCAATGGTGTTCAAAAATGTCTGAGGGTCGGCTCCTGCAGGTTATTCCGAGGTGTATAGGTTTGAATAGCATGTTTTAAAGGAATCAATGATTTTAATTTGGTGATAAAAGATCTCACCCATCGAGTCCTCTATACTAATAATGGTGCGCTCAGCTTTTTTCTTTTTAACCATCCCAGCCAGCCATTTACCAGATTTGTCCCCCCTCAAAGAACAAATTAGACTTAGTTACAATTAAATTCCATTCTAGCTTCCTGATTGAGAGCTGGTGAGGTTTACCTTTCAAAGTTTTAAGCTCAGCTACTGTCCCTGGTGACATGGAACACATATTGACCCCCTCTAGTTTTTTTTTAATTCTTGTTCGAGCTGAGTTTCCTGATAAGAACAAGATTTTTTTTTCAAAAGGAGGAGTAAGAAATTGCCTCCCCTCTAATAAAAGCTTTTAGGGTATCCCATACTATACTAGTATTAGTGGCCTCCGGAGGGTTACAATTAATAAATTCTTGAAGGTGCTGTTTAAGCTGCTGGATAAATTTGGGGTCTAGAGTCAAAGAGGGGTCCAAACACCACCATGGCTGAACTGGAGTCCCCTTGTCCATAGATACAACTACCTTGAGAGGGGCATGGTCTGAAATAATCAAAGGTCCAAATTCAGCCCCTTTAAGATTACCTATCATGAGGGAGGGCAAAAAGATGTAGTCAAGCCTAGTGTATAGATTATGTGCATGAGAGAAGAAAGAGTACTCTCTAGTGATAGGATGGTAAAATCTCCAAGCATCTGTTAGAGCCCTTCCCTCAACCAGATGGTAGAGCACTACAGCACTACACAGGGGAGGGCCTCATTTCACTCCAGAGTGGTCCAATCTGTGGTCACAATAAGTGTTCATATCCCCCCTACAATTAAATTATCAGGGAATGGGGCAAAGGTGGTTGCTGAATAGGTAAAACAAATTGGGGGAATCATAATTAGGACCATAAGTGGACACCAGAGTTAGGTTTAGGCCCCCAACGGTCACCACTGCAATTACATCATGTCCTTGTGGATTCGCTACAGAGGATAAAACCTTATGTGGGAGGTTAGGTCTGATCCAAATGGCAACTCCTTGGGCTTTGGAGGTAAATGGGGCAACTATAAAAGATACCCCCAAGACTGACCCAGTCTTTCTGCCTCCTCTCTCATGGAGTGAATTTCCTGTAGAAGAATGATGTCACCCTGCATTTTTTTAATTTGAGCCTGAATATGCTTACGCGTAACCACAGTACGAAGACCATTGGTATTCCAAGAAATAATTGCAAGGTTATCCATTGCTGTAAAGAAATTTAAATGACCCTAGCTTGATCAACAGTGTGCATCTTCTAAAAGTATAATCAGCCCTGCAAAAGTTTTGTAAACCCCAACTAGGAACCCACCCCACCCCCATTTAAACAGATTGAAACAAGAAAACAGCTTAACATAGCTAGTTCAACATGAGCCCCCCACTACCCATTTAGTACCCGCTCTCTGTAATAAAATTAATAAAAACACATACAACTGGTTGTTAACAAATTTCTCCTACCCTTCCATTCCCCAACAAAAGAATCTCCACATCCTCTACTTATCATGGAGTTAGCGTTCAAACCCTGCAACAATGAAATGGTTCCATTAACAGAAATCAAAAAATAAAGTTATTCCTCCCCATCATCTCAATCATTGTGTGGGGGGAAGAGGGCCTTCCAGGCCAACTAGTGGATCCCCAGAGGCACCCATCTAGCTGGGCCGAGCGGAGCACCCCCTTTCGGAGCCCCCCCCAGGGGTAGCCAGGCCCCTCTGAAGTGGCGAGAAAAGGCAATCCCCCAATCATATGGAGAGAACAGATTTATCCTGCATAGCTCATAAGTCCCATCATGCAGCAGAAGGGAGCAAGTCCTCGAGATACCCCATCCACCCAGCCCAGCGCCTCCAGAGATCCCACTCCCCCATGACTAATAAGTCCATATTAACATTCTAAACAGCACCCAACAAATCAGGCAAATTCAAATAATTTAATTGAATTGGTCATACATCGTATAAAATATGACAGGCTTGGTACAGTAAATTATATAAGCAACAGTCAATGAATCCACTTTGTCTGGTTAAATGTCTGACCAAAATCTAAATGAAGTAACCAAAAGGTCCAAATGGAAGTCATATTTATGTAAATGCAGCAACGTTGAAATCTGGGATCTGATTATAGCAAAAGTCCCGAGCCCCCGAGTAAACAGCACAACTGGATCGTGTAGGCGTATAGCTAGGCCACACTCGGCCAAAGCACAAGAAGTATGTGTGGAAGTGGGGGAGTCTGTCCCAACCATGATAGGCCTCCAATGGGGTTATGGGGTAAGATGGTATGTTTCCCCTCATTTTGCACCCACAGAGAAACTAAAAATTACCTTCTAGTGATGGAACGTGTCAGCTGTTTTGATGATTTGTGTGTCCTTCATGCCTCCTTCGCTCCATGTCTCTCACATACTCCAGAGCAGCGGTTGGGCAAATAAAGGCCTTCAGGTTAGATACCGATAGTCGAATGATCAAACAAGCCGGGTATGCCAGAGTAAAGGCACAGCTGAGGGAGTGAAGAAGCTTTTTAACTTCTGCAAAAGCCTGCCTTTGAATCTAGAGCTGGTGGGAGTAATCTGGAAATATACTGACTCTGATTTGTTGTACCAAAATTACCCCTTTCTTGCGAGATGCCTCTAAAATTAACTGCCAATCCTGGTAATGCAAGAACTTTATTATAACATGCCTTGGCTTCTGGTCCTGGGAAGGTTTGGGGCCATGAGACCGATGGGCCCTTTGAATCTCCAGTGTAGCAGACGTGGGCAGGTCAAGAGTTGATTTCAGTCAGGAATGAATATATTCTGGGCAGTCCCTTCCCTCAAGGCCCTCCGGTAGGCCTATGATCCGTAGGTTGCAGCAGCGTTCACCATTTTCGTGATCATCAGTATTCTGCTTGAGAGTCTCAATCACTTGAAGGGCTCTGGAGAGGTAATCGCTACACTGTCTCTGTCTGTCTTCCTGGTCTCCCACCCTGGTTTCCACCTCTCTCAGCCGTGTTTCATGTCTTTCCACATTTTCCGATACCGTGTTCACTACTTGCTGGAGATGCTGAATCTGGGCTGTAATATTGTCAAAACCTGCCTCCATACATGTGCCAAGGTTATATTTTAAATATTTAATTAAACATTCTGGGTTAAGGTAAGATTCTGCCATAATTGTGTGGTCACTGGTTAATTGAGTAGGTTGTGAGGAGGAGGAAGGAATCTGCAGTCTTTCTGTGCCTGGGCTGTACGGTTGAGTACTGGGTAAAGTGCCCAGCTTTAGTAGGCCTGTAGTCTGATTGCCACTTCTAGTGGATTTATAGGAAGTTTACCCTGCTTCTTGCCCAATTTCATAGTCACAGTCATTGATGTGGTTAGAGCTGTTCAAAGACACAATGAAAATCATTGTTATTCAGGTGACAGAAGGGGATTGCAGGGGATGAAAAGTGGAGCTCTTCTTCTAGATGTCCATTCTGCTCCACCACTAGGCCACGCAACCCTCAAAGTAATTTCTTAAATACGCATCCCTCTTAAAGAGATGGTACCATCAGTGAACTGAGTTTGACAGTGCTCAACTGTACATTTTACCAACAATATTTAAAACACTTCATATTCTATGTTTGAAATCATGATGAATGAACAGTGCACATCATTATTATGCTAGAAACATAAGTGGCACTTTCTCAGTGAAGAGTTCATCAACAAAAAAGAAAGAAAAAGACTGCACTAAGTTTTACCAAACATAAAACTTGTCAGCATTCTTGTAAAGGTTGCTGGGGCAAATCTTAAGAAAACAGTGAGAAATAATGTTTAATATGCATAACCAAACAACACATACAGTACATAAAAATTTTGTTTGATCACATTGCTTTTTTTTCTTTAAAAATGGCTTAATCTCAATTTTATCATTTAACCCAGGACATTCCATTGCATTAAATTAGTAAATACATTATTGCTCCCTTCTTAATAAAATATTATAATAGTTCCCCCTCTTTGTGACAGTACAGGCTCCTCAATCCCTGTAAAGACAAAGTCATGTTCTGCTTTATTTCTTGATTTGAGAGTATATGTGGCTAGTGCATTAGTGACTTCCCAATTGTCTATGGCCCTAATGTACTCTCCAATCCTGGTCTTAATGTTCTGTTTGTCTTGCCTATATAAAAGCTTCCACATTTGCATTCTGCTAAATAGACCAGTCCACATGTACTATAGGTCATGAAGCCTCTAACCTCAGTATCTCTACCTGTAACAGGGTTCTTAAAATTTGTTGTGTTTTTAACTTTGTCATCAGTATGTAACAAATGCCACATCTGGTACTGCTACTGTTTCTGCGGAGTAACCACATGCGTAGATTCTCATCCATAGGTTGCATAGAATGAACAATATGATCTTTTATAGTTTTCCCTTTTCTAAAAACTATTTTAGGTCCTTCCACTCCCATATTTTTCAATCCATGATCATGTTTCATCATTTGCCAATGCGTCTGGACAATGTCAGCTATTTCATATGACTGGGGGTTAAACGTACTGAAAAATGTAAACTGTGGGTCTGCCTGAATTTCCCTGACCTTCTCTTTTAACAATGTTTCTCTGGATTTCTGATTTACTGTACCCCGGCCTCCTGGATAAGTTCCTCATCATAACCTCTTTCTAGCAGCCTCTCAGTCAGTTCATTCGCTCTTTCTCCATATAGATTTTAATTACCACAATTTCTCTTTGTCCAAATAAACTGACCCTTAGGAATGATCTTAATAACATGTGCTGGATGGCTACTGCTGACCAGTAGTAAGGTATTCTGGTCAGTATTTTTTTTCTAAATGGGTCAGTAACCATTCCCCATCCTTGATAATGTTTAAGTCTAAGTAGCTAATCTGTTGTTGACTGAACGCTACACTAAATCTGAGATTGGGATTACTTTTCTGAAGAAATTCAATGAATTCAAACAATTCTTCCTCCAAACCCTACTAAACCACCAGTATAACAAAAGTCACATTCAAGACAGTGTATTTGTTATATACTCCTGCATATATGTGGTCATAATATATGGCTGAATGGCAGGTACAGTGTGAAAATGCACTACGCTCCCTCAAAGACTTAGTTTTAAGGAATACAGGTGATGTTGTTAGCTACTCAAATATCCTGTATAACACAACTACCACAGTGCTGGGACCTGTCAATATTAAACAAGCCCTGAGTCAATCTGAGAGGATGGTACAGAAATTGAAAAGACTCCAATGGGAGGAAGTTTCTATGCATGCATACTTAGAAACATAGAAACATAGAATTTGATGGCAGTTAAGGACCGCTTGGCCCACCTAGTCTGCCAATTTCTCTACCTATTGGGTAAGCTGCAGATCCTAGTTAACTAACAGCCTACTTCCTCCTACCCCTCACTATAATTGCCTTAAGTCTGTCCCATGCATTCTTGAATTCCCCCACTGTTTTTGACCCTTCGACTTCTTCAGGAAGATGGTTCCATGCATCCACAACCCTTTCCATGAAAATATGCTTCCTCACATTGCCCCTGAGCCATCCCCCCTCTATCTCCAAATTGTGCCCCCTTGTTCTTGTATATATCTTTTTCTGAAATATGCTTCCATCTTGGACTTTGTTGATTCCCTTGAGGAACTTGGAAGTTCCTATCATGTCTCCCCCTCCCTCCTTTCCTCAAGGGTATACATATTAAGCACTCTTAGTTTCTCTTTGTAAGACTTCTGTTGCAGACCCTTCACCATTTAGTTGCCCTCCTCTGGACTGCCTCCATTCTGTCTATGTCCTTGTGGAGATGAGGTCTCCAGAACTGCACAGTTCTGCAGATGGGATCTCGCCAACTGTCTGCACAGAAGGATAACAACTTCCTGTTTTGTACTGATGATGCCTCTCCCTATACATCCAAGTATCCCCCCAGCCCTCCTTACTGCCTTCTCACATTGTTTACCTACCTTAAGGTCACCTGATATGTCTACCCCCAGGTCCCTTTCCATTTGTGTTGTTGCTAGTACCCCCCCCCCACTGTGTACTCTTCCCCTCGGGCTTTGTTTCCCAGGTGCATTACTTTGCACTTTTTTGCATTGAATCTAAGCTGCCATATTTTTGACCATTCCTCCAATCTTGCCAAGTCCCTTCTTATCCTTTGCATGCCCCATTGTGTATCAACCCTGTTGCGGATCTTTATGTCATCTGCAAAGAGGCATGCTTTTCCTTCCAGCCCCTCTGCAATGTCTCCTATAAAGACATTAAAGAGGACTGGTCCCAGTACTGAACCCTGTGGTTCCCCACTAGCAGCCTCCCTTTTTTCAGAGTGTACTCCATTTACTGTTACCCTCTGGGTCCTGTTGTCCAGCCAGCTTGTTACCCAGGCTACTACCTTGGGACCCACTCCCAGGCTGGCTAACTTGTTTATTAATCTTTTGTGTGGGACTGTGTCAAATACCTTGCTAAAGTCTAGGTAGGCCATATCCACAGCACCACCCTGGTCTACTACTTTGGTTACCCAGTCAAAGAAATCTATTAGATTCATCTGACATGACATTTCTGCAATGGATCCATGCTGCCTTGGGTCCTGTGCCCTGCTGGCCTCTAAGTACTCAATAATTCTTTCTTTCAAAAGTGATTCCATCATTTTATGCTCCACTGAGGTCAATCTAACAGATCTGTAGTTTTCTGCCTCTGCCTTGCTCCCACTTTTGTGAAGAGGAATCACATCTGCCATCCTCCAGTCCTCAGGTACCACATTATCCTCCCATGATTTGTTAAAAAGGGTAGTCAGTGGAGTCACTATGTCTCTCCTTAGTTCTTTTAGAATTCTAGTGTGAATCCCAACAGGCTCCATTGCTTTGTCCACCTTGAGTTTAAGGAGTTCTTTCAGGATCCTTTCTTCTGTAAATGAACTGGTATTGTTCCCCTATCCAGAGTGCTTCTATTGTTTGGTTTAAGTACTTCTCCTCTTCTTCTTTTGTGAATACTGAGCAAATGTATTCGTTCATTATCCCTGCCTTTTCACGGTCACCCTCTGCCCACCTCTCCTCCCCTTTATTAAGCCTCACTATCCCTCCCTTGGCCTTCCTTTGCTCCCTGATGTATCTATAAAACAGCAAACAGGCTAGAAGGAGGGGTGAAGCAACAATGGGGAAATATCAAAACTGTCATCACAGAGGCAACAAACCTTTGTGTGAAGCAAGTAAACAAATCAAAGTGAAAGAAAAAGCCACTATGGTTCTCAAAAGAAGTGGCGGTGAAGGTTAGGGAGAAAAAGATAGCATTTAGGAAGTATAAGGAAACACAGAAGGAGCAGGACAGAGCACTGTACCAGTTAAAGGCAGAAGGAAGCAGGGAAAGTAGTCAGAATAGCAAAGGCACAAACTGAGGAAAAGATAGCCAACTAGGTTAAGAAGGAGGATAAAACCTTTTATAGGTATATCAGAGAGCGTAGAAAGACAAAGGGAGGGATAGTGAGGCTGAATAGAATGGATGGCGGGTGGGCAGAGAGTGACAGTGAAAAAGCAGGGATACTGAATGAATACTTCTGTTCAGTGTTCACAAAAGAGAAAGTGGGGGAGGTGCTAATCCAATTAACAGAAGCACTCTGGAGAGGGGGTCAATCCCAGTCCTTTCACAGAAGAAAGGGTTCTGAAAGAACTCCTAAAACTGAAGGTGGACAAAGCAATGGGGCCAGATGGAATTCACCCCAGAATTCTAAAAGAATTAAGCAGAGAACTAGTGACACCACTGACTACCCTTTATAACAAATCATGGGAGGATGGTGTAGTACCTGAGGACTGGAAGAAGGCTGATGTAATTCCCCTTCACAAAAGTGAGAGCAAGACAGAGGCAGAAAACTATAGACCTGTCAGTTTGACCTCTGTGGTAGGGAAAGTGATGGAATCACTTCTGAAGGAAAGAATTGTTGAGTACCTAGAGGCCAGTGGGGCACAGGGCCCAAGACAGCATGGGTTCACAGTGGGAAGGTCATGTCAGATGAATCTAATTGATTTTTTTGACTGGGTGACCAATGTAGTAGACCAGAGAGGGACTGTGGACATGGCCTACCTAGAATTTAGCATGGCATTTGACACAGTCCCACACAAAAGATTAGTAGTGAAATTAACCAGCCTTGGAGTGGGTCCCAGGGTGGTAGCCTGGGTAAAACATTGGCTGAACAACAGGACACAGAAGGTAATTGTAAATGGAGTCCACTATGAAGAAAGAGGGGTTACTAGTGGGGTACCGCAGGGTTCAGTACTGGGTCCAGTCCTTTTTAATGTCTTTATAAGTGATATCGCAGAGGGACTAGCTGGGAAAGTATGCCTCTTTGCAGATGACACAAAGATTTGCAACAGGGTTGATACACAAGGAGGCATGGAAAGGATGAGAAAGGGACTTGGCAAGGTTGGAGGAATGGTCAGAAGTATGGCAGCTTGGATTCAATGCAAAGAAGTGCAAGTAATGCACCTGGGAAACAAAACCCAGGGAAGATTACACAATGGGGGGGAGGTAGTAACAACAACAAAAATGGAAAGGGACCTGGGGGTAATCATATCAGATGACCTTAAGGTTGGCAAGCAATGTGAAAAGGCAGTAGGGAGGGCTGGGGGGATACTGGGTTGTATAGGGAGAGGCATCACCAGCAGAAAACAGGAAGTTGTTATCCTCCTATACAGACAGTTGGTGAGACCCCATCTGGAGCACTGTGTCCACTTCTGGAGACCCCATCTCCGCAAGGGCATAGACAGGATGGAGGCAGTTCAGAGGAGGGCAACTAAAATGGTGCAGGGGCTGCAAGAGAAGTCATATGAGGAGAGGCTAAAGGAGCTTAGTATGTATATCCTTGAGGAAAGGAAGGAGGGGGGACATGATAGAAACATTTAAGTACCTCAGTGGAATCAACAAAGTCCAAGAGGGTAGCACCTTTCAGAAAAAAGAGATGTTCAAGAACAAGGGGAGACAATTTGAAGATAGAGGGGGGATGGCTCAGGGGCAATGTGAGGAAGTATTTTTTCACAGAGAGGGTGGTAGATGCATGGAACAGCCTTCCTGAAGAGGTTGTGGGGTCTAAAACTGTGGGAGAATTCAAGAATGCATGGGACAGACATAAGGCAATTTTTGTTGGGGTAGGAAGAAATAGGCTGTTGGTTAAATAGGATCTGTAGCTTATCCTCTAGGTAGGAAAATGGGCAGACTAGGTGGGCCAAGAGGTCCTTATCTGCAGTCAAAGTCTATGTTTCTATGTTCTATTTTTCTAAAAGGTTTTATCACCCTTCTTAACTGAGTTAGCTATCTTTTCCTCAGTTTGGGCCTTCACTATTCTGACTGCCCTCCCTGCTTCCTTCTGCTCTTCTGCTTTAACTGATACAGTTCTCTGTCCTGCTTCTTCTTTGTTTCCTAGCACTTCCTGAATGCTGTCTTTTTCTCCCTAACTTTCCCAGCCACCTCCTTTGAGAACCATAGTGGTGTTTTACTTCATTTTGTTTTGTTTATTTGCTTTATACAAAGGCTTGTTGCCTCTCTGATGGCAGTTTTGATTTTTCCCCATTGTTCCTCCACCCCTCCTTCCTTCCAATGTGCTAGTGCATTCCTTAGGCACTCACCTATTTTGGAAAAGTCAGCCCTCCTAAAGTCCAGTATCTTTGCCTTTGTATGGCTTGACTCTACTGCTGTGTTTATCATGAACCATACTGTTCAGTGGTCACTAGGTACCAGATGGCGACCCACTTCTAAATCTGTGAACTTTTCTCCATCTCCTTTTGAGAGTACTAGGTCTAAGATTGCTCCCCCCTGGGTAGGTTACAATAGTACCTGTCTGAAGCAAGCCCCCTGCAGGGCATCGAGACTGACCCCGCTCTTGGATGTTGCTGCAACAAATGGCCTCCAGTTAACATCGGGCATATTCAGTTCCCCCATCAACAATATCTCCCCTTTTTCTACTATTCTAAGGATGCTTTCTATCATTTCCTTGTCCAATTCCTCCCCCTGAGATGGGGGTCTGTACATAACATCTGTGCAGATTGTGGTGCCATTGCCTGTCTCCAAGTTGACCCACAGTGCCTCCTCTCCTCCCCATTCACCCTTTAGTTCTGTTGCTTTGATCCCTTCCCTTATGTAGAGAGCTACTCTTCCTCCTCCTCTTCTACTCTCTCTGTCCCTCCTATAGATTGTGTACCATGGTATGTTTGCATCCCAGTCATGGTTCTGTGTGTAGCTTGTTTCTGTGACTGCCGTGATATCCAGGTATCCCTTTTCCATCAAGGCCACTAGTTCAGGAAGCTTGTTAGCCAGACTATGGGCATTGATACTCATTACTCTCCATTTTTGTGATGGCTTTACCTCTTTTAGCCCCATCCCTGCCCTTCCTGACTTTGCCTTCTCCATTTACCCCTGTCCTTCTCATTATTGACCTTTTTCACCTTGGTGTTTGCCTCACTAACTGCCTTGTTTTGTGGGGGGAAGCTGGGAATTTCATGCTTCTTATCAGTACCTTCCCCCTTGGCTAGTTTAAAAGCTTGCCAATTAAGCATTTAAACCTATCACCCAGGAGACTGGTTCCCCTCCTGAACAGATGCAGACAGTCGTGCCAGTATAGGCAGATATCCCTCCAGGTGGAACCCCAGTCCCCAATGAAACCAAAACCCTATGCTCCACACCAGTTTTTCAACCATTCATTGAATTGCATGGTGCTGAGTACCTTCACCTCACCCATGCCATAGACAGGCAGCACCTCCGAGAAGGATACTGTGTGTGCTACTTGTCTAAGGCCCCTCCACAACTCAAAAAACTCCTTTTGCACTGCTCTGATCCCATGCCCAGCCAAGTCATTTGTATTTAGGTGGACAATGATGTCCAGCTCCCTCTCCCATGCAGCTGATCTTGTGATTCTGATAATTTGCTTCCTGTCCCTCCAAGCCATGGTGCTGGGCAGGCACCTTATTTCACTTTCCCCTGCCTCCCCCAGTTCTACCCCTTAATAATTGGATCCCCCACCAGGAGCTGCTTCCTTCCTGTGTGGTGTCCCATGCTACCTTCCTGTGGGCCTCTGTTGTGGTGGTTCCCAGCAACCTCCTCAGTCTCCACTGTGGGTACCTCCATAAGGGAACTGTGCTCCACCAGAAAGGCATATAGATTGTGGAGAGGTACAACTGGAGGGATATGCCTCTGTTGCACCATCCCCACCCTCTCTGAGCCCACCATGGTCCAACCACTCCTCTTTCTTGGCAACCTCTGAAGCAGCTGTGGTGGCCCTGGTGTTCCCTTGGTGGGAGAGGTTCCTCTGCTCCTGTCCAGTTCATCCTGGACATGAACAACCTGCTCCCTCAGAGCAGAGAGTTGCCTGCAAACAGGGCAGCATCACAGTCTAAAGAAGGTCCTCCAGAAGACTGCTGCCCCACAGCCAGAGCATTACACTACTCCCCACATGACTGTCTTCTTTCTTGTTTATTTAAGGTTTAGAGGTGAAGAGAGTACCTAGGAGTTTACATGTGTTAAAGAAACCCACCTGTGGTCTGAATAGAGATGGCTTTGTGGACAAATGGCAGAACATAAACCTTAAGGTGATCAGAGAATAGATTGAGATTATATTGGCAGAAGATCTAAAAATACAAAAAGAAGTTAAAGCAGATCTCAGTGACCATGAGAAGACCCTTAAAGGAATCCTGGGAGTCCCACAATATGATGAACCGCTTGAAGATTTTGACACTAGATTCCAAAAATATGAAGAAAGAGTGAAGGCAACATAAAAAGCAAGTTTAAAGAGATGAAAGGGATTACAGTGATGGTAAAATCTTTGATTGGAGCACAAAGACTTGTAAAACTGCAAAACTGCAGCAATTAAAATTTAATAAACACTATAATCTTGAAACAGAATCCACATTGCAACAAAAAGAAAGTGAAGACGGTATACCATGTACAGGGCTACCGTGATTGAGCACTTACAAAAAGGGTGACTTAATCATGGCTCCTGTGTACAGAGCTACCTGGCAGGGTAGGAGCAGATACCAGAGTGGGTGGGGTAGGGCGAACAAATGTACTCAAGTATACATGACCATGGGGGAGAAGGGAAGGGAAGGTATGTGGGAGGGGGTGTGGAGGGCAGCTGCTGAGCTGGATCGCTAGCATGGTGGGATGGGTGGTTGCTTGGGAGGTGCACAGTTTGGGTCCAGCGCAGCATGTTTTTTTTTGTCAGTGGGCAGCTTTGTATTTTTCCAAATTTTTAACCCCCCTGGAGTTGAGAATCCATTAGTAGGGGGTGCAGGATGCACAGCCCCCTGCATTAAATTAAACACCTGCAGGTCTCAGGCACCCTCTTCATCCTCGCTGCAGGTGTGCATTGCTGAAATTAATTTTTGGCAATGTACACTTGCCATAATGACAATCGCTATTCCACAATCACCATTATGACATGGAACCAGTGAAGGCTCTGATTCAGTTAAGGACTTTTTTAAGGGGAAGAGGAAGGATATGCCAACCCACCCCCATTCCATCCACTACCTGCGGTACCTTTGAGGAGCCAGCTCACGAACAGATGGTGCCCCAAAGGTTTAAGAAGACAAGAATAGGAGGAAGGAAGAGATGATTGAAGAAGAGGAAGAGTCAGAAGGAGACCCTGAAGAGGGAGATGAGCTTGAGGGAGAGCACCCAGGTGAATGTCATAAATCTCTTCGATATGCCGCTAAGTAACGTGGAAGTTTCTGTTCTCAAAAAAGGATTAACTTTTGTACCAACATGAAAATTTGACCTTTTCGAAACCATGGTTGACATTAATAAACTTGTGAGAAATTTTAAGCTTTAAATTGTCATTTTTTTTTCCCCCAAGAAAAAACAGTGAAGATCCAGAGGAACCATCAATCAGAGGTGAGGTAACACATGCTGACATTATTAATAGTGACAGCACTCTTAAACCTCAGTCCTCTTTTTGTTCCCTGATGTCTTCAGCTCTTCAAACATTTGTTAAAAGTTCTGAAATACACATACAGAAGTTAAGTGAAGAGACTAACAAAAATATTCACTATAATCTTAATAAAGAATAATAGTTAGCATTGAAAGCAATGGGGAAGAACAAGCAGATAAAATTAAAGCTGCAGACAAAGGGGGAGCTATTACTGTTTTGAAAAGTGAAGAGTATGATAAAAAGTATATAGGCAGTTAACTAATGTTGATTATTATGTCAAATTAAAGAATGACGCAACACTGAAATTTAAAAAAAGAAATTGATAGTTATATGAAGTGGGTCAAAGAGGAAGGTTTGTTACCACCCCAAGTGGTAGGATATCTCCAAGTAGAGCCACTTTCTATTATTTACCCAAGTTACAGAAAGATTTTCTTAATCTTTCAGTCCACCCCAAAGTGTTGGGAAATGACTCCCTGACAGAAACTTTGGCCAGGTTTATAGATCTTCACATTGTTTATTTGGTTAAAACTGTTCCTTATTTCATTAAAGAAACAGGTGAAATATTGAGGTTTCTTGAAGATCTTGCTGTAGCAGAAAACAGTTTATTGATGACACTCGACATAACATCATTATATAAAAATATTCAACACAAGGCAGGGTTGGAGGCACTTGAGTTTTATTTAAATAAAATAAGAGTGTTAGACCTTCCCATTGAGACAGTGACAAAATGAGTGGAATTTGTAATAAAATGTAATTCCTATTTCTATAAATATGATTTCTTTTTGCAAAAAGAAAAGGGACGGCCATGAGGGTAAGTTTTGCCTTAAATTATGCAAACCTGTATAAGGCTAAATGGGAGCTAACTGGGAGTGGACTCCCTAGTATCTCACACTGGTGGGGAATCCATCACTTGGGACGCTGGTAGTGAGCTCCCCAGTGTATCACTCTGCTGGGTGGGTTAATCCATATCTCGGGACACTGGGAGTGGGCTGCCCAGTGTTCCACACTGATCAGAAAGAGGGGAGATTGTACTGCCGACACAGGGATTGGACCTCCTGATTTTGGCAACTTACAGAGCAATCTTTGAGGCTGTGAGGTGTGGGTTTTTAAGGAGGATGCTGTTCCACATTTGTAGATGTTCAGAAGCAAAGATTTTATTAAAGCTGGACAATTACTGTGAACTTCAGATGACAAAAATAAATAACATAAAACTTATTCAAAATTAACATAAGTTTCCAAGCAGCATCTCCGACAGACACTAGAAGGAACTAGTGAACATCGTACTGGGGTCAGAGTACTTCTGTACCCCACCAGGCTATCTACAGAACTGAATAAAACCAAGGCTTATATACAAAAAGGGGAACATATGACTTGTTTAACTCCTCCCTTTGCTTTTCAAAATTATCTTTAAACAACAGAATAAGTCTATTTTCATTTCTGAGCACAGAATAACATTTCCTTTTAAGTTGTCATGTTGTCAACATCACTACATAGAAATGACAACTGGTCAATAAAAATTTAGTTTCAGACAGTGTAGGAGTAACTCCACCTCCTAGTACTGTGTCTTTAAATAAGGGAGGTGACCAGCCGGCCAGATCTATAGTACAGATTTGGAAGTGACACTCCACACAGAGAAGCAGGTAACCTTCTATGAGGGAAACATTTGTTTGTTTTATAAATTATTCCAAAAGAATGAATTAAAGGCATTCAATCCACTTTTTAGAAGCATTTTAACTAAAGTAACGACACAAAAAAACCCACTTTTGTTTAACCTTTGTTTAACAGGGAAGGGGGGGGGGGTTAAGGCCAAACAAACCACAGTGTTGTACAACTCATTTTTATAGGCCTTCTTTCGTTTTTGTAGCTTGTTTAAGTCATGAAATAGTTATTGTGTAGTCTCTACTGAATGAATTCCGTTTTGTATGCTGCAAATAGAGTAAAATGCAGGCCGTTTATTTATTTACTCAATATGAAGCGCTTTGCACATTACTGCTGCCATTTACAACAAGTTCCCAAACCAGAAAGTCCCATTTTCTACAGCAAACAGGTTGGAAAGGGACTTTGAAGGGGTTTTACATGCACAAAACCGGGATATGCAGCATTTGGGGAACTCGGGAGGCAGGAACACTTCTAAGGCGGCGTTCAGAGTGTTTGACCAGGTAAAGAGGGTGGTTTTCCCCCACACGGGCTGCTTGCACGATCGAGGAGCCACCACTCTAACTTATACAGTCTAGTTCTGCCTCGCAGTTGCTCTGTAAACATTTTGGGGCTGCATTTACATTATTTCCTCAGAACAACTAGCCTGGAAAGCAGCTCTGACTTACTCCATATATTTACAAGGAGGGGACTAAAAAAGGGTGGGGTACCTAACGCTAAACGGGTAGCAAACCAAGACCAAACAATGGTTTAAATACATAAAGGGGTCATTACAAGACCCACACCATGGATATAAATAAGCACTTACAATTCCCATATCCAAATGAAATGAAATGCTCATTTTAAACAACTATTTTATTTCTGCATATTTCACCTTAGGAAGGTTCTGAAATGGGGTGGGGGGCAATCAAAAAAAGAGCTGTGCAGATCTTCATATACCAAGGCAAGAATACTCAGGGGATAGAAAGAACATTACATAGGTGGCCTGCCTATATAACATGGAAAGAAAGATGAGGAGTTACAGCAAGAAAGGAGGAGAGTTTATACTCTACCATGCTATTGGAATCAGATACTCTTGTTAGGTAAGGTCAGGTTTATTGAAATTACTCGTTCTTGGTTACAAAGGTGAGCAGATGTTACAATCCACAGTCTGTGTACCAATGTAGATGTACAATATCCTGACACATATCACTGGCTGTTTGTTTAAGTATCTGAACAAGAGATCTGTGTATTGTACAAAAAAATCTACAGTACTTTGTAATACTACAATAAAGCAAACTATTTAAAAAAAAAAGAAAGGAGAAGAGTAAAAAGGGCTGTTGCAACAGTCTTAAAAAAATAGATTTGCCTGGTATGTGGAAGTATCTGTCACATTGCTCCCCACTCAAGAAGAAACCAATGGAATATTTCAATAACATCAGCATTGGTTTCTTTTACAGTTTCTGTAATGGAACAGATCTCCAATTTCGTTTTTTTGAAAAGGGAGATGGAGCTTTAGCCCTCCATCTCCCAAAGCTCCACTCCAGAATCCCTTAAACAAAAATTCTTTGAGAGATACCAAAGTAGCAGTATCTCTGACTCATTACTTTCATTGCTTACTTTAACTCCAGAGTCTGTTATTTAAGCAATAAACCATGACAGGGAGTTGGTGATGCTGGTTTTACCCACGCCTGGTGTGGTTTGGTCACGAGGCCGCAGGCCGGCTAAACCTCACCAGGCGTGGTAAAACCAGCATCACCAACACACTGGAGTGGTTTATTGCTATTATAATGTCCCTATTAATTTTTTTGTCACAAAAAATGAAGAGAAAAATCATAATTTTTCATTTTTTCCAATTTTTATTTAATTTGTTGTTACGCTGCAAAAAATAGTCCAGTATGGATCGTGCATGCTGCAGAGCAGAGAGACTACGAAGGTTTGGACAGGAAATGAGAGGTCAGTGGGGTGGAGCTCAAATCAGAGGTCAGTGGGGTGAAGCTTTGTTTCTTTTCCCTGAATGAAGGGAGAGAGCACAGTGTGGACATTAAATGTTACTTGCTGTTAGTTTAACACAGAAGGTAAGGTTTCAGGCTTCAGGTTTTTTTAAAAGTTTGCGTCTGTCAGCTTTAGGAGAGTGTTGCGATCAGGTGGCAGGCTGAAACAGGGAGAGAGCGGGGTGTCTTCAGCACTGTGAGTACGGCCTCCGAGATCGTGGTTTTTAGTTTAGCTTCTGGGTTTTTAGGTAGAAAGATGTAGAGGGAAATTCTGGCAACATTGAGTTTTTTTTGTTTTTAATTACGGATTATGGGCTGACGGAGTAGCGCAGCGGGTGACGTTTAGCGAACAAAACAAGATGGCGGCTCGGAACGATTTAAATTTTTTTTTTTTGCAGTTACTGAGATGCGGCTGGCTGGCACCTTTTTGCATTGGTAATGCTAGATTTTACAACGCTTGAAAGGTGCCAGTTAGCTAATCAGAGTGGTGGACTATAAGACCTCGTTGTATAATACCAGATTGTCATCTGTACCATAACGTGATAATCAGCGTTAAGGTGTTTTTTTCCTGCTCGGTGTTGTATTTCAAAATTGTAGGGTTGCAGGGCCAAATACCGACACATGATGCAAGGGTTTTTATTGTTCATTATGTGTAGCCAACATAACGGGTTGTAATCAGTTATTACCAAAAATGTTCTGCCCCATAAGTAAAATTTAAGAGCATTTATGGCCCAACGAATAGCCAAACATTCCTTTTCTATCGTGGAATATTTAGTTTCTCTCAAATGTAATTTTCTACTGATAAATATGATGGGGTGTTCTTCCCCATCGAGTTGGGACAAAACAGCCCCAATACCCTGATTGGACACATCTGTTTGTACTATGAATAGTTTCTGGAAATTTGGACTATGTAAAATGGGGTGAGAACACAATTTTGCCTTCAAAAGGGTGAATGCTTGCTCACACTGTACATTCCATTGAATCTTTTCCAGTTTATTCTTTTTTGTAAGTTCAATTAATGGACTGGCTATGTCTGCGAAATTGGCCACAAAACTTCGATAGTAACCAGCTAGTCCTAAAAAGGCTCTCACTTGTTTTTTTGTTTGAGGTTGGGGACTGTTGGCAATAGTGTCTACTTTACCTGTTTCAGGCTTTACTTCACCATTCCCAATAATAAAGCCTAAGTATTTGGTCTCTTGCATGGCCATCGAACACTTACTTGGATTTATAGTCAGTCCGGCCTTCTGTATAACTGATAATACAGTTTGAAGGTGTCTCATATGTTCCTCCCAAGATGGACTAAAAATAATGACGTCTTCCAAATAGGCTGCACTATAGTCCATGTGGGCATGTAACAGATGATCCATGCATCTCTGGAAAGTTGCCGGAGCACCATGCAAACCAAATGGCATTTTTGTGAACTGGAATAAGCCTAAGGGGGTACTAAAATCTGTTTTATCTTGTGAGTCTGCATCTAAGGGTATTTGCCAATATCCCTTTGATAGGTCCAGAGTGCTTATGTATTGAACATTACCCAATATATCAATAATATAATCGATTCGGGGCATAGGATACCCATCCAATCGAGATATTACAGTTAGTTTATGAAAATCTAGGCAAACCCTTACACCTCCCTCTTTTTTCTTTACCACCACCATAGGAAAACTCCATGGGCTCATTGAAGGTGTAATTACTCCTAAATGTTGCATTTTTCTGATTTCTGTAATAACTTCGTCCCTTAGACTTTCAGGTAACCTATACGGTTTATGCCTAATAGGCTTATCAGTATTTACTTCTATGTGATGTTCAACTCCTTCAACCCTCCCAGGTGTTGAAGTAATAATAGACTGGAATTTATTAAGGATATTCTGTAGTTCCTCTCCTTGCTCAGGACTTAATCTATTATTAATGGTCACATCCTTCATTTCTCCTAAACCATCTAGGCGCTCATAAGCTAACTCCAATTCATTTTCATCCTTTCCCGGGTACACAAATAAAGATGTTGGCTTTCTGTCATGCCAGGGTTTTAATAGATTAGCATGATAGATCTTATATTTTTGTCTTTTGTCTGGGCAGATAATTTCATAGTTCACCGGTCCTGTTTGTCTATGGACAGTATAGGACCCATGCCACTTCATTAATAATTTATTCTCCATACATGGCAACAAAAGGAGTACCTTATCACCAGGCTAGAAAGTTTTAAACCAAACCCTTTGTCATAGTACTGTTTTTGAGATATTTGATGCCCTATATTACTTTGTTGGGCCTTCCTAGCATAGTTTGCTAGTTTGTGGCGCAATGAAGCAATATAGTCTAGTGTAGACATGGGTACAATATCAGACTTTATTCCTTCCCAGCTCTCTTTTATTATGTCTAACACCCCTTGGGATTTTGACCAAATAATAGCTCAAAAGGGGAATACCCTGTGGAGGCCTGGGGGACCTCACGGTAGGCAAACATTAAGAATGGTAAATACCTATCCCAGGATTTGCCTTCCTCCTCTGTGAATTTTCTTAACATTTGTTTTAATGTTTTATTAAAACGTTCCACCAGTCCATCAGATTGAGGATGGAAGAGGGCCGTAAAAATAGAGTGTACTCCCAAGGTCTGGTAAAGACGTTGTAATACTTGGGGAAAAAAAGTTGCTGCCACTGTCTGTCAGTATTTTTCTAGGTATACCCATTCTAGAAAATACTTGTACCAACTCCTCAGCAACCTTTTCAGCTGTAACTGTACGCATAGGTATAGCCTCTGGATATTTTGAAAAGTAGTCACAAATAACCAGAATAAAGCATTTTCCTTTTACGCTTTTAGGCAAAGGACTTACTATATCCATGGCTATACAGGTGAATGGGGAGTCTACAGAAGGTAAAGGCTGAAGGGGCACTTTGTCTTTTTTAAGGATGGGTCTTACTTTCTGACACTATTGACATGATCTACAATACTCAGCTACATGATCCTGTATACCTGGCCAGTAAAATCTGTATAATAATCTCTGTAATGTGCATTCCTTTCCTTGGTGACCAGCTATGGGAATGTCATGTGCATGTCCTAGCAGTTGATCCCTATAAACAGTAGGCACCATTAACTGTAAAACAATCTCCTCAGTTTTTGGATTAATATACTTTCTGTACAAGAGTCCCTTATGCAGTACCATACTGTGTTCTGTTTCTGGTTCTTTGCCCACCTGTAAAAAAAAGGTTTTAATGTACTGTCATTCACTTGGGCTAGTCCAAAATCTGTTTGGCTCTTTAAGTCCTTCAGATCAACAGTCTCTATGAGACTGCTGCCACATCTGTTTGTCTTGACGTTTTTCCCTTTTTGTTTTTCTTGTCTTGCCAGGAAGCTCAAATAAATCTTCTTCAAAGGGAAATGAGTGTTGTAAGATTGTGTCGCTTTTCTTTTGAGCTCGGGTAGTCATTGCTCCCATATTTGTAGTAGTGGCAAGTAATTGGGAAAAGTCCGGGTGATCATGCCCAATGATAACTGGCACAGTGAGATGGGAAACCACATAAACCTCCATTTTACGGGCAACAGATTGGACTTGGATCTCTACCTGTAGTATTGGATACTTATGTGTGTCACCATGAATGCAAGTTACTTGTGTTTGAGTTTGAAAATCAGGAACTGCAGGTAACATATTAGCTCTGATCAGGGTTTGTCTGCTACTGGAATCTAATAACCCAACCATATCCTTTCCATTGACTTTAACAGGTATAATATACTGTCCCCAATTGACCAGCACCAAATGAGTAGGGCTGGTTTTCTTCTTCAGGCAGAACCTTGCAATGTGCCCTTTCCCTTGACAGGAATGACATGTTATCTCAGCATTAGGAGATTTGGCAACATTTACACTTTTAGCAGTTCCACTAGATATAGAAGTAGTAGCCGAGGAGGGCCTTACTGTAGGATGGATTGTACTGGTTCCAGGATACCCCTTGTTCCTATTTGGCCTTGCAGTCAAGTAGTCTTCTGCTAACTGAACCGTCTTCTTAGCTGTCTCTGGCCGGTGTTCTCGAACCCACATCTGGATGTCTTGGGGTAGGATGCATACAAATTGTTCTAAAATAACAGCCTCCGACATTTGTTCTTTGATATTGGTGGAAGGTTGCAACCACTTGGTACATAAGTCCTTTAATCTGGTGAAGGCCTGCTGTGGGCTATCTGAGGACTGGAATCTTAGAGTCCAAAATCTTTGCCTATATGTCTCTAAACATATGTCATAATGCTTTAAAATAGCTTCCTTTACAGCATCATAATCTTCACTCATTGTACTGTCCACATTGCCATAGGCTAATTGAGCTTTTCCAGTAAGATAAGGTGCATGATGTATCACCCACTGTCCTCTAGGCCATTGACAGGCTCATGCTATGCGTTCAATTGTAGTCAGATATGTTTCGATAACAACTGTTGCACTTAACTTAGTAAGTTTTATATCCTTAGGATTATCACTTCGTGGGGGGGGGTCTACCAACACCAATAGCTTGTAGGGCTCTCAAAGTATCTGCCCACCTGGCCTCATTGCACTGCATGTCCCTTTCCCTCTGTTTCTCCAAGGCAATTTGTTGGATGCATAGCCATTGCAGTAGATCTTGGGCACTGCAGTAGGGGGCTCTCTCTCTCTCCAATTCCTCCTTCTCACCATCTTTCATGGGTACACCAACTGCACCATTCTCTTTAGGCTTCGAAGTTTTCCATCTAAGATCTGGTATACCGGTCATCTAGGGCTGTCCCAGCTTTTCTGCCATGGTTCGAGTCAGCACACCCACTGGTATTTCCTCCAGGGACATCCACGTCCTCCTCCAGTACTCTGAGCAGTATTACTGGAATAATCCCACCACTGCCACCATATGAGAGGTGTGGGTTTTTAAGGAGGACGCTGTTGCACAGTTGTAGATGTTCAGAAGCAAAGATTTTATTAAAGCTGGACAATTACTGCGAACTTCAGATGACAAAAATAAATAACATAAAACTTCTTCAAAATAAACATAAGATTCCAAGCAGCATCTCAGACACTAGAAGGAGCTAGTGAACATCGTATTGGGGTCAGAGTACTTCTGTACCCCACCAGGCTATCTACAGAACTGAATAAAGCCAAGACTTATATACCAAAAGGGGAACATGTGACTTGTTTAACTCCTTCCTATGCTTTTCAAAATTATCTTTAAACAACAGAATAAGTCTATTTTCATTTCTGAGCACAGAATAACATTTCCTTTTAAGTTGTCATGTTGTCAACATCACTATATAGAAACAACAACTGGTCAATAAAAATTTAGTTTCAGACAGTATAGGAGTAACTCCACCTCCTAGTACTGTGCCTTTAAATAAGGGAGGTGACCAGCCGGCCAGCTCTATAGCACAGAATAGGAAGTGAGACTCCACACAGAGAAGCAGGTAACCTTCTATGAGGGAAATATTTGTTTGTTTTATAAATTATTCCAAAAGAATGAATTAAAGGCAGTCAATCCACTTTTAGAAGCATTTTAACTAAAGTAAAAACACACACAAAAAAACTTTTGTTTAATCTTTGTTTAACAGGGAAGGGGGGGTTAAGGCCAAATAAACCACAGTGTTGTAAAAATTGTTTTTACAGGCCTTGTTTCATTTTTATAGCTTGTTTAAGTCATGAAATAGTTATTGTGTAGTCTCTACTGAATGAATTCCTTTTTGTATGCTGCAAATAGAGTAAAATGCAGGCCGTTTATTTATTTACTCAATATGAAGCGCTTTGCGCATTACTGCTGCCATTTACAACAAGTTCCAAACCTGAAAGACCCCTTTTCTACAGTTGACAGGTTGAAAGGGACTTTGAAGGGGTTTATATGCAGAAAACTGGAATATGCAGCATTTGAGGAACTCGGGAGGCAGGAACACTTCTAAGGCGGCGTTCAGAGAGTTTGACCAGGTAAAGAGGGTGGTTTTCCACTGCACGGGCTGCTCGCAAAATCGAGGAGCCACCACTCTAACTAATACAGGCTAGTTCTGCCTCACAGATGCTCTGTAAACATTTTGGGGCTACGTTTACATTATTTCCTCAGAACAACTAGCCTGGAAAGCAGCTCTGACTTACTCTATATATTTAGAAGGAGGGGACCAAAAAGGGGGTGGTACCTAACTCTAAACGGGAAGCAAACCAAGACCAAACAAGGGTTTGAATACATAAAGGGGTCATTACAAGACCCACACCATGGATATAAATAAGCGCTTACAATTCCCATATCCAAATGAAATGAAATGCTAATTTTAAACAACTATATTATTTCTGCATATTTCACCTTAGGAAGGTTCTGAAATGGGGTGGGGGGCAACCAAAGAAAGGGCTGTGCAGATTTTCATATACCAGGGCAAGAATACTCAAGGGATAGAAAGAACGTTACATAGATGGCCTGCCTATATAATGTGGAAAGAAAGATGAGGAGTTACAGCAAGAAAGGAGGAGAGTAAAAAGGGCTGTTGCAACAGTCTTAAAAAAAATTAGATTTGTCTGGTATATGGAAGTATCTGTCACAGAGGCTATAATAATATGCATGTTTGGCCCCAAGGGAATGGTTAATATTCAAAAATCTGATATATGCAAATATAGGCTGTGCCTATTTTTCACACATACCAAATTTTCACACATTAACCATCCCATTGGTGCCAAACATGCATATCATTGACAGATTTCTTAACTAAAGGAAAAGCACTTTTGCAGTTGTTCTTCTCCAGTGCTGCAGAGGACAAGGTGCAGGTAACAGAGCATCTGAGGGTCCTGGGTTCGATTCTAATCTCTCTGTATAGTTTTCCCCTTCATTGTAGATGGAAAAATACAGAGAGACTAGACTCGAACCCAGGACCCCGGCTATCCTATCTCTGTGCCTTACCCTCTTTACCACAGATGAAGCATAACAGCAAAGGTGCTTTTCTCTTACTTATTTAATGTGTCAATGAACTCCATATTTGATTTTCAAAAATGTAGCACATTTTCAAACATCAAATATCCAGGTCCATAGAAGATGACACTGCACGACCTCCACAGGTAAGTATAGGGTATAGAGGGTATGTGTGGGGTGTTAGGTGCTCAGTGGGAGGGTAGGGATGGGGAGGGGGATGGTGGGGACAACGAGGGACCATTTTGTTTATTTCAGGAACAAAATACAAAAGACATCGGGGGAACGGTTTTCTTCTTTAAAGCAAAACAATACAACACTTATTTCAGAACCCTGGGAGAGGGCTCCCCAGTGTCCTACACTGTTGGGGGGGTTTCCACTGCCGACGCAGGGATTGGTCCCCCAGATGTCAGTAATTAAATAATCAGCAAGGAGGTCTGGGGGGTGGGATTCTGAGACTGGGAGTATGCATCCCGGCATCAGATTAAATAAATAAATTAATAAATAAGAAAGATGTGGTTGCCACTAGACACCAGGGACAGTGGTACACTGCACAGTGATCAGTGGGTGGGGGGGTGACACTAGACACCAGGGAAAGACCGGATCATACATGACAGTGAAGCTGGCAGCACAAATTCAACCTGCAGTTGCAAAAGTCAAGTAAATTCCGCTGTTCTCATACAAAAAATGCAGAAGACATGGTCCTCTCACTAACCACAGCACCTGAGATTTCGGGTGCCCACAAAAGGTGTTTATGGCCACTATTTTAAAAAAATCACAGTGTAGCTAAATGGGTCCCGTTTAGCTATGTTCTAATGTTTTTTGTTATATGACATTTTTTCAACTTTGCTTAATTTTGTTTCTGTCACTAAGGAGAAGCCAAGATGGTGGACACAACAGAGCTCTATGAAATTACACCAGGCTCTACATTTAGGAGGCAGTATAGCGCAGTGGGTTAAGGCCCTGAGCTGTAAATCTAGAGACCTGAATTTGAATCCCACAGCCATCTAGATGCAAACTGTGTGATCCTGAGTAAGTCACTTAACTTCCTTGTGCTCCCAGGTCACATCTGGAAACAAGCTCAGCTTAGTGTGATACTCTTGGTTAAACAACTTTCCCTTTTCCTATGTGACCCTACATGCAGAATGAAATGGGTCTTGCAAAAACAAGGGAACGCCTGTGAAAACAAACTATGCTCTACGTGACCCTACATGCAGAAATGGAGCACCTCAAACATTTAATAACTTTTGAACGGATGAATATTGTTTCACCAAAGCTTCAAAAGGCACATCTGTGAGGCAAAGGCTTTCTACTCTACAAATTTTATATCACAACCTAAAGCCATTTCTGAGATACACGTGGACAAAGAAACTGCAAAAAAGTGGTACATTTAGGATTTTGTGATGCAGTGTATCTCAATAACCACACTTTGGATTCACAAGAAATTTGGCACATCAAGAAACCTTCCCCATGACATTATTCATGCTAGCTTATGTGCACATCTGTTGAACAGTTCCAAAGTTATTAAGGTTTAAACATTTGGGTTTAACATAGTAGTTTACACTCAACCCTAACTATACTGTGCCAGTATAATATCTATCTATCTATCTATCTATCTATCTATCTATCTATCTATCTATCTATCTATCTATCTATCTATCTATCTATCTATCCATCCATCCACATACACAATGGGCAAGGACGTAAATCCGGTGTGACACAGTAAATCTGTGTATCTGAGCTACTATGTGTATAAATGTGAAATCTCACATTTGTACACATAGTAGAACATCATCATAGATTTAAACACATAGTAGGCATGTCATAGGAATCCTCCCCCTCCCCCATTAGCTGACACTACATCAGCCCAACTTCACTTTCCCTCTGTCACACCTGCGCACTCTCTTTCTAGCTGTTCTACTGAAGATGCCCTAAGTAAGGAACCCGGTTCACAAATATTTTTTTTTTTATCCATGATCTTAAATCACTCCCCAGCATCAGTATTCATCTCTACTCACCACTCTCACTGCCAAAAACACTATAGAGCACTGGCACAGTACACCAGAGGCCTGGGTTAAAGTCCCAGTGGGATTCACACTTTTCTTTTCACATTTAAATCATGATTTAAAATTGCTTGCGGTGGCTTCACTGCACTGAGAAAGTTGTCTGGTGTCTGTGCCAAAAACACTGTCTCATTATAGACCACAGAGCAGCTCCTCCTGCTCACAGTCTGCTGTTCAGTCCAACGGCAGAGTCAGTCTCTCTTTCTGAACTGCATCCACCACAAAAGAATAGACATTTTTTTTAAAACAAGTCACAGGAACATTGAAAAAATAGCTGCCTCCATCAACTCATCCAGAAATGTTCCTTCCCTCACTCTCCATGAGTTCCCACCCTCGATAAGCAGGTCCACCATTTTTTCACATCTATTTTTGAAACCAGCTTGCTCTACAATCATTTTAATCATGACACTACTGTATGTCCACACACCGCATCCTTAGCAATGGCCATAGCAGCCAGACTGGCAAAGTGGTGCAATAACATGCTTTCAGCAACAAACCACTACAATATATATCAAATATAATAAAATGAAAAGCACTCATAACAAACAACATGAACACTCAAGGTCCAGCCCTAATGCACAAATGAAATATGCAGGGGTGATCCTGTCTGATATATGATTTATTCACACTCATGCTGTTTACCCTTGGCCACCTCACTCATGGCTTACACAACTCGTGAGTTTACCCAAGGTTAACATGTATCACATAGGTCTATATATATATATATATATATGTGTGTATATATATATATATATATATATATTACAAAAACTTTGTTAATGCTCTACTTAGGGTTAAAGCTACAAAGGTAGAGAAATGCGGCAACATGGTTTCCAACCATGACACTCCACCCCCACCCTGCACACACCAACAGGTGTCGGGAGTGTGCCTTGGGGTCATCAGCACTAATGCTTTCCCCATCCCATAAGTAAATAAGCTGAGATGGGTACAGTATAGGAGAATGGGGTGATCATTAAGGCTGACAACATTTCTCTACTTTTCTGGCTTTAACCCTAACTAGAGCATTAATGAACTTTTTTGTAATTTATTTCCTTGCTTTTTGAGATAGTATAATCATATCCTTTTTTGCCTGTTGGAGTGTAAGGCCCTCCAGGCCCTTTGCGCCCATCCCTCAATAGATGCATATATGTATGTAGCTGCGGAAGTACAGGGCCCTCTGGGCTGTCAGCTTCTTTGTGCACTGAGTGCTTTAGCTGCAATTCAGTTTGTTATTATGATTATGGTAGGACTAACCACGATCGAGGTACACTAATTGCATGAAATTTATTATGCGAAATTAAAAAAAATAATGAGACTGCACCTTATCTTTATTCTTATTAACTCTTTGCCAGCCCATAAAAACTATTGAAGAACACAATGAAAGTGACAGTAGTGAGAATTCTTGTCAATCTCACAAGCACTCCTCAGTGGTGTATGGTACCCCCCCACACAAAAAAAAATGATTACAAAAAAATAGGGACCATGGAGATGCTAGTTTTTATTAGGTATGTTGGTATGATTTATTTAATTTAATTAGTGAGTAACCATTCTGTCATTAATTGTGTTGCTGACCTCACCCACCGCCGAACCAAATCTCTGCAGAGGATGACAAGACTGACTCATGTTCCTGCTTCAGTGCTAGTGGCAGAGTTGCTACAGATTGCTTGCCCTCTAAATAAAGCTCAATTCCACTGTTAGTACCACTTTTTTTTGTCTCTTACCGTGCTCTTTGCCATTACCTGTCATCCACTGCTGTCAGAACACAGACACATCAAGACACCAGAAATTGTTTCACTTATGATCACCATGTCAGTAGCATCAAGAAAGATACTTTAATACTTATAGACAGGGCACATATAGCTACTGTATATAAGTCCTTCCCTTGCAATTCCATTGCCGTGGTTTTGCGGGGAGGGGTAGTTTGGGAACTCTGTGAACTGGATTCTTCTGAGCTGTGTCAGGGCTGTTGAAGATGGCTTTCTTGCCCTAAACCATGCCAGTTAATTGTGCATATTTTCCATAGAACTAATCCTGCCCACCTTTGTTTGCAATAGTCTAGTGACCAGTGCACAACACTGACCTGCTGGCACGTTGCTGTTCATTTGAAAGAAGAGTAATGGGAGCCATAAGCAATAGTGAAATGTGTAGTGTTCCAATGAAATGCTCATTGGTGACAATTATTATGAGAAGTTCACAAGACATATTCTTGTGGGATAATGAAACTACTGTGATTATGTTAGCTACTTTGCGTCTTTTGCTTAGACATGCGTTTACGCTACCAAACCCTATTCTACTCATAAAATTCAATGCTACGCTATATGATATCTAATTTACTAAGAGATGTCATGTTAGCTTTTTAATTCTGCTATTATTATTTTGTTTTATTTTTCTGGTCTTAATATAATAGCGCAGCATTGAATTTTGTTAGTAGAATACGGTTCAGTAGTGCAAACACATCTCTGAGCAAAAGATACAAAGTAGCTCACACGTTTCATAATAATTGTCACCAATGAGCTTTACATTGGAACAGCTGTCTTTTTTTGCCATGCAAGTATGGAACTCAAAAAGTAAAACCACATACCTATCTTTTTCTAAAACCTCACAGACACACACCGAGGGGGCAACACAGTTTCTAATATTCTGCTCACTACACATTTAAATATTGCTTAAGGCTCCCATTACGGGTCTTTCAAATGAATAGCAGTGTCCAGCTGGTCAGTGTAAAATTAATTGGTTATCCAGTGGTCCCTAACCCCTCTCTCATTCTCCGATCACCATCCAATGCTGGCTTATGTCCCTGGTGTCTAGTGACATCCCGGCCCCCGTAGGCATCTGTCCCTGAAATGAAGTAAACTGACTCTTGATATTTTTTTTCCCTGCAAAACAAAAAAAACACTGTCCCTCATGGATCAGCCACCCCACCCCTTCCTCCCACTCAGTACCCACCACTCCACCTCCCCAGTACACCCCCATACACCCTCACTCACCTGAACAGGCCCCAGGTTGAGAGTCACTCTCTGTGACTGCAATATGAGATACTAAGGTAAATGCGGGTTTCAACTTGCATACATAACTCAACCATTTTTTGACATTTTGACCCAAAATTTTCAACATGGCCTTTTGGGAATCCCACCTCATGATCAACATGACTGTAATTATGCAACTCCCACCCAAAAGATTATTTTGCGGTCACTTGGTGAAGTCACCTTTTGGGCAGGATATGACAATTTTTCCCGATCTTGTTCATGAGGTGGGGTCACATAAGGGCTATGATGAACATTGTGGGTCAAAATATGTAAAAATGGCAGCATTATAACCATTAATTGAAATTTCGATAGGCACACTCATAATGTCTAAAATTTTCACTATTTTGACTCCAAATTTCAATACAGACTTCTTATTATTACAAATTGTACATGCGTATTGATTCTTTTGTTCATTTACTCAGTGCAAGTTATTATAACATAAGTTAAGCCTTCAATGCTGTATATGTGGATTATCCTATTTGCCACAAACTTCTAATGCAAATCTACATGTCCATAGTCTGGTCATTAATTGATTCTATATTGCTGTATATACTTCATGCATATACTGTTGCTTACCTTATCATGTATGCAAGGCTTGCTCTAGGTAACAAGAAAGTTCTGTATCTAGTACAATATACTGTAAGGTACTTGTGGACTTTTGTCTCTGTTTTTTTTCTCGCCTTACTTACTAGAGTTGGATAAGGGGACACATGGAGTGTGCCCATCCCTTTTATAGTTGCCCTTAAGGTATTTTTGGCCAAGACTACTCCCTTCCATGTGAACAAACTGTCTGTGTACACTGTATAAAACAGATCATAACAAGTCCTTCAAGGGGTTTGCTATAGCACTTGGATTCTTGTTGTTATTTTAATGCATGGACTTGGTGATCATGCATTACCCTATTCTAATCCATGACCAACACAGAGAGCAGCCTTGGTTCCCAACTACTGGCCTTTCGGTTACCAGGTGTCCTCCTATGCCACTGCTATTCCATGGCCTCAGCAAAAATGGAAATTGCTGTTTGCTTGCGTTGTTCCCAAAGGAATCCCAGAAAAGCCTCCATCGACTGTGCCTGCCTTAATTAATAGCTTTAAACAGCTCATTCTTCTCCTCTCAGGAAATCATAGAGTCATAGAAGTTTGTCAGCAGAAAAGGACCCCATCAGCCCATCTAGTCTACTGTTGTTCCCTTCCCATTAGGTAGCCCAGATGCTACCACCCTGCACACCACTTAAGTGTCCCCCTCCCCATAGATTACTGGCCTGTTATTCCTGACAGGGTATCTATCCTTCCCTCTCTTATTTAAACCCATGTAGTTATCCCATGCACTCTTGAATCCTCCCACCACTGATGCCTCAACCACCCCGCTCCAGTAGCCCATTCCAGGGACCTACCACCCTCTCAGTGAAGTAGTGCCCTCTCATATTAACTCTAAATAGACCACCCTCCAATTTCAAGGTTTTTCCCCCAGTTCTTGGATTGTCTTTCATCTTGAAGATACTCCTTTCCCTCACCTTGTTAATTTCCTTCAGGTATTTAAACATTTCAATCGTATCCCCCTGGTCTCTCCTGGTTTCCAGTGGATATAGGTCAAGCTCCTCCATCTTCTCCTCATATGTCCTCTGATACATACCATGCAATATTTTGGTCACCTTCCTCTGGACACTCTCCACCCTATCAATATCCCTCTGTAGGAAAGATCTCCAGAACTGCACCCTATATTCTAGGTGGGGATGGACCATTGAATTTTACAGGGTCATTATCACCTCCCTTCTCCTGTTTGTGATCCCCCTCCCTATGCATGCCAGCTTACCACTTGCCTTTGTAACCGCTTTATTGCACTAGTTTGCCACCTTAAGGTTGTCTGAAATAATAATCCCCAGATCCCTCTCCTGCTCCCTGTCTGTCCCCAACCCCCGATTACCACCTCTTTAAGTGATGCAATTTTCTCCCTCCGTCCCTTGCATTGATATGTAGGACACTTTTGTCTGCTTTTTCTGGGTTACTTCCAACCCCCTGATCTCCTCACTTTTGTCTGTTTTGTCTGGGTTACTTCCAACCCCCCCGATCTCCTTCTTTAGTATTCAGACCCTGCCAATAGTGCTCATCCTTTTTTTACCTGCACTAAACTTCTCCCTCTGTTTTCCACAGGAGGACTCCCTGGGAACTAGGACACCATAGCCAGAAGTGGCTATGCCCTTCTCCTCTGGGCCATGGTGACTCCTCTGGCCACCGCCCTTGCTCTGCTGTCTGGCCTCTTCCTCCTGGTATGCCAACTTTCTGTGCTGCTTGAGCTCTAGTGTGGCTCCTCCTGCTACTGGCTGCTTCCTGGACTACACAGGGTAGTGACTGGTCCTCCCATGAGTCCCGGAACTGCCATTGGTTGCTGTATCAAGCCAGGCTTGTATAGCCGCTCAGTCCCCACAGTTTTCAGAAAGCTAAGCACAGGTCCACATTTTCAGGTTGTATTTGCTGTAGCACCTATATTTTTCTCCCACCCACCATTCCCGGCCCCAACCTCTAGTAAATACACCATAGCTCCTCCCTGGTTTCACCTTTGCTGCACTACTGGCTGCTGCTTGAGTCTAGCTTACAATTCCTCCATACTCTACTCTCTCTCTCTCTCTCTATTGGCCCCAGTAAGTACCAAGCAATCTGCTCCTTTTAACATCCTAGCTCCCCTCACCTAACTGTTTGGGGATTACCCCTGAGCATGCTTCTTATTAAGCATACAAGTGCAAGCTTAGTCAGGGGTCTTACCTGAGCTAAACAACTGCCTGTTGTCCTCCCAACCCCCTCCTCTCTCTTGCCCTTTTGCTGTTTGTGCTTCTCACTGCTCCTGCTCCTGCACCTGTGTCTATCTTCTACCTCCTCGCAGCTGTACTTGTGTATTTTTCATGGGGTCTACAATGAATCTCACAACTCTTTGGCTGAGTTGCTTTATATGTTTGGTGCATATCATCCCCTCTTCCTCTCCTGCACTTATCTCCTCTGACCCTCTTTCCAGTCTGTGGTCTCTTAACACATGTCCGCTACCCCTGACTCACATCCCCCAACCAGATGCACCAATTGTCCCTGAGACCTATTTACCCAGACCCTGACCACTCCATGCTGCACTTTCCATGGAAGGCACCCCTGTTCTGTTCAATTCTCTTTCCATGCATGCACCTCTTTCACTATGATTCTTATCTATGCATCTCTGTGCCCCCACACACATACTTCCTGCCATCTACCACTTTTGACCCTAGACCTCGTTAAGCGGCAAGATCATGATTGCTTAAGCTCCTATTAAATGCACTCATAAAACTCCTCCTTTTACTATAATTTATGCAGGAAACATTGAAATTAATCCTGGTCCCCCATCCTAATCACTGCTCCCTCTGCCTTGCCTAATATAAAGGGGCTAAGCCTGATCCACATTAATGCCTGTAGCTTACTTAACTCATTATTCCCTGGGTGGCCATGTTATACCTTTATATAACGTATTTAGGACTGACAGGTTAGCAAGTGGGGGGATTGCCATCTATGTACAGGACAATTTCACTGACACCATCGTTGACTCAACTTCTGTACCCCTGGAATTTGAATGTACTACCCTAAAAATTACTCCTTCCCTCATCAATCCCAATCACCTCATAGGCTGTTATGGGCCTCCCTCAGCTGGGAACAAGGTGTTCCATCACCTATCTGATTTGCTAACCTCCTTACCCTCTGAAGTTATCATTATGTGTGATCTCAATATGGACTGGTTAGCTTCTTCCTGCCAACCCCTAAAAGATTTATGTGATAACTTTGGCTTATCACAGCTTATTATGAAAGCTACGTACCCTAACACAAAAAGCCCTAAAAACAGCACCCTGCTTAATGTCATTTTGGTCAACAAACCCTATCTTTACTCACACTCTGGCATATTCTTCAATGACATCAGTGACTATTGTGTCATTCCTTATGTTCATACCTCCTCTAACATTGTATCCTCCTCCAGCTTTGCCTTTAAGAGATCAAGGCTGAGCTTTGACCCCAATGCCTTTCTCTTTGACTTACAGCATGCCAATTGGCAGGACTTCTACCTGGCCTCCTCGGTTGCTGAAGCATATGAAGTCTTTCATTATATTGTCCTCAGTTCTATCAATAAACATGTGCCCCTCTCCAAAATTTTCACTACAAAGAAAACTTGCTGTTGGTTCTCTGCCAGATTGAAAGCAGAACTGCTCCATAGGTTCTCACTCTGGAAGAGGGCTAGGAAGTCCAAACAGCCTGCTGACTGGGCAGCCTTCAGAGCAGCTAGAAACCAGTGCACCAGACTGACCAAGGATGTGAAATCTAGCTTCTACCATTCTGAACTTGATTCCTCTGCCAATAGCCCATCCAGTTTCTGGAAAACATTAAAGAATTAGCCTACTTTACCTAAATATGAACATTATGCACATATTCTATTGTAACACTAACTACTGCATTTCAAATGTTAATTTTTAGCACTGATATGTTATGTTATGTACACCCAGGTCGCATCTGGAAATGAGTGGCTTTCCCGCTCAGTATGCTTATCTGGTAAATCTCGTTAATAAACAAATAAATAAAAAAAGTCCAGGGTCATAGTTGTGCCAGTCAATTTCCACTTAAAATCTTATCTGTCACTTCTGCCACCACTAACAAGCAAGAAATCATCAATTTCTTCAACAACCATTTCTCCACAACAGGCCTAGCCTTTGATACCTCTCCTGCCAATAACCTCTGTACAAAACTTTGCACTTCTAACACTACCTTCCTGGCCACTGATTCATCCACCCAAGGTAAAGCCTTTTCCTTTGGAACTGTCACAGTGAAGGAAGTAGAGGACCTCCTACTCCACCTGGACATCAAGAAGAGTGCTGGTGCAGACCTGATTGAGCCGTTCTTTCTTAAACTTGGCTATTATGTCCTTTCACCCCCGATAACCCATCTCTTTAACCTGTCTCTTGCCCAGGAAATACTCCCTGCCATATGGAAAACTGCCCATGTTATTCTACTTTTCAAATCAGGCAGCCCTGGTGATGTAAATAATTACCACCCTATGTCCCTACTTCCTACCATCTCTAAGCTCCTTGAAAAGGTGGTCAACTCCCAGTTAAAACAGTACATCAAGGACGCTGACCTTTTAAACCCAGCCCAATCTGGCTTCTGGCCTCGCCACAGCACCATCACAGCTCTTGCTAAGGTTACAAATGGCTGGTTCAATGCCCTGGATGCCAGCAACTTTGCTTGCACACTGTTCCTTGATCATAGCGAAGCATTTGATATGGTAGACCACAACCTGCTTCGAGCTACCTTAAGAAATATTGGCATTAACAATCCATCCTTTGAATGATTCTCCAGCTACCTTACTGACCATTACCAGCAGGCCAAGGTGGCGGATGACGTCTCCCCTTTGAAACCACTTCCAAGGGGGGTTCCACAATGGTCCATTCTCGGCCCAATCTTGTTTGCCATTTATATAAATGACCTAAATGCCAGAGTCAGATCAGCAAATATCCACTTATTTGCTGATGACACTGTACTGTTCGTGGTTAGTCCAACCTTGGAACAAGCATGCAGAGGCCTACAAACAGAATTCAGTCACTCACAGGTTAATCTCCTGTACTCTAAGCTTCTGTTAAATGCCAAGAAAACGAAGGCCATGATCTTCTCCCCCTCGGAGAACTCCTTCAGTCCCTGTCCTGTGGGAATAGTACCTAAACTTCTTACCTTACCTTGCTTAGTGAATCTCTGGACTACGTAGAGTCCATTAAATACCTGGAGGTGTGGACTGACTCTAAACTCTTATTTTAAAGTCCATATAGAAGAAATCTCTAATAAACTCAACTGGAGGATTAGGATATTTTTTAGAATCAGGCATTTGCTAACACAAGGGGGGAAAAAAGGCTGATACTAACAATGTTTCTGCATCTTCTTGACTATGCAGACTTTTTATATGGGCACTGCTCAAGCATGGCACTGTCCAAACTAGACACCCTGTACCATCAGATGGTCAGGTTTGTAACTGGTGCTCCCCATTCAACACATCACTGTACTCTTTATAAGAGTGTGGGTTGGTGCTCACTCTGCTTAAGGAGGCATGAGAATGCCATGCTCTAGACCTATAGGGCCATTACTAACAAACTACCTCAATACATCAAGGATTGCTTATCTAACTGCAACCCTGGTACTTATCTGCTAAGAAGTCTCTCTTACATTTCCTTTTCTATCCCCAAAGTTAGGATACACTTCAACAGAGTGGCAATAAGCCATGCCTTCCCTGTCCTCTAGAACAATGCACAAAAAGTGCTGCAGCTCACCTCCCCGGTGCCATAGCCCTCTTTCAAAAATCTGTTCTTGCGGTCCTTCCAGGAGACCTGCAAGTGTCCTTGCAGGAGACCTGCAAGTGTTCATAAGCTAACTAAATTACTCCCTAATTTATTCATCTAGCCTTTTTGTCTAGCTGGTGTTTCACTACCTCTTTTAGGTAGCTGCTCTCCCCTCTTCCTTGCCCCCCTATACCCTATTGTTATCTTTTTGCATTCCCTGGGCATATTCTATGCTTACCTACAGAATATAAGTGCTAGGTTACATTAGCTTTGACAACATGTTAGTATAGCAGTCATTCCTTGCTGGATGTGCTTTTACCACGTACCTATCATGTATAACTTGCATATATCTGTATTCTGTACTCTAGCCATCTACTGTATATACTTGCACCTGAGTTATATGTCCTCCTTTCAGTAGGTGTAACTGATACAGTATGTTAATTGTGTACTCCTGCATATTATCTGCCATTGTATTTGTATCTGTCACTGCAACTTTTTGCTGATGCATATCTTCTCCAGGCCCATCTTGCAAATGACTTTTACTCAGTGATGTTTCACCTGGTTAAATAAAGATTTTGATTGATTGCTTGATTGATTATTACCACAACATCCTCTCCTCATAGTGTTAATGTGGCCCTTGGGTTCTTATGCCCTGTATGCATTATTCTACACTTTTTGCCATTAAATCTCAGTTGGCAACTCTCCGACCACCCCTCCAGATTTAGCAGATCCTCTGTCATGCTCTCCAACCCCCCAGTACAGCCACTCCATTGCATAGCATTGTATTGTATGCAAACAGATGCACCTTTCCAATCAGACCCTCTGCAATATCCCCAGTCTAAATGTTAAAGAGTATTGGCCCCAGTACTGACCCCTGGGGTACTCCACTTGTCACTCTTTCCTCCCTAGAATGAACCTCATTTACAACCACACTTTTACTCCTGTCACCAAGCCAGTTTTCCACCCAATTTTGTTATTTTCTCCCCACCCCTAGACTGCTCATCTTGCTCACCAGTCTCCTCTGAGGGATGATGTCAAAGGCCTTGCTGAAGTCCAGATATGCCATGTCCACTGCCCCTCCCTGATCACACTCCCTTGTTATCCAGTTGAAGAATTTGATGAGATTCATATGGCATGACCTTCCCTCTGTGAACCTGTGCTGTCTGTCATTCTGCAGCCCATTTTCTGCAAGATATTCCACTATCCTTTCCTTTAGGAGTGCCTCCATAATCTTTCCTACCACTGATGTGAAACTGATTGGATGATAGTTACTCGGCTCTTCCTTCTCTCTGCTCTCATGTATTGGCACCACATCCACCTTTCTCCAGTTCCCTAGTACCCTCCCTGTATCCAAAGACAGGTTGAACAGTCTTGTTAGAGGTTTTGACAGTTCTTCCCTAAGTCCTTGGGGTACTCTGAGATGCAGGGCATCCAGACCCATGGCCTTAATACACCCTTAACTTACCTAAGTCCTCCAATACCTTGCTCTCCTTGATCAGACTATTGTCCACCTTCCTACCCTCATTGCCTCTCACCCTCAATACCATTCCGTGTCCCTCCCTTTCAACCATAAACACTGAGCAGAAATATCTGTTTAGCAAGTCTACTTTTTCTGAGTCCCTGTCTACGAGATCCCCCCTTCCCTTTAAGTCTCATTATATCTTGCTTGTTTTTCCTTCTCTCACCGTTGTATCTGAAGTGCCTTTTGTCTCCTATTTTGGCCTCTTTTGCTATCTTCTCCTCCTTAGCTGCCTTCACCCTGCTGATTATCTGCCCTGCCACCCTTTCAGAGATGCTGAAATTAATTCCGGGCCAGTAAACAGCATGGTTTCTTCCCCCGAGACCCTATCTGGCCAAGCTCGAAGGGTTTAAAGCTGGTGCCCATGAATGTCTGCAACCTCAGGCCCAAAACATGGGAACTCAAGGCTTGGGTAACTCTACATTCCTGTGATGTTATAGGGCTCACTGAAACTTAGCTGAAACCCCATATCCTAAATCATGAGTTTGACATCCCAGGCTACAGTGTCTTGTGGAATGATAGGTTTTGGAAAGAAAGGTGGCGGTGTGTCTATCTTTGTTATGAGATCCCTCTATGCTGTGGAACTCTGTGTACCCATAGAATCCAGCAATTCCTCTGAGTGTATATTTGTTAAATTGTTGCATAGAGGGGCTAGAGTTTTGACTATTAGCTGTGCCTATAACACCCCCCAATGTCATTAGATATGGTCTTGCCTCTCTCACCAGCAATGTGTCAGCAATAAGTCTGCCTTGTCTGATGTGCCTTTAACCCAACTCATCTTTGAACCCACTAGACTAAACCACTAATCTGGTAATCACTCTGCCATTGACTGGATACTGGTTAGTAGGACAGATAAGATAAAGGCTGCAGGTATACTTCCAGATACCCTCAGCAGTCACTCTCCTGTGTTCTGTATCTGGAAAAACAATTCCCCAAAGCCTCCCCTAAAGGTCTGGTGGCTCGGAATCTCTCCAGGTTTGAGGAAGCTGCCTCTTTTAACAGCCTATCTGAGGTACACTGGGATGACTTACAGTAACAAACCTGCCCAATATTGACCTAGCACTGGACTACTTTGTTGATAACTTCCTCAATGTCCTGAACAAGCATGTCCCCCGAGACAGCATAGTTTCAAAGGCCATTGCTCTAAATGGCTGGATCATGCACTAAGGAAAATCATGAAACTAAGACAAGGCCTGGGGTCAATACAAGCTTTCTGGGGGAGCTGCTGACAGGCACAAATACAGGACTCTGGGAAACTCCTGTAAGCAGGGTCTTAAAAATGCTACCAAGAGATATATTAGGAATCTCAAAGCTAAGAATCTACCTGACCCAAAAAACTTTTGGAAATAGATAAACTGTCTCCTGAAAGGGCACTCAGAAGGTACTGCACGGGACATTATAGCAGATGGAAATGTTGTCTCTAAAACTTGTTGCCTCAGCTAATGCATTTAATAATTTTTCATTAATCTGGACAAGTACTTATCACCTGAAACTGAAAATCTGAGCCATTCCCTTAATTCAAATCAACTCTCTCACCAATTTCACTTCCATTTAATCACCAGATGGGAAGTACTTACCCAGCTAAGAAGATCAGATGGCTCACCAGGTATTAATAAACTAGAATCAAAATTTTTGAAAATTGCAGCTCCTATTATCACCACTCCCCTCAGAAACCTATCTAATAAATCACTGTTGCTGGGCTTCTTTCCTTTCAGATGGAAAACTGCCTTAGAGGTTCCTATTTATAAACATGCGGCTAAAGGCCCATTTGAAAATTATCGACCCATATTTCTTCTTAGCACTCTAGCTAAGATGCAAGAGAAGTTGCTGTACATCTATTGAAGCTACGCCACTCATTTCCTGATGTACAACATGGTTTTAGAAGAAATCATGGCACGGATACGAATCTTGTCTGGCTCACTTCAGATATACTTTGGGCTATGACCTGTTGGGCTACTGCCTAAAGCCATGTTCCTAGACCTAACTAAGACATAGTAATTTGTAAATAAAGAGCTTCTGCTGTCCAGACTCTGTCATATTGCGCTGGATGATCATGCATGCAACTGGTTCCAGCACTACCTAACAGATAGTAAGCAACTTGTGAAAAGGAGGGTAAGTGTGTCTCATCTAAGTTATTCACTACAGGAGAACCCCAATCCTCCATTCTGGGCTCACTGTTTTCATTGTTTATAAATGACATGCCTGAAAATTGTCGGGGGGGGGCTGCAATTGTACGTTGATGGTGCTGTACTGTATTGAAGTTCAGCAGAAGTAAACCAGATAAATCTGGACCTAAACACTGAGTTTAGGAAGTTGGAGGGATGGCTATTAGACAATAAGCTTGTCCTAAACCTCAAGAAAACTAAAGCCATGCTGTTTGACTCCAGGCACCTGGGTAAAGAAAGGCAACATTTTCTTCAGCTATCCTCACTAGCTGGTACTCAGTTAGAAGTAACTGATTCTATGAAATACCTTGGTGTGTGTCTTGACCAGGAGCGTATGCTGAAACCTGAAGTTGAGGCTGTGACAAAGTCTCTGCATCAGAAGATTGGTCTTCTGCACAGACTTAGTGAGCATCTCAGTAGTGAAGCTTGACTGACCATGGCCTGCTGCACACTACCACCTGTATTACTTTATGGTGCCCCACTCCTACAGCCCCACCGTGGTTCTGAGCTAAGCAGGCTAAAGGTGTTTTATCATAAAGTGACACATTTTGCTGCAGGAACACAGCCCAGAGACCATTACTGTGATGTACTTTTGACTCTAAACTGGCCCTCCCTTGAGGCAAGATTAGCCTATCTGGTGCTCTGCCTAGCCTTTAAGCTACCCAAAATTGATGTCCGTCCCAGTCTCAATGGTATACTTTTGACCAAAACACAGAAATGGTATTAAGATCCTCAACCTTCCCACTGCTGAAGGTTCCAAGAACCTGGAAATGTGCAGGTGACAGGTCTTTTGCTATTTCTGAATCATCACTCTGGAACAGCTTAACATTGGAGGTGTTAAACTGTTCTTCTGCAGTCACTTTCAAAATTACCCTCACTTGCTTGTGGCCAGTCATTGTAGTTGTAATTGTTGACTCTGTCTGCATCTGCAGGCTTTTCAGCCTCTTTATTAATGATCTGCTCACGGCCTGTGACACCAGTCTCATCCTGTATGCGGATGATGCTGTGCTGCTAAGCAGTAGCACCTCCCAGGCAGCACTACAAACAGAACTACAAACCTCCTTCAACAAACTCGAGGACTAGTTCTGTAGGAAAAGGCTGCTACTGAACTACAAGAAAACCAAGGCTGTGATCCACTCCAGCCATTACAATAAGCACAGGCTCCCCCCCTCAATATCTTCAATAATGCAGGTGAGCAGATTGAGCAGGTACAATCATTTAAGTACCTAGGAGTTGTCCTTGAAGACTCTTTCATGTATACAAACCATATTGACTCCCTTGTCAGGTCAGTTAACACAAAGATCGAGGTCCTCTACAGACATAAGAACTCCCTCACTCCGGAAGCACTCTGACTCTCGGTCTCCAGCTCAATACTTCCTGCGATAGACTACGGGCTTGTGATCTATGGAGCTGCCACCGACTGCACTCAACAGGGTCCAAATTGCATTAAATAAGGCATGCCGCCTAACCCTGAGTACAGACCATTACACCCATACTTGCACTCTGTATAAAAGCACTAACTGGCTGAGCCTAAAAGACAGGCTCAAACACCAAACCTGTCTATTGGGTAAAAAGGCTCTCCTTGGACAAACACCACCCTGCATAGTAAACCTGCTCGAGGCCTCTCCCTCATCATATATCACCAGGGGGAAGAAAAATGGTGCACTGTCCATCCCATTCCGGTGAACCTCACTTGGTCAGTGTACCTTCACCTACCAAGCCCCCCTCTGGCTAAATGAACTCCCGCAGAGACTACATACACACAGCCTGCCTCAGTTCAAAACTGGCCTCAAACTGCACCTACAGTCTATCTCACAATGCACGTGCCCCCAGGAAAAACCTGATAGACTCTCCCACTACCACCGTTAAACCCAGCACTGAAACCATGACTATTGAACTGCCTAATGCGCTGAACCTGTATGACTGTATCCTTCTTTTGTCTGTAACCACTGTATTTGTGCTAATCCTGTAACAACTGTAAATGATCTGAAATCTGTATTTACTGTACTGGTGTTTCTGTATCATTTGTCCTCCATGACGTGGAACCTTTGTAACTGAACATGTTCCAAAACCTGCAACCACTGTATTTGTGTTTTGCTATGTTTGTCCACCCTGATGTGGAACCTTTGTAAAAGAGCTCACGCTCAAAGGTTTTTCCGAATATTCATAAATAAATAAATAAATAAAAAATCTCCTTATATCTCAAACAAGCAAAGAAGTGTGCACAGGGATGGAGGTGCTCTCGACGAAAAAGCAGACAGTAAAAACATGAAAAAACAAGCACTCACCACCTCAATAACATGTGCACAACACCACTATAGTATCACATAAAAGCAGCTTTATTCACCAAAAAACATCACAAATGTTTCTGCCTGACCTATTTCAGACAGGGTCCTTTATCAAAGGCTGAGGCAACACTAAACAATACACACTCTTATACACAAAAATTAATGACATCATTACAAAGATTTAAACTGACTGGATCACCATTTAAATACAATCGCATGATGTTAATTACATTATTAAAAAGAGATCATTTTTGTTTGTGTATATGCACACTATCTTGTAGATAACGTTTAATTTTTGACATCACTTTGTTAATGAGATTTATATTTATATATTTTTGGATGATTTTTGTAGTTCTCATCCTTTGTCTTCTTAACTTTTAACCCCTTTTCTTTCACCTCCCTCATTTTTCTTATGTTTCCCCTATTTGTTCAGTTGTTATTAACTTCTGTATATTTCCTATCTAAATTATATTCGCTGCTTATACTTTTTTATTGTATACTATGAGAATGCATATTTTTATGTGTTGGTAATATATTTATTATCTATGATTAATTAATGTCATGCTATTGTATTTAAGATGGTGATCCAATCAGTCTGAATCTTTGTAATGACATCATTAGTCTTTGTGTATAAGAGTGTGTATTGTTTAATGTTGCCCCAGCCTTTGATAAAGGACCCTGTCTGAAACACATCAGTCAGGCACACTCGTGCTGTTTTTTGGTGAATAAAGCTGCTTTTATGCAATATTATAGTGGTGTCCTGTACTTGTTATTGAGGTGGTGAGTGCCCATTTTTTCATATTTTTACTTTCTGCTTTTCGCAGAGTGCACCTCCATCCCAGTGCACACTTTTTTGCTTGTTTGAGAGACTGGTTTTAAGTGTACCATGGGTTATGACTTTTTCTAGTTGTTTTATGCTGTATAAAACCTCTGGATATACCACTTCAGTAAGCACTTATTTAAGACCCAATACATTTTGAAATTTTAAACATGTCCTTAGAAGTGGCTTCAAACCTGAATTTTTCTGGGTCTACAACAAATCCACTAGCATACATGGATCAACTGTTAGCAGCAGACAGTACTTCCAATCTGTTCCTTAATGAGCCCAAAATAGGAGCAATATGCCACCAGAAGCAATATCTTTATACAAAGCATTTAAAGGCTTAGAAAGAACTACTGTCCAGCTAAGTTGGATTTATTGGGATGTAACTAACTTAGAAACATACAAAGAATTCCTAGAGGTCTAAGACTGTTAAAAACTCCAGCATAAGGACTTGAAAATGTTGAATTTATGAAACAATGAGAATTAATCCTGCCAGAAGCGTGTTTTAAATCAAAGCAGCTAATTATAAAGTTTTGTCGAGAAAGAGAAACTCAACTGAGAGAGGAGATGAAAGAAAGAGAAAAAGAGATACTACAGTTTAGGACACGTGGAATTTGATCATTTTACTCAGAAACTTAAAGACTTTCTTCTTAAACTGGACAATGAGCTGAAAACACACAAGCAGATTAAGTTCACACATGACAAGGGAGATGATGAGAGGGATCAGGTGTAGTCATGGAAAAGGAGTCACCGCAAAGGAATCCTTAAATGGGACAGACATGTGTCTTTTAGTTACAACATGGATGTTAGTGGATCTGAGATGGAGGAACAAATTAACCAACAGCCTTTTTTATACCAGAGCCAACCAGAAATGAAAACCCCTACACAACCAATACACAGCCCCAGATTCAACAGTTCTTGAGGAGAACCTTACAATGGGGCATGAGGCAGATGAGAAAGGGGAAGAGGAAATGATGGAAACAGCAACAGAGGCCAATACAGTGGATATCAATGGAACGGGAGATTCACACACAACAGGGGACAATGGAGATGAATATAGCCAACCTGATGGATTGCCAGCTAATTAACCTCTTGTCCCATACCTTAAATAATTCTGAATTTAATTTTCTGTGCAAGGGTCTAAATTTTGCCCCTACTAACAAAACTGACTCTGAAAAAATGTTTACTGACTTACAACTGATGTGCAGAAACTTGAGGGTAAAATACTTTTTCAACAAGAGAACTGATAATATGGAGATTGGAACATCAGATGGGAATTACAATGAATTTCATCCCAAATCCACATTTTGTCCACCTCCCAGTCCTGCAATAATAACATTTAAGAATTCAGTAGAGAAAGATTTAAATGCTCTCTTTGAGAACCTCCCTACACTGCCCTTCAATAAACTCAGTAAAGATGAAAGAACGGCCATTAAAACCATTCAACGAAATAATGACATTGTTATAAAAGAGGCAGATAAGGGGACAGTGTAGAAATCATGAACTGGAGTGATTATGTTTTGGAAATTGAAAGACAATTAAGTAACCACAAATTCTATTGCCATTCAAATACTGACCCGACTTTTGATTATAAACAGGCCACAGATGAGACCATAAATGATGCGTTTGATTTGAAATTTATTGCAGCAAAAGCTAAGGACTTCTTAATTACAGAATCACCTGTTTGTGCAATCTTTTATATATTGCCCAAAATGGTAGCACATCAATAGGGCCACTCAATATGGGCATTTCATAAACAGCAAAGCAATATCCCCAAAATCAACAATGGTGACTGCAAATAAACAACGATATGTTTTTAATGGTGACTCCAAGTTGCTAGCCTATTCCAGTGTCAAGGAGCACCTCGAAGTAAGAATCATAGAGATAGTGGGGGGTTTGGGTGTGTGTGGGGGTGAAGCCCCCCACCTATACAAAAGGGATCAAAAGGTGAACCACTAGAAAGTTGACACAGGGGGTTTAATACCCATCTCTGAGCATGCCACCCAAATATCTGGAGGATGGTCAAATGCTTGGGTGAGGAGCAGAGGTTGTCCGAGGTGAGGATTGAGATGCTAGTCTCCGGTGCTGCTTGTGTTCCAGGATGTCAGTGATATAGAGACCTCAACAGTGGCTTGTGGCTGTAGTGTAAGCATATGCAGTCCATGATAGGTATGACTACCTTAGAGGACTGGTGTATAATTTTCACATGCAGGTGTAGGATTACTGCATATATCCTAATTTTGCACTGTGTACAGGAAAAAAGTTGCCTTTTCATATGGTTGCTGTTTATGATATGCGCCATATTTGGAGCTGCTTTTAGGATTTGCTGTTTTGATGTTCTCTGTTAAAAGTTCACCATTATAACATGGAGCCACCAAAAATTCATAAAACTCTTAATCACCCACCAAGATGTCCTATCATCAGTGGGACAGGTTCCTTAACTGAGCCCTTATCCAAATACATTGACTCCTTTTTACATCCAGTGGTATAATGTTTACCTGCATATCTAAAAGACTCTAGAGATGTCCCTCAGCTGCTTGAAAATGTTAAAATGGAATCTGAAACTAATTTAGTCACTATGGATATTAAAGTGCTGTATATCAGCATCCCCCATGAGGGGGTGCTGGATGCGGTAGCTTGGGTTTTGAATAAAAGGGACAATATAGAGTTACCACCTATAGATTTCTTGTTGAAACTTCTTGAATATGTTTTAAAATACAATGTTTTTACATTCAATCAACAGTTGTTTTTACAGGTTAAATGTACGGCTATGGGGGCCACATGTGCCCCCTCTATACCTAATCCTTATGTTAGGTAGTGGGAAGAAAATGTAACTTTCAGTGCAAATGCTAACCGCTACTTTAACAAAATTGCTTTATATCATTGCTTTATTGATGATATAATAATGGTGTGGAGAGGCAGTCTGGTAGAAATGCAAGAATTTGTCAGCTATATGCATAATACCAATGAGCATCTCTGGTTTACCTATACTGCAGACAGAGACAAGGTAACCTTTTTACACCTTACCCTTCACAAACAACCTGATGGTAAGATTTGTACTGACCTTAACAGAATGGAGATTGATGGAAATACTATTTTTCTGGCAACTAGTTGTCATCCTGCCCACACCAAACGAAATATACAGAAAGGGCAATTTTTAAGAGGAAGAAGAATTTGTGGTTCAGATGAGTTATTCATGGCAGAAGTCAAGACTCTTAGTGAAAGATTTAGAGATAGGGGTTATAATAAAAACCTGATAACCAAAGCCAGAGACTTTGCAACTAATCAAGACTGCAGTACTTTATTGTAAGAGAGAGCACCTAGAGAAATAGATATGAATAGGTTTAATTTTGTAACCAATTTTTCTGCACATGCTGGGCTTCTACAGAACATAGTAAATAAACATTGACACATACTTACTGATGATCCAGGGTTATTCAGCATAGCAACACAGCCCCCACGAATGATATATAGTAGGGTGCCTACTATTAAAAATAAATTGGTACATAGCCATTTTATGGAGCCTAGAAATACAACATGACTAGACAGAGGTGGAAAGGAGTGCCACTCATGCAGAAGATGTACTTACTATAAAAACATTGAAAATAGCAAGGATTTTACCAGCATCAATATTTCCAAGATTTTTGAAATCAGACAATGCATTACATGTGATACAAGTGATATATATTTAGCAGAATGCAGTTGCAAAGTGTTCTGTGTGGGTAAGACAACACAGTGCTTCAAGGTTAGAGTAGGGGAGCACATCCATGCAAACAAGAGACAGCATGTTACCTATGCAACAGCCTTACATAATACTCCAGGTTAACAATGGGGAAACACATGCATTCAAGTTCAAGGCAATAGACAAAATTTGCCCAACACCTAGAGGGAGGAACTTTAATGACCTGGTCTTACAAAGTGAAGATGTCTGGATTATAAAACTAAAAGCACAACAACATCCAGGTCTTAATTCAGGTTTTGACCTGAAACCATTTATTAAAAAGAGATAATTTCTGTCTGTGTCTATGCACACTATCTTGTAGATAGCATTTAATTTTTGACATCACTTTGTTAATGAGATTTATATTTATATATTTTTGGGTGTTTTTTCTAGTTCCCCATTCTTAGTCTTCTTACCTTTTTACCCTTTTCTTTCCCCCTTTTTTATTTTTCCTTATTTATTCTGGTCAGGATATTCATACTGCACCAGAAAGATGTGCAATAGAGGGAGTAGGCGCATATCCAGTGTACCATGGTGCAATGGGCGCGGTATTCAAACCATACGCAGGACAAGGTGTGCCAGTGAAATGTGGCTGAATATGGTTCCTGATGTACCATAGTGCAATGAGGGATGCGCCATGGAGCAGGGTTGATGCTCAATAGCACCCCAAGGTATGTGCATGGACAAAGACAGGAAACAGCTGAGCAGCAGCCATGGATGTGCCATGAGTTGAGGAGCATGCACCAGGACAGACAGACCATCCCCCCAACCCTCAGACCCCCTACCAGGGCAAGGCCCCCATTCGAGCACAACCAGATGGATGCAGGATGAACCACAGACCATTGAACTCTGGTGCTGAACCAACAGCAGATGTGACCCAGCAGTCCCCACCCACTGGGCATGGTGCCCCTGCACCGTCCACCAGCCAACAAAGACCAGGACACAAGGATAGCCAAACACCACCCATGCCATGGCACCACACCAATGCTGACCACCCCAGTACAGAGTGCCTGAGACACCTAGCACAGAAGCATGACCAAACAGTGCATGGCACTGAAGGCAGTCCAGTACCACTGTACCTAGGCATCCACTCACCCCGGAGTGCAATGCACATGTACCACAACCCCACCATGACCACCCAAAATAGGCGGTGACACCGTCCACCAATGCCACCACAACCCACACAATGCTGTCCAGCATGGCCCCCATGGAGGCACAGAAAGGTGAGTGACCTGGCACCAGTACCCAAGGGACCCCGCACATGCCAAGGGCCACCCTGGATGCCACCACAAGCAGGAAGGCACTCCAAACACAGAACCAGAGCAAGGTCCACCACCCATGCACTTACTCCACCACAGCACCAGCACCACCAGGCAACACAGCACCCTCCCATGGTGCATGGAGTCATGCACCATACAGGAGGCAACACAGGGCACACACAATGTCCCCCCCAAGTACCATGGGTACTCTGGCAAACAGTCACACAAAGCAGTGCAACAGGCTCTGCCATCGTGAAGCCCATGGTGCCGTGTACCTGTGACCTGCCCACCACCAGGGTGCTGGTGAGCCTGCCATGTGGTGGTCACCCCATGAGCTTGGCCACCCTGATGGCAGGTGCAGGGGCCTATGACCAGGCCACTACCCACATTCAGCAGGACCCCATGTGACAGTCACCAGACCACAGGCACTGCCCCTGTCACCATGGACTTCATATAATAATAGCACCACCCACAGTGGCAACAGGGACAGATGTGCAATTGTCCAGGGGTGATAATGCCAGCTGCAAGGGTGCCATGCCTGCAAGGTGACAGGTATGGCCTGTCCCTGAAGGCATGCTGTCAGCCAAGCATACAGTGGTGGAGGCTACACAACCATGCATACCACAGTCACACATGGTGGCAGTGTAGCAGCAATTGTCACAGCTGCACAGGCAAAGCACACACTGACAGGGGCAGCTGGGATATGGCACATGCACCACAGCCTGCTGCACACAGGTGAACAGTGCACAGGGCACACCACACATGCCCCTAGACAGAGCCCATGGCCTCCACCCACACCAGTGGAGGAGCCCCACCAGACACACCCATGCCCAAGCCAGCCACACCCCATGGTAGCCATGCACACCACTGCAGCAAGGCTCCATGCGCCCCCTGCAAATCAGAGACTGACAGGGACATAGATATAAACTTATGTATTACAAAGAACAACAACATCTACAACAGCAACAATATCTATTTACAGTTATGTACAACAGAGGAGGGGATAGGTTAGGATGCTACAAGGGGGAAGGGTCAGGGGACAATGGGAATGGCAAAGGTGGGGGACATGGGGTGTGGGGTACAGTCCAGGGAGGGATGGAGTGACTCCACTAGCAGCAGGCCCTACTTGTGGCCCTGGTCCTCTCCTGCCACCCTGTGGTGCCTGTGGTGCCACCGCTGGTCCCCACGGTCCATTCTTTCAAGCAGATCAAGTGTCACCCAGGTGACTCGCAGGATCTCCCGGAGGGTCTGCTCTGTGGCCTCCCAATGACATCCATCTAGAACAAGGGAGCAGAAACAGTATGAGTGACTGGCCAGACTAATGCAGCCCACCCAAAGTACATGGCATGCATCAATGACCGTCGCCCTTGGGATGGCATGTGACTACCCACAGAGAATGCACCCACAAGAACCACACACCCGAGCAACCATAGCCATGCAAACTGCTGCACACCATCACCACCCATGCACCACACAGCACCATCCTGGCTGTCCAGCATCATGGAAATGCAGTGGGAAGGCAGTGGCACAGCCAGGCACCGAGTGTAACCACAGTCCACCTGCGACACCCACCCACATGTGCAGGCCCACAAGATGGTGCAGAGGGCACCACTGGAAGTGCACAGCTCGAGGGGCCATGTGCAGAGGGGCCATGCCACATCACCACCCCTGCAACCTACCCTGAACAGGTGTATAGGGAATCATGGTACTCACCTGCGTCCTGGCCAGCAGGACGCTGCTGACCCGCAGCACCACCAATGTGGCCTGCCCACATGCCCACTCCCCCCAGCTTGGTCCTGGCCCTGTTGCTTCCTGGACATCCATGCTCTACGGTGTTCATCTGGTCCTGGGGGGAACATGGAGAGAGAGAGGCACATCAGTACACATCTGACCCATAGGCCCCCCCACCAGTGCGTCGGCCTACATAGCATGTCTGGGTCATGGTGGCATAGGGTGGACATGATGCACCCCCACACCCAACAACACAGGTGCTGGGCCCTCCCTGGCAGCCTGGTCTGCTGACCTCTGTGCTCCAAGGACAGTCGGAGATCACTAGTGATGATCAAGGAGCACCTACCTGGCCATGGCAAGGCTCCCTGCTGGGCACGCATCTGCAGGCACCTCAGGTGGTCAGGGTCACACTGCCAGTGGTCACCATAGTGGTGGCAACACTGCTCCCCAGAACGACGGCTCCCAGTGGCCTCTTCTAGTCCATCTGCAATCTCCTGCCACACTGCGGTGTGAGGCCTCTGGAGGTGCACCTGCCCAAACAGGGCACCTGCATGTGGCTCTACAGGAGCCAACAGGTTGGCCAGCTCAATGGCATTCCACACAGGGGCTCTGGTGCGTGGCATTATCCAAGCTGTCCACAGTGTAAAATGGTGCCTGGTAGCACACATGTCCCACATGCTGAGGTAGCCCGGTGCTGCGCTTTCATTCACAATCGCACTGGCACTGGACTGCGCAATAGGGGGGCAGCCATGTGGCCACATGGCACCTACAGGGCAAAGGGCAGTCACAGGTTCAAGGGTCTGACCACATATGAAGCGCCACTGCACTATTGTGAGGCCCCTGTATGGTGCACAGTAGGGTGTATGTGTGTGATGCCATGTAGTGGCCTACTGCACAGAGGCACCATGGCACCCATGGCACAGTGGCACAATACAGGGCATGATGGCACTGCACCATCCGCACTATGGCATGTGTGCTCCATAGGATGTTCAGCGTACGAGTGCCACAGGCACAGTAGTGGCTATGTGCTGTACTGCCTCCCATGCTATGTGCGTATGCTGCTCCACTAGTGTACATGTCAGCACCATGCACATGCGTGGTGTGGGTCCGATTGTGCATGTCACAGTGGTGCACCATGCCTTGAGCATGCACAACACCATTGCACAAGGCACATCCATGCAATATTCAGCCAGGTTATGCAAATCAGCTCATGATCCATTCCGCAATGCATCCACTGCATTTGCATCCCATTACAGTTGTGCATACAATCATTTGCATGCGATACACTATAAAGGCACCATGGAATTGCACAGGCCATGGATTGGTATTGCAGCCTTTGGAGGTACATGCCATGCTGTGGAGATGTTGGGACAGTGGTCTGGGAGGGCTGTGTGGGAATGAGCAGTCCATGGTAACACCTGTCCATCTCCCCAGGTACAAGCATGACCGAACATGAGGAGGATGAGGAGCAGGGGAGGGTGCAGAAGTGAAGGCCCAACTTCACCAGGGCAGAATAGGATGCCCTGTTTGAGGCCTACCTCAACAGGGAGCCACTCCTCAGTGGACAGAGGGGCACACCACAGGCCCATGCAGCAGCATGGGGTGAGGTGGCACGTGTGGTAAACCAGCAGGGCAGCCACCAGTGTTCCATGCAGGATTGCAAAAAGAAGGTTAGCACAGATAGGAGGAGGATAAAGGACAAGGTGGCTGCCATACAGGCAGCGCGTGCCACCACTGGTGGGGGCCAGCAAGATGTGCCACACCTGACGCCGCTGGAGGAGCAGGTGGCTGGAAGCATGCAGCATTGTGCTATTGAGGGTGTGTCCAGCAGAGGCATCCAGACAGGTGGCAGCCCACCACTACATGGTAGGACCAGTGCTGGAAGTGTGTGGGTGGTGGGGGAGCAGGGTCCAGGGTTCAGGCAGAACCACTAACAGTACTGTGTTCCTTTACAGCTCCTGAGCATCTGCATGGGGCAGCAGTGGTGGGTGTGTCCACCGAGGGGGTGGCCCTGGAACTGATGGAGTGCCCATCCACCTCCACTGGTGTCAAAGGGACTGACCACCTGCAGCCCTGCACAGCCGTCTGGACTGATGCCTGTGGTGTGATGTGGATGAAGCCCCGGCTGTGTTCCAGTAGGATACCAGGCATTGTGTCCTGTGTGTTGAGACACAGATCAGGGCCAACTCCAGTATCGATGATGACATGATGCACATTCCAGACAGTGATGTTGGAGGGTACATAGATACATAGACAGTGTCAGCAGATAAGGGCCTATGGCCCACCCAGTCTGCCCATTTGAGCTTGTAAGTTCAGTTTGTTTTCCTAGAAGTCTATTTCCCCTTACCCCTGACCTCTAGAATTCCTTTATGTCTATCCCATGCATTCTTAAATCCCGTGATTGTTTCAGCCCCCACCACTTCCTCTGGCAGGGTGTTCCACTTGTCCACCACCTGTTCTGTGAAGAAATTCTTTTTCATGTTTCCTCTGAATCGTCCTCCTCCAACTTCATCCCATGCCCTCTAGTCCTGAAACATCTTTTCGCTTAAAAATAGTGTTTTCCTGCACCCTGTTCCTCCCTGTAAGATACTTGTATGTCTCTATCATATCCCTCTCTCCCTCCTCTACTCCAGGGAGTACATGTTCAGTTCCTTCAACCTGTCTTCATAGGACTTGTGATGCAATCCACGCACCATCTTTGTTGCCCTCCTCTGAACCTTCTCTACCCTGTCTATGTCCTTACGTAGGTATGGTCTCCAGAACTGTACACTGTACTCCAGTGTCCAGGGTCACAGGGGGATCCCGTGACTGGCATCTGCCTAGGTGGCAGTGAGGGCAACTCTGGCATGGTTGTCTGCCCACCAGCCATTCTTCCTATCATGTCTATAGCATCCAGTGGGACAGCACTAGCGTGCAGATGCAGCAGTGGTGTTGGTGGTGCTGATGCAGCCATGCTGGTGGTGCCCCACGCTTAGCAGCCAGAGGGTCAGCGGCAGCAGCTGGACAGTGTTGACAGGGGTATGGGGGCAGGGGGTAGCAACAGTGCACCACATGATGATGTACCCCTGGAAGGCACTGCTGTGTGGCACCCACTGTCGTGGTGCACTGTGCCGCAGGGTCAGGAACCACACAGGGGTCAGCATGATGGCCATGCAGATGACCCCTTGGATGACCACAGTCATCTGCTCCAGGCCTTTGTGGATCAGCAGGTACAGCTCATGGTAGAGATGGATGCACTCCGTGTGGAGCTGCGCCAGGTAGAGGAGCGGCACAGCAGGGTCCATGTCCTGCTCCTGGCAGAGTTAGCTCAACAGTGGGTGGATGTGACCGCAGCCATCGATAGGCATGCCACTGCAATGGCGACTGTTGTAGCAACACTGGCCAACCGGCTGTGTGCCCAGCCACCGCACAACCCGCAGAGTGCAATATCCACCCTCGTTCTCGGTGTCAGGTGACCCCACCGTGTCGATGCCAGGATCAGCTGTGGGCATACCAAGTACACCCAGTGCAGGCATGTTTGGTGGCCTGCAGATGCCTGCATGGACATGGTCACCTTCACCCAGCATCACCCCTGGGGGACCATCAGTGCCACACCATGATGTCACTGATCAGCCTGTTACAGCTGGCAGGTCTCAGTGGGGCCACCCACGTATCCATGGTGGCTGTACTACTGTGCAGCATGACTGACCCTTCCCCCTCCATGACCGCTGTCTATCACTGCCCAGTGTGCACTGTGGTATTCCGTGTGTGATGCAGGGATGTGGTACTCAGTCCTGCACTCACACGGACCCTGCACACACCCACCCAGATGCTGGCCACTGTGGTGTGTGCATGATGATGCCAGCATAGCTCTGTCCACCACTGTGCAATGGTGTTCAGCGTCTGAGACATGCACAGTGCCTGCCACTGGGTGTGGTTCTGTTGTGTCCTGTGTGGGTGTGTGGGGGTATGGAGCGGGTGTGCGTGTGGCCCTGTGTGCATGGTATGGGGTGTGTGTGCCTGTGTGTGCATGTGCTGTGTGCCCTTGTCCCACACAGACCCCCAGCTGCTCCCAGCATCTGGCGTGCACTACATAATCACCTACCAAATGGTCAGTGGGGATGTTCCCACTCTCGAACCAATGGCACAATGCAGACTGGTGACAGATGAAGGCATCGTATGCTCCCCCAGGGTGCGTGGCACAGACATTGATTATATGCCACCTGGCATCACACACCATCTGGCAGTTGACACTCGGGTATCCCTTGCGGTTAATATATTCCACCCCCTCCGGGCCAGGTGGCATGCAGATGCCAACATGGGTGCAGTCGATGGCCCTGAGCATGCCAGGCAACCGTACTACCCTGAGGAACTCCTGCATGTTTGCTGTGCACTCCACCTGTGTGCTGGGGAAATGGATGTACTCCACAGCATGTGGCAGCAGTGCACTGAGAAACTGTGTGAGTAGGCATGATGCGGCTGACTGGGTTATGCCTGTTGTGTCCCCTGTTGGTCTCTGGAACGTGCCCGTGGTAAGCAGGCACATGACAGCTGTGATCTTTGTCTCCACGTACAGAACATGGCTCTGTCTTGTGGGTGCCTGCATCTCCTCACTGCACTGCTCACAGAGCCACCTCAGAATGGCCCAGTTCAGGCAGTACTGGCCCACAATCTCATTGTCACTGTACAGCTCGAAGCTTATGCGGGCACGGTACAGCCTGTTCTGGGCATACCACAGACAGGACCTTCCATGGTCATGCCTCCCTGCAGCCTGCCTCCTCACACACCTCATTACCTCCTCCATTTGGAAGGTGGCACTGGCCATGTCCTGGGTTGCTGTTCCCCCCAGGTGGCTGACTACCCGGTCCTCTCTGGCTGTGTGCTGTTGGTCCTGCCCCTGCACCGACTGCACCCCTGGCACTACACCACTGCATGCCCTGCCTCTGCCCCACTGCTGTCCTCCTCTGTGGCATACACAGATGCTCACACACACACACTTATGCTTCCAGTGGCCCCCTGTCCACCTCTTGGCCACCCCTGATCTCCTGTGTCTTGCCCTGGCTCCCTGCTGCTCTGTTTCCACTCTCCCCTGCAATGGGTCCTCTCTGGTGCAATCATCCTCCCCTCACTTGCTCCCTTTTATATTCGCTCATATCTGCTATCACACAACTTCCACTTGCTCCACTATTGTGCACGTCGCCTGCTGTTGTATATTGCACTGCACCACATATTCCTGGTTACACCCCCTGCACTTGTGCATGAATTCATTACCGCTGTGCTATGGCGCAGTGGGTTTTGTGCTGTGCATATGCTGCCACTGCATATCGCATTATGGCGCATATCCACTCTTGCGCAGCTGCATCCCTATTGCGCATGGTTCAACTGCTCTGAATATCCTACCCTCTGTCTTTATCCACTTCTGTATATTTCCTAAATAAATTAAGTAGTTGCTTATACTTTTTTATTGTATACTATAAGAATGCGTATTTTTATATGTTGTTGATATATTTATTATAATGATTAATTAATGTCATGCTATTGCATTTAAGTGGTGATCCAATCAGTTTGAATCTTTGTAATGACATCATTAGTCTTTGTATATAAGAGTATGTATTCTTTACTGTTTCCCCAGCCTTTGATACAGAACCCTGTCTGAAACACCTCAGGTGGGTGTAGTTGTTTTTTTTTGTAAATGGAGGTGCTTTTATGTGATATTATAATTATAGTGGTGTCCTGCATTTGTTATTGAGGTGGTGAGTGCCCAGTTTTTCATGTTGTTACCTCCTTATACCTGTCTATGCAACTTTATATAGTAACAACTGATTTAGGCTGGTGAGTGCTAAAGTGGCCACCCTTGCAGACACATACTGTATGCTACAACCCTAATCCTTGTACTTGTTCTCATGTCGTGCAATGAAACTTAGAGTATAATTAACCCTGTACTTGTTCTTGTATTATGATTCCTGCAATAAAGCTGTTCACACTTGTGTGGTATTGTAATTTCTAATCTGTTTTCTGTGCGTTTTGATCCTATATGTATTACTTTCTGTTATTTTCATAATTAATTCTGGATCTGCCTTGAAAAAGGGATACTTGTCTCAGTGGGCCTACCTGGCCAACAAATTTCGATAAATAAATATTTTCTGGGGTGGCAATATGTGATTTTATGAAATTGGCAGCTCTCAGGGCCTGTTACTCAGGTTGTATTGTCAAGGACCTACATCTTGCAAATAGAACATGTAACTTACAATATTGTGTCTTAATGCAGGAAATAAATTCAAATATACCCCAAACCCTTATGATACTTTGGTGTATTTGTTTACTCACATATGGAGAAGTACATCAAAACCCTGGCCCATTAGATTGAAATGGTCTAACTGTATAGATTTTGACTGGAAAATAATTTTCTATTTTCCATTTTAATTCTAGAAGCTTAATTCTAAAACTGGATTACACTAAGGAGTGGATACTGTGTTATAAACTGGACTAAATAATATCTGAAACATGGCTAAATTCTAAATTATTGACATCAATGGCATCATCGACATAGAGGGATAACAAATTTAGTGCAGAGACCAAAACAAAAAGGGTGGTGGATTATTGATATAAGGGAAGTCTGGGTTAGCTGCTACTGAAGTTAAAATTGTAAAAGAGGTAGAAGGGTTAGAACTATTGGGATTGGAAGTTAAATTGCCACTTGATCAATCTATTTTATTAGTCGGTCTGTATCGCCCACCAAAATGCAAATTAAATGTTTTTGAGAATTTACAGGATTTGCATGAGAAATATAAATTGAGTAATGAATTATTGGTTTTAGGAGAGCTCAATGTAAATTTACCCTTGATAAATTCTCCTGAAGCCTAAATGCTTTCCCAGTAAACCTGAGATTGGCCCAACTTGCACGGGAGATGACTAAAGTTAATTACAGGGATCCAGTATCTTCCAGTCTAACAGACTTCATTTTTACAATCAGACCAGAAAATTACAAATCTAGTGATATTTTTTCCAGACTGTGTTAAAGATAATCAATGTATATATGTCTCAGAGCTAAGGACTGGTGCCTTTGGTCAATAAAAACTAATCTACTACAACTAATGTTTATGGTCCTTTAATTTTTGCTATGTTCACTGATCACAAAAATGCTAAATTAAAAGGACAGTGAAAAAAGACACTGTACTTACAGTGTTGTTCAATTATAGTTGATCAGCAGGGCACTACAATTGGCAGATACAAAAAAATGTCCATAGATGAAACAACACACTTTAAAAGGAGTAAATATATTCTGTGAAACAGTATTACTCATTGAGTCTTTAAAAATGTTGATTTAATCTGATTTATGTTGGATTTAATATTCACTGGCTGGAAAAAAAAATCTTTGTTTTTGATAACTATGGTTTCTGATGCCTGGGGCTACTTTTATTAAGAATTTAAATCAGTATGCAACAAACATGTCCCAACAAGGAAAAAAATGGATACACGTTAATAATTCTCCATGGTATAGCTTTAAATTAAACAAACTAAAAAAGAAATGCAACTAGATGTGGTTGAAAGCAAAAGGCACAAATAGGCAATCAGACTGGAATATACCTTGAGTTGACATCCAAAATGATCCTCCCTGTCATCGATTACTCCAACATGGTATATGGCACAGCCCCAGCCTCATCTCTCTCCAGACTGGATATACTTCTAAATTTTTTCTGCCATTTCGTTACTGCCTCCCAACCCCTTACTCACCACTGTCTCCTCTATTCTGCACTCTCTCTAGCACCTTTATCACATAGGAGGATGGTTCATTGCACCGCCCTTGTTGCCATGTTCTGGATTAGAACCCTCCCTACCTATCTATCTTTCCTCCCACCTCTCTCAAGCAGTCACCTTAATCTACTTCCTTCAGCACTGAGTCTTATGCACCTTTTCTATCCCTCAACCCCATTCTGCTGCCAGCCAATCCACCTTCTTCTTTCATTTTCCACTTCTGTGGAATAAACTCTCCTCCAGTTTTCAGCTATCCTCCTCCTTTTTCTCCTTCAAAAGACACCTTAGACATCTGCTTGCTCCTTAGTGCCAACAGTGCTCACACTCCCCTCCCCTCTTTCCAAGTGGCCTCCCCCCTCTAGCTGTCAGTATTTCATAGCCTCACTTGCCCCTAACTCCCAAACCTCCCAGTGCTGTGTAATGTACTTGGTTTCTACTTTGCTATTTAGACAGTATGCCCCAAATGAATTTTCATTTGTTCACTGATTGCCTTTCACCTAAATTTGCTGTAAGCTGCATTCTAAGTGTGTTTTATTTACTTTTATATTTATTGCTGTACTTGGCTGTTGTCCACTAATTGTGGGTCTTGGAACCACAACCCTTGCTTCCTAATGTGTATTTCTGTGTATCCCCATGTTACCCTGTCCCCATGTCACACCTGAAAATGAGCCTAGGTTCAGTGGTACCTTTCCCAGTCATCAATGTTTAAGTAAATAAATATAATGTATATAGCTACAGAAAGAATCTGCACACAAAAGAAATAAAACAAACTAAACAAAACTATTTTAATGAGGATTTTGCTAAGAATAGGTTACAACCATACGATTTTGGGAGGACCATGAAAAAAATGCAGAACCAGCCAGTTTCGGACCCTCCAAATTATTTCACTATAAATAATCAACAATTTCTTCTAGGGACTAAAATAGTTGAAGAATTTAATAATTACTTCATTAAAATGGGAACAGAGACAACAGGTAATAAAGGGACTCAAACAATCATGGATAATACTGGGTTTGATGGAGAGCATGATATACAAAGAACGTTTGAATTTTCAGAGATTGAAATTGGTGAAGTGAGGAATGAACTAAATTGATTGAACACTTCCAAGGTAGTCGAACAATATTGTGTACCTACTGTCTTGCTGAAGTATGCAGCCTCTGTTATTGCTTCTGCCTCAATGGTTCTTTTTAAAAGTCCTTATCTACTGGAGTAATCAAAAGGAGGGGGGTATGTCTTAATTTCAGGAGCCTAGGATACAAACTCAGAGAGTCCCAGGAGCTGATGGCAGACACTAAAGTGAACCTGGTAACCATCATGGAAACATGGACAACAGATAAGTATAACTGGGTGATGATGGGAATTCACTGTTCGGGAGGGACAGAAGAACTAGTGGGGGGAGGTGTTGCCATTTTTATCAAAGAGAGCATTGAAATAGCAGAAGGAAGTATTAGGGGTAGCAGTAGGGAGGCTGAGTCAGTATAGGTGCGACTCATGGCAGCCTCAAGCAGGAAAGTGTATCCAGAAATCTTCTATCTATTTCAAAACCTTCTCATGATAATGCCAACTAAGTTTTTAAATGCATAGAAAAAATATTTAAAACATTTATATGGGGAATAGTCTGCCAAGGCTTGAATTACAAAATTAAGAAGTCCACAAGACCAAGGAGGTTTTGCTCTGCCTTGGTGGGAAAAATATCAGCTGTATTTTATTTTTAAACAAGGACTTAATCACATTAACAGAGGTAGTAATTAAGAACAGGAACAACCTTTATGGATAAATATAGAAAAGGAATTACTTAAGCCACATAGTTTTACAGACTTGCTATATATAACAACACCCCTGATGGTGAAAGATAACCCATGTATACAAGGATCAGTCCTAACATAAAAAAAAAAATTAATAGTATAGTTAATAAGGAGTCAGTAGTTCTTTCTTTTATGCCCATTTGGGATAATGGATTTCTCACAAAGGATAGAAAGGGGCTCTCAATCTCAGATTGGGATAAGGCCGGACTCAAAAAATTACGTCACTTATTTGAACAGGGAACCAGGACCTTATTATCATTCTAACAGCTTTGGGAAAGATGTGGTCTTTCAAAACATTGCTTCCATTTTTATTTAGGGTTAAGGAAATTGTTGAAAGATAGATGTCTAACAGTTAACTACTCCCTGCTGCAAAATGCAGAATGGAAACAACTAATTAAACTAGGGTTACTCAGGAGGGGTGCTAGCCACATATACAAGCTGCTCACAAATAATATTTGGATTTCTTGTCTGACAATTAAGGCCAAGCTTTCATGGGAAGAAGAATTTGCAGTGTCGCTTTCAATGACCAAACGGGGATCCACCTAGAGGATGGCTAACAAGGCCTTTAAAGAACTACAAGGTAGACTCCTACAGTTCAAAATACTGCATAGGTACCACATGAGTTCTAAAAGGTTTTTTACAATAGGGGCATGTGAAAACTCTGAGTGTTGTAGATGTAAGTATACAGAAGCTGATCTCAGGCATATGTCTTGTGATTGTCCTAAATTAAAAGACCTATGGTCAGAGGTAATACGCATACGTAGTCAAGTCATTTGGCTGAATCTTTCACATTCACCATTAATATTCATTCTAGGGGGTTTTCCTGACTGTACTGAGCTAAATAAGTTTAAAAAAATTTGGATATGTCACACTTCCCTTAGTGTTAAGAGACTTATTTTAAGATACTAGAAAGACACTAAAGTCCTTTCAATACAAGAATGGTATATTCAGATGGGATTTACCTCCAGCAATGAAAGGGTGCATTATCATTTACAAGCTGCATTAGAAGTATATAACAACATCTGGTCACCTTTTACTGCTCTAGAAAATACATAATGCACCTTGATCCTAGTCAGAACTGAAACTTGGGGAGCTTAAGTATAAACATCCTCCTTAAAATCTTGAGTTCTCATATATTTTAGATTATCTTGTTATGATGAATGAATTTAAACTAGATAAACAGTTATGTTAAAAAATTCTAGACTATTCTGACTTATCCTGAAGGCCAATACAAGTAATGTATAATAGCATGATATATTGTGTAATGTTATTATTTTATCACAAAGTTGTCACTTTTTTCTGTTATGTCTGAAAAATCTAATAAAATTATTATGGTGAAAACGAAAGCAGGAAAGTACACTTAAGAGTGAGCTATAGGCCTCCAGGGCAAGGGGAGTAAAGGGACACAGAACTCAAGGAGGAACTTAAAAGAGGGGCAGCAAAGGGTGAAATAGTGGTGATGGGTGACCTGAACCTGCTTGATGTTGACTGAAAGGTCCCATTGGCCAAGTGTGACAGGAGTCAGACATTACTGGATGCCTTCCAAGACTGTCTACTGGTGCAACTTGTTAAGGAACCTACCAGGCAGAATGCAATCCTTGATATTGTGCTCACCAACTCAGAGATAGTGTGTGCCGTGGGAGTAGGGAGCCACTAGGGAACAGTGACCACAACTCTGTGTGGTTTGAATTGCTGGCAGGGCTGGCAAATCACAATCAAGCATCAAAGTCCTTCACTTTAGAAGGGCAGACTTTGATAGGTTGAGGGAACTGGTCAGGGATAAGTTAGTAGGGGTGGAGGACATAAGGGGGTAGAGGAGAGATGGGGGCAATAAAGGGAGCCATCCTCGAGGCATCAAAGGCAAGCAGAAGAATAATATCTAAAACAAGGTATCCCATGATAAGGGCATCCACTATTGAGCACTTACAAAAGGGGTGACTCAATAGCAGTGACTGTTCACAGGGCTACTGGACAGGGGGGTGAATACGGGTATAGCAACATCCTGTCACTATATATATATACTTGCAAAGGGGGGCAAGCAAGCCATGCAATGGGTGGAAGGGGAAGGAGGGTGGTTTTGTGAGGTGTAGCGTAGTGGTGGGTTGCAAGCTGGCCATGTGGTGTGATGGGTTTGTGGCAGGCTAGGGTTGGAAGGGTGCCAGGTTCGATGTTGGGTGCATCTGTATTTTTGTGCCAGTCTGTGGTATTTTTTGTTTGTTTTCTTTTCACCCCCCTGACATGCACCCTCCTGAAGTTGAGAATCCTTTAGTAGGGAGATGCAGGGGCTGCAAAAAAAACTATGTTTCCGGTGCCCTTTTGGTTTGCGCTGTGAGTGTACATCGGCAAAATTGATTTTCGCCAATGTACGTTCACCCTAATGGCGATCGCCTTTCCATGATCACCATTATCACACAGAACCCTGAAACAAAGAGGTTTAAGAGACCACTATGATTCTTAGCTAGGGTCAGGCAAGTGGTTGGGGCCAAAAGGAAGGTCTTCTATAAATGCAAGGAAAAGCAAGGGAATGCAAAAATGGAGGATTATCTGCAGAAAAATAGGGAGGCAAAGAGGTTTATCAGGGAGGCAAGAGCAGACACGGATCTTCATATTGCAGACTGTGGTCAAGAACAGAGAAAAACTGTTTTTTAGAGATTCTATTTCAGTGAAAAAAGTAAAAAGGGAGGGCATTGCACAGCTAGTTGAGGGGGGTAGGGTGATAGAGGAGGATGCGCAAAAGGTTGCCATCCTGAATGATTACTTTTGCTCAGTATTCACTAAGGAGGATTGTGAGCCCATGCCAGAAAGCAGCATCAAAGCGGCCTCTAATGGAGTCCCAGAAATGAGGCAGTCTATACTTACTAGCGAGAGGGTCCTGGAATGGCTGGCAACCCTCGAGATAGATAAGGCCCCAGGACCAGATGGGTTATATCCGAGGATACTTAGGGAATTAGCAGCAGAACTGGCTGAACCACTGGTTGGGCTGTTCAACAGCTCACTTAGGTCCAGGAAAGTTCTAAGGGTTTAGACAATGGCAGATGTTGTACCACTTCATAAAGGTGGGATAGAGAGCAACCAGGGAACTACAGGCTTGTCAGCCTTACCTCCATCATGGGGAGGCTGATGGAATCACTAATCAAAGAGAATCTTGTGGACTACCTAGAGAGCATCAGGCTCCAGGATAGTAGACAACATGGTTTAATGGCAGGAAGGTCTTGTCAGACTAACCTAATTTTTTCTTTGACTGGGTGACCAAGGAAGTAGACAAGGGCCACGCTGTGGATCTGCTGTACTTTGACTTCAGCAAGGCTTTTGATTCAGTACCATACAAAAGATTGCTTAAAAAGATGGAAGACCTGTGTGCAGCTAAAACTGGTAGTGAACGGGTTGGGTAGTTGGCTAAAAGGGAGGCAGCAGAGGGTGGTGGTCAATGGGGTTAAATCAGAGGGAAGGGAGGTTACAAATGGGGTTTCATAGGGATCTGTCCTGGATCCGGTCCTTTTCAACATGTTCATTTGTGACATTGGTGAGGGTATCTAGGGCAGACTATATCTCTGCAGATGACACAGAACTATGTGGGAGGGTGGATAGTAATGAGGGAATAAGGGATATGCAGAGGGACCTACAAAATCTAGCAAGGTGGTCAAAAGTCTGGCAGTTAAAATTCAATGCCAAAAAGTGCAAGGTAATGCACCTAGGGAAAAGGAACCCAAAAACTGAGTACTGGATGGGTGGGTGGGGTGAAACTTAACACTACATAAAAGGAACAGGATCTAGGAGTTATCATCAGTAACTCCTGTAAACAATCAAGCCAGTGCAGCAAGGCCTATAGCATGGCAAACAGGATGCTGGGATGTATCGGGAGGAGTATTGACAGCAGAAGAAAAGAAGTAATACTTCTCCTATGCAGTACCATGGTGAAGCCTCACCTGGAGTACTGCATCCAGTTCTGGAGTCCTCACCTCAGAAAGGGCAGGGATAGGTTGGAAACAGTGCAGTGCAGAGTAACAAAAATGATTGAGGTTCAGCAAACCAGATCCTATGAGAAGCACCTCAAGGCACTAAATATGTAGCCACTGGAAACCATAAGAGATAGGGGAGATATGATAGAGACCTTCAAGTGCCTTAAAGGAACTAACAAGGCAAACTGTGGGGAATTATTTACCTTGAATATCAACTCAAGGTCACATGGTCAAGAATGGAAATGAACAGGAGGGAGGTTCAGCAGGGACATGAGGAACTACTTCTTTATGCATAGAGTGGTGGAATCTTGGAACAGTCTGTCGCCGAGGTGATGGGTGCAAACACATTCAGGGGATTCAAGCAGGAATTGGATTGCATGAAGGGAATAGTGATCACTCAGGGTGACAAGACCATTGAGGAGAATGGTTTTAGATGGGGATGGCTAGTACCCTGGAGGAGCAATAGGTTCTGAGGAAGGTTCCAGGAGTTATAGGGAATATCTGCAGACTGGATGGATCGCTGGTCTTTTTTTGCCATCATGGTCTATGTTTCTACTGGTGAATATCCACAGGCATAGAAAACTGCCAGTCATCCTCATTTATAAATCCAACATTACAACAGATATTGGCAACTATTGCCCCAGCTCATTACTGCTCATCGTATCCAAGATGTCTAAAAGATTAATAAGTGGTCAACTAAATACATATCTGAAAATAAATAACATCTTGAATGAATTTCATTTGGGTTTTTGATCACAGTACAGTATCTCCTCTGCATTAGTGAAGGTGATTGAGGACATGCAGGAGGCCCTGGACCAGAGAATGTAGGTGGGAACAGCCTTTATTGATTTTCAAAAGCATTTGATACTCTTAACCATGACATTCTCCTTTCCAGGTTAAAATCACTTGGACTGCCCCCTTTGTAATTAAAATGGTTTGGGGGGGGGGCGCTGCTAAGCAGCTTCCAGGAAGCAGCTACTTTTGTGAGCTTCTGGTGAATATTATTAAAATTAGCTAAAATATAATGTTATTTTCAGATATCTTACCCCATTGGACTTTCCAGTGCTGTGTGGAGTGTCCTGAATTGATGTGATGGGCAAAAATTGGGGAACTGCAGCCACGTTGGATAATTTCATTGCCCCAAAGAAGCTCCAGAAGCAGTGAGAGGAGAGGCCACAGCTATGAGTGATATGCCTCAAGGGGGTGCATCCCTCAGCTTCATCCAGGCCATGCTAAATCAACTCATCAAGTCCGTGCAGGACATTGATAGAAAACTTGACTCCTTGACACCTGGCGTTTCTGCTCTAGAGACAAGGATGGACACCTGTGAACAGACCATACAGAGGACTGAGGGTTCCATTTTGAAGGCCTGTGATGTGACTACAAAACTAATTAAAGAAAACTATTGTATCAACATTTGGAGGTAGTCGAAAATCAGGCCCAGGAGAGAAACCTCAGAATACTGGGACTGTCAGAAAATGATGTAAGGGAGGACTGCCTTCTTTTTTCAAGATCCTTCTTGCCCTCTATATTGGGTTTATCTGAGGAGGACCCTCCGATTTCCATTGAGAAGGCTTACAGAATTAATTCTAGGTGGGTGCCAGGGGAAGTGTTGATGCCTCAAACCTTTCTAATCGCCTGCACGAGTGTTGGTGACCATGACCGGGTGCTGCAAATGGTTACAGGACACAAGAAGCTGGAGTATGAGGATGATTGCCAGAAGATCTTTCCAGATTTATCATACAATACTTGGCAGAGGTACAAATCTTTTGAAGGGATATGAGGTCACCTCAGGCAGATGAAGATCCAGCACTAGCTGATATATCCTGCATGCTTACAGCTGACTTGGCAGAGTAAGGTATATCAATTTACTGAGCCTGCAGATGTGGACAAAGTCCTCCACCTTATTAAACATGAACTGGAGGAAGCAGGTGGAGATGAAGGCTCTTCGGGAGAGGACTAATGTTTTTTCTGGACTTTGCCTGAATTGTAAGTTATGAGGCTGGGTACTGGCAGTGTAGTCTTATTGGGGTGGCTTTTTCTCTATATACTTGAATGCTCTCTTTATTGTTCTGGGCTACAAACACTGCCTTTATCCCAGACTGGAACTGTGCAGGCCTACTGTGGGCTGAAATGATGCCCCTTTAAGACATAACTTTTACTCTTGGGCACTCTTGAATAGTTACATGAATTTTTACATTAGAGACAGCACGTTTTTAATTTTTCTGTTTTAATGCTGTCATTATTGGGGTATGGGAACTCCTGTATGCTAATTTTCTTTTTTTTTTCTTTCATTGTTCATGGGGCTCTAGTGATTTACTTCTAGTTAGTATATTTAAAGGCACCGTTGGGCCCTATATTTATTGGGTCTGACAGACATTGGTGCCCTTTATTCTTCCTTTTGCTGCATGCTTTGGGGATTTTCCTTGTTTCTCTTTGTGGATTATTCCTCCGTGAGGTAACTGTTCGGGTGATATTTTGTAATCTACTATGGGAAAACAATTATGAAGTGTACTATGTATGTGGTGATCCTCCCTTGGTTTTTATGTTTTGTTAGTTTCTGCTTACAAAATTAATAAATACATACTGCAAAAAAAAATGGTTTGAGGGGTACCACCAAGAACGTCAAAAATGTTCTTCATGCATGCCAGTGCTCATCCAGACTCAGACCAGATCCCTAATGTCAACAGTTTGTTAGCGTTAAGGACTGAATCCAAGCCAGCACAGCTAATATAAGGGGTCTGACAAGGCTCATTTTCAAGCCCCTTACTTTTTAGTCTGTATATGAATAATTTATTCTTTCATTATCTTGATGTCAAATATCATCTCTACACAGAGGACACAACTATATGCATTGCAAGAAGCAATGTAGTACTGGTTGAAATGGAATTAAAAAAAGGTTTTCATCATGTTGAGTCTTCTTTTTAATAATTACAGGGTTGTTTTAAATGCAAGAAAAAAAACTCAAAGGCTCAGATATTCAAAAGGGTTGCGCCCCGGCACGATATTCAAATGGAGATTGTGCCTGGCACAAATCCCGATGAGTCGGAGCACATCAGTAATGTATGCGGTGCAGGTGGGGGGGTCGTGCCCATGCATACTCTGCACATCCCGATATTCAGCCCGGAATGCGGAGTCCATGCATGCGCAACCCCTACTTGTGCCGCATACAGGTGAGCCCAATAAAAAAGGAACAACGGCTGGCCACCCAGAGGTGAGCTGCCGTATTGCAGGGCGCAACACGGCAGCTGCCACCTGTGGGTGGCCACCCGAGCTCCGGCTGCACCTGGCGGTGTCCCCCCATGCCCAATCACGGGCATATGTAGAATAGTGATCCTCCAAAATCCCTGGTGGTCCAGTGGACCACTTACAGCCCGATCGCGGGCTGCAGTTACAATAAAAGAGGTCCTATATCCCTGGTGGTCCAGTGGACCACTGTCAGTCTGATCACGGGCATTTGTAAAATAAAATAAATCCCTATATCCCTGGTGGTCCAGTGGAACGCTGTCAGCCCGATCGCAGGCATTTGTAAAATAAAATAAATCCCTATATCCCTGGTGGTCCAGTGGACTGCTGTCAGCCTGATCGTGGGCATTTGTAAAACAAAATAAATCCCTATATCCCTAGTGGTCCAGTGGACCGCTGTCAGTCCGATCGCGGGCATTTGTAAAATAAAATAAATTCCTATATCCCTGGTGGTCCAGTGGACCGCTCACAGCCCGATCGTGGGCATTTGTATTAAAAACAAATGGCGTCCAATATCCTAATTGGTCCATGGTGCCCCCCTCCCCACCCGTCCACTGAGCCCCACCCGCTCCCCGGTCAGCGGTGGGCGGCAGCACCCACCCGCCTGCCGCCCGCAGCCTGCTGATTCTGACACCGTTTGAAGTGTGGGCTGTCGCCCAGTGGTCCTGGCGTGAGCCAATGGGCATGCAGCATACCATACTACACATTCAGATATATAATAGATCCATTCACATATCTGGAATGTGTGTGTCTGGTATGAGCTGCACACCCATTGGCTCACCACTGTGACTAATGGACATACAGCCCTACCTATGGTGTCAGTCGGCGGCGTGATGGTGCTGAGCAAATAGTGCTGCCTCCCGCAACGAGAGAGAGCACAGGCAGTGGGGCTCAGTGGGCGGAGAGGAGAAGCACCGCTGGACCCTATGAATGTGGACATCATCTATTTTAAATACAAATGCCCATGATCAGGCCTAAATGATCACTGCGACCACAAGGGATATTTATATTTTGCTAATACATAAGCCTACGATTGGCTGACAGTGATCCACTTTGCCACCAGGATATAGGACTTTATTTTCTTTATACTGAAGCCTGTGATCGGGCTGTGAGCGGTCCACTGGACCACCAGGGATATAGGAATTTATTTTATTGATACTTAAGCCCGCGATTGGGCTGCGAGTGGTTCACTGGACCACCAGGGATATAGGTATTCATTTTATTTTACAAATGCCCACGATCAGGCTGACAGTGGTCCATTGGACCACCAGGGATATTGGACGTGATTTATGGTTACTGAAGCCTGAGATCAGGCTGTGGGGCACATGGCGCGCTGTGCGACAGTCGACGGCGCTGCTGCCTGACGGGACCGGAGATGCTGGCGGGAGTCGGTGCACTTGTATGCAATGGGGTTGAGAACATGCACATGGCCCCATTTGTGCCTTGCATACATTATGGCTCCATTTGCATGTGCACTTTCGAATATTGCAGTTGCTGCGCATAGCGCAATGGAACTTGTGCTAGCACATCCCCTGCTCCTCTCTGGCCACTTGTGCTGGCGCAGTGCCACTGCACGTGGCCAGGGTGTGATATTCAACGATGCTGTGCCATGGTGCAGCTCCATTGAATATCGCCCAGTCAATGCCCCTGCGCAGCCAAGTTGCACTGTGCCAAGGCTTGTGCCACAGCCTGGTGCAGTTTGAATATCTGGGCCAAACTATTTTGTTTATTGGGGAATCTAGACAACTCTCAACAAAGAAAACTTTTGAAATAGTATCAAATAATAATCTGGTTCTGCAACATCTTCAAATCTTTACATATCTAGGGATGTGGCTAGATGAAAAATGCAAGTGGGACATCGACAAGACTGTTGTAAACCTAAAATATAAATTTGATATGTTACACAGGGTCAAAAAAAGTCTACCCACAGAAGCATGTAAATCCAAAGTGAACACTATAATCATTCAAGTCTGAGATTATGGTGATCTGCTGTACTTCGGATGTTGGGACAGGAACTGGAAAAGCTAGATGTGATCTACTCTAGGTTTTCCCACTTCGTCTTCAATGTCCTCACAGAAATCACCACTGTCAATTGTATTCACAATGACTGTGGATGAGGTTAGGCAAATGGAGGAATTTTCACATTCTTAGTTACTTGTTTATCTGTGACAATGGAAGGGGTCCGGAATATATTCAGAATGGCTGGAGAAAAAGATTAACTGAGAATGGTTAAGGGTGGCAGCAGGAGTGGAATACTCTTTCCCAGCTCAGAAGACAAATATTGGAAGGTCTTTCTTTTTTTAATCAAGGGGCTATGATCTGGCACTCATCCTGCAGTATTTAAGACTAAACATAGACCCTGTTTTTACTAATTTTAAATGCTGGGCATGGATCAAGCATCCAAAACTTAACCTTGTTGCCCAAATTATGATACAGGCAATTTATATTTAAACTAATTAAATTTTTTCTCTAACTGAATAAAACAATGTTTTCTACTTTGGCAAAGAGTATTCTTATTGTCTCTAATGACCTTATTATTACTATAACTACCTTTGTACATATGACTTACTATTGTTTTTGCTTGTGTGGCATCTATTGCTGTATTTTATACCCTAATGGTGATTTTGGCACTATGTAAGTATGTTTTCTATTTATTATGAAGCAACTTAAGTGCAAGATATGTTCACTGGCCTCTATGTAGATTCAGTGCTGAATTCTATTGTATAAACCTTTAAGCTACTGTAATTAAATGCTGTAAGGACTACACTGAAAATCAGCATCTGCTTAATTGGGCAATCCATGTTCATATACAGTGTTACTCAGTTTATCTGAACTCCATTTATCCGAATCTTTCAGTTATCTGAAATGTGACTGTGTCCCCATCATTTGTGGCTTATTCACACTTTCACCCAGTCCTGCTCACCACTGCTAGGTTGCTAGGATCACTAATCTCCTCACCTGCTAATTTCCTCACCTATCTGTAATCTTGTCCTTAGCGGCTCATCACAGTAACATACTTAAGTGCCTGTATAGGTGGGGGGTGTCTTATTACACTGATCTGATATCTAAAGTTACAGGACCCGATTCTAGAAGGGTGGCGCAAGTTGCCACTGAACGCAACTTGCGCCACCAGCAACTGTGGCATTGACCCTGCACCCTATTCTAGAAGGGGCAAGGTCTCCGCAGCAAAGTTCTGTGACTTGTGCTATGCGGCAAGGTACGCCCCGCAGAGGGCATACCTGGCCAGCTTGCTGTAACCCGCTGCTGCAGGGCACAAGTGCACCTCTCTGTCCAGCAAGCCAGAGGCACCCCACAAGGCTGCCCACACCCCCATCCCCTGAATCCCCCTTCGCAAAATGCTCTGCAGGGCAGCGAGTCAACCCCCACCCGCGCTCCGGACCCCGTCATCAGCCGCAATGCGGCATATACCCAGCGAAGCTCTGGTAGTCTAGTGCCCCCCCATCAATGAAACATACATACATATCACCATTGCCCTGGTAGTCTAGTGCCCTTCCCCCGATCATTATAGAATAAATAAAGGTCTCCAAATCCCTGGCAGTCTAGTGGCCCTCAATCATTATAAAATACATAACTATCCACAAATCCCTGGTAGTCTAGAACCCCCCAATCATCATAAAATAAATAAAGATCTCCACATCCCTGGTAGTCTAGTGGCCCCCTCGATCATCATAAAATAAATAAAGATCCCACATTGCTGGTAGTTTAGTGGCCCCCTCAATCATCATAAAATATATAACTATCTCCAAATCCCTGATAGTCTAGTGGCCCCCTCTGATCATCATAAAATAAATAAAGATTTCCACATCCCTGGTAATCTAGTGGCCCCCTCGATCATCATAAAATAAATAAAGATCTCCATATCCCTGGTAGTCTAATGACCCCCCTGATCATCATAAAATAAATAAAGATCTCCACATCCCTGGTAGTCTAGTGGCCCTCTCGATCATCATAAAATAAATAAATAAAGATCTCCCATCCTGGTGGTCTGGTATCTACCCCCACAGCTGTGCAGTCCACCTAGAACCCTCTCACCTGTCCCAGCTGGTGACTGGCACATGCCACCTCACACCTCCATGGTCAGCCACTGACTGGAGTTCCATATGAGCTACTGTAAAGGCATGCTCAGAGATTAATTTCTGAGTGTGTCTTTACAGTAGGCACCATACAGAACTCTGTGGGTGGCTGGCCATGGAGGTGTGAGGTGGACTGTGCTAGCGGCCGGGGGGCGGGTGGGGGTGCTGGGTGGACTGGCATGGCTGGGTGGGGGCTGGGGCGGCCACTAGACTACCAGGTCTTCGAGTCTTTATTTATTTATGATGATGGGGGCCACTAGGCTACTGGAATTGAAAACTTTATTTACTTCTAATGATCAGGAGGGCATAGTCTACAGGGATTTGAGGATAGTTATTACTTTATAATGATTGGAAGTACTAACTAGGAAAGATAATTGCTGCATTTGCAGCCAGCGACTCGGGGATCGGGGCATGGGTGGGGGATGGCAGTGCCGCCCTGTGGGGCTTGTGCCAACGGGTGTTTCAGGGGGATGGGGGGATGGTTATCCCTGCGGGGCCCCACTGGGGTATCCTGGAATGGGGGTGGACATGGTGGGATGTCTGCAGGTGAGTCTACAGGAGCTCTGGAGGGGGCGGCCATACGTCACACCAGCTAAATGCTGGTGTAACATACGTTGCTGGATCTCCTCTGGGGGTTCTTGTAGAATTCCGATGGTGGGGACTTTGTGGCTGCCCTTCTAGAATGGGGTGCAACTGCTGCATAAGCCCCCAGCACCATGGCACAGGGGGTCTATGGCCGCAACTGCTGGTGTTACTGCTGTTCGGCGCAAGTGGTGTGTGCCATGCCACAGGCCACTTTGTAGAATCGCGAATGTCGCAACTGCTGGCGTAAGTTGCTACATACGCCATTCTACTTAGCGCAACTGCTGTTACACCAGGTGTAACTCTTTTAGAATCTGGCCCACAGTGTTCAGAGATGGCAAAGCACAAGAGGTCCATGCTTGACATGTCAGGAGCTCAAAATCCTGGAGTGCTTAGAGGCTGGACAAAAAGCTGTTGAAGTAGCACTGCAGTTCCATGTTGGAAATGTTACAGTGTGTGACATTCACAAGACTAAAGACAAGCTGACTGATTTTACTGCCACTATGCACTGTAGCATGAGCCATGAGAACTATAAAACTATGCACCCCTGCAAGGATGAAGAGCTTGACTAGGAGGTCTGTGTATGGTTCATACAGAATCACTGCAAAGGCACTCCTATCTCTGGTATAGTTTTGAAGGAGAAAGCTCTACATTTCCACAGGCAGCTTAATGCTGACTGCCCCTTTTCTGCTAGTGAAGGTTGGCTTAGCCGATTGAAACACCAGTATGGTATCGGACAACTAGCTGTTACAGTCTTGGAATTTATTACAGTCTCAGAATTTAACATACCTTTGAGTCAGAGACTTATTTACAAAGGTTCAACCTCCTAAAGAAATCATAACAATTAGCTAAATACAGCAATGTAACAAAAACATGACATGGATATAACAAAAAAACAATCAGAGCAGTCATTATATCAGACTTTTTCAAAGTTGGCAAATAAGAACCAAAAATAGATACCAGGGTAAAAGCTAAGATAAAATACAATAATGCATCAGTATGTGATAATAGGCGGTCAAGAATAATTTTGTCGAAGTCAATAGATTACCATAGGTCAGCCAAGACAAATAAAAGTAGCAGTGAAAAAAGGGAAAGAGGGAGGAGAGGAATTGGTGGAAATCAGAGTTCAGGAGCTACACAGTGAGGTGAAGCAGAGAGGAAACACGTCAGAGAGGTACCTATTGGGGGAGGGAAGGGGGGAGAGTCGCAGCTGTTTAGCCAGGAAATGAGGGATACATGAGAATGAAGTAGCTTAAGTTGGGCAGTCGCAGTGGTTGAGAGAAAGAAGGTACTGCCTGAGGATGAGTTTAAACTGCCCTAACTTGAAGGCAGTTTGTACATCAAGAGGGATATCAGATAGCCAGGTGGGAGCTCTGTAGAGAAAGGCCTGCTGTGCTTGATTAGTCTGACAGAATGGGACCTGATAGTTGCACTTCTTGTCCTTCGAGGATTGGTTACTGGGATAAGGAGGTGTTGTGTTGTTGGAGGGGTTAGACCTAGACAGGTGTTCTTACCTAGTAGGCAGGTCTGGTACATGATCCTGCCACTAATATTCAGCCAGCAGGTTTGGGTATACAGATCACAGGTGTGGGTGTACCTATGAGTCACAGAAACAAATTAGTAAGCCTTATTGAGGGCAACCCTAATAAGTTTAAGTAAAGTGTCAGTAGCTGTTGAGATCATGTCAGCAAACACCGAGGCTGTGGATCCCTTTAGGGGCAAGTTCCATGATATGATGGCTAGTGAAGGGCTAGTAACAAGCAGCTGTACAACACTGGTAAAACCAGCAGCTGTTGGAAGGTACTGCCTGAGAAAACACTCACCTCTTCCTGTGAAAAAAATGTACCAGGCTATAAAAAAATAAGGAGTGACTGACAGTTCTTGTAAGAAATGCCACAGGTTCACATAAACTGCCTTTACTAATCATTGGCAAGTCCCAAAACCCTAGGTGCTTTAAACATATGAACTTGTCCAGCCTGCCTGCCTGCCCTGTACCACGCTCAGCAGAGCACATGGATCACTACTGAGATTTTTAAGGAGAAAAATTGTAGAGTCGACTCATCAACCAGAGCCGGGTAGGGTGCTAACCAAGGCAGCCAGCCCAAGAATAAATACACAGTTGAAACAGATTGCACTCACCAACAAATGAATACAGACACAAAGCAACAATTGCAAATAAAAAGTATTTATTGTGTCACAAAAAAAAGTCAAATACTGCTGTCACGAACAGAAACCCCTGTGCTTCGACCATTAGGTCTTCCTTAGGGGCCTTTTTAAGGACTGGTTATTTCAAAGTTTTGTTCCATCTGTGAAAGCCACTTATGCTCACAAGGACTACCAGTGAAGGCAGTTCTGTTCATCAATAATGTGAGGGCTCACCCTAGCTCCAAAACATGTAGAAAGGACGATGGCTCTATCTGATGGGGATTGTTACCCGCTAACACCACAGCATCCATATAGCCAATGAATCAGGGTATTCTGGCTACTGCAAAAAGAATTTGCAGAACTAAACTACTGACCACTGTATTGCTTGAGGAAAATGAGCAGAGTGCACTTGTGGACATCATAATAACATAAGAAAGAGTCGGTATATGGGGATAGCATTGATTTAATTGATTTTTCATTGATATTACACAGCATTAGAAGACATGGGCCCATGAGCTCACCATTAAGTACTTATAAATAACCCTTAATACCTCTATTCATACAATACTTACCAAATTTTGTTTTAAATTCTAGTATAGTTTTACTTTCAATCCCCTCACAAGGCAGTGCATTCCATATCTCTGTTACTCTGTTATTAATCCAGTATCTCATTTTATTTGTTCTGGATCTTTCTTTAATCAATTGGTGACAATGTGCTTTAGTATTATGCATTTGGTCCTTATGCAATAATCCCATGAGATCCCAGAGATAGGTGTCGGTATGTCCCCTATAGATTAGACAATTGTCCCTTCTCATTCTTCGATATTCCAATGAATACAGCCCCAATGATTGCAACCTTTGCTCATAGCTCTGACCTTCCATCCCCCTGACTGTCTTCATAACCCTCCTCTGCACCCTCTCCATTACTCCCATACCCTCTTCTTGCAGGGTGCCCAAAACTGCACATAATACTCCATATGGGGCCTCACCAGTGCAGTGTACAGTGGGATCACCACACGCCTAGCCTTACATTTAATATGTCTCTGTATACAATGTGCTATCCTACTATCCTTTTTCATGGTTTTGTTGCATTGCATACTGAAATCAAAATCGCTACTAATATTGATCCCCATATCCCTCTTTTCCATTGAAACCTTCAATGTAGTACTACCAATATATATTGGAACTGTTTGTTATTCTTACCAAAATGCACAACAGAGCATTTGTCAATATTAAAAATAGATTGTTTTTGGGAGGCCCATACTTCCAGGTTATTTAGGGCAACTTGCAATGTGGTCTGATCATCTATACTGTTTACTGTACGCCCTATTCTAGTATCGTCTGCGAATTTTGAGAGCCAAATCCCTGCATCAACCTGCATTGTCAATATATATAAATTAAATAGGCAAGGTCCCAACACGGAGTCCTGGGGGATACCACAAGTTACTATAGCCTGGCCAGAGAATTCTCCCTTCACACATACCCTCTGGTTTCTATTTTCCAACCATGCCCTGACCCATAATGCGATCCAGCTGGGAAGGTCTAATTCCAGTATGGCTTTAACAAGCTCCTCATGAGGGACTTTATCAAAAGCCTTTGCAAAATCCAAGTAGATAACATCAACTGGATTACCTATATCAATAAACTTGCTGACCTTATTATAAAATTCTAAAAGTTTAGTCTGGCATGACCTCCCTCTAGTAAACCCATGCTGTGTTTTATCCATCTTATCTGAGTTTACAAGGAAGTCAGTGATGTAATCCTTTATTATGCCTTCTAGTATCTTGCCCAGCACAGAGGTAAGGCTAATGGGCCTATAGTTCGACACCTCCTGTCTTGATCCTTTCTTGTATATGGGGACAACCACAGCTTGTCTCCAAACCTCAGGAACGTCCCCAGTTTCAATAGATTTTTGGAATAACCATGCTACTGGATCTACCAGTACTTCTACCATTTCCTTAATCAGTCTTGGATGGATATTATCGGGTCCCTGTGCCTTATTCTGGTTTACTTGTTTAAGTCTTTTAAACACGTCAGCTCGATCTATCTTATAACTAAATCTTATTTGCGTTTTGACTTTTGAATCCTGACCAGTTTGTGGAATTACATTAAATACTGAGGAAAAATAGATATTAAATTCCTCAGCCAATACAATATTCTGTTATGAGCTCCCCATTCCTGACTTTTAGGGGTCCAACTGTTTTGTTTTTCCCCTTTTTACTATTAATATATGTATAAAAAGATTTGTAGTTATCCTGTACTTTAGTGGCTAGGGTGTACTCATAATTCCTTTTTGCCCAAAAGATGCCCCTTTTTGCCAGCTTCAAACTTTTTTTGTAGTTCTCCCAACTCTCTTCTGTATATACTCGTTTCACATGGTGATATGTTGTATTTTTCTCATTAATTAATTTTTTAACTGAGTGGGTCATCCATGGTGGAAGGGCATTTTTTGCCCCATCATATTTATTTGTAATCCGTACATATCTCTGGACCAAGTTTGTTAATTTGTTTGTTAGTTTATCCCACATTCCAACAACAGACTGATTTCCAAAATCTGATTTCTAGTCCCATGCAACAAATTCATGTCTCATTACAGCAAAATTTGCTTGATTATATCTATGAAGTACTGTTCTGCCCTTTCTTATTCCCAATGTACCAGCATACTGGAAGATAATCATAGAATGGTCACTAGAACCCAGTGGGGGATTTACATTACAATTAATAATATTCTCACCGAGGTCGCTTAACACCAAATCCAAGATATGATTTCCCCTGGTATTTGAAGCAACATATTGGTCCATCCCAGCAAGACTAAAGGTTTCCAGATATCTGGATTCTATACTTGAACTGACTTTCAATACATCCCATCTGATACCCGGGAGGTTGAAATCCCCTGCCAATACAACATTCCCAGCTAGGGACAAATGTTTAATAAAAGCTATCATATCATTGTCCTCTTTTATCTTAGTGGATGGGGGCCTATACAGCACACCCAGGTTTAATCTTAGCTGCTCGAGGGGAACGAATCTTAACCCAGAGGGCTTCTAAGTCTGGCCATCTAGTTAGGTCTATTCCTTCTGTAGAGATATTTTCAGCAACATACACTGCCACCCTTCCCCCCAAGTTAGTGACCTGTCCTTGTTATAAAGTATATACCCTTGGATTTGCTTATCCCAAGTATCCCCAGGTTGCCACCGTGTCTCTACAATAGCACAGACATGAATCTTGTGACTAAATAATATGGTTTGGAGCTCATCAGATTTATTATTTAAATGTGTTGCATTAATAGACATGAAATTCCACTCTGTATGTGCTTCCACTGGATTTAATACCCCCATATCCCCCTCCTGTGAAATTTAAATGGCAATGTATAGTATCTCTTAATTGCTGGGCCAGTAGATGCTTGCCCATTTTATTGAGACGTAATCCATCTCTTGCACATAAGTGAACTCTCCGAAATTTCTGCCAGTGATCAATATAAAAATATCCTTCTCTTGCGGTCCATCTTTTTAACCAACCATTTAATCTATATATCTCCTGGTTTATTACATCACTAGCTCTAGGGAAGGGTAAAATCCTGTAAATCCAGACTTCACACCCTCTGTTTTTTAATGCAGCACCAACTGCTTCAAAGTCCCTCTGTATGTCTGGGATCTGCCTATTCCACACATCAACTCCCACATGCAGAATTGTGGTTGGGGTGTCAGTATTCTCCAACAGACCTGGGAAAAGATGCTTTATGTCACTAATACCAGCCCCTGGTAGTACAATAACTGTTGTGTGTTCATTGTGTTTACACAGGATACCATCAGTATTTCGTAACATAGAGTCGCCAATAATTAAAATGTCCCCACTTTCTCCTGGTACTCGGGTTTGTTGTATCAACTGCTAGTCATTGTTCTGGGTGCTTGTGCATGATCCATCTAGTCTGCCCATGGTGCTACCCCACCCAGATATCTTTCAACCTAATTTTCCCACAATGCCTGTCCCATGCAAGTTTGAATTTTCTTACTATCTTCAATGCCACCACTTCTTGTGGCAGGCTGTTCCATGGGTCTGTCACTCTCTAGGTGAAAAAGTACTTCCTAAGATTGCTTTTGAGCCTACCTCCCAGCAGACTAAAGTTGTGCCCTGTTGTTCACGCAGCCCTGTTTTCCTAAAAGAGGTTTCCGGCATGAGTTGTGCTAATCTCCTTAACATATTTAAATGCTTCTATTATGTTCCCTCTATTTCTTCTTTGCTCCAGAGAGTATAAATTTAACTCCTTGAGTCTTGTTTCATATGGCTAATGATGCAGCCCCTGCACCATCATTGTAGCTGTTCTCTGTACCATCTCTAAATGGTCAATGTGCTTTTCCTGGTGAGGCCTCCAGAACTGGCCGCAGTATTCTAGGTGTGGCCTCAATAAGGACCTGTAGAGTGGAATGATTACCTCATGCTTTCTACTTCTAATACCCCTACCTATGCATCTGAAGATGCTACTTACCTTTTGCACTGCTTTTACACATTGTTTTCCTACCTTTAATTCATCGGTAATGATTACCCCAAGATCCTGTTCCATCTTTGTGTCCTCTAATTGATGCCCTCCCAGTATGTACTTTTTTCCTGGGTTCCATTTTCCCAGGTGCATTACCTTACATTTTTTGACTCTAAACTTTAACTGCCAATTCCTGGACCATTCCTCAAGTCTTCTAAGATCAGCTTCCATACCTGCTGCTCCCTCCTGTGTGTCCACTCTGTTGCAGAGTTTTGTATCATCTGCGAATAGGCAGACCTTCCCCTCCAGTTCATTAGCAATGTTCCCGATAAATATGTTGAAGAGTATTGGGCCTAGCACTGACCCCTGTGGAATGCCACTGGTCACTCTGCCCTCCCTCGATAATGACCCATTGATCAAAACTCTCTGGGTCCTATTCTGAAGCCAGTTGTTAATACAGTTGACTATCTTTTGCCTGACACCTGTGTGTCCCAGCTTATTTGCTAGTCATCTGTGGGGGAATATGTCAAAGGCTTTGCTGAAGTCCAGGTACATCATGTCCACTAGCCCACTTTGGTCCACCGTTCTGGTAACCCAGTTGAAGAAATTGATCATGTTTGTCTAACATGAGTGTCCCACCATGAAGCCATGCTCTTTTGTGTCGAGTTTTCTGCTTTCCTTTTGGTAACCCACTGTTTCCTCTTTAAGCAATGACTATAATTTTCCCCTCTAATGAGGTCAGACTGACAGGGCGGTACTTTCCTGCCTCTTCCCTGCTTCCACTTTTGTGCAAGGGCACAACTGTTGCCCTTTTCCAGCCTTGCAGTATTCTGCCACTTTCTAGTGACTTGTTGAAAAGCTCAGCCAGCAGTATGGCAATTTCTTCCCAAAGTTCTTTTAGTACTCTAGGGTGGATACCATCTGGCCCTATGGCTTTGTCCATTTTCAATTTACTCAGCTCTTCTAGGACCCTTTCCCTTGTGATGGGGCTTGTGTCCACTCCTTTATTATTGTGCACTGTCCTACCTAGCTTAGGTTCTTAACTGCTATCTTCTATTGTAAAGACTGAACAGAAGAATTTATTAAGCAACTCTGCTTTGTCTTCATCTTTCTCTAACAGCTGGCCCTCCATCCATCAACAGGGAAATGCAAGGTACTCCACCTGGGGCCCAGAAACCCAGGCCAAGTGTACACCCTGGGGGGGAAATGCTGTAAGTCTCAATGGCTAAGAAGGACCTGGGGGTGGTGGTGGATGTCAAGAAGAACAACTCAGAGACTTGTAGGAGGGCAGCAGCCAAGGCAAACAGGATGCTGGGATGCATCGCTAGGGGGATCACCTCCAGAAGGAGGGAAGTGATACTCCCTCTGTATAACTGCTTGGTGAGGCCACACCTTGAGTACTGCATGCAGTTTTGGAGGCCACACTTAAGAGGGACATTACCATCCTGGAGAGGTCTGGGAGGAGCAACCAAAATGATTTGGGGCTTGGGGGACAGGACCTATGAGGAGGCTCGAAGAGCTAAATATGTACACATTGGAAGAGAGGGACCAGGGGACATGATGAGGTCTTCAGGAACATGAAGAGGGTAAATAGGGAGGAACAGTCAGGGTGCTTTGAAGGAAGGAGGAGGGGGCCACTAGAGGGCATGAGTGGAAGCTGGAGGGGGGAAGATTCAGGGGAGAAAGGAGGAGGTGCTACTTCACTGAGAGGGTGGTGGAGCCATGGAATGCGCTGCCTAGGGGACTGGTGGAGGCAGAGACAGTGGAGGGGTTCAAGAGGGGTGGGACAGGTACAGGGGAAGGGTTCTGGAAGCAAAATCCAATGCAGCAAGAATATCCGGAACTGGGAAGGGAGAAGCCAAAGGAGGCGAGGGGGACAGCAAGATTAGCACCCAGGGTGGAGGCTGACCAAACGAGCAGACACGAAAGACCGTTAGGCCTATTCTGCTGGCATTTTAGTATGTTATTATGTTAGTATCATTGCTAGTCAGATTATTCCTCCCTTACTCTTTCTTTTTTCTCTTATTTATGTATAGAAAGTTTTATCTCCCTTCTTAACCCCCTGCACTATTCTCTCCTCAGTCTGCTCTTTTTCCCTCCCAATTGTTTTTCCTGCCTCTTTTAGTTTGTTCCTGTATTCCTCCCTGTCCATTTCATTTTTATGTTGCTTGCACGCATGTGCAAGAAACATAGTGTCATCATCGGAGATTTCGGAGGTGTCTCACCTCCTCCTCCAATTCAGTCAGTGAGCTGGCAGGCGCGGCCCCTGTAAGCCAATGCATTTTGGAGCTGTCTATGACACGCTCCAAAATGCAGTGGCTTACAGGTGAAAGGGGGAGCTACGCTTCAGTGAGCAGCGATAAGAAGCATAGCTTCCCCACATGCAGGCGCGGCGTGCCCCCGCACGTGCATGCTGTGTAGCCGATGGGTGCCCAATCCCCGCCGGGCTGAGAGCTGCATCCTCCCCCCACAGGTGCCACGCCTGGGTGCCCACCCCAGCATGGCAATCAGCTCTTGGCCGACGGGGTGCCCAATCCCCGTCGGCTGAATGCCCCTCATTCTGTGGCCATGCTGGGAGCCCACCCAGCATGGCAAACGTCCCACGACATCTTTTTGTTTTTTAAAACCTGTAAACAAAAAGCGGTCCCAAGCGTGTCTCCTGACCCCCCCTCCCACAACCCGCACCCACCCACTCGCGCACTCCAGCCTCCCACACCCCCTCACCCCATACTTACCTCCGCTCGTAGCGATGATCTTGATGGACCAGAACACATCTGCACTCTTCAAAGCCGACCGCAAACTGGAAATGATGATAAGCTGTATAATGGGCTAGATAGGGGTTTCAACTTTGTTGCATATCTCAGGCATTATTGGGAATTTGTGCACCACATTTTCAACATGGGGTTTTTCGGACCCCTTCTCATGAATGATGTCACTGCAAAATCACCCTTTGGACCTGAATACCACCATGACAGTGACATCATTCATGAGAAGGGGTCCCAAAACCCATGTTGAACTTGGTATAGAAATCAAAATGACTGTTTTACTAAGCGTGCATGCGCAGTTCCTACGCAGGCTCGAAAGTTTGTGAAATTTCAATATTTTCACTCCAGATTTCCAACATTGCCATTTTACCACACCTTCTTATGAGTAGTACAGCTGTCATTTTTCACATCTCACCCAAAATGTGTTTCTGCCCATGTAGCGCAGAATGGCGCATTCAGTGTGCGAAATCAATGTACGGGACAAATTAAGAAAATTGCAGTGACACTATTCATGAGTGCAGGTGTTAAAATGGCTATGTTGAAAATTTGGTGAAAAAATTCCAAAAAATGACTGTTTTTCGAGTGTCGTTGTACAGTTCCTATACCTTTCGTAGGATTCGCTTGGTTTCAATATTTTCACTCCAGATTTCCAACATTGCCATTTGCCACACCTTCTTATAAATAGTACAGCTGTCATTTTTACATCTCACCCAAAATGTGTTTCCACCCATATAGCGCACAATGGTACAGTCGGTGTGCAAAATCAATGTATGGGATAAATTAAGAAAATCACAGTGACAGTGTTCATGAGCAAAGGTCTTAAAGTGACTATGTTGAAAATTTGGTGAAAAATTCCAAAATGACTGTTTCTGAGCGTCGTTGGCGGTTCCTCATGGCCTCGTGGGATTCCCTTGAAATTTTCAATATTTTCACGCAGATTTTCAACATTGCCATTTTACCACACCTTCTTATGAGCAGTACAGCTGTCATTTTCACATCTCACCCAAAATGTGTTTCCGCCCATGTAGCAGCACAATGGGCGCAGCAAGGTCGAAATCAAATCGGGACAAATTAAGAAAATCACAGTGACACTGTTCATGAGCAGAGGTCTTAAAATGGCTATGTTGAAAATTTGGTGAAAATTCCCTTCAGATGTATAGCAATATTACTAATGAAGACATTGAACAGAACTGGCCTCAGGACCCGATCCTGCAGCACCCACTGGTCGCCCCTCTCTAGACTGCATACCATTTACCACCACTCTCTGCCTCCTGTCTGTTAGCCAGTTTCCCTAGCAGTTTACACCCTTTTCCCCATGTCCAGCCTACCCAGCTAGTTTATCAGCCTCCTATATGGGATGGTGTCAAAGGCTTGCTGAAATCAAGGTAAGCGTTGTCCGCTGCCCACCCTGATTCACTCCTTTGTCGCCCAGTCAAATAAATCAACCAGATTTATCTGACATGATGTCCCCACTGTGAATCCATGTTGTCTATGGTCCTGGGTTCCGATGGCATCTAGATGCCCCACTATCCTTTCTTTAAGCAATGTCTCCATGATCTTCCCACTACTGAGGTGAGGCTGAATGGCCTATTGTTCCCTGCCTCCTCCCTGCTGCGGACTTGTGTAGAGGGACCACATGTGCCCTCCTCCAATTCACTCATGTTGAATGACTCAGTGAACATGGCTGCCAGAGGTACTGCTATCTCCCTTAGCAGTTCTGTTAATATCCTTAGTTATGCCATCTGGTTCCATCGCTGTGTCTACCTTCAATTTAGTGAGCTCCTGCAGGACTCTTTTGTCCACCTCTTCACCCCCTTGGCAACTGCTGTACTGCTGTGGCCCTTGCCCCTCCCACTCTTCTGTGAATACTGAGCAGAAAGACACAGTGGATGTCTTGGGAAGAAGGCATGACACTGTCACTTCCAAATACCTAAACAGCACATACAAGCAAGCAACATTCGGCATTGACAAATGCTTGTTTGTATCCTTATATTGTTTGAAAACCCTTTTCTTCTCCTTGATTTTGGTTGCTACCTCGATGGAGAACCAGAGAGGTTTCTTCCTTCTTTTGGATTTGCTGATCTGTCTTGTGTATTGTGCTGTAACTGTAGTTAAAGCCATCTTCAAGGTCTCTCAGCAGTCGGCTACATCCCCCTTGTTACCTCTCACTAGCATGGATTTAATCCTGGATTTCATTTCGAGAAAGTTTGCTTTCCAGAAATCAAGTATCTTGATTTTTGTGTGACTTGTATCTTCAATCAATCAATCAATCAATCAAATCTTTATTTATCCAGGTGAACACCATTGAACAAGCTCATTTACAAGGTGGACCTGCATCATGCAAGGTCAAAATACAATGCATTTATGTACAGGCAGGAAGACAAAACATGTATATACATAATAAACAAACTATGTAACAATAAGATAAGCAGTGTAATATTTGAGCACATAATGTAATATTTCCAACTAAATACATATCATGTTCAGGGGAAAGAAAAAAGGGGATATTGGTAAGGGAGCTATAAAGAGAGGAGGATGCAGTAACAATATTAACAGAAACCTCACATAAAGCGCAGGTATCAAGGGGTAAGGGAGTGAGGAGGGCATGGGTGGGAATGATGCAGGGCGTGAAAAACTCAGGTTGGCTAGAGGGTTGGGAACACAGAAGTAGCATCAGGGTAGGAGTTAAGGTACAGGGTTCCTAATTGGTAACACTTGTAGAGGGCAAGGAGAAGTGCAAAGGGTGGATAGTACATAGATGGGGAGCGGTTAGAGACGGTGGAAACAGTGGCATACTTCTGTTACCATTTTGGCATACAAGGTCTTGAATACTGCAAGACTAATTGGAGACCTTAATTTCAAGGAATTCTGCAGCTTATTCCAGAGAGTCGGCAGTGAGAAGCCTATGGCCACTCTCCCTAAATGTGTGCAGATCCTAGGAACCTTCAAAAAAATTAGGGAGCAGCTCCTTTGGGCACAGTTTTGGAGCCCACTTAGAGGTAGTAAATCAATAATATACCATAGTAATTTACCGGTAACAGCACTGAATGTCCATACAGCTGCATTTCTATTTTGCCTGTGTTATAGGGAGGTCCATCCAATGGCAGCATATAAGGAGCAGTGGTGGGTGGAGAAGGGGAGGCCGGTAATGAATCACAATGCTCTGTGGTATAGTACATCTAGTTTTCCCAGATATGAGGCGTTGCACTGGCTATAAATGAAATCAGCGTAGTCAATTAAGGAGATGAATGTGGACTGGATGAGCTGCCTTTTTGCCTCTGTGGTTAGAAGGCAGTTTATCCAATAGAAGAGACCAAGCATCTGCCTCAGTTTTTTCAGCAAATCCTCCAAGTGTTCCACAAAGGAGAGTTTGTGGTCTAGCCAGACCTCCAGGTATTTGAACTTTGTTACAAACTCCAAGTTTTCACCTAATAAGGTAGTGATAGGGGGTAGAGTACCAGTAATAGCAGGGTGTGCCATGTGGTTACCAGGTAAAAGTATCATCACCTTTGTTTTCTTGGCATTGAGGAGCAGCGTTTTGCTAAGAAGCTGGTTGTGCAAGATATTAAAGTCAAATTGCAAGTCTTCGTAGGCAGCTTCAGGTGGTGACCGGCTTAGGTAGAGTACTGTATCATCTGCAAACAGGTGTGTGTTGACCTCCTTAATGCCAATATCTATGCTGTTAATATATGTAGTGAATAAGAGTGGTCCTAGGATGGAGCCCTGTGGAACACCTTTGATTAACAGTTTAAGGGAGGAAAGCTCTCCCTCTGCCTTGACCTGCTGGTGCCTATCTGTTAGATAATCATGGAACCAGTCCAGTGAAGTAGTGTCTAGACCTAAAGCTTTTAATGAAGAAAGAAGCAGGCAATGGTCAACAGTGTCAAATGCCTTACTGAGGTCTAGAAAAACAGCACAGACAAACTTTTTGTTGTCTAGATCATGCTGCCAGTCATTTGTTACCTAGGCCAGTGCTGTAATTGTACTATGGTTAGCTTGGAAACCTGACTGTATAGGGTTTAAAAAATTTGTGTTTACTAGGAAAGCTCTCTGCTGGGCATTCACAATTTTTTCTAAAAGTTTTGACAGAATGGGGAGTAGTGAAATTGGCCTGTAATTATTTAGATCACAGGGATCCCCAGATTTAAACAGCGGTATGATATGAGCAATTTTCCATAGATTGGGGAGAGACCCTTGAGACAGTGACAGATTAAATAGATTAATAATTGTCACAGCTAGAACATGCCAGGCAATCTTTATGTAGTAGGGGTCAAGCGAATCCGCGCCGGCAATTTTCTTGGTGTCCAACTGCAGGAGAAGGTCTTCAACCTCTTTCAGAGAGGCAGGTGAGAAGGAAAAGGCAGCACTTGTTAGATTGGATTCAGGGGCAGTACAATCATCTGGGAGCACAGGGTGCAAGTGGGCGAGTTGTCGAATGCTAGACCTGCAGAAGCAAAATGGTTATTGAAGGCTTGTAATATCTCCCTTTTGTCACCGATAGTTACATTGTCAGATGAGATCTTTGAGGGAAGCGCATTTCCTATCGTATGTCCAGATAGCTCTTTTATTGTGGACCAAAATTTGGTGGGGCATTTTGAGGCAGTGTCCAGCCCTGAGCGGTAGAAATTAGACTTGGCTTCTCTGATCAACTTAGTGCAGGTGTTTCTGGCAGTTCTGAAAAGGCACCAGTTTTTGGCTAGTTTGGATTTGTGGGCTTGTTTCCAAAGCAAGTCTCTTTTTACTAAAGTGGTCTTAAGGTCGGCAGTGAACCAATGATACATTCTGGGCTTTATGTGGGTTTTGACCAGCGGAGCATAGGTATTGAGGGAATTTGTTATAATTTCCTGAAAGATGTAATATGCTTTGTTTACTGATTTGGCAAGGTAGAAGTTCTGCCAGAGCAGTGAGACTTTCAGTTCATTGATATAAGCCAGCGGGTCAAATTTCCGTTTGGATCTTTTAGTAGAGAACTTCATGATGGATGTCAGTTTAGGGTTGGCTCTTACACCAGCGATGAAACAATGGTCGCTTACATCGGCATGAAAGATGCCAGCATGGGAGAAAAAGTGCGGTTTATTCATTAGTAAGATATCTAAAAGTGTGCTACTTATGGGTTTTTTCTTGTTAATGCATGTTGGTTTGTCGATAAGTAGTGATAGTCCATGGGAGTCACAGAATGATTTGAGGGGTAATGAGGCACTGGACAGCCAGTCATAGTTAAGGTCCCCAAGTATAATTGTTTCAAGGTTACTAGAGTCCATGATAGATGAAAGGTGAGACAGGAACTGCAACCCGGCAGATGGTGGTCTGTAGCAGCCTATGATACGGAGGGCTATCACAGGTGTAATTTCAATTTTTATGGACATGCATTCAAATCCATTAGCAATAGAAGAGGAATCAAGGGATGAGACCAGGAATTTGTCCTTAATATAGATGGCAACCCCACCACCCCTGATTTGTTCATTGGATCCGAATAGCAGATAGTTGGGAATGCTGACCTCCTTATCAGGAGTGGATGGACGAAGCCAGGTTTCCAAGATCACAAGAACGTCTGGTTTGGTGTGTGTGTGACCCAAGCCTGGATTGAGATGAATTACTTTAAAGGGCTACATGCATTGACATGCATAAAACTAATTCTTTTTAATTTTGTGAGTTCTGAGGGTGATGAAAGGTCTTTTGTTGGACCAGGGTTGAGTTCAACATTGCCTGAATAGAGTAATAGGGTAAGCACAACATTCTTCAAGGCACCAAGGGATAGCTTGGAGATTTTAGTCCTTTGAAGGCTACATGAAGCATCAGAATAGGAGTACAGGGACCTGTTTTTAGTACTATGTTGCCCTAGTGATACATAGCATAGAACCCTTGCTGCGTAACTCCAGGGAATATAGTTACTGAGTGGATATGGTGGATTTCCTCCTATAGGCATCTGGCTTATAGAGGCACCCCCTGTATGAAACACAATTTGGTGTAGGTGCAGGAGCATAGGGGTAGTGCATGAATTAAATAATGGCTCAATGTGTAAGCTCCCTTGTGGTGAAGGGTATAAGTCCCCATTGAGGTAAGTCCTGCCCAGCTGATTTCCTAGAAAGGGTATTGCACAAATGGTGGCAAAGAGTTGGAGCCAAAATACCATGGACATAATTCCAGTTTGTGGGGCCAGGTAGAGAAGCTGGAATAGAGATGCAGCCCGCTTGAGATAGGCTCCAAGAGCAGGACTTCAATGTTTGGCAGTGCCTCAGTGAAAAACAGCACACCACTAGGTTCTGTAACCTAGAATGTCTACGGTCAGTGTATGTGATCGTGGAAGAAGAATAGGATAGGCAGGAGAAGGGCCAATGACAGCAGGAGGTGGAGCAAGGTGGTCTATATAGGAAAGGTCTGGGGGATGGGTGGGTGGGTGAAAATTTGTGGCTTTTCTGTACCTCTCAGCCAGCTTAGTCCGAGTAAATGGTCCGGGCGGTGGCTTCGGAAGCACTGACCACCCAATGGCCGTGGTTTCCTATGGCGTCTGAGCTGGGAGCCCTGGAGGGTTCTTGGCTTAAGAAAGAGAGAGAGATGGGTCCAGTTAGTACTGGCGCAAGATAATGGATCAGCTATCCAGTGTAAAATACAATTTTCAAGTGTATGGGAAAGCGATTTCCTCAGCGCCCTGAAGTCTGGCTTACAGTTACAGAGGCAGGAAAGGGCTGTATCACTAACACAGTCTCAGCAGGCAAAAGGCAGGAGATTCCACATTTAAAAGCATGTTAATATTCAAGCAGAGAGATTTTAACAACTTTTAGCCCTTTTCCAAGCAAGAACAACTCCTTTTTGCCAAGTTACATTCAAAAACAATAGAGAAGGGAGGAGAGCCAATCACAGCGTGCCTAGAGAAGGTACTCATGCTCCGATTGGTTTGCAGCTTTGCTGTACGTCTCAGCGAGCATAGTCCAAGTAAGTGGTGTCAGGCGGCAGCTTCAGAAGCGCCGACCGCCCGGTGGCTGCTGTATCTTCTACTTTGTTTACTGTTAACCAGATTAACCTGTGGTCATTGGTCCCCAGATTGATCCCTGACTTGAACGTCTGAGATCCTGGTGCTGTTTGTGAGTACCAGGTCCAGGACTGCTTTGTCTCTAGTGGATGAGTCCACCAGTTGATACAGACCAACTCCCCACAGTGCAAACAGGAATTCTTTGCTCTGCTCTGAGGACGCTGTGTATGAGGACCAGCCCACATCTGGCAGATTGAAGTCCCCCACAAGCAGCAACTCACCACTGTTGGCCATCATTAGGATGGTTTATAGGAGCTCTTTGTCTATCTCAGTTTCCTTGGATGGAGGTCTGAAGATAACTCTTACCTGGATAGTGATCTTGTCCCCAACTCCCAGTGTGGTCCATAGTGCCTCAGCCTTACTATGCTTCTCCTGAATCTGTGTTGTATAGATTCCTTCCCTTACATGCAAAGCCACCCCCATCCCTTCTTACCCTCCCAGTCTTTCCTGAACAGTGTGTAACCTGGGATGGTAACATCCAAGGTGTGGTTCCCAGTGAACCATATTTCCTTAATTGCTACCCAGTCCAGTTGTGCTTCTGCCATCATGGCTGTGAGATCAGGGATTTTGTTTCACAGACTGTGCACATTGATGCATATTGCCTTCCATCCCTGATTTTTCTGGTCTATTGAAAGATTACCCTATTTTAGTTGTGTAAGAACATAAGTTCATCACTATCAAGGATGCACTCCTCATGCTTGCAGAGCCTTTAAGAGAAGTTAAACCTGAAACAATACAGAAATGCTGGCACAAATCTACAATACTGCTACAACCCCACACATCAGGTACACAACTGGAGACCATGACTGATCAATTGTCCGAGGTTACACTTGCCCTCCATAAAGCCACAGAACAGATGGACTTGCCAGTTGATGGCTTGAAGGATTGGGCTCACACAGACAATAATGAAACTGGCTATAGAGAAATAACAGACAGTGAAATTATACAGTCTATTAAAAATGAAAATAACAATGCAGAAAAGGAAGATGACAGCCAGGAGCAGACTGAGGAAACTGTGCCTCTCCCTACAGACACCGAAGCTGCAGACTGCTTTGAACACTGCATCTCATGGTTCGAAACTCAACAAGATGTGGATGGCATTCAGCTGCTGCTGTTAAGGCAGCTGCAATTAAAAGCAGTGAAGCAAAGGAATGAAAAAAAAAATCCATTCAAGACTATCTAAAAAACTATAAGACTTGTTTATGAATCAGTTTTTAATCTACCATTGTTTCTTTATTGTTACTGGAATGTAAATTCTGTAACAAAGTTCACTTTGGGAGCTTAGCATGTGTGGTCCTGTCTTTCACAAAAATGCTACTCCTATTAACCAAAACCCTATTTATCCGAACACTTTTGTTGTCCCCCAGCACTTTCGGATAAACGGAGTTGCACTGTTTATGAATAGAATGTATACTACTACTACTACTACCATAACTACAGAGTGACTGTAACACTCATCTGCAGAAAAAGTATGAATGACTACAAGTGGTGCTACAAGCTATGCTAGTTGGCACCTAAAATACAGGGAAATGATACACAAGGGTAAAAAGTCCCTGAAGCCTTGATAAACATGTGGTGTGGTGTTCCTTGGGATTTGAAGGATGATGTGGTGCAACATTGGTATAACCCTTATTTCTGTACCCTTTATCCAAGCATTGCTGTGTCAGTATTTTACTTTTTCTGACAAGAGAGTGCCAGAGTTACAGTAACATCATAGCTGCATCACATCGTCATTCAAATCCGGAGGAACACCACACCACAGATTTATCAAGGCTCCAGGGACTTTTTCACCTAACTTTTCAGTTCCCTACATTTTATGTCATATATCTATATCTATATCTATATCTATATCTATATCTATATCTATATCTAGCTATATAATATGTATAATATATGGTCTCCATAGGACCCCATTATCATTTATTTCCCTGTATACATCACCAATTAAATCTGCATTCCAAACAGTTAAAGCTGAATACCTCCAAATGAAAACTGTATACCACCCAATTACAGTGGGGAAAAAAAACACCCATAGACCAACATTGTGACCACCAAAATAAACAACTTAATGACCAATTAACCAATAAGCATGTCAATTAACACACTAGCCAAACCAATTAAAAAAACTTAATAATCAATACACCAATAATCACATCAGTAACACAACAGCCAAATCAATTAAGAAACATTTCCATGCTAATTACCACACTTAATAAGCCCCCAACAAAAACAAAGGAACCTTCCTGCAAAAAACACAGTACCTAAACCCCACTAACAAAAACCAGCCTTCCACAAAAAAAAAACTGCCCCACTCTCACAAACGGCAATGGCCTCGACACTCCACAGCACACACCAGATGCTACATCCTACATAATGCAACAGTCAGTTCCTCCTTCTAATCTTACATGATATCCATGATGCTATCCTCACAGTCCCCCTCTAGAACACAAACTCCAGCACCCAACGCTGCATGCTGCTCCTGACCAAAAATGCCATTCCTGACCACACACCACAGGAACTAAAGAAAGCAGTGGCCGGGACACGTTCCCTTATATAGGGGCACCCTGCACTTCAGAAACACAACAGGACCAAATAGCAAATCCCTGAAACCAATCCTACACTTGAGAAACCCATAGGGCCAATTCAAGGCCAAACCGGGAAATGCAGCCGGAACTAACCAGCCAACCATAATGACAAGACAGGACTAACAGGTACAAATGACAGTGCCATTCCAATGTATTGTATAAAACAAATGCTAGGCAACTGTGGAATATATGGCTACATACCTATCGAGGGGGCTAATTAGGGCAATAATGCCACAAGTCCTTTGGGCTCATGGCTAATTCCCTAATTAGCCCCCTTGATAGGTATATATCTTTGTATACCACAGTTGCCTAGCATTAATTCTCCTTCTCTATATATGTATATTCATTACAAAAATACCTTTTTTAATGCACTAGTTAGAGCTGACGTGACAAAAGTAGGGAACTGTCGCATTAGGGTGTCCAATCCTAATACCCTTCCCCTACCCTTCAGGCAGCAACAGGCGTGGGGTGTGCTTTGGGGTTGTCAACCCTAACACTTACCCCATTCCATGAGTAAGTAAGCTGAGATGGGTACAGTGTATGAGAATGGGGTGAGCTTTAGGACTGACAAACTCAAGGCTCACCCCACACCTGCTGCTGCCACATTTCACACCTTTGGTCACTTCAGCCCTAACTAGTGCATTAACAAAGTTTTTTGTAATGAATTTCCATACTTTTTCAGATAGTAGAATTGCATCCTCATTTGCCTGTGTAAGCACAGGGCCCTTTGGGCCCTTCACTTGCTTTCATTCATAATTTTTGAGACAGTGTAATCATATCCTTATTTGCCTGTGTGAGCGAAGGGCCCCTGAGCTCCCATACCTTTATAGATGCATCCAAAATCAAAACCAAATTTTCATCATAGCCTTCTTATTGCCCCACCTCATGAAGCCAGTACTGAAAATTTCCAAATCCCAACCAAAATGTGATTCCATGCCACCACAACACCATTGTATGCCACAAGTGTGAAAAGCCAGGATTTGAAAAATGACAGCTGCCACATTCATGAGGCGTTGTGAAAATATGGCTATGTTGAAAATTTGTGGTGAAAATATTTAAAATTACCAGTTACAAGTGAACTTAGCAAAATGTCAACACATGCACATAAATTTGCTATTTTTACATATTTTGACCCCAGATTTTCAACATAGCCTTCTTATAACCCCACTTTATGATCAAGGGCAGTTAAAATTTTCAAATTGTGCCTGAAAGGTGATTTCACCAATCGACTGTGAAATCACCTTTCTGGCTGGATTTATGAAATTCCACTAACATTGTTCATGAGGTGGAGTCCCAAAAAGGCCATGTTGAAAATTTGAGGTCACAATATGAAAAAAATGGCTAAGTTATTCATCAAATTTGCAAACCCTTTAGAAATACGTTAAACTGCATTTACCTTAGTTTCTCATATTGTAGTCAGTGGTTTCAGCAGCAAGCTGTGTCTTCCATAGGAGAGTGGATCTTTAGCCTAACACCTGCTCAGATGAGTGAGGGTGTATAGGGGTGCAGGATGGTGGGAGCTGACTGGGAGGTCTGGTGGGGGGTCAGATTAGTGAGGGATCATTTTCTTTTTTACAGGCAAAAACAAAAAAGAACTGAGGGACTGTTTTCTTTATTTCAGGTCGAGAGGCCAATGGGATGGAGGGGGGTGCCACAAGACACCATGAAAAGGAAGGGAATGAATGGGGACAACAATTGGAGGGCAGGAGGGTGCTGCTAAACATTACGAAAGTTATAATAATGTACATGGATGGTGACTGGAGGGTGGGGGATGCCACTTGACACCAGGAAAAGAATAATACATTTTGGGAGGGCAATCTGAGATTGGGTTGCCACTAGACACCAGGGAAAGAAAAATAACATGGGGACAGTGATCAGAGTGTGTGGGGGGGCACTAGACACCAGAGAAACAAAAGTATAAAAGGACAGTGATTGTAGAATGGGGGACACCACTAGACACCAGGGAAAACATGCTGGGAAACAAAAAGAAGTTTTTTCCCTTCACAAAAAAGGATCTTTTTTTGCATCTTGTGATATGAATAAAGAATCTTTTTTTGTATCATACCATGCGAAAAAAGGTTAATATACTTTACAAAAACACAGTTCAAAGGCATTTCTGGACTAGTTAAGTACAGAATCCACCTAAGGGGGTCCTGATAACTAAGGTACATGTGTTGGTCATTCCCCAGAATGTAATTGCTATGGTTTTCTAAATTTGGATTTTTAGGGGAAAAAGGAAAACAAGATGGCAGAAAAATTAAAAAGGATTTTCACCTCACAAAAAACATTAAAAAAGAATTTTTTTCATTTCATACTGCTATCTTTAAGTGCTTACTGAGTATGCCCAAAACCAATTATTCAATATTTCAAAATTAAATAACATTGGAATGGATTAATATTTTTTTAAGAAACAAGCAAAAGACACATCCAAGGGCCAGCCCCTTTCTACCCAGTAAATTGCAGGACAAAATTCCAAATGGTCTGGGCATTAGTCAAAGTGACATAAACCCCACCAAAACCAATGGGAGAAAATTCCTGAAAATTTCACTTTTTTGCATTATCTGTATCTTGGCATCCACACATCTAACCAGAATGAAACAAGGTACATCCAGAGATCAACCATGCAAGACTGCATGTGTACAATCTCATGCAAATCCAAAGAATGGCTGTCAAGTTATTAAAGTGCAAACACTGGGGTTTAATATTGAACTGCCGGAACAACCCTAGCTATAGCCATATGCGGTAGAGCCACTATATTTAGGGTTGAGCAGGGCTTTCTATGTTAAACCTCAAATTTTTAACTTTAATATCTTCGCAACCATTTAACGGATTTGCATGAAATTTTGCATGTACGGTCTTGTTGGGTAGATCTTTTGATGTGCCAAGTTTCATTTTGGTCAAATGTGCAAATTCTGAGCTGTGCATATTGAAATAAATGTAAAAATATTCCCTTTTTTGCTGTTTTATTTTTCAGCATGCTGTGCCTAGATTGTTTGGAATTTTGTTCTGAAACTTTCAGAGTAGAAAGGGCTTGGCCCACAGAAGCGCCTTTTGCTTGTTTAATGAAAAATATTAATCCACTCTAAAGTTATTACATTTTAAAGTACCTATTATTTTCAAAGGGAATTTCACTCTCTAGGATAGCTTCCTGGAATAAAAAGAAATTCGGTCAAATGAATAAGAATTCTTTTTCATTTGGGACCAATCCTTTTTCGTGAGAAAAAATTTATTTTTGATTTTTTCCCCATCTATTTTTCAGTGTTTTTCAGAAAACAAAATGTCAAAACCCCCAAAAATGATAACCTCGTTAAACGTTAAAATATGTATCTTGCTCATCAGGACTTTATTTGCTGGATTCTGAACTTATCTGCTAAAAAATTAACTTAGAGTTTTTTATTATTTTAAAAACTTTTTAGTGACTCGCTAAGATCCTTTTTCATTAATCCTTTTTTGTTGAAATGAAAAAGGATCACATCTCATGAAAATGGATTTGGGACTTACGTTTTTTTTGGCTTTATTAGTGAATCCTTTGTCACAAAAAAGGATTTTGGTTTTAGTCTTTTTTCCAATTTCTTTTTCATGAGATGGGATCCTTTATCATTTGATATTTTTGTTCAAACAAAAAAGGATCATTTATCATAGAAAAGAATTTCAGACTTATTTTTTGCCTAATCTTTTTATCATTTCAAGAAATCCTTTTCCGTTTCCTTTTTTGTTTCATACGAAAAAGTATTTCTTGAAACAAAAAAGTATTTCTGTACATTTCCCCTTATTATGTTAGTTTTGCCTGCTGTGTACTGGGACATCCCAACCCTGCCATTACCCTCCTTCTCATTTAAAGCATTTTACCGGGTGTCTAGTGGCACCCCTCCCACCCTCTGATTGTGCTCTCTTTTTTTGTTTGTTTTTATTTTGCTGTATTTTATAATTTTCCCTGGTGTTTAGTGGCACCCCTACCCTCTGATGGCTGCCTATTGAATTATTTATTATTGCCCCGGTGTCATCCAATCGTCATCCCCATTTATTGTTTTACCTGTTGTCCAGTGGCACCACCACCATCCACCGATTGCTCTTGTAGTAGCCCCCACCCATCCGATGATCATCCCCGTTGTTCTTTTCCTTAGTTTCCCTGGTGTCTAGTGGCACCCCCTATCCAATTACCATGTATGCTGAAATGAATAAATGGTCCCTCGATGTCTTCCTTTTTTTTAATTGTAAAAAAAAAAATTCCATTGTGGATCACCTTCCCAAAAGCCTTTCCGTGCGTTTCCCCCATTATGTTAGTTTTGCCTGGTGTCTAGTGAGACCCACCCACTCTGCCATCATCCTCCCCATCATTTTAAACATTTTTCCTGGTGTCTAAAGGCACCGCCACCATCCAATTGTACTCCCTTTTTCTTATTTTTATTTTGTTATATTTTATATCTTTCTTTAGTGTCTAGTGGCACCCCCCCCCACCCTATGCTGGATGCCCATGGCATTATTTATTATATCCCTGGTGGCTAGTGGTGCCCCTCCCCCACCATCTAGTCACTGCCCTCATAATATTTATTGTTTTCCCTGGTGTCCAGTGGCACCCCCACCCCTGATTTCTCTTGTAGCTTCATTATCCCCATTGTTCTTTTCCTTACTTTCCCTGGTGCCTAGTTGAGCAGCCCCAATTGCCTTGTATGCTAAAATTATGAAAATGGTTCCTTGATGTCTTAATTTTTTTTATTGTAAAAAAAAAGTCCATTGCACCCCCCAAAAAGCATTTCCTGTGTGTCCCCTTATTATGTTAATTTTACCTGGTGTGTAGTCAGAACCCCAACCCTGCCATCACCCTTCCCATCATTTAAAACATTTTCCCTGGTGTCTAGTGGTGCCCCCACCCTCCAGTTGTACTTCCTGTTTTTTAATTTTTTTTATTTTGTAATATTTTATTATTTTCTCTGGTGTCTAGTGGTGCCCCCACCCTCAGATGGCCACTCACAAAATTATTAATTATTGCCCTGGTGTCCAGTGTTGCCTCTGACCCTCTGATTGCTCTTGTCTTTAGTGTCTACTGGCACACTAGACACTAAAGACTTTCCCTTTGAGGAGGCAGTATAGCACAGTGGGTTAAAGCTCTGAGCTTCAGATCTGGAGACCTGAGTTTAAATCCCACAGCCACCTAGGTGCATACCGTGTGATCCTGAGCAAGTCACTTAACTTCCTTGTGCTCCCAGGTCACATCTGGAAACAAGCTTCAGCTTAGTGCACTACTCCTGGTTAAACAATATTCCCTTTCTTGTAGTGACCCTCACTCATCTGATCATCATCTCCATTGTTCATTTACTTAGTTTCCCTGGTGTCTGGTGCCCCCCCATTGCCTTATATGCTGAAATGAAGAAAATGGTCCCTCAATGTCTTCTTTTTTTTAACTGTAAAAAAAAATCAATCATAGGTCATGTCCCCCCCCAAAAAGTCTTTCCATGCATTTCCCGTTATTATGTTAGTTTTGCTTGGTGTCTAGTGGAACCCACCAACCCTGCCATTAGCCTACCCATCATTTTAAATATTTTCCCTGGTGTCTAGTGGTGCCCCCCACCCTCCAGTTGTACTTCCTGTTTTTTTAATTTTTTTATTTTGTAATATTTTATCATTTTCTCTGGTGTCTAGTGGTGCCCCCACCTTCAGATGGCCACTCACAAAATTACTCATTATTGCCCTGGTGTCCAGTGGTGCCTCTGACCCTCTGATTGCTCTTGTCTTTAGTGTCTACTGGCACACTAGACACTAAAGACTTTCCCTTTGAGGAGGCAGTATAGCACAGTGGGTTAAAGCTCTGAGCTTCAGATCTGGAGACCTGAGTTTAAATCCCACAGCCACCTAGGTGCATACTGTGTGATCCTGAACAAGTCACTTAACTTCCTTGTGCTCCCAGGTCACATCTGGAAACAAGCTTCAGCTTAGTGCACTACTCCTGGTTAAACAATATTCCCTTTCTTGTAGTGACCCTCACTCATCTGATCATCATCTCCATTGTTCATTTACTTAGTTTCCCTGGTGTCTGGTGCCCCCCCCACCATTGCCTTATATGCTGAAATTAAGAAAATGGTCCTCAATGCTTTTTTTTAACTGTAAAAAAAAAATCAATCATAGGTCATGCCCCCCAAAAGCCTTTTCATGCATTTCCCTTTATTATGTTAGTTTTGCTTGGTGTCTAGTGGAACCCACCAACCCTGCCACTAGCCTACCCATCATTTTAAATATTTTCCCTGGTGTCTAGTGGCACCCCACACTCTGTTTATACTCCTTTTTTGATTTTGTTATATTTTATACTTTTCTCTGGTGTCTAGTGGCATCCTCCACCCTCCAATTATTCATTATAGCCCTGGTGTCTAGTGGTGCCCACACCATCTGGTCGCCACCCCCATAATAACTCTCTGCCCACTCTGTTCCACTGATGAGGGATTGCTAGAGATTCCCAGGGTTCGTCTTCAGTCATCTGGGGCCAGAGCTTTTTCTTTTGTGGCCCCAACCATGGGGAATTCTCTACCTTGTCGGATTAGAGAGTGCCTGTCCATGGAGTCCTTTAAAACTACATTGAAGAGTTATTTATTTGAATTAGCTTTTTAATGTGATACTTATTTGTCCTGCTGCTTTTTAAATATTTTATATTTGTATTTATTATTGTTATGTGCTCTTACATTTGTTTTGTACTTGTGCTTTTATATCTTGAAAAGCGCATTATAAATAAATCTTGATTTGATTTGATAATATTTATTGTTTTCCCTGGTGTCCAGTGGTACCCTCCACCTCTCTGATTGCTTTCACAGCTACTTTATCCTGATTGCTCTTTTCCTTACATTCCCTTGTGTCTAGTGGCACACCTCAAGCTCCTTGTATGCTGAAATAAAGGAAATGGTTCCTTTATGTCTTCTTTTTTTCTGTAAAAAAATTCCGTTGCAGATCATAACCCCCCCAAAAAAGCCTTTCCCTGCATTTCCCTTTATTATGTTAGTTTTGCCTGGTGTCTAATGGGACTCCCAACCCTGCCATCACCCTCCCCATCATTCAAAACATTTTTCCTGACATCTAGTGGTGCCCCCACCCTCTGATTGTTCTCCCTATTTTTTTATTTTAATTTTGCTATATTTTTTAATTTTCCCTGGAATCTAGTGGTGCCCCCACCCTTGGATGGTCCCCCACATAATCATTCATTATTGCCCTGTTGTTTAGTGGTACCACACCCCCTCTGATCACCACGCCAAAATATTTATTGTTTTCCTTAGTGTCCAGTGACACCCCCACCCTCTGATTGCTCTTGTATCAACCTCCACCTTTCCGATCATCATCTCTGTTGTTCATTTACTTAGTTTCCCTGGTGTCTAGTGGCATCCCCCTTCCAATCATCTTGTATGCTGAAATTAAGAAAACATTTCCTTGATGTCTTCCTTTTTTCTAACTGTAAAAAAGTCCATCATGACTGTACCCCTAAAAGCCTTTCTGTGCATTTTCCCTTATTATGTTAGTTTTGCCTGGTGTCTAGTGGGACCCCCAAACCCTTCCATTACCCTATCCATCATTTAAACATTTTCCCTGGTGTCTACTGGTGCCCCCACCCTTCAATCATACTCCCTGTTGCTTTATTTTTATTTTTTTATATGTTATCATTTTCCTGGGTGTCTAGTGACATCCCCCCACCCTCCGATGGCCACCCACATAATTATTCATTATTGTCCTGGTGTCTAGTGGTGCCCCCAACCTCTGCTTGCCACTTCCACAATATGTATTGTTTTCCCTGGTGTCTAGTGGCACCCCCAATCACCTTTTATGCTGAAATGAATAAAATGGTCCCTCAATGGTTTCCTGTTGTTTTACTGTAAAAAAAAAACCTCCATCGCAGATCACACTCCCCGCCCACCATGACCTTCCACTCAGCACCCACTACCAGGCACCCCGGAGCCCCCTACAGACCCTCACTTACCAGAACAGGTGCTAGGGTAAAGATCCAGTCTTCTATGGGACACACATCTTGTTGCTGCAACCATTGACTGCAATAATAATAATAATAATACTTTATTTATAATGTGCTTTTCAAGTACCAAGGTCTTATTGTTCCCACTCCACCACTATAGATGGCAACCTGTTCCACCACTTAACCACCCTTTGAGTAAAGAACTCCTTCCTGTTATTTTGTTACCTGCTCTAGCTTGAATTGTTTTTTAGGTGATCTCAATGCAACATCCTTATCCATGTAGATCAACCCCAATTATCTCATTAATTCTTCAACCTTTGCAGTTTGATGATCTAACCACTGAGCTACAAGCTCACACAGTTGTCCTTCAGGTTCCCAGATACCATTTCTTTTCAGTGGTATTATATATACTGCAATTAGGAATAAACAACTTCTTACTAGCTGCAGGATATGCAATGCAAGAGACAGGAAGCGTATATGTGAGGAATATGAGAAAGTAAGGCACAGGTAGGTGCAGTTCAATGTATTTCAATGGAATTTTCAAAGTTGGTGCATTACTTTGCCATTTTTGCATATTTCAACACCAAAGTTTCAACATAACCATTTGAGACCCCACCCCATGAACAATGTTAGGGGAATTTTGAAAATCCTGCCCAAAGGGTGAGTTCATGTTTGCTTGATGAAACCACCTTTCCAGTGGGATTTGGAAAATGTCACCACCCTTCTTTATGAGGTGGGGTCATAAGAAGGGTATGTGGAAAATGTAAGGTCCAAATATATAAAACTGGCAAAGTTATGCACATACATTGAAATTTACCTATGCATATGTTTTCACCAGTTCAGAAAAAGGCACATCTGTCAGCCAGCTCCTTTCTACCCTGAAAATTGCAGACCAAAATTCCAAACTGTCTGGTCACTAGGGACTGACAGAAAAAAACTGCAAAGGTTGAAGAATTAATGAGAGAATTGGTGCTGACCTACATGGATAAGAATGTTGTACTGAGATCACCTAAAAAACAAATCAAGCTAGAGCAGGTAACAAAATAACAGGAAGGGGTTCTTTACTCAAAGGGTGGTTAAGTGGTGGAACAGGTTTCCATCTGTAGTGATGGAGTGGGAACAATAGGACTATTCAAGAAAAGGTTGAACATTTATTTGCAGTAAAAGTGGGTCCATATTTAGACCCATATGAAGTGGGAAGACACACTCAATGGGCACAAAGCATTATTCTGTCTATACAACCTAGTATTGCATCTAGTGTAAACCTAAGTACCCTAATAATACATTTCCAACTTTGTGGGTGTTGGGTTGAAAACCCTAATAGTTTATTTCCATCCTTTGTGTGTGTTGGGTTTTATGTGATAGCAACCCCACTGCACGTTAATGTAGCTTTTTGCAATAAATGTCCTTCCTTTTTAAGTGAATTAGATGTTTTTGGTGCAGTATTAGCCAATAGCTAATATATTAGCTGAGCAATTCAAATAACAAATTGTAGTGGGAAAGAAATAATGTGACCTACTGGGAATTTAACCCAGGCCCCCACAATACTGTCATGATGATCTAACTACTGAGCTATAGGCTCACATGGTTGTCCTTCAGGTTCCCAGACACAACTTCCCTTCAGTGGTATTACATATACTGCAATTAGGAATAAACAAGTTCTTACTAGCTGCAGGATATGCAATGCAAGAGACAGGAAGTGTGTCTGTGAACCCAAGGTCCAACCATGTGAGCCTATTGTTCAGTGGTTAGTGCACTGGGATGGTATTCTGGCAGCCTGGGTTCAATTTCCAGTAGGTCACATTATTTCTTTCTCACTAAAATTAGTGATTTACTTTTTAAAGAAATTTATGTAATCTCTTTACCAACAACCCTCAAAATGCTACATAAGGAAGGATATGCCTCTAACATAATTTTCGCAAGACACTTTCTAATGTGTAAAAAGCCAGAAGGATTTCTGCTGAGTGGTACAAAGCAGTCTTTTGGTGGACTGTTTTATACCATAATCCCCTGTTCCCATGGGCCATGGAAACATCTGCACATTCAAACTGAAAGGAAATAGTCCAACTGAGGTTGGACTTCAAGGGTGGCAATGCACTTTGTGCAGCATGACTAAGGTCTAAAAGGACTCTTCAATTTTTGAAAACTTTCTTTACTACTATTTCTGATTTTTTTGCTCCACCCTGCAGAGATACAGTTACATGAGATTCATATGTGAAAATATGGTTTTATTTGCATCTATAGTACTATACACAGGGAAGAGAAAATGCTTGGAGAACAGACAAAGAAAATCATCTTTTTACATTTACTCTTACATATTCAAGCATAAAAATAAATTCAAAGATATCTTTAGTTCCCCATAAAAATACATAACATTATTTTTGTGCCTTATTTATTGTATAGAAATGTATGGAATATTGACTATCAGAATGTATGTTTCTTGTCATAATCTTATCCTGTATTTTTATTGGTCTCTATGAACAAAAATAAATAGAAGAAAAAGACACTTTTCACCACTCTGCAGCTGGCCAGCAGAGAGAATGAATACCCAATCCAGAGCCCTGCAATGGGAATAGGGGTGCAAGCAGGGACCTCCAGAGGACAAAGATGCCACCAACTGGCCATGCCAAGGCAACATACAGTATGTGAATGCTTCACACACAAGGAGGCTAATTTTCATAGGCGTCCAAAGTCCACAAATACTGTAGTTCATAACAGCCAGCAAATGGGTCCCCATCAAGTCAAGAGGGAATGGATCCTGTATGGAGTTAATTGAGATTTTTGAAGTCAGATACTGTGTCTGTATTTCTTAGAGCTTATGTTTTTTAGCCAAACATTGTATTACACATGCAATATATCTTTCAAACTATGTACTGTTTTGAATGAGAAACATGTTAAGCATTGTAGCACAAAAGTAAACCATGGTCCAGGGATAAGATAACACTTGATGGAGCACAGGAAGATTGTGATGCATGGGGAAAGATAAAGTGATCTGCTTACAATATATGGGGTCACAATGGAAACAAGGATCTAACATAAAAAATATCAATTCACGTAGAGTGCATGTGAAGCAGCATCTTGATTAGTGGTAGTGATGGTGGTAAGATGTTTTACATATAATCAGCAGACAGTATACTATACATCATTAAATACTAATAAGTGCCTACAGACATGAAGTAAAATGGATGACTCAAGTAATGGAAAGAAAAAATCAATAAAACAAATACCACCTTCTTGTATTGTTAGAAAAAAAAAGTCCAATTGTGTGAATAAAGTTGAATCCATCATTGGCACCAATGCCAGCAGAATCTATCCATGTAACCAGATAATTAAAACACAAGTTCTGACTAACCTTCATTATGATTTACTTAGCAGCATTGCATAATTTTAGAAAGAAACTTTAACAAAACTGTTCTTATTAATAATAATTTAAAGGACAAATGTTACTATTTAGTTTTCTGCACTAAGCAAGTGGCAACATTACCTTTAAAAATGTACTGCACACATGATTAGAATTAGTTACTTTACATTTTGTCACTTATTCTTGTTTTAGTTCTCTCACTAGGACAGATGGCTCTGAAGAAAAAAGCGGTACAAAAATATATATATTTTTTTATCTTACTTGAGAAAGTGAAATAAAATCTGGTTTCTGGATTTCAAGTACAATGAAGTACTCCTGTCTTAGGAATTCACAATCCCCCCTCCCCATTACATAAAACAACAAAAAAAGAAAATGCCCAGAAAGAACTTCAACTATCTTCTCCTAAGGCACAAAGTGATCTAAATGAAGTGCAAACAAGAAACGTAACCTATCAATAAAACAAGCCCCAACAATTCATGAAACAAAGTGCAGATCTGGAAATTTTCAAGTGAAGCAAAGAAACCATAAAATGTCCAGCGGATCCTCCACCAGATCACTAAAGTAGTCCTATGAAGATAACCGGTGGTATCTGATCTGAAGAGAGGAAGAGGCCACCACCTTGTAATGCTGTCCCTTCAGCACAACATTGACTGAAGTCCGCTGCCACTGACCATGAATGCCTCATCATAGATAGAAGATAGCCACCAGCAAACAGGGTGCTACATCTTAACATGGCCTTCAACGGTCAAATCACACTACCAGCTGCTGTTACAAACCTGGTGAAGAATTCTGAAGGCCTCAACCAGGCTCCTGTTAGCATGAGTTCCCACCACCGATTGCACAATGTATGTGCATGGAAAGCAAGGCATTAATCAGACGATTACAGATGTGTCAGCCATGATGAAGCATAGTAACTTGCAGTAATGACATGTCACAAAATCCTGCATGAAAAAAGGGCTTAATTGTCATTGACTACAATGGCCCATGCAGTAACTTGCAGTATGGTGTAATATTCTGCAGCATTTCTGCACTTCATTATGGCTTGACAAAACTGTAGGCTCACAAGAAATAAATAAACCAATGGGTGAACATTATGCAAATGTCACTTTCAGGCTGATTACCATGACAACCACTATATCATGAACCAATTGCGACCATGGGAAAAAGTCAATGGTCCAGTGGGATGCACAGGGAGATGGATGAATGGGGACAGCTAACCATAGTAAATAAAATATGTTGCTTTATTGTAAAAGGCACACATAAACAATTATTCAAGAGGTATAGATCAATGACATATATATTAATCCTTTGTACACTTTTGTGACTGTAAAAAATCCTTTGATTAATGAAATGGTTTCTTTCAGAAATTTGCATGACTTCCGTGTTTATTGTTTTCAAAATAAGTGCTTCTCAGATTTTTTTTATTCCTATCTGAACCGATCTGGAATTGTTTTTTTCTGCCTCTCCAGCTCTGTTTGACTGTGTCAGTGATATCATTCTAGGAATTGTGTCATTGAAAGAGCTTGAACATCAGACAATCAACTGTTGATGTTAGAACCCTTGTGCTCATCGTTTGATTGTTCCTGAAAAAATTGTGACGTACTTTAAGTGATAAAAATGGATGGAATGTTTTAGTTTATATAGCATGTATTTCATAAACAGTGTTAATGTAATTGCAAATACTTCTTTTTGCCTGTGCAGCAGTTGTTTTCATTTTGTGGAGGAAATTCAATTTATTTTGGTTAGTCTGCATACTCAATGAAAGACTGCTTGTTTTCTGACACTTCATGACTGTCATGATAACTGTAATTATATATTCAACATCACCGGGGCACTGCTCTCACCATCATGCCATTGTGTGCAATCAATTACTCAGTAATCTGTAACTCTGCATACACTTGATACCCTCAAACAATTCAACTAGTAGTAAATATTTGAACATACCCACCTAAAGTGGTGACTGTCTCAGTCCTCCTCTCATGACCTCCAGTGGCTGCCATATGAAAACAAATACCACAAACTGCTATCATTAGTGGTTTGTAATATCTTCCTTTAGACCATGGCCAATTGTGGAGGTGAGAGGAAGGCTGAGCCAGTCACTTTCTTGAGAGTGGGTTAATTCAAACATTTATTAGTTGAACTGTTTGAGTGTATCAACTGTACGCAGAGTTACAGATTACTGAGTAATGTACACAAAGGGGGGTGGTAGCAGGGTCTGGGTGATGCTGAATATATGATTACAATAATAGCAGTAGTCATGAAATGTCAGAAAACGAGAAACTTTCATTGAATACACAGGTTAACCAAAGAAATTGAGTTTCCTCCCCAAACTGTCACACAGATAAATATTTGCAATAGCAATGACACAGCGATTTGACATACATGCTTAATATGAACTAAAAACACATACCTTCCTCTATTTTAAATGATCAACAGAGCCTCATTTGCAACAAAACAACAGGTAAGACAGACTGGGCATTAATCTACACAGGACAAGTTATGATACTAACCAATTCATGGGTTAAGTACACAAAAAGTGTCCTTCATTCTCACAGCTCTTCAGAATGTGTCAGCTATTGGCAGTGTAGCATGAGATGGCTCAACTGACATCAACACAGCCTAGCTCAAGCTGGCAGCTGAGAAGAGATACTGTCCAAATGCTAGAGTATAACTAGGGAAAAACGGTAATGACAGTTGAAAAAAGACATGCTTGGTATGAAAAGATCAATACTTAAAGAATTAAATGTGTTCCAGAAAGTCATGAATAAACAGAAAACATTTCAATACTCTGTCAATAAAAACAAATAAATAGAGCTTACCCCAACATTCTTATCTCACAATTCTAGAGCTTAGCATTTTAATCACTTCAATCTGCTATAGTATAGACTGCAACTTTTCCCATACTTGACATTTGTTTTCACCTTTTGAATGAGAAAAATACTACTGTCGTTAACGAAAAACTATTCTCAATCTGATTTTTAGTGTCCCACTTTAAAAACCTAAAATCAATATGCAGTTTCACATCATGTTTTTTCCAGCAAGACTCTTACTTGTAGCCTGATAAATGACCTAGTCCAACAGCCTTTTGTGGGAGGCACACATGTCAGGTGTCACAACCCCAGTAGCCATTCGGAACACATATGGAGCAGCTGGCATCTAGTACTGAGCTATTTATCCAGAGATGAAAATCCAAAAAAGTTGAAAGGGTTTGAGAAAACTCCCTGCCACCCCCACAACCTGCCACATCACTGGACTATCCAAGATCACAAAATTAATAATAATTAAACTGCTGCCGAAGTATTTCCACTGATTTCTTTGCAATCACTAATGCAGTGCTCACAGAATAACAATATTAGCAACACCATATATTATGCTTCAAGTAAGATTCCTGCTGGAAAGTGAACAAAAAAGAAACTGCAATTTTTTTTTAATTTTTCAGAGTAGCGCACTCACATGATATATGGCAGAAGGCAGATTATGAGCAACTACAAGCAGGCTCCAGTAAAAAAAATAGATACATGTGAGTTCTCAGTGAAGCAGGGAGCAAATAAACATGAAATCAGATCAGGAATGTAATACTATCCCAACTGGAATTTTGTCCACTCCTGAGTCCCCTAGGCTACTGGTCACAGTAGTGAAATATGAATGACACTGACTGAATCGTGTTTGTGACAATACTGGGTTTAGTGCAGGGTTCATATTTTTAAGTTCCTGATAGAGATATACTTATCATGGAGGACTCAAATGCCAGGATTGTTGATTTTGTCAGTCTGACCGATAGTTCAGTTCTTGGGTATTTGAATACTTTGCCAATAATCCCTACTAGAAGTATCAAAGATAAGATTAATAAGACAGGGTCCTAATTGATTGGAATTTTAAAATAATTTGACTTATATCCTTTGAATGGAAGACTAATAGGCGATCTAGAGGGAAATTTAACATGTATGTCAGCTGCAGTTGTTTCAATTCTAGATCTTGTGGTTTGGTCTGGACAGCTACAGGTGTGGCATTGTTTAAATATACCTGTTAGACTGGAAATGTGATTAGCTACTAGTTATATTGGGAAGATTTACTTCCAACTCTGTGACTGAAAATAGATCAGAATACCATTTTCAGAATTTAGAAACAGAATTATATGGGACTGTACTTAGGAAAAGGTTATAAGGAAACTAATGTGGGATCATCTTGTATGTAAGGATTGTTTTAGGAAAACTGAATGTGGAATCCCTATGGGCACAGCTATTTTGTCTCTTTAAGAAAATAATTGGTGAACTTTAGGAAGCTATTTCAGTTACTGGCAACCGCAGGAGGCAGGATTGGTGGTTTAATTCTGAATGTAAGAAGTACAACACTCTTTTGAGGAAAAAGATCAAATGTACAAAAAATGGAAGTGCAGTACTTTCCTGAAGGAAAAGAATCAAATGTTTTTTAGTCTGCAATGGGATAAAATGTTGAAAGTTGCACATGAGAAAGATATTGTGTACAGGGCTTCTGGAAATTAATTGCAAAAGATACTAAAAATTATAGGATTCATAGGAAGCTTTTCAAGTCTTTAAGTGTTAGCCATATTCGACTCATCAATAATTATTGGACATTACTCTCACACAAGTATATATCTATTGTTGTTGTTTTAAACTCCTCCATCATTGAGCTGTTTACTACATTTTTGAGTAACTAGTTCCACACTGACACTGCTCTTTGGTTAAACCAACACCGTCTTCTCTCAGTTTTGTAAGTATCCCCCTTTATTTGGAATTCATGCCTCCTTAAGTCTCTGTTTATGTATTTCCTTTCTAAACCTGTACATTCCATAATATCTGCATTGTTAAAGGCTCTACACACCAGGCAGAGATCTCACACCTCACACGCCTATATGACAGAGAGTATAACCCCAGTTCCTGCAATCTCTCACTGTATGGTAAGTGTCCTATATCCACTGTCCTTTTAGTTGCACTACATTGTACCACCTCCAATAAGGAGACATCCCTTGCTTTATATGGTGCCCAGAACTGGAAGCAATACTCCAGCTGGGGCTGAACCAGTGCACCATACAGGGGCATTATCGCCTGTCTCTACTCTGGACGTGCTTTAGAATTCATCCCAGCATCCTGTCTGCCCAATTTACCACCTCCCTAGTATGTTCACTAAATGATAGTGTTTTGTTTGTGATGACTACCAGGTCCTTTTCCCTGTCTATTTTGACTAGTTCAGCATTATTCATGTAATGCAGTATTTATACATTATGTTGTTCCTTCCCAAATGCATAACTCTGCACTTATCCCCATTAAAGACCAACTAGTGCTGTTTAGCCCAGATGACTATTTTGTTCAGGTCAGCCTGTAGCTTATTACTAGCTTTGTCATTATCTATGATTGCTCCACATTTTGTGTCATCCACAAACATGCACATGCAAGTTGCTGATAAAGTTACCATGGATGACACATACAGTGAAGCCCGCCAGGATGAAGAGCAGTATTACAGGTTTAGTGCATGACAGAAGGGATTTACTCCCATTGAAATTACATTGTTTGCTGCAGTAACTCTACTGCATAATTCTGCAGTGTTGCACTTCATTCTGGTGGGCTTCACTGTACATAATAAAGAGGGCAGGTCTCAGCACAGATTCCTGAGGGACCCAACTAATGACAAATCCCCACTCTGAACTATTCCCTTTTATATAACACGTTGTTTTCTGTTGCCTAGCCATGAACTGACACATCCAATAATATTGGGGCTACAGTTGTATTTTACTAATCCATCCAAGAGTTCTTTGTGGAGTACTAAATCAAACTCTTTGGTATAATCTAGATATATAATGTCTGCTGGGAGGCCATTATCCAATGCACTACTAATGGGCTTGAAAAAATGGAGGAGGTTGGTTTGACATGATCTTTGTTTAGTTAAACCATGTTGTGATGAATCTCCTAATCCCTTTTCTAGAATATGATTTTTTAATAATTCCTTTACAAATGTTTCCATTATCTTTCCCAGAACAGATGTCAGGCTAATCGGCCTGTAGTTTCTCACATCATTTCTTGAGCTTTTTTTATGTGTTGGCGTAATGTTGGCTTCTTTCCATTCATGAATATCTTTACCCATAGATATTGATTTTGAAACTACCATGGCTAATGGTCCAGTAAATTCACTTGAAAGCTCTTTTAATAATCTGGGGTGTAGGCTATCAAGTCACAGAGATTTAAAAATGTTAATCTGGTCAGGCTTTTGTTTAACCTTCTTAATAGTAATGATCTGGGTGCAATCTAGATCCAGGAATGAAGTTCTAATAGGGAGGTCACAGTTGTGTTTAGGCTGGTAGACACTTAGAAAAAAGGTGTTAAACAGACCCAGCATTTTGCTTTCATCCTCAATTAATGTTTCCCCAGAGGATATTGGTCCCACTTTTTGTTGACCCCACCTGAGTCCCCCAATGTAGTTGAAGAAGGATTTATGATTGTCTCTTATATTATTGGCTAGATTAATTTATGTGTCTCTTTCTGCTTTTTTGATAATTTTCTTGATTCTTCTCAGTTTATCTTTATATTTGGCCCAGTTTATATCAGAGGGGTTAAATTTATACTTTTGACATGACTTGTTTGTTTCCATATCTCCCCTTCAATACTTTTATTTATCCAGAATGGTATCTTTCCAAGTTTATTATATTTGCTACTTCCAGGACATATTCCGTAATACAATGATCTACATGTTGTTGGATCCTAAGCCATATATTGTCCAATGATAGACCATGTAGTTCATTTTTCCAGTCCCAAGAAGCTAGGTAAGTTCTCATATACCCTTTCTCAGTCTTGCTATAACACATGACCTTGCTAATGCCAGTTTGTGAAGTCCAGTTACCATTGATAGTAACCTGAACCATATTGTGGTCACTGTTTATTAATGATTCTTTAATTTCACATTCTATGAAATCCTGATCCAAATTGGTTAATACCAAATCTAATATATTTGAGCCTCTTGTGCTGTCTCTCACATGTTGTTTCATGTCATTGCTTAAGGCAAAATCAATATATGATTGCTTGATGGTACTGTTCCCCAGATGCATTGTCCAGTTTATATGGTGCAAATTGAAGTCTCCTAGGATTAAAGTTATAGGACCAGATCCCATATGTGTTAATACTTCTATAAATCTTTCACTATCCTCATTACCAAGTGATGGGGACCTATAACAAACTCCCATTGTAATAGCCTTATTATTTAGAATATTAACTTTCACCCAGATTTGATCCATGTTTTCTCCCCTGTCCTTTGATAATTCTAGCTTATTTACTAATAGTGTTTCTTTGAGGTACATTGCGACTCCTCCCCCTCTCGTATCCCTCCTTTCTTAATGAAATAGGTTGTATCCTGAAATCTGTTTACCCCACTTCTCCTCTCTCCACCACATCTCTGTTATTCCGCTGATGTCAGTATTATCAGTTTTTAATAGGATTTCAAATTCTGTTGTTTTGTTGACAAGACTTCTTGCATTTATGGGTAGGATTTTGATTGTTATCTGCACCTATCCTAGTTCTGTTTGCCTGCAGAATTATCCCTTCTTGTTTATTTAGCTGAAGGGCTGCATTGGGCTTCTTACCTTTCCCCATGTCCTTTAGTTTAAATTGCTGTCTTCAATAACTAAACTGAAAATGCTTCCCAACAGTCTGCTACCCTTTTTGGTCAAATGTGGTCCATCTTTGCAGAACAAGTCTTATCTCCCATAAAAAAATTCCCATGTTTTAATGCTTTTGTTATTATTCATGTGGCACAACCTCCATAAATTACTGTTGATTCTAACTATTTTCCTATTCTTATACTGGCTATATCGTGGGACTGGCAGAATTTCTGAGATTACTACCTCACAGTTCATTTCAACTAGTGTTTTGTAAATTTTTGGAAAATCATTAAAAATGTCCTTTTCTGTCTTTTTTCTCAGGTCATTTATTTCTAAGTGCAACATTACCTTTCTCCTTTCATTTGTTTTCTTTATTAAGCTCAGTAACATCTCTTGAATATCCTGTAGTCTAGCACCAGAGAAGGTGTTATGATAATTTTTTCCTTATTTTTCCTGGTAGTAAATGTATCCATGAATTAAGTTATGGAATTCCCTAATATGATTATTTCTTTTAGCAACTGAAAGTTTGTTTCATTTACCATATAAGGGTTAGAGTGCCCTCCAACATCCACGTTAACGGTTCACTCTTGCTCCAAATCATTTGTTCTACCATTAGTATCCCTATTGTTATCCTTACCTCTTTGCTGCTCACTCTGTGTTTCCATGCTGGAGGTGTCTAGGGTGGTTACCTCATTTTCTGATTCAGTCCTGCTGGAAGCATCTAATAATTCTTTGGTATTATCAAGCACTGGTGTTTGGTGCTCACTTCCTATGCTGGTGATTGGACTTGTGTCACTACAAATGTTCATCAATTCCTGTGTCTGTTTGTCCAACCTGTTTAGTTTCTGAAATAGGGGGGCTACATCTATTTTCTGTTGGTAGTTTAGATTCCATTGCTTTCCTTCCTTTTCTTGGATGTTTAGTTATACCCACCTTGGTTCATTCATCCCCTTCCTCTACTTCTCTTTGCCTTTTTAGGGGGATTTTCAATACTTTGAAATTGATCCCCAATGTCACTTGTTGTTCCTAATTTTCTAGCTTGAAGTTTTAGAGATTTATTTTGTAACTCCAATCCTATGATTTTGATTCATAGCTTTTTCAATTCCTGATATTGTTTGCAGACAAACAGGCTGAAAGCCGTCACACTCCATGAAGTTAACTTTCCCACATTGATCACATTGTGTCCCTAATTCCTCTGTGCTTAACTGAATGGTATTTGGCTCCATTATGTGGGCTAGGTGATAGAGGTATGATTATCCTACTTTAGTAGTGTTGAAAAAATTTCCAAACTTTTTTTTGTTAATTTATTTTAATTTTTTGCTGTATTATACCAGAAAATGTTACTTTAAAGAGACACTCAACATTGCCTGGGGTTCACTAACTGTGTCTCCCAACCATAGTGCACAGTAATAGTAATGTTTCACAGGCTGGGTTTTACCTTCTGCCCATACTCTACCTGGTCAGAACAGTGCTACAAATATAGCGCAACAAAAATAGCATGGTCTGAATAATGCTACCACATACAGCAATAAGGGTTAAACAGCACTGTGCAGGAAGCGCTCCCCAGGTTGCCGTCCATGGTACTGTGTGAAAGGACAAGGGTAGAGGAATTGGGGAGGCTGGCCAAGCTGCTCCCATGGTGGAAAGGACTGGGGCATGGAGCAGCTTGGAAGAATGGTGGTGGAGACCAGGTTTCTAATCCTGGTTTCCCTTTATTTCTTCTTGTGAAACTTAGTTTTTTTTTTTTACAATGGGCCATGGAAACAGTATTCAACAGCCCCACAGATTTCACTTTCCCCCATGATCTGCTCCCCCAGAGTAGAAATTTTTAAATTCGGGGAGTGCAGGGGGCAGAACCCCCCACATAAAAATAGATTTTACAGTGGTAGCAGTCATCTCTGTGGTGTGCGACCACTACCATTGGCGCTTTTTTGTGTGGCAGCATTCTGCCCTGCAGCTCTAGTGGAGAGCACTGCCAATACAGTGTTGTTGTGGATGGTGCTGTTATTGACAGCGCTTCTCTGACCTAGTGCCATGCACACACGGGAGTCTTATAGAATTTGTCAAACAGATCCCACTATTCTTTCAGATGGTGCCTCATCTTGCTACCAGCCCCTGGTCCTGAATGAAGCTGTTCCTTCTTTGTTTCTACCAAGGCATACATTGTGCCACTTCCTTTTGGTTTTGGTAGTTGTAACAGACTGATATTTTATCAAGGTTCCAGGCCACCATCCCACTGTCCCCACCAGACATACATGAGACACGCACATGCTTGTTTTGGCCCACACCTCCATGTGCTCACCCTGCCTGTGCTTGCCTTGATCACAGAGGGGTGAATACTTGTACAATCTGACCTAAAAGACCACCTTTCTGAGGTCACACTCTGAGCTTTCCACTGAGATATTTTAAGAAATAAAACTGCCTAAAAGTATTAACACATTCAGTACATGTGGAACAACCTGCTCACAACTGATCTGGTATACAGAGTTCATTATAAAAGACCTGCAACGCAGAGTGGTAGTTTTAGGGGCTCACCCAAAACTACATGTCCCAACCTCCTCCCAAAAATGTCCTGCAACCCTATTTAGTCAGCTCTCACACCTTCCTGAGCTTACAGAACAGTATTATTTCAGCAGTATTATTGTCTAAAAACATATAACAAAATAACGGCAAGCACAGCAGATAACTGCTTCACTGTCCCACAGCTATCTGCTGTCTCACTGCTCCTCACAGCATCAATGTCAAAGATATAAGGAGAGCCTTGACTGCAATATTTCAGAAAATCACTGGATACAATATTTTTCTAGTATTGTTTTAACCACATGCTGATAATTCTCTGCCTCCTGAAATATGAATACTGGATAAATGTTTCTTCCAAAAGAAAGGAAAGGGCTTTATGTGACTAGAAATCCACTCAAACTAAAGAAAGCTCCTGGATCAGATAACATTTCCTGCTGAAGTTTATTCATACAATGCTTCTCTGTGGTGCAAACCCTTAGCTGTTTTTTTTTTTATGATAAATGTACTACAAAAGATTTTGTTCCAAATTCTTGGAGATGGGCTGAAATGGTAACTATTCATAAAAATATGACATACAGTATCTAATATTGCTATTCATAGACCAATATGCCTCCTAGATATAAATTTGAAGATCTTCTCTAAGATCATTTTAGAAAGACCTAAGCACCAAATAAGTATTATAGGTGGAGTCTGTGAACTGTAGGCAGGTTGTAGGAGTAGCTATTCTACTACGGACAACTGCATTATTTTGTGGCACCTGGTAGAAAACTATGTGCTACTTAGGAACAGAAACTTTGGGCTGTATTTGTAGATTTCTCCTCAGCATTTGTTCAATATCAAGAGGTTTATTATGGTCACTTATGCTGGCATGAGGTGTTAATTCTGATCCATGTTATTTATAATATATATATATATAGATAGATGGGCACAAATAAGGCTTGGGACAAAAGGTCAGCTTTCCTGTGATAATCCAACTAACTAGAGATGCAGTGAAGATTTACTTCACCAGTGAATTTTTGCAAAGTCACCAAATTTGTCTCCACAGATCACTTCACGAAGTTGACCCACTTAATGAAAAATCTGCTATTTGTAACTTCACTTAGCTTTTTTTATAAGTTCATGTTGCATTTAAAAAAAAAACAAAGCAAGGAGAGGTTACAAATGGTGAATCCTAATCCCATTCCCTGGTGTCTAGTGTCTCCCCCCCCCCACCGATTGCCAGCCCCAGTATAAAAATAATTTTTTTTTTTAACAAAATCCCTGGTGTTTAGTTGTCCCTCCCCCATGATCACCAGCCCAAGATGCTTAAATCCCTAGGGCCGGAATTTCAAAAGCCTTAGACTGATGCAAGGTACTTGCATCAAACAGGACTGATGCAAGGGCTGCGCCAAGTGTGAATTTCAAAGGCAGCCTGAATCACCCAGCAGGCTGCCTGCACCAAAGTGTGCTAGCAGCAGCCTTACACCATGAAAGCGGCTGCGGCATGGTGCTAGGGGGCTTACGACAGACCCAGACTACCGTAGCCCCACATCTGGATTTTCAAAGACCCCCCCCAGGAACCAAGTGCAAAGTACCCATAGACCAGCGAGGGGCTGGTCTAATGGTACTTAGATGGCTCCAAGGGGATCGTCCAGTACGTGCCACTGTGTGCCCCTCCCCGATCCATCCCTGATGGGCAATCCCTGGTAGTCCGGTGGTCCCCCCCTCACCTCTGTCATGATCCTCGACACCCATGTCTGTGCATCATGCCATCCCCCCCACAGGTAGTGCCCATCTCAGCACACACCCCCCATACCAGATCTGGTGACTGGCACAGCCTTCCACACACCACCACAGCCAGCCACCAAATGAGCCATCATTGCATGTACTGTATACAGTATACAGTATGCACACTGACAGCTCATTCAGCGGCCTGCCGAGGTGGCATGCAGAGGGCTGTGCCAGTCATCAGATCTGGGTATGGGAGGGGGTGGGAGTGCCAAGACAGGCACTACCTGTGAGGGGGGCACTAGCCCACCAGGGTACTGATGTGTGTTGTGGTGCAGGTGCCAATGGTGAGTTGGTGTTGGGGGGGCTGTGTCCAGTTGCCAGTCCCTGTCCATGGGTGGTGCAGACTCCCTGCTGCTGTTGCAGCATTCTGGGTCATTGCACAATACATTTGGCATAGCACCCCCTTTGCCACAAGCCACCAGACTTTGGCACCAGGACCCTGTAGAATTGAAATTTGGGCACAGGGTCCAGGGTGCACTGCACTCGGCATAACCTGCCATTGTCATAGCTTGCATCAGAGCTTTGAAAATCTGGCCCCTAATGTCTAGTGGTACCCCCCCCCAATTGCTGACCCCAGTGTAAAAAATAAATTCTTATTCATGCTTAAATCCTTGGGGCAGGATTCTCAAAGCCTTCAGAAGGTGCAAAACCTTCCCTAAGTGCCCAAAACTTCCTCAGCTATGGAAAAACGGGGAGATTGCTCCAAGTGCTATTCACAAAAACCTCCATAGCTGCAGAAAAAAACATTATGTGCAGTGGAAAAAAGTGCAACTGCTGAAGTCCCTGAGGACAAAAAGGTGTGAGCTAAGTAAGGCACAGCCCCTGAAAGGCTATTCACAGCCAGTGTTTTTCTGCAGCTGAGGAAAGAATGTTACACACAGTGGAATGAGGTGTAACTCTCCCTCAGCACACTGCAGTAGTGCCCCAGCAATTGGAATCAATTAAGGTAGCAGTGTACCACAGGTAATAGCATCTCAGACAGTATAGCAGTGGCTGATGTTACAGCACTGAAAGCACACATTGCCATGATATGGCAACAGACAACAACCACTAGACCCAGTGCAGCCCATGACAGAGCCCCACAAGCAGTACAGCCTGACTAGCCAGCAGTGAGTGCTACCCCCACAGGCCACAGGAACACCCCAGGGAGGGATGACCAGCAGGGACAGTCGGCCACTGTGGTGCCAAGGTATTGCTGGTACCTGTGGTGTTGCTGTGGTCCCAGTTGGGGACTGGTTGCAGGTCTCTGTGTGTGCTGTCAGCTTCATATTATAGCAGCACTGTTGCAGTCTGCTGCTTCAGCTACTGTGGTTCCCTATTGCTGTGCATTCACAGTCTCCACAGCTGTGGATTTGCAGCACTTGCACAAGTCCTGTGGCAGCTAAATTGTCACACCTGCGGCACTTTTTGTGGAAATCCGCAGCTGCACTGGTCTTCTTTGAGAATACAGTGCAACTGCGTTTCCACACTGCAGCAAGCCTTTTTCCCACAGCTGCAGGAATTTCAGCTTTCTTTGTGAATCCTGCCCCTAGTGTCTAGTGGTTCCCCACCTGCTGATCACTGGTCTCAGTGTAAAAATAAATCCTTACTCATACTTAAAGCCTTGGTGTCTAGTGGTTCCCCCTCTCCATTCACAGGTTGCAGTGAATTCTTATTCATGATTTAGTCCCTCCCTAGTATTTACTGAACTTCCTATCCTCCACCCCATCAGGTAGTACTCCACCACTCTGACCTCCCACCCTGACCCCAATCAGGTGACCAGCACTGCCCTCCACTCTCCACCATGGCTGGCCACCTGACTGCACTGGAATGAATGAGCACATACTTGTACAAGCACATGCTCATTCATTTCAGCTCAGTCAGGTGACCAGCCATGGTGGAGAGTGGAGGGCTGTTCTGGTCACCTGATCAGGGTTGGGGTGAGGGGGAGAGGGGTGGTGGAGCACTACCTGATGGGGTGGGGGGTCCACTAGACACCAGGGAGGGATTAAATCATGAATAAGAATTTATTGGGGAAGGTGATTGGTGGGAGGGATCACTAGACGCCAGGGATTTAATCATGAATATGGATTTATTTTTACACTTTGGCTGGTGATCAGTGGGGGAGGGGACCACTAGATATTGGGGATTTTGTTAAAAAAATAATTTATTTGTACATTGGGGCTGGTGATGGGTGGGGGCTGGGTGGGACCATGAGACACCAGGGATTTAAGCATGAATAAGAATTTATTTTTACACTGGAGCCAGTGATTGGTGGGGGACACTAGACACCAAGGATTTAGTTAAAAAAATAATTTATTGGTACACTGGAGCCAGTGATCGACAGGGGATGGGGGGACCAACCAGTAGACACCAGGGGCCCAATTCTGAAATGCTTCCTTGGAGTGAGGAAAGTTGCAATGCTCCAGGGATATAGCAATACTCAGGTGCACCAGGGACCATGTGCTGGATTCTGCAAAAAAGCAAGGTCCCAATACTGAAATCCCTGGGTTTGTTGCAACTGCAGATCAGTGCCCAACCATCGGCGCAGCTGCGGCACATGCCACAAGAATCTGTCTTCCCTTTCACCAGTGCAACACAGGATGGGCAGCATTGATGGTGGTGGTGAGGGGGGGTGACTGCATGCCAGGAGGAGGTGAGGGGGCAGGAGGGATATGGTGGATAGGGTGTGTTGGTGTGACAGCAGGGAGCTCAGTGATTAGATTAGCACCAGGCGGGGTATATATCCCTATGTCTTATAGATACAGAAGCATATGGACCCTGCCAGGTGCAAAAGCAATCCCCTGCCTCCCTGATGTCCCGCCAACCCACTCTTTGCCCCTCTGTGCCCCTCCTTCCCCCTCACCCCACATTTAGCTATCCCCCCACTGTGTCCCACACTGGTGCAAGGGGCCTAGACTGCCTCCTGGCAGGTCTAAGTGGAGTCCCTTGCTATAGCCATGGCAGGGCTTTTGGAATTTGAAATTAGGGGATGTAGCAGCCCCAACATGGTGCAAGCCACCTTGTGACCTGGCATACCCAGATGCAGGTCACAAGGGTGGTGCAGTGCCCATTTGGCACAGCAGCTTCCCATTCTGGTGCAGATCATGTTCCAGAATAGGGGAATGCCACAAACTATGATGCAAGGTGTAACTTGGGTCATTGCTGTTTGATGCAAGCGCCTTGCATTGGGTATAACCGTTTTGGAATCAGGCTGCAGGAATTTACATTGGGGGCTGGTGATCAGTGGTGAGGACCACTAGACAGCAGGGGTTTAATTAAAAAATAATATTTGTACACTGGGAACTAGTGATCTGTGGAGGGGGGAACCACTAGACACCAGGGATCTAATTAATATTTTACATTGATAGGCCATCAGTGGGGGGGGGCACTAGATATCAGGAATGCTTCTGCCAGTAAGTGTGGAACCAACAGCAAAGTTATGTACTTTGTATCTGATCCCTGTCCATGAATTGTGCAAATCTCACAAATTGTGCTTTCTGCTTCACAAACTTTGTGGCATTTGTGAATTAATTCACGGAGCTAATTTTGCTGACTTCACCCATCTCTACTCTACAAGGGTGTAAGAGAGAGATGTGTCCTGGCCTCCACTCTTTTTCTTTTTGCTTATATATTGAAAGTGTGTTAAAAGACTTGGGGGGGGGGGAATCGTCCTCCTAGGGTGAATGGTAAGCACAGTTAATGGTGTATGCACAAATTGTATACCAGATATATGGTAAAAAATTCACTTTATTCAAAAAACCAGACAAAAAACGTTTTGACAATAAACATGTAATTGCCATATACAAGTGCATAATACAATAAAAAAATAGCAATATAATGCTGGCGTGTGGCTGAACCAATTCCTATGTCTTTTAGTAAAATTGCAATGTCCCTAAAACAAAAGTTCAAGTACTTTTGCAAAAAAAAAACACACTCACAACATGCATATTAGGTTGGATGGCAAAAAATAAACTGAAAGCTGTGGCTGAAAAACAGCTGAACATGAAGCTTTAGAAATAATAGCTTTCAGGACCACAATGAATGCTAAATCAATTCTTTTGCAACAGGCAACCATCTGTTGGTTGTAGATGAACGACTCGGATAATGTGCAAAAAAGTGGGAAGGCAATATTACCAGGCCGTAGTTATGACTGAGAGAGCAAAAAAAGCACCAAAAACAGATATCTGCATCCAGACTGGAGTCTGGATAATAACAGCCTATTGTTGAATGAAAAAAGAACTCTCAGCGTTCTCTGCTAGTGAAAACCAAACTAGGAGGAAAATATCTGGAGACCCTATGCATGGCCATAGAAAACAGACCACGGTGGAACACCTAAAATGCAAAAAATGTCAGAGTCATGCTCTGAAGCTGACCTTATTGGTTGAAATGTAAGCATGACACCTCCAGTGCTGTTGGGTTCAGCTCAGTGTTAGCTAGGTGCATTGGTGCAATGGCTGCTGTGTTTTATTAGCATTTGACTCTGGCATTTTTGATTCTGTAATCATTCCACTGTGATCTGTTTTCTATAGCCAGTATTTATGCGGTTTGGATAAGACCTCTGCTTTCATTGTTTGGGAGTCCTTCAGCCATGCGTATGGTTTCCAGGCAGCCCCCCACCCACCCTTTCCTTTCTACTTGAGTATGTTAAAAGACTTTGTATATCTGGAGTCAGACTCACTCTAAATGAATGACTTCCAATATCCAGCAATGTCTTTTGCAGATTATCTTATTTTATTATCTTTATAAAAAATGGTTTACAGAAAAAGTTAGACTTGTTAGACAAAAAAACAAAGGAAGAAATCAAGATAAATGTATTGTGCTACATTTTGGGAAAAACAACCCCCTATACCAGTACACTATGAACAGCAAAACCCTGAAAGTGGTCAAAAAGGAAAATGATCTGGGCAGTTTAGCTAACAATAAATTAACCACAACAGACCATTGTAAAAAAAAAATCTATAACAGCAAATAGAATGCATGACTGCATTAAGAGAACATTCATAAATGGGTCTGAGTCATTCACTTTGCCTTTATATAGGACTTATATCCTTCCCTATCATGATAATGACTCATTGTTTTGGAGTCCCTTTTTGAAACAGGACACAGTGGTATTAGAAAGGGTGCAGCGAAGAACCACTAAAATAATACCTAGATTGAAAAATTTAAGCTACCCTGAAAGACTGAGTAGTACAGCCCTGGTTAGTCTTGAAAAAAGGAGAAAATGGGGGGATCTACTGCAATTATATAAATTTCTGCAGTGCCCTGAGTTGAAGTCTCAATGCAGATTCCAGTTCAATAAGCGTTTGCCTAACTTAAGAAGTAATAATCAGCAATTATTGATTTCCAAAGCCAACACTAGAAAACATGATACTTATTATATGGTTAGTGTAACAAACACTCGGAATAGACTCCTTCAACATGTGGTTGATGCAGAAACCAATTTGTTTAAATCCAGGTTGGACGCACACCTTGGATGATCTGCTAAGGACACCGGATGTTCCCACCAGGATGTGGGTGACATTCTAGATGGGCACAAGCCTACTTATGTCTAAACTCACCGAGTAACCAAGAATTAAAACTTATGATAAACTATACCAAGACTCAAGCCCTGTTGTTTGTCTCTAATTAAGTAAAAGGTCATTGGTTTATAGGAAATCATAAATTAGAATTAGTTCTTAGCTATGTGTATTTGGGCTTGATCTTCTCCTCTAATGAGACTTGATCTAGACAAGCTATAAAAAGTATTGAAATGGCTAAGAAAACAATAATGGGTCTAAGAAGATTTAATTACTCCTCTGGGAGGTACACATGGGACCCTTGGTTGAAGTGATTAGAACTAAATATCTGACCCAGTTACTGTATGGTGCAGAGATCTGGGATAGTAGAAGCAGGGAAAAATTTGCCACTCCTGTCTTTAAATTACTTAGACTGGCTTTGGGTGCTGGTCAGTCTTTCCCTGCTCTTTATGTAAGATCAGAGCTGGGTATGGATAATATAAATGCATTTATGGATACAAAGGTCAATTACTGGCTCCAGATCACAAGAATGTTAAAGAAAAGGTTCACTCTACTTACCTTGAGGAAAAAAATAGGTGGCACATGTTAGGATGCAGAAAGTCCATTTGGTGTAATGATCTCCTCTATAAATTAAATAAATACAATATGACAGTATTGAGCCATTACTTGGAAAAGAATGGAATGCTCAGTCTGAAATGTAAAAAAATACATTAAAATAAAGTTAGTAACTACTGAGCCAAGGTAGATCTAGAAACCATTTCTAGGTCCAGATATTCCTTATGTTTTGCCACCAACAATAGTCACTTTGGTTATAAATATTATCTAGATTCTATCACGGATCCTTACTTAAGGAAGGCCTTTATTAAATATATAATTAAGTTATTTGACAGCATTGTACTTATGACTAGATACAATAAAACAGATTGTTTCTGTCCATGTGGGGATAAGGAGGATATAATTCATATTATATGGTACTATTCTTGGTATAATAAAGCTAGGAATCATTGTCTCAGTTCCTATATAGAATCTAATCTTGGAAAGAATTAGACAAGCCTGTAGCTACAACAGCATTTTTAATGACAGAAGATGACTGGACTTTAAACAGATTATTGATTTTCTTCCTAACAATTAGTAAAGTGAGAAAAATAATGGTTCCTAAATTAAAAACTCAATAATATAATTAAGAGATCTCAAGTAACTTCAATGTATATATCGTTAAGTCACCTGTACAGAAGTGAAAACTAATTTTATGTTTTGTCGACTATCCTATTTTAATTAACTGTGTGATGTGATGTCTTATCTAGTGAAAAACCATATCTGTATTTAGATAATATTTATTGCAACCAACTTATGCTCTTTTGTAATGATTTCTTCTTATGATCGAACAAGTAAATAAACAACTACTGGGTTTAGTTCAAACAGTATTTTAGTAGTTTTGCATAAATGCATGTAGTTCAAAGTTATGCTTCTTTTCCCCATCACATAATAGTGCAGGTCTATGGGCATAAGGTGTGTGGTGGAAATGGAAGGGTTGCTTTGGGACACAGGCATTCTTCATGACCATTTTAGAAATGAGTGTAATGTACTGTAATAACCATCGCTAAGAGGTATCTAATATATTTGTACTTCAGGTGTGGGATATTCAGAAATGCACCAGAGGCAGGCGCAACAGCTGCGCAGCACAAGTACACTGAGCCAGTGTGCCCCCAATGTGATATTCAAAGGCTGAGCACAACGGTAAGTGACAACACAAGATGGTTGAATATTGCAGGGATGCGCCATAGTGCAACAAGGGCTGCACCAGGAAGCAAGTCAGCAAGTGCCTTCATGCAACCTGGGCTGCGCAATGGAGCAAGTCAGCAAGTGCAAGAACACAACATGTGCTGTGCAGGGGTCAGAGGCGCATGGGCCAAGACACAGGGCAACAGACACAGTGGGGAGCATGCTGCAGGAGCAGGACAGAACACCACCAGGGTGCAGGGGAAGACAGGAGGAAGGCATTGCAGGTGCACGCCTGCAGGCCCTGACCACGTGCACCACAGCAGTGCATGGAGGTGGTGTGGCACCAATGACCACTGGCAATCAGCCATGGGCAACACCCACAGGATGGCACAGAACACACCACCTGGACCAAGCTGACAACACACATGCCAACAGCACACAACACACAGGTCACACAACCCTAGCAGAGTGCACACATACACCCCAGGGCACACACTGGCCACTGGGCACAGACTACCAGGCACTTATCCCAGTTGACCCCAGATGTACCACATGGCCAGCATGCACACCACTGCAGCATGGCTCCATATGCCAGCTGTAAAGCAGACACAGACATGGATGGCTAACAAAATAAATGTGTATTAAAATAAAACAACATCAACTATTTACAGATGAACAGGGATAGGGAGCAGGGAATGACGAGGCCACAAACAAGACGGTAGGCCTGGGAAGGGAGGCAGGAGGACAGGGGACATGGCTGGGTTAGGGTCAAGGGAGGAGGGGGAGGGGGGTCAGGGGAAGGGAAGGTGATGCAGGCCAACAGGCCCTACGTGGGTCCATGCACTTCTGGTGCCTGGTCCTCTGTTTCCTCCGTGGCCTGCACAAGGCCTGCCTGATGATGCATGCCACCTGAAGTGTGGCTGTGGTGACTCTCAGGATGAACTCCAGGAGACTGGTGTTCACATCCACCCACTGGATGCCTAGGACAAAGGATGGGACATGGACGAGTGCATGCCCAAATGACTGTAGCCCATCCACTGTGCACAGCAGACAGCAGAGACATTTGCCCTGTAGAAGGCACATAGCCAGCTGCAGCATGCATGCCCACACGAGCTGCCACCCTGACTGTCCACAGCCATGCACAGCACTGCACACCAACATCACCCATGCATGGCACACCACAACCATGGCGGCAAGGCAACAGGGCTAAACGATGGGATGGCAGTGGCATGACTGGAAGCCGGGTGCACCCCCAGCCCACCTGCAGCAGTCACACACATGTGCAAAGGGTACAGCATGGTGCAATGGACCCCACCGGCAATGCACAGCTGTAATGACTATGTGCAGAGGGGGCTGTGGCCCACCCCAACCCCACACAACAACAATCACTGACAGAGTGCCTACCTGCATGCTGCGGTACAACCAGCGCCTGACTGACAGTGCCTTCCACACGGCCAGCATCCCATGCCCATGTACCACTGTTGGGCTGCCCACATCTGGCAGCAGCACCCGCCATCCTGGCTCTTCACTGATCTTCAGGGCCTAGTAGGGAGACAGTGAGAGACACACATCAACGCCTAGGAACAATCCAAGCACCCCACCCCCTCCAGCACAGTATACCCCATGGCCCTGCCCAGTGGCACTGCCGTAGCACAGCACACCCATGGTGTGCTGCCACAGCCAGCAGAGTACGCAGCCACTGCCCCCCCGCAGCATGGCGTGACACCCCGCTGGACCCCCACAGAACACTGACATGGCACAGACAATGAAAGGTGCACTCACCTGGCCAAGGAACTGCGCCCCTCCGGATGCGTGCCAGCAGTGACCTCAGCCAGTTGGATCCCTCTGCCACAGGTCCCCATATCTGTGGCAGCACTGCTCTCCACTACGCTGGGACCCTGTGGCCTCCTCCAACCCCTCGGCCACCTCCTGCCACACCTCGGTGTGATGCCGGTACAGGGGCACCTGCCCATACAGGGAGCCAACATGTGTCTCTACCAGTGCCACCAGGTTGATCAGCTCAACCTGGCTCCAATTTGATGCCTCACTGTGCTCCTGCATGGCATGCTCCTATCTGCACTGGTAACCCAAAATGGTGACTGGTAGCACACGAGCTGCACAAGCTGTGGGTGCACAACTCGCTCAGCGATGCACTGCCGTCCCCAATTGCGCATGCCTCGGTGCTGCACAATACAGCTGGGGTGCTACTGGCATGTGCTGCAGGCCCCCATAGTGTCAAAGGACACTCCTAAGGTCAAGGATTGGCATGCACACCATGCACGACAGTGTGATAGGGCACGCCATGCATGGTGTGCAATAGGGTCTCGTGTGCCCCACAGTCCATGTGCCAATGGTGCACGGGCACTATAGGGCATACATCGCATGAGCGCCACATGCCCAATAGCAGCAGAGCACTGTACCAAGTATGGTGCACTGTGCATCAGATGCACCACCGATGTACGTGACGTCAGTGCGTGCATGCGCACCATCAGGCCTACTGCGCACGTAATACAGTTGCGCCATGGCTTGTGCATGCACATTGCCAATGCACCATGTGCAATTCCATGATATTCAGCAGGAATATGCAGATGGGCTGACTAGCATAGCTGCAGCACATTGGAGACATTTGCATCTTATTACAGTTGCGCATTCTCTAATTTGCATGTGATGCGCTCTAAAGGTGCCATGGGACTGCACAAGCACCAGACTGGTATTGCATCCTTCAGAGGTAAGATGCAAGGTGGTGGGCATATCGGGACAGTGGATTGGGGGCATTATGTGTGGCAGCCATCACTAACCACATGGCCATACCCACAGGATTGAGCATGTTGGAACGTGAGGAGGTTGAGGAGCAGGGGCCTGCAAGGAGGTGCAGGCACAACTTCATGAGGGCAGAGAGTGATGCCCTCTGTGACACATACCTGGACCATGAGCCCCTCCTAAGTGGCTCAACAGGCACCCCATAGGCCAGAGTGGCAGCATGGGAGGGAGTGGACAGGGCTGTGAACCAGCAGGGCAGCCATCAGAGGTCAGCATAGGAGTGCAAAAAGAAGGTGGGCATGGACCAGAGGAGGATTAAAGATAAGGTGGCTGCCATCCAGGCTTCCATGGGTGGACAGCCTGAAGTGCCACAGCTGACACCACAGGAGGAGCTGGTGGTGGTGCCCATGTGGTGCTGCACCATTGAGAGTGTTTCCAGTGGTAGATTCCAGATGGGGGAAGCCCATCACTGCATGGTAAGTACAGCAGTGTATGGGAAAGGGGGGCAGGGGGCATGGGTGTTGGGGAACAGGGGTGTGTGGCAACGGCACTAACGTGTATGTGTTCCTTTACAGATCCGGAGCACCTGCATGCAGCAGCAGGGGTGGGGGTGGCCACCATGGGGGCGGTCCTCGACCTGGAGGACCATCCATCCACCTCCACCAGTGTCTGGGGTCCGGAACGCTGCCAGACCATCATCAATGTCTGACTGGATGCCTATGGCGTGGTTGCAGATGAGGCCCTGGCAGTGTTCCAGCAGGATGCCAGCCACGGTGTCCAGTATGCTGAGACACAGGTCAGGACGGGGTCTGGGACCAATGACGATGTGACTATTATCCTGGACAGTGGTGAGACCAATCAGGGGGAGTCATCCATACCACGCACCCATCACGGCGGTGCAGATGGTGCCATGGTGGCAGTTGCCCACTCACCGGCTGCAATGCCCGGTGAGGCGGTGGGCAACATTGGTGTGGCACAGTCCATACTGTGTGGTGGTGGTGGTGGTGCAGCTGCCCCAGCACTGTTGCATACACAGTGACCGGAGGGGCTGCAGTGGCAGCTGGATGGGATCGGGGGGGCCGGGTGCAGTGGCCACTGCCATTGCACTGCAGACTGTACACGCCCAAGGGGGCCCCACTGTGCAGCCCCCACCAGTACAGGGGGCTGTGCTGCAGGGTCACACAACTCCCACAGGTCAGCACATCACCCATGCCCCACAGGGCGCTGACCCACTGACTGAGCACACCCAGCTGCTCTGGGCATCGATGGAACAACAGGTTCTGGTCATAGCAGGGGTGCGTGCACTCCACACAGAGCTGCTCCAGTCTGCAGGGAGGCATGACCGGGACTATGAGCAGCTCCTGGCTGAGGCCACACGCATGTGGGAGGACATGACTGCAGCCCTGGATTGGCCTACTGCTGTGGTCACGGCTGGCCTAGCACCAATGGCCACCCTGGTGCATGGCTGTCCACAGCAGTCACTGTGGAGTGCATTCTCCACCCCTCAATCCCGGTGTTGTGCAACCCCATCACTGTGGATGCAGGGATCTGTTGTGGGCATTCTGGACACACCTGAAGCGGGCCTGTTCAGGGGCCTGCAGACACCTGTGAGGGACCAGTCATGTTCCCACAGTGACACTCCTCGGGAAACATCTGAGACACACGCTGTGGCCGTCACACAGCCTGCATCTGCTGGGCAGTCTCAGCAGGGCCATCCACGTGTCCACGGTGGCCATGTGACTTCGCGGGAGTCATGATCTGCCACTCTCCCTGTCCCCTGCTTGCTGCAGCCCTATGTGCACATTGATGTGGCGTGTGAGTGTGCGGACCAGGGTCATGTCATCCATGGTCCACTCAACAAGCCCACCTTGTGCACACCCACCAGGATGCTGGCCACTGTGGCATGTGCATGATGATGCCCACACAACATTGCCTACCACTGGGCACTGGTGTTCAGCATCTGACACATACCTGTTGGCGGCATCTGGGTGTGTGCTTGTGGGTGCCTGTGTGCATGTGCATGTGTGTGTGGGGTCTACAGTGCCGTACAGGGTGCGTCCGTGGAGTCCTGTCCCATGCCCATCCATGCTGCCCTCCGACCATGTCTGTTGTGGGGAACAGACATGCATGCCTGTTTACTGTGCCCTGGTCCCTGCGTATGGTTATGTTCACCTACCTGCATGCACCGTAGTGCTCCTCTGCAATCATGTCCCAGTGCTGATGGGCCAACCTGTGCAGCCAGGGCTCCCGTCATCTGGGGGGGGGCTGCCCACCACCACCTGGCCCGGCATCCATGTCATCCCCACTGCGGTTCCCCTCTTCAACCTCGATAGCTATCCCACGGTCAGTGGCCATGTTGTGTAGCACACAGCAGGCCAGGAATAGGCAGCAGGCCTTCGAGAGGCTGTACTGTAGGACACCTCCAGACCTGTTCAGGCAACAGAAATGTGCCTTCAGCAGTCCAAACACATGCTCGATGATGTTCCGTGTGCTGGCGTGTACCTCATTGTAACTCTCCTGTGCTTGGGTCATCGGGCACCAGTATGGGGTAAGCAGCCAGGGCCTGAGTAGGTATCCACTGTCACCTGTGTGAGGACATGTTGGGCTAGCATGGTGATCTGTGTGGCTGTCCCCCACCTATCCAGTCAGTCCCTCTGACACCCCCAGCATAGCATCGCCCCCTCCCTGCTCTGTTGTGCCAGGCTACCCAGTCCAGCTGCATACTCACATTGTAGGTGGCCGGTGGGGATGTCCCCACTCTTGAACCTGTGGCACAGTGATGATTTGTGCCAGATGAAGGCATCGTGTGCTCCACCAGGGTGTGTGGCACAGACATTGATTATGCGCCCCTTGGCATCGCACACCACCTTGCAGTTGATGCTGGGGCAGCCCTTCCTGTTCATGAAGGCCACCCCCTCCAGCCCCGGTGGTGTGCGGATGCCTACATGGGTGTAGTCAATGGCCCCTAGCATGCCAAGAATACATGCAATCCTGTGGAACTACTGCATGTTTGCTGTATGCTCCATCTATGTTTTGGGGAAATGGATGTATTCAGCAGCATGTGGCAGCAGTGCATTAAGGAATTGTGTGAAGAGCCATGTGTGAGGAGCTGACTGGGTTATGCCTGTGGTGTCCTCTGTTGGTATCTGGAAGGTACCCGTAGCAAGCAGTCACATAACGGCCATGACCTTGGTCTCCACCAACAGTGCATGGCTCCATCTTGTGGGTGCCTGCATCTCATCACTGCATAGCTCACAGAACTGCCTCAGAATTGCCTGATTCAGGTGGTACCAGCCCATAGTCTCAGTGTCACTGTACTGTTTGAAGTCAGTGCAGGCATGGTACCACCTGTTCTGGGCATACCACCACTGGGCCCTTCCATGGCCGCGCCGCTCTGCCTCCTGCCTCCTCACACCCCTCATTACTGCCTCCATCTGGAAGATTGTACTGGTCATGGCTTGGCCTGTCCTGCCCCCTGTGCAGATCACTCCCTGGGCTACCCCGGCTGTGTACTGCTGCCTGTGCCCCTGCACTGGGCTCACTCCTGTGATGGGGACCCTGCCAGCGGTGGACACTGACTCCCACCCATCCAGGTTCTCCCATGGCCAATCCTCTGTCCGGGCTGGCAGACTCACACTGCAATCACTGCCCCCACAGATATCTCACAAACACACACACACACACACACACACACACACACACACACACACACTCTCACACACACTGGGCTGCTCACGCTCACAGGCACAATCAGGGTCATATTCCCTGTCCCATTGCCTGTTGCACCTCCTGCCTCTGTGCCTGTCTTAAATCTCTGCTGTTGTCCTGCCTGGCCACTGGCTCTCTTTCTCTCTCTCTCTCTCTCTCTCTGTCTCTCACCCCTGCTCCCCAAAGTGAAAGCCACCATCCCTTGCTTGCTCCATCTTTTTATGGGCTCAACTTTGCTCCGTGCATGTCCCTGTTGCTCCGCGCTTGTGCCATTGGCTTGTTGTTGAATTTTGCACTGCACAGCTTATTCATGGCTACGCCCCCTGCACTTGCGCATGCATTCATTAGGGTTGTGCATTGGCACACTGTGATTTGTGCCATGCATTGTCTCCAGCTGAATATTGCTCTTTGGCGCATTTCCGCTATTGCTTTGGCATATCGCACTTGCACCATGAGCAACCGCTTTGAATATCCCACCCCAGGTGTATTTTTGACCTCCACCCACCTAACAAAATTGTAAAGTATTTCTTTCCATTTTTATTTTTAATGAATTCTAACTAATTGATAATTCTTAAAAAATACATTGTGTACCTCATAGTACCCTTCCCTGACAAACACAAAAGTGGTACCCTTAAGTTTTATGAATTCAAAATATCATATTAGTTTTCATTTTTTGTTTGTGCAAAACTTTAACAGTGTCTGTATAGTTTCAGCTATTTTTTGTGGTGATTTTCTCTTACATGCATGCACAACCAATTAATTTCAGTTCACTTAAAAAACTATATTATTTTTGGACAAACCCCCAAAAGGACCTAGTCACATACGATACCAGCCAAATCTAAGTTTCATACCTCAACTTCTTCCCATTTTCAGCTATCTGTGAGCAAGTATTTTAGGCAGCAAATTAGGCAAACATATGTAATTTTGGCCCACTGACCATTTTTAATGAAACACCAGTGCAACTCTAATATACTCAGATCCCCCTGTTTCTGTGCACTGTAGACATAACATACGTGGAAGGATCTCGGAACTTCCATGGAACTGTTAGGTCAAGTTCTGCAGCACACTAATAAATAAATAATACAAAGCATGTATTACAGATCTGGAGGATAGCCTGTGGTGAGAACCATTCACCCCTACCACATAAATGTACAGTGGCATTCCCCAGGATGAAACCCAATTCTGCAGGATTTTGTAGCACTCTGCAGAATGCTGCAGCACACCTACTGAATACAGCAATATCATTTCAATGGCAATTAGTCCCCTTTTGTCATTCAGAAAAATGTGACACTGCCAGGAGGAAGTGAATGCCACAGTTTCCTGCATGACAAAAAGGGACTAATTGCCATTGAAATTATATTGCTTTATTCAGTAGGTCTGCTGCAACATACTGCAGAGTGCTTTAAAAGTGGGTTTCATCCTGGGGGACGCCACTGTAAGTTACATAATTTCCCTTAAACATCTAGTGTTATGATTTTCAGCAGCTGTTCCAGATCTCCATATTTATCTAAATCTGTTTATGGTTACTGTCATTTCATACAACATTAACAGCTATTGACAGACACCTCCCCCCTCAGCTTTCTGGCTGCAAAATAAACAGATGAATAGCTTTTCCCCAATCAGAAACTTAAAGTAGCCTATCCATGTAACATTCAAGACGTCCTTCCTCTGTAAACACATATAACTAAATCATTGTAGCTACCTTTTTTTATCAATGTACTGTACTCTCAATGTACTGCACTTCCCGGGTCGCCCCTGAAAAGGGACTGTCTTGTCTCAGTGGACCCACCCGGTTACCAAAATTCAATAAATAAATAAATATAAAGGACTCCATACACACTCACTGTTAGGAGCAGGCTTTGGGGACACGCAAAAGTTCTCCATGCTGCCAATCCCAAAAACTAACAAAAATATAAAGAGTTATGTATCTGCAGTGTCAGTTTGATTATTTCTGTTTTTTTCTCTGTTTGTTTTACTCTTTTCTTGTTTAGTTTTAACATTGTTAATAAAAACTCTTTAGCTTGGTTGCCATCTTTCTTACCTTGGCTTTATCTTTTCTTTATTTTCTTTCATGTGCACCTTCCTCCCCTAACCTGAAAGCCCTTGCATCTGCCCATGGGCTGTCATACAGTGGGTGATCCCAGGATTGCACTTGAACATGGATTGCCCTCATATTAACTTGATGCACTGCCACTGGCCTAGCAGGGTGGCTCAGCAGCCAGTTTCTTTTATTTTCACTTTTTTCTTCAGCCTCTGCAGTTTTATTGTCTATCTTTCTATAGCAGTCAAAGATTCCCTGACCCCAGGAAGAAATAATGACAGCAATGCTCTCTCCTCTTCCCCAGACCAAAAGGCTGCAGTGTTTTCATCTCCTTTCTCCCCCTCCCCAACCTAGTAAAACAAAACAAAATGGTTATATTAAATGCACGCTGAAAGTAGAAAATAGAGTTAAAAATCTACGTTTCGACCTTAGGTCTTCTTCAGGAAATATCTAAAAGAGAAAAAAAACAAGTTAGTGTAGAGGAGAGGTAAAATGAGAGAGATATATATGTGGAGAAAGAAGAAGGGGGAGGCAAAGAGAGAAGAAGTGATAAATGGTAAGATTAAGAGAGAATCTGTGAAACAAAAAGGTGATGATGGGAAAGATAAAACATAATGGGACAGAAAGAGCTGGGGAAGTTCCCAGGTAGAGACAGATTAACAGGGCCTTGTAAGAAGGTTGAAAGGTGACAAATGTGTGAGAAGGAGACAGAAATGGAGACATATGGTGAAAATGAAAAATAAATCAGTACAAAAACAAATTGACTTTAGGGAAAAAAAAAAAAAAAAGGGGAGGCTGAAAGATGTTAGTGGAAAATAAGTCTATCATTTAAACCAGAGGGCTGCTGGGAGCCAAGGCGGATGATCAGCTTGGCTTCCATGTTTTTTCTATGGTTAGGATCCCGGAAGCCCTGCTGAAGGACACAAACAGAAAGGTCATTGACATTGTGGTCCCTGGAGATAAAGTGGGATACAATGGGTTTAGCAGTTTCACCATTCCTGGCCGCTCTGTAATGTTCCTAAACGGTCAGCAAGGCGCCTACCAGTTTCTCCGATGTAAATAGCTGAACACCTCCTGCAAAGAATAAGTACACTACATTGGTGGAGGTGCATGAGAACTCCTGGTGATGTGAAAAACACCTGTAGGCCCCGAATCTCAGTTACACTGGAAATAAATTTGCAGGTGTAGCAGCGAGCCCTGTTGCAAGGTTTGGTACCTGGGGGAAGAACTGTTAGGAGTGGGTAGGCTGCTTTTACCAGGAGATTCGCATGAGTTAGGTGGCGCGGTAGGAGGCAATAGGTGGTTCTGTAAAGGAAGCACCAATGTTAGGAATCAGTTTGCAAAATGGGAAAGTTACTAGTGATGATCCTGTGAAGAAGGTGTGCTCTGATGGAAAGGAAGAACTAGTGGAATTTGCGTTGTTCTTGTGTGACAGTATCCCTCCTAAGGGGTCAAGGTTACAGGGCATGTTACTGACCGGGAGAGTGCTCTGTCCACTGTGCTTTTAGGGTATCCCTGTTGATAAAGAAACTATGCATTATTTGGGTCTGCTCAGCAAAATCATCCTCTTCACTGCATAACCTACGAAGTCTAAGAAACTGTGAATAAGGCAGGCCATTCTTGACATGTTTAGGATGGAAGGAGCTATGGAGGAGGAAACTGTGAGAGTCAGTGGGTTTGTAATAGACTGATGTCTTCAGACCAGTGTTCTGGACTGAGAGCTGGATATCCAGGAAGGCAGTGTGAGGAGGATACTTCAACAGTGTACTGAAGGGAAGGATGAGCCGTGGTGAACTTGTCAAGGAAGACTTGGAGGTCTCCCTGGAGCAGGAGGTGGCCCCACACAGTCATCAATGTAGCGTTTGTAGAGTTCAGGCACAGTCCCTGTGAATGAGAGAAAAAAACATTCCTCCACCCAACCCACAAACAGATTAGCAAAGCTGGGACCCATCTTGGTACCCATGGCAACTCCACTGACCTGCTGAAAAAATTGTTATTAAAAGAAAAAGCATTGAGTGTTAGAACCAGTTCTGCCAGACGAGTTAGTGTGTGTGTGGGTGGCTGCTGGACTTCCGCTTGTTCAAAATGCTGCAGAGCTGTCAGACCATCATCATGGGGATCACTGTAAAGAGATTTGATGTCCATGGTGAAGATGAGGCTGATGAAGTCACTGAATCTGAACCTGTCAAATAGACTGGAGGCATGTTGTTTGACGGGTTCAGATTCAGTCGTCAACCGAGAGCAATGTTATTTGACAGGTTCAGATTCAGTGACTCTCATCAGCTCATCTTCACCATGGACATCAAATCTCTTTACACAGTGATCCCCATGATGATGGTCTGACAGCTTGCAGCATTTCTTGAACAAGCGGAAGTCCAGCAGCCACCCACACACACACTAACTCGTCTGGCAGAACTGGTTCTAACACTCAATGCTTTTTCTTTAATAACAATTTTTTTCAGCAGGTCAGTGGAGTTGCCATGGGTACCAAGATGGGTCCCAGCTTTGCTAATCTGTTTGTGGTTGGGTGGAGGAATGTTTTTTCCTCATTCACAGGACTGTGCCTGAACTCTACAAACGCTACATTGATGACTGTGTGGGGGCCACCTCCTGCTCCAGGGAGACCCTCCAAGTCTTCCTTGACAAGTTCACCACGGCTCATCCTTCCTTCAGTACACTGTTGAAGTATCCTCCTCACACTGCCTTCCTGATATCCAGCTCTCAGTCCAGAACACTGGTCTGAAGACATCAGTCTATTACAAACCCACTGACTCTCACAGTTTCCTCCTCCATAGCTCCTTCCATCCTAAACATGTCAAGAATGGCCTGCCTTATTCACAGTTTCTTAGACTTCGCAGGTTATGCAGTGAAGAGGATGATTTTGCTGAGCAGACCCAAATAATGCATAGTTTCTTTATCAACAGGGGATACCCTAAAAGCACAGTGGACAGAGCACTCTCCCGGGTCAGTAACATGCCCTGTAACCTTGACCCCCGTAGGAGGGATACTGTCACACAAGAACAACGGCGAATTCCACTAGTTCTTCCTTTCCATCAGAGCACACCTCTCTTCACAGGATCATCACTAGTAACTTTCCCATTTTGCAACTGATTCCTAACATTGGTGCTTCCCTTACAGAACCACCTATTGCCTCCTGCCGCCGCCACCCTAACTGCAGCAATCTCCTGGTCAAAAGCAGCCTACCCACCTCTAACAGTTCTTCCCCCAGGTACCAAACCTTGCAACAGGGCTCGCTGCCACACCTGCAAATTTATTTCCAGTGTAACTGAGATTCGGGGCCTACAGGTGTTTTTCACATCACCAAGGAGTTCTCATGCACCTCCACCAATGTAGTGTACTGTATTCTTTGCAGGAGGTGTTCAGCTATTTACATCGGAGAAACTGGTATGCCTTGCTGACCGCTTCAGGAACATTACAGAGCGGTCAGGAATGGTGAACTGCTAAACCCATTGTATCCCACTTTATCTCCAGGGACCACAATGTCAATGACCTTTCTGTTTGTGTCCTTCAGCAGGGCTTCCGGATCCTAACCTATAAAAACATGGAAGCCAAGCTGATCATCCGCCTTGTGCTCCCAGCAGCCCCTCTGGTTTAAATGATAGACTTATTTTCCACTAACATCTTTCAGCCTCCTTTTTTTTTTTTTTCCCAAAGTCAATTTGTTTTTGTACTGATTTATTTTTCATTTTCACCATATGTCTCCATTTCTGTCTCCTTCTCACACATTTGTCACCTTTCAACCTTCTTACAAGGCCCTGTTAATCTGTCTCTGCCTGGGAACTTCCCAGCTCTTTCTGTCCCATTATGTTTTATCTTTCCCATCATCACCTTTTTGTTTCACAGATCTCTCTTAATCTTACCATTTATCACTTCTTCTCTTTGCCTCCCTTCTTCTTTCTCCACATATATATCTCTCTCATTTTACCTCTCCTCTACACTAACTTGTTTTTTTTCTCTTTTAGATATTTCCTGAAGAAGACCTAAGGTCGAAACGTAGATTTTTAACTCTATTTTCTACTTTCAGCGTGCATTTAATATAACCATTTTGTTTTGCTTTTAGACCACATGCTGACGCAGTGCCTTGTCTTTGTTTTTTTACAATTAGTAAAACAAAAGCTCTCTCCTCCTCCTCCTCCACCCCACCTACCTAATGACATCAATGTTCTCTCTTCCCCAATCCACATGATAGAGCAATGCTCTCTCCTCTTTCTTCCACCAGACCTTATAGTATCAATGATTACCCTGTCTCTCCTCCCCTTCCTCTTAATGATAGTAATGCTGACTGCAACCCCGCACCCACCTGTGGCCAAATGGTAGCAAGATTCTGTCTCCTATCCCATATATGATGCTGCCCTTGCCAACAAACTTGCCTGATCCCATCCAATGTACCCTACCCCTATTCATCTCAACCCAACCATCCACCCCAGAAAGGAAATTAATGATATTTCCAACACTCTACAAACAATTTCATTACAAACATTTGATGTGCTGGAGCTGGCCATCATACAAGAGAAGTGGCCAAGGCAGGTGACACTGAAAAGAAACAGGGAATTCCCAGCCTCCCCACAAAGTAAACACCAAGGTAGAGAAGTCAATAGGAGGCAAGACAGGGGTCAACGGAGAAAAAGGCAAAGGCAGTAAGGGCAGGGATGGAGTTAAATGGGGTAAGGCCATCAAAATATGGAGGTCAATGAGAACCAATGCCTATAGTCTGGGTAAAAAGCTTCCTGAACTAGTGGCTTTTATGGAAGAGGGATGGCTGGATATTGTGACAGTCACAGAAACATGGTACACAGAGAACCATGACTGGGATGTCAACATACTAGGGTGCACCATCTACAGGAGGGACAGAGGGGGTAAAAGATGAGGAAAAGTAGCTGTCTATGTAAGGGAAGGTATCAAAGCAATGGAACTAAAGGGTGAACAAGGAGGAGAGGAGGCACTATGGGTCACCTTAGAGACAGGAAATGGCACCACAATCCACATGGGTGTTGTTTACAGACCCCCATCTCATGCGGAGGAAATAGACAAGGCAATGATAGAAGACATCCTTAAAATCACAGAAAAAGGGGAGATATTATTGATGGGGAACCTGTACATGCCAGATGTTAACTGGGGCACATTTGCTGCAGCCACATCCAAAAGCAGGGTCCTTCTCGATGCCCTACAGGGGGCATGCCTCAGACAGCTAGTGTTAGAACCCACCCAGGAGGGAGCAAACTTAAACCTGGTACTCTCACATGGGGATGAAGAGAGGATCTCAGATTTAGAAGTGGGTAGCCATCTGGGAACAAGCAACCATCAAACAGTGTGGTTCACGATAAACACAGCTGTAGAGTCAAGCCATACAAAAGCGAGGGTGCTGTACTTTAGGAGGGCTGACTTTGGCAAAATGGGAGAGTGCATAAGAAATGTACTAGCAAATGGACAGGAAGGAGGGGTGGAAGAACAATGGGGAAAAATCAAAACTGTCATCACAGAAGCATCAAGCCTTTGTGTGAAACAAATAAATAAAACAAAATGAAGGAAAAAACACTATGGTTCTCAAAAGAGGTGGTGGGGAAGGTTAGGGAGAAAAAGACAGCATTCAGAAAGTATAAGGAATCATAGAAGGAGCAGGACAGGAAACTGTATCAGTTAAAGTAGAAGGAGGCAGGGAAGGCAGTCAGAATAGCAAAGGCCCAAACAAAGAGAAAGATAGCCAACTCAGTTAAGAAGGGGATAAAACCTTTTATAGGTACATTAGGGAGCAAAAAAAGACCAAGTGCGGTATAGTGAGACTTAATAAAGGGGAGTAGAGGTGGGCAGAGGGTGACAGTGAAAAGGCAGAGATCCTGAATGAATACTTTTGCTCAGTATTCACAAAAGAAGAGAAGGGGGATGTACCTAAACCAAGCAATAGAAGCACTCTGGATAAAGAGGCCAATACCAGTACATTCACAGAAGGCAGGGTCCTGAAAGAACTCTTAAAACTCAAGATGTACAAAGCAATGGAGCCTGATAGGATTCACCCCAGAATTCTACAAGAACTAAGGGGAGAACTAGTGACACCACTGACTACCCTTTTTAACAAATCATGGGAGGATGGTGTGGTACCTGAGGACTGGAGGAAGGTGAATGTTATTCCTCTCCACACTAGTGGGAGCAAGGCAGAGTCAGGAAACTACAGACCTGTTAGTTTGATCTCAGTGGTAGGGAAAATTAAGGAATCACTTCTGAAAGAAAGAATTGATGAGTACCTAGAGGTCAGTGGGGCGCAGGACCCAAGGCAGCATGGATTCACAGCAGAGAAGGTCATGTCAGATGAATCTAATAGATGTCTTTGATTGGGTGACCAAAGTAGTAGACCAGGGAAGGGCTGTAGATGTGGTCTACCTAGTCTTTAGCAAGGCATTTGACACAGTCCCACACAAAAGTTTAATTAACAAGTTAGCCAGCATGGAAGTGGGTCTCATGGTGGTAGCCTGGGTAAAAAATTGGCTAGACAATAGGACACAGAGGATAATAGTAAACAGAGTCCACTCTGAGGAAAGGGGGTTACCAGTGGGCTACCGTCTGGTTCAGTTTTGGGAGCGCTCCTCTTTAATGTCTTTATAGGCGACATTGAGGAGGAACTGGAAGGAAAAGTATGCCTCTTTGCAGATGACACAAAGATCTGCAACAGGGTTGATACACAATTGGGGCTGGAAAGGATGAGAAGGGATTTGGTAAGGTTGGAGGAATGGTCAAAAGTATGGCAGCTTAGATTCAATGCAAAGAAGTGCAAAGTAATGCAACTGGGAAACAAAAACCCAGGGGAAGAGTACACAAAGGGGGGGACGTAGTAATAACAACAAAAATGAAAGGGACCTGGTGGTAGTCATATCAGATGACCTAAAGGTAGGCAAGCAATGTGAAAAGGCAGTAAGGAGGGATGGGGGATACTGGGATGCACAGAGAGAGACATCACCAGTAGAAAACAGGAAGTTGTGTGCAGTTTTGGAGACCCCATCTCTGCAAGGACATAGACAGGATGAAGGCAGTCCAGAGGCGGGCAACAAAATGGTGCAGCGTTTGTACCAGAAGCCATATGAAGAGAGACTAAAGGAGCTTAATATGTATACCCTAGAAGAAAGGAAGGAGAGGGGCTACGTGATTGAAATATTCAAGTACCTCAAGGGAATCAACAAGGTCCAAGTGGATAGCATCTTTCAGAAAAAGAGATGTGCAAAAACAAGGGGACACAATTTGAGGACAGATGGGGGACAGCTCAGGGGCAACATGAGGAAGTATTTTTTAACAGGGATGGTGGTGGATACATGGAACAGCCTTCCAGAGGAGGTAGTGGGGTGAACAACAATGGGGGAATTCAAGAATGCATGGGACAGACATAAGGCAATTCTAGTGGAGATAGGAGGAAGTAGGCTGTTGGTTAACTAGGATCTGCAGCTTATCTGAAAGATAAGGAAATGGGAAGACTGGGTGGGCCAAGCGGTCCTTATCTGCAGTTAAAGTCTATGTTTCTATGTTTTTATGGAAGAGATAGGGCAGCCTGTTCCCACAGCCAAAATGTGATTAATTTAAATAAGTCCTTTTCTAAAATAAGCACTTGATTACATTGACTACTGTATTGAAAGGCCAAGCAATTTGTGCTTAACAAACAAAATCAACTTTTAAGCTATACTGGTGCTCTTTGAGTAAATCTACTTTCCCTCAGCAACATTTGTATGTTCACTTACAAACCAAGTAAGCATGTTGATCTCTTTCTTCATCAAACTTATTGAAAGGTCTCCTCTTAGACATTAGTCTGCCTCCTTATAAAACAAGAAAAATCCACCCTGCGTATTTTAATCCCAAAACCCACTCCACACAGAGCCTTATTAAGACACTTTTTTGTTTGTTTGTTAATATGTATTGGGATCAGTTTTTTTGTCCAACACGGTAGAAAAATTACTTACCACTTCCTATTACTGCTGGGATAAAATCCTAGAATCATGTCCCAGTATGGATTTGTGTGGGGCCCAAAAAGTACTACTGGGATGAAAGGCAAACATTCTGACTCACTAGCAGTGATAGAAGAAGATGATGTATCATCATGCAGCCTTCAACCAAAAAGAGTACTAACAGAAAAAATAGGGTGATTGAAGGGTCTCCCAGGGCTGGGTGTGAAAGGTTTGAGGTGCTGAGATGTTTGGGTATGAATTAAAATTTAGATAAAGCTACAAGAAGGCAGAGTAATGGGCAGAAATGAATCAGGGCAGTCATTGTCTCACATATTGGGGCAGTTTCTGTGTAATTTCTGCAGCCAGACCCAAATTCTGTGGCTGGCCTTGATTTCAGCAGCAGTCGTTGTATGCCATAGAACCACAGCAAACAGATGGTCCTAAATTTATTGACATTACTGTGCCAGTTTAATATATATTTTTTCTTTCAAACATTGATTCTGTCATTCCAATTTAATAAGGCCAAATCCTCATCTCCAAATTTGGTACCAAGTATACTCCAAGTATCCTTAGGAAGCCTAATACTTGATACTTCTGTGCTATCATAATCACTGTACCCTCCCAGTACCCTTTCTGCACTTCTCTCACTTTTATTTTAGCATCTGAAAAGAGCCCAAAAGCTTGAAATCAGACAATTGCCTGGTGGAGTGAGTCTGCATTTTTTATTAGTAGGCAGACATTGTGTACATATGCAACTGTTTTGAGCACAACTGTCCATTTCATAGTGCTCAAATGCAGTAGGGAATACTGCTCAATCTTTTTCAGGACTGGATCAAACCACAAATTTATAGGAGGGGCTGAGAGGGTGCCCTGCCTGACTCCTGTTTCTTCTGCACATGCCTCAATTATCCACCCATTAATCAGTGGAGTAAGAGATGCTGATTGATATAATGTTATTACCTAATTCATAAATTATTTTGGGATCCCATAAAACAATAACACATATTCCAGGTACGAATGTAACACTCGGTCAAAGCATTTTGATGGTCTAAGATGAATAGGAAATAATCCATGGTACTGGGCTTGTCAACCATTTCATATGCAAGCAATTGGTTGTCTTTAATTGACCATCCTAGTATAGGACAAGCCGGGGGGCGGGGGGGCTATTAGATGGTGAGCTGCTTTTGGCAACATTAGTGTCAATAATTTCAACAAAATGTTAAGGTAATTATTTAATACACATATGGGTCTCCAATTTTTTAGGTCACTAGGGCCACCCTTTTTGTGAAGAAAGAAGACAATAGTGTTACACATGCTTGATACTAAACTGCCTTCTTTAATCATGTACTTGGACAAAACCATGAATTCTGATATAAAATATTCCTTAATGGTTTTATAGAACTCCTCAGCAAGTCGTCCTCATCCGGAGTCGAATTGGTGTTAAAAGATGTTACTGCCTTTCCTAATTTTTCCCTGGAAAGATCTCATTAGTTAGTCTTGAGGCACTCTGTCTGGGTGGGAGGGATCTGTATGTCTTGAAATAAAATTTACTTTCCCTATGGCCCCCATCTGTTCCAACCCAAAAGCTTGGAAAACAAACTTGTCACCAGGTTTATGCAAGTTTATTTTATTTCTCTGTAGGATTCTCCATTCATCATGCACTCTCTTCATGTTATATTTATTAAGTCTTCTGACATTCTTCATATGGATTAACCTCGAGTTGTTTCCACTGTGTTCTGAACTATTGTTCTGTTTGTCAAGGATAGCCCCCTTTGGCATTGAAATGTCTGCCTTTCCTACTTAATTTCATGGATATGTGTATTATAATAATTGCCTGTAGAAACAGACAAAGGTAATACTTTATCCAGAGGACTCTTTAAAGGGAAGGTCCCCTCACTTTTTTTTCCTGTATGCCTGTGTAGCTTGCAGGCATGGATGCTGATTGCCTGTACTGCACCATCCTGATTTTATCAGGATTTAAATTTAAATGATGCTACTTTAGTTTGGAGTGAAAACCTGCTTGACTTCATTGCAAAAGTCATGCCTCGACTTGTGTGAGGCATCCTGGGATTTTATGATGCTTACGTCCTAACACCTACAGTAAATCTACTGTATCAGTAAGTGTTGTTAATATCTTCTGCAGTCCCTCTGTTCTTGTCTTGTGCTGGCCATCAAACTTTTTAAGGCACATTTAATGTCCTGCTATTTTTTTGTGACTTAATGTGTATCTGTTTTGGAAAGAAATGCTTTTGGAGGAGGTTTTTGTATGTAAAGGTTTATTTCTGTTTTGTTTAATAGTTTTGCCTTATAAGGTCTTATCTTGCAGACATATAATGATGTCTCCTTGTTCTTAATGGGCAGGCTGGGTGGGCCAAGCGGTCCTTATCTGCCATCAAATTCTGTGTTTCAATGTTCTTCTCATATTCTGGCTAGCAAACTAGGTTGATGTCGTGGACAAGACAAGAACACTAGGACTGCATAGGACATCACCAACACTGACTTGATTTAGTAGAACTACAGACTTTTGCACTAAAGCATCATTAAATCCCATGAATCCTTGCATGAATGAGATCACAACCTTTGCAATGGAGTCAGGCAAGTTTTCACACTGGATTTAAATAACTTTATCTACATTTAAATTCTGATGAAAACAGGAGGATGTAATAGAGGCAATCATTTTTCATGCCTACAAACTACACGAGTATACAGAAAAATAGCTGAAGGAACCTCCCCTTTTTATGTTGGCTCGCGCATGCACACCAGCCAACATCTTGCGGTAGTAGCAGATTCGGAGGTGCGGTCACTGTGGGAAAATGCAGGGCATGCATCAGAAGGCGCATCCCTCATGCCCCAATAAGCCAGCAGCAGGCACCGACATCATGCATAGCTAATGAGGCCACCAGATCTAAGAAAAGGTCCACTGCAGTGAGAGCAAAGCTCTCATGCAGTGGGACCACAACACACCTAACACACCTCCCAACGTGCAAGCAACGTGGTGGCAGTGACTGCTGCCACCGCCTGTCACAATGCTGATGAGGGAACCTACTCCCCGTCAGCATAATGTCCCCCCCTCCCATTTCCGCTGTGTGATGAGGGGGTGCCCAATGCCACTCGGCATCATGCGCCCCGTGAAAAAAAGTCTTTCTTTGCCGATGGGGGTCCCAATCCCTGTCAGCTTCAGTCCCCCCTTCCTGGTTCAATCTGACGATGGGGGAGCCCATGCCCTGTCAGCATAATGTCCCTCCCCCATTTGTTGTGTGCCGAGGGGGGTGCCTAATTCCCCTTGGCTCTCCCACCTCCACTGGTGTTTGCCGATGGGAGTGCCCAATCCCTTGTCAGCTACAGCACCCCCCCAAAAAACAACTCAGGTGGCATGTTAGGAGTCCACCCCAGCATGCCAAATTACCCTGTTAAAAAAAAAAGTCCCTCAATTTTTTTTTTTTTTACTTTTACCTGTAAAACAGAAAACAGTCACTCACAGTCTCCCTGCCTCCTCCCCCAACCTGTGCCCAGTCTCTGTGCACCCTGCCTTCCCACACCCCTTCACCCCATACTTACCCCCGGAGCCTGGCACGATGATCTTCAGTGGACTGGGAACACGTCTGCAGTCTTAAAGCCGACCGTGAACTGAAGAAATGCCAGTAAGCTGCATAATGGCATAAACAGGGTTTTTTCAACGTTGGTGCATATCTCAGGCATTTTTGGGAATTCTGATACCAAGTTTTCAACATGGGTTTATTGGGACCCTTCCTCATGAATTCAGTCACTGTCATGGTGTTATTCGGTCCTGAAAGGTGATTTCACGGTCACTGTGCCGAATCACCTTTCAGGACCGATTAACAAAATGACAGTGCCACTGTTCATGAGGGGGGCTCTCAAAAAGTCTATGTTGCAAATTTGGTGGAAAATATCCAAAAAATGGCAGTTTTATGAGCGTACGTTGTGCAGTTTCCACGCACACTTGTAGCTTCATGAATTTATAATATTGTCACTCCAGATTTTCAACATTGGCATTTTCCCACACCTCCTTATGAACATTACAGCTATAATTTTACATATCCTGGCCAAAATGTGGTTTTGCATGTCTGGCACAGAATAGTGCGGGTTGCTGTGCAAAATCAGTTTTTGGGACAGTTTGAGGAAATGACGATAACACTGTTCATGAGCAGAGGTCGTAAAATGCCTATGTTGAAAATCTGATGATGAAATTCCATAAAATGACTGTGTTATAAGTGTGCATTGCTCAGTTTGCACGCACCCTTGTAACTTTGCAAATTTGCAATATTTTCATGCCAGATTTCAACACTGCCATTTTTTCACACTTCCTTATGAACAGTATAGCTGTCACTTTTCACATCCTGCTCTAAATGTGTTTTCACACCTGTGGTGCACAATGGCATGGTCACTGTGGGAAATCAATGTCTGGGACAAATTAACAAAATCACAGTGCCACTGTTCATGAGGGGAGGTCCCAAAATGCATATGTTAAAAATGTGGTTAAAAAAATCCCAAAAATAATTGGGTTATGGACGTGTGTTGCACAGTTTCTATGCATGCTCATGACTTCACCAATTTTTTATATTTCATTCCTGATTTTCAACATTGCCATTTTTTACATTTCTTATGAACAATACAGTTGTCATTTTCCACATACCGCCCCAAATGTGCTTTCATCCCTATTGCACCAAATGGCATAGCCGCTATGCAAAACCGCCTTTCAGCTAACAAACTGATAGTGCCGCTCTTCATGAGGTGGGCTCACAAAAAGCCTATGTTGAAAATCTGGAGTGAAAATACTAATACACGCCTACGGTGTTAGGGTTTTCAACTGTAGCACCCCACCCCGTAGAGACTGACAGGTGTCATGGGTGTGACTTGGGATCACCAGCTGTAATGCTTATGCCATTCCACCCCCACCCCCACCCTGCAGCCAGTGACAGGCATTGTGGTGTGCCTTGGAGTGTTCAGCCACAAAGTTCACCCCATTCTCCTATACTGCACCCACTTCAGTGTATTTCCTTATGGAATGGGGTAAGTATAACGTCCGAAGACCCCAAAGCACACCATGACACTTGTCAGTGTCTACAGGGTAGGGTGAGGTAAAATGGCATGAGCTTTATAGCTGACGACTCAAAGGCACACTCCAATGCCTGTTGGTCTCTGGAGTGTGGAAATGGGGTTTGCATCACTTCAGTACTTCACTGCCATTCCTATTATGCGTCTCTAACTCCTGCACTACCAATGCCATGCCAACGAGACAACATTCGGCATTGACAAATGCTTGTTTCTATAATAATCTTTTTTTAATCGTTCAGCAAAGCACAAACATACATGACCAGTACAAAGGGGTATCAACTTGGATCACTAACAAACACTTAGCTATTAAGACACGACTATCACCAAACCACACGACAAAATAAATATTAACAGAAATACATACAAGGATGGAGTATATCTCATGGCATATTAACATAGTAGAATACTTAGCATAATCCATAACTCCTGAGAAAAGGGTACAAAGGAAACTTAGCCTCCCCAAAAAAGGATTTTATTACTACAGTATATACACATCTTATTTAACAATTCATCCTTCAGATATCAGTGCACAGAGTAGGAGTACAAACCACCTGAGCCCCCAAGAAATGGAGAACCCACTACAGATGTTGCACCTGTCTGCCCCCTCCTGCTCAAAACCAAATAAGACCCTCTTGGAGCACCACCAACTCTGATAATAGAAGAGAAGAAATAAATTTTTCCTAACATCATTCAAATAGCTTCTCCCATACTTTAAGCCGATAAGACAGGTCCTCCAGAGAAAGAGCATGTAGGGTGAGGGTTTTTCACTGCATTATTGTGGGGGTAATGCAAGAAACTCAAGTATTTTGTATGTACTGTCTTGCCATGATGAGCAGAACCAGGACCATGGACACTGGTTTACCGTGATTGAGAATGGGCAAATTCCATTTTGCTGATTGGAAAAAACAATATTGTCACTGGTGCTTACAAAGCCAAAATCTATTTTCACCGGTGTTTTGTTTTGTGAACTTTATTTAACAATTTTTTTTACTCTGCTAGCATGCTTCTTAGCAATTTTGACAACCACTGTTGTACATCTATCCTTGTACCTATTAAAAGATATTTTAAAAGGTACAAGGTATGATGATGGCAGGAGCACTACGGCCCCCATTCCTCAGGTGTGATGGCAGCAGCAGCACTGCAGCCCCACTCCCTCAGGAGTGATGGCAGCAGCACTATGGCCCCCATTCCTCAGATGTGATGGTGGCAAAAGCACTGCAGCCCCCATCACTCAGATGTGACAGAATAGCTCCCATCCCTAGATGCCCATGACCCACTGGTCCAAGTAACACATTTCTGGGTCTTTTAGTTTATCATAGCTCAGACATGAATTAAACCGAACCACCTGATACCAAGGTGCACTCCCCTTGTTCAGTCCCAACGCCTAACTGCCTGAATTAGCTTCTTTGAAAGCAAAGTGCATCTCCCTAAAAAAGTGTACAAGTTATTAGTGGGGAGCCTGCTAACAGAGAGACCCACATCTCCCAGAGATTAAACAAATCCAGAAATAGCAAGCTCAACCCCTTTGTCACTCACAAAGTATAAATCACATTCCTTAGAGGTGCTAATTGTGTATGCCATTCATCAAGAAATTATCAGAATCGAGTGCACCACCCACCCCATGGCAAATAAGAAACATCTTAGGGGAATACTAGGAAATGGGCAGGGAGGAGGGAGGGTCACCAGACACTATTTGGAATCTGAAGAGACAGAATAGGCAGAACCATTTGCATTTGGGCAGACTAGGTGGGCCAAGTGGTCCTTTTCTGTCAACAAATTCTATGTTTGTATGGCCAGCTCTTCCATCACAACACAACCAGGCCTCGACCCATGGAAAGAAATAGTGGCCAAGATGGTGCATTTGGAAATGTGAGTCTCTTTATTTACATTCCCTGTACCACTATATTCACATTAAAATGTTTTAAATAAAAAAGCATTAAAGAGCAGTTCTAAAGGAGAAAGATGGAAAATGACAGATTTAGTTTGATGTGGTTTAAAAAAGATTTTTTTAAACTGAAGCACCTGCTCCAGCATAGCCAGCTCCTCCTGGTACTGACACAGACAGCCTGGCACTTACACAGTCACACCCCACCACACCAAAGCAAACATAGCCAGCTCCACTCCTACACCAACATGGCCAGACTCATCTCCAAGACACCAACATAACCACCCACAGACGTCACAGACAGCCACTGCGCCAATACAGTCAGTTCCTTCCCCAAAAAGTGAACACAGTCAGCCCCATCCCCAGCACTAACACAGATAACCCTACACAAACACAGCCAATCAGCCATCCACACCGATGTGCAGCAGTGGTAGCGTGCCTTTCAAGGCACTTTGATCCCAGCCCACAAGGCCAGCTCCCCAGAAAATAACACGGCAGGCACACCCCAGTACTGGGGTCGAAACTGGCACTGGCACACTAGCCAAATGCTGGTAGAGTTTGTATTGGGCTGGTAAGATGTTCCTTTAACTAGCCATGTAGGCTTGTACTGGAGAAGGTAACATTTCTTAAGTACACCTGCTGGGCCAGTAGAAAAGTCTATAGGTCTAGTTGATTTTCCCAGACAGTGACTAGTCCTGCTAGCTAGTGGCTGCAAAACTTAATTTGGATCCCTGTGGTGGAAAAAGAGACAGATCTTGCCACAACACTGCCAGCTCCTCCCCACCTCACCCCACCCAAGCAAACCTGTCTAACTCCCCTGCTCACAGCCACAACAAAGACTGACCCTGCACCAACAGACGGCCCCTTTTGAAACACTGCCTAAGCGGAGCCAAGTGTTGTATGCTTTAGTAACATTCTTATAAGCCAAAAAAAAAACTTTCATTCCCAGTTTAAGTTGCCAACACCATGGCCAGCTCTTACCACATGCCTTTTCCTCACCACCACAGCCCCACATGTATGCTCGGCACTTCCATTTGCCAACATGGCAAGCTCCCCACACATATACTCAACCCTTCCCACCACAGCCAGCAGCCCCACCAATGTTGCAAATATCCCCAGTGGACCGTCAGCTCCCTCATCCCCACACCAAGACAGACCTACCTTGCACCAACATGGCAATCCCACCCCACAAGTGAACACTGCTGGCTCCCCCACTGCCATACAGACAATTAGGCCAATCCCCTCCACCCCCACCAATATGGCCAGTGGGCAGAAATACACCCTGCCACAAAAAAAAAAAAACTCTTTTCTTCTTTTTCATGATAGAGAGCGAGTAGCTAAGGAGTGAAGAGGAGGTTGGAAGCTCAGTTCATCCAGTATAGAGCTCCAGGCATCCAGGTCTCTATGGCATTACCATCCCCTCAATCGAACAGCTGGCTCACTCACCAACACAGGCCTACCATACATCAACAAACATGGCCAATCCCACATACCCCACCTGAGTGGACACAGCCAGCTCCCCCACCAGTATGGCCAGTACCCACCACCAACCACAGTCTTCCCTCCCTACCCACTACCAACCACAGTCCACCCCTGCTTACCCAGCACCAACCATAGTCTGCCTGCCCCTTACCCACCACCAACAGCAGTCCACCCCCTTACCCACCACCAACTGCAGCCCACCCCCTTACCCACCACCAACCACAGTCCATCCCCTTACCCACTATCAACCACAGTCCTCCCCCCTTACTCACCACCAAAACGCAGTACACCCCCCTTACCCACCACCAACTTGTCCGCCCCCTTACTCACCACCAACTGCAGTCCGCCCCTCTTACTCACCACCAACTGCAGTCTGCTCCCCCTTACTCACCACCAACTGCAGTCCGCCCCCCTTATAGCACAAAACTTAAACAGATAAATATGTTTTAAATAGGTAAATAACTTTGCAATACAAAATCTGTTTCTGTTTGTCTCACCTCTGTATACGCTCACTTCAGACTACCTCCCCACCTGCAACTTTAATCCATGCTTTCACATCTAGCAGGTGCTGAAACTGAAGTCAGCATTGGAGCCCTTGCTCAGTTAAATTTTGGGTTTGGGATCAGATCAGCTTGCTTTTTCTGCCCACACACCTCACTCAATCAGCCTAGCCAGCAACGTTAGAGCAGAGATCAACTCACTTTTGTGCAATTTGTGTTCGGGATTGGCTTGCCTGTCTGCACACCTCTGTGAATGAGCCTGGCCAGCAAAGTAAAAGGTCCTGTAACTTACTGCTGCCTTTGCTGTTCTGCATCTCTGTTCTGCTCTACTCCAATCTGCATGTTCACAAGCCACCCGAATATAAAGCCAACACACATACAAAGTAAGTAAAAAATAAAAGAATAAAATTTAAACAATTTAAAAAGAATAGGAAGGACTCTAATGGTTGAGGCGGGGGCGGGAAGCAATAGGACCCAGCCATTCAGGAATCAACAGATTTAAGAAAATGTAAATAAATGAACTGTTGATGTCAGGCTGCTTTTTGCTTACAAAACTTCCAGAGTTCAGTTTGATGAGAAGAGTGGCAGGTATGCACAGCAAGCGTTCCCAGTGGCGATGATGGTAGTCAGGTTTGAGCTGTTGCAGGGAGACAGCAGCTACCACATGCAGAGAGAAATTAACCAGGAGATTAGAAACAGCGGCAGTGTAATCATGGAGCTGCCAAGAATAAAGGCTAGTTCAGTTTTCATGCTGTAATTCCATTGAGTCTATCAGGATTCTGTATTTCCTTGGGAAATTCCATCAGTCAATCAGGATTCTATGAATCTGTCCATTTTTCCGTGAATACAGAAAACCAGTGTCCCTAACCAGGACCCATCTGGGGTGTTGGACCCACTCATCAGGACCACCTCCTCCATCCCAAATAACATGGATAGAGGAGTACACTGAATTACAGTTCCAGATGCCTTAGAAGTCTCCTTCGCCACCTCCTCCTAGAATAGCTGAAGTGTGTGGCGGTCCCAGAAAAAATGAAAACGAGTGCCTAAACTTATCTTACAGCATCAACAAGTCGGGGATACTGTGGAATGAAACTTATGAACAACACTGGGGGACAACAGAACATGTGAATAAATTTATATTGTGATTGTTTATATCCATTGCAAAGCAGTAGCCCCATATGAAGGGTCGCAAAATCCTTCCAACAGTCATACTATATAAGCAAAGCTAGATCCTGTTCCCACAGGCTTCTAACCTTGAGAGAAAGATCTGGGAGACTAGCCTATCATAGCTGAACACTGTAGCTAGTACCCTCTTGGGAGACAATCGAGCACTACAAGCTATGAGTTCCAGCCCATATAACTGTGAGCTGTCTATAGGTTCTTTTCCCAGGCCCCTCCCATAGGCTCTGGCCTGCAGATGCTGGAAATGATGAGATGCCAAACTGATTCAGAAGATCCTCAAAGGACTGTACACCCTCCCCTGAGTGTAAGTCCCCCAAGCATCTCATCCCCCTCCACTGTTTCCATAATTTAAAGCCCTTATCCATGAGCCCCAGAACAAAGCCTGAATTCCCAGCCACTGGGAGTAGTAGTGTATTATCCTGATTGGCCTTCCATCTGCATGGTCCTTCAGTCCACACTGCAAGAGTATATCTAACCAATGGGTTTCACCCACCTGCTGCCCCATATGCCATTACCCCATCTGGGTTTAAATAAGCCATCAGCCTTGGTTCAACCCCCACACTTTCCAGGTTCACCCAACTAGCTATCTCTCCCTTGTCAACTGAGTCATGAATGTACTGCTGCTGGATTGCTAGATGATAGTCCCTCAGATCTAGGAATTCCAGCCTCCACTGTTATGCTGAACTCTTGAGACCCTGAAGGCTCATTCTAGGCCACTTATTCTGCCAAAGGAAGGCTAAGAAGCCCCTATCCAAGTGCTTAATATCAGCCTTTTGAGGGTCCCATTTGGAGCATCTGCATAATGTATAATAGCCTGGGTAGGGTATTTATATTTTCTACATTAATTCACCCTATCCACAAAACTGGCAGCACTCTATGTTGATTTAACTCCCCCAGAACAATATTAAACATTGGCTTATAATTTAAATTATATAGGTTTCCAATATATTTTCTCACTTGAATTCCGAGTTATTGTATGTAAGGGCCAGATTAACTGTTCTGAGTCCCCATTCTCTCTTCAATCAATTTGGGGGGGGGGTCTGGTGCAAGGTTGAGAAGTTCTAATGTATGGAAGCTCAAGTTGTACCCTGAAAAGGTAGCAAATTGAGTGATGAATTGCAACAATACCGTCACTGAGGTCTGCGGCTCATAAACAAATAACAGGTGGTCAACCACATGCAAAGTGAGCTTATGCTGCCAGGCAGGATGAGTGCCCACCCCTTTACAGCCTAAGTAGCATGCATTTTAATTGCCAGAGGCTCAATAGCTAACACAAACAACAAGGGAGAAAGGGGGCAGCCCTGCCTTATGGCCAAATATAGGCTGAACTCTGCAAGAGCCCCCCCATTCATCTAGATCCCAGTCTTGGGTGCAGCATACAATAACTTCAAGCACTACACAAATGTCTTCCCCAAGCCAAATCTCCCAAGCACCTGGAACAGATAATGTCACTCTATGTGGTCACAGGCTTTCTTGGCATCCATCAACAGCACAAGTGTTGTGTCTGGGCACCAAAAGCCCCACTGAATAACATTCAGTAAACACTGCATATTGTGGTAGGACAGTTGTTCCTTTACAAAGCTGGTATGATCCGGGTGGACCAACTGTGGGAGGACCAGCTCCAATTGGCCAGCCAGGAACTTAGCCAAGATTTTCATGTCACAATTCAAGTGAGAACTCATTCTGTAGGAGGAGCTCTCAAAAAGGGCCTTGCCTGGTTTTGAGAGTAGACAGATGGAAGCCAAGTAACACAAAGTTGGCACCTCCCCCCCCTCCTCCTCCTTAGCCTCCTCCAACATCTCACAGAGTAGCATCAGCAAAAACTCTCCCAATTCCTTTTAATACTCTAGCCGTGAACCCATCGGGCACAAACACTCCATGATGGCCAGCAGCCATCTGGCAAACTGGGCGGTGGACGCACACATACTGAAGAAACACATGATGAGTCATGAGGTGGCGGGGGAGGTGGGGTGATAGGTGCTCAGTGGGTGGGCAAGGGAGGGGAGAGATTTGACAGCCTAAAGTTGCAGATCTGTGGGGCATGTCCCAACCTATAGCTTGGCCTTAGGTTACAAGTGCAGGGACTGGGGCAGGGGGTGGAGATCAGGGTTGCAAACCAATTAAGAACACCACACCAATGATTTGCCAAATTTCATGAGACTTTCAGCTCTCAACTTTTAATTTCCTTCCTTTGTCCACTTCATGTTTTTAACCCTAATAGAGGCATTAATTGAGTTTATTTTTCACAATTAATTCCCTTATTGTTTAAAAAAGTTATCGAGCAACATCAGACCCTCTCTCCACCAGATATGTAACTTGCTTTGTGAGTGGTTCTGCAGGGCAGTCAGGATGCAGCTTCATAGTGATGCACTCTGTGCCACACCTGGAGCTTTCTTTGCAAGTACCACTGAAGAAGAAGCTGCATAATGACATGAACTACACCAGAGCTGTAGCTTGCTTCATGAGTGGCCCTGCAGGCCACTTAGAAGGCAACTAAATGGTGATGCACAGTGCACCATGCCACAAGTGGACCCAAGCAGGCCTACCCCCATTTTGGCTCTCTTACACTGGGTACTCAATCCCTGTGTTAGTGAATCTTACAATAACCAGTCTCCTGACCACTTGCACACATGCCACACTCCTCCCTCATGCAAGTAAAATTTACCAGCATCCCACTCAGCCCACTAAATACCCATATGCATTCTTCTCTGCAAAGAATCCTGTAAGAAAAACCCAGTTTGGCAACTAGCACAACCTACCCTTTACCTCTGCCAGCTGCCAACCATTTAGGACACCCCCCCCAAAAAAAAAATATGTCCACACACATGCACAATACTGGCATTTTGGGACTTTGTTTTGTTCCGAGTTTTGTCTATTGCTAATAATATGCCATTGTGACCATTTGGACCCATATTTTCAAGGTGCACTAGTCATCACAAACCCTCATGACCACCTATGTTGCACATTTGTTTTTTATTTATTTATTGAAAAGTTTCACCAGGGAAGCACACTGAATAATCAAGTTGCTCATCTCCCGGTGTGTCCTGGGGGGAGAGAGTAAGGGAGGACAAAGAATCAAACATACAGTTTCCAACAACAGAGTACAACGAGAACATTTCTGGTACAAAAGTAGGTACATAGCAGCAATACAAACATATGAATTACAATACAAGTGCTTGTAGCTTCAGAAGTGCAGTTTGCAGGTACAACAGTAATTTGTTTGCTACAGACTGGAGAAATTTAAGACAGTTACAGTAGAAGAGTGCGAGATGACAGTAACCATAATATTGATAGGTACCTACTATCATGAAAAAGTAAACAGGTAATGACTATGAGCAGGTGCAGTTAGAAGTAATTTTGCAGGGCTAAGGTAAGGTAGGGGAGAAGAGGAGTGTCTGATTTGTTGGGGTAGGGTGTTCCAAAGTTTGGGGAAATAGTGTGAGAAAGCAGACTGCCAAGCAGAGGTAGAACGATGTGGGATTGTCAATTTATGGGAGATGTTTGTTCTGAGGGCATGGGAGGGAGGGACAAGGGATTGTGAGGGAGGCTGAGAGGTAGGAAGGGAGAGAGCCAAACCAATATTTGGAGATGAATTTAGCAGTGTGAGAGTGACATCTGTCTGTAAGTGAAGGGAAAGCAAGTGAGTGGTACAGCTCACAGTGGTGCCCTCTCATGAGGGGGGGCTCCAGAGCAAAGCAGCAAAAGGAGTTGAAAAGGGTGTCCAATCTGGATAAGGAAGATGCAGGAGTGCCACTGTAGACTACATCACAGTAGTCAGAGATAGGTAGAATCATCTTCTGGAAGAGTTCACGCCTTGCAGGTAGAGGTAGCTTCTACAGTTCTTGAATAGGTGGCTTAGTTTGTGGTGCAATTTTTTCAGGATGGCATCCACATGACCAGAGAATTTGAGGTGGAGGTAAAGCCAAACCCTAAAGTATCTGAAGAAGGAGTTGCCTTCTAGAGTAGTTCCGTCAAGGGTGTGGAAGGTGGGCAGGGAAGGAAGCCTTGAGATTCTCTGCCTTGTGCCAAAGGTCATGGAGACTGTCTTCTTGGCATTGACAAATAGTTGATGTGAGCTAAGCCATTTCTGAATGTTATCGAAGTCAGACTGGAGTCTGGTTGCTACATCAGTGGAAGACAGTCCAGAGGTAAACAGGACGGTATCATCTGTGTACATGTGACTGAAGGACAATGTGCAGACTGATGGGAGGTCATTTAGGAAAATGGAAAATAGGAGACGGCCAAGTACTGTTCCCTGTGGCACCCCAGTACTAATCAGGGAGGGGATTTGTCAAATCTGACAAAAAATGTTTTTAGGAGTTGACCCCAAAAAACTTTCAGGTCACATTTACAAGATGGAACATATGTTGTTATGAGATGGGATGGGATGGGATGGGATGGCAACTTGGCTACCCTGAAAATTGGGTCCAAAATGGGCAAAGGCGTCCATGCTATGAGCAAAAGAAATGCTTGGAAAAACACTGAAGTTCTGGAATGCATGTACAGCACATGTGTGTGGACTTGGTTTTATTTTAATTATTACTTGGTAGTTTGGGGGCCAAAACTTCACGGTGGCCATGTTGTCACTCTCATGTCACAACTACATGACTGTCACCTTGTCAATGCAACCCAAAACGTGTTTTGTCGGTTAACTGCCTAAAGACATTTTAGATCTGATTTACAAGGTCCCACTTATGTGGCAATGAGGTGGAGTGGAGACATGGCCCCTAAAAATCTGAGCTCTATAATAGCTAAAATACAAGATTGCTATAGGCTAAGTCCAGGCATATTCACAGTATACATGTTTCAGGACCGAGCCATTTGTGTGGCTGATTTTTGTTATTGCAGGTAGAGGAGGAGGTCAATGGGCATTTTATTAAGAGGAGATTGAAGATCCATTACAAAGGATTAGAGGCAAGTACCAGTGTGGTGTGGTGATGTGGGTGCTAGAGGAAGGGTGAAGGTAGGGCTTGCTAATACATTTTTTTAGCAGGTTGCTATCAACTGGAGCAAGTGGAGAAGACAGCGAATGACTGTGGTTGAGAGAGGGCTGTGCTGGTTGTGCACCATGGGACCTGTAAGAGTATGTGGGATATGTAAGAGTATGTGCTAGGTGGCAATGTGTCAGGAGGCGGGTGGCATGGGGGCAAGCGGGTTCACAAGAGGAGGGGTTTGCTTTACTTTTTTTGCTAACAGGTTGCAGTTAGTAGGGGACAGCAGTGAAGAAGGTGAGTGGCCATGGTGCAGTAAGGACTGTGCAGTCATCCACTGAGGGACCTGTAAAAGTATGTGCTGAGGTAGCTGTGTGGAGGAAGATGGTGGCATGGATGTCAGAGGGTGAATGAGTGTGGGGGTTGTTTTTCAACTGGGGAATAAATCAAGCTGCCAGGGTTAGGTATCTGGTGGCCTAAAAAGATTAAAGGACCTAACATCAGGATTGGGAACCCAGTGTTCAGAAGGCATTTGGTGAAGTCACAAATGAAAAAAATAACATAGTCTTCAGAGCTATTTTCTGGCAGTGGGCAGGGTCAAACATATTTGTTTTTTTCCTTCATGACTGATGTGAAAAAGCCAGTCATGAAAGAAAAATATGTGTTTTTTTAACTATTTTTCTGTCAGTTCTTATAATGTGTGCACTTTAAACCATTAATAACTAAAAAAAGTTTTGTTTTAAAACTCCGAAAAGGTATTTCCTTGAGATGAACTTTAATGAACTAGTTAGGTTCATAACTTAATTCAGCCAAGATTTTCTGTGACTTTTGCATAACTTTATTGTCTAATAAATTTTGAACAGTTACATTGATTTGTACCAATCTGTTTCAGTAATGAGCCCTTGGGACTGGTAAGGAACCCATCAAATTTCACAGCCCTAGGGGCTAAGATAGCTGAGATATAAGCTGTAAAACACCCCTATGCTAATACAATCATTAACTCAACTCAAACATTTAGTTATGTATTTATTTATTTTGAAAAATGTTTCACCAGGAAAGGCATCATAATCTGTAACAACTTGTTTCCAGAAGCATCCGGGATTACAATGTTGGGAGAACAAAAAACAAGCACATAAAAAATACAGAGCAAAACATTACAGTGCAAGTATACAAAAACACACTATAACAGAATAACAGAGTCATACCAGTGGGGATCAGAATGACACAGGCTGTCCTGCAGGAGAACAAATTTACTTGGAAAGGAACAGGAATAACGACCAAACAGCGTATAGGATTAGAGGAGGCAGACACAGAATTAAGTGCATTGGGAGTAGACAGCATTAGTGAGAAGTGCATAAGTAGGCACATGGGACAGGATAGGGCACAGTGGGGAAATTGGGAGGGCAAGGTATGAGGATGGGGCAAGGGAAGAGGAAAGGGGGCAACCTAGATCCAAGGCCCTTCAGGATGCTGAGGAATCCTGCAGGGGAAATTTAGGACCAGGCAGTGGAGAAAGGAGGGGAGGTGGGGGAATAGGGAGGTAAGGGATCAAGGGAAGGAAGGAAGGGAGGAGGAAGGGAAGGGAAGGGAAGAGGAGGAGAGGGGGCAGGTAGAGGTTGAAAGCAGGGGTGAAGGGAGATGGATGGCGGAGAGAGAGGCAACTAGCTAGCCAAATCTAAGTCCCTTCAGGATGCAATGAACCCTGCGAGGGGAACATGAATTTGAAAGAGGAAGGAGAGAACAAAGGGGAAGGAGAGAGGGGTGAGGAACTGCACCCCTTCAGGATGTTGAGAACCCTGCAAGGAGAGACTGGACACAGGCTGAATAGTCAGGGATGTAGGGGGCAGGAGTACAGAGGGTTAAAGCTAGGTGTCTAGGAGGTGCATAGGAAACTTGGGGAGAGGTATAGCAGGGGAGAGAAACTAAGTAATACAGAGGAAGATGGGCATTTGGAGGGTGGGGTAGAGGTAGGGTTAGGGACAGGTGCAGTTAGGGGAGTATAAATTATGTAGGGCTAGGGAGATAGAGGATGAGGATTAGGAGAAATAGATATGAGATGGCAAGAAGTTCCAAAGCTTAGGGAAGTGGTAGGAGAAGGCTTCCAGGCCAATGGAGGTAGAGCAATGAGGGATAGCTACAGTGCGAGCATCAGAGGATCTGAGAAAGCAAGCAGAGGGGGGTACAGAGAGAGAGAGAGAGTCAGTGAGATAAGAGGGAAGGGGACCAAGTCAGCATTTAGACATAAACTTGGTGCAGTGGGAGAGATGCCAGCACTCCAGAAAGAGTACAGCAAGAGAGTGGTACAAGGAGCAGTGGTGAGTGAGGGAGGGGGCGTCACAAGAAAAGTGACAGCATTGAAGAGTATCCAATCTGGTGAGGGAAGACTTGGGAGCAGCACTGTAGACTATATCTCAATGGTCATTTATAGGGATTATCATTTTCTGAACAAGATCATGCTGAACCGGTAGTGGGAGGAAATTACGGTTCATGTAAAGGGTGCCAAGCTTGGGGCACAGTTTTTCAGGCTAGCGTTGATATGTACAGAAAAGGTAAGGTGTTGGTCAAGCCATACACCCAGGTATTTAAAGGAGGAGGTGTCCTCTAGAGTAGTCCCATCAAGGGTGTGGAAGGAGGGGAGGGAGGGCAGCCTAGAGAGTCTCTGCCTAGTTTCAAAGGTCATGGAAACTGTCTTCTTAGCATTGAGGAAAAGTTGATGTGAGATTAGCCAGCATTGAACATTACTTGAAGTCAAGCTCTAGTCTGAAAATCACATTAGGGGAAGAGCGGCCAGAGGTGAACAAGACCGTGTCGTCAGCATACATGTGGATAGAGGATGAATAGCATGCTGATGGTAGGTCATTCAGAAAGACTGAAAACAAAAGTGGGCCAAGAACAGAGCCTTGAAGCACACCAGTAGAGATGGGTAGTGGGGGGATGTAGAATCAGCTATTTTAACTGATTGCGTATGACCTACCAGATAGGCTCTGAACCAGTTGCAGGCCAGTTGAGATAAGCCAGTGGAGGAGAGGGTTTCTACGAAGAGAGAGAGGGAGAGGGAGACAGTGTTGAAAGCCTTTGCAAGGTCAACAAAGATGGCGGAGGTGATGTGACCTCTATCCGTGGCAGTATGGACAGAGTCAGTCAGTCTGAGTAGGGAAATGGTAATGGAGTGATTCTTTGGAAAACAAGATTGGAAGGGAGTGAAGAAGAAGGAGTTATCAAGAAAGGATGAAAGCTGGGAGACAGCAAGGTGTTCCTCAAGTTTAGCCAGGGTGGGAAGGAGTGAGATAGGACGGTAATTCCCAGGAGAAGAAAGACCTCCTCCCTTAGGCAGGGGGGAGAAACGTAGCATGTTTCCAGGCTGCCGGGATCATTGCGGTGTGGAAAGACAAGTTTAGGAGATCAGAGAGTGGGAGGAAAATGTCAGGCGTAGAGAGGTAAAGCAACTTAGGGCCAAGACCATCGGGGGAGTGGCTCCTTGATGGGTTGAAAGGGATTAGGGCCTTTAAGATGTTGCTTGGTGAGAGGGGAGAGAAGGCAAAGCACTCCAAGAGTTGGTGGGGCTGAGGGGTGTGGGGGGTCTGTGGGGTAGTAGGAGGGAATGGGAGGGAGGCTAGTAGAGAGGAGAGGCAGGAAGTAAAATAGGAATTAAATTCTGTGGCGACTGTGGGAGGGTCAGCAGTGAGTTGGTTGTCTATATTGAGCATCGGGGAGGGGGTTTAGTTTGGGGAGAGAAGAGTGCGTGGACTACTTTCCAAAACTTTGAAGGTTATTTATGTTGGTATTGAGGGTTGACTGGAAATATTCCACTTTAGCCAGGCAGATGGCTTTTGTGCAAGCATTACAGAGGGTTCAGTGTATAGTGAGATCATGAGGGAGTCTGGAGGATTTGTGGGTTTTCCATGCATTGCCACATGCTTGTTGACAGGTCAGGAGTTCAGAGGTAACCCAGGGAAGGTGGTTGCTGTGCACTCTGATTTGCTTCAGTGGGGTGTGCTTTTTTTAAGATGTTTGTAAAATTGGTGGAGAAGTGTGCCATTGCATGATCCAATCAGTTTGAAGTGGATATCGGAGACCAGTCGACTTGAGTTATGTCGAGGAGGAGAGGGACAAAGTCTAGTGATTTGTAGGATCGGATCATGATTAGTTTGTGGCGGGCCTTGGGTCTGTGAATCTTCCTGACCAGGTAGATCATATGATCATACAGGTGCTATCTTCATTGCAAAAAAGTACATTAATGCACAAGTTAGATTTCTTTAAGCAGCAAAGGTGAAGAAATGGGAAGTTATTGTTGTTTAGAACACTAACTACACCGCTCCATGCGCCACCCCAATAAGCTGCACAAAAATGAATGCCAAAACACAATCCAGGCTTCAAACATATTTTTCAAAAGCATAGATTAATAACATAACATGAGGAATACAGTTACTCCCTGTGATGAGCACCAAACTTATTTGTGTGAGCCACAAGAATGCTGGAAGTGTGTGTGTGTGTGTGTGTGTGTGTGCACATGCATGTGTGTGCGTGCATATGTGTGTGTGTGTTTGCATATCTGTTGCGTGTATGTGTAATGTGTGTGTGTGTGTGTGTGTGTGTGTGCAGGGTCATACAAAATGCACAAGAGCATTAGTGGACTTTACAAGTGGCCTTGTGGGCAACTCACAAAACAGTTCATGGTCACAAAAACCCCACTCTGTGGTCAGGTGACGCGCGTAAGACCCTGGTGGACTTTGCGAATCCTGCAGGCCATTCACAAAGCAACAAGCAGCTGCACAGGCACATAAACTGCCCCACACCTGTAGTAGACTTGATCAGTGACCTGCACCAGCAGCAAGTGCAGTGCTCATCATGGTTTGTGATTGTATTTCTCATACCATGTTATTTATTTTGTAATGTTAAATACGGCAAACAGATTGGAAAGAAGGCCCAACTTACCATTAATAATCTAAAAATTGTTGCACATTTACTCACCAAATCTCATTATAATTAGTATCACAAATTAAAACTGAAAAAGGAGATTATATATGATTTAGTAGATTTTTATGTTAATTTAGGTTTCAAGAGAAGATAGAGCCTACTAAATTGCCACATTTATTGGAAATAAGTGAACCAAAAAACATCACATTTTATTTCCAGTGCATCCATTTGTTGTGCGAAAATCCTAATTACATGCAGGGGCAGCTTTCGGGTTTAGGGGCCACCCAATAGGATTAGTGAAGTCATGGAGCCTCTTTTGGCTCACCTTGACCCCATGAGTTTGACTGCAGCTCATACATATATCATTCTATTTTCAGTACAACCAATGGTATGTTTGCATTTCTTCGGGGGAGACAACAGCAGTGTTGGCCTTTTGTTGTCTGGGTGATAGCTTGGTGAGGCATTTTATGATGTCATGATGCCACATAAGAAGGAGCAACACTGCTCTTTGGTGCTGTTTTGAGAAGATAATAAGATTAAAAAAAATTAATAAACTGCTCTAGTTTGGGGGGGGCATAAGCAGGGGTCCCCAGCAACCACAGGTTTTGTGGGTGCCTAAAACTGGCTATGATTATATGCAAATAGATTTTTAGACTTGAACCAGTGTACCATGACGTAGGAGTGTGTCTACAAAACACTGGTGAAGGCAGGACTTTGCACATGGTTTAAAGTAATCATTAAAGAATATGCAATAATTTTTGCACAATGCTTATGGTGAGCTGGGCCTTCTTTCCAATTTGTTTGCTGTATTTGATTGCCTTGATTGGAATCGGCTACTCCCTGATTGAGAACTCTTTTGTTTCCAAGGTTGGCTGAGTTGGAGATTTCCCGCTTTCTAATGTTAAAACATATATTTGAAATCTGGATTGTGTTTTGGCATTCCATTTGGTAGACCTCATGGGGATAGTTCATAGGGTGTGTGGAGATAGGGATAAAAAAATCAGCAGGAATGATACTTGACCTCCAAAATTTTACTCTTAATCTTTCCCCTTCACCTTTATCAATCTCCACTGAGTGTGAAGAAACATAATAGACTCTTCCACCTTTGCACCCCAATTGCCCTCTGTGCTAAGCATTCTACCCCCCACCACCAAACACTATACCTCCTACTGCCCTATGTTCACTGCACACACTCCCAATCCATCATACATACCGACTCTAACCTCTCACTCTCCTTATCTCTCCAGCACTCTACCCCTACTTTTTTCTCCTCTCTCTGGCTTGCCCCCACATACCTGATACTTTTTATCCAACCCACTCCTTCTGTCTATTCTTTATCTTATATACCCCCTTTTCCCTTTGCTCTCTCCATTCCTCCTTTTATTAGTGGTAAAATGTTTGTTGACAATGCCTAAGCACAGGGCTACTCTCTACTTCCTTTCTGCCTGATCCTGAACCTCTGGAACGTTATTGTAACTACATTGTTCATATGTGTACCATTCCAATTGTTATATTTGCTCTGTTGTCTATGTATTATTAGTAACCAAGTCTATGTGATTTGTTTCTTTGGAAATGTCTCGTGTTACTGACATGGAACCTTTGTAAATGAACACCTTGCTCAAAGGTTGTTTCTTAAGACTTAAATAAATAAATAAATAAAAATCCATAAAGACACATTTCCTTACTTTTGTTGCTTCAGTTTTCATGGTGGAGAAGTCGCCATCCCACCTCATAAACACAAAAGTAGCAACTTATAAATCTGACCCAAAATACCTTTCAGGGGAGTGACCACCAACATAGTTTACATCAGATTAACATGGTGCCACTTACAGTTTGCGGTCATAACACGGGTGTTGACTTGGCCATCCTTTAAATTTGGAGTTGAAATTATTAAAAATGATCAAGTTATGACCAAATGAAAAAAACAGGTGGAAAAAAACTTAATCCTGGTACATGCACAGTATATACATTCTTGGACATAGGTTTTTTTTTCACATTTTTTTCTTCTTGCAGGTAGAATGCATTATGGGTATTTGAGGAGTAGCACTGAGGTAAATTGAAGATCCATGATAATGGACCAAAGGTGGCCACTGGTGGTGGGTGGAGGGTGGCATCGGTGCTAGAGGATGGACATGGATGGGGTTTGCTTTTTCTATATCATGCAGTTGGGAGGGATGGGCTACTGGTGGTGGTACTTGAGCACCCACTACCAATGTCAAATGGTATGATTTTGATGATCAGAGGAAGGGGGAACCATAGCATGGTTGAAGATCCACCTCTGGTCATTACAAACAGCTGGATCCAGTGAAAGAGGGGTGCTGGCAGTGTGGTTTGACACCCACTGCTGGTGTAACTTATAACAAAGCTAGTTAATGTGAGGGAGGGGGACTGTTGATGGGTTGGGCACCTACCAAAAACTTTTAAAACATATACAGTAGATGGGTCTGTTGGGGATGTTACCAGCAGTGAGATTGGGCACTCACTGCTGATCATTTAATTAAACAGCTGGGTAAAGCTGAAAGGGGGATACTGACAGTGGAGTTAGGCACCCATTGGCAGTTGTTTAATTAAACAACTGGGATTGGCAGATGGTGCTGGTGGTAGGGTTGGACATCCACTGCAGGACATTGAAACACAGAAGCTGTGTTGGGTGGGAGAAGCTTTGAGACTGTTGATGTGAATGATTTGGAGTCATGATAATAACTCACATCAACATTTTTCTGAGAGACTTTAATGAAAGCTACTTTGTTCCCAAAAACATCTTATGAATAGAACACTTAAAAAACATTGGCTCCTATTCAGGAACATCTGATTTACACCCAAAATGGGCATACTGACAGTTGTGCAGATGCACATCGCTGGACACATGCAATCCTTGCCAAATTCACCAACACCCCTCCATACAGATGGCATAGTGGATAGAGGCACACTAGAGACTCTGTGTGGAGCAGGACATTGAAGAGTCCACTGGAGGCAGGAATCCTCTTGACCCCACCATATATGGTGATCTGAACTGGCAGAGATGAGGGCAACCTGATGTGCATGCATGTATGGGCATGTGTCAGTGCCAACAGGGCAACTTTGCAACACATCTGGTACAGGGCCAGAGTCATGGGTGCCAGGACTGTGATTTGCTATCCATGATGATGGCCCATTGCCAGCAGATGTAGAGTCTGTGCGGTCATACACCCTAAACACATTAACAGATGCATCAATCCAGTGAGGGCACAGTAGTTATTTTCTGGGATGGGATGGGATGTGCATGGTACTGTTCACCTGTACCATCCATTCCCTGACCCATGCACCTCTGCCATGGACATGGCATCACCACCACCAAGCCTACCGATGCATAGGTTCCCAGGCCCACACACAAGTGTGATGGATCCCTCCATGTGTCATGCCCTGAAATAGAACAACCTGTGATTGGGTGGTTGTGGGAACCATGCTTCGGTGCATGCCATACACCATCATGATGCACTAAGTGTTGCTGCCCACCCTTGTTCCATGTTTGCAAATGGCCAGGCTGCTCAGATGTGGGCATGGCATGCACAGATCCTCTGTGGACTTGTGCTGCTGGGCAGACATCTTCAGTGCTACCAGGGAGATGTTCAGAGCAAGTTGTCCAGAGCTATACCATTGCCACTGGCCCAACATAGTATACAGTCATATGACACCAATGGACAGTGGTCTGTATAACTTGGGGTGAGCCCTATACCATGAGCACTGCAAATATGAATCACATAGCCATGTCTGCATTGGAGACCCACCGGTGAGTACCCCACTCAGCACAGGTAATGTATGGGCATAGAGGGCTAATACCTTTAGAAGGGTCCAGCGATGGAGCCACACTTAGATGATATGGTAAAGGGACATGGAGGGAATAGTGTGTGCACTGCAGCTGGCATGTTACACATGTGCTCAATGGTAGGGTACCCAGGATATCCACCGCAATGGGAGGTCACTGTGTCAACACCACACAGTGGCATGATGGAACGTGTGCATGCCATGACAGATATTTATGCTAATGTGTCATTGTATCCCTGTCCTGCTGACTGTCCACATTAGTGGCTGTGATGCATAAGCTTATTAAGGAAGAGTATGATATACTGTGGAACATGAAATAATGTGTGTATTCTGTTTGCAGGATGTCAACATGACCAGGAGATAGAGAGAAAATGCAGGCCATAACCATCCTCCTGGTGATGTTGGAATGGCTGATACTGAGAGATTCCAGCACTGATCCCACCACTAAGGTGCATGACAGCCGCAAAGTGTGTAGCCACAGGGGCATCAATGTAGTTGCCAGTCATATATGCCAGGGGTGCCTTCTGCCCCTGGTGGAATGTTGAAGACATCAGCCATGTTTGGAATAGGTCCTGACTGGATACATGGTGCATCTGCAGCTGAAGAATTGGGAATGCCGCTCTGTGAGAAAAAGGTGCTGTCTACACATTTGCTGACTGCCACCCCCAGTTGTGAAGCACAACATGAAGCTGGCATGGTAGCTACTGTCATGGGGGTGCACTGCAGGCCCCACCAGAGCAACACTGATGTGAAGGCCACACCAACACACAGATATCAAGACATGCCATGGCAGAGACTGCATGACCTCTGGTTGCTGGGATTGTTGTGGTGGTACTGCCTCCTGAGGGGCCATCCAGGTGATTATGGGCCAAGAGACAAGGTGCATCGAGGACAGACAGACATGGCACCATAGGACAGACTCAAGCAATAGCCACCTTTGGTGGGGACATGGACAGTGGAATGTCATAGCTTGCCCAGTAACAGAAGTGCCCTGCACATCCATTTGGCTATGGATGCAAAGAATTAATTGGGCTGGCTTGGGGGCTGTGGAAGCATAGGGTTCTCTGGGCCTTGCACTTCCATATGACTACAGAAGCAGGCTCACAGGGCCAAGAATCCATCTAGCTGGGAAGCGTAGGGCCCCTCTGGGCCCTGCCCTTCTATGCCGCTTTGTGTGTTGATTTGCAGGGCTGCTAGGCCCTATGACAAGAGAAGACTTCCCTTCACTATATGGTTACTTTCTACCTGTGTGACAAACACTACACCATCCCTTCCCAGGCTGAGAGTTGTACTGTACAATAGACCATCCCCCCAGCCTTGGCCCATTCAGCTGGCTCACTAATCTCACCCCAGAAGTCATCTCACTGGCACAGGATCACATGATGCTACCCACTGGGCCAAAGGTTTGCCCTGCACACAAGGGGTCCAATTCTAGAAGAGTTACACCTGGCGTAACTGCACTTGCTATGAATACTTCAAAGGAAAAGCGGCTTCAGCTTATGTTGTGCCAGTGTAAAGATACAATCCAAACAACAAAAGAACACAGCACCAACACGTCAATAGCATGATCTATATTTTACTCACATATACGTGAAAAAGAGTAAAATGCAATGGCACCAAGAAAGGTGACAACGGCTCCCAAACACACAAACAGTCCAGCAAAAAGAATGGCGCAAGTAGCAAGTTGCAATAGCATTTGAGACATGTGATGTTCTACAAAGTGGAGTTATGCCAGCACATACACCCTAACCCCCCTGTGACATGGCCCTAGGGGGTTTATGGCAGCAGTTGCGCTCTATTCTGGAAGGGCCGCAACTCAGTCCCCAATGTCGGGATTCTACAAGAACCCCTGGAGGAGAACCGTCAACATAAGTTAAACCAGCATTTAGCTGACGTAACTGTATGTACACCCTCCAGGGGTTCTGTAGACCCACCAGCAGCCCAGCATGCAATCCATCTGCCCTCCCCACCATGCCCAGAATACCCCTGTAGATGTCCTGCAGGGCATCTCACACCGTGGCCCTCCAATCCCCTAAACAATTCATGCCCCACAGGGCAGCGAATACCCCCAGCCCCTGAACCCCCAAACAGTAAAATCCCCACAGGGCTGCCCAAACACCTCATGCCCCCAAAACCCCACCACTAAAGTTCCTGCAGGGCAGGGCTGTCCACCCCCCACCTGAACCCTATGCTCTGCCCCCACCCCAAGACACAGTGCACAAATGGTAATTATTTACCACACAACTAACCCTGTGTCTTAGTGCCCCTCACCCAGCAGTTCCAACCACCAGCACTCTTCACCAGTCCTCACTCTGGCTGGAGCAACCACATCCTCACTTCCACACAGCTGCCGACTGAGTTCCATCGGAGCATTTACTGTAGAGACATACTCAAAAATGAATGAATACTCATTCATTTTTGAGAGCATCTATACAGTAAGCACTCCTACAGAACTCAGTCGGTGGCTGACCATGGAGGTGAGAGGTGGGCTGTACCAGTCACTGGCTGGGGACTGGTGGGGGGTGCTGGGTGTATTGGCACTGCTGGGTGGGGGGCCACTAGACTACCAGGTATATGCCCCTATAGTCCCATTTTGGTACAGGACATTGGAATGCATGAACTGTACATACTGTACAGTACACAGTCACATTGCAATCCAAATGGGGGTAGGGGGAACCTTGGTGGCATGACAGTGGGTAGGGGGCCTCTAGCACTGCGGGTTTCCACTGGGATCTGACATGGAGGGAAGGGGCACTTGCGCCTTACAGGATAGCGGTTGTGGCTTACAACATCCTTACAAGGTGCGCCCTCTGTTCGGCATACCTGGCTGTATGTCACAAGTCACAGGACTTAGATGTGGGGACTCCACCCCTTTTAGAATAGGGCATAGGGTCCATGTCACAGCTGCATTTGGTGCAAGTCGCCTTTGGTGGCGACTTGCATCATATTTCTAGAATCCTTGCCGTTGTGGCTCCAAAGGGTGGGGAGGTGGGGGTGGCAGTGGGATGACAAAGGGAGGGGTGGGTCAGTTGCAAACTAGGAGTGCTAGCTGCACACTCGAGCAGACTTATACAGACTGGGTGGTCTGTTTCTGCTGGCACATTCGTATGTTCGTAACATAGCTGATTTTAAATTCCTCCTTATAAACATGACAGTAGGCAATGTGTAGGGCTGTTAGCACAGCATCCTATGTCTGAATTGGGCTTTTGAATAAACCTCTTAACTGGACCTACTGGTGTGTACACAGTTTTTTTTTGTTTTCCTTCGGCATTTATAACATATTAGCCAAAACATCATTTCATGCCACAAGTGCAAAAAACACATTTTAGCCAGGATTATGACACCTGCCACATTCATGAGGAGGCATGAAAAAATGGATATGTTAAAAATCTGGAGTAAAACTATTGGAAATTATAAAAGTTATGAGTGAGTATTGAAAAATATCAGCACACTTTAGTTATTTATTTATTTATTCATTTCAAGAGTTTGACCAGGAAAAACATACTGAGCTAAACTGTTCATTTCCAGATGCATTTTTGGGGAAGGGGTTGTGGAAAGTGCACTCAGTTGCATCCGTAATGTTACATGTATAATAATAAATATCAAATAAAAATATTAAAATTACCTAGTGCACAATTAAGAGGAAGAACAGTGATCAAGTATAATACAAAAGCATTAACAAAGCATATCAAAAGCAACAGTTCAAGTGAGTGCAACTGGCAGCAAAATTAAGAAAGCAAGGTTGGGAGTACAATGGGGACAAGTCCAAGGGGACAGAGGACCAATGAATCATGGTAGAAGGGGGGAAGAGGTAATATTGAGGGAGGAGCAGTGACACTAGCCTTGGATCAGCAGTAACTGCAGGAGTGTTTAGTGAATTCATGGAGAAGGGATTTTGGTGATAGAAATGAGGGAGCATTGTGAATAACAATGGGTAGGGTGCTCTATAGTTTGAGAAACTGGAAGAAAGCAGCTTGACCAGAAGAGGATTATACAGGAGGGGATTGTGAGAGAGTGGGTGTCAGAGCTGTGGAGGGAGTAGAAGGTCGAAGGAGAGGAAGAGAGGAGGGAACCAAGCCAGTACTTGAAGATGAAGCTAATAAAATGAGTGAGACACATCATGACAAGGGAGGGCAATGAGATGGAGGAATACAGGAAAGAGTGATGGGTTCTGGAGAGGCTGTCAAGGGCAAAGCAGCAGAAGGAATAAAAGAGTAGTTTCAGCTTGGCAAGGGTAGACTTCTGGGGAGCGCTATATACAATTTTGCTGTAATCAAAGATAGGTAGAATCATCTCTGTGACAATTTCTCTACTGACAGGAAGTGGGATACTAGTTTTGTTCCTGTAAAGTGCCCCAAGTTTAGAGTGCAGTTTTTGGTGGATGGCATCCATATGAGCAGAGAAGTCAAGATGGAATCCAACCATCCCCTAGGGTACATTCTGAAATGCGACATCATCAAGGGTCTGGAAGAAGGGGACAAGGGAGAGCTTGGCAAGTATCGGCCTAGTGCCAAAGGACAAAGGTCATGGATATTGTTGAAACCTAGCTGGAGTCAGATTGTAGGATCCAAGGCAGAGGCACCAAAGGCACAGTGGACCATATCATCTGTGTACATGTGAATGGACTCAAAGGAGCAGATGAGGGAAAGGGCATTTTGGCAAATGAAGTATATTATGGGGCCAAAGATGGATCCATGGGGGACACCAGAGAAGATAGGAAAAGGCAGGAAGAGGGCATCAGCAATAAAAACAGATTGGGTTCTATCTGCAAGCTATGAATGAAACCAATCAGCAGAGGAGGAGGAGGAGAGACTTGACACTTTTAGCTTGTCCAGGAGAGTGGAGTGAGCAACATTGTAAAAGGCTGTTGTCAGATCAATAAAGATGGTGGCAGTGACAAGCCCCTGGTCCATACCAGAAAGATGGAGTCAGTGAGACTAAGGAGGGTGGTGATGGTGGAGTGAGATTTCCGGAAGCCAGACTGACAAGAACTGGAGGGAGGAGTTGCCAGTGAAAGGGGAGAGTTGGAAAGGATTGGCTGTTTCTGAAATTAACATAGAAACCTAGACTTTGATGGCAGATAAGGACCGCTTGGTCCACCTAGTCTGCCCATTTCCCTACCTAGAGGATAAGCTTCAGATCCTATTTAACCGACAGCCTATTTCTTCCTACCCCCCACAAAAATTGCCTTATGTCTATCCTATGCATTTTTGAATTCTCCAACAGTTTTAGACCCCACAACCTCCTCAGGAAGGCTGTTCCATGCGTCCACCACCTTCTCTGTGAAAAAATACTTCCTCACATTGCCCCTGAGCCGTCCCCCTCTATCTTCAAATTATGTCCCCTTGTTCTTACACATCTCTTTTTCTGAAAGATGCTACCCTCTTGGGCTTTATTGATTCCACTGAGGCACTTAAACATTTCTATCATATCCCCCCCTCTAGGGTATACATATTAAGCTCCTTTAGTCTATCCTCATATGGCTTCTCTTGCAGACCTTGCACCATTTTAGTTGCCCTCCTCTGAACTGCTTCCATCCTGTCTATGTCCTTGCGGAGATGGGGTCTCCAGAACTGGATGCAGTACTCCAGATGGGGTCTCACCAACTGTCTGTACAGAGGGATAACAACTTCCTGTTTTCTGCTGGTGATGCCTCTCCCTATACATCCCAGTATCCCCCCAGCCCTCCCTACCACCTGCTCACATTGTTTGCCAACCTTAAAGTCATCTGATATGATTACCTCCCAGTCCCTTTCCATTTTTGTTGTTGTTACTACCTCCCACCCATTGTGTACTCTTCCCCTGGGTTTTTGTTTCCCAGGTGCATTATTTTGCACTTCTTTGCATTGAATCCAAGCTACTATACTTCTGACCATTCCTCCAACCTTGCCAAGTCCCTTCTCTTCCATTCCACTTCTCCTTGTGTATCAATCCTGTCGCAGATCTTTGTGTCATCTGCAAAGAGGCATACTTTTCCTTCCAGTCCTTCTGCAATGTCACTTATAAAGACATTAAAAAGGACTGGACCCAGTACTGAACCCTGTGGTACCCCACTAGTAACCCCTCTTTCTTCAGAGTGGACTCCATTTATAATTACCTTCCATGTCCTGTTGTCCAGCCAATGTTTTACCCGGGCTACCACCCTGGGACCCACTTCCAGGCTGGTTAATTTGACTATTAATCTTTTGTGTGGGACTGTGTCAAATGCCTTGCTAAAGTCTAGGTAGGCCATGTCCACAGCCCCTCCCTGGTCTACTACTTTGGTCACCCAGTCAAAGAAATCAATTAGATTCGTCTGACATGACCTTCTCACTGTGAACCCATGCTGCCTTGGGTCCTGTGCCCCACTGGCCTCTAGGTACTCAACAATTCTTTCCTTCAGAAGTGATTCCATCACTTTTCCTACCACAGAGGTCAAACTGACAGGTCTATAGTTTCCTGCCTCTGTCTTGGTCCCACTTTTGTGAAGGGGTAACACATCTGCCTTCCTCCAGTCCTCCGGTACCACACCATCCTCCCATGATTTGTTAAAAAGGGTAGTCAGTGGTGTCACTAGTTCTCTGCTTAATTCTTTTAGAATTCTGGGTAGAATTCTGTCTTGGACCTGGGTAGACCAGTGGACATTGTTACACGAGGTCCCTGCACCCTAATTGATACCCTCAGGGTACACCTTAGACAGCTAATGTTTAGGCATAGGCTATACTAACATATAGGGCTAAGGGCATATACCGTATAAGAGTAGATGTCAAGATATGAATACATATTATTGTAACTCACTTTGCTTGCTAATGCACACACATTATACCATGTATTTTCTGTCTATTTCTTACTTATCAGATGCCAAGACACCTGTCCTTGAAGTAATTATAATGTGTAAGGCAACACTGCCATCTTTCGGTGATGGACACCACTTCACCTTGTTATGTAAGACCTTGTATAAGAACGTCTTTGTTCTAAAACTGATGACTTTACAAAATTATATAATGTTATCTTGGACCGTGGAGCCACCTCTAATTTAGCCAATAGGGCTCATCTCTGTAACTGGAAATGTTTCTATCTTTCAGTAACCATAGTAATTATCATAGGTATATAATGTCATGCACAGGTTTTACACCTCGGAGACCCGAGAGATCCCAAGAGACTACAAAGAAACCTCGAGGTGTAGGGAACGCTTAGCACTGGCTCCCGGTTCGTATTGGTAAGAACTGCTTAGGGCAACTGTGATTCGTCCCTGTTTGTAGTAATAAACTTGTTTATTACTTGAATGCAACTTGTTTGTGATTATTTGCATCTCCAATATTGCCAAGAACCTGAAAGTGAGGTTTAGACCTCTTACAATTGGCGACCGCGTGCAGGCGATATTGGGTGTTGGAAATTTTCACTTGTTGCTATAAATTTCCCTTTTCCCATGGGGACTGCAGGTGTACATTTCCGTATCACCTCTCCCGTCTTTCTTACCAGTTTGTGGATACTTGCAAGGTCTGGCTGACTTTTCGGGTGCGGTCGATGCCGTCTCGACCCACTCCATAGCAGCTTTGAATTGCAAGCCTACAACTTATACAGTAGCCCGGCTGTGTTTAAAGTACCCATGTTGTGGATCGATACGCAACACATGGTCTTTCACAGTTTGAATTTTCGTTCCCTCCCACACTAAATGGCCACCGTATCAGATATCTGTGCAGAACTGAGACTCGATGTCTCGAACTTTCTTACCTCCCATGGAGGATGGGCTGACTTCGCGCGGGACGCAAGTCAATCCGAAAACCCTGTACTGGGGATTTTAACCCAGTACACAGAGGTGCGACAGTCAACCAATAGGCGCTGTGCTAAAGGGTTGATGGTCGCTGCTCTCTATGCTGCCTTGGAAGCCTCCGAAGCGAGGTTTCGAACCCTTGATCTGTAGATCGCATCTCTTAAGCTGGAGATGGGTCTTCAGGAAACAGAATGTGTCCGGATACAGCAGAACTTGGAGTCAGAACTCCAATCTCTGCGTAATGAAAAGGATTCACTATTGCATCATTCTGCACAGGCTGGTGAACAAGAAATGTGTACTCTGAAGACTGAGTGTGAAAGTTTAAGACAGGATAAGAGTCAGGTGGTACAAATGAATGATTTGTTGAGTGCCGCGAATGCACAATTGAGTGATGAGATGGGTGAGCTGCAGGGCGAGATCAACCAGGTACGTAATGATTTAGAAATAGCTTATAGGGACAATGTCGCAATTGAAGGCGCGGCGTACCGTGTTTTGCAGAAACAGAAACAGGATCAGGTTGATATGGATGTTGCAAGTGTGAGTCATGATGAATGTAGAGCTAAGATGGATAAACTGCGCCATCAGCGAGAGGTTTGACTGGGCATGTTAAGGCAATGGGTGGCGTATTGCCTTTCATTAAATGGAAGCCGGAGGAGCCATGCGGCGATGATATTTCGCGATACAACGCCCAGTCACGCCCCTACTATGGCCCAGACTCCCCACCCAGCCATCCACAGCATGGCGGGTCCCCGCCCACTACTCCCCAGGTCACATGTAGACGACGTCGTGACACTCATCATGGGAAATGCCATCATGGTGGCGCCCATGATAGGGGGGAGCAGGCCCAAGCCTGGTCCTGATGGTGCCTCCGGTAGCCGTTATTAGTGTGGAAGACAGGCAAGAGATTGAAACCATGATTGATAGGGCACTAGAAAGTGTTCCTCTTCCTGAAAGAAGTATGAAAGCCATTAAAAGTCAGATTCGACAAATTTTTCAAGAAGCTGGCACTCAGGAAGGTGTTGTTCAGATGGCAGCTGAAGCTGCAGCCCGTGCAGCATTGGATGGTGCGCGAGACGTGCTGCCCTTGCCTGATCGACCACCAACTAATCCCCTGCAAATGGCCTACTCTGTTCAGCAAATTGCTGACAGCATCGGTTGGATGAACCCGTCCGACAATCTCAGCTGCCATTTGGAAAATGTGCGCTCCAAGTGCGAGATGCTTAGTCTCGCCGCAGAATACCAGGTCCAAATACTATGCCAGACCATCGATCCTGGTTTATGGGCAAAACTCCCCGAGGTAGTTCGCCAAGATGGGAATGCTACCTTTGATGAAGTCGCAGCTGAGCTCATTTCCGCTCACAGCCCTGGTGTGGTTGGTGTAATTCTAGCATACCCTGTGAAGCAAAATGCTAAAGAAAGTCCAGCGACTTACCACCAGAGACTCTGGATGGCCTATCGAGCAGGGAAACATCTGGCACAAGAAGCCGCGGATGTAGATCTTATTGAATATAAGACCCTGTTCCTTAGAAACATGATCCCAGCCGTGAGAGAGAAAGTAGAGCCAACCACATACCCAAATACGGATAGGTTTGCCGATATCCTTTGGAAAACCGAGAGAGTGTACCAGTTGTACATCCGTGATTTGGGTTCCGGTTCCAAAAAGGTTGCCGCTGTGGAACCCGCTTCCGGAACCACGACACACTACACGGTGGAAGGACAGGCCCAGCAACAACAGCCCAAACCTCCATCAGCCCCTCCAGCTAGCACCCAACAAAACCCCCAACAACAACAGCAGTGGGGTGGGAACCGGAACTGGCATAAGAACAAAAAGTACAAAGGCAAAGGGAAGCCATTACAAAGATCGGGTCCCTCATATAAAGAGATAGCTGAAGAAAACTGAAAATTTCGGGAGCTCCTGGGGCAAGTGCGTTCTGTAGCGGATGCCGTTCCCGCACAAACACTTGCAGCAGTACAACCGGTGACCCATGACATTACTGGCCATGGAGACACAGGAGTTATGGGTGCACAGACCCATACCAGCCTGAACCCGGAAGCCCCGCCTTACACTGCATCAGTGCAACACGGTGAAGTCATCCATGCAAGCCAAGCCCAACCTCTGCATGCCTCCAGCAATACGGATTGACAATTACAGGCCCCAGTCCGCATTGTAAACAAGCTGGTCTTGGATACAAATGGAAGGCCCTGCACCGAGGCCGAGGTCAGGGGCCGCCAACTAATTGTCTTGTTAGATACAGGTGCAGCTGTATCTGTGTTACACGACGACCACCCTGAAACATCTCCATGGTCTACCGGACGGAAGACCAATATGTCAGGAGTTGATGGTGCTAGGTTACCTGCATACCGCTCTCTGCCTTTACCGGTAGAACTAGGCCATTTGAAGGCCTCACATGCTTTCCAACTGATGGTGTTGCACGATCACCCTAGCATCATTGGGATTGACTTTCTTGCACCACACGGCTGTGTGGTGGATCTAGCAAACATGCTGTTGATACAGATACAGGGTCAATACCATACTGTCTTGATTCCTGACTCACATGCTGTGGCAACAATATCCATTAACAACAAAGAGTATGACGTCATAGATTTGTTCAAGAATCATGAACTTTTCCCAAAACTTCTACCCATTCTGCAATGACATTTGGAAGCGTTTGCAGTTAACAAACATGATTGTGGCAGAATGCATACCGTTATTGAGGTGCCAGGCCTGGCACACGAGAGACAAAGGCAATATCCATTTCCCTCTGAAGCCTTACCCTCTCTTCGAGAAACAATCAAGTCACTCCTTAAACAAGGAGTAATCAGAACCTGTGTCTCCACTGCCAACCCTCCTGTTTGGCCTGTGAAGAAACCCACAGGGGCCTGGAGACTTACTATTGACTACAGGAAACTGAATTAGGTCACTCCCAGTTGTTCCCCAACTGTGGCGTCTGCGCCGGATGTGCTTCGACTTTTAACACCAGATCAGAAATGGTTCAGTGCTCTGGATATCTCCAATGGTTTCTGGTCATTACCATTGGCCCTCAAGAGTCAATACAAGTTTGCCTTCACTTTTTGAAGGCGACAATATCGTGGACTTGCTTGCCACAGGGGTTCCATAACAGCCCATCCCTCTTCCATCTCCATATGATGGATGCCCTACAAGGTTTCTCAACCCCCCAATGTCTCTTACAGTATGTAGATGACCTGTTGTTGGCCACTGCCACACAGGAACAACATCTGGATCTCTTGGATGAACTATTGACTCTTATTCAAAGAGCAGGCTTGAAGTGTAATCCTGCAAAAGCACAACTATGTCAGAAAGAAGTGCTCTTTCTAGGTTTGAAGATAACAGATCAAGGTCGGAGTCCTACTTGGAAGAAGATTCAAGGGTTGCAAGACTTGCCATTACCTACCAGTGTGGCAACTCTTAGGAGGGTTTCTAGGTATGGTAAACTACTCCAGAGACTTCATTTGTGATTTTGCACAAAAAGCCGCTCCACTGTAAGATTTACTCAAAAAGGACGTTCCGTGGAATTGGGGCCCTGTCCACACCCAGGCTGTGATGTCACTGAAGCAGGCCTTGGCATCCACCCCAGCACTGGTAAACCCCAATCCAACATTACCGTTCCACCTAGAGTGTGCCACCTCTGACATTGCTATGTCAGCAGTATTGGCCCAAAAGGTACATGGCTCTTTTGAGGCCTATTGCATATGCATCGCAGCTCTTGACCCCAGTAGAACAGAAGTACGGCCTTTGTGAAAGGAATCTTCTGGCCACCTATTGGGTGGTCAAGCACTTCCTGTATATCATTGGGTACTCTCCACTGATTCTTAACACCAGTCATACTCCTACTACCTTTTTGCTCTCAGACAGAGTGAAAGATGGGTCAGTCTCTAACACCAGGCTGACACATTGGTCACTCCTCCTCCAGGATAGGGATATTCAGGTCCACCAAACCAAAGTTCCATCTCTACTAGCACATGGCCTCCTCTTTCAGGGGGAGCCCCACGACTGTGCTTTGCAGTCACCTGATCTTCCAGATCCAGGTCCATTCTTCCCTGCCACCCCTGAGGTATTAGAAAACACCTCCTTGTGCCGCGTTTTCATTGACAGATCGGCATCATATTATCAAGGTGAACAAATTGCAGGGATGGGTATCATGGTGGTGTATCCTTATGGGAACACTGTCAGGATATCTAAACGCTGTACTGTAGCTTCATCACAGTATGCATAGCTGGCAGCAGTGGCCTGTGCATTAGAGTTTATCCAACATGGAACTCAAGACACCATCATTTTTACTGACTCTAATTGGGTTTGTTGTTCCCTTACAGAATTTCTCCCTTTCTGGTGGAAGAACTCTTTCCTCTCTTCTGATGGCAGCTCAGTGAAATACAAAGAATTGGCGATTTACATACACGCATCAGGTCAGAAATACCCAGACAAACTCTATGTACACAAGGTTAAAGCTCACTCCTTACATGATCCCTATCATGATTTCAATAACACAGCAGACACCCTTGCCAAGGAAGGGGCCCGAGGGGTGGATGTCTGGGCGATGGAACATCCAGAGGCCAATGCGGCTATAATGGTTGCAGCTCTTAAAAAGAAATCTGAATCTTTTTCTCCCTTGGACCTCTCAGCAGCCCAGCGCTCGGACACTGAACTCAAAGAAGTGTTCAGATTCTTGGACAAGAGTACTGAAGAAAGACTTCCCACACATAACCCTTACTGTAGGCATGAAAGTAAATTACACTTATCCCCTGATGATAAACTCATTTGGTTCCAGCCAGAGGATACTACCACCAAATTGTGGGTGGTCCCCAGACATTTGAGATCTGAATTTTTGCACCAGGTACATGACACCCCCACTGGTGGGCACCAGGGTGCTGAAAATACCCTCCAACGCCTCAAAACCACCGCTTGGTGGCCTGGGATTACCAAAGATGTTAAACAGTACATTGATAATTGCCTTGTTTGTGCATAAAACAATCCAATACCTACAAAACGGAATGCCAAACTTTTACCACAGAAACATACTGGCCCTTGGCATGCCATCCAAATTGATTTTATTGGTCCTTTGACCAATACCAGCAGAAACAACAAGTATGCCCTTGTAGTGACCGACCTATTCTCTAAGTGGGTAGAAGCTTTTCCCACCAAGACTTGCACTGCAAAGACAACTGCCAAAATCCTGGTAGAACAGATTTTCTCCAGGTGGGGCCTGCTTCTCAAGGTAGACTCCGATAAAGGAACCAGTTTTACAGGTGAGTTGATGAAAGAGTCCCTTGAACTCTTAGGGGTTCAGCAAAAGTTCCACATACCTTATCATCCTCAATCCTCAGGTCAAGTAGAAAGAGCTAACAGATGAATTAAGCAAATGCTTTCCAAATTCATTGAGGACAATCCCAAGACCTGGGATTCCCTACTGCCTTTACTCCTTAAGGCAATTAGGGGTACGCCCTCAGCCACTACCCAGCTTACACCCTTTGAGGTAATGACTGACAGACAAATGAGATTACCTGAACACTTGCTCTTTGACCTACACACCCCCACTGCGGACCGCGTGTCTGTAGATCAGTATGTGGAAAAACTTAGAAAAGACCTCATACACACACTTGTATGCTGCAAATTGCATGGGCAAGGCCCAGCAACAGTCCAAAATACAATTTGACAAACATGCACAAGAAGTGGAATGGCAAGTTGGAGATCAGGTCATGGTACTCCGATTTGCACATCCCACCCACTCCTTTTCCAACAAGTGGGAAGGCCCTTACCCCATTGTCAACAAGCTCAGTCCAGCAGTCTATCAAGTTAGACTCCTCCACAATAATAAACTGACTGACAAATGGTTACATGCAAACCAATTGAAACTGTACAAAGGAGCTTAAAACTTACTCTTCCTAACCCCATTGGGCGGAACTGTACTAATATACTAATCTTTCATCTTCCTTTTCAGATACATTGACAAGATGGCTATCTTGTGCCTATCTCTACTCCTTGCAGGAGTACTCCCTTTCGCCCAAGGCACGGTACCGGACCTCCTTCGCCACCTTGATCCTCCAGCACCTCCTACAGAGGGAGTTTCCATCAAAATTCCAGACACTATTATTACTGTTCAGGAAGGTTCTGAAGCATACCTCACTGCCTCGGTCGTTGCTCCTGATAAATCTACCCTTCAGATTGAGTGGCAAACCACATCACAAGGACAAGTTCTCCCTGTGGCCAAACTTTCTAAGGGAACTTTCCAAGGTTGGCTCAACGCTAAATTGTCCCCGAATGGTACACTGTCCTTGTTACAAACTGCATTAAGACACTCTGGTTTGTATAACATTACTGCCTTAATTGATCTGTCCTATTGTAACTCCCTTTCTCAGGATGCTGCCCACAGATTTTGTGCTGTACACCACATGGCCTCTGCTGCCATGTATCTATCTGTGTTACCTCCTACTGAGAAACAGCTTTTGGAATGTCCAAAACATACCCCTGGTCCCCGTAGTGGTCTCACAGCCACTGCCCTCCCAGGTTCTTTGATTAACAATTTACAGTTTATGCATTTACCTGTTTTATTTAACCTTACTTATTGGAATATGAAAGAATTTGGTATGTGCCACAATACCAATACATCTGCATTTTATAGTACTTTATTGCTTGACAGTTTAGCTGCATTTCAAACATACTACAGAGATCCCTTTACTGGGGTTTATTCTACTGAACACAGAGGTAATTTTAGGAGGAAACCTCCTCCTAGTACTCTTACTCATAAACGCATTAGAGTGAAGTTGACAGTTCTGATGTCACGGGTGCCACAGGAACTGTCACAGGTCTTTTTGGTACTGCTATGTCCATTTGGAACAAAGCAGACATTGCTGCTATCAAAAGTCATTCTGCAAAGTTCTCCACTGGTTTGGTTAATGATGTTTTACCACCTTTATTGCATGGTGTGGATGGTCTTAGTCAGGAAGAAAGATACACTGTATACAACATGCATGACATTGCAAAAGCCTTCACTGATTCAAAAGACAAGATTAACGCCCTCATACAATAGAACAATAAAGAAGCTGATAGACAATACATTGGTAGGGAAATACTTTGTTCTGTATATGGTTCATGCATACTCACTACCATTAACAACCTTTTCAGAGACCTAGAAACTGGTAGGATTCCTGATATTATACATGACAGACGTCTATCTAAATGGTATTGTCCTAAATGTAAATCTCCATCTTGTTTCCCTATGTATGCAACAGACTCTGTCCATTCCTCTCCACAGCTCAAAATTTGGGGTTTGTGACCAGACATCCAAACACTGGTCCTTGTTTTCTGCCAAGAAATGTTCTATAACAGATACCATGTTTGTCTCTTTTACTGTCTCCTTACCACGCTTGATCCCACTACAGCTTTGTTCGACAAGCTGTGCACGGTATCTAATTGGGCATTTGACGAAGACATCTACCGAGAACGCCTGGATCTACCTCCTCTACTGGTCTACCATTCCTTCCTGGATGCCTGGGTGGCACCGCACATGGACTGTTGTGCAAAAAAGCAATACGTCTACCTGTGCCGATGTGATGTGTTTGATGTTATATGCCCTGTTTGTGGCTACTCTCCAGACAGCATTGACTGGACTTTCACTATGGATGCTGACATCACTGAGAATGGCACCAACGCTTTTGAATCAACGCAGTCACCCGATCAGCTCTACCAGTCCTATCGTGAAGAAGCTCATCGCCTGTCAACACGGATCTCCAAGGTGACCTACACATGCCCTGTCCAGTTGCAAAAATGGAGACTGCCTACTGTACGATCACAGTACAACTCTGACGGTGAATATTGTATACTTACTAATGTGAAAACATATTCTTATGGTTCTGTTACTTGTGCAATTGATTACCCCAACTTCTGTTTTGTTCCCCATCAGAAAACTGTTATTGGACACGCTGTCATAACCCCTGTCCCCCTTATGGAAGCAGATATTATTGATGGTAATCCAGATTATTTACTTACACTTGAAGAATACCTACCTTACTTTGATGTACACATAGATCCACTTACACTTACACTGAAATCACTTTTAGATAGAAAGGACACACACCTCATCCGCATCAGCAATAATATAACCAAAGCCAATGAAGCCATTCTTGACCTGATGAATGATGGAGACATGAATAATGCTTTGACTAACACTTGGTTAGAGATGACTTTTAAAGGTTTTGTTATCATACAAGCATTTTTGATATTTACTTTGATTATTATGCTTTGCTGCCTACGACGTACTCTTCGCCAACACCGTGAGCAGCTTGAGTTTCTTTACGAGGCTCGTGCCTCCGGATTGTAAAGAACCACTGCTCCTACCCACTCCTTATAATTGCCTGTGTTGCCCTTTTTAGGCAACAAGGGGGGGAATTGTTACACGAGGTCCCTGCACCCTAATTAATACCCTCAGGGTACACCGTAGACAGCTAATGTTTAGGCATAGGCTATACTAACATATAGGGCTAAGGGCATATACCGTATAAGAGTAGATGTCAGGATATGAATACATATTATTGTAACTCACTTTGCTTGCTAATGCACACACATTATACCATGTATTTTCTGTCTATTTCTTACTTGTCAGATGCCAAGACACCTGTCCTTGAAGTAATTATAATGTGTAAGGCAACACTGCCATCTTTCAGTGATGGACACCACTTCACCTTGTTATGTAAGATCTTGTATAAGAATGTCTTTGTTCTAAAACTGATGACTTTACAAAATTATATAATGTTATCTTGGACCGTGGAGCCACCTCTAATTTAGCCAATAGGGCTCATCTCTGTAACTAGAAATGTTTCTATCTTTCAGTAACCATAGTAATTATCATAGGTATATAATGTTATGCACAGGTTTTACACCTCGGAGACCCAAGAGATCCCAAGAGACTACAAAGAAACCTCGAGGTGTAGGGAACGCTTAGCACTGGCTCCCGGTTCGTATTGGTAAGAACTGCTTAGGGCAACTGTGATTCATCCCTGTTTGTAGTAATAAACTTGTTTATTACTTGAATGAAACTTGTTTGTGATTATTTGCATCTCCAATATTGCCAAGAACCTGAAAGTGAGGTTTAGACCTCTTACAACATCCTCTTTCTTGACTTCAGCAAGGTGTTTGACTCTGTTCCTCATGGGGCCCTGTTGGATAATCTGGGAAAAATGGGGTTGGGGAGCCAGATGATCAGATAGATAGGCAATTGGCTCCAGAACCAGACCCAGAGGGTCATGGTTGGCAGGATAGTCTCATCCCCAAGGAGGGTCATTAGTGGAGTCCCTCAGGGATCAGTCTTTGGGCCCCTCCTGTTCAATGCCTATATCTCTTACATAAGGAAGGGTATCAGGAGTGAGATGGGTCTCTTTGCAGATGACTCAAAACTGGGGGCAGTGGTGGATGGGGAGGGTCACCCTACAGGTGGACCTGGAGGCTCTGAAAAGGTGGTCTAGAAAGCGGAAGCTGAGGTTCAATGCAGGGAAATGCAAAGTACTGCACCTGGAAGCCAGAAACCAAGGCCAAGTGTACACCCTCGGGGGGGGATGCTACAAGTATCGATGGCAGAGAGGGACCTGGGGGTGGTGGTGAATGTCAAGATGAACAACTCAGAGACTTGTAGGAGGGCAGTGGCAAAAGCCAACAGGATGCTTGGATGCATCACTAGGGGGTTCACCTCCAGAAGGAGGGAAGTGATACTCCCACTGTATAACTGCTTGGTGAGGCCGCATCTCGAGTACTGCATGCAGTTTTGGAGGCCACATTTAAAGAGGGACATTGAACTTCTGCTGAGGATCCAGAGGAGGGCAACCAAAATTATTTGGGGCTTGGGGGATAAGACCTATTGGGAGAGGCTTGAAGAGCTAAATGTGTACACATTGGAAGAGAGAAGGGATGGGGGGGACATGATAGAGGTCTTCTGGTACATGAAGGGGATAAATAGGGAAGGAGCAGTTAGGGTGCTCCAAAGGAAGGAGGGGGCAACTAGAGGGCATCGGTGGAAGCTGGGGGGGAGATTCAGGGGAGAAAGGAGGAAGTGCTACTTCACTGAGAGGGTGGTGGAGCCATGGAATTCGCTGCCCAGAGGGCTGGTGGAGATAGAAACAGTGGAGGGGTTCAAGAGGGGGTGGGACAGGTACAGAGGAAGGGTTCTGGAAGCAAAAACCAGTGCAGCGAGACTATCTGGGACTGGGAAGGGAGAAGCCACAGGGAGAGGGAAAGAGGGGCAGCAAGGTCAGCTCCCAGGGTGGGGGCTGACCAAACGAGCAGAAAGACTGTTAGACCTATTCTGCTGGCATTTTAGTATGTTAGTATGAATTCCATCTGGCCCCATTTCTTTGTCCACCTTCTGTTTTAGGAGTTCTTTCAGAACCCTTTCTTCTGTGAAAGGACTGGGATCGACCCCCCAATCCAGTGTGCTTCTGTTAATTGAATTAGGCACCTCCCCCACCTCCTCTTTTGTGAATACTGAACAGAAGTATTCATTCAGTATCCCTGCTTTTTCACTGTCCCTCTATGCCACCCACCGTCCATTCTATGCAGCCTCATTATCCCTCCTTTTGTCTTTCTACGTTCCCTGATAAAAGATTTTATCCCCCTTCTTAACTGAGTTGGCTATCTTTTCCTCAGTTTGGGCTTTTGCTATTCTGACTACCCTCCCTGCTTTCTTCTGCCTTAACTGATACAGTTCTCTGTTCTGCTCCTTCTGTTTTTCCTTATACTTCCTAAATGCTATCTTTTTCTCCCTAACCTTCACCGCCACCTCTTTTGAGAACCATAGTGGCTTTTTCTTTCATTTTGATTTGTTTATTTGCTGCACACAAAGGCTTGTTGCCTCTGTGATGGCAGTTTTGATATTTCCCCATTGTTGCTCCACCCCTCCTCCTATCCTGTTTGCTAGTGCTTTTCTAAGGCACACTCCCATCTTGCCAAAATCAGCCCTCCTGAAGTCCAGAACCCTCACTTTTGTATGACTTGACTCTGAAGCCAAGTTTATCATGAACAACACTATTTGGTGGTCACTTGTTCCCAAATGGCTACCCAATTCTAGATCTGAGATCCTCTCACTGTCCCCATTTGAGAGTACGAAGTCTAAGATCCCTCACGAGTAGGTTCCAAAACCAGCTGTCTGAGGCATGCCACCTGAAGGGCATCAAGACTGGTCCTGCTTTTGGATGTGGCTGCAGTAAAGGTGCTCCAGTTAACATCTAGCATTTTAAGGTCCCCCATCAACAGTATATCCCCTTTCTTTGCCATCCTAAGTATGCCTTCTATCATATCCTTGTCCATTCCCTCTCCCTGACATGGGGGTCTGTATACAACCACTGTGTGGATTATGGTGCCATTTCCAGTCTCTAAGGTGACCCACAGTGCCTCCTCTCCTCCCTGTTTACTCTTTTGTTCAGTTGCTTTTATCCCTTCCCTTACATAGAGAGCTACTCAGCTCCCTCTTCTCCCCTCCTTGTCTCTCCTGTAGGTTGTGTACCCTGGTATGTTAACATCCCAGTCACAGTTCTCTGTGTACCATGTTTCTGTGACTGCTATGATATCCAGGCATCCCGCTTCCATCAAGGCCACCAGTTCAGGGAGCTTGTTGCACAGACTATGGGTACTGGAACTCATTACCCTCCATTTCCTGGTGGCCTTACCCCTTTTTTCCCCATCCCTGTCCTTATTGTGTTTGTCACTTTCTCCATTTACCCCTGCGCTTCTCTCTATTGACATCTCTATGTTGGTGTCTACCTCACTTAGTACCCCAATTTGTTTGGAGGAGCTAGGATTTCTTTGCTCCTCTCCAGTGCCTCCCCCCTTGGCTAGTTGGCTAGCCAATATAGTCCCAGTAGAGAAGTTTAGTTATACCAGCAGCTCTTTTCTCCTGGTGCCTGCCTGTTCTCTGGCAGAAGCTATTAAGCCAGGAAGGGGAGGAGGGAGATGGGGTGGTAGTTGCCAGAGAGGGAGGGGTCACCCCTTTGGGAAGGGGGATAACAGTGGCTTGCTTCCACAGATTAGGGAATGAGACAAGTGGCAATGAGCAAATTAGGAGGCTGGTGATGGGAAGGGCTATTTCCAGGAAGGAGGGCAACAAGACTTTGAGATCAATGCCACTGTGGCTCCCTCCTTTGTATGGGTTTAGAGCAGGGAGGATGTTGTGGGTCCCAGAGGGAGTGGTAGGGAAGGAGAAGGAATGGTAGGGGGAGGAGCAGGCAAGGCAAGGTAAATTTATTTATGTAGTGCTCAATCCAACATGGGATCTAAGTACTTTACAGAGTTAAATACTAATCAAGACACAGTGCTATACAACATTAAAACAATAGCAGGCAAATAAAATGAAAAAATGTCATACTAAAAAAGGCTTGATTGAAGAGAAACATTTTCAATCAGGTTTTAAAGGCTTCTACCATGCTAGCTAAGTGAATATGGTAGGGGATTGAATTCCAGAGAATAGGAGCTGCCACTCCAAAGGTTTTATCACCTGAGTATTTAAGCCTGGCAGGAGGGATAGTCAACAAACCAACACTGGTAGAGCGGAGAGGGTGGATTGGCTTGTATGGAACATAGGCATAGGCAGGCATACTCCAAGCACTCCATGGTGTGCAATTTTATTTAAGCAGGGTAGCAAATAGGCTCTGAACTGCTTCCTTTTTCCATGAACACTAACAAAGAAAATACTGAACCTTTCTGTAATTGTATTCATAGGAGTCAAAACTAGAAGGACTGGTCACTAATACTCTCTTTGCATCCCAAGGACAATACAACTTTACAGGCTCTGGGCTGGTATGTGGGTGTCTTAGAGAACAATGCATGGCATGTGTATTTACCCATGCATGGCAACAACCATTGTAATGAGATACAAAAGTTGTATTTATTGTGCCAAATGAGGCAACAAACATGGTCCTGGTGTACATCTGTATATTGTCTGGCTACACCCGGGAGGGGGCTCACCCTAATGGGGAGGGGTAGCAGTGAGCCCACTTTTGGTGTGCAGATCTGAAATTACTGGCTACACCCCTGGTTTGGAATCAGGAACTCTTTTAAGTAGACAAGTCGCAAACAACATGGGGCCGTGTATGTTAACAAGCAGATCCTGAAGGCAATGAATGAATGAATCCAAAGGCAGCCAGCACAGAGCATGCAAAACTAGCATAATGTGGCGCTGCAGTATTCTGCACTACCTGAAGTCAATGCATAAAACCTCCAGATAGCCCTAGGCAAAAAGTGTTACAGTAGTGTAACCTAGAGGTGACAAAAGCATGGTTAAATGTCGCTACGTCTTCTTGACCTAAGTACAACCAGATCCTGGCAATGTACCATAGATGAAAAATAAAATTATCTGACAATTGAAGATACCTGACATTCAAAAGTCAATCTGTTATCCAGAATGGCCCCTAGAGCCTTAACTGTACCAGCTGCAGTCAGGGAATTGCCACCCAACACAGGGAAAGTCCTATCTTCCGCTGCAGAAATGCCTCTGCAACCAGGTTCAATAACCACAACCTCTGTTTTGTCTGGATTAAGACATTACTAGTTTGAGGCCATCCAGTCACTAATCTAAGCCAAACAATGGCTCAGCACCAGAATAACAGATGTGTCATCAGGGTCACAAGACAGATACAACTGAGTATCATCTGCATAGCTGTGAAATCCTACATTGTACTGTCTAATGATCTCCCCTAGTGGCAGCATATACACAGAGACTAAAATGGAGGCAAGTATCAAGCCTTGTGGAACAATACAGATGGCTCCAAGATAAAGCTCCCCAATGTCACCTGCTGTCTTCCCCGGCTAAGTAAGACTCAAACCAGTGCAAAACTGCACCATTGAGGCCCACTTAGTTCCTCAGGCAATCCAACAGCACTCCATGATATACTATGTCAAACGCCAATGAAAAGTTCTAGACCACCAAGACTGAGCCTTGCCTTCAGTCCCCAGCAAGTAGGAGATCATAAGTCACCCTGACAAGAGCCATCTCAGTGCTGTGGTGAGGCTGAAAACCCAACTGGAGAGGTTCATAGATGGAAAAAAGAATCCAGGTGATCCATCAATTGCTCAGTCACCACTTCTTAATATCCTTCCCTGGAAAGGGTAGGTTAGAGGCCAGCCTGTAATTTGCTAGAACATCAGGATCCAATTATGGCTTTTGTAGAAGGGTCCTGTCCACAGCCCTTTTCAAGATTCAAGGGAAACCCCCCCTCCCTTAAGGACCCATTGATGATCTCTGTGAAGACTGGCCCTAAGAACTCAGTGCAGCTCAGAATCAGTCACATTGGACCCAGGTCACAAACTGAAGACCACCAGGAGGACCTCAGCCACAGAAACTGGTCAAAACTCATCCCTGACAGGTAGATCTATGTCAATATAGGTGTGACCACTACTAGTCCAAGCTAGGCCACTAGAAGAAATATCCAATCTAATGACTGACACCTTGTCAGTGAAAAAGTGTCCAAACTCCTCACACTTTTCTTCAGAAATAACTCCCATGGGCTACTGTCAGGGAGGATTTAACAGTCTGTCCACAATGTGAAAGAGCTAGGCTGGGTGATTCTTCACAGCAGCAATCAACCGTGACAGGAATTCTGTCTTTTTCAGATCAATCGTCTGTTGCTATTCAGCATAGTGAATTCTCAGCACCCATCTGTCCTCCATAGACCTGGATCTTCTCCAGGAATGCTCCAACCTGTTTTCAACCGATGCAGCTCAGCACAGTAGCACAGTGAGCTATGGCAGGAGATCAAGGAGCAAACATGGAAAGGTGCCATATAGTCCTGGGCAGTGGAAAGTGCTACATTATAGTGCTCCATGACTGCCTCTGGACCTTGTGCATGGGCTGGTAGCATACCCAAGACATCCAGTGCCTCCTGGGGTTTGCAAGGCTACAATTTATATTTAGGATGGCACCGGAAAGTCTCCACAGAGGAGGTAATTGAACAGGGGACCCTACACTGGAATTCCACTGCTTGATGATCTGAACAAGAGACAGGATCAACCTTGACCACATCAATGTCAAGTCCCAGTGAGAAAATCAGATCCAGTGTGTGGCCACGCTGATGAGTTTTAAAGGCAACTGTTTGTATCAGTCCCACTAAAGACATCAACTGGAACAGCTCCTGTCTAAAATGCAAGGATTTATCTTTGACCAAGACATTGAAATTCCCCAGCACCAGCAACTTGTAGGAACCCAATACCTGTTCTGTGATGAAGTCCACCAGCTTCTGCAGGAAATCATTCCCACTGTCTGGAGGTCGGTAAATGAGAGTGATCCTGCTATTGACACCCAAAACACATCTGGCCATCACAGATTTGAAGGATCCAGAAGTTCTCACTGGGAGTACAGTTTGTCCCAGGGTGAATCTGAAACAGATGGCCACCTTATCACCTCTGCAATCCCTCCTCGGGCAATGCACCAAACATGGAAGGAACAGATGCTACCAACAAAGGGCCAGCTTCATCGCCCAACCAGGTTTCCATGATGCAAACGAGGTCAGCTGAGGAATCAGCGATGAAACTCCTCATCACCATTGTCTTGTTCCTATGAGAGTTTGCATTACAAAGAATGGTACTAAAGGGACAATCAGTATGGATGGGCTACTTTCTGCTTGGCATAATTTGGCAGAGCCCTGGGGAGGCCAACCAAGTGTGATGGTCCACAATCCGATTCCATATCCTCTCTGGGTGTCTCCTGGACTTTACCACACCAATCCTACACCTGGACACCATACCCAGTTAGTTTAAACAAAAGTGTATGTGGTGTGGGGGAGGTGGAGAGAAGAAGGGAAAGGGTACAGCTGGTGAAAAAAGGAGTTAAAATATGAGGCGATTGCTGTGGGATCAGAGATGGGGAGTAGCCCACCTTGTGGAGAGGGGACTGGGAGAATAAGGAGAAGAGGATGTGCATGACTTTCCAGAACTCTGATGGGTGGTTAAGGGAGTTCTGGAGGGTGAATGCAAAGTAGTTAGCATTCACAAGCCTAGTACCTCTGGTAAAGCCCTTTCAAAGTGATGTATATTTAACAAGGTCAGTTTGGGAGTCAGCAACTTGTGGGCGCATCAAGAAAGGTAATGTGCACAGTGACAGGCCAGCAACTCTACTGTAATCCAGGAGAGATGTGAATCACAGACTGAAGTTTTCCTCAGAGTGCATGATGATCCCAAGCTGATAGTAGTAGCTTTATTTTTTTTTTGTTTAGAATTTTTATCACAAATTTTGAACATAGACTTGTTATAACCCCACTTCATGACCTGGTAGGAAAAAATGTTCAAATCCCTCCTGAAAGGTGATTTCACAGAGCAACTGCAAAATCACCTTTTGGACTGGATTTGAAAAATCTCACCTACCTTGTTTATGAGGTAGGATTCCAAAAAGCAAACCAAAAGACAGATGCTCCCAAGCGTGGTGGAGCTCACCATAAAAAAGGTACAAATATTTAAAGAAAAGTGGCTTAGAAAAACACTGTTTACCTTAAAAACAACCTACTACCATACTGCTTAGTAAAGTGCTTATTTTTACTGATGTTTATTATAGGCTGAGCTTTGAGAAAGCATTGTGTCTGAAACTCTTGGCTCTGTTTTTGTGGTTCTGCTTGTTGCCTGTAAGTAACAATGTTTTTGAGCACTTTATGCAATAAAAATGAGCACTTCACTAAGTAGTATGCTACTAGTTCGTTTATAAGGTGGAAGGTATTTTTTGAGCCACTTCTTTACATATTTAGGGTTCCAAAAAAGACACATTGAAAATGTGGTGCAAAAGATATTTTAAAATGACAGAGTTATGAGTAAACATTTAAAATGCACTGAAAACTCATTGATGGAATTTACCTTGTTTCTTCAGTTCACAGTCGTGGTTCCAGGAGGAAGACATCTTCAACTGCAGAGAGTGGATTATGGCACTGGACAGTCTGTAGGTGAGTGAGGGTTTGTGTGGGAAGGGTAGTGTGGTGAGTGATGAGTGGGGATGTCAGGTGAGGTGGATGGGGTAGGCTCAGAGGAGTCACAGATTGATGACAGATTTTCTTGTTGTCAGGGTTAAAAAAATCTGAAAGGGACAGTGTTTTTTTTTATTTTTCAGGAGGACTGCAATGACACTGGGGACTGGGCACACCAGTGTTGACAGACTCCTCAGTGGCATGGGGGTGTACACCCCAGTGCTGCCAGCTATTGGGAGGTGGGGGTGGAGGGGAGGAAATTCAATCCAGGTGTTTGGGTGGTGGGAGGAGAGGTCACAGAAAGAAGAAAGATCAGTATAACATGATATAGGCTACATGTAATAAACATCAAATAAATGAAGTCATTGTGAAATTTATTTTTATTTTTTTAGTTAGTTTTTGTTGACCGGGTAAGTGCACTAGACAAATTCTGCCTATTTTCAGGCACGACCCGGGATACAGATGAATGCCAACTGACCTTAAACCAGATTAAGCTGTTGGTGGTATTTTTTTAATGAATGAGGGAAACCTGGCCAGGACACAGGGGAAATTCCGCTACTGTGCCTGCATGGGGCCTTGCTTCCTGTGAGCAGAGGGGACCCTTTTGTCTGCTGTACCAAGATGGCGAATGACAATGTGGTTGCTGGTGGAATTGCTGGAGATATTTTGGATTCTGACCTGACTACAGCTTCACCCATGGAGTCAAGAATACCTGACATTACCTCCCCAGTTTCAGGAACTTAGAGCACTTCTAATGACACAGAAAATTATCTGTGAAGCATGTATTTTGCACACAAGGACTTTCTTATTGGTCTAATGCAATCTGATTCATAGTTTTCCTCACAGCCTTTTTTGTCAACTTACCCTGCAGCAGCCACTTCTGATATGACTCCTAGCACCAGAAATGCCACAAACTCTGCATCGGAGCTCCTCTCTTTTGCATCTCTGGGACAGTCATCGCTTCCGCAGAGGACATTGAAAGCATTGGTCACCGGCGGCGCTCCGTGCTGCTGGCTGGCAGCAACATTCAGAAGGAGCACCCTGGACCTCCCCAAGGGCTGTTTCAGCCCAGGAAATCATCTCTGAGGCATGCAATGAACTCCGATCTTCAGAAGACACACCATTACCGATGAAAACAGCTCCGGAACCAGTATCTTTCCCTAGTAATGCTTCAAGCACACCTGCTACCTCCCGAACAACATCTGACATCACAGATACTGTCACGGGCCCCAAATTAGCCAGACATGAATCTACTTCATCATCCTCAACTTCAGAACATAAGTTAGCTGGTACATCTGAGCCATTTGGTCCACAGCCTGCAGGTGAGGGCACTAACTCGACCGCATTTAAACTCAGTGATCTGTTCACAAACTTAGGTGAGCCAGCACAGTGAAGGAATGCTGTACGTATGAAATTCATGGGGGACATTGCTACAAGCCCTGACAGAAGAACTGTATTGCATAGTATGTTACGGGACTCTTAAGGGATAGGGGCTACAGAATTATTTGCCTTCATTCATGTGCATGGGGAATCTGTGTATGGCTTAAGTTTTAAAAATGTGTACACTTTGGAGAAATTCTGGGAGAAATATGAGCATGTAAAACATCTGCCACTCTGGGATCCCTTTATGGTCATCCCCCTCATGAAACCAACAGTGAAAATTGTTACCTTACTGTTTCGTAGTGAGGGGGTGAGCATAGCGGATGTCCAGTACTGGCTCAGGCAGTGCTGCGATATACTAGAGGTCCCTCTACCTATTTTGGGTGAGGACCTAGTATGGGCTGGGGGATGGAAAGTAAAGGTACAACTTAAAAACACGGATAAACGTATCTCTCATTTACAAGGCAGCTTTCACATAGGCAGGGACCGTGGCTTATGTTTTTACCCTGGACAACCACGGACCTGTCATAAGTACAGTTCTCGCACCCTCCTGAGCAGCACTTGTGATAAGCCCAGATGTACTTTGTGCTTATCCTATGGACATGTGAGTTTAGGTTGTCCAAACCCTCTATACTGCAATCTGTGTGATGAGCCAGGGCACTTCTATCACCAGTGCCCATGGGCGGATCATAATAGGCTCAACCACCCTCTCCAGGCCCAGATAGCGCTTATAATGGATTCCCAGACTCAGTCCTTACGCCGCAGGGAGACCCCAGCTCCTGCCACTTCTACCCTGGCACAAGAACCTCCTCTCCCGCAAGAGCCTGAACCTACGGCCGGACAAGGGGCCATTCCCAAGTCCCCTGGCACCCCTATAGCAGCAGTATCCCCTTCTGAATCAGTCCCTGCTAGTACCAAGACTATCATGCCTCTTCCCCCCCCAAAGGACTCAGACCACTTTGTGGTAATCCCACCTTCTAAACAGGGTAAAGGCAAATGAAAAGTAGAAGCTTCCACCCCCAAGAGAACTATTATAATGAGGAATAAATTTCAGGCCTTAGCCAAGAGACGACAATGGGGAGACACGGAAGTGGAAGATGGAGACTCAGATTCTTCTCTGGCCTCTTTCTCCCATATGGACTTCTTCTCTAACTCCCAGCTTGATCCCCCCCCTTCAGCAGATGGAGGTAGGACCTATGCTAACATTACCTGACACTAGCTCCTCCAGAATGGCACTGTACTTTCTGGGATGAACCACCACCAAGGACTCCACTGCTTCACCCTAAATGCATGCAGCGTTAAATCCTATAGAAAATAACTCTCTACAATGCAGTACCTTTCTGACTTACACCATGACATCTATTTTCTCCAGAACACCCATTTGAAATCTCCTCATGAGCTTTCTCAAATTAAAACTTGGCATCAGGGCTCTTCCTTCTGGTCATACAGAGAGGATAGGTGTGATGGCCTAAGTATTTTGTTTGCAAATTTTAATTTCCATATTTCCCAGTTGGTAGATATAATGCCAGGACGAGCCATGCTTGTAGACTGTACATACCAACAACACAAACTCAGGCTCATTAATGTATATGCCCCCCAGAGCATTGTCTCCAGAACAGACTTATTTAACAAAATACACCCATACCTGTATTCAACCGGCAAATCTATATGGGAGGCAATTTCAACTGTGATCTTACTCTCTCAGATCGGGGAGGCTCCACCCAAAAACTTTTCACAGATTCAGTTGCCCTGAACAAAATTATTCAGACTGCGGACCTCATAGATGGATATAACACTTTACATGGTCCAGGTGACAAAACCTATCATAGAGGCCCATACGCTACCAGGATAGATTTTCTTTTTGTCTCACAAAATATTTCAGTCACACAGGCAAGAATCATACCCTGTGAGACTTCAGACCATCTCGGGATCTCTCTGGTTTGCTCCCTCTCAGGGAACTCCTTGCCTGGTCAACCCCACTCTAGGTGGAAATTGAATAGTTAATTGTTGACAGACCCAGCCATGTCAATGCATTGCACGGACCTTCTAAGGGCCCGGCTGTCTGTATTGGAAGCATATCATTCTCCTCTACAATGGTGGGAAGACACTAAGAGTGATATCAAGATTTTCTTCCTACATACAGGGAGGAAGAGAACACTGAGTTCATATCTTCGATACCTCACTCTCAGACAAAAACTACAACAGGCCATATCTCTTTCTTTCACATCCCACATGGACTTCTCTCACACAATAAAGTTCATTAAGGAAGAAATGGAACAGTTCCAGTATCATCGAGCACATTCTTTATGGATGGAAGCTCAACATGGGACACAAGGCTCCAGTCCCTCACTAGGTATCTATAAAAGTTGCACTGACAGGGTAAATGCAACCCACATAGAGGAACTTTTTGATCCTGCTTCCAATAGTCCCCACAATTCCTTGCTGGACATAAAGTGTATTGCCAGCTCTTATCTAGCTACGATGTTTGGCACCACAACTCCTGTGGATAGTATCATACCTTTCCTTTTAGGTATTTCTATTCCTCCTCCATCCCAAGATACATTGAAACATCTCCTTAAACCTATAACACCAGAGGAAACCCAGCAGGCTATAAAACACCAAAAGAAGAGCACTTCCCCTGGATCTGATGGCCTTACTGCAGAATTATATATACAGTTTATGTTATTTTTGGCCCCCTTTCTGACGTTAATATATAATACCATCATAAGCACTAATTCTAACCCTAGGGGATTTTCTGATGCTATTATGATTTTATTATTCAAGAAAGGGAACAGAGCCGATATATGGAACTGGAGACCACTAAGTCTGCTAAATGTAGACTATAAAATATTCACTTCCATCTTGCTCAATAGGATGCTCCCTGTTGCTGCTCAGATTATTTCTGAGGTGCAGACTTGTGCCCTTCCCAGCAGATCTATCCTTTCCAACTTATCCCTCATTCGAGACATTATTTCAAACAGTACTCCCTCTTCAGTTGCCCTGTCACTCTCATTGGACCAAGAAAAGGCTTTTGACCAGGTCAGCCATGTTTATTTGTTCCAGGTTCTCGCACACTACCATGTTCCCCAGAAATTCATCTCTTGGCTTAAACTCTTATATAGTACTGCTTGGATACAACCCCATATAAATGGTTCTCCATGCCCCCCCTTTTTTTAGGCCTTAGAGGAGTGAGACAGGGCTGCCCCTTAAGTCCTCTTTTATATATTCTCCAACTGGACCCTTTATTATGAACCCTACTGCTGCACCCATCTTTACCTAGAATCTCTTCCACCATTGGAAGACCTCTACCTCCAGTATGTGCATATGCTGATGATTTGTGCATTTGTACTACCCCTTATCTTCAGGAGATAGTACTTCCCCCTGTTTTCAAAGCACTTGAGACAGCTTTGGGCTCCCAAATAAATATAGCAAAAAGCACAGCACTAGTGGTGCCAGCTTCAGCCAGCATAGACTTACCAACGCATATTGTAGATATCCCTCTGGCAATCGCTCCAATAAAACTCCTGGGATTACATTACGGCACCTCAGATGATGCCAGCTATAACTGGAATGTAGTATTAAATAGAGCAGCATACTCCCTTTCCTTTTGGAAAGGACATAGCATTGCAAAACGGAAAAGAGTGTTTTTATTGGAAACTTTAACACTTCCCCTCTTCTTACACATGGCATCAGTATTTCTGGTCCCTTTTTCTCTGGAGGCAAGAGTTTACAATATTTTTTTTCAAGGCTTCTGGGGCAGCCATTTAAATCCCATAAAAAGATCATACACATGCATGGATTATTGTCATGGTGGGGTAAGGATGCTGAACCCGATAGTATTTTTCCATAGCCTATTCCTGAAAATCATGATACCCCACTTACTCCATGATCCACCCCTATTTTGGCATTTAATTATATATTCTTTTACCATTAAGGTATGCAAAATATGGCAACAACTCCCGCATGACATCCCTAGGAACTTCAGAAAACTAAGTATCTCTAGCTTTCTCTTTCCCCCTTTTCTGAAGATCCGGCAATGGAAATTCTCCCCTGCACATATATTGACTAAAACCAGGAGACAGCTTTATAACTTTGTTTTAGATACCCATTTTCTGACTTACCACAGATAGTATCAACACAAGGCTCCTTCTGAATTAGAAAAGCCCTTCTCTCAGTTAACTGACCCCAGGATCCCCACACAATTTTGGGATATCTCCTGGCTAGCTTGTCATGGAAGACTGGGTGTCAAGAACAACCTGAAACATAAATCAGTAGAGGAGCGAATATGCCCCCGAGGCTCTTGCACAGCAGTACTGGAAACCATGCATCATTTTTTTATTGATTGCCCATTTAGTCAAGTTGTTTGGACCCTCTTTTTACATAAATGGAAAGAAAAGGCACTTTAGAATGTAACATATGATATCCTGGTGTATGGGATATACCCCCCCCCCCGGATTACAGAAATATCACACAGGGACCTTACGTCTCATCTTTGCATCCTGCCGCTATTATTTATGGCAGGCCAGGTGCGCCTTTCTCCTGCAACAGACAGTGCTTTCTGCAATGCAAATAGTTGCACAGATTATTTCTAGCCTTGTGTTAATCCAAAATGCGGAAAAAAAGTTGTTGACTTCTGCTGTATACAGTTCATATTGGAACAATTGTGAATGGATTGAAACTGCAGTACCCTGAAGATGTCTTTCTTTTTTCCCTCTCTGTATTAGTAAGCATTTATTTTGCTCCATTTAAACTGAAATGATTCTTTTGACTTATTTTTCCTTTTTTTTTTCCCCTCGCCCTTGTTTATTGGTTTTATTTGTGGGTTGATTTCCTTTTGTCTTTCTTGCAAACCTTATTTACAGTTTCTGTAAAGTTGACATTGTACTATTGAATGTACTGCGCTAATTTTTCTTTAAATAAAACATTCCTCTACTCTTTTCGATAAGTGCAATGGGATCCTTAACATCAACCTGAACTACCACCAATCCAGGCAGATGGGACCTCAGTTTAATGTCTCATCCGAAAGACGGCACCTCAGAAGTGCAGCACCCCTCTCATGCTGCACTACAGTGTCAGTACTGGGATATTAACCCAAGTGCCAGATGTGGGAACTGAACCCACAGCCCTCTGATCTCCCAGCCTCAGAGGCGAGTGTGCTACCTACTGAGCCACTGACACTGACAATGACACAGTACAGCAAGAACAAAAGAAAAATCATAGACTACATCAAATAGCTGCAGTAAATGTGAGCAAAGGATACAAACGTACCTGATACTGTGCCTACCTCCAGTAGTTAGAATTGTGGGGGCAGGAGTAACTCTTAATAACCTGCATTTTTTTTTTATTCATTTTATTTGTTTATATTTACATTCTGAGAAGTGCAGAGCAAATCAGTACCTCTTGTCTAGGCAGTCTTATGTGGCATCCAAATGTTCAGGTTTGCCACAGCATACAGTGAACTGAATAAAATCATAAGTAACAAATAAATGAAAACAGGCTCAGATGTCATTATAAAACATGTTTAATGCCATTTATTTTCATGAACAACATTTGCTAACCTCTTGAATCTATTCTTGTCCCCTTTAAAGTATGACATGAAAATTCTTTGGTTTCAGCATTTTATGTGCGATCAAATAATTCTTGACTTGGCTCACAGCCTAGAAACTAGCCCCTTCACTGAGCTGGGCATCCAAGATTTTAGGAGTGCCTAGAAAAGGTATTTCTCGGACAACTTTCTAAAAACTACCACCAGAATATAGCTAAACAGGTCCCAGTTATCTAGGTTCAGGTGTTCGTTTTTTGATAAGTCACCATTTTTATGTATTTTCATATATATTTATGTATTTCTAACAGGAAACAAATGGGGAGAGATTAAGAGGGATGTTAGGAAGTACTACTTCACTGAAAGAGTGGTAGACACCTGGACCAGACTACCAGCGGAAGTGCTGGAAGTGAAAACAAAAGTGGGCTTCAAGCATGCATGAGATAAACTTAGGGGAATATTAGTAAATAGGCAAGGAGTAGAGAGGGTCACCAAAGACCACTAAGGGTCTGCAGAGTTAGGACGAAGCAGTCCTTTTCTGCTGACAAATTCTATGCATCTGTGTTTCTATGTAAAGTTACTCAGAAGAAAACAAATTGTAGTGGTAATTTTATAGTTCCTATTTTGTACCTGAGTTGTAGTCTAGTAAAATTAGTAGTCACTCCTATTAGAAAAGCAACAGTAAAAACTTTGCACTGGTGTGAACGATTGCAAAATTGAACACTAAATGTTTTGGCAGTGGCACCACACAAAAAATTAAAATCAGATATTAAGCCAGGCACTGATGGTCATAATCATCACTCAGAATGTTCCTGAGATGGGAATACTGGAAATTGCAACACAGCTTCAAACAACTTTTTTTCTCAAAGTACAGTTTTCATAATGTATGTTTTCGACAAACAGCCTTATCAGGCTCCAAATAAGAGCTCTGTTTACACACACCCTTAAACAAATACAGAGTAAAATGCTGATGTAACAATCTTAAACATAGAAGCTCTCAGTTAACAAAACCTCATTAAATGTCAAAAGGAAGTGCCTAGTATTCAACAGGAAGCTACAGAGACATGAACATTATTAAAATTACAAATTGAATTTTTTCAATAGCAATTTCATAGCAGCCTTTTGAAATTACACTGTGGGTTGTTTACAAATTACCGTAGCCTTCACAGACCTCTTGACCCTTTGATCAGTAGACTGCTTATTTTACTGGCATGTGTAAACAAGAAGGACAAAGAAGAATGGTGAATTCAGAATACCAGGCAGCATGCTATAAAACTCTTAACAGTCAATGTGCCTGAAAGTATTTACAAATATAACACTTTATTGCTTCCCATGTTTATAGTTGGGCAATAAATAGTTTTGAATGTAGGAACAAATGCATTATTTCTAATTAAGGGCAGTATTGGGCAGACAAGCAGGTTTTTCATTGTGCCAAAAAGCAAAATTGCAGCTGTATAAAGTATAGATCCTGTTAGCGAAGAATTGTACACCCCCCCCCATTGCTACATTATATATAATATTTGGGATTGTTCTCAAATGGCAGAGCTATGATCGTGGCATCTCCCAAAACTGTTTTGGACTGTGAAAAATCTTACCATTGTGTTAGAAGTCTTTTTGTATCTCAGAGCTGCAGATTCACAGATGCCAGCTTCAGAGAATAACATGGTTTAAAAATGGTAAACAAACAAAATGCTAGCAATTGTTTAAAAAGATCCCCAGAAATACGTGTCACGTCTTTTGCATTGTACAGTACAGACACTGATGCTACCATAAATTACAAAACAAAGCATCATTTATAACCAGTAGAAGCAGGAACATAACGTTTGCATGATGTACAATACAACTGTAAGGCCTAAACAAATAATCAGTATTGATCCTTATGCATTTCAGAATATTTAGTTGAATCTGCAAGTATAGTGTTTAAAATATTATCCTCCCTAGACTTCAGTTTTAGCCTATCACATATTAATATAGCAAACTCTCACGCTCAAAGGAAAACAATATATCACAATAAGAACAAGATATAAAATATTAGTGTATTTGTAAGTTACTAGCCAATATTTCACACCCTGCTGATGAGCTCAAAATATCCTTATAAACAAGTTCAGTATTACTGGATAGAAAATTAAATCCTTTTAATGTATATTTTCTTACAAACTTTGGATTATTTAAGGATTAATTGAAGTAGCTGCAATTATTGGATGCATAGTGTGGTACTGAAAATGCCAGTGCTTTGCATCCCAACAATTAGGTTCTATTAGAGGGCCTGATTGATGAAGCCTGATTGTTGAGAGGTGAAGTGCTGGGGGTTTCAGTGCCACACTATGCACTGCAGCCAGTAAAGTAGCACTTTTGTGGCTGTTTTTCATTTTTGCTACGTCAGTCTGTAGGGGTCTGCTGATGTCGTGTTTTTGGCTCTTCTCTAATTTTCCATAGCACCAACCCAGTGAATGAGTTTCTTGTAAGGATTTGGCAGAGTTTCTCAACCCTCATCTGTGTTGCCGAAATAGAGAGCACTGCAGTTCAGCATAGTACAATATAAAACCGTGGGACAGTAATCTATGGTTTACTCCGTATGCATTTCTGTTCACTGATCATAGAATCATTGAGTCATAGAATTCTGATGGCAGGAAAAAGACCTCACAGCCCATCCAGTTTGCTCGTAACCCCCCATTTTAGGAAGATGACCCCTGCTGGTCTGTCCCCTGGCTGTAAGGCCCATGTGCTTTCCCAGGCTTTTTTGAATTCATCCACTGTATCTACCCCCCCCACCCACTCTGGCTGACCATTCCATGACTGTACCACCCTCTCAGTAGGGAACCTCCTGCTGATGTTCCCCCTGAACCTGCCCCACTCCAGTCTGTATGAATGCCCCCTGGTGTGAGTGTTCTTACTCCCTCTAAAGATGCTGTCAACCCTCACCCTGCTTATGCTCTTCAAATACTTGAATGCCTCTCCCTCCTCTCCTTCAGTGTGTACAATCCTAGCTCTCCCAATCTTTCCTTATATGACATACCTTGTAACTCCCTTACCATTTTGGTTGTCCTCCTCTGGACCTTTACAGCCTATCCTTGTCCCCCTGCAGGGATGGCTTCCAGAACTGGACCCCATATTCCAAGTGTGGCCTTACCATAGTTTTGTAAACTGGTAGGATCACCTCTCTCCTTCTGCTTGTGAATCCCCTCCATATGCAAGCCAGAATTCTGGATGCTGACCCTGCAGCTTTGTTGCACTGACTCTGGACCTTCAGACTGTCCAATGCAGTGATCCCCAGGTCCCTTTCCTGTACTGTTACCTCCAATTCTTCCCCCCCTCAAATCGGTGTGATGCTTTTGGGTTATTACACCCTATATGCATAACCTTGCACTTTTTGGTGTTGAAGTGCAGCTGCCATTTGTTTGACCACTCCTCCAGCCTAGCCAGGTCCTCCGTCATATCCTCCACCCACCCCTGCCATATCCACTCTCCTGCTACATATTTTCATGTCATCTGCAAACAGACATACCTGCCCTCTTAGACCCTCTGTGATGTCCCCAATGTATATATTAAAAAGAATGATACCCAGGATAGACCCTTGGGGGACCCCATACATCACCCTCTCTTCCCTTGAATGCACCCCATTTACCATCACCCACTGAGTCCTTCCCTCCAGCCAATGCTCCACCCAATTCATAAGCTTGCTACCAGGCTAGCTACCTTGCCTATCAGTCTCCTGTGTTGAATGCCTTTCTGAAGTCCAGGTAGGCCACGTCCACCACCCCCTGGTCCCAAACCCCTATCACTGTGTCAAAGAATTCAATCAGGATGGTCTGGCATGACCTACCCCCTGTGAATCCGTGTTGACTTGAAACCTCTGTAAAGGAGCTCTTAGCTCAAAGGTCTTAATCTGTAATGTTAATAAATAAATAAATAAATAAATAAATAAATAAATAAATAGATGTAATATGTGAAACACTAAATTCACTGTTCAAATAAAAAAAATGCTTTTGGGATTTTGGAATTATGCTATTGATGAAATTCCACAGAATTAGGAGGGATTTCCTAAATTCCATCAAAAGCAGAGTTTGAAAATTCTGCATATCTCTAATGATTGTCTGCTACAGGCATTTATTTTTAATTTAGTGTGCTTTTGCTCTTTGCTAGCCAGCCCCCATAAGTCCTACCCTACTCATCCAGCCCCATCACCCTCCATCTCCATGACTTTACCTCCTCCCTCTTACACCCCTCACTTACCTCCCAGGGGTGGGGTCATCATGGGACCCATCTAGCTCCCAATGGAGACTGGGTAGGCACTTGACAAAGACTGCCATGGCTGGCAGTGTGGGGCTTACAGCAAGGGGGTTAATGTTCTCCTGCTGCAACTGGTGCTCCTTTTTTCCCATTTTGTCCTCTTTTGGATATTGAGAAGGGATCCGAGCATGCATGCATGTATTTTTGCATATTAGATTCCACTCCCAGTTTACGGCTTTGCTTGCACTGCCAACTGTTGTCACCCAGGTGGCAGTAGCACAGCAGAGACTAACTATATGCGGCTTCGCTTGCACTGCCAACTATTTTCACCCAAGTGGCAGTAGCACAGCAGAGACTATTTGCGACTTTGCTTGTGCTGCCAACTGTTGTCACCCAGGTGCCAGTAGCACAGCAGAGACTAACTGCCCCCCTTCCTGAGGCAGAGGGCATCCTCTGGGATGCTCATCTGACCTCCACCCAACTGGCCCTTCAATGACCTGACCTTGTTCCTGAACCTAGCTCACTGGCATCATGAACAGTAGCACTAGTACTCTGCAGAGAGGACTGCTGTTACAGGCATTTATATACAATAATCCATATTCCCTTTAGTGACCTATAACAGAGTTTAAATTGTCCTTTATGCTTGTTTGATTTATGCTGTGTATCCCACTAAAGTAAATAATCCTTAAATGAATATAATCTCATGTAGTGATTAGTATTAAACTTTCAAATGCATAAAATCCTGGAAAAAGAATAGTTTCTGTTGTCTAAAATGTTGCATGCCATAGTTTTCCACTATGTCTGTAATAATTCTGGATGCATTGTGAGGCATGAGGCCACAGGCCAAGTGCCCTCACAGCACCCGGGGTGTGGATTAACTGTCAATAACCCCATACCCTGGAGTGGGTTATTGTGCTTATAACATGAGTGATGTTTACAAAAACAAAAAATAATCCAGAGGGGTTTTTTTTGCTCACTGAATAGGGAAAATATGAGTGCATCCTGTCAACTGGCAAAATAGTCCTAAGAACTGATACATATCTTATTTATTTTTAAACATACAAATGCCAGAAATAGACTTCTGAAATTATTTCTGACATTTGTATGTCCATGAAATAAACAACATATGCATAACTGAGTATGCTGTGAAGTTTCCTCATGGTGAGCTCCTGGCTTTCTCTCTCTCTTATCTATTTCAGCTCAATGTCTCCCACTTGCAGTCTCACTAGGCTCCCTGGCAGTTACTGATTGTTTTGAAATGGGAGCTGTCACTGCTTTACAGGTAGCAGGTCTGAAGCAGCATGGCTCATGTGGAATATAGCGGGGACTGAAACTGCTTTACACTATTTTTCTCTCAGGCAGAAATGACCTGGGGAATGACTGTTGCTCACCGTGCATTTCTCACAACCAGTTTACTCAGCACATGGCTGATCACACAAGTTGAGGGATTGTCACAATAAAAAAAAAGCTTCTAACTACTTTCAGTACCTGTACCTTACACTGTCTCATTCTCTTTCTCTGTCGGAAATTAGTGGTGGAATGTCTGTTGCTCGCTGTCTCTCTCCCCTGTTTCTCTCTGTCTCTGATCACACAAGTCAGGGATTGTCACAATAAAAACAAAGCTTCTAACAGTAATTTCAGTATAGCCACTGATCGTGCTGCAGCTTTTGCTCACTTCACTATGTTTTCAATGGCTGCCTGTCCCATCTCATGTTTCCAGCACATAATGAGTGTCACTTTGCCCTGGAATATTGGTTCAGGATAATTCACAGCAACTGTGGGAAGAGGAAGTGAAAAGGGGAAATTATTTAACCAGGAGAAGCACACTCAGTTGAAGCTTGTTTCCAGGTGTGACCTGGGAGCAAAAGGAAGTTAAGTGACTTGCTCAGGGTCACAATGTATGCAAGTGGGAACTGTTGGATTCGAACCCAGGTCTCCAGGTATGCAGCTCAAAGCCCTAAAACACTGTGATATACTGCCTCCCAGTAGCTCACTTAATCCACAGTGAAGTGATGCTGTTTACCTAATTGGGTGTATTGCTTTTTGCAACCCATGTTATAAATAGCACTAGAGAGATCCCTCAGTTGAAGCAGAAGTGCATTTGTGCAACATGCCTGGCCAGTCTTGATGTGTTATGTTATATTTGCTGCATATTGTTTTGTGAATAAGTTTATCTTTTGGACTATATTCGGAGTGCACCATACTTTGGTTTCTTTTGTATGATTTCCCCCACCTGGGACTCAGTTGCACCCTATTCAACTATTCTTCTGGTGTATTACATTTCTTTTGGTGTATGGGTTGACAAAGGCACGCATTCTGAAAGACTTTTAAATGATCTAATAAATCATGGTATTACTTATTTTTAAATAAAATATGCTCTCAATATAACCCAGAATTTTGTTTGGGTTTTTTTGCAATGTAACTCCAGAAAGATTAGCACGAATTTCCAGTCCTTTGTTTGCTTCTTAACTTTAACAGCCTTTTTTCTATAGTTTGGCTTTCTTCATTTTAACTAAGCTCTATTAAATGTGTTAGCATTCTTTATGGATTATTTCTAACCACTTCTTTCTTCAGGGTTCCTTTCTGCTGCTCACTTACTTTTACTATAACTTTTGCTGGCAAAAGGTTCACTGTATGGTTTGCATATGTAGTACTTTAAGTAATACAATATGCTAAACATTTTACTGCTGACAATCCAGGAAGCTGAACTGTTTGCCTTTAAATCATCTATTGTATATTAATACAATGTTATGGATGCTGGGCAACCCATTCGGCAGCATGGCACTAGTGCTTTGAGAAAAATATTGATAGTAGCAAAAAACATTTAGAAGTAGTTTAATGTTGGTGAAACAGATGCCAGATTTGTCATGCTGTTTTGCTAGTTGTTTATAACCTCTTCTGTCAAGATAAATACATTTGTTCCAAGCCGGTAACATGCTGTAGCAGTTTGTGGACAACGTTACATACTTAGAGCATACAGTCAACCTTTGCTCACAGAAAGGAAGCTAGGAAGAAAGTACATTAAGCTGAGTGGATCTTTGGCAACAGAGCTCTTAAGCAGCTAATGTCATCTTATTTATAGAAGTTTATTAAAAGTACAACAGCCTAGAAAGGGTGCAAAGGTTTTTTTGAAACGGGGGTTAACAAAAGATTCTACTATGTCTTAGCAGTGCATTGCCCTATATAACATATTTGTTTGATTAAATATTCATGTGTTTACTTACTTCAGTGTCTACCTATAAATATTTAATACACTGTCAGAACCTTTGTCTTAATTTCATTTTGGCAAATGGAAAACAACTTACAAATTTTTATTTGGAGGTGCATTTTTTGAGTAAAAGAAGCATTTTGTGCCTTAATATATTTGTATGTGGTGGGCATAAAGCAGAATACATTAATTTCATGTGCCCGAGTAAACTAATTATTAACACACAATATGCAGCTACTAAAATGGGTTTCTGATGCTAATTCCTAACCCAAAGTCTTATTATAGTTGGAGAATACTGGAATACAGTATTTGTCCCATTGAAAAAATGGATGCTTATGAGTGTGTTATATCAGAGACTGTCTATGCTTATCCCTGTTCATTCCTTGTATACCTTATCAGATACAATCTGTATTGTACCTTACACGCTCCAATATTCATTGTTTTTCACTCAGTTTGCATTCCTTGAAAGTGAAAATGTGAAAAATAATCCACATCTACTGTATACAGGACAATGCAGAAGTTATTTTATATTTAACCATTTCAATAAACTGTAAATCTTAACTTCACCCAAATAAGCCATTTTATAAAGAACAGGATGTGTGGCAAAGTCTTTTTCTTTGGAATCTATTGTTTTTAGTATAACCATTCTTGTCCTCCTTCAAAGGCTAAATGTTATGTTTTGGCAAAAAAAAAAAGTAAAGCTACAATATTCAGATATTTACAAAAGCCTGTGATTCAACATTTCTAAGAAACACATTTCTGAGATAACTTAGTTTTACTCATCTATTATCATTTTCTTTAAGATACAGGGTATATTCTATCACATTCTTATCAAAATGTTCTCAGAGCAAGAACTCCTCCAGTATATATTTTTGTAAACATCATTTATCCACTTACTGCACTTTACTATTTGTTTCCTGTATATTCTATCACTGTACCTTGTTGTTGTTCTGGTAATTGATTTATATGCATTTACATGATTAACCTATACTATATACTTATCATATACCCCCTTACCTGTGTCACACCTGAAAATAAGCCTCAGCTCAGTGCTCCTTACCTGGCAACACTTTTAAATGAATAGAAAACAAGCACTGGAAAATACCTGTTTTTAATAATCAGACTTTTCTATATTATAATACATTTTATTATGTAATTGTGCAATCTGTACAAAATGGTTTGATGAGAATTTCTTGCATATGGCATCATATTGCTTATCTTGACAACTTATACTGCTGTTAAAAATACATATAATTTTTGAGATGCATTAATATGTGATGTCTGGGAAACATAACAAGAGCTAATTTAAATGAAACTATTTACAACAGAAAATAGTGGGACACAATAAAATCCTATAAAACATAGATGCAAACTAAAATTGTAATCATAATGACTTTGCAATACAATTGTTTCTATCACATTATAGTAGACTCCTTGACCAGCTTTACAAACACAAAACTACAAAATTCTAAACATATTTTGCAGTAAAAACATTAATTGGCAGTTTATAAAACTTAAATTAGACCTTTCTTCAGTGCATATTTGAGAGAGGTTTTTAGTATAAAAAACTGATTTATGAACTCATTGCTTTCCTCCATGCAAAAAGGAACCTTCCTAATATACTTATGCAAGCTTCAATGGGATTGCTTTTTATTTCTGAAACATTTATGTTTGTCTTATTGTAACATTAGTCACTGATTTACAGTTATGATTTTCAAATTTATAAGAACAAAAGAAAAGTGTTCACACTGTATAAAGGTTCTGCATAACATTTGTACTGCTTACATTGCAATCTACTTTAATTACCCTTCCCCTTTATACACACATAAATGTATCCAAAGACTAACTGCATCAACTGATTTATTGTTGTATCATGTAAAATTACCATGCCATGTGTAAAATACAATACTTCACTTGTAGTTTGATCTAACATGTTATCTGTGATTACAAGTACATTTTATATCCTCAACCATAGAATCAAAATAAAGGAGATAGTAGCATCAATCTCCCGGATAAAATCACACCACTTTCTGCCACAGTTTGACCTTACTGATGCCTTTGGATAGTCTTACTTGTCTAAGTCCTCACATGAATTACCAAGGGACAGTTAGAAAATGCAGGTTTAATGGTGAGGGCTGGAATTACTGGCTGCATCAAAAGGTTTAACACTGACCCTTGAGAATTCAAAGCTGTATAAGAATCTGACACAACTCTGATACAGCTATGGGAAATAAATGGGATAAGGTGCTTTAAACCATTTATATATTTTATGTATGTCTTGAACTGTATGTGGCCCTGAACTGTTCACTCATCAATAAATATAAGAAAAGTATAAATATAGCCATCCTTAATAGGAATATGCATTTCATTACAGACACCTATTATTGCTCTCTATTGCTAAAAATATAGTGAATCATTATAACCAAGTAAAAGAACCGCATTGCATTGATTGTTTTCTATTTCTGCAGTAAAACCTTTCATGATGTCTTATTGTTTGGGGCATAGGAAAACATTCTGTGTTGTCTTTATAATAGAAATTATATTAACAAGGGAACATTGTTTATATAACTACCTTCTGTGCAGCTAAACTTGTATTTTACTATCAATAAAATAGTAATGGCATGAGCTTTTTCTGTACCAGAAAAAATGTGAGTCTGTAAATTATGTTTTATGACAAAGTTTTTAAAATAATGTAACTTGTATATTTGAGCACCATTTCAGCCATATCCCTCTTTCAATACCTTTTTGAATTGTCATTAGTGGGCTAATATCATTTCAGCAATTAGGAAATGACAGAAGTTGACTATTTTTTAAATCCATTCCTACACAAAATGTCTCCAGACCAGGGTAATGATGCAATGCTACTGAAATTATGACAACCAAATCCAAGGGATAATGCATGCTTTTTTATTCAGAGGAAGGGCTAACCAGCGGTAAAATTAACAACAACCAAAAAAGGGAACCCCCATATAAATTACCAGTTTTGTGGAGTCACTGTGTCCTTTCTTTAAATCACATAAAAAAAAAACACTTGGACTGGTCAATCATACAAAACAATACTGTGTTTAGTTATAGTTACAGCTTTATTTGTAGAGGAACTCAAGAGAAGAATATATTCCTACCTGAAAGTTAGAGTAAATGTTTCCGTAAGGTATCTAGCCTGGGCTTTAAAAAAAAGTCTTGAAACAGATAACTATGGAAAATCTTAAACAATTTGTTGTACTGACAGTCATGACTAATGCTATAATCCAGACAATAGTGAATGATTAATAACTTTCTTATGATGGCATGTTAATCACATATAGATTTAACAAACAGCACATAAGACCGACACTCATGATGACACTAAGTTAAAATGTGTCATAATATAATAAAATACAGAGTTTAACAATCATCAAGTAACACCCTTCTCAGGTGTGAAGCCATCTCAGGAAATATTATGTCATCTAGCACCTTAGCTGTGTTAGACCTAGCAAAGCAAAAGTAAAAGGAAAGGGGAAATTGTTTAACCAGGAAAGGCACACTAAGCCGAAGCTTGTTTCCAGGTGCATCCTGGAAGCACATGGAAGTTAAATAACTTGCTCAGAGTAGCACAATTTGAAAGTGGAGGCTGTGGGATTCAAACCCAAAGTATGCATGTGGGGGCTGTGGGATTCAAACAAAAAATGGCAAAGTCTTTAAAATAATGCAACGTGTATATCTGAGCACCATTTCAGTCATGTCCCTCTGCAATACATTTTTGAATTATCTATGTGAAGTAGTGGGCTAATATCATTCTAGCAGCTAAGTGAGGGGCAACATATTGCTCTCTTGAAGAGTCTTGTGAATATAGTGTGTTAACTCCTGAGAGGTTTTTTTTTTTTTGCATTATGATGCAATCATGTGGCTAGCTTGAAATTATGAAAGTATTGTCATAAATCTGTTAGTCTGGCCTTGTGGTTAGAGTGCAGAACTCTGAACCTGGTGACTCAGGCATGAATCTCCAAAGTGCAACCCTCCATCTCCCCACCCTTTTCTATCATTGTCTCCACCTTGTTTCCTTGCAACTCATTTTAGCCTAACTCTATCCTCCCTCTTTTTTTTTGATAGTTAAGACCCCCTTCCCCATCCCTCCCCATGCCTGCATTTGGGCTCTTCCTGCTTTGGTTTTAAACTTTTTGCCTTATACAGCCCTATACACTACTTATTCATGATCCATAATGTATTTATTTTACTTCTGCCATATTTACTTTCACAGTATTGTATTACATTTACATTTGTTGAACTATTGTATTTTGAATAGTTGTGCTGTATCATTTGTAACCCATGAAACCCTTTTCCAGGACACAACTTGAAATTAGCTGTCCTTAGTTCAATGTACCCTCGTGGCCAAATATTTTAAATCAGCACAATACTAGCTAGATAGATGGATGGATTCATAGATAGATAGATAGATAGATAGATAGATAGATAGATAGATAGATAGAAGAAATAGATAGATAGATTGCCACCAACTCACTATGTGACCCTGAGCAAGTAGCTTAGCCTCATTTTGCTTAACTTGTCTGTAATCTCTCCTTATTCTCTTGAACCTCCCTGCAACCTAAAAATATCAGCAATGTTATCTCCCCTCCCTTTTTTGTATTGTAATTCCTTTTGGGTATAGTTTGTATGTGAGACACTATATGAAGCCAAATACCTTTTCTTTCAAACTATGAAAATGATTAAAATAGTGCTAGGAGATATTGGTTTACAGGACCTTTTTACTTTATATATGTACATTATCAGTTGTGACGCACTGTTAGTAGACTCCAGATAATAACCAACTGCTTGATTTGCTGCTCCAGATCTGCTAATGTTACAGCAGATCATTACTACCCTGATTAAACCCAACCAACTAGTCAAATTATATAAATCACTGGATGAAGGATAGTGGCAGATAGGAAACCATGGATATGATGAAAGATAGAGGTATTCTAATTTGACTGTATGCACTACCTGTGTGGTATATGGTTCTCTTTTGATTTAGTCTGTCCATCTTTACCATAAAAACACATTTCTAGAACTGTTAATGTACATTATTGAATGATAATTAGCCATTTAAAGAGATGCAGTCTAATTATAAATTAAGCAGATGCTATTAATTAAATAAACTAATAATTAAACATTACTTATTTTGGCTTGCTAATATTCAGATTACATGATTTGAATAATAACATCATTTGTGTAATAAAAATGTAATATTTAAATGACAAACTGTTTTATTTTGTTAAACAGAATATATAAGTATGAACATACAAAGTTGCCAGCAGATACAGGCCTTACAGTCTATCTAGTCTGCTCAACTGTGCAGAATGCTATTTATTAAAATGCACCTGTCCCCTCTCACCTTGCACTTCCATCTGATTTAGTGCCCCCAACTCCTTTTCCCCATCTTCTCCACCATTATGACCTTCCCTTTGACCCTATCCCACCCTCTCTTGAAGCTGCCCATTGTCCACAGTGATATCACTTCTTCTGGCAGCACATTCTAACTTGCCACCACCCTCTCCATGAAATAGTGTCTCCTCATCTCCCTCCTGAACCTTCCTCCTTCCAATTTCAGACTGTGTCCCTTGGTGTCCTTCCCACTTTTAACTTAAACAAACCCTCAGAGTTAACTCTATTTATGCCAGTGAGGTACTTGAATGTCTCAATCATATCCTGAAGTGCTGACTTTGCAAGATTTTTGGCAAGTGAAGTGTCACTTTTTCAGCAGAAGTTATGCAAATTCATTGGCAAAGTTGAAACTTTGCCAAAACTTCACTTCACCTTTACCTGACTTCACATGAAAAACTGCCATTTCCCCAGGAAAATGCAATACAAAGTGGCAAAGAGGTGAAGTGGGCAATTTGTAAAGTTATTAGTGAAGGCAAATTTCACAACTTCACCAGAACTTCAGCCACAATGTAAAACATAATATCTCTAGTCCAGTTGAAGATGCAGATAAAGGGTCGGCCTAGTGAAAAGAGTATATTTCAAATGTCAGCCTAATTCTCAGTTGCAATTTCATGGGCTGCACAAAAGGGTGCCAAGAGGTATCCCATCCGACCCAGGAAATTGCTGTTAGATTTTTGCTATGCTTGAAGACCCTGGTGCAAATCTTGAAATGTAAATGAGGCATTCCAGCTGTCACTGTGTGTAAACTGGGTTTGTGCACTGAAATGGAGCACAATATTGAAGCATGTTTATATGTAGATGAGAAGTAAGGAAACTCAGCACTCATGGACAGAGAAGCTAATATCAAGTCAAATTTGCTGGCGCAAAAGATTTATTGTGGATGAAGTGTCTGAAGACTCCATACTAGACACCAAAATGGGTCTTCACAGTGGTGTGGGTGATGAAGACCCCTGATGAAGACCCCATTTTGAGTTGAAGCACTGGGGCTGTAGGGTGTTTGTTCATGCATTTGATGCCACAATAACATTGTACCCCAGAAAAGATTATTAAGCAAGATGGAGGGTCTGGGAGTGGGTATGGCCATAATAAAGTGGATGGGAAACTGGCTGTCAGGTAGAATCCAAACGGTGATGGTAAACAGGGTGCTCTCTGAGAAGGGGAGGAGAGGGTCATGTGTGGGGTGCCTCAGGGGTCTGTTCTAGGACCAATCATTTTCAACATTTTCACTGGGACATTGTGGTAAGTCTAGAGGGAAGGGGAGGGTATGTTTGTTTGCCGATGATACCAAGATATCTAATGAAGCGGACATCCCGGGGGGGGGGTTGAAAGAATGGAGGAGGACCTTATTAGACTAGAGGTGGTCCATGGTCTGGAAGCTAGGTTTCAAAGCAGGGAAATGCAAATTTATGCATATGGGGCATGGAAATCTGAGAGCAAAGTATGTGATTAATGGGGAGGAAATAGCAGTGGTGGAACAAGAGAGGGACTTGTGTATCATTATCTCATCTGACCTGAAGGTGGAAAATCAGTGCCAGGGTGCTGTGGGGAGGGCACACAGAATGCTGGGATGTATAAGTTGAGGCATTGCTAGTAGAAGGAGAGAAGTCATCATGACCCTGTGTATGGCCCAGGTCAAACCTCATCTAGAGTTCTGTGTTTAATTCTGGAGACCACAACTGAAGATGGACATTGAGAGGGTGGAGAGAGACCAGAGGAGGGCTACTCAGATGGTTCAGGGGATGCAGGGAAAGGCATACATAGAAAGGTTGAGGAAACTGAACATGTGCTCCTTGGAGGATAGGAGAGACAGGGAGATACGATCAAGACGTTCAAATATCTGAAAGGTATTAACAGGACACAAAGGGGGAGCCTATTTCAAATGAAAGGATGTTTAGCAAATAGGGGCCACAATATGAAGCTGGAGGGTGGATCTTTTAGAGGCAACACAAGGGAGTACTTTTTCACAGAGATGGTGGAGGATGCTTGGAATGACCTGCCGGAGGAGGTGCTAGAGACACAAATGGTACTGGGTTTTAAGCACACATGGGATAGGCACACGGGAATCCGGGGGGGGGAGAAAAGTATAAAATCTATGGGGAGGGCTCAGTAGCAAGGGAAATAATGGGCAGACTAGGTGGGCCATGTAGGTCTTTATCTTCCAACATTATGTATGTATGTAATCTTTTTGCACCAGCAAATTTCACTTGATATTGGATCCTCTATCCATGAGTGCTGAGTTTCCTTACTTCTGTTCTATGCTGGGTTGGCTAGCTCTTCTCAGCACCACCTTGCCTTCTCTGATAGTGCACCATCTTTCTTTGTATTATATGTACATGATGCAGTACTGTGCACCCACATGCATGTGCTGGACTGGTGACAGGGGCCACTGATAGTCCATTTCCCCCCATCCACCCACCACATACCATCGGGCTGCCTGGGGCCTAATGAGTAAATCCATTAGTGTGCCCCTCACCATCATGCTTGGTTGTCCAGTGGGCCCCAAACCCCAGATCTCGAAAGTTGTTGTAGTCCAGTGGATTCCTATCCTACCCCCCCATCACCACAGCATGTCCTTAACAGTTCTGAAACAATGCTAATCTTAGTTCCCCACCTGTTCTTAAGGTGCCAGCCACACTTTTGTGACAACCTTACTGGCTGCCTAAAAATATTTTTAGGCAAAGGATGTCACAAGACTGCAGCACCAGTGACACTGGATGTATAAGTCTATGTGAATGACACTGCAGACCATTTATGTGCTTATCCAATGCCTTCCACACACCAGTGTACTAACAGTGTACACTTACATGGAAGGAATCTTCTGACCCTCACTGAGCAAAGCTTTGGGGGGGGGGGCACAGCCAAAGGACTGGTGATAAATCACGATAAACATTTATCACCAGTCACATAAAATTGAGAACTGGGCCCAATGTCTTTTTCATTAAAATTATTTTGGTAGTCCGTTAAAGGGACACTGTAAGTGTTTTTCTTGTTTTTTCTTTCCTGCAGAAATGATATCTGCAGCCACATCTTGTAATAGTCTCCCAGCATAAGGTGCCAGCAGAACTTTAAATATGTTTTAACCCTCTTATTTTATGTTTTTCCCTGCCCCAACTTAAAGGAAAACTATATCCTCATGTCATTAAAATGTTATTTGTTTCCATGTCAACAGACAACTCCTTTCCTGTAGCTGTTAGGGCTGTATGTGTTACCTTTAGTTTGTTTTCACTGCTATGGTAGCCCCTGTGATTGCCCTGGGTGTCTTCATTTCATGGCTGTTGAAATCTCATTGTCCATGAAAACTTCATTAGCATATGAGAACATGATGTCAGATCACCCATTTATACCATGTAGCTATATGCTGAAAGAACAAATACCTTGCAGAAACTCTCTGGAAACTCATAAACTGAATGAAGTTTAAAGGGAAAAAAAATGCATTATAACTCAGACAGTTTGCAAAGCTCACTGAAGGTAAATGTGGTATTTCACACCCTTTTGCAGCTTGTTTCTTTTAAACCTAATTAAGCATACAGGCATACTGGGGAGTTTAAAGGGTGATAATGCATCATATTCTTATATGCTAATGCAGCTCTTAGGGACAATGAGAATTCAACAACCATGAAACAGAGCCTTCCAGAACAGCAGAAGGGCCTAGTATGAACTGTGAAAACTGACTAAAGCATTTGCATACATCCTTAACAGTTACATGCAAAAGAGTTGTCTATTGACATGGAAACAACATTTAGAAGATATGAGGGTGTAGTTTTCCTTTAAATTCAAATGGACTACTCCTTACATGCGTGCATGACAATGTTGCACTGAAGCACCCAGAAACCTGTGCATGGCCAAGTTGGACTTCTCCTATGACCTATGGGATAAAGGTATTTCCTGATGGGATCCATTGTCCAGTGTGCTAGAAAGCTGCTCATTTTTGAAAACCAAAGCTGTAACAAAAAATAATTCCATCTTTGCAATATAAATTTGTGACTCTGGGCATGTGCATTAATGTGGTACTAATGTGCATGCCCAGAGTCTCGACTTTACATTGCAGAGATAGAATTACTTATGTTAAAAAAGTAACTTTATAGCTCTTAGGACATTGGCTCCTATCAGGAAATACCTTTATCTCATAGAGCTTAAAAAAGACAGACTGAGCTATGCACAAGTTTTCGGGCACTTCGGTACCATGGTGGTCATGCATGCACGTAAGGAGTGGTCTGCTCGAATTTAAGTTGCATTGGAGAAAGCATTAAATAAGGTGAATGAAGAGACAGACAATAATTTAAGTCCTGCTGGCACTTTATATGGAGAGGCTATTATAAGATATGGCTACAGATATTTTTGCAGGAAACAATAACAACAACAAATGAGGTAAACACTGACAGTATTGCTTTCAAAAGGTATAACCACAAACAACTTTTCCATTGTTTTTCTCTGCATATTTATAATTTAATATTAATGTTCTAATTTGAAGGCTAATTCTGACTACTAATTAAAATATTGTAGAATACGTGGTTATGTAGAGCTAAAGTATTGCATTATGCAAAATCATTTAAAACTGCAATTTGGCTTAGTTAGATGATAGGTTCCGCGTTTTGGAGGGCTGGTGAACCATCGGGGAAGACAGCATGGTATTCTCAAAGGATGGCCTGCATCTAAACAGATGGGGGACCAGTTCATTAGGACAGAATATAGCAATCAGCAACATTTTAAACAAGGCAAGGGAGCGGTCAGTGCAACAGAGAGATTACAGGAACACACAGGAACTTATGAAGAAAAACAAATGGGCTCTTCCCCAGTACACACAGAACATAAGAACATAGGTGAGGCAGGTAACAGATACTATGGCAACAGCAGGAAAGAAAAATTAAACAGGTTTAAAAGGAAAACAGGTGAGAGAAAAGACAAATGGTGAGTAATACATACAAGTGCACTGGGTCAAGAGTACCATCACCCCTATCCAGAGACCACCCAGTCCAATGCAACTGCCTCAAAGGATGCCGAGAACAAGGAGCACTTGAATGACAGTGGACTCAGGGAGGGTTAGAGCAGTCAGGCAGAGGCACATCCCAGATCCTATTCCACTCAAGAACTCATATGCCACACGAGCAAACAGGGACAACTAAATAGAGGTACCCAGAGAAGTGGAAGGAAAGGATGTGGAGGTTAGCAAAGGAGGTGACCTCAGCGGGGAAAGCAGTGGACCCCAGAGGAGGAGGAAGCAAATCCTGGTGGGGGACTCCATCATAAGAGGGATCCAGCTAGGAACACAGGAGGGGGAAGGCAGGGAGGTGAGGTGCCTACCAGGTGCCATGGCATGGAGGGATGGAAGGAAGATCCTGGAGATTACTGGGAAGGCAAGATGGAAGGGTGAGCTGGATGTCATTATCCACCTAGGTACTAATGACCTGGCAAATGGGGAGCCAAAGGAAGTTCAGGAAGAGTTTAGAAAATTGGGGAAGGGTTTCAAGCAAGTAGCTACTTCTGTCACTTTCTCAGAAGTACTACCTACGAGAGGCAAGGGAGAGCATAGGGGTGCATGCACCAAGGAACTTTATGGTTGAAGAACTGGTGCTGTGGAGGAAGGGTTTGATTCATTGGTGACTGGGACCCACCTGGAGGGATGGAGTTTGTTCAAGCCTGACGTCTGCATCCATCCTGGAGGGGAATCCAAGCACTTCAATGATAAGTTTAAATGCTACATTGATAAGCATTTAAACTAGGCAAAGGGGTGGCAGGCCAGCAAGAAGGGTACCTATTGCTCACCCCCACAGCTAGTAGTGGAACCAGTGAACCAGAGGAGTGGTTATCTCTACAAAGCAGTGTGCAAAAGATGGAGATTAGCACCCAAGAGGTGGATAGGCAGAAAAGGGGCAAAATTCAGCAGAAGGGCAGACAGCAAGGAGAACCAGGGATAAAGAACAACCAAGGAAGGGGCTGGAGTAGAACAGCGAAACAGTCTAGGGAGGTCAAATCATGGAAAGCCATGTGTGCAAATGCCAGGAGTCTTAGCAACAAGATGGAAGATCTGGAGGCTGCCATGGTGCAGTTAGACCTGGACATTGTGGCCATCACTGAAACCTGGTGTAATGATAACCATGACTGGGAGATGGCCATACCCGGCTACAACATATTCAGAAGAGACAGGGAAGGCAGGAAGGGAGGAGGAGTGGCACTGTATGTGAAAAATGACATAAGGGCCACAGAAATCCAGGAGGAACAAAATGGGGAGATACTGTGGGTTAAGCTGGAAAGAAAATGGGCCAGCCATCCAACAGGTGGTGGTCTATAGACCACCAGCCCAGGAGGAAGAAACAGATAGAGCTGATGCTAGTCATCCAAAGGATGGCAGACAAGGGGAGGTAGTACTGGTTGGAGACTCCAATATTCCAGACGTGGACTGGAACATCCCAGCAGCAGCATCAACTAGAGCAGATTTATCCTGGACTCCTTCAGGGTGCCTTCCTCAAGCAACTGGTCATGGAACCAACTCAACAGAAGGCAATACTGGACCTTGTGCTCACAAATAGGGACAGTGTGATGGGGTAATAGTGGGGGAGCACCTGGGGAACAGTGACCACCAGTCATTGTGGTTTGAAATCACAGAAAGAGCAGAACCAAACCACACAACACGTATCCTGGATTTTAGGGGGGCAGACTTTGGGAAATTGGGGAGATACCTGAAAGAGGCATTAAGGGCAATGAGGCAGGAATCAGGGGTTGAGGAACAGTGGGCAGTATTTAAAACGGGGATTACAAGAGCAACAGAATTATGCATTAAGCAGGTTAGCAAGAGGAAAAGGAAGAGGAGACCATTATGGTTTTCCAAAGAGGTAGCAAAGAAAGCAAAAGCCAAAAAGATTGCATTCAGGCAATACAAAAAGACACAGGCAGAAGGGGATAGGGAGAAGTACCAGGAGAAGCAAAGGGAGGCAGGGAGGCCAGTAAGGGAAGCCAAAGCTCAGCCAGAAGAACACATTGCAAAATCAGTGGGTAGAGGGGACAAAACCTTTTACAGGTACATAAGTGAAAAAAGAAAGGCAAAGGGAGGGATAGTGAGACTGAAGGGGAGGATGGGGGTCACGTGGAGGATGACAACAGTAAAGCTGACATATTGAACAGGTATTTCTGCTCAGTCTTTACTGAGGAAGAGGAGGGTAATGGGTCTGAAGGGAGTACAAGGGGTGAGAATGGTGCAGAAGTGGACACAAGTCCGTTTACATGAGAAAGGGTCCTGAAGGAACTGGAAGTAATAAGAATTGATAAATCAATGGGGCCAGCTGGGGTGCACCCCAGGGTCCTTAAAGAACTAAGAGAGGTGGTGGCTGAACCTCTGGCTATCCTGTTTAGCTGATCACTGGAAACAGGGGAGGTACCCAAAGACTGGAGGACATCAGATGTAGTCCCCTTATACAAAAGTGGGAACAAAGAGGAAGCAGGGAACTACAGACCGGTCAGCCTCACCTCGGTAGTGGGGAAGATCATGGAAGCACTACTGAAGGAGAGATTGGTGGAATATCTGGTTGCAAATGGACTACAGGACCCAAGGCAGCATGGCTTCACCAGGGGGAGGTCATGTCAGACCAACCTCGTTGAATTTTTTGACTGGGTGACTAGGGAGGTGGATCAGGGGAGGGCAGGGGACATGGCCTATCTGGACTTCAAAAAGGCCTTTAACACTGTGCCACATAGAAGACTGTTACACAAACTGGGGAATATGGGTGTGGGCAGGACAGTAGTGTGGTGGGTAGGTAACTGGCTGGGCAGCAGGACACAGAGGGTGGTGGTAAATGGCTGTCACTCCACAGAGGGAAGAGTGACCAGTGGGGTACCACAGGGATCAGTGCTGTGACCGGTCCTATTCAACATCTTCATCAGTGACATTGCGGAGGACTTAGAAGGCAGAATTTCACTGTTAGCTGATGACACAAAGCTCTGTAACAGAGTAGACACACCAGAGGGTGTAGACAGAATGAGAAGGGGCCAGCAGAAACTTGAAGAATGGTCAGGGATTTGGCAGTTGAAATTCAATGCAAAGAAGTGCAAGATAATGCATATGAGGCAGAAAAACCCTGGCACAATATATCAGCTGGGGGGTGAGGATATAACATGCACCAAGCAGGAAAGGGATCTTGGGGTTATCATCTCTGATGACCTCAAGGTAGGGAAAGAGTGCGAAAAGGCAGCAGGTAAAGCAAATAGGATGCTGGGATGCATAGGCAGGGGTATCACCAGCAGGAAAAGGGAGGTCATAATTCCACTATACAAGACACTAGTGAGGCCCCACCTGGAGTACAGTGTATGGTTCTGGAGACCTTACCTACGTAAGGACATAGACAGGGTAGAGAAGGTTCAGAGGAGGGCAACAAAGATGGTGCATGGATTGCATCACAAGTCCTATGAGGACAGGTTGAAGGAACTGAACATGTATTCCCTGGAGGAGAGGAGGGAGAGAGGGGATATGATAGAGACATGCAAGTATCTTACAGGGAGGAACAGGGTGCAGGAATACACTATTTTAAGCAAAAAAGATGTTCCAGGACTAGAGGGCATGGATGAAGTTGGAGGGAGGACGATTCAGAGGAAACGTGAGGAAGAATTTCTTCACAGAATGGGTGGTGGACAAGTGGAACACCCTGCTAGAGGAAGTGGTGGAGACTGAAACAATCACGGGATTTAAGAATGCATGGGATAGACATAAAGGAATTCTGGAGGTCAGGGGTAAGGGGCAACAGACTTCTAAGAAAACATAAACTGAACTTACAAGCTCAAATGGGCAGACTGGGTGGGCCATAGGCCCTTATCTGCAGACACTGTCTATGTATCTATGTATCTATGTATAAGAGGTTTTATTAATAAAATGGTCAAATTGCAAGTGATAATGGCTGCAGGTAAGGGTATAATAGCAATACTTCAAAAACTGGCAAGTCAAAAGAACAGCTGGGAAGGAAATTGTCCTGGCTATACTCTAGTTAGAAGAGAGAGGGAGGATGCCAATGGAAAGAGGTGGCAGTGTATGTAGAGGAGGACAGAAAGGTCTCAGGGGGCATATCTGTCATTGAGGGATAGTTGAGTCAGTATGACTCCAAATAACAGATAATTGGAGGAAATACAAGCTATGACTGATCTATAGGCTGCAAGCCCTGTTTCAGCCTTTGTAAACTGAGCCCAAAACATTTTAAGGGGACATGAGGAAGGTAGCTAGTCTGGGTATGAACAAACTCATAGAAGATTTCAATCCCCCAGATGTAAATTGGGCATTCAAATGGCAACAAAGCAAAGAAAAAAGAAACAGCATTGCTTTCTCACGTGATAGATAAAAGAAGCAATCAAGTGGGAAACTATTTTGGACCTGGTTATGTTTAAGTAGGGAATTATCATGGATATCTGCAACTGAGGACCCAGTTGGACTGAAAGACTATGAGAATATTAAATTCATCACTGAGCTAAAAGCTCAGTAACCAAAATCCTGCACTGAGATCCCAAACTTTATGAAGACAGACATTGACAACAATAAAGAAATAGTCAAAGTGCTGCTGAAGGACATGCATGAAATAGAGGGAGAAGGAAATAAGTGGGTAGAAATTAAAGGAGCAACAATGGGAACCTTCCTAAACTGCATTAACTTTATAAGCAAGACCAATAAACAAAATAAGCAATATTAGCAAGACAAGCAAGTGGGGCAGACAATATGGGACAACAATAAAAGCCATTATTGTATGCAAAGTTGAGCAGACTGACATCAGCATAATATATATAAATGTAAGCTATGAAAAATAAAGAACCTCTTATAAAGGGTGAATGTGAACGCAGAACTATGGTTAGTGGAATGGATACAAATAATTATTTTTGTTAGATACATAAAGAAATATCAGATTAAGAATGGTGTAGAAAGAAAAGATGGAATGAGCATTGAAGAAGATGAAGGAAAGGCAAACATCTTAAAAGAATACTTCAGTTCTGTGATCACAGTGGAAGCTTCAGGCTCAATTCTTGACAGCAAGATCACATTCAGGGATAATAGCCACAGACTAAAGATAAGATATATAGCTCTCCTTACTGGCAATGAACTGAATTTGTTCAAAACAAGGGAATTCTAAACTGTTTTGTACTGGGATGACAAGCAGGTTTCAGCCCTCCCCAGAGTCCCTGAGCACAGCGGATCGCCGACGGAGCAGAAGCTGCTGAGGTTGTGAAGGCAAGCATGTTTCAGCCCTCCCCAGAGCCCCCGAGCAACGCGGATCGCCGACGGAGCAGAAGCTGCTGAGGTTGTGAGGCAAGCAGGTTTCAGCCCTCTCCTGAGCCCCTGAGCACCGTGGCTCGCCGACTGAGCAGAAGCTGCTGAGATTGTGAGGGCCAGCAGGTTTCAGCCTTCCTCAGAGCCCCTGAGCACTGCGGATCACCAACGGAGCAGAAGCTGCTGAGGCCGTGAGGGCAAGCAGGTTTCAGTCCTCCCCAGAGCCTCCAAGCATCGCGGATCACCGACGGAGCTAAAGCTGCTGAAGTCGTGAAGGCAAGCAGGTTTCAGCCCTCCCCAGAGCCCCGAGCACCATGGATCGCCAGCAGAGCAGAAGCTGCTGAGGTCATGAGGGCAAGCAGGTTTCAGCCTTCCTCAGAGCCCCTGAGCACCGCGGATTGCCAACGGAGCAGAAGCTGCAGAGGTCACGAGAGCAAGCAGGTTTCATTCCTCCTCAGAGCCGCTGAACACTGTGGATCACCGACAGAGCAGAAGCTGCTGAAGTCATGAGGGCAAGCAGGTTTCAGCCCTCCCCAGAGCCCCTGAGCACCATGGATCACTGACAGAGCAGAAGCTGCTGAGGTCAAGAGGGCAAGCAGGTTTCAGCCCTCCCTAGAGCCCCCTAGCACTGCAGATCACTGACAGAGCAGAAGGTAGTGTTCCCATGCCTAAGGCAGAGCTCCAGCTGACTGTGGGAGAGGGATTTTGAATTTTGGCACCTTTTTGAACAAAGGCGCTTGCTTTTCCTGTCGGCAGAACACTATAGATAGTTTTTTTTCTGCTTGTTTCATGCTAGATCAACCTATATTTTACTCCAGGCAGAAGGGAACTTTTAGGAATCAATTTACACCTAGTCGGCCTTAAAGGGGTCTCTCTGTACAATTAATATAGGCTGTAGTACACCGGAGCCTAATTCAGGTGATTGTGTAGGGGTTGCTAGTCATTTTTTTGCCGTTTCTTTTAAAATATTAAAACAAGCAACTAAATTGTGACCTATGTCATTGTACCTGTTCTTTTAGCTCCTCCTCCTTTACCTGCATTTTAAACTGTGTTCTCTTCTGTTTCTTAGCTGCTGAGGTCATGACAGCAAGCAGGTTTCAGCCCTCCCCAGAGCCCCCGAGCACCGTGGATAGCCGACAGAGCAGAAGCTGCTGAGGTCATGAGGGCAAGCAGGTTTCAGCTCTCCCCAGAGCCCCCAAGCACCGCGGATTGCCAACAAAGCAGAAGCTGCTGAGGTCGTGAGGGCAAGCAGGTTTCAGCCCTCCCCAGAGCCCCCGAGCACCGCAGATCGTCGACAGAGCAGAAGCTGCTGAGGTCAAGAGGGCAAGCAGGTTTCAGCCCTCCATAGAGACCCTGAGCACCGCAAATCACCAACGGACCAGAACGTAGTGTTCCCACACCTAAGGGAGAGCTCCAGCTGACTGCAGGAGAGGGATTTTGAATTTTGGCACCTTTTTGAAAAAAGGTGCTTGCTTTTACTGTCGGCCGAGCACTATAGATAGTTTTTTTCCTGCCTGTTTCATGTTAGATCAACCTATATTTTATTCCAAGCAGAAGGGAACTTTTAGGAATTAATTTACACCTAGTCTGCCTTAAAGGGGTCTCTCCGTACAATTAACATAGGCGGTAGTACACCGGAGCCTAATTTGGGTGATTGTGTAGGGGTTGCTAGTCATTATTCTGCCGTTTCTTTTAAAATATTAAAACAAGCAACTAAATTGTAACCTATGTCATTGTACCTGTTCTTTTAGCTCCTCCTCCTCTATCTGCATTTTAAACTGTGTTCTCTTCTGTTTCTTAGCTGCTGAGGTCATGAGGGCAAGCAGGTTTCAGCCCTCCCCAGAGCCCCTGAGCACAGCGGATCACTGACAGAGCAGAAGGCAGTGTTCCCACGCCTAAGGCAGAGCTCCAGCTGACTGCAGGAGAGGGATCCCTGCCGGTGCTGTGCGCTGGCTGCCCCACCACCCCTGCCACCACATTTGGTGAGCTCCTACTTATATAGGCAGTACCGCGTGACTGTCAAAACCAATCAGCCCTCTTTTCCATTTGCTCCTTATACTTTCCTGACACTAGTGGCCGCCCCTGAGCAGTGTTCCAAACTCATATTAAAATGTTCTCTCTCTCTCTCTCTCTCTCTCTAGCAATGGTTGTTCTGCTCATAACCATATTGTCCCTTCCACCCTCTTCCTACCCCAATCCACAAAGCTCTCTGCCCCTCATCTCTGAGACTGTGAAGCAGCCTCCCCACTCTTCCTCCTCCCTAGGGCACCGCCCTCTGCACTGCTGGCAAAACTGGGTACTGGGAGCTTCCATCCTGCCCCCCTCTTTTCATGCTGGTTTGTCTGCCCTAAAGGTCTCCTACTCTTTAGACCATGCATCTAACTCATGTACACCGTACCACCTCCCTATCTGCTGTAATTGACAAAGGAACATGTGCCTATTAAAACAACTTCTATCACTCCTGCTCCTTATAGCTGGTGATGTAGAACGAAACCCTGGTCCCACCTCCCCAATAAGCGGACGCCTCTCTGCCCCAGCAAATCACCTTCCAAGAGAGTTTAAAATAGTACATCTAAATATATGCAGCATTCTGAACAAAATAACGACCTTACAAACAAATGACTTAGCCCTATGCCCTGATATCTTAATCATTACAGAATCCTGGCTGAAGCCCCATGACCTTGATGCCAAATTCTCAATACCTGGCTACTCCCTCATTCAGCAGGACTGTCAGGGCAAAAAGAAGGGTGGTGCACAGCCATGTTCATCTCCTCTAAACTCCAGTTCTTCACAATCAGAACTACCTCACCCACATTGTCAATAGATTCCCTACTAATCAAAATCTCTCTCCCCCACTCAATCCCAATATACATAGCAGGGTCTTACTGCCCCACCCGGACACACCACTGCCTATCATCCTAGACCACCTAGGTATCCTGAGGTCCCTTGCGGCTGGAGGCGAACTTCATATCCTTGGGGATTTCAACCAGAACTGGCTAGCCAGCACAGCCTCTAAAGCACATTGGCAAGTATACGTGCTAAACCTTTCCCTACAAATAACTGAACCCACTCGCCTAAACCACAAATCCAAGAAGCATACTCTACAGGATTGGGCCCTTACCACCCACCCCCATCATATAATTGACGCTGGCCTACTACTGGACTCCCTCAGCGATCACCACATGATTTATTTGGTGCGGAAAATATTCAGACCAAAGGCCACTCCCCCCATATATTGTACAATAGATCATACAAATCCTTAGACATGACCACGCTCCTAAATGACCTCACCAGCATCAATTAGTCCTACATCCCTAGGGCTCCCTCCATGGATGAGGCCCTTGAATTCTTCACAACCAGATTCCTGGCTATCTGGTACTCCCACGCGCCACTCAGAAGATCCAGAGTAAGGGGATCCCATCTACCCTGGGTAACCGCCAACCTCTTGGAAAAATTACTAGTCAGGGACCGAGCCTGGAAGACCTACAAGGCAACAGGTACCCAAACGGCTCTACAATACTACCGCTCGCTAAGGAATTCCTGCACAAGACTCATCCGACAAGCCAAATCAAATTATTTCAAGTCTGCGTTCCACAATAACTTTACTCATCCAGCACAATTCTGGAAGTCAATTAAATCCTTCCTCACCCAGACGGTCCAACCCCCTACTCCAACCCTCAATATAGCAGGAAGTATTATCACTGCACCATGCACTGTAGCCACAGAGCTTAACTCCTATTTCACCAACAGCGCATCTTCTCTACTCTTCTCTCAGCCCCCGCTCCCTCCCCCTGTTCCCCCAGTTGTCTCCTCACATACCAATTTCTCGCTTCGCCTTATTACACCAGCTGAGGTACTAAAAATACTTTGGTCACTAAATCCAGCCAAAGGAAAATGCCCCTCGGGTCTTGACTCCAAAATGCTCCAATTCTCTGCCCCAGCCATAGCCAACCCTCTAACTGCTCTCTATAATCTGTCATTCAGACTTGGTACCAACCCTACAAAATGGAAACACACCACAGTCATACCTCTCACCAAAGGAGGTGACCCTTCCTCCTCGTGCAACTACCGACCTATATCGCTGCTCCCCATCCTAGCCAAAATCCAGGAGCACCTTGTACTAGCCCAGCTCTCCCACTACCTCAACTCCATCTCCTTCTTCACCTCTTACTAGGCTGGGTTTAGAAAAAAATCACTCCACCATCACCCCTCTCCTCCATCTCACTGACACCATCCTCATGGGCATGGATAAAGGGGAGATAACTGCGGCTATCTTCATCGACCTGGCTAAGGTGTTCGACACAGTCTCTCATGTTCTGCTACTGTCCAAACTCACCCAAGCTGGACTGACTGAGCCTGCCAACAACTGGTTCCAGTCATACCTGGTAGGCAGGTCCCAGTCAGTCTGTATTGGCTCGGACATCTCCACCTCACCCCCTGTTACCATCGGAGTCCCCCAAGGATCAGTCCTAGGCCCTTTGTTGTTCTCTATTTTCCTCAATGATCTGCCTGCAGCCTTCCCTCATGCATCTCTCCACATGTATGCAGACAACACGCTGCTGTATGCCTCTGGATCATCCCCCACTGCCATGGCAGCATGCCTGCAGCAGGACTTTGACTCTGTCCAAAACTGGTTCCATTCAAATCAGCTATTTCTAAACCCTAAAAAAACTGTCTCCCTAACTTTCAGCACTCAGGCCAAACTGTCCCATCTCCCAGCCTCCCCAACTTTCCACACATTAGAAGGCTCCCCCCTGGAGGGTTGTACTACCTACAGATACCTCAGGGTCTGGTTAGACCAGCATCTTGACTTATCTGCACATATTGATGCTATACATAAGAAGCTACACCCCATGTTAGGTGCACTATATCATAATAAAAGTTGCATCCCCCTGTCCACATGCCTGGCTATCATTCAAAAGATGATCCTCCCAATAATGGACTATGGGGATTGGGATGTAATCTACTGTGCAGCCCCTAAATCCTCCCTGACCAGACTAGACCCTCTCTTCAACTCATTCTGCCATTTCTCCCTAGACTGCCCTCCCAGTACACATCACTGCAACCTCTACCACTCCTTAGATCTCCCTTCTTTCCACAACCGGAGATTGGTACACTGTGCTAGAACCGCCGCAAAATTCTGGTCACAGTCCCTCCCCTCCTACATTGCGACCACCCTGAATGTTCTTCCTCCTCCAGCCTACTCACTCAGGAACATTGACTGTCAGCTACTTCACATCCCCCACAGGTACCACCAGGTCTGGACAGGCTGCTTTCAGCTTCTGGATGCCCAAATTATGGAACTCCCTGTCGGCCGATATTAGACACGCCACCAGCACTCCGCACTGCAATGCCCTACTTAAGACTCAATTCTCCACTATTTGCTCTTGCATTCTGCCCTGCTGAAGTCCTTGCAGCCTTCATGTCAGTTGTTTATTTGTCTTCGCTATTTTTATCCTGCTGTTGACAACCCTGCCTATTGTTATGATGTGGGTTGCTGTATAATATCTAATTCTGTGCGTGATGCTACCATGCCTTTACTACCCTGTCTGTATATTGCTATTATTTATAAGGATTTTTGCCTGCTCTATTATGATTGTATTGAATCACGTACATGTGTAAATTCTACCATTACTGTATCCTGCCCATCCCATATTCCCCCAAGGCGCATCTGGAATTGAGTGGTACACTGCTCAGTATGCCTTCCTGGTAAAACTCTTGCATAAATAAATAAATAAGTAATTAAACTTGTGACTATGGCAGCACTTCTGGGTGGTAGAGGCATAAATAGCTCAGTCTTCTGCGAGTGGAGCCAAACACGAGCAGAGGCAAGTGCATCTGTCTGCGTCCACCAAGGAAGCAGAGAGAGCAGACACCCCTTCCACCAAAAGTAAGCTGATAACTTATTAGTTTTATGATTTACTAATATGTCTCAAATGGGAGCCATCTTGGAACTGCTCTGAAAAGATGGGTCTGTTACTAAATGCACTAGTTGTTTAATGTACACAAGTAATTCAATGCTCATAAATGCTTCTTCTCTCATTGGTACAAAATGTATCCAACTAGTGACACTACAGAAGTAATTTGATTCTTTAAAAACTGAATTGCAAAATTATCCTGAAATTAACAAGATAGAGAGATTTTTTAGCAAACCTGATGCAAAGAATTTGTTTAATAATACAATGCCACTGGAAAATAGAAAGTGAACTCATGAAGATGACAACATATTCACTAGCCCTAGTTCCAATTAACAAAAAGTGAAAAATGGCTGAGGTGAGAGAGCAGATGAGTGGAGCTTAGTTACCAAACAACAAGATAAGAAGGATGGGAGAGCACTAGTAGCTAATGAGACACCCATGCTAACTCAAAACAAATACACCCCACTTAAAATTGAAGCAGAAACCAAAATAAATAATATGCCTGCTCCACCGGCAGTCGAACCTTATTCAGATGTCCAAATTACCAGAAAAAAACAAATCGCTGATACCCCCAGAAATTCTTATAGGTGACTCAATCATTAAGCCCTCAGACAGTTGTATTTGCAGTAATGATAAACTAAATTCAACAGTCACATGCCTACCTGGGGCAAGGATTGCAGATGTGGATAGGGATGTAGAAAAACTGATCACACCAATAAATTCTTCTGTCATTCTACACGTGGGCAGTAATGATGTTGGAAAAAGTCACGAAAAGAATATTTGTAGTGAACGTTTAACATTAGGCGTTAAACTACAGGCAAGAAGTTGCAAGGCTGCTATATTTAGTATTTTCCCAATTCCAAAAGCACATCCTGAAAAAAATCTTACCATCAACGGAATTAATGCCAGGTTATCAGTCTGGTGTAGAGAGAGAAGAACATATCATTTATTGACAACTGGAACTGTTTCAAACAAAAAACAAACTGTTTTCAAAGGACGGAGTTCATTTAAACACATTTGGGGGCAAAAATCGTAAGACAACATTTTAAACAGTGCTTAGACAATTTTGATTTAAACTAAGTAAGAAGGAGGAACATTTCAATACTACCCAGTCTATTATGCTTCATTTTAAGAAAAAGCCCCATTATGATAATATGACAAGGAAGCATCTAAACTTTACGCTTATAAATGCTAGAAGCATGCAAAATAAGTTAGATGAACTACAAGCTCTAGATGCATGTCATAATGCTGACATCATAACTATTACTGAAACTGGGTGGAATGATAAAATGGCTAGAGAAACCAAAATAGACGGATGCAATCTTCACAAATCTAATACAGAAAATAGGAAGGGGTGTAGCACTTTTTGTAAAAAATGGCATCACTTCTATTGAAGTTTTAGAAAAAAGTAAAAAAATATCCCCACTACTACTGAATCCATCTGGGTTAAATTGCTTAACAATTAAATCACCTCTTTAATTACAGGTGTATCATATCCCCCACCTGACTGTTTGGTAGTTACATATAATGAATTATAGATACATAGACGCTGTCGGTAGATAAGGACCCATGGCCCACCCAGTCTGCCCATTTAAGCTTGTAAGTTCACTTTATGTTTTTCTAGAAGTCTGTTGCCCCTTACCTCTGATCTCCGGAATTCCCTTATGTCTATATGGCAAGGCGACCATCCTCAACAAATACTTCTGCTCCATATTCACAGAAGAAGACAACGGAGATGGTCCCCCATTAATGGAGAAGGGGTGGACATTAGACCTTTTTCAGAGAACAGAGTAAAAAGAGCACTAGAACAGCTTAGAGTGGATAAAGCTATGGGGCCTGATGGGATACACCTGAGGATCCTTAAGGAACTCCTGGAGGAACTGGCTAAACCTCTGGCTGAGCTGTTCAGTGGATCACTAGAATCAGGTGTGGTTCCAGAGGAGTGGAGGAGGGCACAAGTGGTACCCTTACACAAAAGTGGTAGCAAGGAGGAGGCAGGAAACTACCACCTGGTCAGTTTGACCTCGATAGAAGGTAAAATGATGGAAACCCTACTTAAGGACAGGCTGATGGACTACCTATATACAAGGGGCTGCTGGACCCAAGGTAACATGGATTCACTGCAGGGAGGTCATGCCAGACCAACTTGGTTGATTTCTTTGAGAGGGTGACAAAGGAAATAGACCAGGGCAGAGCGGTAGATGTGGCCTGTCTGGACTTCAGGAAGGCCTTCAACACAGTCCCACACAGGAGACTAATCCACAAGCTGGCAAATCTGGGAGTGGGGACAGAGGTGGTCACATGGGTTAGAAACTGGTTGATTAACAGAACACAAAGAAAAATGGTAAATGGGGTTAGCTCACAGGAGGGATGGGTAACAAGTGGTGTACCCCAGGGATCAGTTCTGGGACCAGTGCTCTTCAATGTCTTCATAAGCGATATTAAAGAGGGTCTAGAAGGGAGGGTTAGCCTGTTTGCAGATGATACAAAGCTATGTAACAGAGTAGATACACAGGAAGGTATAGAAAAAAATGAGGAGGGATCTGAAGAGGCTAGAAAACTGGTCCAAGGAATGGCAGTTGGGTTTCAATGCAAAAAAGTGCATTATGCACCTAGGGAGAGGAAATCCTAGGGCTGAGTATGAACTAGATGAGGTAACACTGCAGGCCACCACAGAGGAAAGGGATCTAGGGATAGTCATAGAAGACAACCACAAAGTGGCTAAACAATGAGACAAGGCAGTTGGAAAGGCTAACAGAATGTTAGGGCGCATAGGGAGGGATATAACAAGTAGAAGGAGGGAAGTGGTGGTACCATTGTACAATTCTCTAGTAAGGCCTCATCTGGAGTACTATGTTCAATTCTGGAGGTCCCATCTCCAAAAAGACATAGACTGGATGGAGATGGTAGAGAGAAGGGTGACAAAAATGGTGTCGGGGATGCAGCATAAGTCATATGAGGAGAGAATCAGAGCTCTAAATATGTACTCCCTGGAGGAAAGGAGAGAGAAATAGTGGGGACAAGATAGAGACCTTCAAATATCTAAAGGGGATAAACAGGGTACCAGAGGGGAGCATCTTTCACATGAAGGGAAATAGCAGAACAAGGGGGCACAGCATGAGACTAAAAGGTGGAAAACTTAGAGGGAACTTGAGGAAATTCTACTTCACTGAAAGGGTGGTGGAGAGATGGAACAGTCTCCCTCATGAAGTGGTGGGGGTGGCCATTGTTTAGGGATTGGCACGTGGGAATTATCAAGCTGGGGTGGGTGGGGGCTTGTAGCATCTATGGTACCTTAAGTATTACAAAGAGGGATAGGGCAGACTGCATGGGCCACAAGGCCCCTATCTGCCGACAACATCTGTGTATCTATGTATCCCATGCATTCTTAAATCCTGTGATTGTTTTAGCCCCCACCACTTCCTTTGACAGTGTTCCACGTGTCCACCACCCTTTCTGTGAAGAAATTCTTCCTCACGTTTCCTCTGAATCGCCCTCCCTCCAACTTCATCCAATGCCTTCTAGTCCTGGAACATTTTTTTCGCTGGAAGATAGTGTATTCCTGCACTCTGTTCCTTCCTGTAAGATACTTGTATGTCTCCAATGAGTACATATTCAAGTCCTTCAGCCTGTCCTCATAGGACTTGTGATGCAATCCCTGTACCATATTTGTTGCCCTCCTCTGAACCTTTTCTACCCTGTCTATGTCCTTACGTTGGTAAGGTCTCCAGAACTGTACACTGTACTCCAGGTGGGGCTTCACTAGTGTCTTGTATAGTGGAATTATGATCTCCCTTTTCCTGCTAGTGATGCCCGACCTATGTATCCCAGCATCATATTTGCTTTAGCTCCTGCCTTGTCGCACTGTTTCCCCTACCTTGAGGTCATCAGAGATGATAACCCCAAGGTCCCTTTCCTGCTTGGTGCATGCTATATCCTCACCCCTCAACTGATATGTTGTCCCAGGGTTTTTGTGCCCCATAAGCATTATCTTGTAATTCTTTGCATTAAATTTCAACTGCCAAACCCTTGATCATTCTTCAGACTTCTGCAGGTCCCTCCTCACGACCCATGCAACAGCTGAGCACCAGGGCAAATGAACGCCAGGTGAACTGTGTTCAAATGTTACCTTCCTGCCAATTGAACTGTTTCCAGCACTGTTTACCTTCACCTGCAATCATCGCTGGCTATCTGCCTGAGGTCTGGAACTTTTCCTCAGCCTGGGATTGGTCCGGTGTGTGGGGGCTGGGCAGAGCCAGCAGCCGGTAATGGGCTTGAGGAGGAGGGGCTATCACCACAAAAGCTTGCGCCGCTCGAAACTGTAACAGCTGAGCACCAGGGCAAACGAATGCCATATGAACTGTGTTCTAACTCTACCTGCCTGCTAACTGAACTGTTTCCAGCACTGTTTACCTGCACCTGCAATCATCGCTGGCTAGATGTCTGAGGGCTGGAACTTTTCCTCGGCCTGGGATTGGTCAGGTGTGTGTGTGGGGGCTTGGCAGAGCCAGCAGCCAGTAATGGGCTTGAGGAGGCGGGGCTATCACCACAAAATCTTGCGCCCCTCGAAACTGTAACAGCGAGCTGACCCATGGAACAGCTGAGCACCAGGGCAAACGAAGCCATACGAACTGTGTTCTAACTCTACCTTCCTGCCAATTGAACTGTTTACCTGCACCTGCAATCATCGCTGTCTAGATGTCTGAGGTCTGGAACTTTTCCTCAGCCTGGGATTGGTCCGGTGTGTGGGGGCTTGGCAGTGCCAGCAGCCAGTAAGGCTTGATGGGGTGGGGCTATCACCACAAAACCTTGCGCAGCTCGCAAACGCGAGTGATTGCGAGAGCTAGTGAATAGCGCGAATGTAACTCGGAGGGAAAAAACTGATTGAAGTGGGTTCTGGTTTGGTCTCTTAGGGGCTGTATTAAAGTAAAAGTTTTAAATATCATTTTAAAATCACTATAAGGAATGTTTTGACTACGTATCAGCACTATTTCAAATGTGTTTTGCTTATGGGATTATACTTAGTACTAGTATGTGTAGACTGCTTGGCAAATTGGGGGGGGGGCATAGGGAAGGGAAATGGAGTAGGGGAAGTATACTAATCCAGAAGCGGGAGGGGAATTTTGCCCAGGTGGCTAAGAATATAGGGATGGTTTTCTAGGAGTACAACAAAGAAGCACCCTTACTGATGCGACTTACGTTTCCTGGCCATTAGTACAAAAGGGGAAGCTGAATTTAGGCCTAAGAGCAGGAGTGATCCTCAGGGTAAAAAGAAGTCAATATATCAATTTCTTGTTGTTAATCTTATTGATCCCTGCTGGGGATTTAGAAATTAATCCTGGCCCTATCTGTTATGCAGAAGATAGTGGGCCAACAGGGGAAAAGGGTCTGAAGATAACTTATCAAAATATTAGGAGTGTATAGGCACACATGGATGAGCTAAGAGTATTGATGGAGGCTGGGAATTATGATGTTGTGGGGATGTGTTAAACTTGGCTGGAGCAATCTGTTCCATCAAATCTAATACAAATAAATGGGTACTATATTTTAAGACAAGATGGGGAAGGGGTGAAAAAAGGTGGGGGAGTAATTTTCCATATTAAGGACGGAATACTGGCAGAGGAAGTGGAAAAAGGCCCGAATGACAACAGTATTGATTACATAAGTATTGAATTAGGCTGGGAACAAACGGTTGTAAACATCTCTACCTTACTTGTGTTTATTGTCCCCCTAAGTATACTCTGGCCAATTACTCAATTTTTGACTTATGGACAAGTATACATAAGAAGGGAAGGGAACATATCATGATAGGTGATGTAAATGAGGATTAGAAGTCAGAGAGGGCAGCTGGGAAATTAAAGGTCAGTATGGAAGCCGCCCATTTTGTACAAATGATAGATGTCCCCCCCCCCACACTACAATTACAAAATGAGCAACCATACTATAATAGATTGGTTAATAACAAATAGGCCAAGAAATATCTTAAAATCAAGGGTGCTGTCCGATTCTATATCGGTTCACTGTCCAGTATTTTGTCCATGCAAAATGAAAAAGCAAAACTTGGCCCCTAGATTTATAAATAAAAGATGTATAAACAGGCTAGATGAAGAGGCTTACAAGAAGGAATTGGAGCAAACAGACTGGGAGAAAGTTATGAATTCTGAAGACTTGAATTTAAAGGTGGAACAGTTTAACTGCAATTTGAGCAAGTGATTTGGAAAACACACTCCTGTTGCAAAATGGAGGGTGAAAGGGAAGATCTCCCCTTGCTTAGATAAGAAATTGAGGGACCAAATAAAACATCGAGAGAAAGCAAGGAGACATTACTTAAAGAATAGAAATGGGGAGACATTACTACAGTACAAAATAATGAGAAATAAAGTAAAAAAAGATAATTGAGGCTGTCGAGTTATTATCAACAGATGCAGTTAAAGAATATAAAAGATGATGAGAAGTTTTGGCAGTCCTTCAGACAGTTTAACAATCCCAAGGAAGATATTAAAAGGGGGGATTAATTCAGAATAGTGAGACCACAGCTGACCATTTTAATAAATGTTCTATCTTAAAAACAATAAGTGCAAGTAAGTTGGACACAGGGCAGGCAGAAGTAGGCCCAGTTAAACAGAAAATGGCAACAAATGTAAAACAGCCCCCCCCCCTTGTCTTTGACAGAGTAGATGAAAATGAGGTGTTAAAACTATTGCAGAGTCTGGAGGGGGGAAAGTGGTGGACTGGATGGGGTACCCACTCAACTATTAAGGATATCAGCAAATTATTTTAAAGGCCCAATGACAATGCTGTTTAACTATTCACTGAAAAATGGAATTGTCCCAAAAACATGGAAAGAGGTTGGTGTTATACCAGTTTTTAAGGGGGGGGGGTGATAAATTAGTAATTTCAAATTATAGGCCTATATCATTAGTAGCAACAGTAAGCAAGATCTTGGAGACGTGTTCTTCACCAATTGCTGGCCCACTTGGAATGGTGTAACCTACTTGGGGACCTGCAACTTGGCTTTTGTAGTGGTCAGACCACCTCAACGGTGCTGGCCAGGTTTGTGGATGCTGTTCTCGTGGCCTCCAAAAAAGGGAAGACCATGGATGCAGTCTTTGTGGACCTGGCTGGCGCTTTTGTCACAGTGGACAATGGAGTCTTGCCAGAAAAACTAGGGACAATGGGAGTCATGGAGACCCAGTTAGAATGGTTTAGGAGTTATCTGATTGGCCGTAAACAAAGGGTTAAAGTTAATGGCTGGCTGTCACATGTGGAAAATGTTCAAGCAGGGGTCTTTCAAGGATCAGTGCTAGGCCTACTGTTATTTTCAATCTTTATGAATAATATGCATTCTTTGTTTACTATAGAAAACAGCATTTTGTATGCAGATGGTATAGTTATATGAGATTCTGGACCAAACAGCAAAGAAGCACAAATATCACCTGCATATAAGTACAGTGCTTTATTAAATTGGATAAAAGAAAATCGAATGCTTATAAATGAGAGAAAAACAAACATGATGTTATTCGGAACTCAACAAAAGTTGCTGAAACAGGGTCAGCTTCAAATTATGAGTCAGAATGGATTGTTTTTGCCAACAGTAACTACATTCAAATATTTGGGCATACACTTAGACCCCCGCTTGAGCATGATACCCCACATGGACAGACTGGGCAAGAAACTAAACAAAAAACTGGGATTTCTGTATAGAAATGTGACCTCCCTGACTGATCAGGCCGAGTAACTATTTCCAAGCAAGTTCTCATGCCCATTCTTGAGTATGGGAACATTATTTTTTATCAATGTAATGCTATCTCTGAGTCCAAATATAAAACTTTATATAACAATATATGTAGATTTGCATTAAGGGCCCCACTAAAAACTCATCATTAAACTGGGTGTGCTAACTCCGGCTAGGCAGTTAAAGAGTCTTGTACCTACTTTTGTATACAGAGTTGCTAATTTAGCAGACCCATGGGTTTTATTTAACTCCTTGATTCAGAAGATAAGTGAGAAGAGTACCAGGTCTAGTAGCCTAACACCATATCAGATCCCTGCCTTCAAACTCCAAATGAGCAGGAAGGCTTTCACATGGTATGCACCTACTCTGTTGAATGAATATTGGAGCTTGACACGCAATGCAAATACTGAAGCATTTTGCACTTTAAACGTATGTTGCACAAGCACTTGTATACTGAATATTTGTGTAAATGTACTTAATTGTATGAAGTGTACTGTTTGTTGATGTTCCTTGTAAGTGATGTTTTATATGTCAGGTGTAGCTGAAAAAGGGCTGTGCCCAGATCACTTCCTGGTGAAAAATATAAAATAAAATAAATTCTGTCTATACCCTCTGGCATGTCCACTCTGTTACAGAGCTTCGTGTCATCAGTGAACAGGGAGATTCTGCCTTCTAGGTCCTGGGCAATGTCACTGATGAAGACATTGAATAGCACTGGTCCCAGCACTGATTCCTGTGATACCCCACTGGTCACTCTTCCCTCTGTGGAGTGACAGCCATTTACAGCCTCCCTATGTGTCCTACTGCCTAGTCAGTTACCTACCCACTGCACTACTGTCCTGCCCACTCCCATATTCCCCAGTTTGTTTAATAGCCTTTTATTTGGCACAGTGTCAAAGGCCTTGCTGAAGTCCAGATAGGCCATGTTCACTGCCCTCCCCTCATCCACCTCCCTTGTCACCCAGTCGAAAAATTCAATGAGGTTGGTCTAGCATGACCTCCCCTGGTGAAACCATGCTACCTTGGGTCCTGTAGTCCATTGGTAACCAGATTTTCCACCAAGCTCTCCTTCAGTAGTGCTTCCATGATCTTCCCCACTACCGAGGTCAGGCTGACTGGTCTGTAGTTCCCCACTTCCTCTTTGTTCCCGCTTTTGTATAAGGGGACTACATCCTGTCTTTGGGTAACTCCCCTGTTTCCAGTGATCAGCTAAACAGGATTGCTAGAGGTTCAGCCACCATCTCTCTTAGTTCCTTTAGGACCCTGGGGTGCACCCCATCTGGCCCCGCTGCTTTATTGACTCTTATTCCTTACAATTCCTTTAGGACCCTTTCTTAAGTAAAGGAACTTCTGTCCATTTCTGCATGATTCCCACCCCTTGTACTCCGTTCTGGCCCATTACCCTCCTCTTACTTAGTAAATACTGAGCAGAAATATCTGTTCAGTATGTCAGCTTTACTGTTGTCATCCTCCACCTGGCCCCCATCCTCCCCTTCAGTCTCACTATCCCTCCCTTTGCCCTTCTTTTTTCACTTATGTACCTGTAAAAGGTTTTATCCCCCCTCTACCCACTGATTTTGCGTTGCGCTCTTCTGTCTGAGCTTTGTCTTCCCTTACTGACTGCCCTTTGCTTCTCCTAGTACTTCTCGCTATGCCCTTCTGCCTGTGTCTTTTTTTATTCCCTGAATGCGATCTTATTGGCTTTCACTGTCTCCGCTACCTCCTTGGAAAACCATCATGGCCTCCTCTTCCTTTTCCCCTTGCTAACCTGCTTAATGCATAATTTTGTTATTCTTGTAATCCCTGTTTTAAATATTGCCCACAGTTCCTCAACCTCCTGATTCCTTCCCCTTCCCATTAATGCCTCTTTCAAGCATTTCCCCATTTTCCCAAAGTCTGCCCCCCTAAAATCCAGGATACATGCTTTTGTACAGTTTGGTTCTACTCCTTCTGTGATTTCAAACCACAGTGACTAGTGGTCACTGTTCCCCAGGTGCTCCTCAACTGTTACCCCCATCACATTGTCCCCGTTTGTTAGCATGAGGTCCAGTTTTACCTTCTGCCAAGTTGGTTCCATGACCAGTTACTTGAGGAAGGCACCTTGAAGGGAGTCCAATATAAATCTGCTCCTGGATTATGCTGCTGCTGGGAGGCTCCAGACCATGTCTGGAATACTGAAGTCTCCAACCATCACCACCTCACCCTTGTCTGCTGTCCTTTGGATAGCTAGCATCAGCTCCCTATCTGTTTCTTCCTCCTGGGCTGGTGGTCTGTAGACCACCCCTGTGAAGATGGCTGACCCCATTTTCCTTTCTAGCTTAACCCACAATACCTCTCCCCCATTTTGTTCCTCCTGGATCTCTTTGGACTTTATGCCATCTTTCACATAAAGTGTCACTCCTCCTCCTTACCCTGTCTCTTCTGAATATGTTGCAGCCAGGTATGGCCATCTTCCAGTCGTGATTATCATTACACCAGGTCTCTGTGATGGCCACAATGTTCAGGTCCAACTGCACCATGGCAGCCTCCAGATACTCCATCTTGTTGCTGAGGCTCCTGGCATTGGCACACATGGCTTTCCATGATGTGAACTCCCTGGACTGTTTAACTTTTCTACTCTAGCCCCCTCCCTGGTTGTCCATTATCCTTGGTTCTCCCTGCTGTCTGCCCTTCTGTTGAATGTTGCCCTCTTTCTGCCTATCCACCCCCTGGGTGCTTATCTTCATCTTCTGCACACTGCTTTGCAGAGATATCCCCTCCTCCTGTTCACTGATTCCATTGCTAGCTGTGGGGGGGGGGACAATTAGGTACCCTCCTTGTTGGCCTGTCACCCCTTGACTAGTTTAAATGATTGTCCATGTAGCATTTAAACTTATCATTGAGTGCTTGGATTCCCCTCAAGGATGAATACAGGCCGTCAGGCTTGAACAAGCCCCCATCCCTCCAGGTGGGTCTTCAATCACCAATGAATCCAAACCCTTCCTCACAGCACCAGTTCTTCAACCATGAGTTAAAATTCCTGATGTGTGTACTCCTATGCTTTCTCATGCCTCTCACAGGTAGTACTTCTGAGAAGGTGACAGAAGTAGCTACTTGCTTGAGACCCCTCCCCAATTTCCTAAACTCTTCCTGAACTAACTTAGGCACTCAGTTTGCCAAGCCATTAGTACCTAGGTAGATAATGACATCCAGCTCACCCTCCCATCTTGCCTGACTGGCAATCCCCAGGATCTTCCTCCCATCCCTCTATGCCATGGCACGTGGTAGGCACCTCAGCTCCCTGTCCTCCCCCTCCTGGGTTCTTAGCTGGATCCCTCTTATGATGGAGTCCCCCACCAGAATTTGCTTCCTCCTCCTCTGGGGTCCACTGCTCTCCCCACCGAGGTCACCTCCTTGGTTGACCTCCACATTGTTCCCTTCTACTTCTTTGGGTACCTCTGTTGGTTGTCTCCATTTGGCAGTGAGGCATATGAGTTCTGGAGTGGAATAGGATTTGGGATGTGCCTCTGCCTGACCACCTTAACCCTTCCTGAGCCCACCATCATTCAAGTGCTCCTTGTTCTTGGCATCCTTTGAGGCTGTGGCATTGGACTGAGTGGTCTCTGGATAGGTGAGAAGGTACTGCTGACCCAGTTTACTTCCACTTTGAGTCTGGCTACCTCATCCTACAGTCCAGAAAGATGCCTGCAGATAGGGCAGCACCTCAGCATCCAGAAAGTCTGCCTGAATACAGGTGCCCTACATCCACTGCATTGCACCACTCCCCACATTATACTGTGCTTATACTGCTGTTCAAGTATTTGTCTGTTATTGAAGCTGTCCTCGTAGTTCCCTCTTTATTAATTTACTGTCCTGAAAATCCTGCCACCAATTCTCAGATACTTTTTTTAAAGAAGGAAAACAAAGAAAAAATGAGTCAAAACAGTTGTTGTACCGAGGGTGGAACTCCTCCCCCTAATGTCCCTCCTACTCCATAACACCTGCTATTCCCTGTGCCAGGCTCCTGTCAATCAGATTCAACAGAGCATATAATTAAAAGTAGGGTGCAAGGGAGGAAGGGTGGGTGAAAATTTACAGCAAGTAAAAACAGTAAAGGAAAACAGCACCACTACAAGCACACCAAACCAGGTTTTAAATTTTCAACAGCCCAAGAACAATTCTATGTAAAGGCAGCAAAGAAATAACAGTACCACTAAAAGCCCACAAATCTAGGTTTAAAACAAAAACAGCAATGAGCAGTTACTGTACTGCACTGAAATGAATCTGGATCCTTCCCCTTCTGGCCTCTTGTGAGAAACCAAACATTAGCTTGCTACCTCAAATCTGACTTAGCCCCACTTCCAGCTATCACGTAGCTGAGGTCAGAGGTCAGACAATTATTACCTCTCCCCCAAACTACAGGCAAGACACAATTTGCAGTAAGTAAAGACAGCAAAGGAAAACAGCATCACTACAAGCACACCAAACTAGGTTTTACATTTTCAATAGCCCAAAAACAATTCTAAGTAAAGACAACAAAGAAATAACAGTACCACTAAAAGCCCGTAAATCTAGGTTTAAAACAAAAACAGCAATGAGCAGTTACTGCACTGAAATGAATCTAGATCCTTCCCCTTCTGGCCTCCACTATCTGAAACAGAGGCTGCAAGACAACTGGATGACTTAATCATAATGGGAGATTTCAACCTGGGGGAAACAGACTGGGAAAATAACTCTGCTACCACCACTTATGGGAAAAAACTCTCAGCATGTGAACTTTCCCAGTTAAAACCATATGTTAATGAACCTACAAGAGGGAAGAATATTTTGGTCATAGTACTTTGTTCTGATCACTTTTTTATCAGTAAGTGTAAAATTGGCCCACCTCTGGGTAATAGTGACTAAGTTGTGGTTTATTTTCAAATAAATCAAAATTACACAGAGTATAATGGAAAAACAATATATATTTATATATATATATATATATATATATATATATATATATATATATATATATATATATATATTAGAGGCAAAACCTCAGTTTAATGCATCAGTTAGGTTGTTCCACAGTGACAAAAGTGAGGAAATTAGAAGTATTAGGGTTGAAAATCCCCCTTGGACCCCCTCAAGCGGCATTGGGGTGTGCATTGGGGTCATCATTGCTCTCCCATCACGTGTAAAGCAGCAGAAGTATAGGAGAATGGGGTGAGAGTTAGGACCGAACACCCCAATGCACACCCCAATGCTGCTGGGGGTGGTGGGGGTCTAAGGGGGTTTCAACCCCACCGACTTCGTGACCGCTTCCGAGATACGGGCCTCAGCGCAGCGAACGCCGTAATGTTATCCTATGGGAAAAAAAGAGAAGTTCAGAGTGCCATAACTTTGGCTGCCTGTAATATTTTTTCACCAAAGCACTAAGAGGCACATCTGCGGGATGTTGGCTGTCTTCCTTCCAAATTTCAGCCCAAAAGACCAAGCCGTTATATTGCAGCAGGGCACCAAAGGATTGCTGCAGTGCGTCGGATGCCGTAATGTTATCCTATGGGAAAAAGCATCAACTTTGGAGTGCCGTAACTTTGCCGCCATGTAATATTTTTTCAACACAACACTGAAAGGCACATCTAAGAGATGTCGGCTGCTTTCCCTCCAAATTTCAGGCCAAAGCACCAAACCATTCTTTTGTAGCAGGGCGTAAAAGAATTGCTGTCATTTTCCCACAACCTAGAAAAGTACTGTCTCAATTTGCGAAAGCTTTCGCAAAAATTTGCGACACTTTCGTGAGTGCGACACTACTTTGAGAAAGTACTTTTTCCCAAAATTTGAAAAACATATTTCTGGGGTGTTTTACCCCAAAATAAAGATATGGCTAGCATCCTCAGGGCCCAACTAGGTGAATACAAAAATAATTAGGTTGCTAGAGGGTCCCAATTTTAAATGCCAAGCATTTTTCTGATCACTAACTGAAAACAAAATGGTGGATTTGCGACAGTAAAAGGGTAATTTGCGACAGTAAAAAGTGCATTTGTGACACTGTCGAGCTTTTTGTTAACTTTTCCCATTGACTTATAATGGGAAATTGTTTTTTGAATAACTTTTGAACCGTTTAATATGTTTTCACGAAATCTTCAAAAGGCACATCGGGGACCCCGGCCGCACGTTCCCTGAAGATTTTGGACCGGTCGCACAAACCATGCGACCTGTAGGCACGACCGTAGAATTCCAGAAAAAGCGTAAACGCACGCAGAGATCATGCTTAATAACTCCGCAGCCGTGTATCCGACTGGTACAAAACTTGGCAGATCCCAAGGTGCATGGGTCTTGATCGTGTATTCCATATTTCAGGCAAATCCATCAAACAGTTGCAAAGTTATTGAGGTGCAATTTTTGGGTTTAACGTGTAAATGGCTCCTCAACCCTAACTATGGTAGCACGGGGTAACTATGGTAGCACTACCGTGCTACCATAATATATATATATATATGTATATATCTATAACAGGGCAAACATAATCAACATTGGAGACAAATTTAGTAAAAAAATATTGGAATATAGAATTTGAAAATAAATCCACTAAAGACATTTGGGATACAATTAAAAATATAATTTTAAAGGCCGGCCCAGTGGCGCTGAGGGTTGAGGTGCTGGACGCCACACTTCGCACCACGCCAGCGAGCCGGGTTTGGGAATGAGCCTGGGTCATCGGGAGTTGGCAGGGGAGGACTAGGACTGAACATCCGTAAGACCACTTTCCTAGACCTGGGGAGGACCTGGGAAGCCCACCGCACTGTAGCGGCCTCTGGGGATGCCCAGTGGTACTACCAGTGCTGGTGCTTGTGGGGGGGTGGAGTACAGCAGAGGGCAACACACTGTTCCTAGATGTCATTGCATGTCTGCACTCCTGTGGGTACTGTGAAGAAAAAAAGGCTGGGCGTGACCATGCAGCTTGATGGCCATGCTCCCGCTGACCTGGGGGCCTGTCGTAAAATCACGTCAAGGGGTCTGGGCCATCCCAGGATGGAGAGGTGAGGGGAGACCCTCCAATGGGCTGGAATGGCCATATCAGGCCCCCCATGTATCTAGTGAGCCTGCTGTCCTCTGGGTCAGTGGGGCCAGTGGCTGGATGTCCCTGCCAGTGCACTGCAGAAGGCGCAGAAATAGAAAGACTAAAAAAATATATAATTTTAACACTAAGTAATAATTACATACTGAAGAAACATGCATATCAAAATAATAAACTGAGACCATGGTGGCGCAACAAAAAGATTAAAAATTATTAAATAAAAAGAATAAATCATACAGGACTAATTTTCATATAAAAAAATCCAGATTCCTGGAAAGCATTCATTTCAGTTAAAAAAAATGCAAAAGGGAAATAAGAAAAGCTAAAAGGGCAATAGAACAAAATATGGCTTTAAACGCTAAAATAAGATAATAACAAATCCTTTTATGCCTACATAAATTCTAAAAAAAAAACAACTCAAAGTAATGTTGGACCAATATTAAACAACAGGGGCCCGATATTCAAAACATTGCCCAGGTGCAAAACAGTGTTTATCCGTGCAAACTGGGCTTTGTGCAGAAGCACAATATTGAAAAGGTTGGTTAGCACTGCCAAACTCAGTTTGCACCCAGGCAAAGCACAGAGAGGGGCACAACGTAAATGAAGGTGTGGGGACCTGAATATTGGCACAGTCCAATATTCAGAGTATGTGCACAGCGCAGAGCCATTTTGCAATGTTCCCTTGCGCTATACACATACCACCAATAAAACCCCCAGTTTACTCCTGCACAACCCTAGCAGTTGACAGAAGAAATGCAGCAGCCCCCAACCCCCAATACAGCATTCCCTTCTGATCTAGTGGTCCCCCCCTCACCGATTGCCATCCCATTCCAAAATAATATAGAACTTCCTGGTGGTCCAGTGGTCCCTCCTCCCTCGCTGATCTCCACCCTGTTCAAAAACAATATAGAACTCCCCGATGGTCTCACCCCCTTGCCAATCAGCATCCCATTCAGAAATAACATTAAAATCCCTGGTGGTCCAATGGTCCCTGTCCCTTCACTGATAGCTGACCCATTCGGAAATAACATTAAACTCCCTGGTGGTATAATCTTCCCTCCCCCCTCACTGATTGCCATCCCATTCAGAAATAAAATTATCCCTGGAGGCTAGTGGTCCTTTCCCCTACCCGCTCATCCACCTAGTACCTATAACAGTTATTCCCTGGTGCCCGGTGTAACCCCCCATCCACAATCTCCCGTATAGGTAATGTAACCTATTCTCTGGTGATCTAGTGGACCCCCCCAGCCCCAAACCCTGGCAGGTAGTGACCCTCCACCCCACCCCCCATCCTGAATCTGAGCTGGTGACCAGCACAGCCCTCCTCTCTCCATTATGACTGGCTGTTGACTGAGCTGTCACTGAGCACATACAGTATTATACTGTACACACTTAGTGACAGCTCAATCGGTGGCCAGCCATGGTAGAGAGAAGAGGGCTTTGCTGGTCACTAGCTCAGTTTTGGGATGGGGAAGTGGGGTGGTGGGTCACTACTTGCCAGGGTGGGTGATCCACTAGACCACCAGGGAATGGGTTACGTTACCTATACAGGGGATCAGGGATGGGGGGGATTTACACTGGACACCAGGGAATAACTGTTATAGGTACTTGGCAGATGGTTGGGTGGGGGAGGGACCACTAGACCGCCAGGGAGTTTAATGTTATTTCTGAACAGGACAGCAATCAGTGAGGGGGAAGGGACTGCTGGACCCCAAGGGAATTTGATATTCTTTTTGAATGGGACAGTGATCAGCGAGGGACCACTGGACCACCAGGGAGTTCTTACTCTTTTTGAATGAGACAGCGATTGGCAAGAGACCACTGGACCACCAGGGAGTTCTATGTTCTCTTTGAATGGTACAGTGATCAGCAAGGTGGGAGGGATCACTAGACTACCAGGGAGATGTATTTTATTTGTTAATGGAACAGTGATCGGTGACTGGGGAGGGACCAGTAGACTACCAGGGGGATATATTTTATTTATTCACAGAATGGCAGTCACCCAGGGGGCACCACTAGCACCAAGGATAGCTCTAAGAAAATTGGCAATTGGGGGGCTGTGCCAAGCAGTACAGCCTCACTCCCTATGCAAACGGATCCATTATGGGTATGCAAATGGACCCTTAGTGCCTTGCATGCCCAATGGGCTCATTTGCATAGGTTCCTCTGACTATGGGGATTTTTGCCTGGATGCAAGTCTTGTGCCACACTTTTGTGGGGGCCATGTCTTCCCAGTGCTAGGTGGCTTAGTAACCAGTTCTCACTGGCCCTATATTCAGTGGAATACCACTGATGTACTATTTCACTGAATGTAGCAGTTTTGGACACCTGAGCAACTGCAGTGGGAGCCGCAAAGTTTTGCCATCTGCTTTTCCCAGATTTGAATATCAGGCCCCAGATCTCTGATATATAATAGTACAAACATGGCAGAAATATTAAAGAAGTTTTGTGAGGTTTTTAGTCCTAATGATAAACCAATCTATTGTTTGAACTCTTCACCTTGTGATAGATTCATCATTTCAACGGAAGACATAAAAAATAAGATATTTAAATTAAAAGACAAAACATCTCCTTTACCAGATAAAATATTAGGGCACATGGTATATATCATGTCAGAATTTTTGCTATATCCATTAAAAATTCTGTTTGAAGAGTCGATTAATACTGGTACTGTGTCTAAGGATTGGAAAACTGCATATGTGGTGCCCATACATAACAAACTCTGGTCAGAGCCGATATGGCTGAGGAGAGCTTTTGGGGTGCTTTTACCCATTATTTCTAATAAAGTTGCACAATGCAGATCTGCTGAGAGGCAGTTTCAATGTGGTCTTCCTTTACACATTTTTACAATGTATTTTCCTAGAATATGCCTGCCGATTGCTATATATTTAGCCTGGATAGTTCACAGAAGAAATTGCATCTTATTTTCAGATGAGTGGAGCATTGGCAGTAGGACACTGGAATGTGTCATACATAGGCATGAGCTGTGTGCTGGTGATGACGCCCGGTGGCTATACACCTTAGGCGCTAGCGAGCACATCCATCGTCCCAGTGCTGTTGCACTGCTCAGTGTGGGTGACAGCTGATGCTGTACCCACTCACACAGATCCTGGAACAGGCATGTTATAGCCAACCTCCCATTCATTTGTACACTCAGGGAACCACAGATGCACAATCCATAGCCTGGAGCATATACTGCAAATGGCATTGCAGAATACCACACCACATGGCACCCAGGATACCTCAGCAGTCCAGAGGGTGGCATGTTACACAGGGGAATGGGGGAGAGTGTGGGTCTACAGCAGTATATAACAGCAGGAAGATGCAGCATCGACAAGGCATGCATTGCAGGTATTTCAATTCCCTCTTATGGTTTGCCAGGGACATATACACAGCTGCATATACTGGTAGGTCCACAGCTTGCATAGTGTGTCAATGCATGGTATAGCCACTTGGGGCATTCTGGAGTGCAGATCCCTGTCCCGGGTCCAGTGCAGTCAACAGCTGGCCATGGCAGGGTGTGGAGGGCAGTGCCAGTCTCCTCAACAGGTCGAGTATGGGGGGAGTGGGGGTGTCTACATACTGAGGCAGTGGGTCGGGGTCCTGTATGCTATGGACATGGACCATGGTTTCCTCTGGTGCAATTGGGTCCAGGGGGATCCTACCCTATGAAGCCCTTCAAGGATGGAGTTGGATTGATCAGAGATGGGACAGGATACCTCTAGTCCACCAGGGTTGCCAGGCTGCTGTGCACCTGGGTGCACTTCCACAGCCCACCTGTGGGTGACTGGTTGGGTTAGGCCAGCTATTCATGGCCTAACTGTGGGCCGTGCTGCTCTGGACTGTGAGGGGTGCATTCCCACTGAATATGCCGCAGCATGGCATATGCATGGAAGTGAACCCTTGACTTGCACGGCATACTATTTATGTGCACCCTGGCCCGTTCCCTAGTGGCTGGCACATCTCACACATTTGAATATCATGCTGCGGCGCATTGTTGGAGCTGCATGGCACATCTCCCTTTTCTGCCAGGCTGTGCCATGCATCTCTTTTGAATATGAGGTCCTGGACTCGGCTACCCTGAAGAAATACATTATCAAAATGGTAAAATCATGACCCCACTGAAAACAAGATATTGCTTCTAATCTGGGACAGCCTGAGTAAATACAGTGCAAAAATGTTTAAATGAAGATCCCTATGACAATGAAATGTAGCATCTCCCCTGTGCTATCCAGGATACAAAATGTAGGATAAGAAATATTTAAAGGAAATCTACTCTGAACTGAACTTCACTGCAATCACTGACATAAACAGTTTATTTATTGTTTTATAGCATATTAGAATGCAGTATTTATTTTGAATGTTGTGGCCATGAGGATGGTGTGTACAGAGTGTGCATGTGTGTGTGTGTTTGCTGTAGCTCAATATATTTTTTCCCAAAAAAGTTTAGTAGAAAATGCCTGCTGATTGTTACATATTTAGTCTGGGTAGTTCAATGACGACTTGGCATATGACTGAGACAGTGTTGAGATAGTGTCTTTAGAGGTTAAAAACCAGTGTAAATTATAGATTTGCTGGAAAAGGGCAATATTTATGCCTTATGAATCTTTCTTGAAAGACAATGCATTCCCAAGTGAAATTAATAGCAAGAAGCTGTTTAAATGCTAAGTATTTAAATGTGCAAGTTGTTGCATTCCGAAGGGGGTAAACAAATCTCCAGTTTAATAGGCAACCAATATGTTACAAATATTTAACAAGCTCTTTCAGTTTCCTAATGGCATCTGATAAGCAGCTTGGAGTTATGTATCCAACATTCTGAGCAGAAAGAAGGGAGTATTTTATTTTAGTTAACATGGAAGGATACATCGAAAGTCCAAAACATGTATTCTACAATAACTCATTTTCCAGCTACAGATAGCAAGATGGCTCTAGGCTCCACCCACAGCCATAAAAATGTATCTGAACAAGATCCAAACAACTATTGACCAGTAAGCTTTACATCCACTGTCTGTAAAATCTTAGAAAGTTTAATTAATGATATTATAACTAACACAGTGAATAATCTGGATCTTCAACAACATGGGTTCAGGAAGGGTAGAAGTAGTACAACAAATCTGATTTGTTTCTATGAAAAGTTTAATGAGTTGCTGGATAGAAATATATCCTGTGATGTGGTGTATCCTGATTTTAGTAAGGCTTTTGATCTGATGCCACATTGGACTCTTATTGAGAATGTTAAAAATATCAAACTTAATAACTCTACTGTCAACTGGATTATTGAATGGTTGAGGGAGAGATCACAGAGAGTGATGGTCAATGGACATCTGTCGGGGGGGAGGTTACTAGTGGAGTCCCTCTGGGCTCTGTTTTAGGTCCTGTATTATTTCAAGTTTTTATTTCAGATCTAACAAAGGACACAATAAGCTGGTCAGTCAAATATGCAGATGGGGCAAAATTGGGGGACCTTGTGAAATTTCATCTCAAATTAAAGATCCTCAAAGAGACCTGTACCAGATTTCTAGGTGGATCAACTGTTGGGGCATGAAGTTGAATATGGACAAGTATAAGGTCATGCACTTTGGTAAGAGAAATCAGAGGAATGCCTACATACTGTGTGGGAGCTAACTATGTAACACTGAAAATGAACGCGTCCCAGGTATTAATATCTCTCAAAATTTTGGTAGCTCTAGCCAGGTAAATACAGCTATTAAAAAAAAACAAAGTCATATGGGCCATTAAGAGAACTGTTGTATCTAGGGATGCTAAAGTTGTAATGCCCCTGTTCATGGCCTATGCACAACCACATCTTGAATGTGTGTCTTATCTCTGGTGTCCCTCAAAATAACAGAGACCAAAGTAATCTTGAATAAGTAAAAAAAAAATTCACAAAACATATTTATGAAATGAAAGATAGAACATAAGACATTTATCTACAGGATTTAAATCTCATGTCATTGGAGACTAGAAGACTAAGAGGTAAGCTTCTACAAGTGTTTGATATTATAAATGACCCTTCTCATTAAACAGATCTGGGCATTAGGCCAGATTCTAGAAGAGTTACACCTGGTGTAACAGCAGTTGTGCCAAGTAGAATGGCGTATGTAGCAACTTACACCAGCAGTTGCATCATGCGCGATTCTACAATGTGGCCTGCAACATGGAGCAGGCCACATACACCAAACAGCAGTTAAGCTGGCAGTTGCGCCATAGACCCCCCTGCACCATGGCACTAGGGGGTTTACGGCAGCAGTTGCACCCCATTCTAGAAGGGCAACCACAAAGTCCCCACCATCGGGATTCTACAAGAACCCCTGGAGAAGAACCAGCAGCATAATTTACACCTGCATTTAGTTGGTGTAACTTACAGCCTTCTCTGAGGGTCCTGTAGACCCAGGCCATGTGCCCTCCTCCCCATGCCCAGACCTCCTCTGTTGGTGCCCCAATGGGCATTGCACACCCGGCCCCATCCCCTGTTGGGTACATGCCCACCATACCCCAACAAAGTAACTGCCCCCAGAGCTGCCCAACCCCCTGTGTTAACTATGCCCTGCAGGGCATCCTATACCCCCAGCCCCCTGAATCCTTGGGGTAACGCACCCTGCAGGGTGGCACTGTCATCCCACCACCCATGCATGCCCCGATCCACTCAGTCACTGGCCGCATATGCAGCAAATATCCTGAGAAGCCCTGGTAGTCTAGTGGCTCCCTGATCACTGTAGAATATTTAAATAACTCCCCTGATTCCCTGGTAGTCTAGTGCACCCCCCCCCGAGCATTGCAGTAAAAGAAATTAACACCACCATGTCCCTGGTAGTCTAGTGGCCCACCACCCAGCCATGCCAGCCCACCCAGCACCCCCCACCTGTCCCCAGCTGGCAACTGGCACAACCCACCTCTCACCTCCATGGCCAGCCGCCTACTGAGTGCTGTAGAGCACTCCTGTAAAGACACGCCAGACATTAATATCTGAGTGCATCTTACAGGAGCATTCTACAGCACCCAGTCAGTGGCTGGCTGTGGAGGTGAGAGGTGGGCTGTGCCAGTTGCTGGCTGGGAATGGCTGAGGGGCTGGGTGGGCTGGCATGGCTGGTAAAGCAGGGGCCACTAGACGCCTAGGCATGGTGGTGCTAATTTCTTTTATTAAAATGCTCAGGGGTGCACTAGACTACCAGGGAATTGGGGAGTTATTTATATATTCTACATTGATCGGGGCCACTAGACTACTAGGGAATTGGGGAGTTATTTATATATTCTGCAGTGATCGGGCGGACTAGACTACCAGGGTTGCTCAGGATATTTGCTTTATGTGTGGCTGGTGACTCTGGGGTTGAGGCCTGCACTGGTGGGGATGTCAGTGCTGCCCTGTGGGGCACATTACACCAGGATTCAGGGGCTGGGAGGTATGGGACACCTCGGGGCATGGTTCACACAGGAAGTTGGGGCAGGGGGGTAGGCAGCCCTGTGGGGCATATGTATGGGGGTTTCTGGGGCCACTTGGTGTTGCCAGCCCTGCGGTGCACATACTGGAGGTGTGGGTGTGTGTGCAGGGGGGGTGTGGGCTGCCCTGCGGGATGGCTATTGTGGCTTGCTGGGCAGGGGGGTGCACTTGCACCTTACGACAGTGGGTTACAACATGCTGGCCAGGTACGCCCTCTGTGTGGCATACCTTGCCGCTTGACGCAAGTCACAGGACTTTGCTGCAGAGACCCTGCCTCTTCTAGAATAGGGCGCAGGGTCAATGTTGCAGTTGCTGGTGGTGCAAGTTGCATTCGGCAGCAACTTGCACCACCCTTCTAGAATTGGGCCCATTGACTTTAGAAGATCTGTCAGAGAAATCAGAGGCCACCCTTTACAAATAGTGGGGAAAACTTTTAAAACATTAAAATGGAAATATGTCTTTACCCAAAGAATTACAAATCCTTGGAACCAGTTACTTTTACATATAATAATTAGTAAATCAAAGAATGAATTCAAAAATAAACTTGATAAGTACATTTTATTGGGAGGAAAACTCAACTGTTACTCACAATGAGGCTTCTTTATGAACACCAGTGGGCAACTTGCCTTCTGGCTCCTTGATCTTCCTAGTTTTATATGATCCTTAGTATGATATAGTACATATATAATCTGAGAACCAATTTATAGAACTCTAGGATAATTGAAAATTATTACACCAATACCTTATAGTTCACAACATCAAATGCCTAGGATAGATCAATAAAGAATTATCCTATATGTTCACCACTATCTAAATCCGTAAAAATGAAAATTTAAAACTTCAGCAAAGCATCAGCCAATGTTATGATTCTTACAGAATCTGTGCTGTACATTATTTAACATGTTATATTTGTCCAAAAGAACAGATACCTGCTCATACACCAAAAGCTTAAGCACTTTGGCAAAGGGAGATAAAAAGAGATTGGAGAACAATTGTTTTAACTAAAGAGCTTACCCCCTTTAAAAATTGGAGTAATGTGTGCTTCTTTCCAACTTAAAAGGGAGGTTTTCATGCACAATGAAAAATTTAATTTTTATACTGAAATAGCCACTTCATGTGATGCAGTACTGAAAAACTCAGTGTCTAGTCCATTCAGACACTTTGTCTTAACAATTTCAAACCTCAGGACATCTTAAAGAAAATAAGTTGTTCAGCAATAAAAGTACTGTGAGCAAGTTCAGAAACTGTTAAATTAGTGCCAAAAGAATTATGTAACTATTAAGATATAGTGCCAAAATGAGACTTAGAAAGCTTAAGTAAATCTACAACATATCTGCAATAATTTCATACAGAACTTCCAAAAATATGAGAGGTAGTTTAAAAACATCTTCCAAAAAGTTTATTAATCCCCTGCAAAAATCTTCATGCACTGAAGAAGGTCTCACTTTGGCTAATTTTAAAATAATTTGATTTAGCTTGCCTAGTCATTTGTTTTACACAAGTTTTATAATTCCTTATTTTTTAGTGAATGAATTGTCACCTGATTTTTTTCTGTATTTGACCCGAATCTTATTACGCTCTTGCAAAATGTTTATAAGTTCTAGTTTAAAATTAGCCAAAGCAAGACCTTCTTCAGTTCATGAAGATTTTTGCAGGGGATTAATGAACTTTTTGGAAGACAAAAGGGTAAACAGGGAGGAAATGAGGCACTGTGGGTCACCCTGGAGACTGGAAATGGCACCACAATCTGCACAGGGGTTGTATACAGACCCCCATCTCAGGGGGATGAAATGGACAAGAAAACAAGTATTTGTCAATGCTGAATGTTTGCTTGCTGGCATTGGCATTGGTAGTGTTGAAGTTACAGAGCTGCATAATAGGAATGGCAGCGAAGTGTTGAACTGAAACCAACCCCACCACCACCCTACAGAGAGTGACAGGCATTGGGGCGTGCCTTTGGGTCGTCAGGCATAACGACCACGCCATTTCACCACACCCTACCCTGCAGACACTGACAGATGTCACAGTGTGCCTTGGGGTCTTTGGCCCTTATGCGCACCCCATTCCATCAGAAAATATGGTGAGATGGGTGCGGTATAGGAGAATGGGGTGAAGTTTGGGGCTGAAGAGTCCGAGGCACACCTTGATGCCTCTCACTGGCTGCAGGGTGTGGGTGGGGGTGGAATGGTATGAGCATTACAGGCAAGAATCCCAAGTCAAACCCCTGATGCCTGTCATTCTCTACAGGGTGGGGCGTTATGGTAGGAAACCCTAACGCCTCAGGCATTCATTGGTATTTTCACTCCAAATTTTCAACATTTTTTGTGACCCCCACCTCATGAACAGTGGCAATATCAGTTTGTTAGTCGAAAACTGCTTTTGCACAGCTACTACGGCATTTGGCACCACAGGTGCAAAAACACATTCCGAACAGGATGTGAAAAATGACAGCTGTACTGTTCATGGGGAGGTGTAAAAAATGGCAGTGTTGAAAATCTGCAGTGAAAATATAAAAAACTGATGAAGTCACGAGCGTGCATAGAAACTGTGTAACGCACACCCGTAATGTAACTAGTTTGGGGATTTTTTTACAGCAGATTATTAACGCAGGCATTTTGGGACCTCCGATCATGAACAGTGTCAATGTGATTTTCTTTATCTGTCCCGAACAATGATTTCCCACAGCGACCATGCATTTCTGCGCTGAAAGTGTGAAAACACATTTCAGCCATGTTGTGGAAAATGACAGCTGTACTGTTCATAAGGAGGTGTGGAAAAATGCCACTGGTGAAAATCTGGACTGAAAATATTACAAATTCATGAACTGACGAGGGTGTGTGGAAACTGTGCAATGCTCACTCATAACACAGTCATTTTATGGAGTTTTGTCACCAAATTTTCAACATAGCCATTTTAAGACCTCTGCTCATGACCAGTGTCACTGTGATTTTCTTAATCTGTCCCAAACATTGTTTTCGCACACCGACTGTACCGTTGTGCGCTACATGTGCGGAAACACATTTTGGGTGAGATGTGAAAAATGGTAGCTGTACTGCTCATAAGGAAGTGTGGTAAAATGGCACTGTTGAAAATCTGGTGTGCAAATATTACAAATTTGCAAACTTCCCAGCGTGCGTAGGAACTGCGCAACATGCGCTCCTAAAACAGTCATCTTTGGGAATTTTTTCACCAAATTTTCAACATTGCCATTTTAACACATCTGCTCATGACCAGTGTCACTGTGATTTTCTTAATGTGTCCCCTACATTGATTTTGCACACTGATTGCGCCATTGTGCGCTACATGGGCGGAAACACGTTGTGGGCAAGACGTGAAAAATGACAGCTGTACTGCTCATAAGGAGGTGTGGTAAAATGGCAATATTGAAAATCTGGAGTGAAAATATTGAAAATTCGTGAACTTATGAGCGTGTGTAGGAACTCTGCAACGCAAGCTCATAAAACAGTCATTTTTAGGAATTTTTTCACCACATTTTCAACATAGCCATTTTAAGACCTCTGCTCATGAATAGTGTCACTGTGATTTTCTTAATGTGTCCTGTACATTGATTTTGCACACTAACTGCGCCATTGTATGCTACATGGTCGGAAACACATTTTGGGCAAGATGTGAAAAATGACAGCTGTACTGCTCATAAGGAGGTGTGGTAAAATGGCAATGTTGAAAATCTGGCATGAAAATTACGCGAAATTACTGGCGTTACATAGGAACATGCAATGCACGCTCGTAAAACAGTCATTTTTAGTATTTCACAATTTTCAAAACAAGGTTTTTGAGAGCCCACCTTATGAACACTGGCAGTGTCATTCATTAATCGGTCCCGAAAGGTGATTTTGTGCAGTGACTACGAAATCACCCTTCGGGTCCGATTAATGCCCTGACAGTGACAGCATTCATGAGAAGGGGTCCAAAAAACCCCATGTTGAAAATTTGGTGCAAAAATTCCAAAAAATGCCCGAGATATGCAGCAAAGTTGAAAAACCCTATCTATTACATTATACACCTTACCGGCATTTCCTCAGTTCGCGGTCGGCTTTGAAGAGTGCAGATGTGTTTCTGGTCCACCAAAGATCATCGTGCTGGGTCTGGAGGTAAGTAAGTGGTGAGGGGTGTGGGAGGCAGGGTGCGCAGTGGGTGGGCATGGGTGGGCTGGGAGAACTCCGAGGAACATTTTCTTTTTACAGATTTTTTTTTTTAAGGAAGATGACAGGGATGTTTGCCGCATGGGGTGGGCTCCCAGCGTGGCAGCTAAAACTGTTTGGGGGCTGGAGCTGACGGGATTGGCTTCCGTCAGCCATCTGAGGACTGTGCCACGCTGGGGGCTCTCAGCGTGGCAGCTGTGGCGGCTGTTTGGGGGGCTGGAGCCAGGGATTGGGCACCCCTTCGCCATATAGGACGGTGCCACACTGGGTGGGCCCCAGCGCGGCACCTGGAAAGCTTTTTTTGGGCGTGGGAGCCAACGGGGCAATGGACACTCACGGCTATACAGTATGTGCGTGGGGGGAGCACATGAGCACGCAATATGCGTACTTGCGTGTTGAGGGGGGTAGATCTGCTCACTGAAGAGGAGCTCTCTCTTTCAACTGTATGCCACTGCATTTTCAACTGCTGTCATAGACAGCTGGAGCAGTGATTTGAGCACTGCGACCGTGCCTGCAAACACACTGACTGAATTGGAAGAGGTTGACACACCTCTGGAAAATTCGGATGATGGCACTATGTTTCTTGCACATACGTGCAAGCAAACATAATGATAGAAGGCATCCTTAGGATGGCAGAGAATGGGGAGATATTGTTGATGGGGGAATCTGAATATGCCAGATGTTAACTGGAGCACCTTTGCTGCAGCCACATCCAAGAGCAGGGCCATTCTAGATGCCCTACAGGGGGCATGCCGCAGACAGCTAGTTTTGGAACCCACTCGTGAGGGAGCAGTCTTAGACCTGGTACTCTCAAATAGGGATGGAGAGAGGATATCCTGTCTTGAAGTGGGTAGCTGTCTGGGAACAAGCGACCACCAAACAGTGTGGTTCATGATAAACTTAGCTGTAGAGTCAAGCCATACAAAAGTGAAGGTAATGGACTTCAGGAGGGCTGATTTTGTCAAAATGGAGAGTACCTCAGAAAAGCACTAGCAAACAGGCAAGAAGGTGGTGTGGAGCAACAATGGGAAACATCAAAACCACCATCACAGAGGCAACAAGCCTTTGTGTGAAGCAAATAATTCAAAACAAAAGAAAAAAACACTTTGGTTCTCAAAAGAGTGGAGGGGAAGGTTAGGGAGAAAAAGATAGCATTCAGGATGTATAAGGAAACATACATGGAGCAGGACAGAGAACTGTACCAGTTAAAGCAGAAGGAAGTGGGGAAGGTAGTCAGAATAGCAAAGGCCCAAACTGAGGAAAAGATAGCCAACTCAGTTAAGAAGGGAGATAAAACCTTTTATATGTACATTAGGGAGCAAAGAAAGACTAAGGCAGGGATACTGAGGCTGAATAAAGAGGAAGGTGGTTGGGCAAAGAGCAACAGTGAAAAAGCAGGGATGCCGAACAAATACTTCTGCTCAGTATTCACAGTGGAAGAGCAGGGGAGATACCTAATCCAGTCAATAGAAGCACTCTGGATAGGGGGGTTGATATTAGTCCTTTCACATAAGAAAGGGTTCTGAAAGAACCCTTAAAACTGAAGGTGGATAAAGCAATGGGGCCTGATGGGATTCATCCCAGAATTCTAAAAGAACTAAGGGTAGAACTAGTGACACCACTGACTATCCTCTTTAACAAATCATGGGAGGATGGGTGGTACCTGAGGACTGGAAGATGGCAGATGTTATTCCACTTCACAAAAGTGGGAGCAGGGCAAAGGCAGGAAACTACAGACCTGTCAGTTTGACTTCAGTGGTAGGGAAAATGATGGAATCACTTCTGAAGGAAAGAATTGTTGAGTACCTAGAGGCCAGTGGGGCACAGGACCCAAGGTAGCATGGATTCACAGTGGAAAGGTGATGTTAGATGAATCTAATAGATTTCTTTGACTGGGTGACCAAAGTCATACATCAGGGAGGGGCTGTGGACATGGCCTACCTGGACTTTAGCAAGGCATTTGACACAGTCCCACATGAAAGATTAATAGAGTGTTCAAGTTAGCCAGCCTGGGAGTGGGTCCCAAGATGGTAGCCTGGGTAAATAATTGGCTGGAGAACAGGACACAGAGGGTAATAGTAAATGGAGTCCTCTCTGAAGAAAGGAGGGTTACTAGTGGGGTACCACAGTGTTCAGTTCTAGGACCGGTCCTCTTCAATGTCTTTATAAGTGACATTGCAGAGGGACTGAAAGGAAAAGTATGTCTCTTTGCAGATGACATAAAGATCTGCAACAGGGTTGACACACAAGGTGGGATTGAAAGGATGAGAAAGGACTTGGCAAGGTTGGAGGAATGGTCAAATGTATGGCAGCTAAGATTCAATACTAAGAAGTGCAAAGTAATGCACATGGGAAACAAAAACCCAGGGGAAGAGTACACTATGGGGGTGAGATACTGACAACAACAAAAATGGAAAGGGACCTGAGGGTAGTCATATCAGATGACCTAAAGGTGGGGAAGCAATGTGAGAGGGCAGTAATTAGGGCTGGGGGGGATACGGGGATGTATAGGGAGAGGCATCACCAGTAGAAAACAGGAAGTTGCCATCCCACTGTACAGACAGCTGTGAGACCTCATCTGGAGTACTGCGTGCAGTTCTGGAGACCCAATCTCCACAAGGACATAGGACAGAGGCAGTCCAGAGGAGGGCAACTAAAATGTTGCAGGGTCTGCACCAGAAGACATATGAAGAGAGACTTAAGGAGCTTAATATGTATACCCTCAAGGAATGGAGGGAGAGGGGGAACATGATAGAAACTTTCAAGTACCTCAAGGGAATCAACAAAGTCCAAGAGGGTAGCATCTTTCAGAAAAAGAGGTGTGCAAGAACAAGGGGGCACAATTTGAAGATAGAAGGGGGACAGCTCAGAGGTAATGTGAGGAAGTATTTTTTCATGGAGAGGGTTATAGATGCATGGAACAGCCTTCCTGAGGAGGCTGTGGAGTCAAAAACAGTGGAGGAATTCAAGAATGCATGGGACAGACATAAGGAAATTCTAGGGTTGGGGGTAGGAGGGAGTAGGCTGTTGGTTAACTAGGATCTGCATCTTATCCATTAAGTAGGGAAATGGACAGACTGGGTGGGCCAAGCAGTTCTTATCTGCCATCAAATTCTATGTTTTTATGTTTCTATCTGTCAGACATCACAAATTTTAACTTTCTTATAGTTGCACATTCATCACAGGTTTTACAGTCCATCTTAATGGAATAGTCTGCTGCCATGTTTATATCTGGAACTGAATCTAAAAAAGCCCAATCAGTAGAGATAATTTTTATCCAAAGCATGTAGATTCTGGAACTGTGCAAATTTAGGTTAAATTGTAGACCTTCTTGTGCTTTAAAACATTAAAATAGGTCTATGATCATTCATGTGTCAGCTAAGATGTCAGTTTCTTTTACCCTATGAGGGTGTCCCCAGAATTCTGTTGATAACTGTGTGTGTTTGTTTTTAAAGTAACCCTGCTGGGTTTAGTAATTACTTGTGTCAAGTTTGTAGAAGAAACTAGATCATGAACCATTGAACTCCTAGTATAAGCCCAGTAGTATTAAAGTCACCAAGAATGACTAATTTACTTCTTTGGGCGCAATTTTCAAAGCCCAAACATTAGCACAAGGTGCCTGCATTAAAAGGATTTGATGCAAGTGGCACTTTGCACCACATTTTGTAGCAATCCTGATTTTTGTATGCAGGCAGCATCTAAATTGGGATAACTTGCACCTAAGTCACCCTGCACTACCCCTGTGACAGAGGTGTTGGTGTACCAATTTGCAAGGGAGCTTGTGTCACCCGAGGCTGCACCATTCCCTTATTTGGGATTTTAGAAGTCCCACTGTGGATGCATGAGAGGGCTGAGCTTAGACCAGCCATTAGCTGGTCTAAGGGCCCTACACTATTGACTCAGAGGGAGGCGGGGGGGGCCTGCAAGGTTGGGACCAAAAGCAGAGGGACCAGTGGGGTTGCCATAGTGGATGACAGGGGAATGGCAGCAGTGGCAGGATTCAGAGGTGGCACCTGGCAGAGGTGCCATGCCCAGTGGGACAGAGCCAATCAACCCAGATACATGAAGGTTGGCACGAATGGACCCTGTTCCAAACCTTAGGTGGCAACAGCCCTTGCACCTGCCCCAGAGGTGAGACAGTCCCTGACCTGCAGCAGGTGGCAATGGCTGCATGTTACAGATTCAGTTGGTAGACAAGAATGTCCCCCAGGCACTGTGATATTCCCCTGGTAAACAACCCACTGCATGGAGACAGGTTGATGCCAGACCATACTGTTGGGGATTGTGACACCTCTATGGCAGGTGCCAGGGCTGTTGCCACCAGGGATCTGGGACAGAGCTATCTGTGAAAACCTTGGTGTACCTGGACCAAGTGGCTCTGTCCCAGAGGCCACAGCACCTCCACTGGGTGCCACCTCTGAACTCTGCCATTGCCACCAGGCCCCCATCATCCACAGTGACAACCCCACTGGTCCTTCTTCCCCTGGTCCCAACCTTGCAGGCATATTCTTCCCCATGCCTTTGCGGCTCCACTATGGTTGCAACAGGCTGGGGATGTTTAATGGGACATTTGCCCAATCCTTTAGGTGCACCAAAGATTTGATGCAACCATGCAGCTGTGGCAACTCTTAGGACTTTGTTGCAGGGACCCCCAGTTTTCTAGAATAAGGAGCAGGTCCCTGATGCACTTGAAGTTTGCCACAGCCTTGGATCAGCATACCTTGTGCTGATCTAGAGGACAATAGAAAATTGAGCCCTTTACCTAACTTGTACAATGTTCTGTTGAATGGGAAAATTCATAATGATATATTTTCTTGGGGAATATAAACTTAACCTCATATGGAATTTTTCTGGACACCCTATATAAAATTAATTGCAAGAAATTCACACACTGCATTAAGAAAACACTCTCAGTCCTAGTTGCTTTGAAAGTACTACACACATAAAACAATCATCACAGACTTTTTTCCAACCCTATCATTCCTAACATCAGTATAATTATCAAGTCCATTATCTGAGTTAGAAATATCATCAGTCAACCAAGTTTCACTTAATGCAATCAAATCAGCCAAGTTTGATACTTTGATCAGCTTGATAAGAGTTTGTTCATCTCTATCCAGGTCATCAAAGAATCAAACTTAGCCATAAAGCTATTTAGTATTGAGATGTGTCATATTAATATTGCCTTTCTTAGCCAGTAATTACCTATCAAATTTAGATGCCAGAGGGCCTAGATTGACATTGGCATTTCCTGATCAGAACTTTAGCAAAAGGATCATAGCTTTTGTTATATATTTGCTAAGCACTCTGAGCCTCCAGGAAGAGGTGCTATAAGAGATGTTATGAAATAAAATTTTGCTGGCAAAAATCCCACGAAACCAGCAATTTCGCTGTGGAAAATATTTTGCGTAATTTGGCCATTTCACAAAATATTTCAAGGGGTGCAAAGCTGCAAAATTTCACACGTGAAATGCGAAATTTCACTTGGAAATGATGAAATTTCACCCTCAGGTGGTGAATTTCGCCATTTCAAGGCCAAAATTTTGTGCTCCATGGGCAATATTTCACACTCCGTGGGCAAAATTTCACATTTTGCGTCCATAAAAAATTTTGTGAAATGGTCAAATTAAGCAAAATATTTTGCGTAATGAAATTCAGTAATTTCGCTCATCACTAGTCACTATGTAAATAAAGTTTTTATTTATCTGTCTGTCTGTCTGTCTATCTATCTATCTATCTATCTATCTATCTATCAATATCTGAGTAGCTAGCTTAGGTGAGCTGTTCATACACAGAGGTAAAGAACGTTTGTAGTAAAACATAGAAACATAGAAGTTGACAGCAGATAAGGACCGCAAAGCCTATCCAGTCTGCCTATTTCTTTTTCTACCTTATAAATGTGCCATCGGCCTTTGCTCTGTCAATGGCCTATATATTCATACTCATCTGTATTGCTCCTTTATGCCTATCTCATGCCTGTTTGAAGCCCTGTACTGTATTCATATCCACCATTTCCTGAGGTAGGCCATTTCATGCATCCACCACCCTTTCTGTGAAAAATAACTTCCTCACATTACCCCTTAATCGACCTCCCTCTAATCTCATGCTGTGTCCTCTTGTCCTGCTACGTTTCTTATATTGAAACATGTTAGACTCTTTCACCTTGTTAATGCCCTTAAGGTGTTTGAATGTTTCGATCATATCACATCTCTCCCTCCTTTGCTCTAGGGTATACATATTGAGCTCTGTTAATCTGTCCTCATATGTTTTCTGATGCAGTCCCTGCACCATTTTGGTTGCCCTTCTCTGGACTGCCTCAATTTGGTTAATGTCCTTGTGAAGGTGTGGCCTCCAGCACTGCACACAGTACTCCAGATGGGGCCTAACCAGTGTCTTGTAAAGAGGGATTATTACTTGTGATACCCCTACTAATACACCCTAACATCCCCCTAGCCTTACTTACTGCTTTAGTGGCCTGCTTGGATGATTTCAGGTCATCGTGATGATGATGCCCAAGTCTCTTTCTCCTTTGTGACTGCCAGCAACTCCCCTCCCAGCCTGTAGGTGGCATAAGGGTTTTTCTTCCCTATGTGCATGATCTTGCACTTCTTTGCATTAAACCCCAGTTGCCAATCTTCCAACCATTTTGCTAGTTTATCCAGATCTCTTCTCATTCTGTCCACCCCATCTGGATCATCTACTCTGGTGCAGATCTTGGTGTCATCTGCTGACAGACAAACCTTGCCCTCCAGTCCATCTGCAATGTCACTGATGAAGAGATTGAAGAGGACTGTCCCCAGGACTGATACTTGAGGTATCCCACTTGTGACTTGCATCTCTTCTGACTATATACCATTTACCACCACCCGCTGTTTTGTGCCTGTCAACCAGTTTGCCACCCAGTTGACCAACTTCTGACCCACCCCGAGCCTACCCAGCTTATTAATCAATCTTCTATGTGGAACAGTATTGAAAGCTTTGCAGAAGTCAAGGTAGACGACATCAACTGCTCCCCCTTTGTCCACCACTCTGGTTACCCAAAGAAATCTATGAGATTAGTTTGACAGGACCTTCCTTTTGTAAACCGATGCTGTCTTGGATCCTGTGCTCCTATGGATTCCAGGTGTTGCACTATCCTCTCCTTAAGGAGTGCCTCCATAATCTTGCCCACTACTGAGGTAAGACTGACTGGTCTGTAGTTCCTTGCCTCCTCCTTGCTACCACTCTTGTGGAGCGGGATCACAAGAGCCCTTCTCCAGACTTCTGGGACCTCTCCTGTGCTCAGAGACTCACTAAACAGTTCTGATAATGGCTCTGCTAGTTCTACCCTTAGGTCCTTTAGTACCCTGGGATGTATGCCATCAGGTCCCATTGCCTTGTCCACCCTGAGCTTATCGAGCTCTTGTAGGACCCTTTCTTTTCTGAAGGAATTAATGATCACCTTCCTCCCCCCTGTATCCATGGTGCTGAGCTGTGGACCCTGCCGTACCTTCTCTTCAGTAAATACTGAGCAGAAGTATCTATTTAGGATAGATGCTTTTACATGGTCCTCCTCCTCACATGCCCCCTTATCTCCTTTGATCTTAGCAATACCCCCTCTGGACTTTCTCCTTTCACTAATGTATCTATAGAAAGTCTTGTCATCTTCTTTTACTATTTGTGCTAGTGTTTCCTCAGTTTGGGCCTTTGCCTGCCTTACTGCCTTCCCTGCTTCCCTTAGGGAAGTTTGGTATGCCTCTCTATCTTCATCCTGCTGCTTTCCCTTAAATTTCCTGAAGGCCAGCATTTTGGCTCTGACCTTTTCTGCTACTATTTTTGAGAAGCAAAGTGGTTTCCTTCTTTTGCACTTCCTTTTCTCTATAACACAATGGGATGTTGCTTCAAGTAATGCATCCTTAATGCTTGCCCACTTTGCCTATACCCTCTCACCTGTATTTCTTTTTGCCAGGGCTAGCTTATCTCTGTTGGCCATCTTATCAAAGTCAGCTCCTCTGAAGTCCCATATTTTTGCCTTGGAATGGGATGATTTATTTGTAGTGGCCAAATTGAACCATACCATGTGATGGTCACTGGCCCCCAGGTGACCTTTCACCTGGAGATCTGTGATCCTTTCCCTGTTAGTCAGTACCAGATCTAGGATAGCCCTGTCTCTTTTGGGTTGTTGTACCACTTGTTTGAGGCCTTCCCCCTGCAGGGAATCCACCATGTGTCTAGTTCTGGCAGACGTTCCTGCTGGTATTGACCAGTCTGTAGCTTGCATGTTGAAGTCTCCCATTATCAGAACCTCGCCTTTAGCTGTCATGTTTTGTATATCTTCTAACAGTAATGTGTCTATGTCCTCCCCCTGGTCTGGGGGCCTGTATACAACCCCAGTTCTTATGGTTGTCCCATTTCCTGTTCCCAGGGTGACCCACAGTTCTTCTGACTCCTTATGTGTATTCTGAATTTCTGTAGCTTTGATATTTTCACAGGGCCACTCCACCCTCCCTTTTTGCACCTTGGTCTCTTCTGAAAAGTACCTAGCCAGGTACTGAAGTCTCCCAAGTGTGGTTACTGGTAAACCACATCTCACTAATTGCTACTACGTCCAATTTATGTCTCTGTCAAAAAAGACCATATACTGTTTCATCAAAAAGAACATAAAGCATTGACCATTGACTAGAGCGAACTATAATTAGAGATGTTCAGTGTTTCCAAACTTCATTTTATATATTCATTTGTAAAGTTTGCAAACTTTGTGAAGTTTTTAGCAGGTGAAGTAACACTTTTTTCCCCCCTCTTCAACTATGCCCTCCTTTGCATTGGCTCCCCAGCCCCATCACCCAGCTTCTTATGGACTTACCACCTACTATGTTTTCCATTTTCTTACCCCTCCCCAGCCTGGGGGGAGTGGTGGCCAAGCCTCTCACTACATGGACCAGGTCCTAGATTGGAGGAGCGCTACATCACTGGTGTGGGGCCTGTGGAGAGCCAGTGCTCATCCTGCCTGGCATTTCCTTATTCTGGTTCCCCTCCCGCAGAATGCAGGCAGCAGAGGTGCACATGCACATGCATGTGACCATGTGCAGTAGCATGGCACCAGTCTGTGACCTTCCCTGCCCCATGCCACTCTGACTGCACTACCACCTGTGGTCACCAAGCTGGCAGAAGAGCTGTAGAGCTAGTGACCCTCCTTCCCCAGATGAGATCATCCTCTGGGATTCACGATCCTCCTCCCCTTGGCTGGCCCCCAATACCCCATGCTCATTCCCAAATGCGAGTTCCCAACATCATGAGCAGTAATGCTACCACTGTGATGACAGGCCAGCCGAAGTGGTACTTTTTCAAGTGAAGTAATGCAAAATTTCTAGTGGAGTTGCAACTCTGCTATGATGCCACCTGTCTTCTAGCTCCTTCTGGCTGGAAACTTCTCAAACTGTTTTGCGATGGTGAATTTCACAACTTCCCTGAAACTTCACCAATGAAGTGAAACTGCACAGCATCCCTAAGTGCAATACAGTTTTTTTTAAATGAATTCACCCAACACATCAATAGCATCTGCATCTGCAGAAGCTGCCAAAGAAAACACTCTTAGGCAGTTAAGATTAGCATCCATATTTGTCTCAATAAAGTTGTATCATTCTTACTGGCTGTATTTTGTAATCAGTTTTATTGCCATACCCTCCTGTATTTGATCACATGTACTTCCTGCTCACAATGAAATGTCTGTTCCGTATTTGTTTTATAATTAATGGGCTTCCCTTTTTCCCATTGGGAAACTGTGGCATAATTTGGCGTTATATAGGAGCATTTATAACGGCAAACACGCGCACAGTTTTTCCCACACTGTGCATGCTCCAACTTTTCTCTCGCTGTGTCCTTCCCGAACAGAAAACCATTCCCCTACACAAACCCACCATGGAGAGAAAGTGCCACAGACACTCGGCAGTAAGTAATTTTTAAAATTACTTCAGATGTTCCACACGGCTACCAGATGGACCCCCACAACAATATTTTAAATAAAGTGAAAGCGGACCTCACGCATCGAGGTAATCTGACTGTGCCGGCACATCAGTCTTTTTTTTTATTTTATATAATTGCTAAGTGGAAAAAGAGAAGCCCAACAATTATATAAAATAAAATATGGGTCCTGGTGTGTAAACTAGAATTTACATTCACCCTCGGGGTTTGATGCTACGCATAAACCCCGAGACCCATACTTTATCCTATATATAATTAATGGGCTTCCCTTTTTCCCATTGGGAAACCGTGGCATAATTTGCTGTTATAAAGGAGCATTTATTATGGCAAACATGCGCATGGTTTTCCCCACACTGCGCATGCTCAAACTTCTCACTCGCTGTGTCCTTCCCAAATAGGAAACTGTTCCCCTATGCAGACCCACCATGGAGAGAAACTGCCACGGACACTCAGCATTAAGTAATTTTTAAAATTACTTCAGATGTTCCACACGACTACCAGATGGACCCCCACAACAATATTTTAAATAAAGTGAAAGCGGACCTTGCTCGCTGAAGTAATCTGACTGCGTCGGCACAGCAGTTTTTTTTTTTAATTTTATATAATTGCTGAGGCGAAAAAGAGAAGCCCAACAATTATACAAAATAAAATATGGGTCCCAGTGTGTAAACTCGAATTTACACACACCCTCAGGGTTTCGTGCTATGCATAAACCCCATGGGGTGTGTGTGTGTGTAAATTCTCACTACACACCGAGACCCATACTTTATTGTATATATAATTAATGGGCTTCCCTTTTTCCCATTGGGAAACTGTGGCATAATTTGTATGGTGGAATGCTGTTATGAATGGAATTCCATGCCTTGAATATGTTCTGCTGCAGTTGTGACATATTATGTTGTTCAGCTGCAGTAGTGATGTCACTACTGTAGCAGAACAACTTGGAGTGCTGCCACTTAGTTGATTTCCCCTATCCATTTAAGCAGGATTTTTTTTTTTAACTTGAACTAGCAGAAATATGTGGAACACACTGTTAGTTAAAACAAAAGAAAATGTTAAACTCCCTATTCTCCGTTGCCTTCACTAGCTGGTTTTGTGATATTTCCTATGCTGTGACTGCCCATACACTATAAAAGATTGGGTATGAGCAGTCATACAAAAATAAGGATATCCTTGTATCTCAAGGTTCCCTTGGTAACACAGCACCTCTCGAGCTGCACTCTTGAGGTCACCTGTTACCAAGGAGACCTCTCAATACAAGAATATCCTTGTTGTGTATGACTGCTCATACACAACCCTCTATATGTATCCTCCTTGTACCCCTCCCCCAGGTTACACAAGGAGATGAGCAACTTGTTGTTCAGTGTCCCTTCCTGGTGAAACATTTCAATAAATAAATAAATAACTAAAATCTATATCTTTATACTGCGTATGACTGCTAATTTTTGGCAAGCATTATTTGAAGGTAAGAAAGATGTAGTCACTATAAGTTTGATTAGTAACAGTCAACAATAACTAATAAACATTACAGAAGACATCTCTAAACAAGAATATTAAAAATGTTTATAAAATTTAGTACACTGGATTAGGAGTCTGAAAAAGTACTATATATTAAAACCCTTAGAAGACTGTGGACATATATATACGTCCAGAATCTATATACGTTCACACATATTCAGTTCTGAAAGGGTTAACTATGTCTATACTTGAAACTATATGTATAGTAACATAGAATAACTTGTCCTGGCTCCTGTTAATCTGGTTGACTCCAGTGTTACTCTGACATTTTACCACACTGGAGAAGCCAATATGATACCACCACATCAGAAGGGTTTGAAATGTAAACCCCTCAAGTCCCTTTCAATCAGTGTGAGCACTGCTTTTCACTAGGGGTTTGGGCTGGCACTCTCAGTGGCAAAGATCTTACTGATGTCTTGATTGACTGCAGGCAGGCCACATCACACACTGGGCCCAATTTTAAAAGTGCCCTTAAAGCGACCCAAGTTGCATCTCTCCAGGGCTGCCCAAACTCTGGATGCATCAGGGACCCTATGCCCAATTTTATAAATCAGGGGTTCCTAAGCCAAAGACTCAGGAGTTGCCACAGCTGCAGGCTTACGCCAAACATTTGGCACACCTGCGGGGTTTGACACAGGGATCTGTCCCCCACACAGCATAACAGTAGAGGGTCTGTGAAGGTAGGGGTGAATATACCTGCCAGCAGGGGACCGGGGGCAGAGGGAGCATGGGGGGTGCCCTAGGGAGTGTTGGGACTATGGCAGCAATGTAAGGGTGGTGAGCTGTCACCCAGCGGGAGTGCGATTCACAATGGTAGGCAGCTGATCAGACTGCTTAGTGGGAGGTTGGCAGTGATGGACCATGACCTGGTACCAAGTAGGCACAGCCCCGGCACCTGCCCCACAGGTGCCAAAATCCCCAACCCTGTAGACAGGAGGCAGTTTGCCACGATGTGGGGGGGGGCTGGGTACCAGGGGACTGTTGTGGTGCCAGGAGAATGTTCTCCTCCTCCACCACTGGCAGCCCTCAGCCTGCAACCACTGCTTCCTACCTACAGGGTTGGGGAATTGGGCACCTACAAGGCACATTCCAGGGCTGTACCCACTTGGGGCCAGATCATGGCCCCTCCCTGCCAAGCCTCACTAAGCACTCCAATCAACAGTCTCCTATCGTGAATGGCACCCCTTTCTGGTGCCATCTCACTACCCTGACACTGCCACCATAGCGCCGACACCCTCTAGGGCACCCCCATGCCACTTCTGCACCCAGCCCCTACTTGCAGGTCCTCCCCAACTGCCATAATGTCTGTCAGTGGTGCATGGCTCTAACACCACCTCCTTGCTGGTCTAATCTAAGCCCCCTGTTGTGTCAATGGTGGGGCTTTCAAAATTCTAAAAAAGGGGATGGTGTAGCCCTGCTGCAGCATAAGCTCCCTTGCAACATGGTGCAAGAGTGCTTCAACCACAATGGTAGTGCAGGGCAGCTTGGGTGCAAAGTATCCCAATTTTGACGCAGCCTGTTTTTGAAAATTGGGGTCTCTGCAAACTTTGACACAAGGTGCCACTTGCATCAAAGCCATTTGGAGCAGGCACCTTACGCCAAAGTGTGCCCTTTTAAAATCAGGCCTACTGTCTCTTAAGAAGTGAAGGCTGGGTTTTAAACATACAGTAGGGACAAAATTGGGCAGTAAGTAGACAGCAGACAAAAATCATTCAGTCATTTAAGGCTCAGTAGGAAAACAGTTACTTTGGGCTGCAGATGATTTTAATATGGGGTAACTAGAGTCTGCCACCCACCATCTTCTAACACTGCAACACTTTGCAACACTGGAGCCACCGCTTTAATTCCACTATATCAGAAGGTCTTGAAGTTCAAACATCTCAAGCCCCACTCAATCAGTGCTGCCTCGTAGGTAATAAGTAGAGGTGATGCAATTTTTACAGCAGCATAGTTAAAAGCTATGCATGACATACTATGATGATGTAGGAGAGTGGCAGTGTGGAAGCACATGACCAGATACCTAGAGTGTATCTCTCTACCAGTGGAGGTGAAGCACATGAGGTCAGTGCTGTTTCTTTGTTTCCCGGCTTCCCCTCCCTTCCACAGGTGCACTATTTTGTTGCTGCCCATCTGTTCCGGTTCACTTCCAGTTCCCATTGCAGCCAAAAATAAAACAGAAAAAAATTCTAGAAATCCCTGTCTACCCTCTGTCTGATCGTCAGCCGCCTGGATATATAATGTTTCACTGGTGTCTAGTTGTCCCCCAGCCCTCGATCCCCATCCACATACTGTAATATTTTCCCTTCCGCTTCTCTTGCAACTAAAAAAAAAAAAAATGAGACATCCATGTCTGCCCTGTCAGATCACCAGCCCCCTGCATATATAATGTTTCCCCTGGTGTCTAGTGGCCCCCTGACCCTCCGATCCCCATCCCTGTATCATAGTATTTCCCTGGTGTCTAGTGACTCCCCGACCCTCTGATGCTCATCCCCTTCTTGTAATGCTTTCCCTGGTATCTAGTGGCATCCTTCCACCAGTATGCCTGCCTGGTTAATCTCTTAAATAAATAAATAAATCTGAATAGTGGCACCCTTCCACCATGTGATCCCCATCCCCTTGTTGTCTGTTCTTCTGGTGATGCTTCATAGTGGTGCCCCCTCATCACTGTTCCATAGGTACAGTAAAGAAAACCATCCCTCAATGCTTTTTTTATAAACCTATAAAAAAAATTGGTTCCTCTCCAATCCAACCCCTGCCACCCTGACCTCCCACTCTGCACTTACCACCCCACACCCCCTCGCTCACCTGAATAGGTCCCAGTAGGAAGATCCACTCTGCCATTGAAGACACGTCCCGCTGTTTGAACCAGTAACTGATATTTGAGAAACTAAGGTAAGAGTGGTTCAATGTATTTCAAGGAGGTTTTCAACTTTGATGCATAGCTTTGGCAGTTTTGCATATTTTCACCCCAGATTTTCAACATGGCCCCACCTGTTGACCAGTGGCAGTGCAATCATGCAAGATGTCCTGAAAGGCATTTTCTCAGTTGCTTGGCAAAATCATCTTTTGGGCAGGATTTTAAAATTTTTACTGACCTTCATGGGGGGGGGGAGGGTCATAAGATGGCTATGTTGAACATATGGGGTCAAAATATGCAAAAATGGCAACGTTATGAGTGTACATTAAAATTTTACAATACAAGCTCATAACTTTGGTAATTTTCACTAATTTGATCCCAGATTTTCAACATAGTCATTTTTTCACATCAACTCATGAACATGACAACTGTCATTTATCAAATCCTGGCCAAAATGTTATTTCACACCTGTGGCATGGATTGACATTGTCACTGCACAAGATCACCTTTTCAGCAGGCTTTGAAAATGTTTTCACCTTTGTTTGTGAGGCGGTGTCATAAGAAGGCTATGTTGAACATTTGGGGTCAAAATATTAAAAAAAAATTGCAATGTTTTGAGTGTACTATGAAATTTCGCAATGCATGTTCATAACTTTGCTAATTTTCACTATTTCAACCACAGATTTTCAACATATCAATTTTTTGACATCACCTCATGACTGTGACAACTGTAATTTTTCACATCCTGACTAAAATGTGCTTTCACACCTGTAACATGGAATGATGTTGTTGCTGCATGAAATCACCTTTCAGGCAGGTTTTGCAAATTTTCTCCACCCTTGTTCATAAGGTTGGGTCATAAGAAGAATATGTTGAAAATTTAGTTAAAAAATATTACACAACAACAAAATTATGAGTGTATATTGAAATTTCCCGGTGCACACTCATAACTTCGGTACTTTTAAGTGAACGATGTACTTTTAAAGCAGTATAGCAGCCATGTTGGCTCTGACCAGAGTTTGTTTTTATTTGTGCATAAATTTCTCTTTATGGGGCCTATGCATGAATGTACTTAAACAGCGCACATAAGCGTTGTAGTGGCAGTGCGCAGCTACATGCATGCAGGCATCGACAGTTACGTGCAGTGCACGAACATGTATGCGGGGCATATGGATGCAGGGGCATGGTAATTTGAGGCATGCAGGGCCATGGGGAAGAGGCAGCAGGTGGGCCAGCAGATCCTGGCCATGCCCTGTGACCCTGACTTATGTGAGTATCCCCTGCCCTGTGTGCAAATACAGAAGTGAATAGTGCAATTGCAAATGCAGAAAATACCGTGATTGAGGGGGGAACAGATGTGGCCATGGCACCATGTGACTGATGGGGCCAAGAATGGTTGTCCTGTGTCAAGTGGACTGGACCAGACATGTGGCCAGAGTCATAGCCAGTCAATGAATTTTACAGGTGCATAGGTGGCCACCATGGTCCACAACATTTAGGAGCACTATGCCATCTTCTGAAGGGAAAAGTCACTAAAGGCACCAGCTAAGACCAAAGCACTGCTGTGGCTGGACATACAGGCAGCTGTTAATGCAGCCTGACCAAAGGCATGCACACTAGCTGCCATCAAACATAAGTGGCATGATATGCAATCCACTGTGATGTGGGAACTAGCAGCAATCCCAGCACCAACAGACTAGCATGGGTGAAGGGCTGCACAAGCAGAGGTACAGTCTGACACCTGTTGACAAGATGGTGATGAAGACCCTCACTGAGGTGACACTACATGGGGTGGAGGATGGCATGGACACTATGGCAGGTACACAGGGCCTTTCAGGGAGGTTGGACACCATGGACCAGCTAACCACCTTGTGTTTCACCCTGCTGACCCTGCCACTGGTCACACCCTCGAAGTGGCAGATGCAACCCCTGCTGAGGATGCCATGCAGCAGGATAGTGGAACAGAAAGCCTACAACTGGAAGATGTCATAGGTATATTGTCCTAGGCGTCTCGCTGTACACCCCTAGATGTACACAGCAGTGCCCTGCTATGTAACAAAGTTGTTTCCTCTTGTCTAAAGGTACAGTGCTGGTGCCCATGTGCATGCAAGAGGAGGAGGAAGAGTTGTACAAGGTCACATTTTTAATTTTTTTTATTTATTCAATAATCAGACTTACAACCTTTGAGCTAAAGGCTCTTTTACAATGGATCCTCGTCATACAAGGGAGGGGAAACCAATACATGGAGTAGGGGAGATGGTATTGGCCAATAGGTATTGTCAAAAATTATCAGTTAGAACAAACAGTAGTCAATAGAGGAATAACATAGGCAGAGCATAACATAAAACATGACATGGGTAAGGAGTACATGGGGATACAGATCCTTCAGCAGCTTAAATACTAAAGTGCCCATGTCCAAAATAAGTGCAATCATGAATGATCAAAATAGTACAGTACTGTAGCTTTACAACCTTGTCATTATCCTAACAGGTTCAAACTGAAGAATTATCTAGCAGCATCTGTACAGCTGAATGGGGGAAGTGCATACTTGCCAGGGGGTGAGGGGGAGAGTCGGAAAAGGTGACAGAGCTAGAGGCAAGAGGGATAGGCAGATGGGGTGCATATGGGGAGAGAATGGGAGAGGGTATAAGGAAGGGCGAGGAAGGCTCATCAGGGGGAGGTGTTGGGAGAGGGGTACAAGGTAGGTTAGCAGGGCAGGTGGGGAGTAATGAACTTCAGGGACCAATAGAAGAGTGGGAGGTGATCCTGGGCATTGCCTAGGATCCAAGTGTGGTAGTTACGACTGGGTTAGGTATGACAGAAGAAGCGTTCTTGGGGGGGGGGAGATAAATTTCCTGAGCTCTGACTTCCTTCCACATCCCACCTAGACATTGTGATGGACAGCCCAGGGGGATGAGGAGAGGAGGTCCACCTCCACTGACAGTCAAGAACCAACCCCCCCATGTGGATGTTCTGATGCAGTCCTATCCTGGGCAGCCACCCAGGGGGCATCCCACATGTCTTAACTGATACACTAGACCACCCACATGTAGTAGGGCAAACTGAATGGCCCATTGTCAATGCAAGCCACACACAGGACACAGGCAGCCTGCACAGTGTTGGCAGTCAGTGGAGAGGATGGGATACAAGAGGGAACACACAAAGACACCTGGACAGTGAGGACAAGGGCCTGTCAGGCAAAAGACCATGCAGGATGGGGAGGGATGCCTCCAGGAGCATACTGCACACATGGTACCCCAAGGTAGGGCAAATTGAGTGCGATAGCCTTCAGGCACAGAAAAAGAACACAGAGGCACTAAAGGGGCTCACAACAGAGGTGAGGTGGATGTGCAGGGGGATACATGGGATAGGGGACCTGCTAGAGAGCCTAACAGACCATGTAGTGGGAGGTACATGCATGCTCCCGATGACAGTCACCAAAGCATTCCAGATATCCCCAGTGCATCACACACCCAGCACCCCCTGCATCCCTGAGGACATAGAGGACAGGCAAACACAAGTGGAGCCTGACACATAGGCTGACAGGTAGCCTAGAGGTGCTGCCAAGGTGAAAGCCAAGACATGTCACCTAGGGCCATGGTCCTCAACATGGCTCAGACAGCAGCTGGCAGGGAGATAGTGATGCACTCATCCTACAGCCTGAATCTCAGTGTAGCATAAGCACCTACACTACTCGACCACACATAACCCCCATCACATGTGCCACCAACAATATGCCCCCCATTATCACAGCACATAACACATATCCACATATAGCACCTGTCATGTACCTCATGACCCCCTTGTTACTGCCAGGTACAATGGCAGTCATGGTACACAATGTCATCATCACTATGCCACACAGATATGCTACTGCCTAACTGATGAATGACCCCTGTTTGAGTCTATAGGGCACTGCCTGGCCAGACAGGGACTCAGCACCTCTTTCCTGGTGTGGCCCCTCCCTCATCGCCTAGTGGGACACACCCCTGTGCGTCCTCTGGCATTGGTAGGTGACACCACACAGCCATGGTATGCAGCATGGCACATGTGGTGAACACTCTGCAAGCCATCCCAGGGGCAAACATCATCATGCTACACCAGATCCAAGCACTGAACTTCAACTTCAGCTGTCCTATTGTGCGCTTGACCACCATCCATGTCTTCTTGTGGGCCTCATTGTATGTGTCCTCCTCTGCATCCTCAGTCTCCAAGAAGGGTGTCATTAGGTTTGATTGCAGTGGATATCTGCCAGTGGGTCTCTGCATCCATGTCATGGCACCAGCGTGGAGTATCTGTACCCACTTAACAGCCATCTATTCCTGTCACTGTGTGCACTGAATACATGATCCAGGGTGTTTGACACACATGTTACTGATGATACCTGACACATCCATCACTATTTGGGAATTAATACTGTGGTATCCCTTGCAGTTCCAGTGGGCCTCTTCATCCATGGTCGGGGCTGGAATCACCACATGTGTGCAGTCTGTAGTCCCCAGTACAGTAGACATGCCATGCACAGCAGAGAATGCCTCCTTTGTGGCCTGTATGTCTACCTTTGTAGTGGGGAATGATATGTAGTCCTGCACATGCAGGACCAGGTTGTTGATGACCTGGTGCAGTGGCCCTGCTCAATGACAACTGGCTAACACTGATGACACCCCTTGCCACCCTCTGGAATGTCCCTGAGGCATAGCACACCAGGGTACATAGCACCTTCATCTCCCGGATCATTGCCCATGACCATCATGTCAATGGGGCCAAATGGGGCCAGACCATATCACTCAGCCCTATGATTGTGGCATGGACCAGATGAAAGCGCTCAACACAGTATGTGTCCCACTGGATGTTGGCATCAAACCCTGGGCAGAAGACACATGACTGTAACCTTGCCCTCCTCTCCCACTTGTGCTCCCCCAGCACATCCATCAGGAGCACATTCAGAAATACACCTGGACACATTCTCAGTAACACCTGTGTTGTGCCCTTTGCTGGTGGTGCAAAGTCTGGTTGCTCACACCAGTGTGTGCCATCCCCCACCCTTGCAGCACACAGGGCTTCCATATGGCAGTTCCCTTCATACCAGCTCTCTTTTAAAGGGAGATGAACAGGGCATACCTGTGGATGATGCACCATGTGGGGGCATCACTGGGCCATACCGTGACAGAACCTATGATGGTGTTGTCAGTGACAGGCAGTGTGGGGAGGGTGGTATGTACCCATGAAAGTTGTGGTGAGTATCCAGGCTCTTTTATCAGGATTCACTGGAAAGTGGACCAATCTAGAAGGTGAAGGCACTAGGTGAGGTATGTATGCAATAGGTGAGGGGCATGGGGCATGCATGCCATGTGTCCTGTGTACTGTGTAACTGGCTATGTTCCACATGTTGTGTTTCCACAGAACTACCTTGGGAGGCCGGACAGAAGTGTTCTCTGGCATCTGGACCAGCCTGATAGTGCGACAACAGAGGTAGTGGCACGATGATCTTGGTGGGAGCTGCATGTACCGTACTGGTTGTCCTGACGGGTGGGCATGTAAGATGTGTACTACAAGGATGACATTGGGGGCTACTTGGCTCTTGCTGAGCCATCCAAGATTTGTGCAGGAAGGGACATGCTAAGTGTGCCCACTGAGTGTAGCAACCACGGTGCATGTGCACCCTCTAATGACTATCGAGTGAGGTTACAGTAACATGATGCCGATGGCATTGAATGAGGACTCCCAGGAGGAAGACAGTGACTGACTGGTTGTCCATGCCCTTGGTTCACCGATGTGGCCAGTAACACTTTGCCCTATGTGGGTAGCTTTGCCATGTGTATGTCTGTATCCTGTCAGGTGCTGAGTGTTTCTGTATTGTACTGAAACAGAAATATAGAATCTGCTGGCAGATAAGGTCCACTTGGCCCGCCCAATCTACTCATTTTTCCCTGCCTCTAGTATCACCTTAGATCCTGCTTGATCTCTGGTCCTTTACCTCCCTTCCCCCTCTGTAAGATTCCTTTATGCTTACCCCATGCATTCTTGAACTGCACCACTGTTTTTACTCCCACCATCTCCACTGGGAAAACATTGCAGGAATCCACAACTCTTGTACTGCTGTACCTTTACTAAAGGTTTTTTCCTGACATGTGTCCCATGTCCGTGTCATTATCTTGGTCAGCGGGTAAATGCTGCTGTCTGGAACCACAGTGGCATGGGTCAGAGTGATGGTGCAGCAGGTACTGTTATGAGGCAGGTGGGGGAGGGATGTGGAACCTGTTACGTGCATGCTATGTCTATGCAGTTTTTGGGGTGACATCGCTACCTGTGTCCAGGTAGGGGGACCAGTTCCCATGTCCCATCCACGTTACAGATGTGTCTATGTGGGTGCTGTTTCCATGGGTGTCCCACACAGTCTGGTCAACCTATGTAGACTATGTAGTTTTGTTTGTGGCCAACCGTGACACTGCAGGTCAGTGTCAGATGAGGTCCATTATAACCCTGTATGCCCACTGCAGTCCCTGTTGTTTGTCCCAACCAGTTTTGTACCCCTTATGGCAGAACTGCATGCAGGCAGTGTACAGTAGCCCTCCACCTGGAGTAGTGCTGTGCCCTTAGTCCCATGCACCTGGGCGATATATTAGGCTTCATGCATGAGGTGTGCACATGCCATTACGTGGACATGCCCCCAACTCATGCATACTGCTTCCACTGTGCAGCTACATGCAGCCTGCATTCACACATCTCCATATACCTTATGTGAATGCTGCTTGGCCTTTCCCTGTGCATGTCAGTGATGTATGTACATAACATCTATTGGCAGCTGCACATTAGTGCGTAGGACCCATTGGGTAGAACATTGCACCTTGTGAATTTTTTGCAGTGTCATTCTTTGAGAAGATACAATAACAAGAAAACTCCATGAAGTGTGCAATTCACACAATATGTCTGTGACGTTTGTGAAAATTGACTGCTTCGTGGATTTTTTTAATTGCACAAACTGAATTTCCACAACTTTCCACATCTCTAGTATTGTATCTCGCATTTTCTGTCCCCAGGACACATCAGGAAATGAGTTTCCTGCTATCTATGCAATTTTTCAGGATAAAATCATTTAAATAAACAAATAAAATAAATAATAAGTCATTGTATAGCAGTCAATGAAACAATGCTTGTTTTCTGGTGTTGCACTGTAGCATCTACATTTCAGTAATGTAAGTAAACAACAGACCTTATGGCTATGTAACAGGCATGTTGTAATACTTGTTAGCATTGCACAGATTTTATTAAGTGAGTAAAAGATGCCTGGGCTCATATTAAACAAAAAGTTAGCAATGTGCAGAACTATGTGGCCTAGTAGCTGTGGTGAATCTTTCATTGCTGAATACCTGGACTGAAATCTACAAATCTGCATGAGTTGTAAAGATTCAGATCTTATTGTACAAGAGTCCACATCTCAAAACCATCATGCACAGTTTAGCATAGCTGTCAGACTGCTCCAAGCAGGCATCAAATTGAATGATTATAATGCAACCAGAATTAACCTCTCACCCTGGAGAAGTGGTCCCATCAGGCCAATACTGATCTGCTTTGGCACAGCAATGCAGGGAAGCCTACATTGTAACTCTACCCAGCCATGCTGCAGCTGACCTATTGATAACTAGAGGGCTTCCGTTTCACGTTACATAATTTCCTTGCCTTTCACAACCACTGAAAGCATCAAACATCTTTTAAAGAAACAGCGTCAAGACAATGGTGAGTGGAAACATAAGCAATTATTTTGTATAAAAAAAGGAATTCATCAGGTGATACAATGACTGGATCACAGAAACAGGAAGAGCCTTGTTTAAATCCTAGAATTGCCACAGACTCACTGTGTAAACTTGGACAAGTCTCTTGAGCTACCTGTCCTTCCATCTCTAAACATGAGTAGAAGCAGGACACACAACTGTAAAAGAGATGTGGAATCATAGTAGCATTACAGAAATAATTCTGTGAAATTTTTGCATGCTGCGCGCATAAAAACTACATATGTGGCATGTGTGCTGCAAATGTTTTTTATGTTAAATTAGAACCAACTGCAAGCATGTGGCATGCTTGCTGCAAGCATGTTTTTATGTTATACAGGAACAGATTTCATGCATGTAACAAGCAAGTAGTCACTTATAACTGCACGAATGAAAGTAAAATGATTAGCTCAGGATCACACAGTATACATGTGGGGGTTGAAGAGATTCAAGCCCAGATCTCCAGGGTTTCCAGGTTTGCAGCTCAGTGCCCTTAACCACTATGCTATTCTGTCTGCATACTGTACATACGGCTTGCTTGTATCTCAATACAAATCTGCGTATCTGTAAACATATGGCATGATTATAGCCACTGCCATTTATTTCAGTTTTCATGTCTCCCCATCTCAGCTGCACAGCTGAACTGTAGCACACATACTATCGGAAACACACGTGGTTCTTCCCACCCTCCATACATACACTGAACCACAGAACTACTAAATCACTTCTGTCTGACCTGCACTCCTACTGTTTTCTCTCCATAGTTTTCAATGCTTCCATGCAAACAGAAACAAAAGTAGCAATAACTTGGCACCCATCCACTGACACAGCCAGCTCTCCACACGCCACACACACACACACACACACACACACACACTGTAATGGATGCGGCCATAGTGTTACAGACAACCCACCAAGTATAGGTATAAGTCAAGAGTCTCTCACCTGAGTACTAGGGAGCCAGAGGCAGAAGTCTTTAAGAGATGATGTCCATGGGACAGAGTTTGGGGGCGAGCCCCTTTGAAATGAATGAAGTTATTTTTTATTATTTTATGCATTATGATGGTGAGTTGGAGATTAATGAAGACCACTGTTCAACTAACAAGTCCCTTGTTACAAGAGTGGTGGCCTTCATTAATCTCCAACTCACCTTCATAAGGTATAACATAGTAATAATTAATGGGTCTCCCCTTTTTGCCATAGGGAGACCGTGCCGTAATTTGCCATTATAAAGGAGCATTTAGAACAGCAAACACATGGACGGTTCCCCTCAATCTGCGCATGTGCCAGCAACAGTGTCTCCCTTCCTGGCTCACCACTTCCTTCTCACCCACAACTCAACCATCAGAGAAACTCAGTAGTAAGTTACTAAAAACCAAAAAAAGTGCTATTCTCTACAAATTGGGAGGTAGCAAAATATTCAAAAAAAACTGTAAAACCTCCAAAACTGAAAATATGTTGACTGGCCAAAAACTGAACTGGAGCGTGACAGCACGGGAACGGCTCCTATTTTATATAATTGCTGAGGCCAAAAAGGGGAGACCCAGCAATTATATTAAATAAAATGTGGTGTGTGTAAACTTGAAGTTTATACACACTCGCGAGGTTAGATGCTTTGCACAAACCCCACAAGCAGGAATTGTTTGTGGTCTCTGTCTGCTGAGACAGAGAGAGAGAGAGAGAAAGCAGCCAGAGATTCCTTAAATCAAGGAGGTTATTTTCTAGACTACACTGAACTGAATTATTACTTTTTGGACTTGTGTAACTAACTAGTATTGATTCTGTTTTTGGGGTTGACTTGTCTTAGTTTTAATTTTAATTTGCCAGGGAGGAACTGTAGCTGGGAGATACTTGCTGTCATTTGTGACTAGTCCTGGTACTTAACCTGTGTGAAATAGGCATCTGAAAGGAAGGAAGGCACTCCCCATGGTGGAGGGTCAGAGTTGTAGTTGATTGTTTCTTCACGGCATAGGTTTACTCCCTCCCACCCTTCCCCACACCCCACCCATCCCAAGTGCATAACTTCCTTTATAGCAGGGGTTCTGACATCACTTCCCTAAAACTGCTAACATCATACACCTGTTCATATCCTTAAAGGCATAGCACACTGAATAGGGGGTAGAGACACTCACAAGCTTGCACACACTAAAACAAGAACAAAAAGACAACAAAAGAATAGCATCTGTGACCAGAAGGGACACAGACATGTGGAGAGTGGTGAAATGTACTGGCTGTGGAGCAGCAGTCTTCCAGGAGACATTCTGGAAACTGCATTGCTGCCCTATTTGCAGGCACCTCTCTGGTCTGAGGGAGGAAGTTGCTCGTCTCCATGCTGACCTGGCAATGATTCAGAAAACCTGTTCCCCTTCCCAGGGACCACCCAGGCCACCACCACTACCTCAGAGGTTGCCAAGAAAGAGGAGTGGTTGGACTACAGTGGGTTCAAGGAGGGTGAGGGTGGTGGAACAGAGGTGCATCCCTCCAGCTGTGCCTCTCCACAATTCATTCACCACTCTGGTGGAGCATGGTTCCTCTATGGAGGCACCTGCAGTGGAGACCAAGGAAGATGCTGGGAACCTCCACAATGACGACCCACAGGAGGGTGACACAGGACCCCATGGGGAAGAAAACAACTCCTGGTGAGGGACTCAATTGTTAGGGGGAGTTGAACTGGGGAAGGGGAAGGAAAAGGGAGGTAAGGTGCCTGCCCAGTGCCATGGCTTGGAGGAACAGGAAATGAATCCTCAGGATCATGAGAGCAGCTGCAAGGTGGAATGAGCTGGATGTCATTATCCACCTAGAGATGAATGACATGGCTGAGAATGGGATCAGATCAGTGCAACAGGAGTTTGTGGAGTTGGGGAGGGGCCTTAGACAAGTAGCACACATGGTAACTTTATCGGAAGCACTACCTGTCTATGGCATGGATGAGGCTAGGTTACTCCGCACCATGAGATTTAATGACTAGTTGAAAAACTGGTGCAGAGCTCGGGGCTTTGGCTTCATTGGGGACTGGGGCTCCACCTGGAGGGATGCAGGCCTATACAAGCACAATGGTCTGCATCTATCCTGGAGGGGAACCAGGATCCTAGGTGATAGGTTTAAATGCTTCATTGGCAAGCATTTAAACTAGCCAAGGGGGGAGGCACTGAAAAGGAGAAGGGAAATCCTAGCCCTACCAAAAAGTCAGTGTAGTTAGTGAGGTAAACACCAAGATAGAGCAATTAATAGGGATAAGGGCAGGGATAAATGGAGAAAAAGACAAAGGCAGTAAGGACAGAGATGGGGCAAATAGAAATAAAGCCAGAAAAAAATGGAGGGTAATGAGTACCAGTGCCTGTAGTCTAGGTAAAAATCTCCCCGAAATGGTGGCCTTGATGGAAGAGGGATGTCTGGATGTCATGGCAGTCACAGAAACATGGTACACAGAGAACTATGACTGGGATGTCAACATACCAGGGTACACAATCTACAGGAGGGACAGGTAGGGAACAAGAGGAAGAGGAGTAGCTCTATATGTCAAAAAGTCAGGTCAAGTCAAAATTTATTTCTTTTGCGCTTTTCAAATGCCAAAGTGCAGACACATAAAAACATAACATTAATATAAATAAAAATTAAAATAAACACAGATAAAATTAGCACAGTTTAACTAATCAAAGGCCGAAACAAACAGAAAACCCTTCAAAGCAGTTTTAAAAGATTCTGTGGATGGGCACTCCCTAATCCGATGAGGTAGAGAATTCCACAGGGTTGGAGCCACAAAAGAAAAAGCTCTGGCCCAAGAAGATTGAAGACGAACCCTGAGTATCTCTAACAATCCCTCGTCAGTGGAATGGAGTGAGCGGAGAGGGCAGTAGGGCTGAAGGAGATCTTGCAAGTAGCCTGGTCCCTGGAAGGGATCAAAGCAACAGAACTAAAGGGTAAACAGGGAGGAGAGGAGGCACTGTGGGTCACCCTAGAGACTGGAAATGGCTCCACAATCCACACAGGAGTTGTATACAGACCTCCATCTCAAGAAGAGGAAATGGACAAGGAAATGATAGAAGGCATCCTTGGGATGGCAGAGAAAGGTGAGATATTGTTGATGGGGGACCTGAATATGCCAGTTGTTAACTGGAGCACCTTTGCTGCAGCCACATCCAAGAGCAGGGCCATTCTCGATACCCTAAAGGGGGCATGCCTCAGACAGCTAGTTTGGAACCCACTCGGGAGGGAGCAGTCTTAGACCTGGTACTCTCAAATGGGGAATGAGAGAGGATCTCTGATCTTGAAGTGGGTAGCCATCTGGGAACAAGTGACCACCAAACAGTGTGGTTCATGATAAACTTAGCTGTAGAGTCAAGCCACAGGAAAAAAGAGGGTACTGGACTTCAAGAGGGCTGATTTTGTCAAAATGGGAGAGTGCCTCAGAAAAGCACTAGCAAACAGGCAAGAAGGTGGGGTGGAGCCACAATGGCAAAACATCAAAACTGCAATCACAAAGGCAACAAGCCTTCGTGTGAAGCAAATAAACAAATCAAAATGAAAGAACAAAAACACTATGGTTCTCAAAAGAAGTGGTGGGGAATGCAAGGGAGAAAAAGATAGCATTCAGGAAGTATAAGGAAACACAGAAGGAGCAGGACAGAGAACTGTACCAGTTAAAGCAGAAGGAAGCAGGGAAGGCTGTCAGAATAGCAAAGGCCCAAACTGAGGAAAAGATAGCCAATTAGGTTAAGAAGGGGGGAAACCTTTTATAGGTACATTAGGGAGCAAAGAAAGATGAAGACAGGGATACTGAGGCTGAATAAAGAGGAAGGTGGTTGGGCAGACAGCGACAGTGAAAAAGCAGGGATACTGAATGAATATTTCTACTCGGTATTCACAATGGAAAAGCAGGGGAGAGACCTAATCCAGTCAATAGAAGCACTCTGGATAGGGGGTTGATATTAGTCCTTTCACAGAAGAAAGGGTTCTGAAAAACTCTTAAAACTGAAGGTGGATAAAAGCAAGGGCCTGATGGGATTCACTCCAGAATTCTAAAGAACTAAGGGAAGAACTAGTAACACCACTGACTACTGTTTTTAATAAATCATGGGAGGATGGTGTGGTACCTGAGTACTGGAGAAGGGTGGGTGTGATTCCCCTACACAAAAGTGGGAGCAAGACAGAGGCAGGAAACTACAGACCTGTCAGTTTGACCTCAGTGGTAGGGAAAATGATGGAATCACTGCTGAAGGAAAGAATTGTGGAGTACCTAGAGGTCAGTGGGGCACAAAACCCAAGGCAGCATGGATTCACAGCAGGAAGGTCATGTCAAACAAATCTAATTGATTTCCTTGACTGGGTGACCAAAGTAGTAGACCAGGGAGGGTCTGTGGACATGGCCTACCTAGACTTTAGCAAGGCATTTGACACAGTACCACACAAAAGATTAATAAACAAATTAGCCAGTGTGGGAGTGGGTCCCAGGGTGGTAGCCTGGGTAAAACACTGGCTGGACAACAGGACACAGCGGGTAATAGTAAATGGAGTCCACAGTGAAGAAAGGAGGGTTACTAGTGGGGTACCGCAGGGTTCAATAATGGGGCCAGTCCTTTTTAATGTCTTTATAAGTGACATTGCAGAGCGACTGGAAGGGAAGGTATGTCTCCTTGCAGATGACACAATGATCTGCAACAGGGTTGATATGCAAGGTGGGGTGGAAAGGATGAAAAGGGGCTTGGCAAGGTTGGGGGAGGGCAGCTTAGATTCAACGCAAAGAAGTGCAAAGTAATGCACCTGGGAAACAAAAACCCAGGGCAAGAATACACAATGGGGGAGAGATACTGACAGCAACAAAAATGGAAATAAACCTGGGGGTAGTCATATCAGATGACCCAAAGGTGGGCCAGCAATGTGAGAAGGCAGTAGGGAGGGCTGAGGGGGATACTGGGATGCACAGGGAGCAGCATCACCAGTAGAAAACAGAAAGTTGTTGGCCCTCTGTACAGACAGTTGGTAAGACCACATCTGGAGTACTGTGTACAGTTCTGGAGACCCCATCTCTGCAAAGACATAGACAGGGTGAAGGCTGTCCAGACGAGGGCAACCAAAATGGTGCAGGGTCTGCACCAGAAGACATATGAAGAAAGACTAAAGGAGCTTAAGATGTATAGCCACAAGGAAAGGAGGGAGGGAGAGGGGGAACATGATGGAAACTTTCAAATACCTCAAGGAAATCAACAAAGTCCAAAAGGGTAGCATCTTTCAAAAAAAGAGATGTGCAAGAACAAGGGGGCACAATTTGAAGATAGAGGGGGGACGTCTCAGAGGTAATGTGAGGAAGTATTTCTTCACAGAGAGGGTTGTAGATGCATGGAACAGCCTTTCTGAGGAGGTCATAGAGTCAAAAACAGTGGGAGAATTCAAGAATGCATGGGACAGACATAAGGCAATTCTAGTGAGGGGTAGGAGGAAGTAGGCTGTTGGTTAACTAGGATCTGCAGCTTATCCGTTAGGTAGGGAAATGGGCAGACTAGGTGGACCAAGTGGTCCTTATCTGCCGTCAAATTCTATGTTTCTATGTTTCTTCGCTCTTGGGATTTATGTAGCATCTAACCCCTCGGGTGTGTGTAAACTTCTCGTTACACACACCACCCCATACTTTATTCTATTTATAAAAAATACCCCCATTCATTTCAATAGGACATGCCCCTGCACTCTCCCTTGCCCTATGTCATAACATGCCAGAGCACAGGGGTGTGGAAATCAGCTTCAGTGGGGGGGAGGGGAGCATATGCCTCACTATAGTGGGGCTCCAATAGTTTGTGCATACCATACCACTCAACTGCCCCTGAATGTGAGGGACATCCCTCATTTTACCCCTTGAAAACTACTCTGTCCCTCATCCATCCCTCGTGAAAACATGCTGCTCAGAGGATGACCTGTAAATTTAGACTCTAGGGGCGCCATTTCACATTTCAATGGGAAAGGCCAACAACCAGTGGAGGTCAGGTGCCAGTTAGCTCCTAGACGGCAAGCTCTGGAACATATGGAATGTCTCTAAAAGGTAAAACGTATTTGTTATGATTGAAAAGCGGTATACAAAACAGGAAACTTCAAATGTATAAGATTCATCTGTCTACCGAGGGACAAAATCTGAGACTGTAACTATAACCACCCATCAAGAACCTTCGCACTTTCGCACAGGCACTTTGTGTGTGTGTGTGCACATGTTCGAGCAGGCAGCAGCCACCTGTCTGCTCAAGCATGCGAGCTGACTCAAGCTTGAATGTTCAGATTTGCGGACTGGGAGAGCCCACCTGGCCTGTTCCACTACAAACAACAACAGCAACCTTATATTATCTGGTCACGGCACACCACATACTTACTTTCAGCCTTCACTTCAGCTATAAATATCACAAAACATTAACAAATTTTAAATAATTGACCAGGCTTCAACCACTGTACCTACTCTCGAGTCTCTCTCATCACTCACACAGCTGTCTTTTTACTTCACTTTGTCAGTCAATCTCTCTCATCACTCAGGATTTTTTGACTTAGGCATTTAGCAAATTTTCTCTCATACAGACTCCAAGCCTGTGACCCAGAGCAGTATTCAGATTTGGCTTAAACCCACCCAGTTACTAACCATTTATTTTCCTAGCTGAAGTTCTGAACCCCATCCAAAAACACCTTGCCCCGATCTCTCTCTGACTCCATTCCATTCACCACCTGTCCCATATGGCTTGTGAATCTTCCCAAAGGTGCAGAAACATGAATTATTTACTTTTACTTACCCAGTTATCTGGACAGAATCTGCAGCTTGGCCCAGTGTGCTACCAGCCCAGTTTTCAGCCCGCTCCTTCTTCATCCTTCTGCCAGAAGTTGGATGCTGGAACTGACTGTCCAGGGTCCCGACCGTGATGTGCAGCAGAGTCACCTCACCAAACGAATCCACCAAACCTGTGTTTGCTTGCCACAGTGACTGCTGCCACACCACATTGATCGAGGACTATAAAGGCCACCCACACCACCATCATCACTGCTGCTAGGCATAGCTTGCTGCAGCAGGGGACCCATGCTGTTTTTATTGTGAAGCGAGCCTAGTAGTGTAGGTAGGTAGCCTAGTCATTGAGCTAGCTTCTAGCTTAGCCCCTGCACCTTCAATCACTTTGGGAGACAGACAATCCATAAAAGTAGACCAACAAAAATATGCCACCCCAACACTGTTATCAAGAGCTCAGTGCTAGATGAAATTTGCACTGTCTTAGCTGGTGGACACATGTCAAGCATGCAGTATGTGAACCTGATGTGATTTTTAAATGATGCTCACACCAGCTTTGCTGCTGCATGCATGTCAAGTGTGCAACATGTGAACCTGATGTGATTTTTAGATCCAGTTCATGTAGATTCACTTTGTGTATGCTAACCGCATGCAAACATTGTACAGTTAAGCATTTGGCATGCATTGTGCATGTACGCAGCACTCTTGTATTTCTGTAAGGGTAGCTGCACTGGGTAAATTACTAAATTAAATAATGTACACCTTGTTAAAAAGAAAGAACCTGACTTTATGCTTCTGCTATGTTTTAGTTTTTATTTCTCCAAAATATACAGCTACCTAGTGTCTTTCTAGAACAATTTTCAATTTTGAGAGATTGAAAACACTCCTGGTTCTTGCTTGACCCTCATTTATCCTTTACCTCCCACATTGAAGCATTATCCAAAAAACTGAGGCAGAGACTCGGGTTCTTTTTCAGAAACAAATCACTATTCACTCGAGACTCTAGAATCAGACTAGTTCAGGCTACCTTCATGCCCCTATTGGACTACGCAGATATTATATATGCTAACTGTTCAATAATCAATCTTTGAAAGTTTGACACCGTCTGTCACCGTGCTATTCGGTTCATTACCAATGCTCCAGCCAAAACCCACCACTGTTCCTTGTATAAGGAGGCAAGCTGAACCTCCCTGGCAACCAGAAGTCTTATTCATACATACACCTGGGTTTACAAAGCACTAATAAGCCAGTTGCACCCCTATAACACTTCTCTCCTCCACCATTCCCACAGCTCCTATGCGCTAAGGATATGTGCATACATCTCACTGGAGGTACCCAATATTCGCACTCACTTTGGTAAGTCAGCAATGAACTATGGTTTCCCACAGCCTGGAACAAACTTCAATCCACGCTCAAATAAAAAAGAAACGTGATCACCCTGAGCACGTTCAAATTACTTATTAACAAAATTACTCCTGACATCTGCAGTTGTTATCTCTCCCTAGTCTTATCCTAGCTCTGTTGCTATCCATATTTTGATTTCACCTTCTCGTCCCCTCTTTCTATAGTAGTAAATAAAATAAATGTAAAATTGTACTTATCCATCATGCACTTTTGTATGTATCTGGCCATGGCCGGTATTTGTTCTGCTAATGTTTATGGTTGGTTATTAAATATACATACTAAAAAAATTGTGTCATATGCCCTAACCTTGTAACCATTTACATGTTGTTCTGTAATTGTTGATTGTACAGTTTATGTACAAGGGACCACCTTGCAAATGAGCTTGCTCAATGGCTGTTATCCCTTCAAAAATAAACTGAACTGAACTGGTGCTAAGAAGGCACGAGGCATGAGTCAATTACCTTTCCAGTCGGGGGTGTGCATTCAGTCCTTGGATCATGCATGATCTCCTTCTGTGCACAGTCAGTGGGACCCATATTCATCCAGCAGTGCCTGCACTACACTAGCGTTAGTACACTGCCACCGGGTTATTCAAGCAAATTGCCTGGTGCTAACGCCTTTGGAAAATTGGGTTTGAGCGCTCTATGCATGAGCAGTGCAAATGCATAGTGCTTTTTACTTTGCTGCTTTTGTAATTTTTATTTGTTCTTTTTGATCTCCCAGGTTGTGCCTGAAAATAGGCATTTTCTTGTCTGGTGCACCTACCTGATCAACAAAAACTAAATAAATAAATAGCACTACGCAATACACTTGTGCAGCTCTGAATACAGCACGGAGTATAGTGCTGAACACAGGGGAGTGGCTGTGGGTGTGAGAGTAGGGCACAAATGAAAGACACACAACACAGCAGCATAGATATGAAAAATAAACATTACAATGTACAATGGCCAACCGCACATGAAGACAGCCAATAGAAAAATACATACAAAACAAGTTCAACTGCCCGTAGAAAAATGGAGAAGAATAAGGATCCATATAGATAAAAAGGGGAGGGACACAATAATAAGGGCACCTGCCTATCAAGAGAAAAGGTGGGGGCGGCAAAGGCATAAGTCACACACCCATCAGGAGCAAATGTGGGGAAAATAATAAGGAGCACCTGCCTGTCAGGAGAAAAGGGGGAAAAAAGGCATAAGGGCACTCGCCCGTTGGGAGAAAGGGGGAAGCAAAATAATAAAGGCACCAACCTGTCAAGAGAAAAAGGTGGGAGAACAAAATAGTAAGGACACTTGCCCATCAGGCAAAAAGAGTGGGAAACAAAGGCATAAGGGCATCCACCCGTATAAAGGAGGGAGGTGGGAAACAAAAGAAAATGTGCACCTGCCCATGAAAATAAAACAGGGCAGCCACCCATTAGTATGTGCTAAAACATAAAGGGAACACAGCCATGAACAGCAACTAATAAATAAAGGGCACCCATTGCAAAATACAAAAATAAAATGTCCAATGTCCCATCAAGGGGCTGCAGGTGGTGGTGACAGCTGGCACAGTTCTCATGCCAATACTGCTGGCTGTCCCTGAATGGCACTGGTGTAGTCAACAACACTGCTAGTACAGTCCTCCACACCCACCACAGTATCAGTCACAGCTGGCGGACCTGTCATTGCAGAAGTTTGTCCTGGCCTCAGTCTGGGCTGTGTCCCCCTGACCCCTGGGGTCTCCTGAATCATTCTGGACACCTTTGGAAAGAATTACACTGAACTCAGCCAGCTGTGCACACTGGACCAGGGACACAGGAGTGGCAGGCATACCAGATGGGGAAATGCAGCACATGCAACAGCAACACCAAGCCAGAGCATTATTGGCAGTGTAATGGCCCCAGTGGCTAGGGGTCACACCCACACACCCAAGGCCCTGGAGACCAGTCATCCAGCAAAAAGGCCAATACAGAATGTGCAGGACAACAGACACACGTGAGCCATCCTAGTCAGCAGCAAGGGCAGGCCCAGGCACACACACATGTGATACACACACCACAGCTGTATACGGATGGTACCATTATGCAGCACTGTTTGCAGCAGCCAGGGTAACATATGAGTGCATTGGTTCTGTACGCAGGTGAGCATCTTATACACTGTACCACACTCAGCACAACACTAGTGTGAGATACTGAGTTGCCCGGAGGCACACCCCCGTCCAACAGATGCTGGTTCTCTCCTAAGTGCAGGGTTTTCCCCTTATATATAGACATTGGCTCTGTGACAATTCAGTTGTGTCCAAATGTATGCATGGCCCTGCTAGTGTACTGTGGAATAATCATACCGTGGACATAACTGTGTTGGTTATACACTGCTGACTATGCATCACAATGTCGATCAAATATGATAAGATACATTCAATGCCCACCAATGCCTTCCCCACCCTTTGACCCCATGCCACATAACGCTGGATTTGTTGAACTGCAATGGTGTGATACCCAGTTCATATGGCACTGGAGATGGCACTGATGTGGGTAGACTGCCAAGGGCACTGTATGATGCATATGGCATGTCACAGTGGTGTACTGGTACAACAGACACTCTGTGTCTACCTCCAGCATACAGATACATGTACCTTGTCCTGACCATGTGACATAAAAGACCCGCCTGACACTGATAGATGTACTACCCAGGGCTGTAAGAATTACCACCAACACCACTGTGTACCAGGTTGGTAGCACAGGAGACATGACCCTGCTTGGTGAAATCCATGCCAAGGCACAGTGCACACACACAGGGTAGCATGCCTATCACAATGATATGCACAACAGTAGACTGCACAGACCCTGACACATGACAGTGTCAATGGTGGGATAATTCCCCAAGGGCCAGGTGCATGACCCCAGCCACAAATGCATGGGCGCTGTCCCCACAGGCATGTGTGCAGCCTGCAAGACACACATGGATATCTGTCTCATCTCATTTGATTTTTGACTGTCCCCTTTTAACCAAAGTTAAAAAAAAAGATGACTTTGCCTTATATGGGAAAATATGACACCATGTAATAGAAGAAGTACTTATGAAATGTATGTTATTCTGTGACATTCCTAGCTATATTTTTGCCATGGCAAACATTGCTACTATTGCACTTTTATTCTGTTTAAAGATTTTAAAGAGTTATTAGGAATTACTGTTTTTAACTGCCCTAGAACTGTTTTTAACTTTTTTTAATGTGATGCTTTGTTTTATACTGTACATACTAATAAACTTGAAACTGTCTTGAACTGCAGAAGCATGTAGCATAGTGCAGACATGCAACCCAGTTGGCAAAACATACAGTGTAGGATATTTACGTAGTTGCCTGTCCACAGACCATCTCTCCACAGGCTGGCGATGCCAAGCCCCAACATGGCCTAGCATCTCCTCCTGCAGTCCTGCCACTACTGGTACCGTTGTCCAACTCCTGCTCCTTGGCCCTCTCTTGGCCCTGCTAGGCCCTAGTGTCTGTGAAGGAAGACAAAGAAGGTATGATCGATAGCATGCAATGGAACAGATAGCATAGTACCATAAACCCTAAACAGTATATACACCTATATACCAGTACTGTGCACCAGCAGTCACATGTGCATGAGGGAGATGGCCAGGACAGTGCAAGGCCATGTCTTACCATTGTGCACAGTTGTGGCAGCCCCACAGACAGGTGTGCTAAAGCCCAGGCCAAGCCAGAATGTTACACACCACTGTTGTAGCTATGGTCTTGCACTGTGTATGCCAGGCCCTTGTAATGCCCCTATCTAGCTAGTCTCACCACCATATCCAATATATCCAGTCCTGTCAGCTACAGGCCATGTACACCTCATAGTATATAGTGGGATGCATGTAACCCCAGGTTGTACATAACAAGGACACAGGAAGCATACCTGTGCAATAATAGGGGTGGACATTGTAGTGTAGATGTAGCCCAATGCAATGAAATGTGGCATACCCAGTGCAATAGAATAGTATGCCATGCATTACATGGCATATGCGTACCAGCACACATGCTATATAACATGGAACAGACTGTAGCCTCTGCAAAGTGACGTTTGGTACACCTGCCACCATAACCACATGTAGACCACATGTCACATGACATAGTCTTCCACCCTGACACTATACTCTTGACACTGTGTTAGCACACACCCTTGATGCCATGGCAGGTGCATGGCTCAGAGGTCCACAGCAGGTCATGTAATGTACAGGGCAACAAGGGCATCTACTGGGACAGTGATCCTATACATGCATTGGTAAGATCTAGCTATACAGAGGAGCAGGTCCCATAGGAGAGAGGGGCACTACAAAGACACACAGGTACAGTTCACATTGCCTCGGGGACAGTATCTCAAAGGAACATTTCCCTGGAAGCAGCACTGCATACAGGACACAAAACAAACCATATATATAGCTGTCTGTACTCAACTGACAGTGGCAAAGGGCCACCCTCCACTATTTCCCTCAGCTGCTGCATGTGCTGTGGTTCCTTGTGAGACATGTAATTAAAACTGTGCCTGCACTGTACCCCATCCAAGTGACCCTGGTGTGCCATGCTAGGTGCCTCCTGGCAGAGGCTCACACCTCACACCTTGGCATGTCTGAGCATTAGACTCCTTGCTCAGTAGCTGGTTCTCCTTGGCTATCACCAGGTGAACAAGGTTGGCCACCTCCGTGGCTGACCACCGGGTGTCCCTCTGTTGAACCTGTGTCTGCCATTGTGAAACTGTTCCTAGTACTGGCCCTCAAACCAAGCTAGTGACACGTCTCTGGCTCTGTGGGTGTGGTCTGCCATTTGCGCAATATGTTTTGGAATTAACACAACACTATGTGTGTTTCTGGTCAGAGGGCTGTTTACATGAGGCAGGAGTGGACTGGCATGTGTGCATAGTGCTCACACGCTGGACAGCGTTACAACTACGTCATGCCATAGCACATCATACTGCATGCTGGTGCTGCATCATGACATCACTCCCGACATGTGAGGTCATGTTTGGCCCACATGGGGACATCACACTAGTGTAATTTCAACACTAGCATAAACTCTAGTATGATAGTGCTTAGACAAATCTGCAATATTCAAACACTGGCCCCATGCATGAAGGGGCATAAGGTACACATCAGAGGCATGTACCCCGTTTGCATGGCTCCGCACCCATGGACAGGTGTGCTCAGGCTGGTATTCACTAATGGCTGCACACCTGTCCATGGATCTGCCCTCCCAGAGCACAGGATTCGGCAGGGTGGCCAGAGGTGGGGTTGCAGACCCAGGCAGGCATCCAATGATATTCCTGTCCTGGGTCTCAGAGTGGATTACTTGCATGGGTGGCTGCAGGACCTGCTTAGTGAATGGCACACAGGCACCCACAGATTGCGCAGATGGTCCCCATTGGCTGGTGTACCCACTGTCCCGGCCATGACCCAGTAGCACCCCCCACCATCTGGAGCAAAGCTGACCCATCCAAACATGGCACAGTACTCACCCATGTCCCTGATGCTTGCCCACTGCCCCCAGACATGGCAGTGCTCTGGTCCCATCAGTGCAGACCCCTCACACACATATAGGGCTGTCCTGCCAGCTGTCCAAAGCCACAGCACTGGCATCCAGGTATGCTGCTGAGGGGGTGGTCAGTGCCATGGGGTTGGGGGGCCATTGAACACCAATGTGGGGTGGGGGTACCAGGTGCATAGGTCAGGTGAGTTTGGGCCAGGGATCCGGTGTGTGGTGGGGGGGAATCCTGAGCAATGCCGGGGACCAGGGCAGACATTTGTTGGGGGGGCCGTAGTGCAATGGGGATGGGACAGCCTAGTTAGTGGGAATAGCAATACTGGGACACAGCACTGCAGTGTATGGGCACTGACCCCATCCATAGCACCAGCCCTCACCATTGGCTTCATGGGCTGAGGCAGCAGGCGGTAGGATTCCCGGATCTGCAGCACCCAGCAGATGCAGTCCATGGGTGCATGCAGTGGGTTATGGCAGGGTCCTGGCTGCCATGACCTGTGCCTTCCTCTGCACCCCCTGTGGGTAGCACTACGTGCCTTAGTGAATGGCGCGTAGTGCTGGCACACCCTCCCCGCCTGCCTCTGGTAAGTTGCTCTTTGCGTGGCCAGGGGACCAGGTGTGTAACTGTGCTCTGCACCAAGCGAGAATGCCATGGAGAGGTCCACAGGTCCCCGCTGCACAGCATTCCCAAATAACTATGCCTACACGCCCGGTTTATGTGGTGTGTAGGCATAGTGCATAGGGCCCATTGTTTGTAAATTAGCTAATTTTGCAGTTGGAGGGCAAAGTCAACATTTGCGCATCATTACTGGAATGTCTTCATTCAATTGCATGCCTCATTGTGCTGGAGGATAGAAAATGAGCAAAGGTCACCACCCCAGATTCCACAGAGGATCTTCATGTGGCTAGAGGTAAGTGTATCATGGAATGACCTACAGTAGGGACATTGGTGATCAGTAGGTGAGCAGTAGCAGGACTAGAATACTGCTGTATCTGCACATGGCCATGGGCTTTGTTAAGTAGACAGCATGCTGTGTGTTGGGACTGGCAATGCAGGAACATTTACCTATCTCGGCTGTAGGGGCACCGAGGCCTGCACACCATTGTACATTTGTTCTGTGCTCTACTGTGAGTATGCAATGTTCAGTGCGTTTGTCCTCCCCATTTCTAACAGGGACCATGGATGAGTCAGAATGCAGGAGGAAGAGAAACTTTTAGGAGGAAGATATGCTGGCCCGGACCCAGGCCTATGTGGCTCAGGAGAGCTTCGTATCCAAGAGGTAGGGAAACCAAGGCCAAAATACAGATAGTCTGGGAAGAAATAACAGATGCAGTAAATGCCATCAGGAGAGAAGCTGGTCTATCAATGAGATCACAAAAAACATTTGACAAACCTGGAGAGGTTGGCAAAGCAGGTCCTAGCAAAGGCCTTCAATGACTTCCAGACCACAAGTGGCCCAAGCTCAGCTGTCCCCTTGCCCAGCAGAGGAGATAATAGCCTCCACCCTGTGACCTGTTGAGATGACTGGTATCCCAGGAGGTGGCTTTGAGAACTAGATTGGAACAGCACAGCCACGTGAGTGACCGCGTTAGCCCCATTATATTTGGCATGCATGTGTGTGTGTGTGTGTGTGTGTAGTGCCTGTGTGTGTGTCTGTAACTATGTCTACTGAAACTATCACAATTTTCTCCTGTGCAGTTGGACCTTATGTCATGAGTGGCGAAGCTACTTGTGATGTGAAAAGGTCAAACTGCACGAGGTAAAATATTAGTGATATTTTCAGTAAGGCCATGATGTATCTGATTTATCCAATGCTTTTTATAATAAAATGACAAGACAAAATCCTGCACCATGATTGTTCAGTGGCCACCTTCAACAGTCAGGTCAGCCCAGCATCAACAGCAACAATATTCATCAATGTGCATCATTTTCCTTCTGTGTCACTATAGACCTACTGTGTGGATAAATGGACCTACTGTGTGGATAAACTTGTCCTAGAGTGAGGATAAATGCAATATTTTTACCCTAGGTCTGACCACCCTCAAAATATCAAAAATAGTTGCTAAAATTTATACCCACAAGCAGTGCATAAGTATATTATAGTGGCATGGTACCGTCACTATAGTTAAGATTGAGTAGGCGGTTTAATGTTAAACCCCTAACTTTGGACTTTGATAGTTTCACCACTGTTCAACAGATTTGCACAAAATGTTGCATACACCATCTTGGGGGCAAGGCCACTTGATGTGCCAAGTTTTATTCCAGTCAGATGTGAGGATTCTGAGATCTGGATAGCAAAATAGTAAAAGAATATTAGGGTTTTGCTGGGGTATTTTTTTTTTGTCATCACCCAGCGCCCAGACAGTTTGGAATTGTGGTCTGAAATTTTCAGGGTACAAAGGGCTTGGTCCAGAGTGGTGTCTTTCATTGGTTTGGTTAAAAAAATATTAATTCATTTCATAGTTATAAGGATTTTAAATTTCATTTCTGAGCATACTCAGCACAGTTTTTTGGATAGCTGTTCCATAGAAAAAAAAAATAAAAGAATTTGGGCCATATGAAAAAGTATTCTGCTTCATATTGGGGTAATGTGTTTTTGGATGAAAACATTTTTTTTTATATTGCCACCATCTTGTCTCCATTAAAAAAAATCAAAACCCATAAAAATGGTATCATAGAAACACACAAACACATGTATCTTTCTAACTGGGACCCCATTAGGTGGATTCTGCAGTTGCTTTTTTGAAAAAATTACCAAGAAATGTGTTTTTAATATATTTTAAAATCTTTTTTTCATGAGATGATTTTCTTTTTTCATATTGCCATACGAAACAACAATCTGCCATATGAAACACAATTGCTTTCAGATGAAAAAAGAATTTGCACTTAGTTTTTTTTCCACACTTTTTTCATGTGAAGGATTTCTTTTTGTGAGTATGAGTATGACATAATCTCATGAAAAAAGATTACTTCATATGAAAAAATAATATGGACTTATTTTTTTCACATTCTTTTTTCATATGAAGGAATCTTTTTTTGTGAGATTGTGTTAGTCTCACAAAAAAAGATTCCTTCACTTGAATAAAGAATTTAGACTTAGTTTATTTCACAGTCTTTTTTCACTTGAATGAATCTTTTTTTCATAAGGTTGTGCCATTCTCACGAAAAAAGAATCCTTCATATGAAAAAGGAATGTGTACTTAGGTTTTTTTTCACATTCTTTTTTGTGCATGAAGGAATCTTTTTCCATGAGATTGCATAATTCTCATGAAAAAAGATTCCTTCGTATGAACAAAAAATCTGGACTTTTTTCCCTCACATTTCAACTTTAACAAGCCATAAACCTGCTAAAGGGGCCTATGCACGAATGTGTGGATAGGCTCCATGCCACAGATCCATGGCACGTAGCCATTCTGCACCCACTGCACCCCCCAATGTGGGATGCATGACATCAGGCGTGCAGCCCCTATGCACCAAATCCTCCAGCTGCTGGACAGCAATGTGCCAGGGGTGGGCAGGGGGCATGCCAGCACTACACGCCATTCACTAAGGCACATAGTGCTGCATATTGGGGGGCTTAGGAGGGTGCCAGTTATATCACAGAAAACCCTATCATAAGTGCTCTAAGTACCAGGCCCCACGTGCACCGGACACCAGCATGTCCCCTGCAACAGGTGGGCATCCCCATACACACAGCTCTTGCCAGTACTGGCCCTGTACCCCTGATGGAGATGCCTCTCCCCAACACAGTGCAGCCCCGCTGTGCCCATGCAACCCACCACCACACACATGGCTGCCAATGTCCCCAGGACAGTACAGCATATCCCCCCCACACATGTCGGCACCCGTCCTGGTGTGCACTGGTCCCCCCAACACAGGAGATCACTGGACCCAGGATGCACAGGACATCCCCCCAACACACCTGGGTGCCTGGTCTTGGTGTTGTGCAGCCCCCAACCCCCACACACAAGTGCGGTGCCCAATGTACCCTGACTCCTGACCCCTGACCTAAATTCTGTCCAAAGCTGCATTAGTAGGTGGTACCCCACCCACACCTGGGCCCGATCCCAAATGCCCTGCCTCAGCATTGGTAGTCAGTGGATTCCCCCACCACCCATGGCACTGACAACCCCCTTGTACCTGCTCATCAGTGATGCAGCTCGGATCAGCCAATGGTGCAACCCTCTGCACACCTCCATGGCCGCCGCCTGCCCAAGTGATACTGGGAGTGCCCTGCCTATATACAGGCAGCATGCTACCAGCATCACTTGGACAGCTGGCAGCCATGGAGGTGTGTGAAGGACTGTTCACCAACCATCTGGAGCTGTGGCACCAACAAACAGGTATGGGCTTGGGGGGGGTTGTTGGTGGCCCGGGCAGGAGGAGGCCACTGTCCACTCAATGAATCTGTGTGGGCAGCAGTATCGGGGATTGGAGTGGATGGACAGGAACACAGCAGTGGGGGTCAGGGGGGACAGTGGTCATGTACACGGGAGTGGGGTTGCAAGGGGATGCAAAGTGTTGGGCTGTGAATGCTTATCGCTATGGGGGACCAGGATTTCAAGTGTTGGGGTGGGGATATTGAACCACAGTCAGGGTCATGGCGGCCATAGGATAGGTTGCAGTTCACCTGTGCAGCATGAGGCTGTGAAGTCACTGGGGCTCAGGAAGGGGTCCTCTGGCCAGCTGGGCATGGCCGCACTGGTTCAGGTGCCTGCGCTTGCTATTCATGCACTCAGACCCGTGCCTGTACACATTGGGGATCCACTTTGGGACCCAGGATGGGCTTCTGATTGGATGCCTGCCTGAGTCTGCTACTCCACCCTGCATGATCCTGCACAATGGGGGGGGTCGTGGACAGGTGCCCCATGAGTGCTTGCGATAGTGCATACCATGTACCCTGTGCCTGTCCAGGTCCATGGAGATATGTGGGTGGGATATGCACCTCTGGTGCGTAATTCCCACCTATTTGTGCATAGGCCCCAATATTTGCAGTAAAGCAGCAGTGCTAGATAAAAAAAATTGGATCTTTTGCAACAGTTGTTTTCCTGTGCTCTGTTGAACACTTACCTGGTAATCTTTCTTGTTTTCACTGTACTATCACCCTATAATGTGCTCCATTTTTTTTATTTTTGTTTATGTTTCTCCCATCTGCCATATTGAATTGGAACCCTCTGCTGCCAACCGCACATACGCATGACTCGCAGCACTACACAGGGACAGTGGGAAAATGCAGCACAGGGTCCCATGGAAGTTAACAAAAGACGTGATGTGACATGAGGGGGGAGATCAGCTGAAGATTAGGCAGCAGACATATTTACTGTGGATCCACAACAATGGAAATACATTTTAAATTTCTAAAAAACTAGAGATTGCTAGAAAAAAATATGTGCAGATACGAAAACCAGAACTATGGGAGCAAAATAAACAAACAGAATTTTGATAATCACTTCCTGATTATCTAGTATGGCTGCTTTAAGGGACAACCTTTATATAAAAAGAAAGGTCTTCATGAGTACTACAACACTAACACATACTACCTCACAAAAAATGTAGGCGCCATATAAAAAGAAACATAAAAATTAAAAAAATTAAAATTCCCTTAGGATAACATTGCAACTCTATCAAGCCATAAGTCCATCAATAATTGGTGTTAAGGGACAATGTATATAAACATAAAAAAGTGCTTAAGGTAGGTGACCAACTGATCAGACTCTGCTCATTCCAGTGCTTTAGAGAAGGGCGATAATATGGATATGGGCCTGTAGTTGGCCTCACTAGTCTTATCCCCACCCTTATGTACTGGTGTGACTAAGGCGGCCATCCAGATCTGAGGGAATCAGCAGAACCATAGAGATATGTTGAATATCTTTGTCAGAGGTAATGCCACTTCTTCAATGGCTTGAGCCAGTAATACCACGTAAGTAAGTAAGTAAAGTTTATTTAAAAAACGCTTTTCCAATTATCAAAGTGCTTTACAAACAATAAACAACAATACAATATTAATAATATAAAATCATAAGCCAGAAGCTCTAGAAAATAAAAAGGTTTTCAACTCTACTTTAAAACTCTTGAAGGTCAGGCAGCTTCGTATCCGACGAGGTAGAGAATTTCACAGGGCCGGAGCTGCATATGAAATGAGCTCCTGATGTTTTCAAACAAACCCTGGGAATCTCTAGCAATCCCTCGTTGGCAGATCAGAGTGAGTGAGAGGGGCAGTAGTGAGTAAGGAGATCTTTCAGTTACTGCGGTCCCTGTTTGTGTAAGGCTTTATAGGTCAGTAACCCGACCTTGAAGGTGATTCGCCATTGTACTGGCAACCAGTGCAGCCTGCGCAAAACATGCGTAATATGACTATACCTAGATGTTCCAGTCAAAAGCCTGGCTGCTGCGTTCTGCACTAGCTGCAGGCGATGAATTTCAACCCCTGGTAGCCCCAGGTAAAGGGAATTGCAGTAATCGAGGCGAGTGATCACAAAGGCGTGGACCAGGGTAGGAAGGTCAGCCGGAGGAACAAGGTGTTTTACCCGGGCGATATTCCTCAGATGGAAAAACGAGGACTTAGTAATGGCTGACATCTGTGATCTCAGAGTCAAACCGCTGTCAAAAATAATGCCCAGGTTCCGCACCTGGCCTGAGATCAAAAACTGGGCATCACCAAGCCGAAGGCCTGATGGTACTTCATCCCTATGACCCACCTCAAGCCGACCTGGGTCCACAACCAGCACCTCGGTCTTATCTGGGTTTAACCTCAGCCAGCTGGCTCTCATCCAGTCATTGATTTTGGCTAGACAGCTGTTAAGCAGAGAGACTGCATCATCCTGACCGGGAGTAAAGGACAGATACAGCTGGGTATCATCTGCATAGCAGTGAAAACCCAGACTGTAATGCCTAATGATATCTCCTAATGGCAGCATATAAACTGCGAATAACATGGGCATCAAAATGGAACCCTGATGTACCCCACAGGACAGAGAGATGGTATCAGAGGAATAAATCCCCATTGTAATCCTCCGAGTCCGCCCCCTGAGGAAGGATTGAAACCAATGTAAGACTGTACCAGACAGTCCACAAAGAAATCACAGGCGCTCCAGCAGCACTCCATGATCCATGGTATCAAAAGCTGCAGAAAGATCAAGAAGGACTAAAATAGCACAAGCCTTTCAATCTCTCACAATTAGGAGATCATTTAAAACCCAGACAAGGGCAGTCTCAGTGCTATGTCTTTTCCTGAACCCCGACTGGAGAGCTTCATAAATGTTGTGATTCATAAGATGGTTATCCAACTGTATCGCAACCACCTTTTCAATAACCTTACCCACAAAGGGCAGGTTAGAGATAGGTCTGTAGTTAGCTGGGACATCTGGATTCAGTGAAGGTTTTTTAAGGAGTGGTCGAACGACCGCCTCCTTTAAGGGGCCGGGGAAAACCCCTTGCTCCAAAGATTTCCAGACAATTTCAGCAAGGATCGGGTAGATAACAACCACTCAACTTAATAACAGTGGTGTAGGGCCCAGATCCAAACTACAACTGGTTGGTCGTACAGTCTGGATAATCCTCACAACATCTGTGAATGCCGGCCTACTAAAGTCAGACCAGGAGGCACAAGAGATTGCTTCCTCTCGCCGACCATCACAACTCCCTATAGAAAGAGCAGGACGAATGCTCGATCTGATGCTGGCAATCTTATCTGTGAAGAATCGAGCAAGCTCATCACACTTCATCTGTGAAAAATCTCTTCCAGACTGCAGACAAGAGTGGATTGCACAATCTGTCGACAATCTGAAAGAGTTTGGCCGGTCAATCCTGTGCAGCAGCAATCTCCCTGGACAGGAATTCTGCCTTCTTACGGGTGATTGCTGATTGATAGACCTTAAAATGGTCCATCAATCTAAGTCTGTCAGCGTCTAGGCCGGACTTTGGCAAAGCTCTCTCTAACCTTCGTCCTGCTCTCCTCAGCTCCTTCAATGAATCATCAAACCATGACGATCTTGAACGCTGAGTGAGTGGATGAACACGAACAGGTGCAATTTGATCCAGGGCATCACTCACAGCCTTATTATAGGCAAGTAAGAGATCCCCTGGATCCATGCACTCACTTGAAATACCCGATAGGTCCAACACCGCCAAAAGGCCTTCTGGGGTAACTCCCCTTAAAGGGCGGTATTGTACCATCTCTGTAGGAGCAGGCCTTTATAGGGGTTCCCCGAAGCTAACTCTTATGGTGTGATGGTCTGTCCATACATTTGGTTCCACCCCCAAATGCGTGACCTCCAACTCCAGTAGGAACACTAGGTCCAATGAGTGACCCCCTACATGTGTAGCAGAGGTAACCACCTGTGTAAGGCCCAACATTGTCATCAGTTGGAGGCGATTTTTCCCAAAATGTGAGAGTTCATCGTCAACCCAAGTGTTGAGGTCACCCAGTATTAACCATCTGAGTGACTCCAGCGCTATGTCAACAATGAAGTCTGCAAACTCCTTCAGGAATTCTCCACCATCACCAGGTGGTCAGTAGATGAGAAGAACCCTGAACCCTGCACCTGCTCCCAGGATACATTCAAAGGATCTAGTGACACCCACTGGCACATCCACAAGACCCAGCTCCGTTCTAAAAAAGATGGCTACACCCCCGCCCCTATGATCCAACCTCAGGTGGTGTATCACCAAGAACTCGGATGGAGCAACAGAGGCCAATATAGGGCCTGCATTCTCATCCAACCAGGTCTCAGTGATGCATGCCAGATCAGATGTTACAACAAGATCCGCTATAATAGTGGTCTTGTTTTTAATTGACCTGGCATTACATAACACCGCCCGGGTTGGATGGGTTTTCGAGGAGGAGCACAGTACTGGTCGGCAATTTGCGGAACCCTTGGCTATGGGAGTCAGGCAGGGGAAAACCCCCTCTCCTGAACCCATTTCACCCCAGGGCATCTCCTAGTCCCCACTATCTCAGTCGATCGGCCCCTTTCCATTCTCCCACTTTTCCCAGACCATACACCCCTCAAACACCTTCTCGTTATCCCCAGTGAACGACATCTGTTGTAAACTTCAGGCACCAAAGGGGAACGGTGAAAAGGACGAAGGTCACGAAGCAAAGTGGGAGAATAGCTCCTAACCGTCTTAATGCCTTCCAAGCACATAATAAACAATAATTTATCTAAATCCAAATAAACAATTCAATAATCACAATAAACAATTAACTCCAAAAATTATTACAAAACAAAATCACATCCAAAAAATCCTGAAGTAGCTATAACACTCAAATTTCAATGTTATAGTCTTGAAAGGATTAAGGCCTTTCACTTTTCCAATCCAACAATTACATTCAGATTTTACTCTCACTAAGATCTAAAGAATCTAATAAGCAAGACAGTTTAATGAGTTTACAACTCTTCAGGCATTAATAAGGGTTCAAAGAGAAAAATAGCTGCCAAACTGATGGGCAAAACTTTTACCCCACTGGGAACAGGACTACAGATCCCAGAAAGGACCACTCACCAGTGGACCCCACTAGCAATCCTAGGGGCACTGCTTCTACGCGCCCACCCTCCAGTGAACCGGAATCAATACCACCCATCCCAATCCCAGCAAGGAAGAATAAACAAACTTAATCCCCACCGAGAGCAGGACTATGGATCCCAGAGAGGACAACTCACCGGTGGACCCCACTAGCAATCCTTGGAGGCACCACTTCTCCGTGTCCACCCTCCAGTAGACCGGAATTAATACCACCCATCCCAATCCCAGCAAGGAAAAGACAAATAAACTTATTCCCCACTGAAAACAGGACTACGGCCCCCAGAAGGCGACCACTCACCAGTGGTCCCCATTAGCAAGCCTGGGAGGCACCGCTCCCCAGCCCACCCTACGATAGGCCAGGACCAGTACCACCCATCGTAAACCCAGCAAGGATAGCAAACAAACAACAACACGCCAGCAGCTTACCCTATGATAAACCCCATAATTTCATTAAAATTGTATCAATTAAACAATTCAGTTCAACAAGTTAACAGACTAAGCACAAGTCCCATTCAAATCTTCACTCTAATGTAAATCCAGCTGGAATTTCATATGTTACTCATGGACCAAAACGCCTTCACAAATTCAGTTTTTTAAGATCGGCAGCTCCAAAAATAAAGACAGAAATAGTCCAGCCCCACTCAATCTGGATCTTCAGGGCCTGGTCAGGAAACGAATCACCATGACAGTTTCATCAGGTTTTTAAAAAATGCAGCCGAATACAAACAACTCCGACTACTCCAGAGTTTCTTCCCAAACAGAGAGATTCAGCTTACTCGCAAACTGTCGCCAGTCCCCACACAATCCCTTGAACAGCAGGATGGAATCACAGCTGAGCCAAGCATTTACTCCAATCTTCGACTCAAGCTAAAAATTCAGGTTACTCATAAGCTGTAGTTAGTTCCAATACAATCCCTCAAACAGCAGGATAGAACAACTGAGTCGAATGTTTACTCCGACTTCGGCTCCGGCAATCACTCCACTCAGATCAAAGCCTGAATCACACACAATAGCGCATTTCCTCTTCAATCGATTTTAATCATTTAAAGATGCTGTAGACTTCAGTAACCATCCACAGAACCATTTAAAAATATACTGCAGTCATTTAAAAATCTGCCAAAATGCGCCAAAAAAATGGGCTGCAGGAAACGGCGGTGGGACCGTTTTCAAAACCACTACAGAAAACTATAGTGGACGTCAGCAAGCACAAACAATAAAATAAGTTAAACTGAAAAATAAAATAAAACAAATACATAAAATAGCAAAAAAGCTTATGGCTTGTAGCAGAGCTTATAGAAAAAGCTCACAGTGGCTGACCCAGTGTGGCCACCATCTTGCAAGAGAGAGATTGTCCAGTCAATTGTCACTGACCACTCTAGTTTTGCCAATAATCCTACTTTGATACTTGACTGTTTCCTTAGTGGAGCCTGCTTGAAGTAGAATTTAAGGAGGTTAGTGTCTTGCTGCCCAGTGGCTTATGCTGCACCATCCTGTGTTCCCAGTTCAGTAGGCAGACCTGAGGTTAGATCGGTGAATGCATTATTAAAGGCAATAGCTATATTGGTTAGAGTTGAAAGTACCTGTGAATTGTTGATGAGAACAGTAGGGGGAGACCGGTCACTGCTGCTCATCAGATCTTTTATACACTGCCAGAATTTCTTGCCATCACCCCAACTCTGTCTTTGCAGTGTATTGTGGTGGTCAGCTTTGGCTTTCCTGATCAATTTTGTACATTTATTGCAGGCCTCACGGTACCTCTGTTGATCTCTCAGGAACCCAGTGGCTTTGGCTAGGCACCAGAGATTATCCCTTTCCTACATTTGGGCATGCAGAAGAGGTGTGATCCAGCATGCTGCTACACCTTTTACCTTGTGCTTTCTGAGAAGGGCAAATCTGTCCCATGCTTCTGTGAATATGGTACAGAAGTGGTCAAGGACCAAGCTGACGTCCTCTATAACATCTAGAAAGCTCCAGTCAGTCTGTGTTAGATAAACCTTGAAAGATGTAATCTAGTCTTTATGTAGGATCCTAGTGGTTATGGTTCTGGGTGGCATCTTAAGGGGTTGAGCAGACCACTCACACAGGATGGGTGAGTGGTCACTGATAGAATCTGGCATTACCCGAACATTAATTTGCCATTCTGGATGGGAGGCTAGGACCCTGTCTAAAAAGGTTTTGGTCCTGGTTTTATAGTTCACTCGTGTGTGCTCATTGACTACTTGGGTCAGAAACAGGCCTGAGATGAGATCCCTATACACTGTGCTAGTCTTTGATGCCCAATGTACAGTATATTAAAATTGCCTAGTAATGTCGATTCCCCAGTAGGGCAAGCCTGGGAATAGTAGCTAGCAAAAGATTCAATGCCTTGAAAGTGCTTTGCAGGGGCTATGTAGACTGTCATCACATTGAGAGAATGCAGCCCTCTGTCCTGTTGGAACTGGATGATCAGGCACCCACAGTGGTTTGTGGTTGGATTCACCAGCATGTTCTGTGCTTGCAGCCTAGTGGTAAGGTAAATAAGGCACCTCCTCCCCTCTTTCCCTCTCTGTCTTGCCAAAAGATGTTCTAGCCATGCAGGGCAATCTTAGTGTAAGTAATTTTCTTGTTCAGTCATGTTTCCATTATAGCGAGTAGATCCGGCTGGACCTGCTCAACCCATGCTTCAAGAAGATGCAGTTTGGGGAGTAGAAATAGGCCTGAGATGAGATCCTGGGAAGGCAGTATAGTACAGTGGTTTACGGTTCTGAGCTGCAAACCTGGAGACCTGGGTTTGAATCCCACAGCACCCACTTTCATATTGCGCGATCCTGAGCAAGTCACTTAACTTCCTTGTGCTCTCAGGTCACACCTGGAAACAAGCTTGAGCTTAGTGTGCCTTTCCTGGTTAAACAATCGCCCCCCCCCCCCAAGACTTCACAAAGTGTTTCGTGAAGATGAATTTTGCAATACCACTGGAACTTCAACATCTTTAATCATGATTTCTTCATGGTAAAAATTAATCTTTTCAGTTGGCTTCTCTTGGCTTGAGGATCATTTACACCCATGCCCTCACCATGCCCTGACCAGCTCACACTTCCACTAGAGGATGTGTACCTTAGACCCTTCCAGCCAGAAGGCACTGACTCATTATCTTCGTGGGATCATATTCTGGAGGTCATTTCCCATGACTCTTAGGACTGGATACCAATTTCTTCCTCTCTATCATCCCACTGCCCCATCTCACATCTGAAAAGATCAGTTTTGTGTTCTCTGACCCAGCAGCCATGAAATCCAAGAAAACACAACTTCAGGCACTTCAGACACAACATTTATGCCTTCAGGGGTTTGTAATATGAGGATGCTTGAAGAGTGAGTGGTCAATACCCTCCTCTCATGTGAATGAGTATCTTACCTCTTTGGTGTCCCCAAAGCTCTACTGGCCCCTTTAGAAGCATGTTGAGCTCAAGAACTGAACCCTGGTCTCCCAGGGAGCTATATTGTGCTTCGTCTTCTATGCCACCTGACTGACCAGCTAAAAGTCATGAGTTTGTTTTTGTTAGTTGTATTAATGTTTAAAGTAATCAACACCATTTCAGAATTGTTGATGGACATTTTAATTACTACAGTATTAGTCAAAGATATGCTGGCATGTTGATTTTCCCAGAACTATTTCTGTTGTTATAATTACAACTTCCAGTTGTAGTGAGCTTTTCATATACAGTGTATCTGAAAGTAGTTTACAAAAAGACCAAGATCAAGGAAATTAGAAACAAATGGCCTGGTGCCCCCCAATTCCCAACCATGACCCTCACCAAACATTATCAGGGAGCTCTGTTGGACTAAATAAGTTCAGTTGCCTATGCCCTACTTTGACCATGATCCTTATTCCTAAACATACTAAAAATCAATCTTAGTTTAGTGAAGTTATACTGCAAATAGTGTGCAATAAGCTGGTCCATTAGACCACAGGTAGGGCCACCACTCATGATGCTTGTGGTACAAATTTGGGAACATGTTGGGGATGCCAGAAGGCTGCCTAAGAGAGGAAGGTTGAGCATCCTACAGGGCACTCCTTTTCTCTAGAGAAGGGGGTGCTGAGCTCCACTGCTGTACTGCCCCCTGGGTGGCAACTAGGGGTGCTATACTTAGGACTGAAAGTCATAGATGGTGCAAAGGGGAGGACACTGGTGGTGTCAACATGATCACATGCACTACATGCATGAGCATCTGAAGTTATTTATGGTAGTGTCCACAGGGATGCGAGTAATGGGAGCAAATAGTGGCAAGTCCCTGCTCCACAGCACAAGGGACCCTGGCCCACCTGCAGGCTGTGCACTCTTTTACTCGGGCATAGTCTCCCACTGGCTGGAGAACATAGTGCCCAGAAGGGTTTAGGGAACCCCAGAGATAGCCTCACAATAGGAGATATGTCACTGTGGCCAGGTGGAGAAGACAGGTAAGCCCAGAGAGAGAGAGAGAGAGAGAGAAGGCAGATGTCAGGGCTGAGGTGAGTTGAAGTGGTAAAGAGCAGGATGAAACCCCCAGAGTAAATGATTGGAGTTAGGTACAAAAACAGAATTATAAAAAAATGTGAAACAGAGGAAAGGAGTAAGTGTCCTCACTCCATTATGGGGCCAGAGACAACTGCTTCATTTGCTTGTGCATTAATCTGGTGTTGTCCACAAAGCAATATATTATATACCTGTAGTGTTTTAGGTTCATGCAGGCAAATACCATTAAGCATCAGCAACAGCTATCACACAGCAATGTGGATAGCTGCAGTGCCGCTTTATAGTTTGAGAGAGAAATGGTTGTCCAGGAAACTGAGACTCTCCCTTGCCCTTTTGTAAAAGTGCAATGGAAAAAAAGGATTGTTAACTTTCACATGAATAACCCTAACACATGTATAGAAGAAACCTATATTTAAAGCCTGATCTGAGTCTCCCCCATATACCCACTTTTGCACTGTGGTGTCAGCATTGGCTACAGACCTTAATCCTAGAGTGGGGCTTTAAACTGCAACCTTCTCTTCTAGAGGTGAGACTGCAACTCAGATGCTGCTTTGAATTGCTTTTTGAGCAGGGTTCTAAGCTTTTGTGACATCCATCCACTGTAATTCATTTTTTTTCACAGAAAAACAAAATGATAATCTTGTTCCTTGAGCAAACAGAAAACTATAAAAAGAACAAAATATATTTATTTTTCTTGTGAAATAAGTAATATATTGGGAACCTTGAGCAGATAACGTGATATAAAGGTGAAGAAGTATATTTCTGATTGAAAGAAATGTTTGGAAATGCTTTGTTTTCATTGTTTATATTTGATTGTAATGAAAGCAAGTTAAACTGCAAAGGAATCAAAGCTGTTGGATTTAATTATGGTGTTTGTAAGTATATGCAAAATAATGTATATGCTTACATTGTAGTAAAAATGTTTCTTATTAAAAATATAGTGTTTGCCCTAGTGGCAAAAACAAAACAGATCATACCTGTAAGTAGAGTCAGTACAAAAAAAAACACATTTAGATATGTGGTTCTGTGATTGTAAATGTACATTGAAGTTGGACACTGGAGAATATAATAATTTACCTGGTGTTTACCGGGCTGAACTCTAAATGTAACAGAATCCTTGTTTTCACCCTGCATGATTTGGATGAAGATGTTACATTACAATCCAAGGAGCTGTAACCAGAAACTTGAACAGTAACGCTGCATGAAGAAGGAACAGAGAGAGGGACGTCTGAGATAGACGGCTATTTCTCTTTGTTATCAAGTGAAATGACTTCACAAATATGACAATAAATCACTGCAAGAATCAATCTGAGTGGAGGCAACTGCTCCATGCTGATAATGCATCAATCAATATTTAATGTTTACACTTTAATTAATCCGCATGTAGGAAGCATTCTTTCAATGACAAAAAAGTGATGAGAAATAAAACACCTTTTATATCAAACAGGGATGAATGGCCGCCTATCTGGTAGGCTTTGATTGGGCCCTCAATTGATCATTGTGGCCTGTTTCGATTTTACCAGTGCACAATGTAACAGTCGTGAGTGAAATAAATATGATCTCTCTAGTGGGGGGGGGAGGCAATATAGCAAATCTGCCTACAAATGATTACAACATAATCAGTAAACTGAAAAGAGATACCAAAGTATGGATTACTAGATAACAAAGCTTCCGTTGGGTCACACTATAATGCAATGCAATTCAATTTTACTTTGTAGAGTATCTTTTCTACAATATAAAAGATACAGTGCTAATGAATTCTGCAGAACAAGCTTTTGCCACTAATACATACTTACAGTACATACATAATTCTTAATTTCCATATATACATACATGCAGGCATACATGTAAATTGACGGGAAAAGAAGACCAGTGGTTCAGTAAGTTCTTTCCTTGCACCAGCTCAGTTGGAATGCTAATGCTCCTTTACTGGCATGTTTCACATGACACAATGTTTAAGTTTATGTATGCTAGTTATAATTCAATTACAATTTTTTGACCATTTCAGAAAAAAATGTAGTTATGCTCTGCCCAGTACATTAGCTCTGTTTTATATACCCATGTGTCTTCCAACACTGCAGATTTCCTTGAAATGTATCTTCCTTAGGAAATAAATCTTTGTACCCTTCATTTGATGAATATCCCCCCTACACACACACATATCCATTTTTTTTGTCAAAGGCATTATTCAACAGTCTCACGACGTGTGTAAGCTTCTCCGTGTGGAAAATTCTCCTTTACAATGCCCTACCATTATTCCATAGTTTGTGGGAATTTGTAACCACTTTCTGATAATGCATTTCTCTGTTTCAGTAGCAAGAAGCATAAATAGACAATACTGGATGGGTAACCATGCACATCCAGCCTGTTCTATCACAGAAGGGTTCTGATTACATCAGACCTCTTGAGCGGAGTTAGAGAGGTTTAATGTAATCAGAAGCCCATGGTGACAGTGCAGACTGGTTGGGCATGTGGTTGCCCAACCAGTATTTTTTTTTCATAGTCTATAGTGTTTTTGTTCAGTTTTTATTTAAAAAAATAAAAGTGTTTTACAGTGCTCCACCACAGCAGTGTACATGCCAGTGGTTTCAGTTCAGAACATGAACTGATTGCTGTGTGCACGGCAGCACTGTGAAAAACACCAGCCCTCCTGAGGATTTCCAATCAGCTGGAATCTTGCTGTATACCTCAGAAGGTTACAACCATGTTTTATGACCTTTGAACTGTGGTATAACAAGGTTTCAGCTGGCATGGAAATCCATGCAAAACAAAGCCTCACTATATACTATGTAAGTATTCAAGTGCTTTAGATGATCTATCATGTAAAAAGGAAAACCAGCAAAATACCCATCAGATTGGAGAAAAGCTGCAGCCAGGGCAGCCTTCACCTTCAATGTGAAGGAGGGGGAGAACCACCTGGGAGAAAAAATTATTAAAAATAGAATAAAGGAAATAATGCTGAATTTTGCACAGACCATGGACAGTCTTTCTATGGAGGCCCTGGACATTCTTTTGACAGAACCCTTGAAATCTTTCAGTGGAAACCAAGTACCAGTGGTTAACCTGGAAATACTTAAAAGGAGGGACTATCATCTCTAATTCTGCTGGGGTGGGGCTGTCATCTTTAGGAGGTGGCCCTCTCCCATAATATTCAATAGTGCAAGGTAGCATAGAAACAAGAACTTTCATATAATTTTGCATGAGCACATGTAACTGGGTTACATAGAAACATAGAATTTGATGGCAGATAAGGACCACAAGGCCCATTCAGTCTGCCCATTTTTTCTACCTTATGAATGTGCCATAGGCCTGTACTTTGTCAATGGCCTATCTATTCATACTCATCTGTATTGCTCCCTTATGCCTATCCCATGCCTGTTTGAAGCCCTGCACTGTATTCATATCCACCACTTCCTGAGGTAGGCCATTCCATGCATTCACCACCCTTTTTGTGAAAAAGAACTTCCTCACATTACCCCTTAATTGGCCTCCCTCTAATCTCATGCTGTGTCCTCTTGTCCTGCTATTTTTCTTATATTGAAACATGTTAGACTCTTTCACCTTGTTAATGCCCTTAAGATGTTGAATGTTTCGATCATATCACCTCTCTCCCTCCTTTGCTCTAGGGTATACATGTTGAGCTCCGTTAATCTGTTCTCATATGTTTTCTGATGCAGTCCCTGCACCATTTTGGTGGCCCTTCTCTGGACTGCCTCCATTTTGTTACTTTTTGTGAATTCCTGCCAAGATTAACCCCTTCACTTCTCAGGACAGCCTTTCCATGAAAGTATGGGCAGTCTCTTAACTGAAAGCACTGAACATCATTCCATGGTTGAAATCATGGTAAAAATAAAGTTGCAATTCTATATGGTTTCCATGGTTTAGGAATTACATGGAATTCAATGAAAGCTGTGGAAATACAAGTGACTGGAAGATGGTAGCAGACAAACATTTCTTCAATTCCTCCTCATGAGTTTTCCCTCCACTTGCAACCTATGCAATGCCAGTAGCTTCCTTCTCTTCCTGGTTTTGCAACACACCTTCTACCCCATTGTACCAGTCATGTCCTTGTTCCCTTGGTCTTGACCAAGGGCCAAGGTACCTTCTGCCCCTGAAGCCTCTTTCTCCATGTCCTGCTCTTGGTGGCCTTCAGGGACTCTGACTCCTCCAGTCACCACTTATCATGCTACCACCACACTAGCTGTTGGTACGTATCACTGCTGCTAGGCCACAGTCCGATGACACACTGAGGCTACTGCACACTTTGCCTTGTTAAATATAGCACTGCCTACTGCAGCTCCATCTCATTCCTTTATTTGTAGCACAGCAGGGCCAGCTTCTGCAGCTGTCTATATTTTTTTCCATACATTATTCCCTTGTGAAATCCATGTGTTTTATTCAAACAAGTATTGTCTCCTTTATGCTGCCTGCACAGTGAGTCTCACTAAGTAGAAAGTGACATTTCCAGATGTGAAACAGTAAAGTATTTAAAAAAGAAGCATTTAATTCAGTCACACCCTCTGTGGAACTCTCCACAGACTCCTATTAAGTCAATGAAAATTACATAGCCAAACTAGAATTCCCAGTGAAAACTGACTCTTCCTGGACACCATGCACATAGTGAGATCAGTTAGACTAGCTTGACTTGAAAGCAACTGTCTTGTAGAGACATGAATAGGCTCTGACATTAGGATTCAGATATGAGCAGCAAATTTTCCAGAACATTAGTTCTGAAATTGAATTGGGATATGGTTCACTGTGAAATTAATAGGGGGAAGATGTAAAATTGTAATTGCTTAATGAGCATTTGCTACAGTGGGGGTAGTGGTAAAGTCATTTAAAATCCAGTCAGCTGCTGCCAGGAAGGCACCAGAGTTTTGCAACATAAGGAAAGACCCTCTGGTGCATTCTGCTTCCAGCTACTCAGTCATCATAGCACAGCATGTGTGTACTGTACTCACTTTGCCACAGTGTGACATGTTACTGTATCACACCCCAACAGCATTAGCAGACATCACTATGACTCAGACTGAGCCTGCCACACTGTAAGAACTGTTTTGTAACAAAAAAAGCAATAAAATGAGCCATCCTATTCAACATGGTGAAACAAAATAATAAAACAAAATAATACGGGGAATCCATAAAAATAAATGTTCATCATTTTATTGCATATGTCCAGTCATTATACATTACTGTCAGTATTAATCACCATCATGACTAATACAAAAAGATAAAAGTAAGATGTATGTAGCAGTCTGGGAGTGGGAGTGTTGGTTTCCTCTTGGCAGTCACCCTATCCAAGGTTAGCCATGGTAATTCACATACAAACATTTCAGCTATGCAGGACAAATAGAGGGCACTGGTAAAAAAAAACACACACAAAAAAAAACACTTCATCTCTTTTCTTAAAGTAACAGGTGACATAATTAAATGCCAGGAGACTAGCAATAGCAAACAAGCATTTGCCAATGCCGAATGTTGGCTTGATGGCATTGGCATTGGTAGTGCAGAAGTTAAAGAGATACATAATAGGCATGGCAGTGAAATATTGAAGTAACGCCAACCTCCACCCCCCACCCTGCAGAGACTGACAGGCGTTGAGGGTGTGCCTTTGGGTCATCGGCCATAACACTTATGCCATTCCACCTCACCCTACCCTGCAGACAGCAACCGGTGTCACGGTGTGCCTCGGGGTCTTTGGCCCTTATGCTCACCCCATTCCATAAGAAAATAAGCTGAGATGGGTGCAGTATAGGAGAATGGGGTGAATGTTAGGGCTGAAGACCCCAAGGCACACCTCAATGTCTGTGAATGGCTGAAGGGTGGGGGTGGGGGTGAAATGCCATGAACATTATGGCCGAAAAACCCAAGTCACACCCCTGACACCTGTCAGTCTCTACAGGGTGGGGGTGTTATGGTTGGAAACCCTAACACCCTGGGTGTTTGTTGGTATTTTCACTCCAAATTTTCAACATGGGCTTTTCAGGACCCCACCTCGTGAACAGTGTCACTATCATTTCATTACTCAATCCTGAAAGGTGATTTCACACAGCAACTGCACCATTCGGCGTCACAGGTGCAGAAACATATTTTGGGCAGGATGTGAAAAATGAAATCTGTGCTGTTCATGAGGAGGTGTAATAAAATGGCAATGTTTAAAATCTGGAGTGAAAATATGAAAAATTGGTGAAGTTAAGAGCGTGCATACAAACTGTGCAACACAGGCCAGTAACGTAGTCATGTTTTGGAATGTTTCCACCAAATTTTTAACATGGGCATTTTGGCACCTCCTGTCATGAACAGTGACACTGCAATTGTGTTAATCTGTCCCAAAAGTTGATTTCCAACAGTGAACATTCCATTCTGTGCCACAGGTGCGAAAACATATTTTGGGAAGTATGTTAAAAATGACAGCTGTACTGTTCATAAGGAGGTGTGAAAAAATGGCAATGTTGCAAATATCAAAAACTGGTGAAGTTACGAACTTGAATAGAAACTGAGCAATGCACGCTCATAACGCAGTCATTGTTTGAAATTTTTTCACTAAATTTGAAACATGGGCTTTTTGGGACCTTCCCTCATGAACAGTGGCCATTTTGTTAATTGGTCCTGAAAGGTGATTCCACGCAGTGACCACAAAATCACCTTTTGGGACTGAGAAACGAAATGACAGTGCCAGTATTCATGAGGTGGGGTCCCAAGAACCCCATGTTGAAATTTTGGAGCCAAAATTCCAAAAAAATGGCTGAGATATCAACCTAAGTTGACCCCCCTCCCATTCTTTATTTTGCGGTTCGGCTTTGCAGAGCGCAGACGTGTCCCAGTCCACAGAATATGACAGCGCCTAACCTCCTGAGGTAAGTATGGGGTGAGGGGGGTGCGAGGAGGTGGGTGCACAGAAGGAGGGTTGGAATGGGGGAGGGAGACAGCGACACAATGATGGACGGTTTCCTTTTTTACAGGTACAAAAAAAAAACAGCGAAGGACAGTTTTCTTCTTTCACAGGGGATTTTTTTTTTTAATGTGGGCAAACTGGGGTGGGCTCCCAGTTTGCCACACTAGTGGAGGGTGCATGCCAAAATGGGGATTGGGCACCCTGATGTCGGCACATAATGTAGTGGGGTTTGGGGGGAAGGGAGTCCATCCAACACCGGGAGTGAGCATCATTGGAAGAAAATAAAAAAATAATTTTGACACACTGGGGTGGGCTCCCAGTGCACCACATTAATGGGGGGTATATATGCTGACATGGGGATTGGGCACCCCGATGTCAGCTTTTCAGGAGTGTGTGGCAGGTGGTAGGATCCGCCATGTTTTGGCACACTGGGGTGGGCTCCCAGTGTGCCACATTTAATGTGGGAGTGGGAATACATGACAACACAGGGATTGGGCACCCACCATGTCAGCTTTGTGGGACTGTGTGGCGGGCGGTAGGAGCTGCAATTGTGGAAAGCCATTCTGCACCTACATTATTTATTGAAATGTTTCACCAGGAAAGGCACACTAAGCATACATGTTGCTCGTAACTCCATCCATGTGCACTGTAATGTGCATGGCCAGAGTCTTGTCATCTGCCATTGCAATGATGAAACTGCACCTGATCACAGATGAAACTGCACCTGATCGCAGATGAAACTGCACCTGATTGCAGAGGCAGATTTCTTTCAACTTTTTGGCTCTCTTTGAAGTTTGCTGTCATCGCCAGCATGCTCACTGACTGGCAGCTGAGGGACACACCCACTAAAGCATTACCTGCATTTGCCACAACACTGACACACCTCTGAAATGTACTACTACAACAAGATGTTGTTTGCATGTGCTTGCAAGCCAACATTTAAAACACATAACCCAGATTAAGAATTTGCAAATATAAAAATCGGCAACTTTGGTTTGGCTTCAGTACAGACCCTCTGATTTTGGTTTGGTTCAACACTTTTTTGAAAGACACTTTGGGTCCTTGATATTGGGACATTGCAAGCTAAAAATAGGGGAGAGAGACACCCCTCTCTTCCCCTTACAAACATCAGTCAATTTCAAACTCTTCCACCTTTGCCTGTTCCTACAGTCAGTTTTGTTTTTTAATTCTCAGAACCTGGCACAGTGCCAAGAGTGATGATACTCTTATTAAATGTCTGGAGATGGTGGAAAAATGTAGAAAGTGACCAGGGTGGAGAAAGGGTAGCCATGAGACTAGGCATGGCCACCTGGGAAGTGCTGCAGTTTTTTTTTTTATTTTGCCAAAGATCAAAGTGATCTGAAGTGGCCCAAAAATTCAACTGGGTTGAATCAAAGTCAAAAGTGCAGAATTTTTGTCTCTACTTCTATCAGTTCGGACTATGGAAACTATGTTTTATGATGTTTGTGTTGTTTTATTGTTATTTCCTGTTAATAAAGTTTACTTGGTTCGAAAAAAAAGTGCTGAATTTTGGCACATTTATCAACACTTTTTCCAATTACAAATTTGACGTCAGCTCATCTTTACCCCCCGACCTCCTAGGGCCATGGCTAAGTAACACATTGCTAAAATAAGGTCTGCCTGTACTGCAATTGTTATGGAGTTAGTGGTTTAAGGCAATAACTGTGTAAGTAACTTTGCAACACTGCACTTATTTTTGTAAGACTGAAGAAGACTTTGAGCATACTTGTTTATGTGTGTGCAGCTTGGAGAAAGCTTGACTACAGTAAACCCTTTTGCTCTCTTTGCTTCTGTGTACGAATATCTGTGAGGAAAATGTCAAGAAATGGAACTTGATGCTGCATCTGCCTTATTCAAAGGGGCCACTCCAGTCTAGCTCCCTCCCTTTTCTGTCACACAGGAGACAGAGTTTTCATACAGAAATCCCATGCCACTAGTCTCATAGCGTTGCCACACTTGTTATTAATTTCTTCTCAAGAAGACTAAGGATTGAATGAGTATGAACTCTGTGTTACACTTTTTACACTAGCAGTAACCCATCCATTTTAGGATTGAGGCATCTTAGAAAGGGTAGGGGTAAATTGTTAAACCAGGAAAGGCAGCTTAGTGTGATCTGCAAAGATCTGCAACAGGGTTGATACACAAGGAGGCGTGGAAAGGATGAGAAGGGACTTGGCAAGGTTGGAAGAATGGTCAGAAGTATGGCAGCTAGGATTCAATGCAAAGAAATGCAAAATAATGCACCTGGGAAACAAGAACCCTGGGGAAGAATACACAATGGGGGAGTAGTAACAACAAAGAAGGAAAGAGACCTGGGGTAATCATATCAGATGACCTTAAGGTTAGCAAGCAATGTGAGAAGGCAGTAGGGAGGGCTGGGGGTATACTGGGATGCATAGGGAGAGGCATCAGCAGCAGAAAACAGGAAGTTGTTATCCCTCTGTACAGACAGTTGGTGAGACCCCATCTGGAGTACTGTGTCCAGTTCTGGAGACCCCATCTCACAAGGACATAGACAGGATAGAGGCAGTCCAGAGGAGGGCAACTAAAATGGTGCAGGGTCTGCAAGAGAAGCCATATAAGGAGAGACTAAAGGAGCTTAATATATACCCTTGAGGAAAGAAGGAGAGGGGACATGATGGAAACTTTTAAGTACCTCAGTGGAATCAACAAAGTCCAAGAGGGTAGCATCTTTCAGAAAAAGAGATGTGCAAGAACAAGGGGACACAATTTAAAGATAGAGGGGGAGTGGTTCAGGGGCAATGTGAGGAAGTATTATTTCACAGAGAGGGTAGTGGATGCATGGAACAGCCTTCCTGAGGAGGTTGTGGGGTCTAAAACTGTGGGAGAATTCAAGAATGCATGGGACAGACATAAGGCAATTCTTGTGGTGGGTAGGAAGAAATAGGCTGTTGGTTAACTAGGATCTGCAGCCTATACTGTAGGTAAGGAAATGGGCAGACTAGATGGGCCAAGCGGTCCTTATCTGCCATCAAAGTCTATGTTTCTAAGCTTGTTTACAGGTGTAACCTGGGAGCACAAGGAAGTTAAGTGACTTGCTCAGGGTCACATAGTATGCAAGTGGGCCTGTGGGATTCAAACTCAGGTCTCCAGGGTGGCAGCTCAGAGCCTTAAACCATTGTGCTATACTGCCTCCAAGGCCAAGTAAAGGAAGTGTGCACTGCTGTCACTTATTCCATGTGGAGTATATCTCTTCCTAAGGGAAACAATCGCAAACAAAAACTAGAGGACACAGAGGACATCAGCTGCAGACCTTGTCAAAGAGTTCATCTGAGATGAGCTAGAGAAAAAAGGATGCAAAAGAGTCATCCTGGGGGTGTGCTACAGGCCTCCAAATCACTCAGGGAGTATGATGCCTCACTGTTCCTGTAAAGTCTGAGAGAAGCCATATTAGATGCAGTGATGATCCATGGGAGATGCAATCTCCAAAGCCTAGACTGGTGTCTTGAGGGGACTAACAGCAGGACTGAGACTGAATTTCTATCCACCTTCAAGCACTGCTTTTTAGAGCAGCATGTTCAACAGAGTCCTAGGTTAGATGCCATCCTTGACCTTGTTCTCAGCAGTGTTGTTGGGATCATATCTAGTTTAAAAGTCAAGTAACTGGTGGGTGGCAGTGACCTTAAACTGCTCACCTTCTCCCTGGTGACAGGGAAAACTATCTAGACCTTGGCCACCAAGACCAGAAACTTTAGAAATGCTGAATATGCTATGATGAAAGTTCTGATGCCCACAGCTCAGGAGCAGCTGTATGAGGCTCTTAAATACAGCACTGGAAGAAGAACCTGTTACAGAGTCTGAGGTGATGGCTGAGATGCTTAAAGGGACATTATCTGCATTTTATCTCATTTTTTGGTCACGTGTGACCAGTGTGGCATCCACAGTTGTGACCTATTCTAACTAGGAAATCAACAGCAGTCTTCCCTATTTATGGTTATAGTTTATCATTTTTTGTAAAATATTTATCCTGAGTGGTCCACAACTGTATGTCTATGCACATTCTCAGCATGTTCTTGCTAACTTGGTGGCGCCAACCTGGCCACATACTCACACATGCACAAGTGTTGTCATTTCTGTAAACAACATTTTTTTCAGGTGATGAAAGGAACTCAAGCAGATGCATGTCAGTTTAGCCTCAAAATGAGCAGCATTGCTCTTAAATGAATGATCTGAAATCTGAAGTCATGACTAGGACTCAAAACAAGCAGTATTACACTCAAACAAGTGATTTGAACTCCAAAGCCGTGACTCTGGGCATGTACACTCACCCAGAGTTACAGCTTTGGATTTCAAATTGTTCATTTGAGCATAATACTGCTTGCTTTGAGGCTATACTGACACAGATCTGCTTTATAGTAAGTGCCTCTTTTATCACTTGAAAAAAAAATTGTTGGGCATAGAAATGGCAACGCTTATGCATGCACGAGTATATGGTCAGTTCAGGGGTGCCATGCTAGTGAGAGCATGTTGTGAATTCACATAGCCATGTGGCCGTGGACCACTCAGGATAAATATTTTACAAAAAACTTAGACTATATGCAGAAATGTGGAGACTGGGGCTGATTTCTTAGTTAGAAAAGGTCACAGTTGTGGATGCAGAACTAGTCACACAGTACCAAAAAATATGAAAATGCAAACGGTGTCCCTTTTAGAAGTATTTCACTTTAATGTTCACCAAAGGGCCTTTGGTGGATAGAGTGGGCTTGTTTGGAGGGCCCATAAAATCAAGGGTAGCCACAATGCAGCCATTTGACATCACACCTGCTGTTAGCTGAATACCTGGCAAGGATCAAGACAGGTAAGTCACAAGGGGCAGAGGTGATATACCCCAGAATCACAGCTGAGTCTGTGGGGAGCTTCAAACATGTATGAGATAGTCACATGGGCAAATTAGGTAGGGGAAAGGGAGGCGGGAGGTGTACCAGTGACCAAATATGGTCACAGGTGTCAGAATTGACAGGGAAAAGGGGCAGACTAGTTGGGTTTTCTGGTCCTTTTCTGCCCCAAAGTCTTTCTTTCTATGAACTAAAGGAAAAATGATCAGTGTCATTTGCAATAATCTCTCATGAATCTGTCCAGACAGCTGTAGTGTCAGAGGACTAGAAAGTGGCCAGTGTAGTCCCAAACTTCAAGAGAGGTGCAAGGTTAGACTGGGTAAACTAAAGGCTGGTTAGCCTGACACCAGTGCTGGACAAGGTCCAGGGACATGATGAAGAACAGAATAATAAAGCATGTGATTAAGGCCATGCTTCTTTCCCCTTTTAGTATAAATGTATGAAAGGCAGATCATTCCAAACCAACCTAATCACGTTCTTGGGGTGGGGGGCATGGGAGTTGGACAGGGGCAGGGCTGTGGACATAGTTCATCTGAACTTTATCAAAGCCTTTGGTACTGGGACACATGACAGTCTCCTGGGCAAAGAAAACCAGTGTAGTATACACAAGACATACACAAGGTGGATTGCTACATGGCTTCAGGGCAGGAAGCAGAGAGTAGTTGTGGATGGGCACTACTCTGAGTGGATAGGAGTACTCAGCAAAGTTCCTTAGGGATTGGTGCTAGGGCCACTCATTTTCAGGATCTTCATCAATGATAGGGTCCAGAAAAGGAAAAGAAAGCTGCTCACAGTTCTGCTTAAGGAGTCACCGGTCTCTTGATATGCGAGTAGAACACTGCAGAAAAATAAAACAAAAAACTGGTGCACACAACAGAGTGACGAAGGGAAACTGGTAATTAATTTACTGGCAACAGGGATCTATATCAAGCCATTTAAGTTTGTGGATGACACTGAAGTAGCTAAAGTGGTAGACTCCCTTGAGGATGGGGCAAACTTTAGAAAGATCTGAACAAGCTGCAATACTTGGGGGAGGAAAAACAGAGGTAGGACCTGCACACTGTGTGGGGCTTCTCTTGCTGCAGTCAAAAGCTGAGTTTACGTGGCAGTAGCACTGCAAATATGTAATCACAACAGTACGGTCCTGAACACTTGCCACCTGTGGTCTGTCTGTCTACATGGCCCCTCTCTGCACCTTTGCAATCTGTGCTGGTGAAGGGCCATGCATCATGGGGAGCCAGACATCTGCTGGCTGAGAACAAGTTGCTGCAGTGCAGGCAGTTCAACTGCCACTTAAGCCACTGGAAGCTGCTCACTCTTCTTGCCATTCCCAGCTTGCCAGAAAATCTGAAAACGTCTTAATGAGTGGCTTACCCTGATCAGGTACGTGTCCACACAGTCTCATTTGCACTGAAGCAACCCGAGGGCATGGGTTACTCCAGTGCAAATGTGACTGTGTAAACAGGGCTGAAGAGAAAAGGATGTGGGGGTTACACTGGACGTGGGACTGAATCAGAACAAGCAGGTGCTGCTGCTGTCAAGAGGGCCAGCAGAGTACTGGGGTGATTAAAAGTGGGGGTACCAGCAAAGCAGAGGAATAATGCCACCACTTTACGAGGTCCTGGTCAGGCCTCACCTGCACAATTGCATGCAGTTTTGGTCTTCTTAATACAAAAAGGTGACTGAGGCAGTTGACAGGGTGCAACATAGCCACCAAAATTATCAGTCATATGGGGGACGAAAGCTGTGAGGAGTGGCTAGATGGCCTTAACATGTTCGCCCTTAAGAAAAGGAGACTCAGAGGGGACATGACCGCTGTCTTTGCATACTCAAGTGTATGGAAAAGGTTGAACAGTTTGATCTTGTGTCCTGCAACAGGATGCGGGGACATGCTCAGAAATTCAAGGATGGTAAATTCAGGGGTGAATGCACTTTTTCTTCAGCAGAGTGGGGAACCTATGGATTTCTACCAGCAGAAACTGTAGCTATGAAGACACTGCAGTCCTTTAAGGAAAACCTGGATACATTTCTGCTTACCAAGGAAATCACTGGGTACCTAGGGTAACTGAGAAGTCAGTGAATCCCTACAAATTATTAATTGTTTGCACAGCATACTTATTTTATCCCTGCTTGTGAAGTGCAGTGGGGATGAGAAGTGAGAAGACATGATGGACCTGCAGTACCTTCTGACCTTAAATTTCTATGCTATTATTTTACTTGTCACACACAGTTCCAAAATGCAGCATGTCCTATTCTGGTGGGTGTCAACTCCCGGCAGATCACAGCTTGCTGTGGCTTGGACCAATTAACAGAAAAAAGGCTATTTTTTCCCCTTTTGTTCTGTTCATTACCTGTGCTAGTGTCTACTGTGGGGCCAAATGGCAGAACTGGTCATGCTGCATGTCAGGACTGTAGATAAACAGAGGACTGTGGTCAGTGTTGATGTCAATCTGTGTCTTTTTACGAACACTAAATTTCGCTGCAAAATGTCAGAAAAGATCTCTCTCTCTCTCCCCCATTGGAAACTATGCTCACCCACCTCTTCCTTGTTTTGTTTGGTTATGGTGTGAGCTCCATGACAAAAACACACCAATCACCACTCCCGTTTAGCTTTAATTTCACCAACATTATACAGTTTTATAAGTGCATTGGAAAGACTACAATTACAAAGAAACATAGAAATCAAGGATACATGACTTCAGGTCCATCGAGTCTGCCCGGAAGCCCTACCTTACATTAATTCTCAGCACTACGTTGATCTACCCCCAATATTTTCACTCTGGTGTTTACCCACCTTTTGCTGATAAACCTAGTGAAGCTGTACCACCATGCTATGAAACCATTTATGGTTTTTGCATTAACCACATTTTTGAGCAGGCTGTTCCATTTAGCCAACACTTTCCCATGAAAACATTTTTCTGATGTCTTTCCCAAACTTCCCCACTCGCAGTCTAAGACTGTGACCCCTGGTGGTTGACCTCTTCATTTTGAACAATTCTTTGCAGTTTACACTACTGCACTCATGAATGTATTTCTATATATCATGTCCTTCTTTCCTCCTGGCCTGGCCTCCAGTGAGTACATGTTGAAGTTCTCTTGTCTCTCCTCATATTTCTTACCTTGCAGGCCTGGGATCAATTCCATTTCCCTTCTCTGAATTGGCTTTAGTTTGTCCTCATCCTTCTTTATATATAGGTTCCAGAGTCCGGAACTGCACTCCGTATTCCAAGTGTGGTCTAACCAGCAATCTGTGCAATGGCAAAATCACTTCCCTCCTATGATGAGTGAAATTCCACCTGATGCACCCCAGCATCCTAATTGCCTCTCTATATGCTTGCTACCTGAGAAGGAGGATTTTAGACTGTTACTAATTGCTACTGCCAGGTCAGTTTCCTCTCTGGAAGGATCTAGCTTTACCCAGTGCTTGAAATAGACAAAATTCACTGGGGAAACATCACCTTTCATTCAGGATCGAAGATACCTGACAAGGGTCTGGGGCCACATTTTCTCATTATACATTGCATTTTAACTCATTACTGGTTCTTTTTTGCACCATTAGTGGGTAAATGTTAGACAGGGACAGTCCTCCATTTTACTTCTGGAACTGACTCATGCTCTTAATCTTAATCCTGGAACTCAGTTCCTCTGGGTACCCTCCCCATTTCTACAGCTGGTTTTACCTCACTGAACCAGTACTCCATCTGTTGATTTCTGCATTCAATGTGCATCATTTTGGATTTTGTGGCATTGAATTTAGGCTGACAAATGTTAGACCACTTTTCCAGTCTGTGTCCCTCTTCATATTGTTAATTCTTTCTTCACTGTGCATGTTCCAACAGAGCTTAGAATGATCTGCAATGAACTCACTTTGCCCTGAAACTCAATCCCAATATTACTAATGAACATACTGTCAAGAGCCTTCCCCCCCACCACTGGTCAAATCCTTTAATCCAGAGAATCCAGAGAATTTGCCATTGATAACTACCCTCTGTGTCCTTCCCAATGACCAGTTCCCAATCCATTTAGGGAAAGCTTCACCTAAGCTCAGGTCACCTACTTTTCTTATTAGTCTCCCATGCGGCATGGGATCACAAGCATTTGCTGAAATCCCAATATAGGATATCAGTTGCCTAACCTGTTTCACCAAACTAGAAATATCTATCAATTTCATCTGACATGACCTGCCTGTCACGAACCCATGCTGTATTTTGAATATCAGCCTCTTGTCCTCTAGAAATTTTTTGCAGCTTTGTTTTTTGGTCTCACTTTGTTTGCCAATCTGAGCACAATAAATCTGTGTGTTTTCCAAATTCATTTTAAAACTGAGTCCACCGTAAGCACTGAGCCTTTTCTCTTTTTCCTGATGATTTGAGCTCTCTGGCCTGGCTGGTGCATCTGGTTAAATATGCTGAGTGTGGTTCTTTAATTTTACCATGATTGCTAATTTTCTACCCCAGACTACAGGCATCTTACCTCTTGCCAGTGAATTGTTGAGGTGGGCTGTAAGGGGTGCAGCCAGTGCATGACTTGTCACCCTGAGCACCCTGGAATCATCCCACCTGGCCCCAAAGAGTTTTAACCTTTAGATTCTGCAGCTCTTTCACACTACAATTCCTGGAATCATTAGTGGATCCAAGAAGAACTTGCAGGCATGCCCTTCTTTATGTTCAGAGCTACAATTCAAATACCTGGGTTGCTGTGGGTAATATTTGGGAGTGTGGCTGCAATTTAAAGGCAGGTCATGCTGTGGGTGATGTTTGTGGTGGGGGATTCCATTTTTCCTTTTCTCTGAATTCCTAGGTCTACCCCAGGGAACCAACACGTAAAAAGTAATTGGTGTCTTTAAAAGTGAAGTAGATACCATTAAACAGCAATGGTTGCTACACATTTTCAGATCTCTCTGGGTCACAAATCACAGGCAGCTGTAGTTTTTCAATATCTGATTCCTGACTGGTTTCATCTCCATCCATATCATTCAGTCACCCAGCCACATAAAAAGAAACACTGGCAATGCTAAACTGATGCAGTTCTGATGATCAGAATCTACGTTTTTGCCATTTTGACTGCATTATGAAAATTGCACAGCTGACTACCCAATGAATAGCACTGATATTCAGATAAAACCATTCTGAATGCCATGATATTTGAAGTTATTTATTTATTTCGTTTTTGTTAACCAGGGAAGGAGACTAGGCAGTTCTGCCTATTTTTGGCCTGCCCTCATCCCAGGGGAGGAGGATAGAGATGGAAACCAACTGACATCGAACCAGACTAAGCTTTTCGTGGTATTTTTAGCGAATGGGGCAAATTTGGCCAGGATACCAGGGAAATTCCCCTACTCTCTCCAGGAAGTGACATGGGATCCTTAACATCCACCTAAACAATCACCAGAACAGGCAGACAGGACCTTGGTTTAACATCTCATCTGATAGATGGAACCTCAGGAGTGCAAATGCTGCACCACAGAGTCAGTACTGATATTTAAGCCAAGTTCCTGGTGTGGGAATGGAACCCACATCCTTCCAATCTTTGCACTTCAGAGGCAAGTGTGCAGCCTGCCGAGCCACTGACACTGCTTTACTTAGATTATATTTTAATTAGATTAACATTTGGAGCACACCCTTCCAATTTATTACTTTTTAATGCCAAAAAACAACAACAACCAAATACTGTTATTTGGCTCACAGTCTCTTATCACCAATATTTAGTCTTCCTTTTCTATTAATCTTAAGAAATGTTCCTTTGCAGCTTGTTCATGAATTTAAATATTTGGGTTTGATGTTTGACCCCACTTTATCTTTTAAGTCTCATATTCACAACACTACTGTAAAAACTTGACAATGCCTAGGTCGATTGAGAAGGGTCAAACATTGTTTGTCATTACAAGATCGGAAAACCATAGTGGCTCAATCATTTCTTCCAGTTTTGGACTATGTCGATTCCATTTACCGGAATTCCAGCGTTACACATCTTTCTTTAATTGATAAGGTTTACTTTCAGTTATTATGTTTTATTTTAAGTAGTCCCAAAAATGACACCATTGCACTCTTCTAACTCAATTAAATTGGTTGTCCCACTCATTAAGACATTTTCCTCACTGGCTTACATTAATTTATAAAACACTAAATCATCAAGCCCCAGTTTATCTTTCAAATAGATTACTGGTTTCCACCCATAGCCGTAATCTTAGAGAAGTTCCCTATCAGGGCTTACTCTTACCTACCTACATATCAATCTCAATTTGGAAGAAATTGTTTTCCTTTTGATGCCCCCTATGCTGGAACAAACTCACCACTGAGTTAAGTAATTCCCATACACTACATATTTTTAAACAAAATCTCAAGAAAATGCTTCTACAGGAACAATCCATTTGTAACTAATTTTCATAAGTAATTAATGTTGATTACTTGCTCTGCAGTATTCTGTTTATTTGATTTTGTATAAGTGTTTGTGTGTTACTATGTATGCCTATAAATTTTACCAAGTATTAGTACCATTTTGACTTAGAATATTCTGCAAACGAGTCTTGTGCTCATGGAACCTATCCTGTAAATCCACAACTTTTAAATAAAAATAAAATAAATCCATACTATCCTATTTGATATTTTTCAAATGGATTGGAAACAGAGTGACATAGAGTGGCTAAATTATAGCACTGACTGGCTGACATTGTTTGAGTTCCAGTATTTGCTTTTATTATTTGAACTTACTCTCAGACTCCATTTAACTAAATTGCAAAAATGTGATTTTGTTTGAAAGAATAAAAAGCATTTGTCCAGAAAGTACCACACCACCACCAACACCACCATCACCAGCTGAGATGCTAATCCTGCTTCTTCTAGGTACCTGTCAAGTCTCAGTTTAAAAGTCATTACAAATTTTATATTGGTTGATACCACCTGTTCAGAAAGTCTATTCAAAATATCTGCCACCCAGTCTGTGAAATAGTTCTTCCTGATATTTCCCTTAAAATTTACTTTCATTAAATCATTTGTTCACTTATTCTTGGATGTTTCTGAAGAGATGTATTCCACCTGATGGTGTTATCTATCTCATGTAATACAATGATTATGTCTTTCCTGAGTCCTTTCTTTTCCAATAAATAGCATCAGTTCCATCATTTGGTCTTCATAGCTCATGTTCCCCAAGCCTTCAACCACTGTGGTCACTGTCCTCTATTTACATAGGAATGTAGAGACATTTATTTATTTCATTTTTATTGACCGGGAAAGGATAACTAGACAATTCTGTCTATTTTCATCTTCGTCCTTGGGGAGGGGGATACAGATGGATGCCAACTGACATTGAACCGAATTAAACTGTTGGTGGTATTTTAAGTGAATGGGGGAAATTTGGCCAGGACACTGGTGAAATTCCCCTACTCGACTGAAGGGGGAACCTTTGGCCTGTGAGATGGCCACTTCCAGCAATCCACTGTAGGAGATGGACATCTCTGGGGTGGGGGAGCAAGCCTTCTCTCCTACCTCTGCTATCCTAGAGGCTCACCATGACATCAATATTTCTACTACTCTTCAAAAGGACGGAGGTGAAACTCCAGAATTTTTTTTATCTACCGAAGATTTAAGTCGCAATACTGAAATCACTGAGAAGGTTTCCATTGCTCCTACACTTACTTTGACGGACGCAGAAACTTCTGTCTTGCAACAGCTCCAGTTAGGAAACATTCGGCACTCGACTGCTGAAAAGGATTTGAAGGACCGACTAGTGCAGCTCCAAGCCGGAGCTCCTTCTGTCACATCTTCAGAGGGGCCAGTCAATTGCTGCAATGACGCAGCAACAAAGGCCCAGGCGGGGCTGAGTGAGTCACCCTCTGAGAATTCTGACAAATTGTTTAACTCTGCTTCTATTCCGCTTGTATCTTCGGCTGGCATTTTAACCCCGGGAGTGAGCGGGTGCCTAAAGTCGAGCAAACTTGGACAAGGGTTTGCTGAGAGGAATAATTCCTCTCAGATCTGTCAGCCTGTGCCGTTAAACCTTTGACATGAGGGTCTCTAGAAGTGGCATTTTAATTTTGTTCCCTCTCCTCCTGTACATGAGCCTTTATCAAGAGATACAGGGTTTATTTTGAAACATATCCCTCCAGGTTGCCCGAATACTGTACTCTTTCCCCCTGTGTCTGCACCAGTCATTTACCAGCACTCTCACTCCTCACAAGATGGGGTTACTGTCTTTTCTTTTGGCATTAAGGATGCAAGCTGTATATCTGGGGTAATTGAAGATACTAAAGAATGCAGAAATGCTTTAACCCTGGCAAATAGACATATTCATTCAGGTAAAATTACTACTAAGCATGATATTCTGATGTCGTCCATTCCCCCAAACCCTACCATCGGACAGACTACTGCTGAGGTGCTGCAGGCTGCTTTCTCCCTAAACAAAGGGCAAATTCCTCCAAATGAGTCTTGGTCTCCACAAAAAGCTCTTTGTGAGGCTGGATGGAAATGCTCCTTTAATGGAACCTGGCTTACAGACCCTGAGTGGGACCATAAATTAAACTTTACACAGAACACTCCTGATTAGCATCCATCAGAACTTTCTAAAGATCTACCAGTTGTTAACTCTCTGTCACTGGAGATTTCCTCCACTCCTACCTCTGACTTTGACATTCCTAGTATGATTCAGGGGGACCTGTTGAATGTACCTATCTCAATTGACTTGCCAACTGTCCCGGTTGTCCCTAAGACTCAGGGGGACCTAGCAGCAGCCCTGGATGATCATCTCCAGGAACCCTCCCAACCACAGAAACCTTTATTGTCTGATTTGTTTTCAAAAATTAAGAAAGAAGCAGACCCCAGAAGAAATGCTGTCAGGATACGTTACAAGGGGGGTCTCGACAATAGACCAGACAGACACTATGTGGAAAAACGCTTACTGAAAAACTCCCTTCACTTCTCCCTGAGGGAGGTGTTTGCATTTATTAATATTTCTGGGGAGGACAACTATGATATTAGTTTTTGCACTGCCTATGCCTTAGACCTCTTTTGGGAAAGGTGCAGCCAAGTGAAGTTCTCTCCCACATGGACCCCTTTTCTGGTTATTCCCTTTAAAAAACCTCTGATTAAATTTGTCACCATTCTGTTTTGGAATGAGGGGGTCCATGTGGATGATATAACTTATTGGCTCTCTCAAAAATGTGATGTTTTAAGCAATCCTGAGGCACTTTTAGACTCAGAAATGTTCTGGACAGGGGGGTGGAATATAAAGTTAAGCTCTGGCAATCTGTTCTGGTATAACTGATGTTCCTAACTCTTTTATGTTGGGCAGGGATCTGTGTGTGTGCTTTTATGCTGGGCAACCCTGGGCCTGCTATAAGTGTGGTTCTAGAACTCACATCTCTAGTTCCTGTGACAAACCGTGTTGTGACAATTGTGGAGGTATTGGTCACATTGCATTACAATGTGCATCACATGCCAAATGTGATATTTGTGATGAAACAGGTCACGTGTTTGGCAGTTGCCCTTGGACGGCTAAATACAAGGCCTCTTGTATGAGCCCTGATCTACTAATTCAGCATGCACAAGATCTGGTGTCTGGTCCTAGTTCGCCTCCCCCAGGGCTCCACTTCCCCACACTGTCTCCTCTCCCAGATCCTGTCCCCACCTTTGCATTACAGAAGTTGCTCTTAGTGTGGCTGCCAACCTTCTCCCCTCAAACTCCTTGTATGGAGACCTCAGAACCTGTTTCCTTGCTTCCAGTTTGTTATAGTGATTCTGATCCCTTGATTCTTTCTGAAGAGGTCCCTGCTCCTCTTCCTAGGTACTCATCTAGGAATTAAAAAAAAATAAACCTGCTCCTACCCAGGAAGCCGTAGAATCTGTGAACCCCCATGACATTTTGGCCTCTGTGAAGGAGACTCTGACATGGAGCAGGATGAGTCCACATCACAGCCTCCTGAATAGCTTGATTCCCCTTCAAACCCTGATTTGGTTGGTTACAGGGGTAAAAAGAAAAAAAGGGGAAAAAATAGCTTGAAGCTTCTACCCTTTTGAAGGTAGGATCTATAAACATCCACATACATTTGAACCCTTCAAAACATTAGGCATTTTTTGATTTCATCCATAGCTCCAATTTTTATATCTGTTTTATCCAGGAGACATGGATCTTTTCAAGTGACCAGCTTAGATCCTTTCAGGGGGAGTGGTTATGGAGCCCTTCCTACTGGTCCTTTGGGTTAGATTGTGCCGATAGGCTGGGTATTTTGTTTAATGGGTATTTTTTCACTCTAAATAAATGTATTGATCTCTGTCCTGGAAGAGTTCTGATTCTTGATGGAATCTGGAACAAAATGAATTGTCACCTCATTAATATTTATGGCCCACACACAAAGGCGAAACGAGTCTCTCTCTCTCTCTGTCTCTCTCTCTCTCTCTCTCTCTCTCTCTCTCTCTCTCTTTCATTCTGTACAGCCATATTTGGTCACTTCTTATTATGTTTTTTTTTTGTGGTGATTTTAATTGTCCTCTCAAGACTAAAGGGGGTGTTTCTGATAAGAAAATGTCTTGTGATTTTTATGCTCTTTTCCACACCATAGACTCTGCTGAGCTGCTTGATTGCCACAGATTCCACGAATCAGGGCCAAACTTTACCTATACGAGGCATAAATATTTTACCACCTTAGATCACACATTTGTTTCTAAAACTTTTCCACAGTTTTCCTTTCATACCTTGCCTACTGAATACTCTGATCATTTGGTGTTATTAATTGTTTTTGGTAGCACCCCAGGGGTTACTAATCAAGCCAACCGATGGAGACTAAACACATCTGTCTTAAAAGACCCCTTTGTCAGAGCAGGAATTTTGGAGTTAATCAAAGCTCGGTGCTCCGTTAGTTTCCTCTGCTCTGATTTAGGGGAATGGTGGATGGATTCTAAAGCTGACTTTAAAACCTGGTTCCACCATTTTGGGAGGAGAACTGAGAATAATAAATTTCTGAAATATCTGTCTTTACATCCACAATTATTTATTTACATTAGCTAATACTACTAAAAATGATTATTCATTACAGATTCAAAATTTGAAAAAAGAGATGCAATTTTATCAGTACGACAGGACCTATACTTTACAGGCCTTGTTACAAACTGGGACTCAGAAATCTCCAATTGGTGATCCTTTCGAGGCCTGTAAGTCCTTTAAACACACAGTCATGATGGATTCCTTAACTGATCAGCAAGGAACAGTAACCTGTACGACTGAGGACCGACATAGAACTATTAAATCTTTTACTTACTCTCGTAGTCCAACTGACCCTCCTCCAGAAGATTCTGTTCACACCTATTTGAATAACATAGACACTCCCCAATTTCCTGATGAAACTATGGCCATGCATGACTCCATAGGGCAATTTATGTCTCTTATCGTGTGATTCAATACTGTTTGTACTGATGCATTTTTGATGTTATCCTAATAAAAAATTCCCCTACTCTTTTCTATAAATAAATACATACATATTTGTTTTTTTGGTTTTGAGATTAGTTTGTATTGTTTTCTGACATCCATTAGTGGGCGGGGGGCTTCTTTTTGTTTTTTTTCTGTTTGTATTATTGATTGGGATTATAATAGTGAAGTCACATGTAGGGTGTATGCTTGCAATGTTTATTTTTTGGTTTTTCATTATGTTTATATATAATGTGTGATGTAACACTATTTGTGCATATTTACTTTCAAGATATAATACAAAATTTCCCTACTCTTTTCGAGAGGTGCCATGGGATTTTTAACATTGACCTGAACTACCACAGATAGGACCTCAGTTTAATGTCTAATCTGAAAGACAGCACCTCAGGAGTGCAGCACCCCCTCATGTTGTACTACAGTGTCAGTACTGGGATTTAACCCAAGTGCCTTGTGTGGGAATACCTTCTGATCTTCCGGCCTCAGAGCTGAGTGTGCAACCTGCTGAGCCACTGACAGTGCAACATAGAATGTGACGGCAGATAAGAGCCACTGGGCCCACCCAGTCTGCCCATTTTTGTTAACCTACATTTTGCTAAATACCCTACTTGATCTATGGTGCAATGCCCACCCCCACCCTTCCTTATCCAAATGATTCCCTTGTGCCTGTCATAGACGTTTTTGAATCCCACCACTATTTCTCCTCCACCACCTCCGCGGTAAGGCTGTTCCAGGCATCCACCACCTTTTACGTGAAGAAGTACTTCCTCATATCCCTCTTGAATTTACCCCCCTCCAGTTTTATATCATGCCCCCTTGTTCTAGAGCACATTTTTCTCTGAAAAATATGCCCCTCCTGTACCTTATCTACCCCTGTGAAGTATTTAAAGGGCTCTATCCTATCCCCCATCTCCATCCTCTTCTTCATGGAGTACATATTTAGCTCCTTTAGCCTCTCTTCATGGCACTTTTGATGTAGACCCTGTACCAGTCTGGAAGCCTTCCCCTGGACTGCCTCCACTCTGTCTATGTTTTTCCTGAGATGTGGTCTCCAGAACTGGACACAGTACTCAAGCTAGAGTCTTACCGGTGATCTATATAAGGGCAGCACCACCTCCCTCTTCCTACTGGTGATACCCCTTCCTATGTACCCCAGCATCCCACTAGCCCTTCTGATTGCCTTGTCACACTGCCTTTCCATCTTGAGGTAATCCAGTAGAATTACTCCAGCCCAGGTCTCTTTCCTGTTGGGTCTTTTTCAGTATCACTGCCCAATTTGTGCTTGGTTCACGGGTATTTATGGCCCAAGTGCATTATTTTTCAGTTTTTTGCATTAAAATCCAGCTGCTGTACCATTGACCACTCTTCCAGTCTCTTTAGGTCCCTGCCCATACTTTCTTCCCCCACAGAGAGTCCACTCTGTTGCAGAGCTTGGTGTCATCCACAAAGAGGCAGACCTTCCCTTTTAATTCCTCTCCTATGTCACTTCTAAAGTCATTGAAGAGGACTGGTCCTAGTATAGATCACTGTGGTATCCCACTGGTCACCCTCCTTTCCCCTGAGTGAACTCTGTTTACCACCACCCTCTGTGTCCTATCCACTAACTAGTTTCTTACCCAGATTACCACCTTATTAAACCAGTTTCCTATGTAGAACAGTATCAGAAGCCTTGCTGAAGTCCAAGTAAGCCATGTCCACCACTCCTCCCTGATCAAACTCCTTAGTCACCTAGTCAAAGAAATATATTAGATTTGTCTGGCATTACCTTCTTTCTGTGAAACCATGCTTCCTTGGATCATTTAAGCTGTTAGATACATGATATTCCACAATCCTTTTTTTTAGCAGTGTTTCCACTAACTTACCCACCACCGATGTCAGGCTGACAGGCCTATAATTGACTGCCTCATCCTTGCTACTGCTTTTGTGTAATGGGACTACATCAGCCCTTCTCCACTCCTCTGAATGCATGCAGGTCTCCAGTGATCTGTTAATTAGATCTGTCAGAGGTGCAGCTAGTACCTCCCTGAGCTCCCTCAGCACCCTTGGGTGTACCCTGTCTGAGAAGATGGCATATCCACTGCAAGCTTTGGAGTCATGACTCTGCAATTAGTACAACAGCACATAAAGAGCAGATTATGGAATTATGGAGTAGTAAGGACTTTAGAGACAGCAGGAGAACAGCATGGAGTCACGAATGCATGGCCTTGTTATTTATGTAAAACAGTTTGTAATTTCCCTTGTTTGCAGGAAGGTCATAACACTCTCTTGTTAGAAACAAAGAACAAAACTCTGCGATTTAAAGAGACAGTGAACATTGTCGAACAAGATGAAGAATACAACACTGCTTTATGGGGCCTGATGAAGTGGCAACAGCTATGAAACTGTCACCCAAGGCTTTAGTGTGGACTTACTGACAAATAAAAGCATTTGTGTGCTTGACTAATACAACTTGTGTGCAGTGGAATTCATCCTACATTATTGTGTTGTTTGTACCCTGTCTGGCCCCATAGCCGTCTCCACCTTCAAGTTAGCGAGCACCTTCTGGTCTCTCTACAGGAAGCAGACTACTTTCTATTTCTTTCCCAGCAAAGTTTCCCTAGTCCTTCCTCTTCCCCTTCTACTGTAGTAACTGAGCAGAACTATTTAAGATGTTTGCCTTTTCATGATCACCCTCAGTACAGTCAACTCCCCTCATTCTTTAACCATACAATCCCTCCCTTTGTTTTTCCTTTTTTTGCTAATAGTCTAAAAAATGTCTTGTCCTCTTTTGATACTCCCCAAGCTTTTTTTCCTCAGTTTGTACCTTTGTGCTCCTTGCTGCTTTGTTTGCTGCTTTCTGTTTTCCCAATCCTCCTCTCTCTGTATTTCCTAATACCTTGCAAATGCTACTCTCTTTTCTTTTTCCTTTTTCCATATTGTGTTTATATTCCTTGTCCCCCATGCCCTCTTCAGACTGACCCTCCCAGCTCTGACTTCCCAGAATAACCGGGGCTTACCGTTCTGCCCGGCCTGGGAGCGGAGCCTGTGGAGAGTCAACCTTCATCCTGCAGCCGGAAGATTTGATTTTCTCCTCCATTTTCTCCCCTGGCCCCCATTGCTGGGCAGCACACACACCAGATGTGCATGTGTGGAGGTGCGCACACATCTGTGGAAGTCCTGCAGCACCAACCCCTTCTGTGCGCCCTACAGACCCACACTTCCCCCAGGCCTCCACCTGGGGTTGGGCATTCAGCGGAAGCACAACCCCTCCCCGCCTGGGAGAGGAGAGCTGTCCTCCAGATGTTCAATCCTCTCCCTCCCTGCTGACCCCTAATGGCCCGGGCTCATTCCCAAATCCGGGTTGCTGGTGTGGCTCAAGGTGTAGCATCCAGCGCCTCAACCCTCAGTGCCACCAGGCTGAGCCCTTGAATGATACTTTCTTAGCCTTCACCTTTTCTGCTACCTCCTTTGAGAACCATAGTTGTCTCCTCTTTATTGTTTTCCTTTTGCTTACAGTATCTGCTTAACATAGAGGTTTGTTGCCTTACTTATGCTCTCTTTTAGTTTCGCACACTTTTCCTCTCCATCCCCCCGATCATCTCCTCCTGCCAGGTCATTCCTGAGGCATTCATCTGTCTTAGTAAAATCAGCCCATCTGAAGTCCAGGACTCTCACCATTGTGTGGTTGAATTCTGTGATTGTTCTTATGTTGAACCACACTGTACGTTGATCACTGGTCCCCAGACAGCTTCCCACCTTGGCATCCACAACACTGTCCCTGTTAGTAAGCACCATGTCTAGTATTGTCCAATGCTGATTGGGTTCAATGACTAGTAGCCTGAGTAATGACCCCTGCAGTGAGGCCAGGATGTCCCTGCTTCTAGCTGAAGCAGGGAGGTTCCAATCTACAACAAGTAGATTGAAGTCTACCACCAGCAACACCTCCCCCTTTTCCACCATTTTGCCAATTGTTTCTAACATTTCTTTGTTTATGTCCTCCCCCTGTGCTGGAGGTCTGTAGATCACACCTGTTTTAATAGTGGTTCCGCTTTCTGATTTGAGTGTGACCAACAGCACTTCTGTCCCCCATGAATTCCCTGTATTTATGTTGCTTTTATGCTTTCCTTCTCATAAAGCACCACTTCTCCTCCTTTTCTTCCTATCCTGTCCCTTCTTGAATTTCGTGTAGCCTGGTATGACCATGTCCTAGTCATGGTTGTCAGTACACCATGACTCGTTAATGGCCACAATATCCAGGTCGGCCTCTGCCATGATGACCTCTAGGTCTTGGATCTTATTTCCCAGACTTCTAGCATTAGCACACATGACCTTCCAGATAGAAACATAGAAACACAGAAATTGCCAGCAGATAAGGACCGCTAGGCCCATCCAGTCTGCCCGTAGGCAGATCTATTCTTATTGCTTCTCCCTTTTTCCTTATGTTCCCCTTTCCTCTCTTCTCTTCTAACTGCTTTGTTTCCCCCTTCCTCCTTTGCTAACCCCATCCTTCATTGACTAACTTGCACTATGGCTGGACTTTCACCCCTCAGGATCTCCCTCCATTCTCTCTCTCAGCCTGTGGAGGGTAGTTTCTGCCTCCCCTTTTTCTTCCACCCCCACTCCGGCTAGTTTAAAAGTTCATTCAAGTATCATTTAAACTATCCACTGAGGACTGTGGATCCTCTCCCAGATGGATGCAGGCCATCACCTGTGTATAGGCTCTCATTCTCCCAGGTGGGCCCCCAGTCCCCAGTGTAGCTGTACGTATCCTCTCTGCACCATTCCTTCAACCATAAGTTGAAGGCCTTGGTGTGGAGCTCCCTCTCCTTTCCCCTATCATAGACAGGCGGCACCTCTGCAAAAGCTACAGAGTATACTATCTGTCTAAGACTCCTTCCCAGCTCCCTGAACTCCCCCTGCACTGTTCCTGCCCAATCCCTAGCCAGGTAATGTGTCCCTTGGTGGACAGTGACATCCAACTCCCCCTCCCTTCCAATTGTCATAGCAATCCATTGGATGCACTTCCCATCCTTCTATGCCATGGTGTTGATTAGGCACTTCACCTCCTTCTCTGCCCCTTTCCCCTTCCCAGCTCTATCCCCTTGACAATTGAGTCCCCCACCAGAAGTTGCTTGCTCCTTCTCTGGAGCCCTCCTCCACCCACACTGGGGCTCCACTCAGGAAGGCCCCATATCCTCCCTGGCCACTGCTACAGGTACTTTCTTTTTCCTCTCCACCAGGACAGTGTAGAAATTCTGTAGTTGTACCAGCTGTGGCTGAGGAATTTCTATCAAATCAATGTCTTTTTTCAGGTACACGGACCAAAACAGACCATTACACTTGAGATGGGGCCTGAGCAAGGATCGGTACAAAGGCGTTGACATCTATGGATCTGCTTATTAAGTTTCTCCTAACACATGCCACAGTTATGTTAAATAGATCCTGCAGTGCATTGCTGGCTGTAGTTGAAAGTACTTCCAAAAAGACAATGCATTCTCGAAGGGCTTCAATATACTTACAATAGTCTATATATTGTGTTATTCATCATTTATCACTTATTTTGTTATTTATTGTGGAAAAGAACTGAGATAGGAGGTCATGGTCAATGATGCCCATCCTCTTGGGATAAAAACTGTACAATAAAGTATGCTAGCTTTCAAGTATATTTATTTATAAAAGAAGAGCGGGTTAACATTTTTTTTTACTTATTGAAACAGACCAGAAAAAGCTAGTGCATTGTAACAGCGTGTTTTAGGAGGCATCCTAGGGGAAGGGTACAAAGGAAAGTGTAAGACAACTTGGCGGCAAAACAAAGCATTAAACAACAATGGGTAGATGAAGATTGTAATACTGTGTCAGGGAAACAGTGCAAACAGTGCAAGAAATACCATTGATGAAAATGAGTCAGAAATTAAGGAAAGGAGCATGACATGGAGGGAGGAATGAGAGTAACAGGATATAAGGTGCAGGAGCAGACATGGGAAGTGTGGGCAGCCAGCCCAAAGTAGTGCCTTGAAGGAGTACATAGAGGATGCAGATTGGATAGAGGGAGGGAGGCTGGACCAAAGTACAGTTTAAAAAGCAGACCTATCAGCTGAGATTTGGGGCTGAGGAAAAGAAAAGAAGAAAGAATCTGTAGAGTGAAAGGAGTAAGAGCAGGCCTGAGGCAGGACAGGGAAGAAGAGAGATAGCAGGGGAGAGATTGAAACCAACATTTGGATATGATGGCAGCACAGGGGGAGAGGTGTCAGCTAAGATCAAGGAAGGGTAGAGAAAGGGAGGAGTAGAGTGTTCAGTGATGGACATGAGGAGGGCAATCCATAGTAAACTGACAGAAATAGTGGGATAGAAGTCCAGTCTAACCAGGTTGGATTAAGGGACACTACTACAGACCATGTCCTCAAAGTCAAAGGCAGGGAGGATCAATTTTAATAATGATTTCTTGTTTTGTAGGGGGATGGATGCAGGCTTTGTTCCTGTATAGCACTAAGCACACCTATCTTAGCATGGATGGCATCAATACTGACCAAGAAGCCAAGATGACTGTCAAGTCAGGCAACCAGAGACTTAAAAGTGGAGAGACTCCCTAGTTTGGTGCCATCGTGGGTTGTAAAGTCAGGAGAAGACTGAATGCCAGCCAGATGCTGTCTGGTGCAGAGTCATGGAGACAGTCTTAATGATGTTAAGGGTAGTAGGCTGCTGTAGCTCCAGTGCTGAACATTTATTAAAGTCATAGTGAAGCTAGGCCACCAACACGGGGCAGAAGGGCAAGATGCAAAAAGGACCATATCTTTCACATACAGGTGGTTGTTACAAGGTGTACAGGTCTTGGAATACCCCTCAATCTCCTGCCTTGCAAATCAGGGACAATGCTTAAAAAAATCAGGGACAAGTTGCCCCATTCAGGGACACATTTTAATAAAAGGTAACACTGTATTAGCTCAACAAGTCTGCCACAATGTGTAGCTCAGTGTAAAGGGTATTTTTTGAAGGAGAGCTAGACTGTAACACTAATGTCTGGCATTGTTTTATGCTTTGAATTCCTACTCTTTAGCAACAGAAATGCCAAATTTAGGAGAGAAGATGGAGATTTTTGAGGCAAAATCATGAACATCCCTGAAAATCAGGGACAGTTGCGAGGTATAGGCTTTGGGTAGATCAAGATACATTGAGATCAGGATGAGGCCAATGATAGATCCTTGTGGTACTCCAGTATGATGGAGAAGAGTACACCACCTATCAAGGCAGACAGAAACCAGTCAAGTAGATATGAGTAGAATCAGTTAACCACTGTAGTAAGTAGTTTGGCACAAGCAAGCTTGTATAGCAGGTGGGGTGGAAGAGGGTGACAAGCTCTTTGCAAGAGTGACAAAGATGGCAAAAGTGATGTGGTCCTGGCCCATCACTTTGAGGATGTAATCAGTGATATGTAATAAGAAGATAGCGGAGGAGTATGATTTGTGAAAACCCCACTGGTATGGGCTAGGAAAAACAAAGAGTTAAGAAAGGGGGAGAGCTGAGAAAGTACAATGTTCTCTTGGAATTTTGCAAAGGTAGGGAGGAGGGAAAAAGGACATAGTTACCTGGAGCATGAGTCACCCTCCCTACCCCCCATGTAGGTTGATGACTTTAGATTTCTTTCAAGCCATGGGAACTAAGCCTATGTGAAATGAGAGGTTAGAAATGTCAGAGGTGAGGTGATGATGGTGGCAAAGAGATACAGGTGTTTGTGTTCAAACTCATTTGGGCTACAACTACTGGCAGAGCTGACCACACACAGAGCTATGAGAATGGCAGACATGAATGTGGGTGAGAAGAAAAAGGGAGGTTTGGGGCAAGAAAGGGGGCAGTACAAACTAAAGGGCAGTCCCCCTCTTCAACTGGTAATTCTGGGAATGTGAAATTCCAATAGATTGGAATTCCAGAAACCTGGGAGATGGGATCACAGAGAGGTTCATGAACAGTACAAAATGTAAGAAGCATTTGTCAATGCTGAATGTTGTCGCGCTGGCATTGGCAGTGCCAGAGCTAGAGATGCATAATAGGAATGACTGTGAAGTATTGAAGTGACACCAACCCCACCCCCACTGCGTAGAGAGTGACAGGCATTGGGATGTGCCTTTGGGTCATCAGCTAACGCTCATGCCATTGTACCTCACCCTGCCCTGTAGACACTGACAAGTGTCGGGTGTGCTTTGGGGTCTTTGGGCATTATACTTACCCCATTCCATAAGGAAATATGCTGACATGGGTGCAGTATAGGAGTGTGGGGTGAACTTTGTGGCCCAACAGTGCAAGGCAGGCCATGATGCCTGTCAGTGGCTGCAGGATGGGGTTGGGGGGTGGAATGGCATGAGCATTACATCTGATGATCCCAAGTCACACCTCTGACGCTTGTCAGTCTGTACCAGGTGGGGGTACTACAGTTGGAAACCCTAACACTGTAGGCAAGTGGTGGTAGTTTCACTCCACATTTTCAACATGGGCTGCTTGTCAGACCACCTCATGAAAAGTGGCACAATCATTTTGTTAGCTGAATGGTGGTTTTGCACAGCGGCTGTGCCATTTGGTGACAGAGGAACGAAAACACATTTTTGGGCAGGATGTGGACAATGACAACTGTACTGTACATGAGGAGGCATAACAAAATGGCAACGTTGAAAATCTGGAGTGACAATATGAAATATTGGTAAAGCAATGAGCATGCATACAAACTGCGCAACACACGTCCGTAACCCAACTATTTTTGGGAGTTTAGTAGCCACATTTGTAACATGGGTATTTTGGGACTTCCCCTTATGAACAGTGGCTGTGCGATTTTTTTAATCTGTCCCAAAAGTTGATTTTCCACAGCAACCACGCCATTGTGCGCCACAGGTGCAGAAACACATTTTGGGCAGGATGTGAAGAATGACAGCTGTACTGTTCATAAGGAGGTGTAAAATGCCAGTGTTGGAAAATCTGGCATGGAATACAGATTTGGAAGTTATATGGGTGTTTGTAACTGCGCAATGCACGCTTGCAACACAGTCATTTTATGGACTTTCAGCACCAAATTTTCAACATAGGCATATTAGGACCTGTGCTCATGAACAGTGTCACTGTCATTTCCTCAAACTGTCCCGAAGAGTGATTTCGCACAGCAACAGTGCTATTCTGTGCTGGATGTGCAAAAACACATTTTGGGCAGGATATGCAAAATGACAGCTGTACTGTTCATCAGGAGGTGTGGAAAAATGGCAAGTTTGAAAATCTGGAGTGAAAATATTACAAATTCTTGATGTTACAAGCGTGCATAGAAACAACACAAAGCGCGCTCATAAAACAGCCATTTTTGGGAGTTTTGTCACCAAATTTGCAACATAGGCTGTTTGAGAGCTCCCATCATGAACAGTGGCACTGTCATTTCATTACTAGGTCCTGAAAGGTGATTCTGCACAGTGACCGAGAAATCACCTTTTGGGGCTGAATAATGCCATGACAGTGCCAGAATTCATGAGGAGGGGTCCCAAAAACTCCATGTTGAAAATTTGGTGCCAAAATTCCAAAAAGTGCCTGAAATATGCATAAAAGTTGAAAAAACCCTATTTATTCCATTATACAGCTTACCGGCATTTTCTCAGTTCGCGGTCGGCTTTGAAGAGTGCAGACGTGTTCCCGGTCCACTGAAGATCATCCGCAAGTAAGTATGGGGCGAGGGGGTTTGGGGAGGCAGGGTGTGCAGTGGGTGGGCATGGGTTGTGGGAGGGGGCAGGAGATCACTGAGGACCGCCTCCTTTTTCCACAGGTACAAAAAAAACATTGCGGGACCGTTTTTCTGTTTACAGGGGTATGTAGCATGCTGGGGTGGGCTCCCAGCATGCCAATGGAGCCTTGTTTTTTTGGGGGGGGGCAGCTGTAGCCAATGGGAGATTGGGCACCCCTGTTGGCACACAACAAAAGGGGAGGTTACTTTATGCCGACGGGATTGGGCACCACTGTTGGCACACAAGGAAAGCGTGGGACAAGAGCCAAGGGGGATTGGGCACCCCCTCGGCATATAACAAATGGGGGGTTCTTTATGCTGATGGGGAGTGGGCTCCCTCATCTGCACATACATTGAGGGCAGGGTAAGCCAACAGCGGGATTAGGCAACCCCGAAGTCGGCAGTTTGGCGGGCAGTGTGCTGCCATGTTTGTGCTTCTGGATAAGCATGTCGGGAGGTCCGCTGCATGGGACGAGCTTTGCTCGCATTGCAGCAGACGTTTCCTTAGACGTGCTCACCCGGGTGGTGTGGCACCGGCATGCAGGCTGATTGGGGAATGAGGGACACACCTACTGATGCGTGTCCTGCATTTGCCCAACAGTGACCGTGCCTCCAAATCTGCACTACCGCAACATGTTGACTGCGCAAGTGCGCCATCATAAAAATGAATGACTCCATAAATTTTTATTTCAAATACATTTGATTGTACTTGTTATTAGAAGCAATTCATGTGTATATTGTTTAATAAGTGAAAATAAATACTTTAATACATCAATCAGGGTTGAGAAACACAAAGCAGACAAAGTAACAAAATGAAAAACTTACAGTTTAAAGTCTCATGAGTTTTGACAAACTGTTCTTCCTCATCCTCTAACCTGATGACCCAAGGCCAAGCTATAGATCTGAGGCCATGCCTTATGGGTCTGCTGCTTCAAGCTACAGGTCCAGATCCATGCTTTAGAACTATACAGATCTACGAAGCCAGTTCAACAACGCTATTGTCGACAAGCATCACAGAGACAGGATTTTGTCGATCAGGTTGCGGCCCATATAAATCACAAATGTCTCCCACTCCTGTTTTTTCATCGGGCTCCTTTGCCCCAAACCCACCAAGCTTGTGGGCTCGACCCCACACACCCCATACTAAAGATTCTCAACTCTGAGTCAGAGGTGATTCAGGAGGGGTGCAGGACTGAGAGACAGTGTGCCCTGTCTCAGGCACACTAATACAGAGACCTGTCAGTAAACTGTCGATTTTGTCGACAGCGACATAGGTCGCTGTGTTGGTGTCACTGTTGGGGGGCATGCCCAACTATACTTTTACACATAAGGCCCACAGAATCATTCATAGCTTTCTTCACACAGTCCTCTGTGGGCCCCGCAGGAGATCATTCCTAACTTTCTTTGGACAGGATCCTTTAGGCCCTGTGCAAAGGAAGAGATCATTCATAACTTTGTGCAGGACTCTTTGGACCCCTGTGTGTAGCAGGAAATCAGTCAATGGCCCCAGAATCAGTGTCAGTGGCTCAGCAGGTAGTACACTAGCCTCTGAGACTGGGAGATACCAAAAGGCTGTGGGTTCTTTCCCCACACCAGGCACTCAGGTTAAATCCCAATACTGACACTGTAGTGCAGCATGAGGGGGGTGCTGCACTCCTGAGGTGCCATCTTTCAGATGAAACATTAAACCGAGGTTCCATCTGCCTGTTCTGGTGGTAGTTCAGGTGGATGTTAAAGATCCCATGGCACTTCTCGAAAAGAGCAGGGGACATTTTTAATAAAGATCAAAAACAGCAAAGCAAAATTAAATAATACAGAACTAGTTATTTCAGTTCAAAAATAAAAACAGAATAGAGAGCAACACTTACTGACGGTGAAACAAAACCAAACCCGAACAAATCCCATCACATCAGTCCACCAAGTGATGATTACATCAGAAGATATAGCATAGAAAAAGAATGGGGGAAAAAATCATAACAAGAAAATGAAAAATTTACTGCATGCACAGGCATCAACATATGCATAGGCAGAGTTATCATCCTACCCATTCAGCATTTTGCCATAATCTGTCACATACTTCCTGACCCAATGTGTGAAATTCATAATTATAAATTTTATCTAATTCGACCTGAATATTAAACAAAACATTTTGCAAAGAAGATTCCTTATTTTTGAAGAACATGCAAACACCTCGTTTGCCACACAGACCACTTAAGACGTGCTAAAATAACATAAATCATACTCTTGCACCATTTCAACCAGACAGGCGGAATCTGTTCCAGAATTAATGTATTGTATGACATTGATTGAAACAAAAATTCCCTCCAAAATGCAGCTAGTGCATACCAAAAACTCTGAACATGTACACAATCAAAATATAAATGTTGTTTTGTTTCTAGCTGTCCCTGACATAGCAATTCTCCACAACCCCTCTCTCCTATCTGTTTATGCATTGGTTTCCTTTGACATTTAGCTTTTTATGTCCACATAGCCAAATGACATCCTGCATTTTCAAAGGGATCCTTGATTCCACTATGCTAGCCACCAACTGGTACCTGAAATACAGGTTTCACATAACATTTTTCCACAATTCACCTATAGAAAACCAGTTTCTCCTGGTTCATAAACCAACAAAGTTCAATTTTCCACAGTCGAATATATTTCAAAACAGTTTGAATATATTCTGGGAGACATTTATCAGTTACTGACCATTTTCCCTTTCCCCAGGCTTTCAAGAAGGGGTCACCCCACAATGATATACATAGAGCCCCTTCAATAGCGTTTTCCACTAAAGCCGGCCTTATAGAACTATTAAAAAAATTGCCAAAAAGATAAACAAAAGGGTGAATCATATTGAGATCCCCTTCCTTCCAGGGCCTGTATGTATGAGCACTTTTAACAGGGTTCAATCTACTACCCCACAATAAAGTAAAGAAAAGACTCATTACTTTTGTATGTAGATGAAAAGACAATGGAAAAATATGTGAAACATATAAACAAATAGGAGAAACGTATGCTTTTAATAAAAATACAAATTTTTTCCTCGTCATTTTCCAAGCTTGCCATGAAGAAACTTTCCAATAGGGCACATCATAAATATTATTCCAATTAATATTTGCTGCCCCTGTACCAAAAATATCCCTAATAATTTAATAGTCCCCTTTGTAAAAGGGACAGGAAAGGGGTCTACCACCAGAGCAGCACCCAATGCCAACATTTTACTCTTTCCCACAGTAATATGTATATCTGTTTCTGCATTCAACTGTTCAAATATCTGCAGTACTTTTTTCCCAGAATCCAAATCCGCTACAGAGAAAACAAAATCATCAGCATAGGCCAGGACTTTGGGAAAAAACACTCCTTCAGTATTCTGGATAGGCCTGACCCCAGCATCCAAATCTATCATCTGCAGAATAGGATCCAATCCAAATACGTACAAAAGAGTGCTCAAGGGACACCCTTGTCTAACCCAATTTTTTCAAAAGGAAGGGATACCCAGAAATCCATTAATCAAGGGGGTGACCTGTGCATCCACATAGAGGAATTTCACCAACTGAATCAGTTCAACAGGTATACCATAAGAATTAAAAACTGCCCAGATATATTCTTGCCTAATGGCGTCAAAAGTTGTCTCCTGGTCAACTGTCAACAAATATCCATCCAAAGACATTTGTAAGCCCTGTTCAACTATTTCCCTAATTGAAATCAAATTTTGAGTGATGTTTCGGCCCGGAAGTACATAGGTCTGAAGTGGAAAATCATCTTCTGTGCAACCTTGACTAACCTGACTGTGACAATTTTTGTTAGACTCTTATAATCAGAAGTTAGTAAACTAAAGGGATGCCTATTTGTTATATCCTGTGAATCCCCTTTTTTATATAAAAAAATCATAAATCCATCTTTCATGCTAGGCACTAACTGATTTTCATCCCAAATGGCCTTATAAATCACCTGTAGCCAAGGTGCTAAAATATCAGAAAAAGTCTTATAAAAATTATTTGATAATCTGTCCTTTCCTGGTGTAGTTCTTGTAGTAAGACTACCAATTGCTGTTCTAATTTCCAGTTCTGAAAAAGGGGCTACTACTGCCTTTCTATCCTCTGGCAATAAAGGTGGAAGTGTCAGGGACTGTAAGAAGGAGCCCTGAAACTCTAAACCTGGCCTCTGAAATTTGGTATGCACATAATCCTGTACCACCTGTTGAATTCCCCACCTATCTGTTGCCACCTCACCACTGTTATTTCGTAATGCTGTGATTACCAATTTCTGAGCACTCTGTAGCCCCAGGTCATATGGGTTTACCTGTTCCCTGGTCCCCCCGTGTTTGGTATTTTTTTCGTTTAGCTACCAAGGCTTCTTTTTCTAAGAGAAAAACTGACATCTTCTCTTTCACTAGCTTAAGTTGATCTTGTACATTACTTCCAGTCTCATAAATGTGTGACAGTAACTTCAAATATTTTGCCCTCCAACCCAGATATTGGATGTATTTGGATTGGGCCCTAGTACTAGCAGCTTGGATAAACCAGGATTTGAAATCCTGCTTCGTGTCTTCCCACCATTCAATGGGACTAGAATACAGAAAAGCAACATCAGCCCGGGCCTGTAATAAATGACCCACTGCATCTCTTAGGGCCACCTCCTGTAAAATGTGCCCATTCAGTTTCCAGGAACCTCTTCCCATGGGAACCTTCTGCCATTTCCCAATCAATACCTGAACCACCACATGATCGGAAGCTTCCAGGGGAAAAAGTGAAACATCAATGCTAGACATCCTGGCTAATGAAAAACAGAAATCAATTCTGGAAGATAACCTCCCTTTAAAAAAAGTATGAGAAGGCAGTTTGTTCAATAAATCATAAATGTCCACCAAAAGATTTGTCAATTATATGATTAAAAGCTTTGGTGTCACGGAAAAGTTTTTGCATTTTTCTTCCCCAATCCCTATAGGCTAGGCCACAATTAAAATTGCCCCCCCCCCGCATAGAACTATCAAAGAGATATACAGGTAGGGTTCAATCTTGTGAAAAAGGGCCGAGCAGCCAGATTTTGTCTGAGGGGTATAAATATTTATCAATCTATATCCAATATTGCAAATAACCACATCCAATATGAATGCCAGTCCTGGACTAACATCAAGAACCTGCAAAATTTTCACATTCAGTCTCTTAGATAAAAAAAAACACACTAGAGCATAAGTCTTCACCCGATGACCACAAAGAGGAACCCCACCTCCAATCCTTCTATGCAGTTGTAATATCAGCCAAAGTGTGTAGTCTCGTATCTTGCAAAAAAAAAAAAAAACACCTGGCTTGCACTACCCACCAAGGAAGCAAAGGTCACCTGTCGCCTATGCTGGGATTTAATGCTGTTAACATTAGCAGTAAGGATAGAAAGATTCTCAGCCATTTAAATAGAAAAAGAAAAAATAATAAAGAAAACCACTCAAAAAAACACTTCACTTCCTTTTTTTTCTTTATTCTGGCTTCGGTTTATCATCCACACCAATATCTGGAGATAACTCTGGTTGAGAGGACGTGATAGAAGAAATGTCAGAATCCACGTTATCATCATCACCCTCCTGTTCCGGGAGAGGAGCATAAGAATTCTCCAAAGGTACAGGGGCAGAGCTTGGAAGAATTGGTGGAACATCCACCTTCAGCTTCCCTGATTTAAATTGTGTTAATCTTTGGAATGAAGAGTCTGTTACCATCCCTGGAGGGTGCATATATAGTCAGTCGTCTCCAAATATACTGAGCTCAACTCTTCAACTGCTATGGGATCATCCTGCTCCATTACATCATCAGGAGATACGTGGGGGGGGCCATCCATTACCTCTAAATCTGCAGTTTCCATCCGCACTTCCATAAAGGGAGTATCCATCAACAGAATTTGTGGTGTTGGCACAGGAGCTTTCCATTCTTCAATCACTTTATCCTCTTCCTAGCCAGCCTGTCATGGCCTACCAGCCCTTTGAGGCTGGGGGACAAAGGAGGTCAGATTCAGGAGCAATTTTTGGACTCTCATTTTTTCTTTTTGGGCTGTGGCTACATAGACATCCTGCTCCGTTCTGATGGCCTGGTCAAGACTGTTATGTGAGGCCCGTGAACAGGAATAGAAAGTATGTCCATGTTCTTCACACAAGTTGCATCTCATGGGCTGATGACAGTTTGCTCCAGTATGACCCACTTCCCCACATAGGCCACATTTCTGCTTTTCACTAGCATTACTGAGATGACCCAATGCACTACATTTAAAACAAGCTCAGGGCTGTCCCTGATAAAAAATGACCCCTCTATCCCATCCAAGAAAAAACAATTTGGGAGGTGTTTAGGAAGACCATTTTCCATTTTAAGCATGATCTGATACTTCCAACCTCCTGTCCATAGATGTTCATCATCCAGGATAGGTTCAGGATATCCTTTGACTACACAGTGTTGCTGCAGCTAATAAGTAATGTCTGCAACATTTACCCCCTCGTTTTGAAAAAAAAAAGTGATTTTCTTGCTCATAGGTTTTGTCAGGTGAATAGCCAAAAAAGGCTTCCATAATGGGGCATTTTTAAACAACAGATACTGCTTCCAAAAACAGTTAAGCCCAGCCGGGTGTTTAAAACTCACATCAAACAGGGAATCCCCTGACACATGAATCAGTGCATATATTTCGTAGGCATAAAACTTCATACTGCCTTTTAACAATTCTCTCCATACAAAGTGCCTATCAGGAACCTCAGACACATCACTCCTGAATTTTAGATGAACAGCATTTCGCCTGGCTGCTGGCTCAGACATATGCCACCCATCATCTGGAAAAAGCTGTTTACTGACTTTATCATGCCATACATTAGTTGCCTGCTTAGGTATGTGTTCAGGTATGGCCTGTTCCAGTTGGGCCCCAACCCTAGGTTGTGCTCCAGTTAGTACATGCCCCTCCATTCCCTTTAAGGGGGTGGGTTCAGCCAGTCCCTCATGAGAGGACGTCTCACCTTCCAAATTGGTAATTTCTTTTAAAACAAGATTTTCCTCCTGTGACATATGTACCTATACAGGAGATACAGGAGTTTTTTGTCCTGGCATTACCTGGGACCCGGAGCATGCCATACAGTGGTAGTTATTGAAAAGTTCCCTACCTCGAGGTACCTTGAGGTACCACTGAGGTAATTTGCATTGACTGTAATGTGATCCTGCCTCATTCTGCCTCAGTATACCTAGGTATATCTCAGTACTGTGAAACTTTTCTATGACTACCACTTGTATGCACTGAAGGCCCTGAGAAAGACCTATGACCTCATTAGCTGACAGAGGAATATTCCCTCCTTGGGATCAGGTAAGTTCGCATCCCACCCTGCCCCAGTCAGATTTTTCACCCAGTCTGCAACGTCAAACGCTGAAGAAATCCAGGCAGGTGAAGTGCCAGAGGGGCCAGCAACAGCAACAGCTATATCACCTGGTCCCAAGGTAGGGGCCTTTTGTCCAGAGTCCTTACTTAAAGCCATGTGTTTCTTTATTTCAGGAGCCTCAGTCCTAGGAACTTTTCAACCCCCTCCCCTGGTCGAGACCCCAATATTAAACAAAACTTGTTGTGGGGTTAGATCTTCCACAGTTAGAGCCACAGGCTCTGCAGCAATTGACTCTACCATTTCTTTCATTTGAGTATGTTCTGGTGGCACACAATCCTGCTGTAATCCAGCTGTGTGCTTTGAATTTATGTGCCCAAGCAAGCCTCCTTTCCTTTTTATTAAGGGCAGTTGTACATCTCCGAGAGGCATGACCTCCTTCTGCATCAAAATATCCCCACATACAGTACTCACTGTTGCTGCCTCAAAGGTTCGTCATCCTGGCAAGTGCCAAGTCACGCTGCATCCAACACCATTATCATACTCACAGCTTCCTGCTGCCACTTTAGCTCCAGCCCAAGATGTTGTAGCAGCACCCGCAGCTTCTCTTCCTCTTCCACGATCGTGGACTGAATCTGTTCTGCCACAGTCAGTGAAAAATGAACTGGAGCCCCTTCTGAAGCCTCATTTTCCAGCACAATAGGGCCCAAATTGCCTTCTGTTTCCTCCAGGCGCTGCAGCACCTCCACAAACACATCCTCCACAAGGAGATCCATTGCGGGGAAGAAATTACTGTCAAAGAAAGGATATAAGAGGGAAAGAAAGGGAGCAGAGGAGGAGAGCAGTTCCTCAGCCACCCTGACATCCAAACAGCTTCACTGGCAATGAGATACTGAGTAAAACGGGAAACCAGCAGCACAGCGCCCTCCCCTGCCGAGTAGGGGAATTTTTATTTAAAATCATAAAATACATACAAACAAAAAATAAGACAAATCAACAGCATATAAAATAGAGGATAAACAATCAAATAACCAGGAATTCAAAAACACATAATTGGGAACTAACCTGTTCCCTGCATCAAAGAATACATTTCGCCAAAACAAAATGCAAAAAATTAAAGGGACCATACACTTGTCACTGTGTAGCTTATCTACAGACATCATTCAAAAAAAATATCATTATATACAAAAAAAACCAAACACCCTATGTATGGTAAGTGCAGAGATATACCGCACACTGACATCTTAGGAGATAATTCAAGCCTAATGTCTGAAAATACCTAGACCCTAATCCTTCCAAAAATCCCAATACCTTTCCCAAATGTTCCTTTTTAGGATTTTCCTTTCCCCTTCCCATATACGTTCAATATTTCATCTCATTGTCTCATATAAATCACCAGGAGATATATATTTCTGATGAAACAAAAAGCAACACCAAACCTGCCATATCCAATACAAAATAATCACTGCAAATAAATTCAAAGTGCTAGAGTTATATCTGCCCCATGTATGTGGGAAAATACCAAAAAACAATGACCTAGCATCCCACACTTTCCACAGATGAGTCCAATGCCCACATTTCCAAATGACCCAAAATTGAATAACATATGGACATTCAAAAATATAAATGGCTCACAGTTTCGATGTTCATAGTGCAGGACTGTCGAAAACAAAACCTGTCTATTAGCTGCTTGTGCCTGTGATTCCCTCTAGTATTGATTTTCTCATGAACTCCTAACCAGGCAATATCCCACATTGTGATGGGTATCCATTTATTGATTAAACGATCACCAATATGTTGTTTTTCCAAGTCTGTGAATGTTTGAAAAACATCTTCCGAAAAAAATGTATCCAGGATTATCTGGTACTATCTTTTCCTATGAAGTTCTAAAACCATTTGCCATGTTATTCTCCAAGTTTTAAGTAAATCAAAAACTAAGGACCATTCTGATGTTAAAACATATTTCCTCGTATTTTTATGTATAAAACAATTTCTCTGCCATTCCTACAAAATGTCGTGTAGTTGTATTGAAACCATGCCTACCCATTCGTTATCCCTCCATTGACAAATTGGTTTTACATTTATATATAAATAAATAGATAAAAAAGAAAACAATAGGCTGAATCATCCAAACTCCCCCCTGTTTGTAATCGAGATATAATATATTCCTTTTGACTGGATTCAGTTGACTCCCCCAAAAGCATGTCAAAAAAATACTTAAAAGGGGGACAAAACATTTCTTTGGAAGGGGGAAAATGTGACCAACATATAAAAATAAGGGTAAAAGAAAAGTCTTAATTAAATACACTTTCTCTCTTTTCCCCATGGACCATTTATTCCTTTTACTGACTCGTTCCCTTCCAATATTAATTTGAAGTTCCCAATTGTATAATGCCATATCCCATGCTCCAAAATACAACCCCAAAATTTTACAAGGGGAGTCTACCACCTGGACACCCCCCAGACACGTATCACTGTCCTGAAACCCCTGCAAATTAAAACAAATACTTTTATGAAAGTTCAAATTAGAATCAATACACCGTAAAAATACAAATAAAATGAAACACAACAAATGACCAGTTTGCTTAGAATGAACTGCTACACACAGATCATCCGCATAACAGACTGTCTTAATTCTATATGAGCCTACCCCCCCCACACCTGGTAGAAGTGGGGATCTCTGTAACACATGAATAATAGGATCTAGGCTAAAGACAAACAATAAGGGACTTAAAGGGCACCCTTGCCGAACCCCTCTCTGGATATAACAGGGTTTCCCAAGCCATCCATTAACAAAAGGTCGAACAAAGGCCAAAGAATAGCACATACATAACCAATTAACAAATATACCTGGAAATCCATATGTTGTCAAGGTCAACCATATAGACTCCTGAGAAACAAAATCAAAAGCTTTAGTCTGGTCAAAACTAAATAAATATCCTTTACACAGCCCTTGTTGTCCTTGGAAAAACAACTCACTAATCATAATCAAGGCATCTTGAATTGATCTGCCTGGGATCAGGCAATATTGAGAAAAATGAATTAAAGAAGGCAATAACAGTTTTATTCTATCACCCAATAATTTTGTAAAAATCTTAAAATCAGAATTTAACAAGGTGATAGGCCTCCAATTTTTTATGTCCTGCCTATCACCTTTTTTAAACAAAAAAAATCATCAAACCCTCGTACATATGTTCTGTAAGTCAGCCCTCCATTAAGAAGGCATTAAAAACAGTTATAAAATGGGCTTAAGAAATGCAGAATGCTGATTGGCTAAAACCTAGTTTTAGCCATGTCCTTATCAGCATGTATTGTGCCAACCAGCACTAATTCTCCGAAGCTGACCACACCACAAAAAAAATCACTGTGTCCACATGAACTCTCCCGACGCAGCCTGCAGCTCGTCACCTAGTAAGCGAGAGAACCACGCAGAGAGAGCACTACCAGCATGTCACGAGCAACAGAAAAACATTAAAATGTCCAATTTCCTGCACCACCAAAAAAATCTATACATTTTCTACCTCTTCAGGGTTTTCTGTCACTCCTGTTTCCCGCTGACCACTGTACAGCATCTCTCAATCGCGCTGCCATTTGTCACGTCCTCCTTTCAGCCACTTCAATTTTTTCTCCTCGTTATTCCCCACGGTTTTCAGTCCTTGCCCTTCCCTTTCCCTTAACATTGCTCCTCAGTTGCAGGCATCTGCAATGTTTAAATAAATAATTTAAAACGAGTGGGATGAAACAGTAAACAAAAAGGCATCCCACTCGCACTCGCGCTCATACTGTGGAGCCATAATAATCCGTAGTTGAAAAGCGTTAACAACGGCAGCTGCAGTAGGACACTCTCGCTTCCAGTAAAACCGGCCAGTCACCCTCAAAACATACAGCTCCAGTCACGGAGGCCACTGTAAAGAAAAAACAAATAAACAGCAGAAAATACTGAAAAAAAACTCAGCTACATAACAAAGACAATTTTCTGTGTGTGTGTGTGTGTGTGTGTGTGTGTGTGTGTGTTCAGGGGAGGGCAGCACAGCTGGACAAAAACCGGTAGACAGGCACTAGTAAACAAATATATAGTAAAACAAATAGCAATATATCACTGATTAGCACTTTCTGTGTAGACTTGGAGTGGTGAGACACACATATGCACAGATCACATTGTACAGTAACAGGGACTATTTTGTTTAAAACTCCAAAAAAAGAGAAAAAAATGCCATTTTACTTTTAAAACTTTAGTAACTTCTTCAAAACCACTTTTATAAATTTTCTGCCCATTTTATAAGCTCAATAAGACACTCCGAGGTATGGGTTATCTCCTGATAAGAGCACACCCAGGTGCATAAGGCATGAGGCGCTGGGTGTGCTCTTATCAGGAGATAACCCACACCTCGTTGTGTCTTATTGCTTGCATAACAACTGTACCAAAATTAAGACCCAAAACTTTTTATAAATTTCAGGTGGTAAACCGTCAGCCCCAGGTGCAATCATATCTTTGAGATCCTCCATTACCAAATTCATTTCTTCAAAAGAAAAGGGTTTCAATAAATCCAGTTGTTGCACTTGGGTCACCTGTGGTAAATCAACTGCCTGTAATATTAATGACATATCCTGGGTTTCCATAAAAGGGACCTCAAAAGTGTGTTTAATGTAATCCTCTATGCAAAACAAGATGTCCAATTTTCCCTTAACAATCTGGCCCTGCTAATTGATAAGGCTAGATATTTGTTTATTGTGCATTCTAGTATTACAATCTTCATATGGATTTACTCGATGTTTTTCCCCAACTCCAAATTTCTGTTCAAAATCTAATGACTTTTGTCTATTATATTGGAGTCTGGTTAGTTACTGTTTGAGATCCCTGATATGATCCCCATAATCACCCTGTGAGTCATGTGAAAATAAATAATATAACTCTTGTCTTAGGAGTTCAGCTTGGTGATGCTGTTTATCACAAAAAAACTAGAACGTGTTATAAAATAAAGACGAAAACATTCCTTTGTATGTACCCACCAATCTATCGGAGAGTCATACAGAAAATAAACAGAACATCTGTCCTCAACCAACTCTGAAAAACCTGTATTAAAATCAGCATTCTCAAAAAGTTCTACATTGGCACACCATACACCTGGACCATTCAAATGAAAGGGGCCTGGATTAATATGTAAGCCAATCAAATTATGATCTGACGATTCTACAGGTATTACTTTCCCTGTAAACTGGCCAATAGAATTAGAACATAAAAAATAATCAATCCTAGATGTTAAGTTCCCCTTTGAAAAAGTATACTTCGGGTTCTGTGCAAAAGCATCCAGCAAATCTGCATCCTGAACTATGTGCTGCAATTCATTCACATCACAGTATGTTTTCTTACTTGATTTTTGCCCTAAGTCAATGTTAAAATCCCTTCCCCAAACAACTAAACAAGAAGTAAATAAGTACGGTTTAATTTTTTTCAATAGTGCAACCCTTGCTGCTTTTTGTTGTGGGGCATAAATGTTGATAAATCTATATTTAATCTCCTGCCAGACAACATCTAGCAACAGCACCCTACCCGGTTCTACATCCACAACTTTCTGAAGTACAAAATCTTTGATCTGAAAACAGAAACCAAGACCAGAACATTGATCTTGTCCTAACGACCAAAAGGAGGGTCCCACCAACCACTCCTTTGAGGCCTGCTCAATATCATGAGTGGTATATAACTGAACATCCTGTAAAAAATATACATTATATGGTAAAGATTTTAAAGTCAGAAAAGTTGCTTTCCTTTTATAGGCTGATCTAATACTATTAATGTTAAGGCTTGCTAACGCAAAGGAAGTTGCAGTCAGAATTTAGAAGAAGGAGAATAAATACAAACTAATGCAGTAGTCATAATTAAACTAAACCACTGAATCATTTCTTTTTCCGAGAATGAGTACTTCTTCTTTTGACCCCTCCCACAGAGGAATCCACTACTGGAGGGTGGGCTTCTACTGATTCAGCCTGTGATGAAGGGACTAGTAGTTCCAGGCTATCATCATCCATAATGTCTTCCCAACTTTTTATAGAGGTTCATATGGTTTCTCCAGTGAAACAGGCTGTAGTTGTTTAACCTCTATAGATGTACTGGGTCGGGATTTAGTCATTACTGGTTGAAAGTCGGATTTCAAATCTTCTCCTGTCTCCTCAATCTCTACTGCTTGAGAGGGGAGTGAAACAAGCGGACATTCAGAAGGAAGAATGGATGGGTGGAAAGACCCGGGGGGGTCACAGGGTGGCCACTGTGGCCGAGAGACCTGGCCACCAATGTCCTGGTGATCTAGAGCAGGCTTTGAAGAGGACCAGGTAATACCTTTATCAGTCTCCTGTGATCCAAAATTAGTAATATTCTCCTTCTGGTCTGTTCCTGAAGATTTAGCCTTGGCAGATTTAGAGATATACAAGTTGGGTTCCAGAAATTCCACTGAATTCTGGGCCGCCCAAGAACAAGTCTGGAACACATGTGAGCCATCCCCACATAAGTTGCAGGAAGGGGGGACCATGCAAGTGGAGGCTGAATGCCCCAGAGTACTACAAGCTGCACATTTAAGCTGGTCACAGTCTGAATTTAGGTATTTCTGGGAACCACACCAATAGCATGATCGGAGTTAACCGGGATAAAACAGGATCCCTCTGTCTCTCCCAATATAAAAACAATTGGGAAGGTGGTGGATACCATCTTCAGACATATGTAGTTGGATCGTAAATTTCCACCCCCGGTCCAAAAGCCATTATCATCAATTAAAGCATGTGGAATACCATTCACAGTGCAGCGTTTCTCCAGCCAGTAAATGATATCTAGAACATTAACCCCTTCATTTCTAAACAAAATGGTAATTACTTTTGCTGTATGTCTAGTAATGGGGATAACCACAAAAGGTTTTCAGTTCGGATGAGATCGTACCTCATAATATGCTGCCCAAAATTTATCCAACATACCAGCAGAGCGGAAAAAAACATCAAAGTTATGGTCCCCCGAGGTATGGATAAAAGCATAAACATCCGAGGGTTGAAAATGTAAAGAGTCAATGATAAGGCATTTGCCTACATAATTCCGGTCCGGAGGCAGTTCTAAACCCCCTCTATAATAAATCCTGGCCAAAAAATGCTTTCTGGCTGGGACATCTGTTTTTTTTAAATAAAGAAGCATAGCTAGCCTGCTGTTTACCTGTACCCCCTCCCCGTACATGGAGATCTGAAGAGGGATCCAAAACCCCCTATACAGAAGTAGAAGACATACCTGGGGGTAACAACTGAGGTCCTGTATTGTTTGCAGAAAGCACCGACCATGCAGGATCTCCCGTAGAATTACCATCAGAAGACTTACCGAGTAGGTCTCCTGTCTGCTCATTGCTGGCGTCTGGCGCAGTTTCTCGGGCTTTGGCAACCACACCCTGCAATTCCGTCATGACCTCGGAATGCCGTACCCCAGGCATTACTTCCTGGATCTTTCGGCTCTTGTCCTGGTCACTAGATAAATCCTCCAAGACGAGTCATGCACTGTGAACGGGAAAGGGAATGAGTCAGTACCTCCAACCATAACCTCAGGCTCCGATTGTTCCCGCAAAACATCGTCTGCAGCACCCAACAAACTTTTCTTTGCAGTACCAACATGTATTGGTGGGCTGCAGGCAGTTCTTTTCCTTTTTTTGTCATCTTCAGCAGTGCCTTCCACTAACTTAAGATCGTCACTTGCTGTCTTCATATTCTGTTCCTCCTCTGGTAGTATGGTCTGAATTTCATCAGAAAGCAGCAAACATGCTGGAACATCCACATACTGTTGCCCAAATCCTAGTTCTCCAGACTGCTGCAGCACTACATCCTCACTCTCTGCAACCTGGGACATACTAAGGCATCTTCGATCATCTCAGGGCCCCTTACTGACAAGAGCAGGGGAATTTCCTCCGTGTCCTGGCCAAATGTCCTCCCATTCACTAAAAATACCACCAACAGCTTAATCTGGTTCAAGGTGAGAAGAGATGCAAGTCACAAGTGGGGTACCTCAGGGATCAGTCCTGGGGCCAGTCCTCTTCAATATCTTCATCAGTGACATTGCAGATGGACTGGAGGGTAAGGTTTGTCTGTTTGCAGATGACACCAAGATCTGCAACAGAGTAGATGATCCAGATGGGGTGGGCAGAATGAGAAGAGATCTGGATAAACTGGCAAAATGGTCAGAACAGTGGCAACTGGTGTTTAATGCAAAGAAATGCAAGATCATGCACATAGGGAAGAAAGACCCTGAAGCCACCTATAAGTTGGGAGGGAAGTTGCTGGCAATCACAAGGGAAGAAAGAGACTTGGGCATCATCATCATCACAGATGACCTGAAATCATCCAGGCAGGCCACTAAAGCAGTAGGTAAGGCTAGGGGGATGTTGGGGTGTATTAGCAGGGGTATCACAGGTCGTAAGAGGGAGGTAATAATCCCTCTTTTCAAGACACTGGTTAGGCCCCATCTGGAGTACTGCATGCAGTACTGGAGGCCACACCTGCACAAGGACATTAACAAAATGGAGGCACTCTAGAGAAGGGCAACCAAAATGATGTGGTGACTGCATCAGAAAACATATGAGGACAGATTAACAGAGCTCAATATGTATACCCTAGAGCAAAGGAGGGAGAGAGGTGATATGATCGAAACATTCATACATCTTAAGGGCATTAACAAAGTGAAAGAGTCTAACATGTTTGAATATAAGAAAAATAGGAGGACAAGGGGACACAACATGAGATTAGAGGAAGGCCGATTAAGGGGTAATGTGAGGAAGTTCTTTTTCACAGAAAGGGTGGTGAATGCATGGAATGGCCTACCTCAGGAAGTGGTGGATATGAATACAGTGCAGGGCTTCAAACAGGCATGGGATAGGCATAAGGGAGCAATACAGATGAGTATGAATAGATAGGCCATTGACAGAGTAAAGGCCTATGGCACGTTCATAAGGTAGAATAAATGGGCAGACTGGATGGGCCTTACGGTCCTTAGCTGCCATCAACTTCTATGTTTCTATGTTTCTAAGGTTGGTTGGCATTCAGCTGTATCCCCCTCCCACGGGTCGTGCCTGAAAATAGGCAGAATTTGTCTAGTGCACTTACCCGGTCAACAAAAACTAAATACATAAGAACTGTAGCTAGTCATTTGGTCATGAGGTTAGGGAATGGGGGGGGGGGATTAGGGTTGAAACCCCTGAAGAACACCATGCTGCTGATTTGCCAAGACTCCTGAGACTTTGACCCCAATTTTTTAATTTCCTTACTCTGCCCACTTTCAGTTTTTCAACCCCCATACTGGCATCAGTGTAGTTCGTTGTAATTCATTTTCTTACTTTTTGTGATTGTAAGTTGCACAGAGCCCTTAAGTTTTTGTGAAGTGGAGTGGTGATATGTGGTATGAAAGTGGCCAAAACCGGCCAAGTGATAGACGAAAATTGAAAGAATGAAAAAAATAATTATATAATATTTCTTCACGTAGGCACATCAGGTGCATTTCCTGACTTTTTTTTTCAGTTTCTTTCCTTTGCAGGTAGAGAGCATCTAGGGACACTGAGGAATCACAGCTATGAACCTTGGAGGTTGACAATGAGGGATTAAGACCATGGAGGGGATGGTGGTGTGGATGCTAGAGAGTGGGCAAGGAGGCATTATTTTTAATGGGTCAGGCAGGAGGGGAATACCAGTGGAGAGATTGGTGATCTGCCACTGGTAGCAGAAAAATCAAGACATAGATGCTGGTGGTTGTTGAGGTAGAGGGCATGGATGCTAGAGGGGGGGTGAGGGTGGGGAACTTTATTTTCCATTGGTCAGGTGGGAGGTAGAGATATAGACGGTGGGACTGGGCACTAGAGGATTCATGACAAGGGATTAAGATTTGCATGCCAGCTCAGTGGAGGAGGGGCATGGCTGCTAGAGGATGGGTGAGGGTGGGTGGGCTTTCTTTTTAATGAGTTGGCAGGGGGATACTGACAGTGGGGTTGGTCAAAATCTTCGGAACACATGAACACAGCTGAGTAGGGTGGGGGGACACCAGCATTGGGGCTGGGCACCCACTACCAATAAACACATAATTGCTGTTTTCTGGTTATGTGACATGGCAGTCATGTAACCAGACAATGACTAGCACAAGCAGAAAGAGTGCCAGTCCTGAGTGACGAAACTACAAACAGGTTTTGTCACTCAGTCAGTACAAAAAGTCATAAAAATGAAATGCAAAAGTAAACTAATTAAGAAAAAAGAAAACACAAGAAAATCAAGGGGGCATGCAATGATGCTGGGGGATTTAGGAGGGATGTGAGGAACGGGGTTGGAATGGGGTACAGGGGGCCTTCCTGGAAAGTGGATACAGAGGCCATGTGGAAAATCAGTAGGGGAAGATCCAGAGAGCAAATTGAAAACAGGTGATGTGAGTCTACAGGGTGCAGGTGCAGCTACAAGGGCAGCCAGCCCGGCTAAACAACCACTTCAAAGTGTAGCGCACTCACTTACAGAAATACTAAGACTACGATGCTGAGGCTGAAGTTTTTATTTCATCCAAATTTTCAGAATTAATTGAACAAGCCTCATCATTTGTACTTCAAATACAAATTCCAGACTCAAAAGAAGTCTGTATGCCCAAAATAAAGCTGCCCCAGCGCTTCAGCTCGGGACTGAGTCTTCATCGGGGGGGTGTGGCTTCAAGGTTGCAGACACCACTTTAAGTACACTTAAGGTTATGACATTAACAAAGCTATCCCACCTGATTTGTGTATCAATTTTATCTAAAAAAAAAATTCAAGTGATTCAAATTCATTGCAGCAGTATACAGCACAGATATCTGCTTACATTTTTTATGTCTAATTTTGATCTATCACAGATATTCAAGTATTTTGCAACTGCATTCTCAAAAAAATCAAGGAGGGAGACAATCAGAAGAACTAGTTAAGCACCAAATGTGATCCATAATTAGCCTGAATACTTTCGTTTTAGTGGGGATCCACACGGATACTTCATAGCTCAGAATATATGCATTCCAGGAGAGGTCTGGAAAAGAGAAGGTCAAAAGGTCATTAGAAGACAGAAAGAAACAACAAAATCTCAACATTACTTATAACATTTGAAAACCTCTAACTACTGCTCTAATTCCATTTTAATATATATTACATATATTGCAGTCTGGCAGTAATCAAATGGAGGAAGAGGGGTGTGTGAAATACTCAGAAGAGGGTGCCTTACTTTAAGAATGGTTTTAGATCCCATACTTCATTTAGGCCTTTAGGTGTAATGCTATCCAGTTTAAATATCCATTCACTTTCCCTTTGCAAAGTAAGATTCTTTCGGTCACCTCCTGTCTTAGAACAGTTCACCATGGCTCAGATCCCAGACACTTAAAATTCATAGGCCTGGAGATGGTGTATTGTTCTAAGAGAGGAGGTGACCGAAAGAATCTTATTTTGCAAAGGGAACGTGAATGGATACTTAAACTTCAGCCTCAGCATCGTAGTCCTGTAGTATTTCTGTAACAGAGTGTGCTGCACTTTGAACTGAAGGTCCAGAGAGACACACATATCAGCATTCCACTTCCGTTCATACACTAGCTGTGTGTTTGCATCTTACATTTACTTACACTACCCAAAATACCACAATTAATAAGAAAATAGATGATAAATGCAAAGATTTTCTGAGTTTAAAAGGTGGCTATGTGCTCAACGGGGGACCTGGAAATTTCCAGGTTTCCTGGTGGGCCAGTCAGGCAGGCATTAGGTATGTGGAGCCTTAGGTGAACTTGCAAATGGTGCCCTTCTCAGGAAAAAAATTGTAAATCATTCCTCTCCATATTATGCCGACTTGCCAATATGGTCATACACTGAAAAGATTTGTTAAGGCTGAAGACAATATATAAAAGAACATTTCCATGGGTGTGGAGGTAATTTGAATGCTGGCCTCAGTGGAGGCCTAAAGGGGTCTTTTCTTAGAATCTGTCTACTCTTGGTCATTCCTGAGCTAGCCCCCCACCCAGTGTGGCGGAGCCAGGTTTGGGAGCGTTGGGGAGCTGGGGGCGGAAGTATTCAGTCAGTCATGGGCTCCACAATGGGCACTAAACATTGAGTAAAGATGGTGGTGGGCACCACTACTCACACTGGGGCAGCCAGGAGGGGCGACTGACCCCCACCCCCCTCTTGCTTCACCACTGCCCCCACCCAAAGCGGAGTGGCCCACTCCTCTGTCCAAGTCCTGACTAGCTGGAACACACTTTCTATTTCAAAAACAAAACAGGCTGCAGCATGAAAAGTCAGGCAGCCCAACATCCAGTTTCTCCCTCCAGCCAGGCTCCAGGCTCCTGGTCCAGTCATGTTTCTCTCTCTGGCTCAGCGATCTGCTCCCCCCCCTTCACCTGACTTTAGTCGGGCTACTACATGATAACAATTGTAATCCTTGACTCCCTTCCAACCTCTCCCTTGGCTTCTGTCCACAAAGTCTTGCTGAACACATCCCCACTGACTCACATGCAGAAAGCAGCCCCACATACCCCCTCAAGCCAGGCTGCTGCTGTGTTGCCCTTGCCACTCTATAAGTGCTGGCTAAGCAACCCGAGCCCCAACCAGACCCAGTTTGGTCAGCCGGCCATACCACATGATTACCATTGTGATCCTTGGTATGACTCTCTTCCTCCCTTCAGTCCAGTAAAAACTACTCCAAGTTCGACTGACCTCTCACCTTGGGCTGCTGCTGGCTGACTTTGTTGTCTGTCATGTGGACATGATACAAACGTATGAACTTATGAAGAAGCCAGCAGAAGAAGACCATTTGGTCCATCTAGACTGCTTGTATTGCAGGATCCACAGATTGAGCTACTGTCTCTGCCCCCTCCACTCCTTCCGTCCTTCTTATCCATGATCCTTCCCTTCCCCCTATGCCTATCCCAGCCTCTCTTGAAGCTGCCCACTATCTTTAACGAAACCATCTCTTTTGGCAGAGCATTCCAAGTGTCCACCACCCTTTCTGTGAAGAAGCGCTTCCTGACCTCCCTCCTAAACTTTCCCCCTCCAGCTTAAGATGGTGCCCCCTCATGTTATGGTTGCCAGTCAGCTTAAAGGGAACCTTCTTATCCACCTTATGTATCCCTTTCAAGTACTGTACTTGAAGGTCCCAATCATGTCCTCCTCTCTCTCTCTCTCCTTTCCTTCAGGGAGCACATGTTCAGTGCTCTCAACCTTGCCTCGTATGCCTTACCCTGCTGACTCGCTGTCATCTTTGTAGCCCTCCTCTGGACCTTCTCCAGCAGGGTAATGTCCTTTTTGAGGTGTGGACACCAGTACCGAACTCCATACTCTAGATGTGGCCTTACCAGTGACCTGTACAAGGTTAGTATAACCTCCTCTGTTCTACTACTGATCCCCCCAGCTATAAATCCCAGCATCTTGTTTGCCCTTGATGCTTCTTTCTTGCACTGCATGGGGTACTTCAGGTCACTATTGATCATCACTCCCCAGGTCTTTCTCTGGACTCCACAAATGGCGTGTGGTTCAAAATGCCCTGTTTTCTAACAAGTATATTATGTGTTGGGTCACCCAATTGTACCATGAACAAGCTTGAAACAAAAAAAAGGCTGTATGATCTTCACTGAAAAGGTCAATTTTCAAATATTCTGTGACAAATTATGTCAAGGGCTCTTGACATAATGTGTGATGGAAAATAAAGAAGGTGTTTGAACCTTCTCTGGACTCCATCCAGGTAGTACTCCGTCCTGGGATTCTTGGCTCCAATGTGCATAACTTTGCATTTCTTGGGCACTGAAGCCAAGCTGCCAGATCCTGGACCACCTCCCCAGCTTTTCTAGATCACCCTGTAGGTCCTGTATCCCTTCAACTGTGTCCACTTTCCCACAGAGCTTGGTGTCATCCGCAAATAGGCACATTTTGCAACATGTTCAGTTCAGATCTCCAGTTCAGTTCTCCTTTTCTGAGCCCCAACCCACTCAATCGCCTGACTGGCTGACTGACTCTCCCTGTGTTCCAATAATCCTGATGCCACTCTTTCTGGTTGTCAACTGACCATGCCTGCCTTGTTGACCTGCTGCCATCAGTGCTGTACCCAGCCTGTTGGGACCTAGCTGTTGCTGCTGCTCAGCACTGATGAGAGCCCTAGATACACACTCTGCCTCTGCTGTGTGCTTGTTTCTCTTTGCACTGAAATTGGTTAGACATGGGGGGGGTGCAGAGTGATATGCCATGCTACAAGTCGGGGCTGTTCTCCTACTGGCTGCTGTATGTTCAAAATTTAGACAACATCCAGTAATATAAGGTGCACTTTTTCAGGAGAAAAAAAAAACATTCATTCACAAGAACAGCATGGGACCTTCACTAGTGTCTTCTGTCCCCTAAATTACATCAGTTTCATACTGTTACGTTTTCAGTACACACTAAAAAAATTTTTCTTAATGTATTTTAAGTGCAATGGCCTTCCCTATTGATGGGCACCCAAGGCCACCACCTAGCTAGCCTATTCTTAAGGCCAGCCTTCGGGCCAGTCCAACTCTGGCGAGGAACTACTTCTTCACTGAAAGAGTGGAGGGTGCCTGGAACAGTCTTCCAGTAGAGGTGCTGGGGAGAAAACAGTGTTGGGTTTCAAACATGCATGGGATAGGCACAAAGGAATCATGGTAGGAAAGCAGGGTAAGGGAATAGCCAGAGATCAGGTAAGTTCTAGGGTGACAGTCTGGGCAGGGACAAAATGGGCAGAATGGATGAGAGAAGCAGTCTTTATCTGATGACTAGAGATGGGTGGAGTTGGAAAACTTCACTCTGCAAATTAATTTGTGAATTTGCCATGATCCATTAAGTTAATCCACTGGGCGATGTCCAACTTCACCTTAATCCAGTAACTTTGCAGAGCATGAAGTTGGCAGTCCAGGTCCCATGTCCTTCCCCTCTTATCGAATCCAGGATGATTAAACTCGTACTGCCGCACACCACTCCGTGTAGGTGGCAGGGATATACTGTGCCCCTTCTACCCCAGCTGATACCATCACAGACCTCCTTGCAAATTACAAAAGCCTGGCAGGCAATGGTGAGCTCTACATCCTCAGCGATTTTAACTACAACTAGTTAGACAAAGGATGCGCAAAACCTGCAGTAGGGCTAAAGCCCCTAAACCTCGCAACAGATTGTGGAACCCACGCCTGAACATCAAATCTCAAACCACTATCTCCTGGATTGGGCTCTACAACACACCCACACAGGGTCTCTAAAGCTGGCTTACTACCAGATTCGATGAGCGACCACCACCCAATCTACGTAATCAGAAAGGTGCATAGACCCTACAACAGCCTCCCACCTAGGGTAATCAGCTCGAGGTAGTACAAGTCCCTCTGCCTCCCCAATCTGCTAGATGATCTCTCCTCAGTTGACTGGTCTTTTATCAAGCTAGCACCCACCATAGATCAAGTGTTTGACATGCTCAGACAACAATTCTTGAGTGTGGGACTACCACGCCCCTATGAAACAAAGGGTAGAAACCCATCTCCCTGGGTCTCAGCAGATATAATCTCCAGATGCCGTGCCAGGGACCAGGCTTGAAAATGCATAGGTCAACAGGCTCTGAGGCTTCTTGGCAACAGTACAGGACCCTCCGTAACAATTGCACCAAAGCCATTAGACAGGCCAAAAGAATTTCTTCCGACAGGCCTCTCATCAAATCTCAAGCACCCTCCAACTTCTGGAAATCAATTAAATGCTGCTCACCCCCTGCACAGCCACCTACCCCTTCCTCACCATCCAGGGCAGAAGCTGATCTGAACCAAGCGAGTTGCCTCAATCTTTAATCAATTTTACCAGCTAAAGCAAATCAATATTGCCAACATAGAAAGCTCTATCACCCAGCTAGTTCCCCACACGCACCGCCTCTGCATCCCTCCTCATCCACCAATTTCTCATTCAAACCGGTCTCCACGTGTGAAGTGCTAGCTGCCCTAAACTCCCTAAACCCCAACAAAGGAAAATTCCCACTCGGTCTGGACGCAAAACTCCTATACCTTTCTGCCCCTGCCTTCGCAGCTCCCCTTGCTGATCTTCTAAACCGCTCCTTCTCCTCTGCTGAAATTCCAACATCCTTGAAGGAGGCCATAGTTATACCACTGCAGAAGGGGGGGCAACCCAGCTGAGCCCGGAACCACCACCTACTCCCTCCTCCCCACCCTGGCCAAGCTGCAGAAAAAAATAGCTCTTGTACAACTCACGCGATTCCTCGATAACTCCTCCTTCTTCACACCCTTTCAGTCTGGTTTTCAATCACCTCCACCATAACTACGCTCCTCAGATTCACCAATGACATCACCAGTTATGGACAAAGGACACATCACATCGCTATATTCATTGACCTTACAAAGCTGACATACTGCTTCTCACACTAAGCTTATAGCAAAACTTCAAGATGCTGGCCTATCCGATCCATCCTCTAGGTGGTTTCAAGATTACCTCTCTGGAGGATGCACCAGTCAAAATTGGCACTCCAAATATCCCCTCGCTCCCTAGTCACTATAGGTCCCCAGGGCTCCGTCCTGGGTCCCCTTCTTTCCATATTCCTGAATGACCTCCTCCATCATGCCCTAACTCTGCAATTCAAATGTACGCGGGACTACACTGTACTGTATGCCTCTGGCCCTTAAATGAATCTCTAATCTCTACCCTCCAGCAGATTTCAACGCTGTCCAAACCTGGCTTATCTCCAACCAACTAGTCCTCAATACAAAGAAAACCATATCCCTAACTTTCGGCACTCAGCCTAGAATCTCCAGGCTACCGGCTCTACCCACTTTCATACACTTGAAAGGAACCACCTCGAATCCTGCACCTCCTTTAGGTACAGAGTATGGCTGGATCGACACCTTGACTTCTCTGTACATATAGACTCCTCCAGAAAACTCCACCCAAACTTCTGAGCCCTGTACTGCAACAAGGTGTCTAACCACCCCAGTCAGAGAGAGCTAGTTTACAAATGATACTCCTAATCTTCGGACTATGGCGATGTTGTCTACGCGTACAGCCTCTCAAACAACTCTAGCCAACCTGGACCCCCTTTCCACTCCTTCTGCTGTTTTATCCTAGAATGTCCCCCTACCACCCATCACTGCCACCATATAATGCTCCTAGGTCTCCCCTCGTTTCACTCTAGGCGACAGCTCCATGGCGCTTAAACTAGAAGCAAACACTGGTCAAACTCCTCCCCACCTATCTCAGTTCCGGTCTATCAACCCAACCCTCCCCGGCCTATTCTTTGCAGGGCTCTGACTCGAATCTATTACAAGTCCTTCATGCAAGACCCCTAAGGGCCAATCAGCCTTCAAACACAGACTGCCCGCACTCTGGAATAATCTCCCTGCAGCAATCAGGCAGTCCACCACCACACAAAGGTCATTGTCCAATCTTCTTCACACCCACTTCTCAGTCTCCTGTAACTGCAACCTTCAGGTCAGACCCACTAAACTGAAGCACCCAAGTGTGACCTAACAAGTGCCCCAAGCATAAAATTTCCTACTCTTAGATGCCCATACCCCCTCTGTCCTCGCTCCCCATGGTCTCTGCTAAAGTTATGTCTATGGACTCAGACCCCTATAGTATTATGCACTCGGTCTTAAACTTGTAACTAATAAGTATGCACAAGTCCTGCCTGTAACATCTCATGGACCTGTTGCCTTACCCATTCTCACCTGATTTGTACCTGATGTATGTAATTAGCCTATTGTTTCCAGATACATGCTTTTCTCTGCCTCTGTTCTTCATCACTGACTATGTACCAAATGTATTTCGTGTACTTTATGCTTTGTAACCCCAGTTCGCATCTGGAAACGATCAAGATGTATGTATTTCTCTGTCTCTGTTGCCTCATCAACACTGCCTATGTACCAATTGTATCTCATGCACTTTATTGCTTTGTAACCCCAGGTCGCATCTGGAAACGAGCGGATGTACGCTCAGTATGCTTATCTGGTTAATCTCGTTAATAAATAAATAAATAAATAAAAAATTTCACCAGTGAATTAAAACTTCACTCCATCTCTAAACTTCTCCTTATACCCTTTTGCCCAGAACTTCTCCTTACTCTCTCCTGCCCGTAATTTCTCTTTATGCCCTCCTGCCCAAAACATTTTACCTACCTCTCCTGCCAATAAACGTCTCCTTACTCTCTCCTGCTCATAACTTCTCCTTACATATGTCTACTGCCCATAACTTCTCCTTACACCCTCCTGTCCATAAACCTCTCTTTACTCCCTCCTGCCCATAACTTCTTCTTTTGCCCACTTGCCCATAACTTCTCCTTACACCCTCCTGACCATAACTTCTCCTCACACTATCCTGCTCATAACTTCTCCTTACTTCATCCTGCCCATAATTTCTCCTTATAAGCTCCTGCCAACATCTCCTTACTCCTTCCCACCCATAACTTCTTCTTACATATCTTTCCTGCCCATAACTTCCCCTTACTTCCTCCTGCCCATAATTTCTCCTTATGCCCTCCTGCCCATAACTTCTACTTACTTCCTCCTGCCCATAGCTTCTCCTTACACTCTCCTGCCCATGAACTTTCCTTACTTTCTCCTGCCCAGATCGTCTCATTTTGCCCTCTTGCCATTAACTTCTCTCTATGCTGTCCTGTCCATAACAACTGCTTTCTGCCTCCTCCCTATAGTTCCTCCTTACTCCCTCCTGTCCATAATTTCTCCTTATGCTGTCCTGTCCATAACGTCTCCTTATTCCCTCCTGCCCATAACGTCTTCTTACGTATCTCTCCTGCCCATAACTTCTCCTTACTCCCTTCTGCTCATAACTTCTCCTTGCTTCCTCCTGCCTATAAACATCTTAGTCCCTCCTGCTCATAACTTCTCCATGCTTCCTCCTTGCCCATAATTTCTCATTATGCAGTTCTGCCCTCAACTTCTCCTTATTCCTTCCTGCCCATAACTTCTCCTTATGTCATCCTGCCCAAAACATCTCCTTACTCCTTATTGCCCATAATTTCTCCTTATGCCCTCCTATCCATAACTTCTCCTTACTCCTTCCTGACTATAACTTCTTCTCACATATCCCTCCTGCCCATAACTTATCCTTACCATCCCTCCTGCCCAAAACATCTCCTTATGCCCTCCTGCTCATAATTTCTCTTTACTCCCTCCTGCCCATAAATGTCTTAGTCCATCTTGCTTATATTTTCTCATTACTCCCTCCTGCCCATAACTTTTTCTTACATATCTCTCCCAACCCATAACTTCTTCTTACTCCTTTCTGCTCATAATTTCTCCTTACTCCCTCCTGCCTATAAACATCTTAATCTCTCCTGCTCATAACTTCTCCTTACTCCCTCCTACCCATAATTTCTCATTATGCACTCCTGCCCACAACTTCTCCTTACACCTTCCTGCCCAAAACTTCTCCTTACTTCCTCCTGCCCATAACTTCTCCTTACTCTCTCCTGCCCAAATCATCTCCTTATGCCCTCTTGTTCATAACTTCTTTTACTCCCTCCTGACCATAAATGTCTTAGTCCATTCTGCCATATTTTCTCCTTATTCCCTCCTGCCCATAACCTCTTCTTTCACCCTTCTGCCCATAAACTCCTCCTTACTCCCTCCTGCCCTGAACTTCTCCTTTTGCCCTCTTGCCTATAACTTCTCCTTATGCCCTCCTGACCATAACTTCTTCTTACTGTCTCCTGGCCATATACTTCTCCTTACTCCCTCCTGCCCATAGCATCTCCTTACTCCCTCTGGCCCATACGCTTCTTCTTACTCCCTCTTGCCCATATGCTTCTCCTTATTCCTTCCTGCCCAGAACTTCTCATTTTGCCTTCTTGCCCATAACTTCTCCTTATGCCCCCCCATCCAGAACAACTCCTTTTTGCCTCCTGCCCATAGTGTCTCCTTACTATCTCCTGCCCATAGCTTCTTCTTACTCCCTTCTGCTCATAACTTCTCCCTTCTCTATCCTGCCTATAAACATCTTAGTCCCTCCTGCACATAATTTCTCTTTACTCCCTTCTGCCAATGACTTCTCCTTATGCCCTCCTAATCATAAACTTCTACTTGCTTCCACTGCCCATAAGTTGCCTTTACTCCATTCTACCCTTATCATCTCCTTACTCCCTCCTGCCTAGAAATTTCTTACTCCCTCCTGTCCATAACTTCTCCTTATTCTCTCTGAAGGGAGTAGGAGAGTTATGGGCAGAAAAGAATAAGTTTATAGGCAGGAAAATGAAGATCATAAAACAGGGTGGAATAAGGACAAGTTATGGACAGAAGGGAGTAAGCAGAGGTTATAGGCAAGAGGGCATAAGGAGAAGTTGTGGGTAGGAGAGAGTAAGGAGAAGTTATGAGCAGCAGGGACTAAGAAGTTTATGGGCAGGAGGGAGTAAGGAGAAGTTATGAGCAGGAAGAGTAAGGAGACATTATGGGCAGAAGGTCATAAAGAGAAGTTATGGGCAAGAGGATGTAAGGAGAAGTTATGGCATGAGAGATATGTAAGGAGAAGTTACGGGCATGGGAGAGTTAGAAGAACTTATGGTCAGGAGGGTGTGAAGATTCTGAAGTGGGATAATTTGCTCAGCAAAAAAATTTTTGCATTTTTCCCCACTTCCACAGGTGGATCAGGTGTCACGATAGCCAGCCCCCCACCCAAAAAAACCCACAAAATGTAAACTTCAAACTTCTCATTTTGCAGAGTTTGACTACTGCTATAGTAGTGTCCTGCCCCCCCACCCACAGAACACCCTCCCTGGTGTCTAGTGGTCCCCCAATATGAAAAATAAATCCCCCCCCACCCAATGCAGAAGATGTATCCCTGGTATCTTGTGAATTCCCACCCTCCGGATCATGGCCCAATATGTAAATTACATCCCCCAATTGGCATCCCTGATGTGGTATCTAGTAGTGCCCCCCAGTCAATCACCAGTCCCATTTCAAAGGGAAAAACAAGGTCCTCTCCCCTCATCAGCACCATTACCAAAAGAAAACAAAAACCATTTCCCCGGTGACTAGTGGACCTCATACCCGCCCACTCTATCAGGTAGTGCCCCACACCCCTCTCCACCCGACCCCGAATGGGCCACTGGCTGTCCTACTCCATGGCCAGCAGCCCAGCTGAAGCTCTCAATGAATGAGTCCCTCAATACTGAGGCTTCCAGTCAGGCTGCTGACATGAGAGGTGAGGGAGGACTGTGCAGTGGCCCACTCCGGGTTGGGGTGGGGGCGGGTGATGGCGCACACCTGATGGCTGGGGTGGGGGGTCCACTAGGCATCAGGGTTTTTTTTTTTTTTTGGCAACGGTGGTTGGACTCAGCAGCAGTGCCCAGTGAGGGTGGGAGAGGACCTTGTTTCTTTCTTTTGGAATGGGGCCAGAGATTGGCTAGGGGGGACACTAGTAGACACCATACCAGGGATGCTAATTTGGGGGGGTGCAATTTTACATATTGGACCAGAGATCAGCTGGCGGTTGGGACCACTAGACACCAGGGAAAGACTTTATGCAATGGGGGGGTATTTTTTCACATTGGGGCAGGCAGCGATCAGCAGAGGGGAGGAGAGCTAGACATTGGGGAGGGAAGTCAGGCTACCAGCTATGGGGGGGGATGTGACTTCTCTTTGCTTTGGGGGGTTTTAAGTGCAATTTGCACATTAAAAAAACTCAAATCAATGCAAAGTTACCCCATGCCAATTTTGACAAAGTTTCCACCAGAGGTGGCAATTTCGTGAAATGGCACATGGAGGTGGAGTTGGCACATTCGTGGGAAATTCACCTGTGAAGTAAAACTTTGCTGCCTCTCTAGGAGGGCATAAGGAGAAGTTATGGGCAGGAGGAAGTAAAGAGAAGTTACAGGCAAAGTTGCCTAGGCGAATTTCCAAGTCTATGGGAAAACTTTGCAGATTGCTCCATGAAGGTGAATCTGGCAACTTTGTTGGAACTTCACCAGTGAATTAAAGCTTCACTCCACCTCTACCGATGACAAATTCTATGTTTCTGCATTTCTACGTTTCCTCCACAATACAGACTTGACCACAACAGTTTGGTTATGAAATGGTCACAGGATTAATAGTTTTTGACATGCAAAAGTTTTTTTATTGGTATGCAGAATAGGATTCATGAAAATGTGCTTCTCTTCAGAATGCTAAGTTTTTGCACTGTGCATGTGTAAAACCTGAACACATTTTTTTGTAACTCAAAATCTCAACTTTTTTAAAACTAACTTTAAAAGATCATCCTTTCTACCAAACCTGTAAGTTTCAGTTTTCAAATCCAAACCATGTGTTTGTTATTGGTGAACAAAATAAGTATTCATTTTCTCATGTTTTCAACTTTCTAGAACTTTTAAACTTCTAAATCAATCATTACCAAATTTACTGGATACCAAGATCCTGGCACAGAGTCTGCACGTGCCGGATATCAGGAAAATCTGTGCAAGGACTGCCTCGCTAATAATGATAAACAATTGGGGTTTAGCATTAATTTGCCTACTTACCCGAATATACAGATACTGCTGTCCCTGTATAATGTCCAACAGGCAGAGTGCTGATCATGACAACATTTTCCTTTACTGCAGATTACTGCAGCAAGTTAGGCATGCATGCATGCATGCACACTGCTGCACTTTCACTGTTTGGAATGGGAATTTATTTTTTATTTCACAAGTTTAGGCTGTTAGAAGATTTAGAATGCATAGGTTTTTAGGATGTGTATACATTCCGGTGGCACAGAAAGGGTTAAAAGTTTTAACAGTAATGACATACTGAGCTGATAGCATCTTGTTTCTGAATGTGTCCTGGGAATTGTGGGATAACATTATGGAGCTGGAAACTGGCAAAGTATCACGGTATATCTTCAGACACCATCACATTTATGAGGCAACAGCCACAACACTATATCATGAAAGAATGAGACTGAGTATACGAAATACAAGATGCACTTTTTTAAAAACAGGTTAACTAATAGCTTAACATTATTTTTTGTTAATAATAGAAACACAAAAACATGACTGTTAAAATAATCAAAAACACTCTTTATGTACGGAGCACCCAGTAGGATTATATAATGATATTTTAAGCCATGTCCTTGGCTTTTCTTCTTCACCAGATAATCAGAGTCTTTGGGCTTTGTGAACCTAAATTCCCAAATGTCTTAAAGAAACTAAAAGAAAAAGAGAGAGGCAAATGAGACTGCAGGTGCACAGAAACAATACAAATGAACACCCAGACACTCAAACTACAATTTCTACTTGTATTACCAAGCAATACAATAGAAAGCATTATTCCAGTGTTGCATTGCTTTGCCAAATGCACATATCTAATTTGTCATACTTCCTAAGAGGGCCAGTGCTTTTACCAGCGCATGATTTAATGAATATAAAGGGTTATTAAGTAATATATTCCAACATTGCTTTTAACTATTCAGGCAAAGTAGGAGTAAAAAGGGCAAAGCTAATTATAATGAATGGCAGTTGAAACCTTAAAACTAATAGAAAAATGAATTAAAGAAGTCTGCCCTTGTGCTCAACTCTATACGTTTACCAGACATGCCTCAACATTCGTAGGAATGTCATTAAAATGCTCACTTCACTAACAGAGTAATATACATGTGTCTTAAATTCCTATGAATGATCTATTTTACACTGACTGACAGTCACTTACACTCTCACCCTTACTCACTCTTTTCACTCCCAATATCTCCCTTCCCTTCCCCCTTCTTCCTAAATAACCTACGCTCTTCAGCCTTACTCACAGCTACTAACTCCCCCTCTCTGTCCCCCCACCTCACCTAAACCACCCCCCTACACACCTGCGTGTTTATTAGTCCACTCCTCCATTACCCCCTATCTTCGCTCCCCAACTCCTTCTGTCAACTTGGTACATCTCACTCCAGCTCAAGTTCTGTTACTGGCACTCAAGTTCTGCTACTGGCACTTATGTAATCATGTATTGCCCTCGATGTGTACCCATGATATGTATACCCTGTCCTTGAAGATCATGTTCTGTACTGTTCGCCTTATGTAACAAGTTCAAATGTATTCCTACCCAGCAATGTACATTATCTGTATTGCTCTACTTCTAAATTCAACCTTTGTATGTATACCTGCCTCCACTGTAACCCCTCCCCCCAGGTCGCACAGTGAGACGAGCATCTTTTTGCTCAGTGTGCCTTTCCTGGTGAAATATTTTCAATAAATAAATAAAACAGTATGTGTTTAACAGGACATTTTTATCACAGTACTGACACCAGGTTGTCTTTTTCCACTCAGTCATGTGTCCATGTACATTAAACTGTTTTGGTCATGTCCTGCAACTAGTTCCCACAAGTAATTGTGTGTGTGTGTGTGTGTGTGTGTGTGTGTGTGCGTGCACACATGTGTGCGCATGTGCATACACTAGGGAGGGAAGTCCTGATCCTAATTAAGTAAATGGAATGTAACACAGCTTTCATTTTGGGCCATGATGTTAGCTGTGTCCAATGCTCCCCCAGCTGGGTAAGTGGTGCAATGGAGCGATATGTTTCTCACAAGGGTATAAAAAGGAAGCAGCTAAGGGCGGGGGAGGTTCTTTTAGAAATTGAATTTGGTGTGAGGAATAGCAGGACTGGTTGGTGGTGCTTGATCTGTGGCTGTGTGCAGCCCAGGGGGTTGGGAATCAGAGCTTGACACTGTGGTGGGTTCTGCCTAGGTTCAGTCCCCTCTCCAATAGCCCTGTGCCATGCATTGGTCTCTGGGGACCTTGAGTCATGTCTGGGATAAGTAGTAACAGCAGGAACACCCTGTAAAGAGAGACTAGAAGTGTGTGAACACAAGACTGGGTGACAACCCACCCAGCCCTACAACCCATATCAGTAGTGGGTGTAAGCAGTAGTGGTGAGGAGCCCATAGAGAAGGGAACATCCTCACCTAAGCATCTAGAAAGGAACCATGGGTAAAAAGGACAGTATAGAAGAGGCTGTCGTGTAGATTTTCTTTTCCTTTTTTTTTTATCAAATAAAATAAATAAAAATGTCTTTTTTTCAGTAGGACTACTACTGCCACCACATATAGGATAAGCACCATTAGAGTCAATAGACGTGGTGAGTTGCCAGAGGTGTGTGGCACTTGTCTTCTGGGGACTTCTCTGGAGGACTGGTCATTGTCCTATGTGCAGGAATCTAAATGAGCTCAAGGCTCAGCTGGATGTGGCAAGAAAGGAAATTGCCAGGCTGTATCATCAACTTTACAGTTCCACCAAGCCAGTTCGACAGAAAATCTGCTGACTGGCTTTACAGCGACGGCATAAAGTCGACCACGATTGCAATCCACATTGTGCCATTGGGAACACAAGTGTGTTTTCTGTGAGGAGCTGTGTCCCCTGCACCCCCAGACTTTATTATAATCACCTCCACAGAGGAGGTGTTTCGGGGAGGGGGCGCAAGACCTAAAGAAGCTGTGCTGGGGTCCCGCATGACCATTACAGTGACCAGTCATTTTGTCAGTTTTATTGCTATAAACAACAGGTCACTATAATATTTTTGACAAAACTTTACTTGGGTGCACTCCTTTGTCCTCTCACTCAGAGGCTTACTAGTCCTAGCCCAGGGAGGTGGAGAGTCATGGGATGAAATGGTAGCAAGCAGACAAGGATGGAGTATGTGAAACTAGTTTGACCAAGGGAAATCTCAATCACAAATTGCTTCACAGCACTGGAAAAGTTACAAGACACAGTCACTAAGAAAGCAGATACTGGACCAAACACTAAACCTCCCAAGGAGACAAGGCAAAACTGTGCAAAGGCAACCGAGGGACGCAAGGCAAAACAGAATAAAAAGAACTGGAAGAAAACACTCATACTGGGGGGACTCTATGATTAGAGGAGTCAAGTTTCATTTGAATAAATCTATGGTGAAGGTGCAATGCCTTCCCAGCACCTCAATCAGGAGAGACACTGAACAAATTGGGAGGATCATAGACCAAGCAGAAGATGGAATCAATGTACTAATCCATCTCAGCACCAATGACCTAGCAAACCAAGGGATGGAAGAGGTCAAGCAAAATTTCAAAAAGCTGGGGGAGGGACTGGCAGTATGGTCATCCTCCCTGACATTCTCTGAAATCCTACCAGTGTGGGGAAAAGGTGATTGCAAGAACAAGATCAGAGAGAAGGAAATAGAAGAATTCAACATTTGATTACATGAATGGTGTAAGAAAAAATGTTACCATGTCATAGGTGGCTGGGGGTTCTTCTGGGATAGAAGACTTTTCAAGTTTGACAGTCCTCACTTGAACAAACAAGGAACAAGCACATTGGGACAGACATTTGACGTCCCCTCAGGTGATTAAACTAGGCGATGGGGAGTATGGCACTAGGAAACCTATCAGCAATAGCATAGAAGATGGGAACTTATCCGCCACTCCCCCACAATCAAGATTTACTAGATCACACTACAAACACAATCACAGTAAGCAGAAAAAGGCTCTAAAGGACCAGAAAGGGGACCAAGAAAGTGGAAAACACAAGAACAGACCAGCAGGTAGAAGAAACACTTCAACTCCAGGTTCTTGGACTGCAGTGTGCCTCAATGCCAGAAACCTAGGTAAGATAGGTGACCTTCGGACATGGATGTCAGAGTCCTGTATGGACCTGGTGGCTGTCACAGAAACCTGGGCGTCTGAAAACAATGATTGGGATCTCTTGGCTCCAGGTTATGAGCTCTTTAGGAGGGATAGGAGGGGAGCTGGGGGTGGTAACGCGCTATGTTAAAGAGGGAATAGAGGCCACAGCATGCAATGTCAGCATTAAAGAAGAAGTGGAATGGGTACAGCTTAGTTCAACTTCAAGAAAGAGGATCCACATCGTGGTGGTATATAGGCCTCCGAATTAAGTGGAGGACAAGGACAGGGATCATTTGGAGGAAATTAGAGGAGTATCGCTGAAAGGGGAATTAGTTGTGTTAGGTGACCTAAACATGCCTGATGTAGACTGGGGCATACCAACGGCTAGATCAGCTAGGAATCTATCTGCGGTAGAAGCCTTACAGGATTGTTTTCTCATGCAGTTAGTCACCAATCTGACTAGGCAGGATACCATCTTGTAAGTGGTTCTCACCAACCCAGAAACAGTTGTGGCAGTCAGGGTTGGGGAGCCACTGGCTAACAGTATACACAACTCTGTTTGGTTTGAATTATCCCCGAGGGGTGACAAATCTCAGTCCAGGGCAGAAGTCCTATATTTCAGAGGGGCTAATTTTGATGAAATGAGGGATCTAGCAAGAGATAAACTATGATACATGAGCAGTTAGAGGTAGAAGACATTTGGGGAACAATTAAACTAACCATCTTAGAGGCCACAGTGACATGCGTAAAGACAGTGACAAAAAAAATAGACACAAACGTTTCATACGGTTCACTAGTCAAATTAAAACAGCCATTAGGCCAAGAGAGAGGGGCCTTCCTCAACTTCAAAAAGAAGCCGGGAAACAACTTATGGGAAGATTATCTACAGAAGAATAAGGAGTCTAATTCAGCAGTGAAGCAAAAAAAGTTGGTGGCGGAACTTCAGATAGCAAAGGAGTAAAGGAGGGTAACGAGCAGTTCTTCAGGTATTTACAAGGGAAGAAAAAGAAAGGGGAAGGGTAGTTAAACTTAAGGATGGAACAGGATCGTGGAAGAAGACAGACAGAAGGCAACCATTCTGAACAAATACTTCTGTTCGGTGTTCACCAAGGAACACAGTGGCCCTATGCCTGACGGTGCCATTACAGCGCATGGCAGGGGTGTTCCACAAATGGAAACACCAATTATTACCACAGGCAGGTTTAGGGAGGTGCTCAAGCATATAAAGCAAGATAAATCTCCTGGTCTGGATGGAGTACATCTAAGGATACTAAAAAAGTTGGTAGGTGAGTTAGCAGACCCCTTGGTGCCTCTGTTTAACTGTTCGCTTCAGTCGAGAGTCGTGCCAAGGGACTGGAAGAGAGCTGACGTGGTGCCTCTACATAAGGGCGGAAGCAGGGAGGAAGCTAATGACTACAGACCACTAAGCCTCACATCAGTGTTAGGAAAACAAATTTAGGCCCTGATTAAACAAGACCTAGTGAAATACTTGAGTAATAATGGCCTTCAGAATGACAAACAACATGGTTTTGTGGCAGGCAGGTCATGCCAAACGAACCTTATAACATTCTTTGATTGAGTAACTAGGGAATTGGATAGGGACCACCCAGTGGACCTGCTCTATTTCAACTTCAGCAAGGCTTTTGACTCTGTGCAACATAACTGCCTGCTGAAGAAGCTAGAGGATCTAGGCATAGTGCACTGCATTGTTAAGAGGGTGGGTAACTGGCTGGGGAGCAGGAAGCAGAGAATAGTAGTCAATGGGGAGAGGTCAGAGGAGGAAGAGGTGATGAGTGGGGTCCTTCAGGGCTCAGTCTTAGGACCAGTCCTGTTTAATGTGTTCATCAGCAACATAGGAGTAGGTATCCAGGGCAAAATTGCACTGTTTGTGGATGACACTCAGCTAGGTGGTAGGGTGGATAGTGAGGAAGCAGCTGGGAACCTACAAAAAGATCTGAATAAGTTGGAAAAATGGTCTGGTGTCTGGCAGCTGAAATTCGATGCCAAGAAGTGTAATCTGATGCATTTAGGTAAGAATAACCCAAGGACAGCCTATTGGCTCAATGGGATCAAGATCAGTGCTGCACAAGAGGAAAGGGATCTAGGAGTTCTCATATGTGACAACCTAAAACAAGCCAGCCAATGCAACGCAGCACATAGTAGGGCCAAAAAAATATTTGGATGTATAGGGAGAGGATTCAACAGTAGGCAGCGGGAAGTGATACTGCCACTGTACAGATCCCTGGTGAGACCCCCACCTGGAATATTGTGTACAGTTTTAGAACCCACACCTTAAAAAGGTCAGGGACAGGCTAGAAATTATACAGAGAAGGGCGACCAAAATTGTACAGCGGCTCCACGGGCTACCATATAAAGGGCGGCTTGAGACATTAAACACAAACTCAATAGAGACAAGGAGGGAGAGGTGGGATATGATAGAAACCTTCAAGTACATGATTGGAATAAATGCAGTGCCCTACTCTGAACTATTCAGCAGGGCTTCCAGCTCAAATATGAGGGGGTATGGATAGAAGCTGAGGGGTGAGTAATTCAAAAGGGATCTAAGGAAACACTGTTTCTCAGAAGGGATAGTGGAGGCATGGAACAGGCAGCCTGAGGATGTTCTGGGAGCTAAGACCATGTCTGCCTTCAAACAGGGTTGGGATAAAGAGTATGCTCGAATTAAATCCATGGGTAAAAGTTTGGGCTAGGTCCCGGGATCTGCTACTTTTTCGGGAACTCAAGGGCAGACTTGATGGACCTTCTGCCATCACCTTTCTATGTTTCTATGTTTCTAAGTAGCTCTGAGGCCAACAGCTTCCTCGTAACTGAGGCCTCACCAGACCACTGATGCCAGGTCTTTTAGGCCGCAAGAGCACATTGTCTTAAAAGTTCCTGTGATGAAGGCTGTCAAGCTCATATCCAAGATCCAAGACAGCATGGGTTTACAAAAGGAAGGTCCTGTCAAACTAATCGCATAGATTTCTTTGACTGGCTAACCACAGTGGTGGACCAAGGGGGAGCAGTTGATGTCGCCTACCTTGACTTCAGCAAAGCTTTTGACACTGTTCCACATAGAAGATTGATAAATAAGCTGGGTAGGCTCGGGTGGGTCAGAAGTTGGTCAACTGGGTGGCAAACTGGTTGGGCGAAGAAACAGAGTGGTGGTAAATGGTATACAGTCTGAAGAGATGCAAGTCACAAGTGGGGTACCTCAGGAATCAGTCCTGGGGCAGTCCTCTTCAACATCTTCATTAGTGACCTTGCAGATGGACTAGAGGGTAGGCTTGTCTGTTTGCAGATGACACCAAGATCTGCAACAGAGTAGATGATCCAGATGAGTGGGCAGAATGAGAAGAGATCTGGATAAACTAGCAGAATGGTCAGAAGAGTGGCAACTGGGATTTAATGCAAAGAAGTGCAAAATCATGCACATAGGGAAGAGAAACCTGAAGCCACCTATAGGCTGGGAGGAGTTGCTAGCAGTCACAAAGGAAGAAAGAGACTTGGGCATCATCATCACTGATGACCTAAAATCATCAAGCAGACCTCTAATGATAGGTAAAGGCTAGGGAATGTAGGGTGTATTAGTAGAGGTATCACAAGTCGTAGGGAGGTAATAATCCCTCTGTACAAGACACTGGTTAGGCCCCATCTGGAGTACTGCGTGCAGTATTGGAGGCCACACCTTCACAAGGACATTAACCAAATTGAGGCAGTCCAGAGAAGGGCAACCAAATGGTACAGGGACGCATCAAGACATAGAGGACAGATTAACGGAGCTCAATATGCTTATACCCTTGAGCAAAGGAGGAGAGAGGTGATATGATCGAGGCATTCAAACACCTTAAGGGCATAAACAAGGTGAAAAGAGTCTAACATGTTTAAATATAAGAAAAATAGCAGGACAAGAGGACACAGCATGAGATTAGAGGAGGTGATTAAGGGATGTGAGAAATTATTTTTCACAGAAAGGGTGGTGGATGCATGAATGGCTTACCAAAAGTGGTGGCTATGAATACAGTGCAGGGCTTCAAACAGGCATGGGATAGGCATAAGGGAGCAATACAAATGACTATGAATAGATAGGCCACTGACAGAGCAAAGGCCGATGGCACATTTATAAGGTAGAAAAAGAAATGGGCAGACTGGATGGGCCTTGCGGTCCTTATCTGCCATCAACTTCTATGTTTCTATGTTTCATATCATGCAGGACTACAGTTACGTAACTGAAGAATTTAATGTGACTCACTTCAAAGCCCAGCTGAACAGATTCAGAGTGGGTCACAGCGCCAAAATTAATCCTGAGGTGAGTGCTGAATGTAACCTAGAGGGGTGTGTTTTCCTATGTTGGCTCTTGGGAGAGAAGGGATTGCACAGGATTGTATCCCACTATTCAGCTGGTACATTGAAACTGTGTAGACGCTGGGATTATCATTTAGGTAATTACATTGTTAGATACAGCAGAGACATTCATGTCAGGAAACACTACTATTGAGCTCAAGGAAGCCATGCAGAAATGTATTACAAGCACAAAGAGAGAAAACTATATCCCCATGCCCATTTGCCTACAAAGGCTTCATGGGGGGGGGTGCTAACTGTCTCACAGTGTGGTAAAATATGTGCATGATTTAATTATTCATGAGTTACATTAGATATTTACATAATTGTAATATCAGTAACAGTGGTAGCAAAAACCCTGTAACAGCATACAAAGTGGAACATATGCAAACCGCTAGTTGTTTAAAACATTTTATGCATTCATAAATAACATTCATAGTGCATTTAGTGTATTTAAAATCATTGCTTTAAAAAAGACCATGCTGAATAGCCAGAACAAGCAATCTGCCACAAAGCAAAAATCTAAATGGTCACAATTCAATTCATAGCCTTGCTCCAGGCAAAAATCATTTAAAAATTATTTTACATTTTAATTTTGTAATTCTTCAATTCATATGCCATCCATCCCCACACATCCTATGAAAACTTTCCATTATAACTCACGTTACCCCATACAGTGACAAAAAAGGGGGGTGGGCTTTGGTTAGAAGTCAAAAAAGGGGTGTGGAACCAGGCTAAAAGGTTAATTTAGACTGCTATATGACAGATTACCAATAGATTTGTTCTATACTGGCAGAAATGTATGTTACTCTTTGTGAATATACTAATTTCTCTATTATAAACTTCCAAATATAAGCATTTGTAATCAGCAACATTTCCTTCAAAAGGCATAAATAGAGCTAAAGGTTGTGTATTTTCTCTCATTGCTTTGCTTTCATTTGTCATAGAAACTGAAAATGAATCATATTTTCGATTTCTTATGTAAGCACCCTCTGGGAGCTTACTAAATTTGTCCCTGGTAGGATGCCTTACTGGTCCCTGGGTGCCCCCAGTTGGCCAGGGTGGTGCAGGGGCTGGAGGGTATAAAAAGGGGGTTGGAGCTTTTGGTGCAAGAGGGAGTCCTGGGAGACAGAGTGGGTTGTGGCCTGTTTTAGCCCAAGGTTTGGGGCCAGGGTGGGCCATTTGCCACCATGGACAACCGTCCTCAAAGACCAGTGGTAGCTGTTGCGGTTGGGATGTGGTCTAGTGTTTAGGGGCATCTACACTCGTTCTATGGGAGCTGGATCCTGGGGAGGAGGAGGAGCCCACCCCATGAACTTTGGCTCTGGGACAAGCTGAGTGCAAAGATACCTGTTTGGAGAAGAAAAGGGGAGCAGCCTGGTTTGGTGCACGGCCTGGTGGTAACAGCCCAGGTTGTGGTAGAGTGGAGGTCAGAGCCCACTCCACGATTACCCCCTTCCAGTTTGTGGAGGTTCCTTTACATGCCAAGCTGAAGTGGGTGGGGCAGGTTGGAAGTTGCAGGGAGCCTGGGGCATCAGTCTTTTCAAGCAGCACCCTTGCTTGGTAGCCCCTGGCCCTGGCTCATAGCGTCTCCTTTGTCATCTGGCTCAGGTGTCCTGCTGCTGCATATGGACCATGAGGCAGGAGTTTTGTATTCTGAGTTGGGCCCCTGTTAGCCGCCCTGTTTCTCCCAGTTACCTAGAGACTGCCAGGAGGGAGCAGCTCAAGGTGTATGCTCCTCCGTGAGATGCTTTCGGTGTGCGTGCTTCAGAAATGTGCCTGCTGGATATTTTAGACAAATGGAGCAGGGGTTGAGAGAAAGTGTGTGCTGCGATAATGTGCTATGGTGGTCAAATCGTTATGAAATGTTGCTTCCATAATGGAGAGGAACCTGTTTCAGCTCCCGTGAAGCTATCCTGCAAAAAGCCTTATTCAGCTCCTGGAGAGCTACTGTAAACATCCCTGCAGACTTAATGCTGCTAGAGGTTGTCCAAGCCACCAGGAAATGGGCCTTCTAAAATTAAATACAGTATATGTGCTCAGTTAACTCCATGGAGCTGGGTTCTATGTGATAACAGTGATCGCAAAACTGCGATCACCGTTACGGTAAGTGTACATCGCCGAAAACCACAATGGTGATATACACTTGTCGGCAACACTACAACCAACTAGAAATAGGGTTTAAGCAGAGAGGGTGGCTGTGCCCCCCTGCACCCCCCTGATTTTAGATTAATAACTCCAGGGGGTGCCTGTTGGGGAGGAGGAGACAGTCCTGAAAAAAAAAATTACGGCAGCAGCAGTAAAATGTTTCCCGGTCCCCAGCTCCGAACCCAGTGCCTGCTGCACCAAAGCTAGCCACCCTCACCACCATGCCACATGGCTAGCTCAGCAGTACCAGGCCACAATACTCCTCACAAAACCTCTTCCCTATCCCTCCCCTTCCGGTCGCTGTCATAACCCTCCCTGAGGCAGTATAGCGCAGTGGGTTAAGTCTCTGAGCTACAGATCTGGAGACCCGGGTTTGAATCCCATAGCCGCTTAGGTGCATATTGTGTTATCCTGAGCAAGTTACTTAACTTCCTTGTGCTCCCAGGTTGAATCTGGAAACAAGCTTCAGCTTAGTGTGCTACTCCTACTTAAACAATGTTCCCTTTCCCCATCACTCATCCCTACCCTCGCTGTCCCATTCCATTGCTACCCTTAAATGGTAGCTCACATGTGCAACGCTGCAACTGAGTTGCTCTTTTGAGTTGCCCATTTGCAGTTGCTATTATCACTGGATACCATGCAACTGTTGTTTTAACCTTTTTGCATTCAATTAAATCTGTTTTTTGCACTTTATTTGTTGAGTGGACAATGGACTGGTTCCATCTCTGCTGTGATTCCACTAACTAAGTTTTGCCCTCCGCAGCAGCCTGCACCCCCAGAAGTGAATGAACTGCCTGCACTGCCCATGTGCCATTCTGCGGAACCCAAATATGAGCTATATTTCTGTGACTTTGTTTCTGGCTGCAAGTACTCCTTCCCCCTTGAGAACCATCTGAGTACCCCTAGACATCGGGAAGGGGGGGCTTACACATAAAAATCCTAGAACAAGAAACAAAAGCTACTTGGGTCCCTGGGGATGCACCCCCTACAAGAGTGGTCTCAAATCAAATATTTCATTTAAACCATTGGGGGTTACAGTTGGTAGATGAGACATCCAATATGTTCTCTTCTGTCAAGAGTCTCCAACCTGTTACCTCCCCTTTCAGTCCTGGACTCATGCCCTAGTGTTCTAAATTTAAACCCTTTTGGGTTGCAGATACGTGTGTTTTTAAAATGCTGGCCAAAGAATTGTGTTCATCTCCATTACTTATCGTACTAATATGTTTTTGTATTCTGGAGTGCAACGGTCTTAGTGTCCACCCCACATACAGCATGTGACATTCACCCCAACCCACACAGATTGTGTGTGTGGTCTTACAGTTTTCAAATTGGTTATTGTGGAAAAGACTCACCAGTCTTAGGGTGCACAAAATTCCATGCACTCACTGCAAACCTAAACATATTGCAACCGTGACTTTTCCTGAAGGTTTTTTGGAGGGATACTCTGATATTTGCTCTATCTCTATAATGGGTATATGTCACCATATCTTCTATACTACTACCCCTTCTATAGGGGACTATTGGTTGTGATCCCACCACTGTGGCTAAATTCGGATCTGAATTCAGTATTTCATACCTGTTATACAGGATTCTCTTGATCTTGTTTGAATTTGAGTGCTAAACCGTTACAGATGTAATCCTCCCTTCATCTGAGCCACCATATCCCTGTTTTGGGACTAGAAGTTCACTCCAGTTTTTCTTTTTTGCATTTTGATTAGTATTATCTATAACTTTACACAAGTAACTGCTTTCTCCAAATCTGGTGGACAATGTCCCCACCTGTTTCTCAAAAATTTCTTCCAAAGAACAGTTCCTCTGAATTCATATGACTTGACTAAAGGGAATGCTGTCCACCTGAGGCCTGGAATAGGCACTGTCTGCTCGTAAGAGTATGTTCCCTAAAATGGGCTTTCTGTATGGCTCCACAGTCACCACATTACCCTTGATTGACTTCAAGTGAATGTCTAAAAATTCAATACTTACTGTATCACACTGGAAAGTACATCTAATGTTAAGGCAGTTTTCATTTAAGCATCCCACAAACTGAGGGATGGATTCCTGACCCCTACCCCACCCCAGACACAAATAATATCATCAATAAATCTGTACCAATATATAAGGTGACTGAGCTGGGGGTTGGAATCCATGAACACAGTGTTCTTCTCCCACCATACAAGGAAGAGACTGGCATATGAGGGGGCTAATGAAGTCCCTTGATGTTCCTTGTAACTGCAAATAATATTTTCCAACAAAAAATAATTTGATGGAACACAAAATTCAATAAATCAAGAATAAATTGCTGTGGTGCCAACCTCAAATCCCTGTCCCCCGACATGAACTCTTTGGTAGCTCTAAAGCCATGCTGGTGTTGAATACATGTATATAATGACACTACAGTATGTAAATTGTGACCCAGCAATACAGGTTGCCCCACCGTATTCCTTCTAATTTTTCAGTCTTGTGCATGGTGTCAGGTATGCAGCTTCTTGTTTTGAGGACAACTACTTTCAAACTCTGGTCCACAAATTGAGAGGGACCCTCACTGAGCAACCCATTGCCAGAAACAATTGGTCACCCAGGAGGATCCTCACAGACTTGTGGACCTTGAGAAGTTAGTTTTGGTCTGGTGGGGGAATTGGCCTTTTAAAAAACTGCATTTATGTCCTGTTACAGTATATTCCCATTGGCTTGATCTACCACAGAGTTCAAAATGGACTTTTAAACCCACATGGGATCGAAAGTCAATAATTTATAGCATTTTCTGTCCTCAAGTTGACATTGAGAAGGAGTTGCACAGGTCTGTACCCCACAATCCTGGTGGTACATTGAAACTGGGTAGATGTTGGGATTACCATTTGGGCATTTACATTGCTAGATACATCAGGGACATTCATGTCATGACTCTGACTGACAGAAATGAACTTTATGTTCTCAGTTGAGCCCTAATACCCCCTTTCCAGAATAAATGTTTTGCTTTCTGGATTTTTATGCCAGTAGTGATATATATGTTTTTCGATTTGCCATGTGTCCATTCCACGGCATGAACAAAATATTGTTTGCTATCAATTCCAGGCTGGACCTGAAGGTACCTAGGCAGCGAAGTGAAAGTGCAGCATTACTAATTGAACACATCCTTTTTCCAGCAGAATTCTTTCAACAGTATTGTAGTTGTCACCACAGAGGTGACTGGAGCAAAAGGTGAGTGAGCACTGTTTGTGCATGTTACACACCCAGGGAGCATGGAGCAGAAAGGGAACTGTGGCGTTGCATCAAAGGGTCCACTGATGGATGTCCTCCTCCTGCTTTTCAACAAAGTAAACAGCAAACAACAACCTTGGCTCGTCTACCATTATCTGATGAGGCAATATCCCCCCCCCCCAAGGATACTGTGTAGTTTTCCAACAGAGGGTTTCCTGATGCCTGTGTCCTCTCCTTGCTTTTCTACAAGGTAAGCAACTAACAACAGACATTGGCTTGTAAACCCTCATTCGATGAGTTGATACCCTAACCCCTTAAGGGCCTGGATTACAACAGTATGACTCTAGAATGTTTGGATACTTTGGGGGGGGGCTGTAATTATTAAATTGGAAGGGGATGTGCACTTCAATGCTACATCGTAACTATCTGGGCCTATGGGCAGTAGTTTATTTTTACAATCTATCTTCCTAGGATAGCCCAGCAGGTATGCAACATCTCATTTTCAGTGGGGTTCTGTTTTGAAACCATTTTACAGCTTGGTGGACTGAAGTACTGGGAGGGTTGATTTAATGGTATTTGATCCTAGTATATCTGGCTCAGTATCGTGTGCTCGAACTACTGTACCCTTAAATTGACAATTATAATCAAATGTGCCCCACAATTTTTAGCGATTGAGTTTTATTTTACTAATAAATCCCACTGGGACCAAAGCTTCTTGTTGTAAGGAAACAGAATCAGAATGTGTGGTCCTTGACAGAATAATCAAGGCAATGTAATTATTTACGTAAAACTAGTTAATTAAATACAAACAAATGTGATTGTGGATCAGTTAGAGTTGTCAGTACTTTTGTTTGCCTTTTGCAGAACACTGAAGCTGCTATTCAGAAAACCAGACGCTTTTCTACATTTGAATATAGAAGCATTTTGCTTACAACTGTCTGTTTTGGTAACACAAATATTGCAAACCCCCAAGAAATCTTAAAAACAACAGCTGTAAGCAGGCAGTCAACCATCAGAAGGGTGATTTAATTAGCAAGTTTTCAAACAGATTAATAGATTGCTCTGCTGGTTTGATTGCTGAGTGGAACATCAAAGCTTTTAAAAGGTGTTGTGGGTTGGCCTTTTTCAAACGTATGTATTTATTTAATTAGAACTGTTGACCAGGAGGTAAGGCATGTTGAGCCAAAGCTCATTTTCTGGTGCATTTTGGGAGGGGATTACTAAGGGTAGGGAGGACAGCCAAATACAACAGAGCAGGGGTGCAATAAAAGAACATTAGGCAAACGAATGTACATTAAATTTAAAAGAGAGAGTAAAATGCAATAATGCACAATAATAATAAACATGAAGAGCTGAGATTTAGGTAGAACTAAGATATGCAACATGAACCAACTGTGCTTCGGGTGGGCAGTGTGGGCATTGGAGTAGACGAGCAGGGAGTCAGATCACTGGCAATAGCCAGGGAGGGGGATTAGCAGAGGCGAGTTGGGGGGGCTAGTTCCCACAACAAGTACGGGGGACTCCTAGAGGAGGTCTTTAAAGGAGAAGAAAGAAGATAAAATGGTGTGTGTGTGGGGGGGGGGGCTGCTCTGGTGGCAGCGGTGGTGAGAGAAGAATGTTGATAGTGTATAGTTGAGATTTTAGGACAGGGATAGAGAAGGAGCGGGTGTTGGAGGAACAGTCAAAACAGGAGAATGGGAAGGGAGGAGAATAATGGGGAAGGGGCTATTTGCACGATCAAATATGGGAGGAAAAATCCCAGATGACAGCACTGAAGAGGAAAAGAGGGGAGAAAGAAGCAGTCCCAGAGGCATGTAAGACAAGTAGGGTTGTCACCTGTCCAGTTTTAGACCAGATGATCTTATTTTTAGTGTCCTTATCTGGTCATCAGGTTTTGATTAATTGTAGTCCAGTTTTGGGGCCATTTCGAGTGCTCACATGCTCTTAGAACTGATTGTGTCAAATCATTCACAATTTTGTCTGCATTTTCAGATTACAAAGAAGTCCTGATGTCACAGGCCTCTGTCTGTAAAATCAGTTTGTCTGGGAGGTTTAAAGTATGCCCATTAAGACCATTAGCACTAAATCAGCCTAGTCTTTTTCACTCTGAAGAGAAACATAGACAATGATGGCAGAAAAAGACCAAGGGCAGGATTCATAAATCATTTTGGGACTAAGTCCCAGACATGCAACTCCAGCTGCGTACCAAAATCTCCACAGCCGAGGAGATTGCTATGCACAGCCGCAGCAGTTGCGGAAGATGTTACGGCTGGTCCCACCAGCTGTAATAGTTTTCCACACCTGCAGGGATTTCCCTGCAACACCACCTGCAAGTTGCCATAAATCATGGAGTCAGTTGTAATCCGCCTTCACCTTTCTGAATACCAGCAGCTGTGGGAAAACTGCAGAAACCTGTGGATCCACAAGTGGCAACCCACTTGCACCGGGTTTTTCCCACAGCTGCAGGAATTTCAGATGTTTTGTGAATCCTACCCAAATGGTCTATCCCAGTTTCCCAAGTTCCCTATTTAGCCCTGGATCCTACTGTTCCTCCAGGGTCCTAGACCTCCCTCCACCTCCATTCTCCTCCCTGATTCTGATGCCCTGAGCAACCACTATAACTTTCATTCTGTCATGCATAAAACCACTAACAGTTTTTGCACCCACCACCTTGGCTGGCACCCTGTTCCACAGCTCCACCACACTTTCAGCAAAATAGTATTTCCTCACTTCCCTCCTGAACCTCCCTCCTCTTAGCTTTCTGTAATAACCACATGACTGAGCTGGTATTCAAGTTCAGTAGTTTCCCACAGTACACCCTGTTAATTTCTTTTAGGAATTTTAAGATCTCAGTCAAATCTCCCCCTTCTGGTCTCCAGCACATACATATTCAGTGCCTTAAGGCACTGCTCATCACGACATGCCCTGCAGGTCATAAATTTTAAATATGGTCCTTTACCACTGTGATAGTAAACAGCTGCTATACCTTAAACTGCTGCTGGAGTTGCAGTTCAGGACTTAGTCCCAAAACACTTCATGAATCCTGTCCAATCACAGTCCTCCCTCCCAAGGTCCGCAGAGCACAGCAGCTGCAAGAAGGAAAGGTAGCAAACTCCAGCTTTCACCCATCAATCACAGCCCTCCCTCCTGAGGCCCATGGAGCACAGAATCTGCAAGAAGGAAAGGCAGCAAGTTCCAACGTTCACCCCTCAATCACAGCCCTCCCTCTCGAGGCCCACGGAGCACTGCAGCTGTAAGAAGGAAAGGCAACAAGCTCCAATGTTCACCCATCAATCAGAGCCCTCCCTCCCTCTTGAGGCCCATGGAGCACAGCAGCTGCAAGAAGGAAAGGTATTGACCATCAGCAGAGCACATCTCCTGAACTGTACTAGCCCATTGAATCATGGATCCACTTTACATTTGGCTCACAGTCTAGTTAATTCCACCCCTCATGTATAGTGAAGCCAACCATATTGGAAATGCTATAAATAGCACACTGACACACCATCAACAGTGCCCCAAAATCACATCTACTACAAGATCCCAGTGTTTGACACTAAGTTATGCTTATTATATAGGTGGTAATTAGCACAGGTCCATGCATCTAATCCTCTCACTCCCACGGTAATAAATATGACCATAATCTCTAACAAATGCAACAAAAGCAACAAAGAATGTGCAAAAATCTGAAACCACATGCAGGCCCTAAAACTACAAACATGGCAAGCAGTAAGACTGGCATGGTTACTACTGTTACTGTCAGGCAACATCCCTAGACCCACTCCAAAAACATCTGAACCCCTAAAGAAGCACAGTGGTCTAACAATAGCTTCCATCAACATTTGCAATCTCATGTCTAAATTTGACTCACTGCAAGTTTGGGTATCCCAGCATAAACCAGACATATTCTCAGTAATGAAAACCCAGCTCACGCCGAGAGTCACAGACATGGCAAACCAGCTGGAGAGATACACCTCCTTTAGGGTGGACAGGACTTGAAAGTGAGGAGGCGGATGTGTCACATATATTAAGGACACCATTCAGGGATGAGCCCTCTCTCACCTTGCCACTAGCAGCAATGTCCAAATACTGCTGGGTGCACGGGGTAAAGGACTAATGCTAGTCTCTGTCTACATACCCTGAAAACAGGTGTCTGGTGTATTTAAAGTGATCCTAGACTACCTTACTGACCTACGTCACAACTCAGAGGTACTAATGGTAGGGCATTTCAATATAAACTGGCTACCCCCTGAGGCAGCACCATATAAGGATGCTATCTGTTCCATAAACATGGCCCAATTAGTAGACTCTCCCACTCTAACGAATTATCAAACTGGAACTTGTACGCTACTAGACTGGCTGATTACCAACTGGTCAGAGAGAATAACCCACTAAGTTGTCCTCCCTGTCTCCATCAGCGATCACTCCCTAATCCTCTGTATCTGGTTGAATAAGTCCCCCAGAACCCCAGCAAAAACTCTCACATCAAAAGTACTGAAAAAAGGCAGCTAGACTCACTTAAAGTGCACCTCAGTTAACAAGACTGGTAGGACATAAATGCTGCAAATGACATTGATATAGCACTTGAACATTTCATCAAGACCTTCAATGTGGCATGCAGTATATATGACCCCTACTCTAAGCAGAAAGTTCAAGGGTAATGTAAGTCCTGGATCACACCACCCCTCATTGACCTAATAAAGCAAAGAGACAATCTCTGGCATAAAGCTAGAAGCACTGGCTCCCACATAGACATACTGAACATAAAACTGCCCAAAATAAATGTACCTGGACTATTTGTTCAACGAAAAGCCAATATTCCAAAAATGAAATGGCTAACTCCTGGGGTGACAGCCACAAGTTCTGGGACAATATTAAGACCCTAACTGGGAAACCCAACAAATCGCATCCAGCCATGCTAAATCTTGATGGAACAATAACCCAGAACCCCAAAATCCTTGCAAACACCTTTAACAAGGCATTTACTGACCAAAGTGGAATACTTCCCCCAGATTTCCTAAGACCCTGAGTGGCGCAAATCTAAAAAACAGTATGAGTGCCCATGCTGGCACTGCCCCACCATACTACCTCAAAATTATCTTTCAAGCCAAGGCCAAAAAATCCTCCTACAAGTTTTAGGTAAAACCAGAGCTAGTGGAGATGTGCTTGACCTCAGGCTCATTGCTCTCGCCCTCGATGGGATACTATCGCCCCTTACCAGAATTATGAATTTCTCACTTATAACCACTAAATTCCCATAATTCTGGAAAGCGGTGGTGGTTACTCCTGTTTTTAAAAGTGGTGGCAGGGCTAGTCACACCAACTACTGACCGATCTCTGTACTCCCCCCTCTCGCTAAAGTGCTGGAACATATTGTCTGCGACCAGCTTGTCGACTACCTCAGGCTACATTCAAGATGCACTAGATCGAGGGCTTATGGTGCGGGCAACTTACATTGACCTCACCAAGGCCTTCAACATGGTCATTCATGAACTGTTACTGAACCAACTAACCTGCACTGGGCTATCACCTGAATCAGTGGGGTGGTTCCAGAGCTACCTTTCCGGGAGAATGCAACCAGTGAAAATCGTGGATGTTCTTTTCGAATGCCAGTATGTCAACAAAGGGGTCCCTCAAGGATCAGTCTTAGCCCCCCTGTTTTTAAGCCTGTTTCTAAACCACCTCCCACTTATGTGTCAGAATAAGGTCCTGTAACTCCACTACAAATGGGGGTGCCCGAAAAGTCTTCCTCGAGCTTGCCTAAATTCTCACTGCCATGCTGGTGCCCTGCGTTTTAGCAGTTTAAATGTGATTGCCAGAGAGTGCCTGTATAGCCTCTGTGTACTGTTTCTTTAAAAGCTGCCTGGATTGCAGTAATAAGTAATCTGAGAGGGAGCTCTGTTGAAAGATGTAACTATCTGCTGAAAATCATTTAGAGTGATAATGATAATGTAGTTTTCTAACCTGCCTTCTTTGCAGCAAGGACTATTTTGTTTATCTCCCCTATCTTAGTACTGGACTGCGAATTGGACCAATCAGTAATGGTGGGACCTAAAATGGAGCCTGACTACAGGAGCTGTCTGGAGTCAAAATCTGTAGGAATGAAGTTTTGGGCTTTTTGAGCCTTTTTGCACCTGAACAGGGAGCCTTTTTTGTGACTGACAGGAGGATCAGCCAACTGAACCTTTTGGATCTTGGGGAATTTCACAGGCTTGCTGGCAGTTGAGTCAGATCTAAGTTGGGAGCTGAAGAAACAACATGCTTGAGACAGTCAAGCAGCCTACTGAGTAGTTTCACGTGGGAGAACTGTGGAAAGGCCTGAGTTGTGGCCTGCATGTCTGCCTGCTGCCCTTGAGAGGGAGAGAAGAGAATTATTTCGGACTAAATCCAAATTTGTGAGAACGAAGTAAGCCACTGATTTTTTTACCAGGCTCATACCTGAAGAAGACCGAAGATTTTGCTGAATGCAATCAGCCTGTTAGAATTTCCAGCTGCTTTTGAATCCCCGGTTTGTGCAGAGACTTTGCGATCATGACCGGAGAGTGGTTTGCCTGGTACAGTAGAATTTCCTTTCATGTAAATGTGCTGTATATTGAAAGTGGGTTGTGATTTGGTTCCCCACTGTGTGAACTGTGTTCTACTTGCTGGAAGCTTTATCCAGCCTAATTGGACTGAATCCGCATTCAACTACATTCGACCTGGGCCATGCCACGCTGGCCCTGCCAGACTACCCCACTGCACAGAGAAAGCTACAGACGAGAGACCTGCCTAGGGATCAGCTCCCTACTCCACGCTTGAACAGGAACGACACCTCAGCGAATCGTGTGGGCCCTGCTTCTCCTGGCACTCCAGATTAACCACCTGCTGTCTTGATTTTCATCCAGCCTGTGTCCAGTCTTGGGTATCGTGAGTAATCATCAGGGTAGCTCCCTGCAACAACAGCCTAATCTAAAAGTGTGTCATCTAATTGTCTTGTTTTCTTTTCACGAACTGAGCCCTCCGGCTCTGGATTACAAATAGTGTGTGTTGTGCATGTTGTTTTTTCTTCCATCACAGGGCCCCAACCAGTTGCAACGTTCCTGGCTAGCCCACCACTCTCCGTCGGGGTACCCAGGGTGTGTGACTGTTTATGAACCCTGAACTGCATGCATAATTGTTTGATTGATGCAGCCTTTAAGCAAAATATCCTGATTACGCTCCTCCCTTGTTCAAGTCCCTTAAATAAATCATATCTAACTCTTTTTTGCATTTACCCTAACTGTGGTTCGTTTGTGCAAGCGTACTGTACTGCTTGTTTTACAGGGGGTCCCTAGGGCTGAGCCAGAGGAAAGCCCTGGTGGTAAATGCAAACAGTGTGGGTACTTGTGTGGTGTATCAGGGGTATTGTGAACGTAATTATTGTGCAGTGTTTAGGCCACTAGCAGGGAAAGAGGGCAGTAACAGTGTCCTGAGGGCTGTGCCCTGGTTACCTTGACCATTACCAACCCTGACCTCTGGGTGGAGGCACCCTTTTACAGAACCTAGGCCCCTTAATCTGCTACTAGCCAAGCAGGCAGGGGTAGTAGCCCCTGGGATAGCGCCACCTAGGGGTTACAGTCCTATTATACGCTGATGATGCGGTGCTCTACTCCAGCCATACCGACCCTGTAGTGCTGGAAAAACAAATGCAGGTTAATTTCTCTGAAGTGGAGGCATGGTTTCTTAATTCAGAGCTCTTGCTAAATTACAAGAAGACCAAAACAATGTTGTCTGACTCCCCTCACAACCGTCATAGATCACACCAATTAAAAATAGTGAACAACCAAAACGCCTCTCTGGATAGGGTCCAACGTTTGAAATATCTAGGGGTCACTCTGGACTATTCCCTTACATTCTCACAACACATAGACCTAGTAGCCAAGTCTGCTAATGCCAAAACTGACCAGCTGTTCAGGCATAAACATTGCCTAACTGATAAGGTCCTAGAACTCGCTGTGAGCAGCTCAGTCTTGTCCGTGATTGATTATGGACTGGTAGTCTATAGTACTGCAACTGACACAGCCCTAAAGAGAATAAAGCTAGCTCTTAACAAAGCTTGTAGGCATGTTCTAGATGCACCCCACCTTACGCACACCTGTGATCTCTATTCCCAATCCAGGTGACTAAATCTGCACAGTCGAACTCAATACCAGGTATGCCTGCTAGCAAAAAAGTCCACCCTAGATCTAACACCCCTTGGTGTTCAGGGCCTCCTCTGCTACACCAACAATACTTGATGCACAAGAGGGTCAAAAAGTCTCTTTCTGCCGCATCTCTCAGGGCCAGTGGTCTTTCGAGTACCGGGCACCCAGTCAGCTAAACCCGTTTCATGCTGACCTGCTAGCAGAATTTAAACTTGGCTCCTTCAAAACTAAACTTTGTACCCACCTTGCTACACTCAGTGGGTGTGACTGCAGCCATAAACTGCACTAGCATACTTCTGACATCTTCTGCTCAACTTTAGCACTTACAATCTACCCTCTCCAAATGCCCTTTTATTCCCCTCTCCACTACGGTCTCACCCTGCATTCATTTGCCATCCTTTTCCACCTTCCTCCCCTACCTAACTGTACCCCTCTCCCTACACCCTACCTCCCTTCCTCTTAATGACACCCCAGAATACACTCCATTCCGCAAAGCTATGACAAGGCCCAGTTGGCTGCTTCCGTTTTAACCCCCAGTTCTCCCTAAGACCTTCCTCACTAACTCAGCACTCCATCTGCACCCAGCCCCTGCTGCTACCTATTTCCCTCTCCACAATAAGCTACCTCTCCACTGTTATCTGTGCTACACAATGTATTACTGCTTCATGAGATTGTGATATTATATCATGTACAATTGAGTTGAACATAATTGCTGTATGCAGGTAATATTTGTAACACTGTCTATATTGTTTGCTGTCCTTGTGTTGACTTTTTCTGACATGGAACCTCTGTAAACGAGCTTACAGCTCAAAGGTGTATAATCTGAGAACTTAATAAATAAATAAAATAAATAAATTAATATGCTGTCAGTTGTTCCTTTTTCTTAATCCTATACTCTGATATGTTGCTGACCCATTTTTGTTAAATTATCTAATTTTTCTTGTCTTTATACCTTTATAAGTTCCTTCTTGTTTGTCCTATATTCTGATACATTTTAGACCTATTTTTCTTCAATTAACTATTTTTTATTGACCTACATTGATTACTTCTCTCGTCAGCAGCTACTACTCTCTTTTTTTTATACTACCTGAACATTCCATGATATTAGCTACACCTTTACAGATCATTCAGATAAATAGCATGAAATGGTGTGTCTGAAATTGTAGAATGTCTTAGAAATATGAAAAGAACGCTGGCCTGGGGGCGCTGAGAGTTGAGGCGCTGAACGCCACACCTCACGCCGGTGACCTGGGTTCGAGAGTGAGCTCAGGTCACTGGGGATCGGCAGGGGTGGGAGAGGATTGAGCGTCCATAGGACAGCTCTCCTGTCCCAGAGAGGGATGCAGCACAGTGCCTGGTATAGCCTGACACCTAGCGGAGGCTAGGTGTTGACACTTCTGGTCCTGAAAGATCGGGGTCAGAGGTGGGACAGCCAGTGGGCACACTGTGTACGTATGCATGCACGGCACATCCCTTGCTGGCATTGCATGCGCCACCTCTAAAGGTAGAAAACAGGAAAAGGGGTGCCCCGGTCATAGCAGCTTGATGGCCATCTGAGCCTACCCATGCCGGCTCCAGGAGCGTATCACAGTACGGATCCAGACTTGGTGGGGGCCCCCTGCCACCCTGCCACGGGGGTAAGCCATGGGGTAATGGAAGCTCGCCCTCAGTTGGAGACCGGTGTGGGTCAGACGATGGCTGGAGATACGGATGCAAGGACACTAGGGCTGACCAGAGGCCCCAAGGGGAAAAAAGTAGTAGTAAAAAAAAAAGAAATATGAAAAGAAACAGCAGTGGCTGCTGAAATAAAAGGAGCACAATGCAGAACTGAGGCTACTGGTGTACGGAAAATTGATCACAGGAAAATTAGTTACTGGAAAGTTGGTCACAGGAAAATTGGGCACAAAAAGATTGAGTACAAATAAATGGCTGGAAATTTGTTCACAGTGGCTGAAGAAGGCTAATTAATTTCACCCAGCTGTAGGGCATTGTGCACCTATTGTACGAAATGCAAATGTTTTACCAGCATATTACCAGCTATTTAACACATTATTTAAGCTACTTTAAGAGCAGGTTTTGAGTATAAATATTTCTCCCCCCCCCCAACGTATACTGTAGTTATTTATTTATTTAGTTTTTGTTGACCGGGTAAGTGCACTAGACAAATCCTGCCTATTTTCAGGCACGACCCGGGGAAGGGGTATACAGATGAATGCCAACTGACCTTGAACCAGATTAAGCTGTTAAGTTCACCCTCCAGTTTAGACATTCCTCCAAAAAGTTCATTTGTTTCATGTTATATTTTATGAAAAAACACTCGTAAAACAGCTCAGTGGAGCTCGTATCTAAAACACGAACATTTCCCAACTCAGAGTTCCGCCCCCTCGCTTTCACATTTCGTGATGTCAATACAAGAATGACATGGGGTATGCTCCATAGACTACAATGGGGGCAATTTTTATAACTTGTTTTTATACTTTTAAGTATAGTTACCCCCTTCTGCCTTTTTGCCCACTCTGTCTCTCCTGAAGACTGTGTACCCTGGTATGTTTATATCCCAGTCATGATTTCTAGTGTACCATGTTTTGGTGACTGGGACAATGTCCAGGTCCTCCTCCGCCATCAAGGCCTCTAATTCCAGGATCCTGTTTCCAAGGCTATGGGCATTTGTACACATTGCCTTCCATGTTTTGATTCCTTCTCCCCTAATGGTTTCCTTCTTACCCTTATGCCTTCCCCCTAAGCCTCCCCTATCTTTACTCCCAATTTCAGATCATTTTAGTGATTCTCCAGCCCTATGATCTTCCCTTCTGACTATTTTAACCTGTGGGGGGGGCAGTCTGATTTTCCCTGCTTACTTCCACCCCCCCCTGGCTAATTTAAACGCTTAGCAATGAAACATTTAAACCTCTCACTGACGATATTGGTCCCCCCCCCCGGATGGATGCAGACCATCCCTCCTCTATAGGCCTGCATCCCTCCAGGTGGTCCCCCAGTCCCCAATGAATCCAGATCCCTCTGCTCTGCACCATTTCTTAAACCATTCATTGAATCCCTTGGTGTGGTGTTCCATGGCCTCTCCCATGCCATAGACAGGTAACACTTCCGAGAAGGATACTGTGTGTGCCACCTGTCTGAGACCTCTCTACAACTCTGTGAACTCCCTCTGCACTGCCCTAACCTCTTCCCCCACTAAGTCATTTGTCCCCAGGTGGACAATGATGTCTAGATTACCCTCCCATCCTGCTGCCACTGTGATCCTTTGGATTCACTTCCCATCAATCCATGCTATGGCACCAGGTAGGCACCTGACCTCCCTCTCTTCCACCCCCATGTCTACCCCACTAATAACAGAGTCCCCCACTAGGACTCCCCCTGGTGGCACCAACAGTGGTGGACAAGGGGGATGCAGGAAACCTCCAGTGGAGGCAATGAGTGTGAGTGATAGTCTATCATAAGGGTGGCTATCACTCATAGGAGGCTATGAGTGATAGTCTATCATAAGTGAGCGATAGTCTATTATAATCTTCACTCATCTTCTCTCCCATAGTGGCACCCGCAGTGGTGGACAAGGGAGATGCAGGGAGCTTCCGCAGTGGAAACCCCAATAGAAGTCTCCCCAGTGAGAGTGGCATGGGACCCCAGAGGAGGAGGAGGAGGAGGAGGAGGAGGAAGCAACTCCTAGTGGAAGGGTAGCTATCTACATTAGAGAGGGGATCAAAACAACTGAGATTCAGGGAATGCAGAAAGGAGAGGAGGCAATATGGGTCACCCTGGAGACCGGGACTGGTGCTGCCATACGCACCTTAGTTATCTACAGATCTCCAATGCAGGGGGAGGAACTAGGCAGGGTAATAGTCAAAACCATCCACAAAAGGGCAAAGAAGGGGGAAGTATTGCTGATCGGGGACCTAAACATGCTGGATGTTAACTGGAACACCTGTGCTGCAGCCACAACCCGGAATAGAGACATCCTGGATGCCCTGCAGGGGGCATGCCTCAGACAGCTAGTGGAGGAGCACACCCAGGAGGGAGTGATATTGTACACCTGGTTCTCACCAATTAGAACAGAATTTCTGATGCATCAGTGGGAGGCCATCTAGGATCCAGTGATCACTGTACAGTGTGGTTCAGGGTGAAAACAATGGAAGAGACAAACCACACAAAGGCAAGGGTATTGGATTTCAGGAGGGCCCACTTTGCTAGAATGGGGAAATGCTTCAAGAAAACCCTGGCAAAGGAGGAGGGATAGGGTGAAGTAGAGAAACAGTGGGGGAACCTTAAAAGAGCTATAGCAGAGGCAACAAGCCTTTGTGTGACTCAAGTAAGCAAGATAGAAAGAAAAGACCACTATGGTTTTCGAAGAGAGTGGCAGGGAAGTTTAGCGAGAAAAACTGGAATTCAGGAAGCACAAGGAAACACAGAAGGAGGCAAACAGGGAACAGTATCAGGCAAAGCAGAGGGAGCTAGGGAAAGCAGTCAGGAGCACAAAGGCAAAAACAGAGGAATAAAATAGCCCAGACAGTAAAAGAAGGAAACAGAACCTTTTTTAGGTAAATTGTGAAAGAAAAAGGAACAGGGGAGGGATTGTGAGGCTAAATAAAGGAGGCGGGGAGTGTGCGGTAGGAATCCTGAATGAATACTTCTGCTCAGTATTCACAAAAGAAGGGGAAGAGCAGGAACCACAGTTAGGCAGTAGAAACACACATGAAAGAGAGGTGGACACCAGTCCATTTACAGAGGACAGAGTCCTAAAGGAACTCGCAAAACTAAAAGTGGGCAAGGCAATGGGACCAGACGGGATACATCCCAGAATATTGAAAGAACTCAGAGGGGTGCTGGTTGCACCACTGACAGCTTTATTCAACAAATCGCTGGAGGAGGGAGTGGTTCCAGAGGACTGAAGAAGAGTGAATGAAATACCCCTCCACAAAAGCGAGAGCAAGGAGGAGGCTAGAAATTACCGGCTGATCAGTTTGACCTCAGTGGTGGAGAAAATAATGGAATCAATGTTAAAGGAAAGGATTGCGGCATACCTTGAATCCAGCGGGCACAAGACTTGAGGCAACATGGATTCACAACAGGAAGGTCTTGTCAAACAAATCTGATAGATTTCTTTGGCTCGGTGACCAGGGTGATTGATCAAGGAGTGGCAGTAGACGTGGCCTACCTAGATTTTAGCAAGGCCTTTGGCACCGTCCCACACAGGAGGCTAGTAAACAAGTTAAGCAGTGTGGAAGTGGGATCCAAGGTGGCAAACTGGGTCAGAAATAGGCTGAACAATAGGACACAGAGGGCAGTGGTAACCAGGGTCCAATCCAAAGGGAGGGAGGTAATCAGCGGGGTGCCACAGGGATCAGTGCTGAGGCCTGTCCTCTTTAATGTCTTCATAAGTGACATTGCAGACAGGCTGGAAGGGAAGGGAAGGTATGCCTCTTTGCAGATGATACTAAGATCTGCAACAGGGTTTACACTCCAGGGGGGTGGAAAAGATAAAAAGAGACCTAGGCAAGCTGGAGAAGTGGTCAAGAGTGAGGAAGCTTAGATTCAATACAAAGAAGTGCAAAATCATGCATGTGGGGCACAGGAATCCAGGGGAGGAATACACATTGGGGGGGGTACAGACGACCAAGCTGGAAAGGGACTTGGGGGTAATCATAACAGATAATCTAAAGATAACAAAGAAATGTGAGAAGGCTGTTAGAGCTGGAGGGATGTTGGGGTCAATAGGGAGAGGCATCACCAGTAGAAAACAGGAGGTGGTGATGCCACTATACAGACAATTGGTGAGACCTCACCTTGAGTAATGTGTCCAATTATGGAGGCCACATCTCAGAAAGGACATAGACAGAGCAGAAACAGTTCAGAGAAGGGCACCGAAAACGGTATGAGAATTGCACCAGAAACCATATGATGAAAGACTGAAGGTGCTCAATATGTATTCCCTGGAAGAAAGGAGGGAGACAGGGATATGACAGAGACTTTCAAGTATTTCAAGGGGGTAAACAAAGTGCAAGAGGACAGCATGTTTCAGAAAATAAGATGTGCAAGAACAAGGGGTCACAATATGAGGCAGGGGAGGAGACTTGGGGGCAACATGAGGAAGTATTTTTTCAAGGAAAGGGTGATAGATGCATGGAACAGCCTCCCTGTAGAGATTGTGGAAGCAACAATGGTAAGGGAATACAAGACTACATGGGGTAGACCTAGCCAAGGCATTCAACACAGTCTCCCACCCCTTCTGCTTACTAAACTCACTGCTGCAGGGATCTCGAATGCAGCTACCAGCTGGTTCCATTCTTACCTAATGGGAATAACACAATCCATTCAGATTAGCGATACAAAATCCCTTCCCCTTCCCATCAACACTGGAGTTCCTCAGGGTTCCATGTTGGGCCCACTGCTATTCTCTGTTTTTCTGAAAGATCTTCACCACTGCCTGCGCTCTCACCACCATCCACATGTGTGCAGATGATACTGTCCTGTATACATCTGGCCCCTCCCCCTCTGATGTAACATCAAAACTTCAGCATGACTTTGACAATGTTCAGCTCTGGTTTCGCTCAAATCAGTTATTTTTGAATGCCAAGAAGACAGTCTCCACGACCTTTGGCATGAAGCAGAGACTCTCTCGGCTTGACTCCCTCCCTCCCTCCTTTCCTCACCCTTTGATGGGTCATTACTTGAAAATTTTTCTTTCAGGTATCTTGGGGTCTGGCTTGACCAGAATCTCACCTTTTCTGGACACATTGACACCATTCACAAAATTCTGCACCCTAAACTGGCTGCCCTATACAGAAACCGTGGTTGTATTCCTCTGCCAGCTTTCCATGCTCTGATCCAGAAAATAATAGTACAGTACCTATTTTTGACTACGGTGACGAAGTCTACAGTGCCACTCCCAAATCTTCCCTAACGAGGTTGGATTCTTTTTTCCACTTGTTCTGATATTTCACTCGACTGTCCTTCTTGTACAAATCAGTGCGCCCTTTACCAGTCTGTCTCTCTTCCTTCCCTTGCAGACAGGTGCCATATCCACTGCACCAACTTTCTTGGCAAATTCTGGTTTCACTGTCTCCCTCCATCTCTCCTCTTCCTCTGTTTCCCTCAAACCACCTTCTTCTCACAGACTTAGAAATCATGACCACTGGACCTTAACCATCACACCCAGGTCAACCTCTGTTGGGCAAGCAGCATTGTTACACCAGTTCCCAAAAATTTGGAATGCCCTCCCACCTCCCATCCATCATGCTGCCTCCCCTTGGATCCTCAACCTCCTCCTCAAGTACCTTCCCCCCTCCTGTAGATGTGTTTAAATTTTTTCCCTCACCATATTTGCCTCTGCATTCACTTGTAGGTTAACACTTATCCTATGATACTCCTGCAGTTGATTGTTGTGATTGTTTTATAGTCTCCGAGCACATTTCTCATTGTTGTTAGCTGGTTATTGAACTGTATGATATCTATATTGTCATCCTGTTTGATATTTGTACTCTATTATCCATTATGCACTGTTTTGTCATTTGCTGCTGTACTTACTGTGTATCCCCATCCCCTCTGCCCCCAGGAAGCATCTGGAAACAAGCATTCTCCGCTCAGTATGCCTTTCCTGGTGAAATGTTTAAATAAATAAATAAATAGAAGGCAACCCTAGTGTTAGGAAAGAGGGGTAAGCTTCAGATCAATTGGGATCTGGAGTGTAAGTAGGTAGGGAATGAGCAAACTAGATGGGCCAAGTGGTCCTTATCTGCCATCAGATTCTATGTTTCTATGTTTGCCTTGCACAATATTTGTTTTGCGCAAGCCTAGTTTAAATTCATCCCAGTAAGATGTTGGATCAATTAAGATTAGCTGACATAAGAAACGGTATAAACTAAACAAGCATTTGTCAATGCTGAATGTTTGCTTGATGGTATTAGCATTGGAAATGCAGGAGTTAGACAGATGCAGAATAGGAATGGCAGTGAAGTACTGAACTTCACACCAACCCCACCTCCATCCTACAGAGACAGACAGGCATTAGGGTATTTGTTTGGGTCATCACCCAGGACGTTCATGCCATGTCACCTCACCCTATGCTACAGACACCAACACATGTTGAGGTTTGCCTTGGGGTGTTCGGCTTTACAGTCACCCCATTCCATAAGGACATATGCTGCAATGGGTGCAGTATAGGATAATGGGGTGAACTCTGGGTCTGAAGAGTCCAAGGTACACCTCGATGCCTGTCACTGGCTGGGGGGTGGGGTGGTATGGCATGAGCATTACAGTCGGCAATCCAAAGGCACACCCCGATGCCTGTCAGTCTGTACAGGGTGAGATTATGGTTAGAAACCCTAACACCCTGGGTGTTTGTTGGTATTTGCACTACAGTTTTTCAACATGGCCTTTTTGTGACCCCAACTCAGGAAAGCATTTGGGACCTCTTCTCATGAAGAGTGGCAGTGTGATTTTGTTGTGTCTCGAACTTTGAGTTCCAACAGCGACCGTGCCATTCTGTGCCAGATGTATGAAAACACAGATGGGGCAGGATGTGAAGAATGACAACTGTACCATCCATAGGGAGGTGTGAAGCAATGGCAATGTTGAAAATCTGTAGTGAGAATATTAAAACTGCTTGTACTTCCAATCATATGTAGAAACTGCACAACACATGTGCGTAACACAGTCATTTTATGGACTTTCGTCACCAAATTTTCAACATAGGCATTTTACAACCTCTGCTCATGAAGTGTCACTGTGATTTTCTTAAAAGTGTCCCGAACACTGATTTCCCACAGCACCCACGTTATTCTGCACCAGAAGTGCAAAAACACATTTAGGCCAGAATGTGAAAAATGACGGCTGTACTATTCATAAGAAGGTGTGGAAAAATGCCAGTGTTGAAAATCTGGAGTGAAAATATGACAAATTCGCAAAGTTATGAGCGTGCGTGGAAACTGCTCAACACATGCTCGTAACACAGTCATTTTACATACTTTCATCACCAAATTTTCAACATAGGCATTTTAGGACACCTGCTCATGAACAGTGTCACTGTGATTTTCTTAATGTGTCCCGAACACTGATTTCCCACAGTGACCACACTATTCTGCACTGGAAGTGCGAAAACACATTTCAGTCAGGATGTAAACAATGACAGCTGTACTGTTCATAAGGAGGTGAGGAAAAATGGCAATGTTGAAAATCTGGAGTGAAAATATTACAGATTTAGCGAAATTATGAGCGTGCATGGAAACTGCACAACGCATGCTCATAAAACAGTCATTTTTTTTGGATTTTTTTCACCAAATTTGCAATATAGGCTTTTTGAGAACCCACCTCATGAACACTGGCACTGTTGTTTCATTAATCGGTCCTGAAAGGTGATTCCACTCAGTGACCGCAAAATCTCCCTTCTGGACTGAATAATGCCATGGCAGTGGTTGAATTCATGAGGAGGGGTCCCAATAACCTCATGTTGAAAATTTGGTGCCAAAATTCCCCAAAATGCCTGAGATATGCACCAATGTTGAAAAACCCCTATTTATGCCATTATACAATTTACTGGCATTTCTTCAGTTCGCGGTCGGCTTTGAAGATTGCAGATGTGTTCCCGGTCCACCGAAGATCGTCGCACCAGACTCCGGAGGTAAGTATGGGTGGGGTAGGGTGTGCAGTGGGTGGGTGTGGGTTGGAGGAGGGGACCCAACCAGCGTGGGACTGTTTCCTTTCTTTCAGGGAGAAAAAAAAAAAAAAGACATTGCAGGAAGGTTTTTTTTCTTTCAGGCTTGCTTCCAGCACACTGAGGTGGGCTCCCAGTGTATCACCTGCCTTTTTTGGGGTGGGGTACTTAAGCCAATAGGGATAGGGCCCCCAGTTGGCAAATAATGACTGTTTGGGTGGGCATGATGCCGAGGGGGATAGGGCACCCTCTCGGCATACAACAAATGGGGAGGGGGTTACATTATGCCGATGGGGAGTGGGCTCCCCCTGTCAGCAAATGAACTGGGTTGGGGGCATGCTGACAGGGGGACTGGACACCCCAGTCAGTCGGCTTTCATGGGGATGTGAGGCGGCAGCTTATGTAACATAGAAACATAGGATTTGACAGTAGATAAGGACCACTTGGCCCACCTAGTCTGCCCATTTGCCTACCTGATGGATAAGCTTCAGATTCTAATTAATCAACAGCTTACTTCCTCCTGTCCCCCACTAGAATTGCCTTATGTCTGTCCCATTCATTCTTGAATTCTCCCACTGTTTCTGACTCTACAACCTCCTCAGGAAGGCTGTTCCATGCATCCACAACCCTCTCTGTGAAAAAATACTTTCTAACATTACCTCTGAGCTGTCCCCCCTTCTATCTTCAAATTGTGGCCCTTTGTCCTTGCACATCTCTTCTTCTGAAAGATGCTACCCTCTTGTACTTTGTTAATTCCCTTGAGATCCTAGCTCCCCCCCCAAAAAAATCCTGGTAGTAAGTGTGGCAAACACCAACATGGAGGTGTCGATAGGGAGAAGGGCAGGGGTAAATGGAGAAAGTGACAAAGGCAAGAAGGACAGGGATGGGGCAAAAGGGGGTAAGACCATCAGGAAATGGAGGGTAATGAGTACCAATGCCCGTAGTCTGGGCAACAAGCTCCCTGAACTGGTGGCCTCAATGGAAGAGGGATGCCTGGATATTGTAGCAGTCACAGAAACATGGTACACAGAGAACCATGACTGGGATGTTAACATACCAGGGTACATAACCTACAGGAGAGACAGGCAGGGAGAAGAGGGGGAGGAGTAGCTCTCTATGTAAAGGAAGGGATAAAAGCAACTGAACAAAAGAGTAAACAGGAGGAGAGGAGGCACTGTGGGTCACCTTGAGACTGGAAAGGGCACCACAATCCACAGGGGTTGTGTACAGACCCCCATGTCAGGGGAAGGAATGGACAAGGATATGATGGAAGGCATTCTTAGAATGGCAGAGAAAGGGAAGATACTGTTGATGGGAGACCTGAATATGCCGGATGTTAACTGGAGCACATTTGCTGCAGCCACATCCAAGAGCAGGGCCATTCTTGATGCCCTACAGGTGGCAGGCATTAGACAGCTAGTTTTGGAACCCACTCATGAGGGAGCAATCTTAGACCTCGTACTCTCAAATGGGGGCAGTGAGAGGATCTCAGATCTAGAAGTGGGTTGCCATCTGGGGACAAGTGACCATCAGACAGTGTGGTTCACGTTAAACTCAGCTACAGAGTCAAGCCATACAAAAGTGAGGGTACTGGACTTTAGGAGGGCTGACTTTGGCAAGATGGAGAGTGCCTCAGAAAGCACTAGCAAACAGGCTAGAAGGAGGTGTGGAGCAACAATGGGGAATTATCAAAACTGCCATCACAGAGGCAACAAGCCTTTGTGTGAAGCAAATAAACAAATCAAAACGAAAGAAAAAGCCACTATGGTTCTCAAGAGAGGTGGCTGTGAAAGTCAGGAATTAAAAGATAGCATTCCGGAAGTATAAGGAAACACAGAAGGAGCAGGACAGAGAGCTGTACCAGTTAAGGCAGAAAGAAGCAGGGAGGGAAGTCAGAATAGCAAAGGCCCAAACTGAGGAAAAGATAGCCAACTCAGTTAAGAAGGGGGATAAAACCTTTTATAGGTACATCAGCGAGCATAGAAAGACAAAGGGAGGGATAGTGAGGCTGAATAGAATGAACGGTGGGTGGGCAGAGGGGGACAGTGAAAAAGCAGGAATACTGAAGAATATTTCAGCTCAGTATTCACAAAAGAGGAGGGGGAAGTGCCTAATCCAATTAACAGAAGCACTCTTGATAGGGGGGTCGATCCCAGTCCTTTCACAGAAGAAAGGGTTCTGCAAGAACTCCTAAAACTGAAGGTGGACAAAGCAATGGGTCCTGATGGAATTCACCCCAGAATTCTAAAAGAATTAAGGAAGGAACTAGTGAAACCACTGGCTACTCTTTTTAATAAAATGGGAGGATGGTGTGGTACCCGAGGACTGGAGGAAGGCGGATGTGATTCCCCTTCACAAAAGTGGGACCAAGACAGAGGCAGGAAACTACAGACCTGTCAGTCTGACCTCTGTGGTAGGGAAAGTGATGGAGTCACTTCTGAAGGAAAGAATAGTTGAGTACCTAGAGGTCAGTGGAGCACAGGATCCAAGGCAGCATGGGTTCACAGCGGAAGGTCATGTCAGACTAATCTAATAAATTTCTTTGACTGGGTGACCAAAGTAGTAGACCAGGAGGGGCTGTGGGCATGGCCTACCTAGACTTTAGCAAGGCATTTGACACAGTCCCACACAAAAGATTATTAGTCAAATTAACCAGCCTGGGAGTGGGTCCCAGGGTGGTAGCCTGGTAAAACATTGGCTGGACAACAGGACACAGAAGGTAATTGTAAATGGAGTCCACTCTGAAGAAAAGGCGGTTACTAGTGGGTACCGAGGGTTCAGTATTGGTCCAGTCCTTTTAATGTCTTCATCAGTGACATTGCAGAGGGACTGGAAGGAAAAGTATGCCTTTTGCAGATGACACAAAGATCTGCAACAGGGTTGATACACAAAGCGCGTGGAAAGGATGAAAAGGGACTTGGCAAGGTTGGAGAAATGGTCAGACGTATGGCAGCTGAGGATTCAATGCAAAAAGTGCAAATAATGCACCTGGAAACAAGAACCCAGGGAAGAATACACAATGGGTGAGAGGTAGTAACAACAACAAAACAGGAAAGGGACCTGGGGTAATCATATCAGATGACCTTAAGGTTAGCAAGCAATGTGAGAAGGCAGTAGGGAGGGCTGGGGTATACTGGGATGTATAGGGAGAGGCATCAGCAGCAGAAAACAGGAAGTTGTTATCCCTCTGTACAGACAGTTGGTGAGACCCCATCTGGAGTACTGTGTCCAGTTCTGGAGACCCCATCTCCATAAGGACATAGACAGGATAGAGGCAGCCCAGAGGAGGGCAACTAAAATGGTGCAGGGTCTGCAAGAGAAGCCGTATGAGGAGAGACTAAAGGAGCTTAATATGTATACCTTGAGGAAAGAAGGAGAGGGGGGACATGATAGAAACTTTCAAGTACCTCAAAGGAATCAACAAAGTCCAAGAGGGCAGCATCTTTCAGAAAAAGAGACTTGCAAGAACAAGGGGACACAATTTAAAGATAGAAGGAGGGCGGTTCAGGGGCAATGTGAGGAAGTATTATTCCACAGAGAGGGTAGTGGATGCATGGAACAGCCTTCCTGAGGAAGTTGTGGGGTCTAAAACTGTGGGAGAATTCAAGAATGCATGGGACAGACATAAGGCAATTCCTGTGGGGGGCAGGAAGATATCGGCTGTTGGTTAACTAGGATCTGCGACCTATCCTGTAGGTAGGGAAATGGGCAGACTAGATGGGCCTAGTGGTCCTTATCTGCCGTCAAAGTCTATGTTTCTATGTTTCTATACTTGAAAGTATCTATCATGTTCTCCCTTTCCCTCCTTTCTTCAAGAGTATACATATTAAGCTGCTTTAGTCTCTCCTCACATGTCTTCGGGTGCAAACCCTGCACCATTTTGGTTGCCCTCCTCTGAACAACTTCCACTCTGTCTATGTCTTTGCAGAGATGGGGTCTTCAGAATTGCACGCAGTATTCCAGATGTGGTCTTACCAACTGTCTGTACAGAGGGATAACAACTTCTTGCTTTTTACTGTTGATGCCTCTCCCCGTGCATCCCAGTATTCCCCAGCCCTCCTTACTGCTTTCTCACATTGCTTGCCCACTTTTAGGTCATCTGATATAATTACTCCTAGGTCTCTTTCAATTTTTGTTGTTGTTATTAACTCATCCCCCATTGTGTAATCTTCCCCTGGGTTTTTGTTTCCCAGATGCATTACCTTGCACTTCTTTGCATTGAATCTGAGCTGCCATATATTTGACCATTCCTCCAACCTTGCCAAGTCCCTCTTCATCCTTTCCACCGCACCTTGTGTATCAACCCTGTTGCAGATCTTTGTGTCATCTGCAAAGAGACATACTTTTCTTTCCAGGTGCTCTTCAATGTCACTTATAAAGACATTAAAGAAAACCGGTCCAGTACCAACCCCTGCGGTACCCCGCTAGTTACCCTCCTTTCTTCACTGTGGACTCCGTTCACTATTACCCTTTGCGTCCTGTTGTCCAGCCAGTTTTTTATCCAGGCTACCACCTTGGGACCCACTCCAAGGCTGGCTAACTTGTATATTAATCTTTTGTGTGAGATTGTGTCAAATGCCTTGCTAAAATCTAGCTAGGTCATATCCACAGCCCCTCCCTGCTCTACTACTTTGGTCACCCAGTCAAAGAAATCAATTAGATTCATCTGACATGACCTTCCCACTGTGAACCTATACTGCCTTGGGTTCTGTGCCCCACTGGCCTGTAGGTACTCAACAATTCTTTCCTTCAGAAGTGATTCCATCACTTTCCTACCACAGAGGTCAAACTGACAGGTCTGTAGTTTCCTGCCTCTGTCTTTCTCCCACTTTGGTGTAGGGGAATCACATCCACCCTTCTCCAGTCCTCATGTACCACATCATCCTCCCACGTTTAGGGGAATGTTACACCAGGCAAGGTACCGCCCTGCAATGACGGGTCACTCCCACATTGCAGCGGAATGACTGACACTGCAATGACGAGGCTGACCCTCATTGCTGCGGCAAAATCGTTTCATCTTGGTGGCACTTTTGGAAACCAATGTCATCAGCACAGTGTGCCTGGATTGGTCCAACATTGCCAAGACCCCAAATGCAGTGCTGCTGTTGGCTGCCACAGTGCCGCACCTCCACAACTCGCTTCTCTCCTAAGCTGCCATATAATGTTTCTTGTGCATGCATGCAAGCAAACATAAAAAGATGCTAACTAGAAATACAATAAATCAAGAGAATTGTGTCTCTCAATTTAATCTTCACACATAGAGTTGATATCTCTGACAGTTTAAATTTATCTAGAACCCTCTAAAGAGCTTATGGCGACCCATCTAAAAATGAGGCTTAGCTGATAACTGGAAATATTTTCAACAGTATTACTGTAGAAGCAATACTACAAGTAACTAAAATAGTTTATATGATGGAACTACTAATGTGATAAAAATTACAATGTTTATATTTTACCCAGGCTACTATATATGATGTAATGTTAAACAGTGCACAAAGAAAATAAATATGATTATCATAACAATAAAAAAATGAACACTATTAGCAAGCAATTCTGTCCAACCCACTCTTGTAACCCTCCATACTAAATGGTGATTACCGTACATGTGTGTGTGTGTGTGTGTGTGTGTGTGTGTGTGTGTGTGTGTTAGGTGCTATGTGCAGTGCTGGATTCAGGATTTTACAGTGGGGTGCTGGGTACTGTGCATATGTGCATATGTGCATACTTGCTATGCAATTTTTTTCAGGTACTCCTTTATATTGTTGGCTATTATCTTTTTCATTATGTTTTTGACAAACAAATTACAAATGTAATATATAGATTTATCTGTTATTTTCTTAAAACCAATAAATTAGACTTCTTCAACAAAGCGAAATGCAACAGCAGCAAGCACGTTACAATGGCGTGCGTAGCTGCCCCCTTGCCCGCCCCCCAAAGATTTGCCACTGTCTGCACGTGCTGTGGGATCACTGAGAATGCTGGTGCTGTGTGTGCTATACTGTGCGGTTAAATGCTGGTGCTTGAGATTGTGAATGCTGGCTAGGCTTTATAAGCAGCCAATGCCCACCCTCCCTGGGAGCAGAGCACCTCAGGTGAGGTTGGGGAGTTAGTCTTAAATTAAAAAGGTACTCTATTTGTAATATTGGGAGTTGGTTGGTTTTATGAGCTAGGTGAGTGATGAGGGGATCATAGATTGTGGAAGGGGCACTACGAGTGCCAGGACCTATTACATCAACAAGGTGCACTATTTTTGCCATCATGTTGGAAGGTGGGATGTTTGAGTAGGTGGTTGGGGGAGGGAAAGGGGATTGCATATGGGGGTCAGAACCTAGGTGGGATAAGGAGAGCATATACTGGAGTGTAGTGTTCAAGCAGATTGGTAGGTGGTGATGAGATTTTGTATTAGAACTGGAGATCAGCAGCTGGCTAGCAAGGGAGGGGATTTGAAATAGAAACAAGATAATGGAAGGGTGTTTGAGCAACTGGGTGTGAGAGGGAGTGATATTTATGTATTTAATTTTTGTTGTCCTGGAATTGCTCTTACTGTACCTCTAGTTTCCTTGTTCAGGTTGTCCCCAGACTGATTTCAATTGGTTTACTAACATCCACAGGTATAAGCTGAAAGCCAAACCTTTGTCCATTTCCTCTTTACCTCAAAGGAACTTCCCCACAGCATGGGATGTTTCAGAGTGGGAAAATCTAGTCTGGTAGCAAATGTCATTCACATGGTGGTGGGGGGGGGGGCAGGATTTTGCCAGACCCTGAGACATGGGGACTATCTCTAGTGGTTAACTGATTTGTTCTTGACAGAGACCTACCCACCATCAAACATGTCACTGCACCCAGCACTGACCTATGGTAAGAGCAGTCTGCTCTTAGAAGGCGCTGCCCGATTATGGTGACATCAAAGCCACTCCTACCACAACAGAAGAGACTCATCTTAAGATTTGCTTCAGCTAAGCACTGTGAGTCTAGATGGAATGTGACAGAAACTAGTGTTACTCGGAATCACAGACTCAGATTCCGAACTTTTTTCACAATTCAGAATTTCGGTATTCATAGTCAAAAAAATTATAATTAAAAAAAAAACCTTTTCAGATGCAGAATCAAATTTCCACCACCACCCCCTTGCCTCCTTCTTCCCTTATCTTAAGCCAGTAAGAGGTCTACAGGCTGTCATCTTCATTTCAGTGTTCTGGTCATGGCAGGGCAAGTGGGCAACATCTGGCAGTGGCCACCAACTCTGGTAAGTGTCCCAGGGTCCCTAGTGCACCTCAGCACCCAGCCCCTGAGAATTTACTCTGACAGTGTTAAAGAAAAACACTATTCATAGAAATAACCCCACCACCCGATGGTTAAACCCTGAATAGGGGCCTCACTGAAAAAAATTATTTTTTTATTACCTTTCTACAGCTGTATTTCAATTTGTGAAACCCACTGATATGTAAACAATGGACATGCTTCAGGAAACTTGCTCCCCCACACAGGGACCACCCAGGCCACTGCCACTACCTCAGAGGTTGACAAGAAAGAGGAGTGGTTGGACCACAGTGGGCTCAGGGACGGTGAGGGTGGTGGAACAGAGGTGCATCCCTCCAGTTGTCCCTCTCTACAATTCATTCACCACTCTGGTGGAGCATGGTTCCTCTATGGAGGCATCCACAATGGAGACCAGAGGATGCTGGGAATCTCCACAATGGAGACCCACAAGAGGGTGGAACAGGACCCCACAGGGGAAGGAAGCAACTCTTGGTGGGGGACTCAATTGTTAGGGGGTAGAACTGGGGGAAGGAGGGGAAATGGAGGCAAGGTGCCTTCCTGGCCCCATGGTTTGGAGGGACAGGAAATGAATCCTCAGGATCGTGGGAGCAGCTGCAAGATGGAGGGAGCTGGATGTCATTATCCACCTAGGGATGAATGACCTGGCTGAGAATGGGATCAGAGAAGCACAACAGGAGTTTATGGAGTTGGGGAGGGGCCTTAGACAAGTAGCACACATGGTAACTTTCTCAGAAGTGCTACCTGTCTATGGCATGCATGAGGCTAGGGTACTCCACACCATGGGATTCAATGACTGGTTGAAAAACCAGTACAGAGCTCAGGGATTTGGCTTCATTGGGGACTGGGGCTCCACCTGGAGGGATGCAGGCCTATACAGGTATGATAGTCTGCATCTATCCAGGAGGAGAACCAGGATCCTAGGTGATAGGTTTAAATGCTTCATTGGCAAGCATTTAAACTAGCCGGGGGGGGGCACTGAAAAGGAGAAGGGAAATCCTAGCCCTCCACAAAAATCAGGGTAGTTAGTGAAATAAACACCAAGATAGAGCAGTTGATAGGGAGAAGGGCAGGGGTAAATGGAGAAAAAGACAAAGGCAGTAAGGACAGGGATGGGACAAAAAGAAATAAAGCCATAAAAAAATGGAGGTAATGAGTACCCATACCCATTGTCTAGGTAAAAAGCTCCCCCAAGTGGTGGCCTTGATGGAAGAGGGATGCCTGGATATTGTGGCAGTCACAGAAACATGGTACACAGAGAACCATGACTGGGATGTGAACATACCAGGGTACACAATCTACAGGAGGGACAGAAAGGGAAGAAGAGGAGGAGGAGTAGCTCTCTATGTAAGGGAAGGGATCAAAGCAACAGAACTAAAGGGTAAACAGGGAGGAGAGGAGGCACCATGGGTCATCCTGGAGACTGGAAATGGCTCCACAATCTGCACAGGAGTTGTATACAGACCCCCATCTCAGGGAGAGGAAATGGACAAGGAAATGATAGAAGGCATCCTTGGGATGGCAGAGAAAAGTGAGATATTGCTGATAGGGGACCTGAATATGCCAGATGTTAACTGAAGCACATTTGCTGCAGCCACATCCAAGAGCAGGGCCATTCTCGATGCCCTCTCGGGAGGGAGCAATCTTAGATCTGGCACTTTCAAATGGGAACAGAGAGACGATCTCTGATCTTGAAGTGGGTAGCCATCTGGGAACAAGCGACCACCAAACAACGTGGTTCACTATAAACTTAGCTGTAGAGTCAAGCCACACAAAAGTGAAGGTACTGGACTTCAGGAGGGCTGATTTTGTCAAAATGGGAGAGTGCCTCAGAAAAGCTCTAGCAAACAGGCAAGAAGGTGGGGTGGAGCAACAATTGGGAAACATTAAAACCACCATCACAGAGGCAACAAGCCTTTGTGTGAAGCAAATAAACAAATCAAAATGAAAGAAGAAACCTCTATGGTTCTCAAAAGAAGCAGCAGGGAAGGTAAGGGAGAAAGAGATAGAATTCAGGCAGTATAAGGAAACACAGAAGGAGCAGGACAGAGAACTGTACCAGTTAAAGCAGAAGGAAGTAGGGAAGGCAGTCAGAATAGCAAAGGCCCAAACCAAGGAAAAGATAGCCAACTCGGTTAAGAAGGAGGATACAATCTTTTGTAGGTACATTAGGGAGCAAAGAAAGACGAAGGCAGGGATACTGAGGCTGAATAAAGAGGAAGGTGGTTGGACAGAGAGTGACAGTGAAAAAGCAGGGATACTGAATGAATACTTCTGTTCAGTATTCACAATGGAAAAGAAGGGGGAGATACCTAAGCCAGTCAATAGAAGCACTCTGGATAGGGGGGTTGATATTAGTCTTTTCACAGAAGAAAGAGTTCTAAAAAAACTCTTAAAACTGAAGGTGGATAAAGCAATGGGGCCTGATGGGATTCACCCCAGAATTCTAAAAGAACTAAGAGAAGAACTAGTAACACCACTGACTACCCTTTTTAATAAATCATGGGAGGATGGTGTGGTACCTGAGGACTGGAGGAGGGCAGATGCGATTCCCCTTCACAAAAGTGGGAGCAAGACAGAGGCAGAAAACTACAGACTTGTCAGTTTGATCTCAGTGGTAGGGAAAATGATGGAATCATTGCTGAAGGAAAGAATTGTTGAGTACCTAGAGGCCAGTGGGGCACATGACCCAAGGCAGCATGGATTCCCAGCAGGAAGGTCATGTCAGACAAATCTAATTGATTTCTTTGACTGGGTGACCAAAGTGATAGACTAGGGAGGGGCTGTGGACATGGCCTACCTAGACTTTAGCAAGGCATTTGACTCAGTCCCGCACAAAAGATTAATAAACAAATTAGCCAGCCTGGGAGTGGGTCCCAGGGTGGTAGCCTGGGTAAAACACTGGTTGGATAACAGGCCACAGTGGGTAATAGTAAATGGAGTCCACAGTGAAGAAAGGAGGGTTACTAGTGGGGTACCACAGGGTTCAATACTGGGGCCAGTCCTTTTTAATGTCTTTATAAGTGACATTGCAGAGGGACTAGAAGGGAAAGTATGTCTCGTTGCAGATGACACAAAGATCTGCAACAGGGTTGATATGCAAGGTGGGGTGGAAAGGATGACAAGGACTGGCAAGGTTGGAGGAATGGTCAAATGTATGGCATCTTAGATTCAATGCAAAGAAGTGCAAGTAATGCACCTGGGAAACAAAACCCAGGGAAGATTACACAATGGAGGTAAGATACTGACAACAAAATGGAAAGGGACCTGGGGTAGTCATATCAGATGACCTAAAGGTGGGCCAGCAATGTGAAAAGGCAGTAAGGAGGACTGGGGATACTGTGATGGACAGGAGAGACACCACCAGTAGAAAACAGGAAGTTGTTGGCCCTCTGTAAAGACAGTTGGTAAGACCACATCTGGAGTACTGTGTACAGTTCTGGAGACCCCATCTCTGCAAAGACATAGACAGGGTGGAGGCTGTCCAGAGGAGGGCAACCAAAATGGTGCAAGGTCTGCACCAGAAGACATATGAAGAAAGACTAAAGGAGCTTAAGATGTATAGCCTCGAGGAAAGGGGGGAGGGGGGGGACATGATAGAAACTTTCAAATACCTCAAGGGAATCAACAAAGTCCAAGAGGGTAGCATCTTTCAGAAAAAAGAAATGTGCAAGAACAAAGGGGCACAATTTGAAGATAGAGGGGGGACGGCTCAGAAGTAATGTGAGGAAGCATTTCTTCATAGAGAGGGTTGTAGATGCACGGAACAGCCTTCCTGAGGAAGTCGTAGAGTCAAAAACAGTAGGGGGATTTCAAGAATGCATGGGACAGACATAAGGCAGTTCTAGTGGGGGGTAGGAGAAAGTAGGCTGTTGGTTAACAGGATCTGCAGCTTATCCATTAGGTAGGGAAATGGGCAGACTAGGTGGGCCATGTGGTCCTTATGTGCCATCAAATTCTATGTTTCTATGTTTCTGTGTTTGTTCCCATCCCCCTTCATTTCTAACACCCTGCTTCCTTTATTAATTTGCACTTTGGAGAATTCCTTTCCCCTCCGGTTCTCTCTACTCTCTACTTCAGCCAGTGGGGACAGTTTCTTCCTCCCAATTCCTTCTGCCACCTCCCTTGGCTAGTTTAAATGTTCCAGAGAATCTGAGCAACCCTAGCGGAAACCTGTATCTTCCAAAAAGTAACACTAAGCACTGTTACTGGCACCACTGGGCAGGAAAGTGCAGTTTTGAAATAACATCATAACTGGGAAGGAAGAATGTTTGCTTAGTTTAAGTGTGGTTCATTGACAGTCTCTTTCCTGAGACTGTAAGGGTTGTTTTGTTAATACAACCACTCCTTAGCAGTTAAGTAGGTTGGTCCATGTGTCTATTAGTCCGAATTAGGATGATTTTATTTTATTTATTTACTACTCCATCCCCCGAACCACCAGATCTTTTTTATTTAAATAATTTTTCTGGCTATCAAGGCAATTCAATAAATGAAAATGGTCAAAGATTACTAAACATAGAAACATAGATCATGATGGCAGAAAACAGAACAAGGGCCACTGGCCAACTTGTCTAACTGCCCACACCTCTGTTTTGTACTTTCCCTTGCTCTTTTGGTTCAGTCTTTTCCCTTTCCTTGTTGTTTAATGTTCTCCCTCTAAATGTCCTTTATTTACTGTACCTCTTCTGCTGCTTTACTTGTTCTGCTGTTATACCTTATGCATATATTATTATTGGGGACTGGGCACCCAGTGTTGACATGATACTTGTTGGCAAGGGGGGGTGGGTACCCTGGTGTTGCAGACTGTTAGGTTGGAGGGTGAGGTGACCTGACACCAGGGTTGGGCATCCCCGGTACCACAGACTGCCAGGTTGGGGGTGCTTTGAGCCAACACCAAAGATTGGGCACCCTGGTGTCAGGATTTTTGTGCAGTGGGCAGGGGGGAGTGCTAACTGGAGCAGGGGGACTAAACTGGCACTGGGGGTGGGCACCCCACTGTCAAAATATATAACAGTTTAGCTAGCACTAGGGATTTGGCATCCTGGTGTCCAGTTTTAAGAAATTAGGCTGCTAATTTAGCTCATGGCTGATGAATGGCTATTCAAGAAACAAGGCATATGTAGCTTTGTTCAGCAGGGGCAGGGCTACACACTGACACATAGACCCGCCCCAGCTGAACAAACACTATTAAAATACATGCAGATGCTCGGTAGCCCACACAAATGCATTCATGTAAAACAGCCACATTAAGAAATGTGGTAGAAAAATTCAGTCATCCTTAGAACACCTATTTTTCTAACAGTACATGCTTAGAAACTGAACCATTTTTCTTAAATATTTAAAAAACTACTAACGTTTGGGAGATAAAAATCACAAAAACACGTGCCTTGGGGCAAACTCTATCAAACCTGCAAGTCTCAGGTTTGAATTTTGAAATCCAATTTTTTTACGTTGGCTTGCGCCTGCACGCCAGCCACCATCTTGCTGTAGTAGCAGATTTCGGAGGTGCGTCGACGTGCGCGAATGCAGGGCACACTTTGCTAGGTGCATCCCTCATTCCCCAATAAGCCAGCATGCAAGCACTGACACATGAAATCTGCTAAGTGGCCGTGACATGTAAGGAAAGTGCTGCTGCAATGAGAGACAAACTTGTCATGCAGCGGCACAACACTCCTCCCGACATGCCTTTCCTGGTGAAGTATTTCTTTTTTAACATGTCTTACTTTTCCCCCAAGCAGTCACTGATCTGCCTATACTCTAGCCACTGCTCCAGCTCCACCTCCGATCCTGAAGTCTGCATGCCCAGCTGGCATATGCAGCTCTGCCTTCGAGAGGGGCACCCCTATAGCCCCCGCGCCAGACGAGAAACCATTACCGGCACGCGCCATCCAGGCATCTTTGGTCAGTGGAGTGCAACTATCGAGCTGCCATTGTCCGTACTGCTCCATTTTCTGGTTTCTGGCCCTGGGGGGTGCGAGTGTGCAATGACATCCAGGCACGTATGTACCGACATCTTCCGCACCCCCCATGTGTCTGTGCCAGCTCTAGCAGTGCTCCCGGTCATCACCAGGGCTGCTACAGAGTGATGGCATCCCTGGATCCCTCCCCAGGGATAGGAGAGCAGTCCATCAGATGCTCAATCCTATCCTCCCCTGCCGACCCCTGGTGACCCAGGCTCGCGTCTGAACCCAGGTCACCAGTGTGGCGCGAGGTGTGACATCCAGCTCCTCAACCCTCAGTGCCACCGGGCTGGCCCCCTGGTGAAGTATTTCAATAAACATAGCGCCAACGGCTGCCACCTGCCACACAATGCTAACTTCAGGGGTGCCCAATCCCCCTGTCGGCATGCTAAATAGACCCTCCCAAGACTGTGTGGCACACTGGGACCCCACCCCAGTGTACCTCCCCATAATCAAAGCCGACCATTTTCGACATGTTTTGCCCCACCCCCATTCTGTACCACACTGGGTGCCCACCCCAGTGTGGCCAACATCACCACCCCCAAAGTCATGGGGCACACTGGGAGCCCACCCCAGTGTGCAGAAGTTTTACACACCTGTAAAAAAGAAAACTGTCCATGGTGTTGTTTTTCTTTCTTTTTCTTTAAGTACCTGAAAGAAAAAAATGGTCCCATGCTGTCTGTGGCACCCCCCTGACCTCATACTTACCTCTGGAGCTTGGCGCGACAATCTTTGGTGGACTGGGAGGACGTCTGCACTCTTCAACGCTGACTGCGAACTGAAGAAATGCCGGTAAGCCGTATAATGGCATAAATAGGGTTTTTTTTCAGCTTAGGTGCATATGTCAGCCATTTCTTGGACTTTTGCCTCCAAATTTTCAACATGGGGTGCTTCGGACCCCATCTCATGATTACATGCACTGTCATCTCGTTACTCAGCCCCAAAAGGTCATTTTGCAGTCACTGCATGACATCACCTTTTGGGACCGATTAACAGAATGACAATGCCACTGTTCATGAGGTGGAGTCCCAAAAATCGTATCTTGAAAACTTGGTGGAAAAGTTAAAAAAAAATTACCATGTTACGAGCGTGAATTACGCAGTTTCAACGAACGCTCGTAACTTTGATAATTTTTAATATTTTCACTCCAGATTTTCAGCATTGCCCTTTTTGCATTCCTCCTTATGAAGAGTACAGCTGTCATTTTTCACATCTTGCCCGAAATGTGTTTTTGCACATGTCAGACAATGGCATGGTCGCTGTTTGAAATCAATGTTCGGGCCAGATTAACAAAATCACAGTGACACTGTTCATGACCGGAGTTCCCAAAATGCCTATGTAGAAAATTTGGTTAAACAAATCCTCAAAATAATTGTGTTACGGACGTGCGTTGCACAGTTTCTATGCATGCTCGTGATGTCACCAATTTGTCATGTTTTCACTCCAGATTTTGAATAATGCCATTTTTTTTACACCTCCTCATGCACAGTGCAGCTATCATTTTTCACATCCTGCCCAAAATGTGTTTTCACACCTTTGGCACCAAAATGCGCACTCGCAGTATAAAATCACCTTTCGGCAAACAGACTCATACTGCCACTGCTCATGAGGTGGGGTCACAAATGGCCCATGCTGAAAATTTGGAGTGAAAATGCCAACAAATTCCCTGGGCATTGGGGTTTCCACCCATAATGCCCCACCCTGTACAGACTGACAGGCATTAGAGGTGTGACTTGGTATTGTCAGCTGTAATGCTCATGCCATTCCATTCCCACTCTGCAGCCACACAGGCGTCAAGGTGTGCTTTGGACTCTTTGACCCCAATGTTCGTCCCATTCTCCTACACTGCACCCATGTCAGTATATTTCCTTATGGAATGGGGTGAGCGTAAGGCCTGAGGAACCCAAGGCACATTGTGGCACTTGTCAGTCTCTGCGGGGTAGGGTGGGGTGAAATGGCATGTGAGTTATGGCCAATGATCCAAAAGCACACTCCAATGCCTGCCACTTCTCTGCATGGTGGGGCTGGGGTCAGGGTCACTTCACTGCTTCACTGCCAATCCTATTATGCATCTCTCTAATACCTGCACTACCAATGCCAGCGCCAGCAAGCCAACATTTGACATTGACAAATGCTTGTTTAGTTATAGGTATGCAAAAAAAAAAGTCTTAAATTATGTAATTTGTATTCTTTGTTTGCACTTCTGTAACTTTGCCTCTTGTAAGCTAAAGTAATTGCCATGAATATTTTAGGACTTTGAGATCATGGCAACAACTCTGTGCCTTCTTAATTTCAAGTAAATCAGTTGAACAGGGGCAAAGTTGTTAAGGTGCAAAAATCTCACTGTTTGATCTGTAGCACTGAAGTTTTCCTGTATCATTTTCAAATTAGACTGCAGGAAATCCACTTTTGTGCTGACAGCCTCAAACTGGCTGTCATAGTGCTCGATACAAGAAATGTTCTGGCCCATCTCCCTGCCCAATGACTTGAATGTGTATTGCTTATCATTTTCTCCTCCAGGACTGTACTGAGGAGGTGATATGGCCAAAAGTTTGGGAACTCAGGTTAACCCTGTGAAAGAGGAGAAGGTCTTGACTTTCCTCCCAGAAGCTGTTAGAGATGATTATGGAACCTCTGATCAAGCGGAGTGGCCTTAGGTGAGGTAATTCTTTCAAAACTCATAGTAAAACATGCCAAGTGCTCTCTCTGTCTTGCTAAAGCCTTTAATCTTTAAAGTGTACTGTTGATAAGATTTCTGTTTTACAGTAAGTCTGGATGGAGCTCATGAACAACGTAATTAGTAAACTAGCCATTTGTGGCCCTATTTCATATCCTCACCCAACTACAAAGTTGATGCAATGGCATGAAAACAAGAAAGAAACTAAGCCACCACACCAGATTGGTTGCTTAGGGCCTCAGTGCAGGCATTGTTGGTGCACCAGTATGAGAATACAGAAAGTGCACTGTGTGGGAATCACCTAATCTGTTCCCTGTGGCAGTTATGTTGGTGGGGGCATTCACTTGGGCTGTTATCCCATTGTAAGTGGGGGGCGAGGGCCTGGGCCTTATTAGCCAGCCCTTAATATCGATTCAAGGGAATAAGAAATTGAATGTGCAGCTGCTTATCTTGTGCCTGTTTTCCAAAAAGATATTCATGCTCCCACAAATGATGCATAATTGTACCCAGGTCCCCTATTTTTTGTAGCAATTTTTGTGGCAGGGCTCCTAGATGTCTGAGATGGGCTATTTCTCATTTTTGTAGCATACATTTTTCACTTTTGCGTCAAAATTCCATCCAGCAATTTGTTAAAATAGCTTGTAATTTTTAGTTTCAATCTACAAAAGTAGAAAAGTCTGTCTGCACTCATATAAATAAGATGGCTCACTACCATAACTTTTTTGTTGCAAAAATTCAAGTTTTTATTTAGGCAGTGCAATATTCTGACCTTATATGCTTAGCAAAGTTATGTAAATGGCAAGTTTGTGCCGGTAACAAAAAGGAGACAATAACTTATGGTCACTATATCAGTTCTCTGTGTTCCAGTAGTCACTGTTCTTCTTGGCTCTGTTGCCTACTGCAATACAAGAATGGTTTTATTTTATGGCTCCAGTGCCTAATCCTAGGTCATTCAAAAGGAGTATTTTGCATTTAAACAAATGTAAGCCAAACCAAAAATGCAGCCAACCATGGATCCTTGGACACACTTTTTCCATGTGCGGTGACAAGCACTTTCTTGGATCCCCAGGCCAGGGGCATCCACCAGCTTCACTCCTGGTGCTCAACCTGTCCTCAGGCGTGTGGTAAGCATATGTCTCAACATGCTGACATTTTGAGCCATAAGACTCCATCTTCAGAGCTGGCCATGTGTGGAAATAGGGTCTTATTGTACATTTTGGTTGCTATGGCAATGGAGAACATGAACCGTCAAGGCTTCTAATCCCTGTCTGTCGTATTTTAGTGGACACTTAATACAACAACATCAAGTCAAGCAAATGTTTTTAGTGCAAGACGTAGCCCTGAAAAGGGCTCCTTCACCTTACTATATTATGTGCAAATGTAAATTTTTTTATATTTTTCTAAATTTTGACACTTTGTAAACATTTTTATCTAACTTTCTTATCATTTTTATTATTTACATTATCAAAGTATTAAATTATTAAATATACTGAACAACCAGTCTATAATGTAATCCTTCTATATACAAGCTATGTAACAATGTTATACTGTGTTGGGCACACCAAAGCTGTAATAATTAAAAGTACATAATAAAATTATATTCACCTACAGCATGTAAGGTATGTTAATGTCTTGCTTGTGATGAGGAGCCTTTGGAAACAAGTCTATGACTCAAAGGATTGTAATTCTGGTATTTAAATAGATAAATAAAATAATTTAAAAATGCTGAAGTGGGAAATTAAATACTGGAGTTTAGTGGAACGTTATCGATAACTACTGTAGCCTGAATCGTCATTTAGTCCTTTTGGTCATAGGATCTGCAGTTCATGGATCCAATAAAACTCACTGTAGAAGTAAATCCTTGATATCTCTACCTGTAATGTGAACCTGTATTTTCTCCAACCCTATATGTGTTAGTGAGGCTGTTGAACAGTGTCATACATCTGCATAATGCTTCGCCATAGCCCACAGCGACCTGATTTTCCATTTTCTGTCCCTGTATTCCCCTACACTGGGGTGTGATCATGAGCATGCAAGTGTGAAGGCATGTGCATGCCATGGAGTCCCACAGCCCTCCTCAACCCGCACTACCACATAGCTTCCACTGGGTGGTAGTAATTTGGCGGAGTGTGCAGGTCCTCCCCCTGAGAGAGAAGAGTAGTCATTGGGAGTTTGATTCTCTCCCTCCATGGCCAACCCCCAGCAGCCATGCTTGAGAATGAACACGGGTCAGTGACATGGCACTGTAAGACCTTGACAGAGCATCAGCCTTCTGCACCACTGGGCCAGCTGCTGGTAACCATATTGAGCTTCTCTTTAGGTTTTTATCTGGCCACTCATGGACTTTTAGAAGATTCAGGACTTGCTTTATTCATGCAATCAGTGCTGGCAGTGTTGTGGGACTAAAACAAGCCCTGGATCTTCTAAAAGAAGATATGTGCATAGCCCAAAGAGTGGTGGCACACTGGGAAGCTGTTTGCCCTTTTTTTTCTGCTGCAGCCTTGAAAATTATGAATGGTGGTATGCATTATCTTGTGATAGACTCACTGAATTATAAAGAAAACTGTTAATAATTAAGTTTTTGCAACATACATGGGATAATAATATACTTTTATTCATGGCAGGATTTTTGCACATGGCAAGCCATGATTATGATTCTGAACGCTTTGCTTTAGTACTTACATCAGAGAGATAACCTGCTAATATGCTAGAAAGCGTTTGGTCAAATTACATTTGAATGTTGAAGGGGAGGTGAGTAAAAGTGCACTTTAGAATGAATTGCAAGTGACGCCAGTGACCCAGGATCAGGAATGACCTTGGGTCGTCGGGGTTCGGCTGGAGGGAGGAGGATCGAGCATCCCAGAGGACACTGTCTTCCTCTGGGGAGGAAGGGCAGTGTGCGCTGCTGTCCCACTACCACCACCTGGATGATCACAGTGAAGGTGGAAGTGGGAGCTGCAAAGTAAAGGACAGGTACCTTCCGACTGTGTTGTGAGCACAATTGTGTGCTCATGTCACTGGCGGTTCATGCCCATGGGGTATTGGGGAGGGGAGAAAACAGTAGAAATACTGAATGGCTGTAGCAGTATGATGCTGCATCATCCCGCTGGCCCTGCACTGCCTGCTGGGTTTCCAGCCTAAGACAACCAAACTAAACTCTCCTCAAGGTTTGGGAATGTTCAGGAGCTCTGCCACAAGGGGCAAGCTGTGGGGCACTGTAAAGCAGGTAAATAAGTTGCAGAGATGGTCGGTGACAGGGCTGGGTAGACACTGTAGATGGGGAGTCAGCTGGGCAAAAATGGAAACAAAAGAAAAAAAGAATAATCTGCTAGAATTCACTATATGTTCTGTTGATATGAAAATCATGGTATATGCTGGGCCTAAAGTTAGTATGGACTTAAAGGCCCAGATTTTCAAACTGTGCCATTCTGAGGCGCAAGCCCTTGCGCTGCTCAAAATAGTGCGCAGGGGTGTGGCGGTGATATTCAAAGGTTGCTGTTGAGCAACTCCTTGAATATCCACCCAGCCAGCACTTGCGCAAGATGGCGAGTGGAACTGCGCCACCGCAAGTTGCCAGAGTTGAGCATTAAACTTGCGGTGGCGCCAAGTACCATTGCGCCATGCTCAAATTTCCGATATTCAAAGGTGACATGCAAATGGGGCCATAATTTATAGCAACGCGAGGGAGCTATTTGCATCTATTGTAGCCCCATTTGCATACCATTTGCATGTAGGTGCGCCGATCCCGAGGACTTGCTCTGGCCACCCTGTGAGCAGCAACCGTCGAGGGACAAGCGCTAATGCAAGCTCCGATCGCGACATCACAGTTATGAAACCCCCCACATATCCCACAGCCCGTCGCTGAGGCAGTGCAAAGTATGAACCCCCACACACATATCCCACAGCCCCATCGTGGGCAGTACAGGTACATGAACCCCCACACACATATCCCAGAGCCTGATCGCGGGCAGTACAGGTACATGAAACCCCCACACATATCCCACAGCCCGATCGTGAATTCATTCACAAATCTGGACTGTCATATACGGTATGGGCTGCACGCCCATTGGCTGTAGCTCTGCACCAATGGGCGTGCAGCCCTACACGACAGTCAGTCGGGCGGCAGCGGGCGGCAGGCGGGTGGATGCTGTCGCCCGCCGGCCGCGGGGAGCGGGTGGAGGGGTCAGGGTGGGTGGGGGACACTAGACACCAGGAGATGTTTGGGGTGGGTTGTGATGTGACATTCTGCCCGCGATCGGGCTTTACGGTCCACTGGACCACCAGGGAGATATTCGGGTTGGGGAGGGTTACATTCTGCCCGCGATTGGGCACTGGGGGTTCATATCACGTTCTGCCCGCGATCGGGCTGGTGGGGAGCACAGGGACCGAGTTGAGGGCCAGCCGTGGTGGCAGCTGCTGTGTTGCGCCCTGCAATACAGCAGCTCACCTGTGGGTGGCCCTCAACTGATCCTTTTTGGCTCAAGGTTGTGCAGGCGCAGGTTGGGTGTTGCGCATGCACAACTCTGCACAACCCGACTGAATATCGGGTTGCGCAGGTTATGCATGGTTCCTCCCCCTCCTGTTGAGCATGCATTCATTTGCATTGCTCTTTTGCGCAACCTGTTGTCAGTGGCGTAACTGCCTCCTGCTGAATATCGCAGAATGGTGCATTTTTGGACTTGCGCATGCGCAACAGGCGCATGGTGCAACCCTTTTGAATATCTGGGCCAAAGTGTTTATATTTTGTGTTTCAAACAGAATAACAGCAATTTCTTTTGGTATTCCATCCACAAAATCAGGTTTACAATTTCATATCCTGTTGAAACACATTACAAATGGATTACCAACAGCTGGAAATTGGTACTGTCACCTTTAATACTTGGAAAGCTTGAAACATAAATAAATGTCAACTGTAATCCCTGCTAGACACCCCATACCCTTCCCCCATTGCCTGTTGGCCATTCTCCTTGCCATTTGTTTGATGCACATCAAATACACCTCATGGCTACACCCCAGGTGGAGGTGTACATCTCACTAAGGTGTACCTCATCAGCATTTTTTACACACATGTCAACTATGCCTGACATACACCTCAAGGGAGGCATACTTACTTTGCATTTTTTGATACACAACTACACCTAACATATACAGCAATTGCACTGTGGTTAAACTTCATGTATACGTCTCAGACAGTGGTGCAGTTGAGGTGCTCACCTCGTGGTACACCTACTGGGGGTGTACACCTCATATAAACCTTAGCATCACATAAAATACACATCAGTTGGGTTAGGGTGTATATCTTAGAAAAAATACAGCATCCTGCTGTGTGTTAAGGCACAGGGTGTTGGGGCAGGGGGAGCTTGGATGGTCCTGGGGCAGGGCCAAAACAACCTGGGTGGCCCAGGGGGACAGTGGGGACCAGAACAGCCTTGGACAGGATGGAGCTGGTGTGGTCCTGGGGCAGAGTCTTCTGAGCATCTGGAGCCAGGGAAGCCTGAGGAGCTGGAATGGTCCAGGGACAGGGTTAAGGTAGCAACAGTAGGTTGCCCTTAGCAGCTTGTGTCGACAAGGGCAGCCTGGGGATGGGGTGGAATGAGCTGGGGGTTGTCCAGTGGAAGGGCCATGGAAACTAGAAGAGCCAGAGTAGGACTCTGCAGTCCAGGGCAGGAGATAATGGTATGGTGCAGGGGCAGGGCCATGGGATGAGGCAAGGAATCCAAGGGCAAGAGAGCTGAAGCAGTCAAGGGGCAGGGCAAAGGAGTCATGGTGGTTGGGAGGGGGAGTATGGACAAGGACAGCCTGGAGCTTGGGCTGGGGGAAGCTGGGGTGTTCAAGGGACAGGAACAAGGGAGCTGGGGTGGCCTGGGGGCCGGCATGGACCAGAACAGTCTAGAGATATAATAGGAGGAACCCTGGGGTTGTCCAGGTGCAGTAGAGATGGGAACACTTTAGCCAGAGCAGCCCAGAGCTGGAGAGAGCTGGTGTGGTACAGCAGGGTCATAGGGACTGGGGCATCCAAGATTGGCCAGGGCAGCTTGTGCTGGAACCAGGGAATTTAGTGTAGCCAAAGGAAGAGGCCAAGGAAACCAGGGGGCTGTTTATAGGCAGGGTGGGCTGAGGAAGCATTGTGGGCAGCATTGGGGTGGGGTGGGGGGTTGGGGTGGTCTCGGCAAGGCCATTGTAGCCTGTGGGGCTAAGAAGCTCTAGCAAAGAGAACTGGAATGCTCCAGTGGCAGGACCATGGGAGGCAGGGTGACCCAGATTGGGGAGGGGCTGGGGTTTATCGAGGGGCAAGGCCATGGGAACTGTGTGGACAGAGCAGCCTGGAGGTGGGGGAGTTGGTGTGGTACAAGGCCATGGGAAGGGACGAGAAAACCAGGGGACCATGGGGGCAGGGTGGGCCAGGGCAGTCTGGAGGGCAGTGCTGAGGTGGGACGGGGGAGCTGGGGTGATCTAGGTCAAGACAGTTGGAGCCAAGGGGACCAAGGAATCACTAGTGTGCAGGGGGAGCTGGTCACGTCCAGTGGCAACACAATGAGAGGAAGGGTGGGCCAGGGGAGCCAACATGGACCAGTACAGCATCTGTTGGGGCAAGTGAGAGCTGAGATGGTCCAAGTGCAAGACAACTGGAGCTATGGAATGCCAAGTTAGACAGAGTAGCATAGGGCTAGGGCAGTAAGAAGCTGGGGTGGGCCAGGGGAAGGACAAAGGGAGCTGGGATGGCCCAATTGAGAGGGCCAATATGGCCTGGAGCAACATGGGGGTAAGGCAGAGGGGATCTGAGGTGGTTCAGGGACAGTACAATGGAAGCTGGGGGAAGAGGGTGGGCTAAGGAAGGCCAATGTTGAGGCAGGTGGGAACTCAGCTGGTCCATGAGCAGTGACTAGGATCTGGGGTGGCGGAGGGTCAGTGTGTGCAAGAATAACTGGGGACAGGGGGAGCTCACATGGTCCAGAAGCAGAGGTGGGGGAGCTAGTGTGAACAACGACTGCCTGGGTGAGGCTAGGGAAGCTGGGTGGTTCAAGGGCAGGGCCACAGGAACCTAGAACCAGGGTGAGCCGGGGGAGCTGGGGGCAGGGGGGAACTGAGGTGGTTCTGGGGCAGAGTCAAGAGAGCTGGTGGGGTAGCATGGACCAGAACAGCCTTGGGCTGGGGCAGGGGGGCAGCATGAGTGGTTTAAAGCCAGTGACAAGGGAAGCAGGGTGGCCGGGGAGGCCAGCATGGACCACGATAGCCTGAGGCTGGGGTAGGGCAGAGCTGGGGTGGTCTGAGGCAGTGTAATGTGAGTCAGGGGGAACAGGGAGAACGGGATGGGCAAAGACAGCCTAGGATTGTGGCAAAGATGAGGTGTAGAGACCTAGGGGAAGGGCCATGGAACCACAGGATGGCCCATAGAAGCACAACACTGGGACCTGGGGAGGGAATGTTGCTACAGTTAGGGGAAGGGCAGGGCCAACCAGTATTTATTTATTTATTTATTGTGTTTTTGTTGACCGGTATAATGGCAAGAGCACTGGGCAGTATGGGTGCTGGGGTTGGAATTCAGTGTGGGGAACGGACTGATGATCTAAGTATTTCTGTTTTATTTCTCTATGGGATCTCCTTTATTTCTCAATCTGGCATCCTTTATTACTCATCTATTCAAACATATTGCTCATTGAATCTAACAAACTGTTTCTCAAACATTTCTCAAATATGTCTCCTATGTCTCTATTGTTTCTCAGTCTTGCTGCTTCAATGCCCATTTTAGGAGCATTAACATAGAAACACAGAAACACAGACCATGACAGCAGAAAAAGACTAGAGGTCCATCCAGTCTGCCCATATATAGAAACATAGAAACATAGAAATTGTCAGCAGATGGGGACTGTATGATCCATCAAGTCTGCCCTTGGCTTCCTATCCCCCTACTAAGATGCCTGCTTGTGTATCTCACAGTGTCTGTCCCATGCCCACTTGAATTCCCCCACTGTCTTGGCTCCCACCACCCCCTCTTGCAGGTTATTCCATGGTTCCACAACACGCTCTGTGAAGAAGAATTTCCTCGTATTGCTTCTGAACTTTCCTCCCTTAAGTCGAAGGTTGTGCCCTCTAGTCCTGCTGTAGTCTTTTATCTGAAAGATGTTCTACACATGCACCCAGTTGTTGCCTTTAAGGTATTTTAATGTTTCTATCATGTCCCCATGATTCCTGCATTGTTCTATGGAGTATAATTCAAGGTCATCCAGGCTTGCCTAGTACAGTTTCTGATGCAAGCCCTGCACCATCTTTGTTGCTTTTTTCTGTACCATCTCCAGCCTATCTATGTCCTTCCTGAGGTGTGGCCTCCAGAATTGGACACAGTACTCCAGGTGAGACCTGACCAGGGACTGATACAGGGGCATGATTACTTCATGCCTCTGCTCGTGGTGCCCCTCCCTATGCATCCCAAGATACCACTAGCCTTTAGTGCTATCTTTTCACATTGTCTACTGACCTTGAGGTCACCCCTAGGTCTCGCTCCTGCCTGATAGCCACCAGCTGCTCCCCTCCCATTGAGTACAGTTTCTCTGGGTTACGCTTTTCCAGGTGCATGACCTTGCATTTTTTGGCACTGAATTTCAATTGCCAGGTCTTGGACCACTCCTCCAGTTTTCGGAGAGATCAATTTCCATGCTTTGCTGTCCCTCTGTTGTGTCTACCCTGTTGCCAATGTTGGTGTCATCTGCAAATAGGCACACTTTTCCCTCCAGTTAATCTGCAATATCGCTGATGAATATGTTGAAGAGGATCGGCCCCAGAACTGAGCCATGTGGGACCCTGCTAGTTACCCTTCCCCTCCACAGACAGAGTGCCATTTATTAATACTCTCTGAGTTCTCCCAGGTAACCAGTTTCAGACCCAGTTTGTAACCTTGGGCCCAGTTCCCATGTTCTCCAGTTTTTTGACTTGTCTCCTGTGCAGAACGAAGTCAAAAGCTTTGCTGAAGTCTAGGTAAACCACATCCACTGCCCCACCCCAATCCACTGTTTTGGTGACCCAATTGAAAAAATCAACCAGGTTTGTCTGGCAGGACCTCCCTGCTGTGAAACCATGTTGATTTTTTTTGAGCTGACCAGTTTGCTCAAAAAGAGCTATGATTCTTTCCTTAAGCAGGGATTCCATCAATTTTCCCATGACTGACAGACTAACCAGATGGTGGTTACCTGGCTATTCCTTGCTTCCACTCTTGTGGAGTGGTACTACTGTCGCACTCTTCCAATCCTCTGGCACATCCCTGTTCCTTAATGATTTGTTGAAGAGCACTGCAAAGGGGGCTGCCAGTTCCTTCCCTAGTTCTTTCAGTATTCTTGAATGTATCCATCTGGCCCCATAGCTTTATCTACCTTTAACTTGTCTATTTCCTCCAGGACACTTTCCGCTGTGAAGGGACCCATGTCTATTCCTACAGTCGGACACTTCTTTATGCCTTTTGTTGGTCCATTACCGTCTACTTCCTGTGTAAAGACTGAGCAGAAGTACTCACTGAGTGTCTCTGCCTTCTCCCCATCTTACTCTATGTTTGTTCGTCTTTTTTTGTGATTCTATCAATGCACCCTTTGGTCTTCCTTTTTTCCCATATGAACCTGTAGAAGATTCTGTTAGCCTTTTTTACTTCTTGAGCTATCCTAACCTCTGTTTGAGCCTTTGCATTTCTTATCACTTTCCCTGTATCTTTTAGTTTCTGTTTATATTCTGTTTTGTCTGACTTGTTCCCCGACTCCTTGTACTTTCTGAAGGCTATGCACTTTTTCTCTCACCCTGGTTGCCACCTCCTCGGAAAACCAAAGTGGGTTTTTCCTCTTTTTGTTCTTACTAACCTGAAGAGCACACTGTGATGTGACATTGGTCATTGCATCCTTCAGCCTTGTCCAATATTCCTCAATACTCCCTTCTGTCGAGTTTCCATGTTTCCTATAATCCCTGGAATCTACTGTTCCTCCAGGGTACTAACCTTCCTTATCCTATCCCCATTCCCTTCCCTGGTATTGTCGCCCCCAGGCAACCACTATTCCCTTCATTCTATACCATGCCTACTTGAATCCCCTGACTGTGTTTTCACCCACCACCTCAGCCAACAGACTGTTCCAAGGTTCCACCACCCTTTCTGTACAGAAGTACTTTTTTCATGTCCCTCCTGTAAATTTCCACCCATGATCACGTGACCTTGAGTTGGTATTCAGGGTAAATAATTCCCCTCAGTTTTCCTTGTTAATTCCTTTAAGGAATTTGAAGGTCTCTATCATATCTCCCCTCTCCTTTCTGATTTCCATTGAGAACATTTTTAGTGCCTTGAGGCACTCCTCCTAGGATCTGTCCTGCTGGCCCTGAATCATCTTTGTTACTCTGTGCTGCGCTGTTTCCAAACTATCCCATCCTTTCTGAGGTGAGGACTCCAGAACTGGACGCAGTACTCCAGGTGAGGCCTCACCAGGGATCTGTATGGGGAAGTATTACCTCGTTTCTTCTGCTATCAATACCCTTTCTGATACAACCTAGCATCCTGTTAGCCTTGCTATAGGCCTTGTTGCACTGGCTCATTTGTTTAAGGAAGTTACTGATGATAACTCCTAGATCCTGTTCCTCTTCTTTAGTGCTAAGTCTCACCCCACCAATCTAGTACTCCATCTTGGGGTTTCTTTCCCCTAGGTGCATTGCCTTGCACTTTTTGGTGTTGAATTTTAATTGCCTGAATTTTGACTACCCCTCTTAATTTTTGTAGGTCTCTCTGCATATCCTTTATTCCCTAATCATTTGAGTTTGAGGCAAAGGAACTTATCAATGACACCTTAAGAGATAGTAATTTAGCCTATACTCCCTCACAAATAGGAAACAGACATAGGGTTAAAAAGAAGATTAACAAAGGGAGAACAGGAGATAAGACAAGGATAAATCAGCAATCTGAGGTAAAGAGGAGAACTATGCCTGCTGGAAGTAAAGACATGAGGGGTATAGAGGAAAGACAGAAGGATAGAAGTGGAAATGGAAAGAGGGGAGGTAATAAAACTTGGAAAGCCATGCACATGAATGCCCACAGCTTGGGAAATAAAATTTTGGACCTAATGGCCTTAATGGCAGAGACAATCCTGGATGGTTTACCTATGCTGAGGTGTCACCTTTCTCACCGACATCCCCGACAGCAACAGACACAATGCCAAATGTCGGCATTGTACTGTCAGGGATGTCAGGTGTGTTTTCTTCAGGGGGCTGCATGCTCCGAACCCCCAATGTGGGAGCTCTGCCCCCCAGACCCCCCTGGTCTCTAGATATAAAACTCTGAGTCGAAGTTGTCTCTGGGAGGGGGAGAAACACCGGGAGATGCAGTACTGGTGCCAGCATGGACCATCACAGTGACCCAATGCTTTTTGTCTAATTCTGTCACTGTGATGGTCTTCATTGTGGCGGTGTCAACGTGTGGTCAGTACACTGACCTGGACATGGCTGATGTAACAGAGATGTGTTGCACAGGGAACCAAGACTGAGACATGGCCATACCAGGGTATACACTGTTCAGGAAGGATAATGTAGGAAAAAAGGGAGGAGGAGTGGCTAACTACTTAAGAGAAAGGATTTGAGCTATTGAGGTACAAGGAATAGATGAGGGGCAGAGGCACTGTGGGTTACCCTGGAGATGGGAAATGGAACTGCCATCCATACTGGCATGATGTACAGATCTCCAGCACAAGGGGAAGAACTGGACAGGGTACTGGTGGATACCATCAGCAAAATGACAGCAAAAGGTGAAGTGCTACTACCAGGAGACTTTAATATACTGGATGTCTAGTGGAGCACCTATGCTCAGCCACAGCAAGGAGTAGAGACATCTTAGAGTCTGCCTCAGCACTTCCAACTCCTGACCTCCCAAGTTAAATCTTTGCCCAAGCACTTGCCTCCCACCCCTTTTGCCTAGCACTTGCCTCCCACCCTCTACCCCTTGAATCTTTTCTTTCCCTTGGCCCTTCCTATCCCAGCTCCCACTGCTCCTCCCTACCTCACCCTAACAGTCTGCCTCTGTCTCACTCTCTTCTGTAGGATGCTGGCATACCATGTACTATGCCTTAGCACAGTTTGTGTAACTGTTTGTCATTGAAACCCATGTACTGTTGAATTTTTTTGTACTCTGTATGTATAATTACTGTAACTTTATTGTGTCTTCTTGTGTTAATATATCTGACATGGAACCTCTCAACAAGCATTCACTCACAGGTGTCATCCAAGATTTCAATAAATAAAATAAATAAAGATGCCCTGCAGGGGTCGTGCCTTAGACAGCTAGTAGTAGAGACCACCTGTGAGGGAGCAATATTATATCTGGTACTCACCAATGGGAACAGAATTACAGATGTAGTGGTAGGGAGCCACCTGGGATCCAGTGATCACTGTATAGTGTGGTTCAATGTGAGAACAGTGGAGGAGTCAAACCACATGAAAGAAATGGTCCTGGATTTCAGGAAGGCTGACTTTGCAAAGTTGGGGGAATGTCTCAAGACAGCCATGGGAGGGAAGGAGGAAAGGGGAAGGGGTAGAGGAACAGTGGGCACATCTCAAGGGAACCATAGAAGAAGTAACAAACCTTTGTGTTATGCAAGTAAGTAAAACGAAATGATAAAAAACACCACTATGGTCCTCAAAGTAAGTGGCTTAGAAAGGTAAGAGAGAAAAAGTTGGCATTCAGGAAATACAAGGAAACACAGAGTGAGGAAGACAGGGGACTGTATCTGGAAAAGCAGATGGAGGTGAGAAAAGCAGTCAAGAGTGCTAATGCACAAGCGGAGGAAAGAATAGCCCAGGCAATAAATAAAGGGGATAAGATGTTTCTTAGGTATATTAGTGGAAAAAAAAACACACCAGGGGAGGGATTGTGAGACTAAAAAGAGAAGAATGGGTGTGTGCAGAAGAGGACCTAGAAAAGGCAGAAATACTGAACAAATATTTTTGTTCTGTATTCACAGAAGTGGAAGGGGAGGGACTGCAGTTAGGAGATATAAGCATCAAGGGGAAGGAGCTGGACGCCAGTCCATTTACAGAGGAGAGAGTCAAAAAAGGAGCTAGCAAAGCTGAAAGTAGACAAGGCAATGGGACCAGACGGGATACACCCCAGAATATGAAAAGAACTTAGAAAAAAGGGAGCTGGCAGCTCCACTGACAGTCCTGTTCAACAAATTGATAGAAACAGGTGAGGTCCCGGAGGACTGGGGGAGGGTAAATGTAGTTCTGCTCCATAAAAGTGGGAGCAGAGAGGATGCTGGCAACTACAGACCAGTCAGCCTGGCCTTAGTGGTGGGAAACTGATGGAATCATTGGTAAAAGAAAGGACTGTGACATATCTTGAAAAAAGCAGAGCTCAGAATCTGAGGCAGCATGGATTCACAGCGGGAAGGTCTTGCCAAACAAATCTGATTGACTTTTTTGACTGGGTGACCAGGGAAGTTGATCAGGTTGGGGCGGTGGATGTGGCCTACCTAGTCTTTAGTAAGGCCTTCAACACTGTCCCACATAGGAGGCTTGTAAGAAAGCTGGGCAGACTGGGAGTGGGTCCCAGGGTAGTAAATTGGGTCAGAAATTGGTTGAGCGGTAGGACACAGAGGACGGTGGTGAATGTAGTGCAATCTGAAGAGAGGGGGGTGACCAGCGGGTACCACAGGGATCAATGTTAGGGTCAGTCCTCTTTAATGTCTTTAAAGGCAGCATTGTAGAGGGGCTAGAAGGGAACATATGCCTCTTTGCAGATGACACCAAGATCTCCAACGGGGTGGACACTCCGGGGGGGGGGGAGAAATGAGAAGGACCTAGGCAAGCTTGAGGAGTGGTCGAGAGTGTGGCAGCTAAGATTCAATGCAAAGTGTGGCACAGAAATCTGGGGGGGGGGAGGAGGAGTACAGGATGGAGGGGAGGTTCTGGCAGTCACCAGACAAGAAAGAGATCTGGGGTGATCATATCTGCTTACCTAAAGGTGACCAGACAATGTGAGGAGGCTGAAAGGAGAGCCAGTGGTATGCTGGGGTGCATAGGGAGAGGTATCACTAGCAGAAAAAGGGAGGTGGTGATGCCACTGTACAGATCATTGTTGAGACCTCATCTGGAGTACTGTATCCAGTTCTGAAGGCCGCACCTCAGAAAGGACACAGACAGAGTGGGAGCAGTTCAGAGAACAGCAACAATGATTGTGCAAGGATTGCATCAGAAGTCATATGAATAGAGACCAGAGGACCTCAGTTTGTATTCGCTGGAAGAAAGAAGGGGGGGGGGGATATGATAGAGACTTTCAAATACCTCAAGGGTATAAATAAGGTTAGCATTTTTCAGAAAAGAAGAGATTCAAGAACAAGGGGTCATAATATGAGACTAGAGGAGGGTAGTCTCAGGGGTAACATGAGGAATACTTTCTTCACAGAAAGGGTAGTGGATACATGGAACAGCCTCCCTGAGGAGGTGGTGGATGCAAAAATGGTGGGGGAATTCAAAAATGCATGGCATAGATATAAGGGAACCCTAGCAATGAGAAAGAGAGGATAAGGCATAGAGCAAAGAAGGTCTGTGGCATATGCAATGGGTAGGAACAATGGGCAGACTAGATGGGATAGGAGGGCCTTATCTGCTGTCAAATTCTATGTTTCTATGTTTCTATCACTGTCCACCCTCCCACCTAGCTTTGTGTCATCTGTGAAGAGACACAGCCTGCCCTGGATTCCCTCACCACTGTCACTAATGAACATGTTAAAGAGGACCAGATCCATGACAGATCCCTGTGGAACCCTACTTGTAAGTTCCCTTTCCTCTGTTAAATGAGATCTATTGAATGAGATATAAGGGAGATCATTGGAAAACAAATATGAGCACTCAAATCTGTCTCCATTAGAGATAAAACAGATATAACTGATAAAGAAAGTCCTCCTGTGAGCTTCTCCTTTGCAGAAAATGAGCAGAAGTTGCAAAGCACATCTACCTTCCTCTTGCCCTCCACCACCCACTTCTGTCCATTTTTAAGTCTTTCTGTGCTTTCCTTTTTCTTTTTCTTTTCTTTAATATATAGTACCTGAAACAGACTTTTTGATTCATCTTCATCCGCTCTGCAATCCCATTTCTGCCTTGGCCTTTTTGACCATTACACCTGGTGCCTGAAGTTTTTCTAGGTAGTTCTCTACTTTCAGCTGCCTTGTTTCCTTTATACTTTCTGAAGGTTGCCATTTTCACCCTTGTTACCTCGCTTACTTCCCCTGAGAACCACATAGGCATTTTTCTTTTCCATATGTAACCCCCCTTCAGTTGGGGCTTACCTGGTGCCCTTGGAGAGCTCCGTTCTTGCTCCTGGTCCCCCACTGCTGTCCTGCTGTCAGTCCCAGGTCCTGGAGTCCTTTCCTTTCTGTCCAGACCCCGATGCTGTTTTGAATCCCTTTGGGTCCAGGGGAGTGAATCGCGGAGCCTCTATGCTGTTATTTGCACCTTGGTGCATGCCGGCTGTTCGCGCATGCGTGGTAGTTCATCTTTGTTTTCAGACCGCTGTATCAGTCCTCTAAATGCCTCCCGGGTGATCTCAACCCCAAAATAAGTTAAATGGGGGTCAGATACCTGAGGGAGGTGCATAGGATGTGAATGCAGTTTGTATTTTAAGAGCGCCTATGAGCACTTCAGACCAGGGGCTATGTATAAATATTAATGAGCCTCAATGCATATTGATGAGTTGTCTGGCTGCCTGGGGGGACTGTGTAGAATGGCAGCAGCAACTGGAAAACTAACCTGTTTGCAATTATAGTTCTGAAGTCACTTAATAAGGGGCAAAGGCTGCTACTGAACAGTGGGGCAACTGAGTATAAAAACTGCTTTATTTGGCTGCCAAGACTGAAAATTTGGGACTGCTGCTAAAGCTGAGTTAAACTGTTCACTAAGCAGCCATCTTTGATACTTTGACCCCTGTAGCCAGCCAATCATTGACTTAGGTGCCCAAAAGCTGGCTGAAATGACTTGTGGGAGTGGCGTGATCTAAATCTATGCACCAAAGACCCATTACCAATCAATAGTCCAAGAAGGGCTGTTTTTTAATATTTGGGAAAGACAACAGGATCCAATCAATCAGAAGCGTGGATTTTCTGCTGAAACCCCAGGAACTTTGGGCAGTTTGGGTAGTCTGGTCTGGGCTCTGATTGAGTCAAGAAGGGCTCAGGCTGCGTGTTGGAAAAGCAGAAGGCCTTTTACAGAACTTGATTTGGTCATTCGGTCAATTGTTTGAGAATCAGAAAAAGGATCTACTCTGGTTGAAAGAACTGTGGTGTTGCAGCTGAATGTTCAAGGCATTTACTGAAAGCTCCTGGTAGTTTTGGAGATCCAGTGTTGCAGTGAGGCTGCATCAGTGTGGAAAACTAGGAGTCTGTGAAAAGGGTAAATCGGAACTGTGTGTGTACCAGGGCCTAGACTGGGCACATAGTCTGAACAGAGGAAAATCATGGAGAAGGTTTTCAGGTACCCAGAGCTTGGAAACCTGTTGGTTGTGGCCACAGTCCAGCTGTGGAAAGGTGGAGGTCCACTCCAGAGACTGTGCATCACCTGCTGAAAGCCACTGGTAAAGTGGAAGATGGGGAAATAGTTGCTGCACCCCGGACCTGTTTGCTTCTGTCCAGAGAGGTGAAACTGCTATCCTCATAGCTGCGATTTGGAGCCATACGAACATAGGAAAACTCCAGCAGATACTGGCCTCACGGTCTATCAAGTCTGCTTGATTGTGCAGCTAGCCTCTCACCTTGCAGCTGTCTCACCCACTCCTCCCCTCTTCATAATTACCCCTCTCTCGCTCTGCCTCATCCCCTCTTAAAGCCGTCCACCGTGCTACAGGCTACTACCTCCTCAGGAAGAGTATTCCACTTGTCCACCACCACCTCTGTGAAATACTATCTCCTGACTACCCTCCTGAATCTCCCCTGTCCAATCTCAGCTGGTGTCTCCTCATGACCCTTCCCCTTCTGAACTGGAAAATCCCTTCTGTTCTAGTCTTGTTTATCCCCTTTAGGTATTTAAAGGTTTCGATCATGTCCCCCCTTTCCCTCCTTTCCACCAGGAATACATGTTCAGCTCACCCAACCTCTCCTCATAGGAGTATCCCTCTAATCCTTGGATCATCTTTGTCGCCTTTCACTGTACACCCTCCAACAATTTGATGCCCTTCCTCAGGAATGGGTGCCAGAACTGCATACAGTATTTCAGGTGTGGCCTGACCAGTGACCTGTAGAGGGGCAGGATCATCTCCTTATTTCTAGAGGAGATTCCCCTTGCTATGCACCCCAAAATCCCATTGGCTTTCACTGCCACCTTCTTGCACTGAGCTGAGTTGTTCATACTCCATGTTATGAGCACACCTAGACCCTTCTCCTCCTTGGCGCATTCCAGCTGTACACCCCCCCCCTCCAGCTGATAGCTCCTCCCCTGGTTCTTAGCCCTGAAGTGCAATACCTTGCACTTTTTGCCGTTAAACCCCAACTGCCATGCCTCCAACTGCTCCTGTAGTTTGGTCAGGTCCTCCTGCAGCTCCCTCCATCCTTTGATGTCATCTACCACTGCTCCCATCTTTGTGTTGTCCGCAAAGAGACTGATCTTACTCCAGAACCCATGGGAGATGTCAGCAATGAAAATCCAAAACAACACTGGTCCCAACACTGATCCCTGCGGCACCCCGCTCATCACATCCCTCGGTAATGAGAGATCCCCCACCACCACCATCACCCTTTGCTACCTACCGTTCAGCCAATTGGCGATCCAGTTCACCATTTTTGTTCCCACCCCTATATATTCCAGCTTCCACCCAGCCTCCCATGTGGCACGGAATCAAAGGGATTGCTGAAATCCAAATACAAGACATCCACCACATGGCCTTTGTCCAGTTCCCTTGTCACCCAGTTGTAGTACTCAATCAGGTTTGTCTGGCAGGATCTTCCTGAGACAAACCCGTGCTGCTGACTGTCCTGGAGACCACTGTTCTCCTAAAAGGTCACCAGCCTCTCTTTTAGAATCATCTCCATCAGTTTTCCCACAATTGATGTGAGGCTCACAGGTCGGTAGTTGCCTGGTTCATCCTTAGGTCCACTTTTGTGAATGGGCACCATATGGACCATCCTCCAATCCAGTGTTATGCATCTTGTATCCAAGGAGGTATTGAACAGGTCAGCCAGTGGTCCTGCAAGGATCTCAGCTAGTTCCTTAAGTACCCTAGGGTGAATGCCATCTGGACCCGATGCCTTATCCCCCCTCAGTGTCCTTAATCCTTTCAGCACACTATCCTCTGTGATCCCTGTATCAGTCACCTCCTCCCCCACCCACCCTCCTCTTCCAGGTGGTGTCTGCTCGCCTCTGCTCCCCTTTCTCCTTCGTGAACACATAGCAGAAGTAATCATTTAGTGCCACTGCCTGGTCCTTCCCCTTCTCCACCCAACCCCCATTCTTTCTTTATCCTCACTATCTGATCTTTGTTTTTCTGCCTTCCACTGATGTATCTGAAGAATTCCTTCTCTCCATTCTTAATGCCCTGCACCAATCTCAGCTCCCTGTTGTCCTCCCCTCTCAGTTTCTTGAGTCTCTGAAATGCCTTTGTCTTGGCCCTCACCCCCTCCATGACCTCCTGCATCAGCCAGCTGTGTTTTTTTGCCCTCACCTTCTTACTCCTTGTTCTTGTACATGTCCCAGTAGCCTCCACTAGCCATTTCTTAATAATATCCCATTTCTGGCTAGCATCCATGCATGGTTGAATACCCACCAGATGCCTATCCACAATATCCCCCATCCTTTTAAAGCCCACCCCCTTAAATTCAATCACCCAGGTTCTTGTACCTCCTGATTCCCTGCCCATATTGAGTGTGAACCATACCGTGTGGTGGTCACTCCCAGCCAGAGGGTCTTCCACCTCCAGATCTCTTACAGCCTCCTCATTTGACAGGAGTAGTTCTACAGTCCTATCCAATTTAGTTGGATCCTGGACTAACTGCACCAGGAAGCTGTCCTGGAATGCCTCTAATATGACCTGCTCCTTCACACTTGTGGTGGTTTTGGTGCTGCACTCGATCCCTAGTAGGTTGAAGTCCTCCACTACCACAGTGTTCCCTTTCCTACAGACCCTTCTGATTTGCTCAGCTAACTCCATATCCAGGTCATCTCCTTGTGCTGACGGCCTGTACACCACCCCCATCCTCAATGTCCTACTTTTTAAGTCTTGGAATTGCAACCATAGGGCCTCTGTTCTGCTTTCCTCCCCCTCCTCCCTTACACACCTTATCCCCTCCCATACATATATTGCCACCGCCCCCCCCCTTTTCCCTTAGCCTTGTCCTTCCTGAATATCCTATAACATGGGACCATCAAATCCCAATCCTGATACTGGGTGGCCCACGTTTCCGTGATGGCCGTAATGTCCACCCTCCCTATTGCCAAGAGAGCCTGTAATTCTGCTGATTTATTACCAAGGCTTCTCTCATTCAGAGAGACCACCCTCCAACCTGCCCCTGTCCCTCCCCTCTCTGGGATACCCCCCTCTTAATCCCCCCATGCCACTGCTCCAAGTACCTCCCTGCTAGCCTGAGGTAAGCTCATTTGGCTCCCCTCTCTGGGATCCATGCCTATCATCTGTCCACTCACCACCCTCCCTACCTAGTTTAAATCCACCTTCGTAGCTATGTATTCCCCTACCCTCTGATTTAATACCTCCTTCCCCTCCCTGCTCAAATGTAGCCTGTCTCCTGTATAAAGTTCATTGTTGTCCCAGAGTCTGTCCCAGCCCTCTACCACCTGTATCCCCTGGAGTGACACCATTCCCTCAGCCATGTGTTGAACTCCCCAATCCTTACCTTCCTCACCGTGCTAGCTCAGGGTACTGGGAGCACCTTTGAGAAGGCCACTGATTCCCCCCAGTTCCCCACACAGCCTGCCCAGATCCTTGAACCTCTCCCTCACTACTTCCACTGTTTCCCCTGCCAGGTCATTCGTACTCACATGCACCACGAGATGTGGTTTCCTCCTACCCTTCCTAGCATAGTTAAGAATTGACTGTCCTGCCTTCAGTTAAGCTAGGTATGGACTCCACCCAGATGCGACTATGTCATTCCCCCTTACTGCCCCATCTTATCCCTTTTAAAATTGAATCCCCCAGCACAAATACACCTCCCTCTCCAACCTCCCCCTCCACCCTTTTACCTTGGTGACAACTGCTAGATTTCAACTCAGCTGAAACCCTCACCTTCCCTCCTATGGATCCCCCCCCACCCCAGACCTATCTCTGCTCCCCCTCAATGCTCCCTCACACTCCTCCCCCTCCTTCCCTTCCACCCTGTGCTACCCCTCCCCCAAGTCCCTCCTAGTCATCTCTTTAACCTTGCTCCTCTCCCATTTACTTCTGCTGTCTTCCTCTATCCTTCCAGCTGTGCCCCTCCCCCTTACCACTACCACCATCCTCTGCCAGACTCCTGTCCTCCTGTGCCGTCCTCTCACTTCCCCTTACCAACCCCTTCTTGGAGATCCCTCACCTCCCCCCTCCAGTGTTGCCAGCACTGCAAACCTATTACCTGCCCTCTCTTCCGTGCTGGGTGTGGGCTCCCCCCTCCTACCCCTACCCCCTTCGTGCTTTGCCACCCATTTGAAATACCCCCGCCCCTCTTCCCCATCCCATCCCATCCCCATAGCCATTGTTCCTCCCATGTGGTGTCCTCCTGTTGCTCTCTGCCCCAGCAACCCTCCCCCCAACCTTCTCAATTCTCTACCAAGCCACTGCACTTCATCCTCGAGTCTCCTCAGCCTGTCACAGATCGGACACCCTCCTAGCTTCCACAATACATTCATGCAGACTGCTGCCCCACATCCATTGCAGCACACTATTCTACCCCCTTAAGCCCCTGTAGCATCCTGCAGCCCCTTGTACTCCCCCTCCTCTGCTGTCCCCGTCTTCCCCCACTACTGCCTCCCCATCCCATAGTGTGTCCTTCCCTACTTCCCTCCATATTCTCACCTTGGCATCTCCTTAATTCCTGAAATACCCCCAAGAATGTAATTCTTCTTATCTAGTGTGTCCCTAACAAACCCCTGCCCTGCCTCCTGCCAAGATCATAGACCTCAGTACCCCTCAATCACGCATCACCTACAATTGAGTTACCCCCTAGAACAACAATTACAAACCCCACCAATTGTCATACATCAGTCACTTTAGGGTCCCTTAGAATACAGAACCCAAACAACTTCCAGACTCCCCAAGTGTCAAATCCAGTCACAGTGCCCCCAACCTTATAATAGAACTACCAAAAATTGAAAAGTCACAGTACCTTAGTCCTGTAGCTGCGCCCTTCCATCTGGATGTATCCCTACCTTACAGGTCACCCAGGGACCTCTCCTTCTAATGAGCTCCTCCTCCTGCCCCTTCTGATAGGTCTTCTTCACCACCAGGAGTGGTTTACCTCTAGTTAATAAAAAAGGTGGTGAGCGGCGGGTGGGGGGGAGAAAAAGCACACTACAGCTCCTTTCCCTGTGTCTCTGCTTTCCCTGCGACTGGGCTCTGCCTTTTAAGGCCCAGTCGCACACTCAAATTGGCCTCCTTCCAGCTGATTGGCTCCTCCTGGAGCCTGCTGATTGGCACACTGATGATGCCTCCTTGGAACTGAGCGCTTGCCCTACATCATGGCTTCTTCCTCTGGTCTCCTCTTGGTCCCTCCTTTGGTCCTTGAGGCTGCCGATACAGCGCCCCCTCCACAAGCTGGATAAGGAATCTGCTAAACCCTACCAAGTGAGGCAGACTGAGCTACAGGGGCCTACGGGTGTGCACCTGAGGGCTAGTGCACTCTGGACCCATTAGGGGAGCTGGACCGTGGACTCACTCCTGGATCTGGATTCCTTTTGGCCTAGTAGGCTTTGCATGTGTGCTCTGTACTCTGGCGTCTACTTGGTGGGCTGAAGGTGACAAGCTTCAAGAATCTTCAAGCAAGTCCAAGGTCATCCAACTTCTAACTGTTGCTCCATCTTCCAATCCAGTGTGCCAGTTTGCTTGCTGCCCATCAGAGTGGTTGCTCCTGATTTGCTTGAACCCATGGTGCCAGTATCCAGTCTGTAGAGTCTGCAGAACCTTGAGTAACTCAGGGCTTGCCCTGCCTGAGGAGAAAAGTTAAAAGCAGCTAGCATTTCTGGTAAAGTTACTTCAAGGGTCCCAGTGTTGGCTAACCCATGACAACTAGCAGGCTTGTGTTATTCCTGGGTACCCAGACAGGACAGACAGGACATAGGGGTCTGCACTGGTACCAGTGTGGGTAGGCATTGCTAATGTTCAGGCCTATGGGCCCTGTTAACCAAAATAACCTTTTCTTTTCCTAACAGCAATCCTGTGTCCAGGTACTGTTACCCTAGCCTCTCCCCTTAAAATAACGCCGTGTTTTGTCATTGGAAAATTCTGTGTTGTGAGCATATTATTAGCTTTAACCATTAACTATATGTGTTTTGCTGCCTGGGCTAACAACATGGCATTCAGTGTGTGGGGTGGTTGGAAGGGGAGGTAGGTAGGTACAGCATCTCGGGGGTTGTACTAACCAAACACCTGTCTCACTGTTACTTTACTGTGGGTGGAGGCACTGTTCTGCTTTCTTACTATTCTGGGATAGAACCCCTAATCACCAACGCAACAGGCAGGGGTAGTAGACCACTGGCACACGGCACCTGGGCTACACATACTTTTCTAATAACCCTAAAACTTCCCTCAGTGACCTCCTGAAGTCCCTTTTTTATAGTCTGCCATTTTTTGTCCACCTTCCAGATGTTCTACCATCTCCAGCTGGGTCTCAAGAATTTCCCTAAGTCTTGCAAAGTTTGCTATTTTGAAGTCTAAAAATCCTGTTTTATAGTTTGGTTTGCCCTCACCTAAGTGGGATCCCAAACCACACTGATCTGTGGTTACTTGTCCCAAGGAGAGTTTCTACAGTTACTTCCTCAACATGGTCCTGTATCATGAGCACCTGGTCTAGTTTGGTTCCCTTCCTGGTCAATCCCCTAATATGTTGGTGTGGAAGTAATCCTGCAGGGTGTCAAACAATATCTAACTCTTAGCACTCCTCAATTCCTGAATGCTCCAATTCTCATGAGGGAGATTTAAGTCCCTAATTAGGACTGCACTTCTTTGTGCTGCAGACTTCCTATTTCCATCCCAAGACCCTTATCCTCTTTCTCTGACTGCTTTGGGGGCCCAATTAACTACCTCAGTTTTAATGTTCCTTTCCCCATCAACAATCAGCTGCACCCTTCCTTATTCAGCTGTTGCTTCTTCCCTTCCCAATTTGTCCTCTACTACCTTTATCCCCTTCCTGATATACGGAACCACACTACCCCGTTCTCTGTAGTCCTGTCCCAACTGAAAATGTTAAAGCTAGGGATGGTGAGGTCCCAGTCATGGTTAGGCATTGTCCATGTTTTTGTTACTGCAGTGATGTCTAGCTTCCCCTTCTCCAACGTTGCTTGCAGATCCTTCATCATGTCATGTTACCTAGACTTCTTATATTCAACTAGCAACTTTTCAGCATGTCATAGAAACTTAGAACATGCCAACATAAAAAGACCATCAGTCCATCCAGTCTGCCCTGTTTTACCCTATCCTGCCCTAGCACCTAATGTCTAGTTGGGGTTATTGCCCTCCCCTCCCCCTTGGCTCTACACTACTGCTTTCCCCCGTGTACAGTACATGCTGAGCATTTTACTCAGTCCCAATCGTGTTTGAAATCATTAATGTTTTTTGTATCCACCACCTCAGCTGCAAGGCAGTTTCATGGCTCAACCTCTCTGTAAAATAAAACTTTCTTACATCCCTACTGAATCTCCCCCCTCCAGCTTCCCTTCATGCCCCCATTTTCTTTATTCACTAGTCCTGCTGGGTACTTCCTTGCAATCGACCTTGTTCATTCCTCTCAGGAACTTGAAGGTCTCTGTCATACTGTGCCTCTCCCTTATGGTCTCCAGTAAGTGTATGTTCAGAGCCTTCAGTCGATCATCATTTGATCTGCTCTGCTGGCCCTAAATCTTTCTGGTTACCCTGCGATGCACTGTCTATAGGTTGTCTTTGTCTTTTCATAGGTATGGACTCCAGAACTGAGCACAATATTCCAGATGTGGCCTCACCAGTGATCTCTAAAGAGGCAGTACCATCACCTTCGTCTTACTGTCAGACCCCCTACTTATACACCCCAGCATCCTGGTCACCTTACTGAAAGCTTTGCTACATTGGTTCTATTGTTTTAGGGAGTTGCTTATGATGACTCCTAGGTCCTTTTACTCAGTGATGGTGTCCAACTTAAACCTTCCCATCCAATATTTCATCCCGGGGTTCCTGTTCTGTACGTGCATCAATTTGCACTTCATGGCATTGAATTTCACCTGCCGAACTTTGGATCACATCTATAATCTTTGCAGGTCTCTCTGCCACTCTCAACCCCATTCACTACTGTCTACACTGCCACAGAGCTTAGTGTCATCTGCGAAGAGACACCTCTTGCCTTATATTCTTTTTCCTGTGTCACTAATAAATATATTAAAAAGGACTGACTCCAAGACTAAACCTTGTGGCATCCCACACCTATCCTCCTTCTCCTCTGACTTGACCCCATTTATAACCACCGTTTACTGTATCTCCCAGCCAGCTTCCCACCCAGCAAACTAGATCCTTCACTGTTCCCAGATCTACCAACATCTTTAGCAACCTTATGTGCAGCCCAGAACTGAATGCTTTTCTGAAATCAAAGTAGAACAAATCCACTTCTTGTCCCTTATCCACTGACCTAGTTACCCAGTCAAAGAACACTGTCATGGTGGTCTTACAAGTCTTCCCTGCCTTGAACCTGTGCTGGTTACTATCATGGGGCCTATTTCTCCCCACATAATCAACTAGGTCATCTTAGAATAGTGTCTCCATTAGCTTACCTGCCATGATAAGTTTTTGTTAGCCTAATAAAGATATTATCTTCACCTAGCAAAACAATTCTCTTTTTCTACTTTCCTGCTACAGAGCTAAGACTAACAGGTCTGTAGTTCCCTGGTTGCTCTTCGTCTCCTCCATTGTGGAGCAGAGCACTACATCCACTAAAATCCAATCTTTCAGAACCACCCCTGACCATAGGTAATTATTCAGTAGCCCTGCCAGGAGTTCAGCCATTGCTGATGTCAGTTCTCTGAGCTCTGTTGGGAGCATCCTGTCTGGCCCTGGAGCCTTATCTATTGTCATTAGGGTTGCCATCTGTCTGGTTTGGCTTTTAGGGTCCTTATCTGGTTATCCAGTTTTGCTTAAATGTAGTCCTGTTATGGGGTCATTTAAGTGCTCACATGCTCTTGAAACTCATTGTATCAAATTATTCACTGTTTTGGCTGCATGTCCAGGTTAAAAATAAGTTCTGACGTCTAACAGACCTCTTTTTATAAAACCAGTCAGTCTGAGAAGTGGAAAGTATGGCCATTAGGACCATTAGTGGTACATCAGTCTAATGTTTTCCTCTCTGAATTTTAAGCTTGATATTTTACTGCTGTGATAGGGAACCTTTTTGATACCTACTTATACTCTCGTGTGTTGCTTTTTGTTTGTCCTATGCATACCGTATCTCGCAACCTTCTGTCACTGAAATGAGGAATGTAGACACTGAAAATGAAGGACAATGAGCAACACTGACTCACATAACAAGAGACACACCCTCAGACATGGAGATACACAATCAGAGCACTGTGGAAACTATTGTCTTTACTTGTACAAAGTTTACATTTGATTTAGCATCATAGAATATTATGGCTTTCTGCTTTAAAGTTTGAAGTTAGAGTACATTCTTTGTGTGAGCAGCACCTTTTCATGAGGGACACAGGAATTTTGAGGGGTAAAATGAGAGCTGTCTCTCATAATCAGGGACAGTTGAGATGTATGGTGTTATATTCTGATATGTTTAAGACTCATTTTTGTTAATCTCTTCCTAGTCTGCAGCAGCTACTGCTCTCATTTTCCATACTACCTGGACATTCCATGATGTTAGTTACACCATTACATGTCATTCAGATGAATAGCATGGAATGGTATGTCTGACACAGTGGAATGTCTTAGAAATATGAAAAGAAACAGCAATACTGTAGCTGCTGAGGTAAAGGGACCACAATGCAGGATCGAGGACTCCACAAACACATATAATTAATCAAAAATGGGTCATATCAGAGTAGAAGACTGACATGGAAAGGAAAATGAAAGGATGTTTAACAGAGTTTAGAGCAACGAGCTGTGAGTGAACTTGGTACATCCAGCAGACCTGGGTTTGATTCCCACATCCTCCACTTGCTTACTGTGCAAGTCACTTAATTTCCTTGTGCTCCTGGGTCACCCCTGTAAATTGGTCTTGTACACAGTGGGCCTAAACTGGTTACCAAAGAATAAAAACAAAAAAATAGCAGTAGAAAAATAATTTCCTATCACTTTTCAAGTCTTTCCTGACTTTACAAAAAGCTTTGGAGGATGAGTGATATACTCAGCCATAAAAAGGTGTGGAGCCAGGGGCAAAGTTTGGGGTGTGGTTTAATAACCAGTTTTCACCTCATTCAAAGGTGGCAACCCTAATTTTCATGGGTGCTGTTAACTCTTTTCTGGCCCTTTCCCCTGTAATTAACATCTTCCGCAAGATAGCATTTAGGAAGTATAAGGAAACACAGAAAGAGCAGGACAGAGAACTGTACCAGCTAAGGTAGAAGGAAGCAGAAAAGGCAGTTAGAACAGCAAAGGCCCAAACTGAGGAAAAGATAGCCAATTCATTTAAGAAGGGGGATAAAACCTTTTATAGGTATATTAGGGAGCGTAGAAAGACAAAGTGAGGGATAGTGAGGCTGACTAGAATGGATGGTGGGTGGGCAAAGAGGGACAGTGAAATTGCAGGGATACTGAATGAATACTTCTGCTCAGTATTTTTTTTTTTTATTTTAGTCTTTGGTAACTGGGTAAGGCCCACTAGGCACAAGTGCCTGTTTTCAGAGGGGACCTGGGAGCACTGGGCAGTTAAGTGACTTGCTCAGAGTCACATAGTATGCAAGAGGAGGTTGTGAGAATCAAACTCAGGTATGGTCTGCTGGATGTACCAAGCTCGTTCACACCTTGTTCCTCTAACCTTTAGGCTATACTTATTCACAAAAGAGGAAGAAGGGGAGGTACCTAATCCAATTAACAGAAGCATTCTAGATAGGGGGGTCGATTCTAGTCCTTTCACTGAAGAAAGGGTTCTGAAAGAACTCCTAAAACTGAAGGTGGACAAATCAATGGGACCTGATGGGATTTGCCCCAGAATTCTAAAAGAATTAAGAGGAGAACTAGTGACACCACTGACTACCCTTTTTAACAAATCGTGGGAGGATGGTATGGTACCTGAGGACTGGAGGAGGGCAGATGTGATTCCCCTTCATAAATGTGAGAGCAAGACAGAGGCAGGAAACTACAGACCTGTCAGTTTGACCTCTGTGGTAGGGAAAATGATGGAATCACTTCTGAAGGAAAGAATTGTTAAGTACCTAGAGGCCAGTGGGGCACAGGACCCAAGGCAGCATGGGTTCATAGCAGGAAGGTCATGTCAGATGAATCTAATTGATTTCTTTGCATGACCAAAGTAGTAGACCAGGGAGGGGATGTAGACATGGCCTACCTAGACTTTAGCAAGGCATTTGACACAGTAACACACAAAAGATTAATAAACAAATTAGCCAGCCTGGGAGTGGGTCCCAGGGTGGTAGCCTGGGTAAAACATTGGCTGGACAACAGGACACAGAAGGTAATAGTAAACAGAGTCCACTCTGAAGAAAGGGGGATTACTAGTGGGGTACTGCAGGGTTCAGTACTGGTTCCAGTCTTTTTAATGTCTCTATAAGTGACATTGCCTCCCTGGTCTACTACTTTGGTCATGCAAAGAAATCAATTAGATTCATCTGACATGACCTTCCTGCTATGAACCCATGTTGCCTTGGGTCCTGTGCCCCACTGGCCTCTAGATACTCTGGCCTCTGACCTCAGCTACGTGATAACTGGAGGTGGGGCTTAGTCAGAGTTGAAGTAGCAAGTAGAGTTCATTTTCTCAGAAGAAGCCAGAAGGGGAAGGAAGGAAACATATTCAATTCAGTGCTTTAGGGTAACTGGTAATTGCTGTTTTTCTTTTAAACTTAGATTGAGGGCTTTTAGTGACACTATAATTTCTTTGTTGTCTTTACTTATAATTGTTTTTGGGCTGTTGAAAATTTAAAACATAGTGGTGGTGTAATTCTGTGCTGTCTTTAATTGCTGCAAATTTTCTCCCCCCTCCTCCCTTCCCCCAACTCTTAATTATATGCCCTGTTAAATCTGATTGACAGGAGCTAAACACAGGGTATAGTAAGGGGTGTGAAGTAGGAGGGGCATAAGGGGGAAGAAGCCCACCCTCAGCACGACAAGTGTTTTGATTCATTTATTTATTTATTGTTTTCTTTTTCTTTAAAAAAAAATATCTGAGGATCAGTGGCAGGATTTTTAGGACAGTAAATTAATACAAAGGGAACTAGGAGAGCTTCAGTAGCAGACAAGTAGTGGAATTGCAGTATAATGTGGGGAGTGGTGCAATGCAGTGGCTGTGGGGCAGCCATATTCAGGCAGACCTTCTGGACACTGAGGTGCTGCCCTATCTGCATGCATCTCTCTGGAATGTGGGAGGAGGTAGCCAGACTCAGAGCGGAAGTAAACTGGGTCAGGAGTACCATCACCCCTATCCAGAGACCACCCAGTCCAATGCAACTGCCTCAAAGGATGCCAAGAACAAGGAGCACTTGGATGACAGTGGGCTCAGGGAGGGTTAGAGCGGTCAGGCAGAGGCACATCCCAGATCCTATTCCACTCAAGAACTCATATGTCACACTGGCAAATGAGGACAACCAAATAGAGGTACCCAGAGAAGTGGAAGGAAAGGATGTGGAGGTTAGCTAGGAGGTGACCTCAGCGGGGAAAGCAGTGGACCCCAGAGGAGGAGGAAGCGAATCCTGGTGGGGGACTCCATCATAAGAGGGATCCAGCTAGGAACACAGGAGGGGGAGGACAGGGAGGTGAGGTGCCTACCAGGTGCCACGGCATGGAGGAATGGAAGGAAGATCCTGGGGATCACTGGGAAGGCAAGACGGGAGGGTGAGCTGGATGTCATTATCCACCTAGGTACTAATGACCTGGCAAATGGGGAGCCAAAGGAAGTTCAGGAAGAGTTTAGGAAATTGGGGAGGGGTCTCAAGCAAGTAGCTACTTCTGTCACTTTCTCAGAAGTACTACCTGCGAGAGGCAAGGGAGAGCATAGGAGTGCATGCACCAGGGAACTTTAACTCATGGTTGAAGAACTGGTGCTGCGAGGAAGGGTTTGGATTCATTGGTGACTGGGGACCCACCTGGAGGGATGGAGGTTTGTTCAAGCCTGACTGCCTGCATCCATCCTGGAGGGGAATCCAAGCACTCAATGATAAGTTTAAATGCTACATTGACAAGCATTTAAACTAGCAAAGGGGGGTGGCAGGCCAGCAAGGAGGGTACCTACTTGCTCACCCCCCATAGCTAGCAGTGGAACCATGAACCAGAGGAGTGGCTATCTCTGCAAAGCAGTGTGCAAAAGATGGAGATTAGTGCCCAAGAGGTGGATAAGCAGAAAAGGGGCAAAATTCAGCAGAAGGGCAGACAGCAAGGAGAACCAGGGATAAATGACAACCAAGGAAGGGTCTGAGTAGAACTGTGAAACAGTCTAGGAGGTCAAATCATGGAAAGCCATGTGGCAAATGCCAGGAGCCTTAGCAACAAGATGGAAGATCTGGAGGCTGTCATGGTGCAGTCAGACCTGGACATTGTAGCCATCACTGAAACCTGGTGTAATGATAACCACGACTGGGAGATGGCCATACCTGGCTACAACATATTCAGAAGAGACAGAGCAGGCAGGAAGGGAGGAGGAGTGGCACTGTATGTGAAAATGACATAAGGGCCACAGAGATCCAGGAGGAACAAAATAGGGAGAGATACTGTGGGTTAAGCTGGAAAGGAAAATGGGGACAGCCATCCCTTACGGTGTGGTCTATAGACCACCAGCACAGGAGGAAGAAACAGATGAGGAGCTGGTGCTAGCCATTCAAAGGATGGCAGACAAGGGTGAGGTAGTACTGGTTGGAGACTTCAATATTCCAGATGTGGACTGGAGCATCCCAGCAGCAGCATCAACTAGGAGCAGATTTATCCTGGACTCCCTTCAGGGTGCCTTCCTCAAGCAACTGGTCACAGAACCAACTCGGCAGAAGGCAATACTGGACCTTGTGCTCACAAACAGGGACAGTGTGATGGGGGTAACAGTGGGGGAGCACCTGGGAAACAGTGACCACCAGTCATTGTGGTTTGAAATCACAGAAAGAGCAGAACCAAACCACACAAAACACGATCCTGGATTTTAGGGGCAGACTTTGGGAAAATGGGGATATACTTGAAATAGGCATTAAGGGAATGGGACAGGAATCAGGGTTGAGGAACAGTGGCAGTATTTAAAATGGGGATTACAAGAACAACAGAATTATGCATTAAGCAGGTTAGCAAGAGGAAAAGGAAGAGGAGACCATTATGGTTTTCCAAAGAGGTAGCAAAGAAAGTGAAAGCCAAAAGATTGCATTCAGGCAATACAAAAAGACACAGGCAGAAGGGGATAGGGAGAAGTACCAGGAGAAGCAAAGGGAGGCAGGGAGGTCAGTAAGGGATGCCAAAGCTCAGACAGAAGAACACATTGCAAAATCAGTGGGTAGAGGGGACAAAACCTTTACAGGTACATAAGTGAAAAAAGAAAGACAAAGGGAGGGATAGTGAGACTGAAGGGGAGGATGGGGCCATGTGGAGGATGACAACAGTAAAGCTGACATATTGAACAGGTATTTCTGCTCAGTCTTTACTGAGGAAGAGGAGGGTAATGGGTCTGAAGGGGTACAAGGGTGAGAATGGTGCAGAAATGGACACAAGTCCCTTTACACAAGAAAGGGTCCTGAAGGAACTGGAAGTAATAAGAGTTGATAAAGCAATGGGCAGATGGGGTGCACCCAGGGTCCTTAAAGAACTAAGAGGTGGTGGCTGAACCTCTGGCTATCCTGTTTAGCCGATCACTGGAAACAGGGAGGTACCCAAAGACTGAGGACAGCAGATGTAGTCCCCTTATACAAAAGTGGGAACAAAGAGGAAGCAGGGAACTACAGACCAGTCAGCCTCACCTCGGTAGTGGGGAAGATCATGGAAGCACTACTGAAGGAGAGATTGGTAGAACATCTGGTTGTCAATGGACTACAGGACCCAAGGCAGCATGGTTTCACCAGGGGGAGGTCATGTCAGACCAACCTCGTTGAATTTTTTGACTGGGTGACTCGGGAGGTGGATCAGGGGAGGGCAGTGGACATGGCCTATCTGGACTTCAGCAAGGCCTTTGACACTGTGCCACATAGAAGACTATTACACAAACTGGGGAACATGGGTGTGGGCAGGACAGTAGTGTGGTGGGTAGGTAACTGGCTGGGTGGCAGGACACAGAGGGTGGTGGTAAATGGCTGTCACTCCACAGAGGAAGAGTGACCAGTGGGGTACCACAGTGATCAGTGCTGGGACCGTTCTATTCAACATCTTCATCAGTGACATTGCTGGGACCTAGAAGGCAGAATTTCACTGTTCGCTGATGACACAAAGCTCTGTAACAGAGTAGACACACCAGAGGGTGTAGACAGAATGAGAAGCGACCTGCAGAAACTTGAAGAAGAATGGTCAGGGTTTGGCAGATGAAATTCAATGCAAAGAAGTGCAAGATAATGCATATGGGGCACAAAAACCCTGGCACAATATATCAATTGGGGGGTGAGGATATAGCATGCACCAAGCAGGAAAGGGATCTTGGGGTTATCATCTCTGATGACCTCAAGGTAGGGAAACAGTGTGACAAGGCAGCAGGTAAAGCAAATAGGATGCTGTGATGTATAGGCAGGGGCATCACCAGCAGGAAAAGGGAGGTCATAATTCCGCTATACAAGACACTAGTGAGGCCCCACCTGGAGTACAGTGTACAGTTCTGGAGACCATACCTACGTAAGGACATAGACAGGGTAGAGAAGGTTCAGAGGAGGCAACAAAGATGGTGCATGGATTGCATCACAAGTCCTATGAAGACAGGTTGAAGAAACTGAACATGTACTCCTGGAGAGAGGAGGAGAGGAGGGATACGATAGAGACATACAAGTATCTTACAGGGAGGAACAGGTGCAGGAAAACACTATTTTTAAGCGAAAAAGATGTTCCAGGACTAGAGGGCATGGGATGAAGTTGGAGGAGGATGATTCAGAGGAAACATGAGAAAGAATTTCTTCACAGAACGGTGGTGGACAAGTGGAACACCTGCCAAAGGAAGTGGTGGGGGCTGAAACAATCACGGATTTAAGAATGCATGGGATAGACATAAAGGAATTCTGGAGGTCAGGGTTAAGGGGCAACAGACTTCTAGGAAAACAAACTGAACTTACAAGCTCAAATGGGCAGACTGGGTGGGCCATAGGCCCTTATCTGCCGACACTGTCTATGTATCTATGTATTGCAGATGGACTGGAAGGAAAAGTATGCCTCTTTGCAGATGGCACAAAGATCTGCAACAGGGTTGATACACAAGGGGGCATGAAAAGGATGAGAAGGGACTTGGCAAGGTTAGAGGAATGGTCAGAAGTATGGCAGCTTGGATTCAGTGCAAAGAAGTGCAAAATAATGTGTCTGATTTGATGGCACGGCGTCACACACACACACACTCACACACACACTACAAGTAATAGTGAAATTGAAACCTTCGTAATATAACCAAATCTTTTAAACAAACTGAAATAATGTGCTGCTGCTGTAACAATCAGCAAAAATGTCAAGAACTACTGAAAATATTACTGTGTACATTAACACAGTTATACAAGAAAAATATAGCCAAAATAGAAAGACTGCCTTTTTCTCCCAGTTTTAACCTACCTCCACCATAGATACGCCCTCCCAAAGCACACTTCATGTCTGTGATGCTATCAAATCAGACACATTTTCTTGTGCCGCAGAGTAATTGCAGCAGTGTGACCCTCCAGTCCACCACACCTGTGTGATTTTGTACTGCTTTGTGGTATCTTCGTTTTGAACTGTTACTGCAGTGCACTGCACCCCCCCAACTGGCAAACAATATCTTCTCCAGATTGGATTGTGACTTCTGAGCACTGGTTAAGGTGTTGTTGTGACTTTACTTCTGTATCTCTTCTTGATTGCGCAGTGCAATCTTAATCTGTCTGTGCTTTACATCTGTTTAGTGCCCAATTTCCATCTGCAAGCCACAGTTGCTGTTTTTTTGTTTTGGCTTCACATCCACCGGCCCAGACTGAACGTTCAGAAATCTAAATTAGTTTAGAATTTTCTTGGTGAGCCCCCAAAATGCCTGCAAAGAGATGTGCAAGCAAAGCTATTTCTCATCATGGCACTGCTGCCAGTGGCAAGATTGTCCCTGGACGCGGTAGTATGCAGAAGTGCATAGCCAATGCTAGTAAAGGGATTTCTCCATCAATGATTTTTACAGCACAATCTGTAGCTTCTCTCATAGTTGGAGGAGATGATGTTGTCCCAGCTGGTGGTGTTAGTGCAGTTTCTGCTGACATGAGTATTGTTGCCTCAAGTTCCACTTCTGACCAGTTAACTGTTTCAAAAAATATAGTTGAGTCTAAAGCTGTGACTGACAGTGTAGATGATGTTATACTCCCCATTAATATCCCCGTGGTAGTTGAACATGATTCTGATCCTGGCAACGATAACTCACAAAGTCACATTTCACTCTGATTTGGGTTTGAGTATAGTGACTGTGGACAATACTGCTCTTGAACAAGTCCAATGTTATAGATATTTAGGGATGTATTTGGACAGATCATTGAGCTGGATTTTTCATATAGATTACACAATTAAAAAAGTAGACGTTTGGGTGCACTTTACAGAATTAGAAATTGTATGGATGTCAATGTAAGGAAACTAGTAGCTATGGCTACATTGATTCCTTTGTTGGACTATGGGGATATTATTTATATAGGGCAACTTCAACCCAGTTGGCTAAAATAGATGTTTTCTTTAATAAGATAGCTAGGTTTATTTTGGATGTCCCTAAGAGAACTCATAGAAAAGAGTTATATCAGTCTTTGAATTGGATGAGTCCTTATGATAGAAGGATATTTCATGTTTTGACATACATGGTCAATTCAGTTAAGGGTAGGGTACCGGAATATATCACTGATGAATTTCAGATCAGGATAATCAGAGGAGGGTTACGTTCTGCTGAGGGTATGGAATATGTTTTGCCTAGAAGAAGGACAGATTTGTGTAGAGAACATTTTTTCTACTTGGGTCCCAAAATATGGAATTCACTGCCAACTTATTTGAGGCCAATTAGTTCTAGCCCTAATTTAGGAGAAATTAAATGTTGGTTTAAATCTGAAGTTGATAAAAGGTTAAATGATGAGTAATTATGTATTCTATGCCCCATTATATGTTATATAACTGCATTTTATGAATGGGAATTGGGTGATGTATATGTTGTTGTATGGATATTGGTGTCATTGTAAACATGTTTGTGTTACTGTTGTTGTTTTTTGTGTGATATTCCTTTTATGATGATGTTAATTATGTATATATGAATTAAGGACCTCACTGGAAATAAGCTTGTCTCAGTTGAGCTTCCTATTCTTTTGCTTGCCAATTGAATAAAAATGTTACTTCTACTACTACTACATTTCTTCCAGTGCTGTTGAGGTCATGCCTTTATCATCCAATGATTCAAAGTGTGGTGCAAAAATATCGGGTGATGATGATGATGATGATGCTGTGGTTGGAACATGTTCTCCACATGACAGCATCCAAGCTGAAAATGGGGATGCAGATGGTGTTGATGAATATGATAATGATGTCAGTGACCCCTTTTGGGTACCGGAGAAAATGAAAGTCAAGGTGGCTGTGTCTGGGTCTGTTGGCATTAAATCCCCCCCCCCCTTCAAAACAGTTGTGATTTAGCGGTTCCTGTTGATGATAATGATGATGACCCAGTAATAATCATAGGTAGTCATGGTGGCTAGTTGGAGTCCAAGTGTGTCCAGCCTGTAAAATCATGTAGCACACCCCCAATTTCAGGGGTTAAAAAAACAGAGTCCAATAAGCAGCATCAGGGACATGTTAAAAGTAGGGGATCACAATCCCTTGTTTGGGATATTTTTGTCCAAGATGCAAATGATGAGTCAGTTGCAATCTGCCAGCTTTGCCATGCGTGCACGAGTCAAGGTAGAAAGAGGAGTCATCTGGGCATGGGGGGCCAGCATGTACATCTTAAGAACAGGCACATGGCACTGTGAACCCTGCACCAGATGGCAGCTGATGCCACAGTGGGGTGTTCACCCTCATCATTAACCTTACTGAGCATGTTATTCCCTTACATGAGTGTAAGACCAAGTAGGAATGTCTGCAGTAGTGATGAAATAACATCAGAGGATTACTACAGACATGATGCGGGGGAGGATTATGATCTAGAAATCTTGTCAAGTGGTGGTCAGAGTAACAGTGGTGGTGGTGGTGGTGGCAGAATTTTACTTCTCTGCATCTCTACCTGCTGCTGTGAGATGCCAGACCAAAAAACCTGCCAAAAGGTCATCAGAGGAAAGATCATTAGGAGCCAATGTGAAAAAGAAAGTGCAAAGGACGTTATGCCTGTCTCCTCTGATGAGGGTGCGCTTCACACCCGGTCATCTACTGAGGACATTGAGGAAAATATAGAATTTAGTATCTTTCAGATGATGATTCAGAAGTTGCAGTGCCAGGGACAAAATGAAAAAGTCATCCTCTTCCATTTTGAGTTTTTTTTTCACCTTAACCTAAAGACCAGTATGTGAGCAATATGGTGTTGATGTAAGACCTCTTTCAGCAGAGGAAGACAGACAAGAAACCTTGACACATCAACCTTAATAAGACATTTAAAGTGAATGCATCCACTTCAGTGGGCCAGGAGTAAGTCACATGGAGTCATGGAGTAGTATGTTGCATAGGTTGACAGTGGTGCAGTCTGGTGGTAGAAGGAAATGTTTCCATATCCAAAGAAGCTGGGTGAAAATTGTGAATTCTGCTTTAGCGGAACTTTCGTGGAAGTTCGCCAACTTTCTCAGAAATTTCTGAACTTCTACCTGTCGCAAAATCGGAAATCTTTGAAATATGGTTGGCAAATTTTCATTCTGTTCCATAGATCTTTCTTGCTGAACTGTGGAATAATACACATGAACTGCAGAAATAATCCATTAATCCACAATTCATGTTAATTACTCTACAGCATATGTCTCAACTGCTATGAATTTCACATAGCGCTATGATTTTTACACTCAGATTTACCCTTGCTCCACAAAGGTTTACTAATGTGTTTAACAATGTTGTAGCTATTTCTAGACAAACAAGCTATGACATCATTGAACTAATTTGATAGAAACATTCCTTAACACTAAATATATGGGGCCCACCATTTAAAGACATCTTATTCTTTTACATAAGAAAGTGCTCCACATTCTGGCCGTTTGCTCTGATTTTTGCAGGACAGTGCTACGAATTTTAATGCTGAGAGGTTGAGAGGTATGTTCAGCTGTTCAGTTCTGTGCTGTCCTGTTATAGAAAGAAAGGAAAAAATTTACCTGGTGCCCAGTGGCATCCCCCACCCTGTAATCACCAGCCCCCTAACAACTTAACATTTCCTGGGTGTCTAGTGGCAGCCCCCACCCTCTGATTGCCAGCCTCCTAACAACTTAATATTTTCCTGGTGTCTAGTGGCACTGCCCAACCTCTGATTGCTGGCATCCTAACAATTTAACATTTCCCTGGTGTCTAGTGGCACCCCCACCCTCTGATCATTGGCCACCTAACAATGTAACATTTGTCTGGTGTTAGTAGCACCCCCTCCACATCCTCTGGTCACCAGCCCTTAACGTTTCCTTAGTGTCTAATGCTTTACCCACCCTTGAGTCCCTGGCCCCATGTTGCTGAGTGATGTGCCTCCATCCACCTCCATCCTCACTTCTAACTCAAGTAAGTGCCTGTCAAAAGTTCATAACTGCACGCTCACTCCTTAGTCATTACATCGCACTGTAGTCATGGAGAATATCTCCATGACTACCGTGCGATGTAAAGACTAATGAATGAGCGCACAGTTAAGAACTTGTAACAGGCACTTACTTGAGTTAGCAGTGAGCATGGAGACAGATGGAGGAGGCACATCATATAGCACTGTGGTCTAGGGCTTTCAGCTGGTAACCTGGAGACCTGGGTTTAAATCCCACAACCTCTACTTGCATACTGTGTGTCCCTGAGCAAGTCACTTAAGTTCCCTATGCTCCCAGGTTGCACCTGGAAACAAGCTTTGGCAGTGCACTCTTACTGGGTAACACTCTTTTCCCACTTTCCACATCACTCAGCAAATACCGGGCTGATGATTGGAGGGTTGGGAGGTGCCACTAGGCATGAGGGGAAATGTTAAGGGACTGGCGATGGGACGGTGCGGGGGTGACACTAAACACCTGGAAAATGTTACATTTTGAGGGGACCAGTGATCAGAGGGTGGGAGATGCCACTAGACACCAAGGAAATGTTACATTGTTAGGGGGGCTGGTGATCAGAGGGTGGGGTTACCACTAGACACCAAGGAAATGTTACATTATTAGGGGGCCAGTGATCAGAGGGTGGGGGGTGTCACTAGACACCATGGAAATATTAAATTTAAGGGGGCCAGCAATCAGAGGGTGGGGCTGTCACTAGGTACCGGGGAAACATTAAATTATTATGGGGCTGTTGATCAAAGGTTGGGGGAACCACTACACACCAGAGATTGGAAACATATATAAATGAGGGGGGGCAGCATTACATAACACATATTTTTTTCATATATTCATTCTGCAGTTCAGTGACTTACTGAACTGAGGAATAAATGTATGCATTTTGGATTAATGTATTAAACTGTCAAAAGAAATTCCACAGAGCTGACCTCTGACAGTGATGAGTCCTGCAGAATTTTATTCCGCAGTTTAATACTGGTGAGGGGTGTCACTAGACACAATGGAAATATTAAATTTAAGGGGGCCAGCATTCAGAGACCTCTGACTCCTCCAGACTAAGGGAGGGATAGTGAGGCTTAATAAAGGGGAGGGGGGTGGGCAGAGGGTGACTGTGAAAAGGCAGAGATACTAAACAAATATTTTTGCTCAGTATTTACAAATGAAGAGGGGGAGGTACCTAAAACAAACAATAGAAACACTCTGGATGCAGAAGTTTATACCAGCCCATTTACAGATGAAAGGGTTCTGAAAGAACTCTTAAAACTGAAGGTGGACAAGGCAATGGAGCCTGATGGGATTCATCCCAGAATTTTAAAAGAACTAAGGGGAGAACTAGAGACACCACTGACTACCCTCTTTAACAAATCATGGGAGGATGGGGTGGTACCTGAGGACTGGAGGAGGGCCGATGTGATTCCCCTTCACAAAAGTGGGAGCAGGGCAGAGGGAAACTACAGACCAGTTAGTTTAACCTCAGTGATAGGAAAATGATGGAATCAATTCTGAAGGAAAAAATTGTAGAGTACCTAGAGGCCAGAGGGGCACAGGACCCAAGGCAGCATGGATTCACAGCAGGAAGGTCATGCCAGATGAATCTAATAGATTTCTTTAACTGGGTGACCAAAGTAGTAGATCAGGGAGGGGCTGTGGACATGGCCTGCCTAGACTTTAGCAAGGCATTTGACTCAGTCCCACACAAAAGATTAATATACAAGTTAGCCAGCCTGGGAGTGGATCCCAAGATGATTGCCTGGGTAAAGAATTGACTGGAGAATAGGACACAGAGGGTAATAGTAAATGGAGTCCACTCTGAAGAAAGGGGGGTTACTAGTGGGGTGCCACAGGGTTCAGTATTAGGACCGGTCCTCTTCAATGTCTTTGTAAGTGACATTGCAGAGGGACTGGAAGGAAAAGTATGTCTCTTTGCAGATGATACAAAGATCTGCAACAGAGTTGATGCACAAGGTGGGGTGGAAAGGATGAGAAGGGACTTGGCATGGTAAGAGGAATGGTCAGATGTATGGCAGCTTAGATTTAATGCTAAGAAGTGCAAGGTAATGCACCTGGGAAACAAAAACACAGGGGAAGAATACACAATGTTGGATGAGATACTAGCAACAACAAAAATGGAAAGGGACCTGGGGGTAGTCATATCAGATGACTTAAAGGTGGGCAAGCAATGTGAGAGGGCAGTAAGAAGGGCTGGGGGGATACTGGGATGCACAGGGAGAGGCATCACCAGTAGAAAACAGGAAGTTGTTATCCCTCTGTACAGACAGCTGGTGAGACCCCATCTGGAGTACTGTGTGCAGTTCTGGAGACCCAATCTCCACAAGGACATAGACAAGATGGAAGCTGTCCAGAGGAGGGAACTAAAATGGTGCGGTCTGCACCGGAAGACATATGAAGAGAGACTAAAGGAGCTAATATGTATAGCCTCGAGGAAAGGAGGGAGAGGGGGACATGATAGAAACATTCAAGTACCTCAAGTCAACAAAGTCCAAGAGGGTAGCATCTTTCAAAAAAGAGGTGTGCAAGAACAAGGGCACAATTTGAAGATAGAGGGGTGGCTCAGAGGCAATGTAAGGAAGTATTTTTCACAGAGAGGGTTTGGAATCATGGAATGGCCTCGGAGGAGGTTGTGAGTCAAACAGTGATTGAATTCAAGCATGCATGGGATAGCCATAAGGCAATTCTAGGGGTTGGGGGTAGAAAGAAGTAGGCTGCTGGTTAACTAGGATCTGCAGCTTATCCATTAGGTAGGGAAATGGGCAGACTGGGTGGGCCAAGCGGTCCTTATCTGCCATCAAATTCTATGTTTCTATGTTTCTATGTTTCTAATACATTAATCCACAGTTCATACATTTACTCTGCCGTTTTAAGTTGAAGTGTCCATGAAAGTTGCCAAAATGATTTCCTGACTTTCATGTAAGCAAAAGTCCAACTTAAGTGCAAATTCCACTGGCAGAAGGTGTTTCTTGGTACAGTTCTAATTTCCAGTGCAAAACCTTTAGACGTCAAGCAGGACTTTAAAGGCATCACCCCATTTATCTCCTAGGTCTGTATCAGAATATGAAAGCTCCCCAGTTGAAAACAGAAAGAGGTCTTCTCTGTCTCCTCCAGCCTTTTCAGTGTGCCAGTCATACCTCAGAAACAATTAATGAAGCATCAGGCTTTTGAATGGAGATGTAAATATGACCAAAGCCATCCAGCTGTTCAGCAGTTAAAGCAATATCTGCAATGACTGCTCTGGACATGCATCCCTTTTCTATTGCTGACACTGTTGGATTTGAGAGGTGATGAAACTTACTGCCCCTTAGTACCAGCTGTCATCAAGGACATACTGTACAGTATTTCTCCATAAAGGCTGTGATAATTCTTTAGAGGGAACTGAGCAAGAAGGTAAAAAGTTCCTTGCATCCATTGGCTATTACAGAAGTACATATAATAACAGATATGAGGACAAGTTGTCAAACAGCTGGCTACATGACTGTTATCACCCACTGGGTATCATTTTCCTCAGCAACATCCTCTGGCACCACCAGGGATCAACAAAAGCCTCAAAATGAGGCAACCCTTTCTATTGCAAGCTTTCACAAAGAAAATCACAATGGTGTGAACATCTTACAGGAGCTAAAGAAATGGTTCCAAGAATGGCTTTCCACAATAGTCTTTCAATAGGATGTGTGGTTTCAGAAAATGGAATTAACATTGTAAATTAATCGATGGTGGGTTTGTGCCTATACCATGCGTTGTACATACATACACTCAATCTAGTCATACAGGACTTCCTCAGTGAAGATAGCATTGTGCAGAATATGCTGCATGCTGCACAAAAGATATGTGGTCACTTCAGGCACTCTTCAAAAGCTTTTAAAATGTTGCAAGATCTGCACCAATAGAATAACTTACCGATTCACTAGCTAAAAAAGAAGTTGCCACCAGCTGGAACTCCACCTTTTACATGTTGTACAGGTTCCAAGAATAACATGAAGCAGTGTACCAGTACACCATAGACCATGCAGTAGGAAAAGGCAACATCACACTCACTTCTGGGCAATGGAATCTTATATCATACTTATGTCAGTTGCTACAGCCATTTTGAGAAAGCCACACATAAAGTGAGTGCTGACAGCGTAACCATAAGTCACATCATTCCACTGATATGTCTTCTCATGCAGAGACTGGAAGGATTCAAAGAAACATTTGAAAAGCAAGGTGCTAGCACAGGTGTCACTCTTGCTCAAAATCTGTCTTTGTCTTTGGAAACAGTCCACAGGATTGCCATGATGTTGGAATCTGAGCACTATGTTATAGCAACGATGTTAGAGTCACGTTTCAAAACCAGTTTGCCAGGTCTTCTCCAATCTTGTACCGTAGACCTCAACCATAAAGTTGCTCTAAAAATAACAACAGACTCCTACTAAAAGTGCTGCAGGTGCTGATCATGAAAAGGGCTATACTCTCTTCCAAGAAACAGATCCCAGTGAAGCTAGAAGAAAAAATATAAGAAAATCCTAGCATTACAAATCTGAACCCAGGGGCAATTTGTCTGATACCTCAAAGGACAACATTTGGGTAGGACCAGGTGACATAGAGAAAGACAGTGCTGTTACTTCTCCCATCACAAGGTATGCCTCACGAAATATGGTGGATGACTTTTTAAAGGATCTCAGAAAAGTAAATGTTTGCGATAACCCACTTCAATATTGGCATGAAAAGGACACGGTCTGTCCAGAATAGCAAAAAGTGGCTCTTTACTATTTAAGTTGCCCAGCAATGAGTGTCTATTTAGAATATTTGGCACTGCTGACTGTGTTGCTAGTAACCGGAGGAGAAAACTCCTTCCAGAAAATTTTGAAATTCTAACTTTTAATTAAGGGACACTGTTAACCAAAAGTTGACTTTTACATCCCCTTTTGAGAATAAGAACCTGAAGCCATTTATAGTCATAATTAATGGATTCATACTGCCTGAAATACATTTAATGCCACATTGTGGTCTTTTTGTAACATTTCTGAGTCTTCTTAGTATTCCAGAAAACCTGCTTGTATTTTTTTGTTTATACTTTACTTTTTGAATTCCTTAAGAAAGAAAAAGGAAAGACAGTTTACATCCTTTAGAAGACATTAAGTAAGGATTATTACAAACAGATAATATCTAATAAAGTATAAAGGAATTCTGTATTTTGGGCGCCGATCCTGATGCATGTTCACACTGCCAACTTAGCCTCCAGAGCACAGGTAAACACATCCATGAATGAGTCTGAAAAATTCTAATGTTGTAGGAATGTATTTTATAACAGTTCCGTGATCTGAGCTGAGGAGAGTAGATTACTTTAAGAAATGAGGGCAGCTTCATACTGATATTCATCTTTGAAAAGCCAAACCGTGACACCAGGCATGTGTGCAAGCCTCGCGGGCTGTGATGTTGAAGAAGAAGAATAGTACTAATGAAGGAATTACAAAATCACACATGCCCACACAATGCAAAGCATCATGGGCTGCATGTGCAGATCACCACAGAATGTTATGCTGGTTCAACTTTAAGCAGAATTGCATGGTGCTGAAGGCCTCTCACACAGTTTGCAAAGGGTGCTAACAGATGACATAGACATGTGTTTCGTCCTCTTGCTTTAGACTGTCTCTCTTGTCATTCATGTCCTGTCTCATGCCAGTCAACATTTGGTTTCTTCCAGTAAACTACTGCATATCAAGATTAAAAAAGCTAGGGGCTACTCTCTGACTCTGTGGGGCACATGAAAGAATTTCACACTCACACGTTCTTGTATTTTTTCCACAATCTTTCATTTGTAAGGTAACTATACATTTGTAAATAACTATTGATAGCAGTCTCTGGTTTAGAATCTTTCAGTTATGTACCCTATGTCAAATCTCTGTACTTCTTGGATAACATCTTCCTGAATATAACTCCATTCTGAGTTCTGACTCATCTGCTGTTCTTGAATGGATAGTCATCTATTAAAGAAAAAAACTTTAATAAAAAATAATATACTGCAATACACTACATAGAAGTAACTGGTTTCTTTCACAATGTTACCTCAGTCTGTCTTCATCATTGAACCTTTTTACTGTGTTGTGCTAAGAAAAATAAAAAAGTAGAAAAAATGTGTAGGCCCCTATTCATGAAGGGGGGCACAAGGCTTGCATCAAGCCCTGCGTCTGACGCAAAGAGGGCCACAGATGCACCAAAACCCCTCGGACACAGAGCAGTCTGACTCTCAAAGGGATGGTACATTTGCAACATTTTCCCCACTTTACGGCAGCTTGCACCAAAGGTTTGGTGCAAGCCCAGTAAAAGGGTGTCCCCCACAGATGCAAATGTAGACCAGGGAGAAGCTGGTCTAACTCGTTCCAAACTTGTGGCAAGGCTTTTGTGGCAAGTGCCTTTCAGAATCACGTTTGCCACAATGTTTGACGCAAGTCACAAGTTGCATCAACCACCCTGTTGCAAGTCCCCTGTGGCGGCTACACACCCTTTCAGAATTGGGCCCATAGTGTGGATGTGTATCATAATTAATGAAAGTAAACAAATTGTTGAAACTATGGGGGCCAGTTGCTGGCAACACAAACAACAACATTGGCAGGGTAGGTGGGAGGGTCTACATATACTCTAGGTGCATGCTGCTACACTTTTTTTTTAATGTTTCCTCTCAGACCATCACCTGTCATTTACTGTGTCCTCTTGTTACCCTTCAGTCACCTGGTCACTTTTTTTACAGTCCACCACTGGCTTAACAGACTAAACAAGCCGGGGGCTACTGAACTGTTACATTACCTCAACCTATTTCCCATCATTCAGTCTGTCTTGTCTCCTGTCATTTACTGCTAGTAATTTAGACTACAAGCTAAACAAGCTATGCTATTCAACTTTAGAATACAGCACTATCTCAAATACCTTACAAGATTTCCTGTGAACTTACTTACAGCTGGGCCTTGCTAGATGCCAAGCTACTAATATTCTACATAATTTAACCCATTTTCCTTTTTATTATACATTAAAGTGAAGATACAGAGCAAGTTTAATATTGAATGCGTATTGGCCATGAATCCAAAACCAAAACCAGAGGTGATTTGGCAAAACCAAAATCAGAACCTCCATGGTTTCACACACCCCTAGTTTATAGGCAACATAACTAGTAAGATAAAAAAAATGAAAAATAAAGTTCCCTGGTTGTTACATCTGTTACAGTAATACTCACCACAAATATAGTAGCAGATGCCTTTCCTAATGCTTCTTTACATTTCAGTGGTTTAATAGAAGTGAACAGTAATCTTTTGAAGCATATTGTGCAGTGGCTCACTTTACACCCTTGTAACTCTGGTTCCTTGTTCAGATCAGTTATTTTACTATTTAGCAGACTGTGTTGTCAACAGCTATGCCTAGCTTACATGCACATGAATGATTAATTAAAAAACAAATATTTAATCACATCAACATTTATGCTGCTGGTTGGCTGTTTTTTGTTTCAATAATTGCCTGCCCCTAAGTGAATAACATGACATGAGCTTGGCTGTTTCTTTGTATTCCCTTCTTATATAGTCCAGGATTTCATTGTGACTCAGTTGTCTGCAACCCTCTGGTGAAAAGAAACACAAAGATCATATCATAGAAATGAGTTTAATGAAAAGAACAACTTTATAAAGGATGATACAGGGAATGGAAGACAAACACTACGAGGAGAGGCTGAGGGAACTGAACATGTATTCCCTGAAAGACAGCAGGGATAGGGGGGATATGATAGAGATATGTAAATATATGAAGGGTATAAACAAGATGGGTACAGAGGGGATTTTTAAGTTAAAGGGAGGGAGGGACATGAGGGTATGGGCTAAGGCTGGAAGGTGGAAGATTCAGGAGAGAAATGAGGAGGCACTTTTTCATAGAAATGGTGGTATCCATGTGGAACACGCTGCCTAAAGAGATGGTTTCCTGTAAGTCAGTGGGCAGTTTTAAGAGGGGTGGGACAAACTGAGGGGGAGGGTCACTGTTATGTGGGGAGGAAAGAGAGGGGCAGCTACAATGTAAGTGTATGGCTAGCTGCACACTCAAGCAGACATGATATACCATGTAGCCTATATCTGCTGGCAAATTTTTATGTCCGTATGTATAAAGGGCATGCAGATGAATTCTGTGTTTGCTCTGAGCAGAGGCACAAAATCAACAGTAGCTTTCTAAATTATTAATTGTTGCCCTTCTTTTTTATGGAGCAATAAATATTAAAACAATACATAGCTTCTGTCTGGGCTGTATCCAGAATTTAAGTCATGATGCACTGACTAACCTGGGATGTCAACAGCTTGCTTAGTAAGGATACTTTCTACTGACAATATTATTCTTAGCTAACCTGTAGATATTCCAGTAGCAGCCACATGGATATTTTGGAAATTTTACAGCATTCTCTTCTGAACATGTTGCATTTCCATGCTTGTAAATGGGGCCTAGCAAGAATAAAATGACCAGAAATCAAGTACAGAGAGATCAGTACTGTATACCTCTTAGTACCCTTCTGTTCCATCTCATCCAGCTTCAGTTCCACCAACATGTCCATCTCCTGATATTAGGTTAGGCAACCATTTCTAATTCTGTTACAGAAATAGGCCTCCTCCCCCACCTGGAGACCAACAAGGCCACCCCTGATGCCTCAGAGAATGCCAGTAAGGAAGGGTGGTTGGACAACGGTGGGCTCAGGGAGTGTAAGGAAGGTGGAGCAGAGGCGCATCCCATCTGTGGTTTCACTCCACAACTCCTTCGTCATTTTGGCAGAGCCAGGCTATCCCATGGAGGCACCCGAAGTAAACAAGGTGGATGCAGGGAACCTCTGCAGTGGAGACCCTTGGGGGGGGACATCGGACCCCAGAGGAGAAGGAAGCAACTGCTAGTGGGGGACTCCATTATTAGGAGGGTAGAATTGGAATGAGTGAGGGAAGAGGGAGAGAGGTAAGGTGTCTACCCGGCACCACTGTTTGGAGTGATAGGAGGTTAATCCTAAGGATTGCAGGGAAAGCAGCATGGGAGGGTGAGCTAGACATCATTATCCACTTGGGGACTAATAATCTGGCTGAGAATGAGGTTAGGGCAGCAGTGCAGACGGAGTTCACTGAGTTTGGGAGGGATCTTAGGTGGCACACACAGTAACCTTCTCGGAAGTGCTACTTGTCTACGGTATGGGAGAGGCCAAGGTGCTCTGTGCCATGGGATTCAATGACTGGCTAAAGAACTGGTGTGGAGTTGAGGGCTTTGGCTTCATTGGGAACTGGGGGCCCACCTGGAGAAATACAGGCTTGTATGCAAGAGATGGTCTGCATCTGTTTGGGGGTGGGGGGATCATGATCCTGGGTGAAAGGTTTGAAAGTTTCATTGTCAAGCATTTAAACTAGCCAAGGGGGGAGGCAGAAATAAGCAGGGAAAACCAAATTGCCCTCCCCCACACACACACACATACTAAGGTAGACAGTAAAAAGGATCTTAAGGATGAGAATACACAAGGGAATGAAACAGAAGGTAAAGCCAGGGGATGCACAGGGGGAAGGGATAGGACTGGTGCTAATATGGGCAAAACCATAAAAGCATGGAGGGCCATGTGTACAATTGCCAGTAGCCTGGGTAACAAGATCCCCGATCTAGTGGCATTGATGGCACATGGAGACCTGGATATTGTGGCAGTCATGGAAACATGGTATACAGGAAGCCATGACTGGGCTATTAACATACCTGGGTACACAGTCTACAGGAGGGATAGGGAGGGCAAAAAGGGAGTGGGGTAGCCATCTACATAAGTGAGAGGATCAAAGCAACTGAGATAAAGGGGAAACAGGAAGGACAGGAGGCACTGTGGGCCACCCTGGAGACAGGAAATGGCACCACTATCCATACAGGGGTTATCTACAGACCCCCAGCACAGGAGGAGGAAATAGATTGGGTGATGGTAGAAAACATTCTTAAAATATCTAAGAAAGGGGAAGCGTTGTTGGTAGGGGACCTAAATATGCCAGATGTCAACTGAAACACCTATGGGGAGCCACATCCAGGAGCAGGGACATCCTGGATGCCCTGCATGGGGTGGGCCTCAGACAGCTATCAGTGGAACCCACCCATGAGGGGGCAATATTGGATCTGGTGCTCACAAATGGAGACAGAATACCAGATGTATCGGTGGGCAGCCATCTAGGGTCCAGCGATCACCACACAGTATGGTTCAAGGTAAAAACAGTAGAAGAGGCAAGCCACACAAAACAAAGGTCCTAGACTTCAAAAGGGCGGACTTTGCAAAAATGGGAGAATGCCACAAGAAAACACTGGCAAAGATGAAGGAGGGGGTAGGGAAGCAGTGGGAGCAACTCAAGAGAGCCATAACAGAGGCAACAAGCCTTTGTGTGAAGCAAGTTAACAAGGCAAAAAGAAAGAAAAAAACTATTGGTTTTCTAAAGAAGTGGTAGGGAAGATTAGAGAGAAAAAACAGGTGTTCAAAAAGTACAAGGAAACACAGAAGGAGGAGGAAGACAGGGAACAGTATCAGACAAAGCAGAGGGAGACAGGGTAAGCGGTCAGAAGCCAAAGGCGCAAACAGAAGAAAGGATAACCCAGACAGTAAATGAAGGGGACAAAATCTTTACAGGTACATTAGGAAAGAAAGAAAAAGACCAAGGAAGGGATAGTGAGGCTAGCAAGGGGGTAGAGGAGGACTAGAAAACTGAGATCCTGCATGAATAATTCTGCTCAGTATTCACAAAGGAACAGGAGGGGGAGGGATCAAAATTAGGTGGTAAAAACACACAGAGAAGGGGGGGGGGTGGACACCAGTCCATTCAAGGAAGATAGTACTAAAAGAAGTCTTGAAACTGAAGGTGGACAAGGCAATGGGGCCAGATGGGATACATCCCAGAATACTAAAGGAACTCAGAGAGGTGCTGGTGACACCGCTGACAGCCCTGTTCAACAAACCACTGGAGGACGGACTGGTGCCAAAGAACTGGAGGAGGGAAACCGTGATACCCCTTACAAATGTGGGAGCAAGGTAGAAGCGGGAAACTATAGACAGGTCAGTTTGACCTCAGTGGTAGGGAAGATGACTGAATTGGTGTTGAAGGAAAGGATTATAGAATATTTAGTGGCCAGCGGGGCACAAGACCAAAGGCAACATGGATTCACAGCATTAAGGTCATGACAAACAAATCTGATAGATTTCTTTGACTGGGTGACAAGGATAATAGATCAGGGAGGGGCAGTGGATATGGCCTACCTGGACTTGTTAGGCATCTGAGAAAGTCCCACACAAGAGGTTAGTAAAAAATGTTGGACAACCTGGGAGTGGGTCCCAAGGTGATAAATTGGATCAGAAATTGGTTTGGCAATAGGACACAGAGGGTGGTGGTAAATGGAGTTCAATCAGAGGAGGGGGGTGACCAGCAGGGTGTCAGAGGGGTCAGTGCTGGGGCTGGTCCTCTTTAATGTCTTTATAAGTGACATTGCAAAGGGACTGGAAGGAAAGATATGCTTCTTTCTAGGTGACACTGAGATTTGCAATAGGGTTGACACTCCGGGGGTGGGGCTGAAGAAAATGAGAAGAGACTTAGGCAAGTTGGAGAAGTGGGCAAGACTAGCAGCTCCAATTCAACGCAAAGAAGTGCAAAATCATATACTTAGGTAGCAGAAACCCAGGGGAGGAATACACAATGGGGGGGGGAGGGTACTAGGAACAACCAAACTGGAAAGGTACCTGGGGGTGGTCATAACAGATGACCTAAAGGTAGTCAAAGAATGTGAGAAGGCAGTGAGAAAAGCCAGTGGGATGCTGGGGGTGCATAGGAAGAGGTATCACCAGTAGACAACAGGAGGTGGTGATGTCACTGTACAGACAGTTGGTGAGACCTCATCTGGAGTACTGTGTGCAGTTCTGGAGATCACATCTCTGGAAGGACATAGACAGGGTAGAGGCAGTCCAAAGGAAGGTAATGAAAATGGTGCAGGGACTGCACCAGAAACCAAATGAAGAGAGACTGAGGGCTCTCAATATGTATACACTGGATGAAAGGAGGAAAGGAGGGAAAGGGGGGATATGATAGAAACTTTCAAGTACCTTAAGGGGATTAACACAGTTCAGGAGGGCTGCATCTTTCAGAAAAGGAGATGCGCAAGAACAAGGGGTCACAACATAAGGCTAGAGGGGGGAAGACCCAGGGGCAACATGAGGAAGTGTTTTTACACAGAAAGGGTGGAGGGTGCATGGAACAGCTTCCCTGAGAATGTCGAAGGGGCAAAAACAATAGGTGAATTCAAGAATGCTTGGGACAGATAGAAGGCAACCCAAGTAGTAGGAAGGAGAAGGTAAGCTACAGATCATATAGGATCCAGAGTTTATGCAATAGGTAGGGAAATGGGAAGACTAGGTGGGCCGAGCGGTCCTTATCTGCTGTCAGTCTATGTTTCTATATTTCTAAATAGAAAGCGCATCTGTGACTGCATTATCAGCGTTGATCTCTGTTGAATGTGTCACACAATTGCAAACCCAAAAATATCCAGTTGTTTTGCTCACTGATACTTTTACTTTTCTTGCGTGATCATGTTTCATTTTAAAATTTTTTTATAAAACAAAATGTACAGGAGCAGTTTTAGTTTCTGGACATGACAACCTCGATTACGCAGAAGTCTGCTGCCACTTCCTGTGGACAGGCAGGCACTGGATCACTGGAACTTAGGACCAGAGCTGGGGCCAACATATAAAGTCTGTTTTTTAGCAGCTGTAAGACTGGGGTGGTGTGGATAGTACACAACTGACACAATGAACCGGAAATGTGTCTTAGGCATTGATGTCAGTACAGCAGGACAGCAGCTTGTAGTTGTCTTGTTTTTGAAGATGTACCCAGGCAACACAGTAGACAGGGGAAGACGTTCAAACCACTACCATCAAGTGACACACTCTGAAAAACCTAAGTGACATAACACAAAAAATAAATAAAAAAAATACATTTCATAATTTTCGTTTTATTATGCCCATGGCAGAGGTCTTGGACACAGTGGCACTGCTTTGTACCAATGCTCCCCTACTTTCATATTACTGTCATGTTTATCTTACAGTATATTGAAACCTCATCCTGCCCTGGTGGCAGCCTAACCCACAGCCACAGCAGAGGCTATGGTTGTCTGGCCATGTGGTGCAGTGGAAATATGACTCCTGTTACAATTCCAAGGTGGAGCACATCACAGTGGTGAAACATTTCTGACTCAAAAGGAAATACCTAGGTGGGCGGCCCTTATTCAGCATTTGTGTATGCACAGTCTGCAGCAAATTTTCTGACATCTGCATACCTAGCTCAATTTAGAGGAGCCATTAACTGTGAATGTGCCCCGCCTCCAGCATTAGCTTTCCCAAACACATAGTTACACACGTAGCAGCTGTCATGGTAAATTTCATACTAAAGCCATGCCCCTTATGAAGGGGAAATGCACCATGATGGGCTGGGACAGCTGACACACACACATACACACACACACACACACACAAACACACACTGAACTAAATACCTACCTACTCTAGGTCTTCCTCAGGGCATCAGTAATGGCAGCAGCAGGTGCAGCAGACACAGCAAACCAGGTAGTAGATGATGCCATGACAGGGCAGTGTAGTGGTGTACAGAACAGCAGCAATCAAGTTCTCAAACAATAGTACGTTTCTTTCTGATCACACTATTTTGAGCTGTGACAGTTATTTACAAACTAGTTTTCTCTCCTTTGGGTTCAGTAAGGTTTCTTCTTCCAGACTTTCACTTAGACCATCACTGGATCCCAGTGGTGACTCCACAATAGCAAAAGTGTTAAAAAAAATTTCACTAGTATCTGTGACTCAGACTGTAAGTGCCAATACTCAGCCCGTTACCCCATTAAGCAGTGGCCAATTAAGTTTATAAATTAACAGCAATCTAGTTCAACTTGGAAACTTGCTTTAAAATGTAGAATAATGAAGCCAAGAATGACTGATCCTAGGACAATGGTTTCTGTACTGCCACTTTCTTTTTTCCCCATCACAATACAGTATAACCCCATTTACCTGAATGTCATGTGGGTCATAAAAAACATTTGGATAAATGGGGTTTAGATTAATTGGGGTTCTCATAATTAACACAGAGTACAACTGATTCAGTGAGGGGAACGAGAGAGAGAGAGAGACAGAGAAAGACCCCCAGAGAGAGACCCTCAAATGATTATTAAAGACTGCTATCTGAATAAGGGAGAGACAGGAGAAACTTGCTTGATTACTGACGTCTTGCTTTGGGCTTCAGCGCTATGGCAAATTTAGAGATGGGGCACACTTTGCAATTGAGAGGCAGAAAGGAGAGGCTTACTGGCTTGTAGATAAAAAACTAACAAAACTGAAACAGTTCACCCAGCCACTCGATGTTTTTCAGGGCTACCATATGTATAGGTACAGGACTGGGGTTGCGATTTCTCAGGGTTGGAGGGGGTTGTTAAAGGAGACAGAGAGGAGGGACTTGGTAGCTTGTGCTAAAAAAAGAAGTTTGAAACAGCCCCACAGTCACTCCATCAGCAGGTCACAAGTACAGGTATAGGGCGGGGGTGCAATTTCATGGGGGTTATGTAATTGCTTTCTAACTGCCTGCAATAACCTACTGCCTACATGCTAAGCAGCTGCTGAAAAACTGAATGGATGAATGAAGATGATAACAGCTATGATTAACAGCTCTCTGTGGGAGACACAACTCAGTTTCGGAAAACTGAGGTTGTCAGTTGAGTGGGGTTCAGATAAATGGGGTTATGCTGTATATGGTTTTTAACAGCAACTTTGACATTGGTCTGCTTATTTTTGCCATGAGTGCAACATTATGTGTTCCTTCCCTACACCTGTGTTGCCTTACTCATCACGGTTGGAAAATTGATCCGATGCCAACAATCATGATCCCCTTTCACTACTGAATAGTAAATCTTTATGAGACCTGCCAGTATTGATGGCTGCTGTGTCTATCTTTTGAGTTCCAAAAGAGTAAAAATCACGGGTGTTATCTTTGATGCTAGACCTGTCCACTTTGGTGTCCCCCAGGGCTCCATATTGGGCCCACTACTCTTCGGCCTTTTCCTGAACACCCTCCTGCAATCTTGCCCTGAACAACTCATCCTCTGTGCTGATGACGCTGTAATCTTCACCTCCCACAAGGACCCTGAATCCCTACAACACAATCTTTAGCTAGGCTTCGCTTCTGTGGAAAACTGGTTTAGTAAGCATAAGCTGGTCCTAAACCATTAAAAAACAAAGGCTATGCTCTTCAACAGCTCGCATATAACCATAACAGGATGGAACATGAGGTGGAGGCCAAAGGGAGCCAAACCCTATGAAACAAGGCTAGAGGCCAAAAGCACATCCAGGAAGCAGGGGGCAGTAGGATTGCACTCTTGAGAGACTCAGTAATTAAGGGGCTAAATTGGGGAAGGAAGGGGCCAAAAAACAATGCAGTATGGGCACAGTGCATGCCAGGGATGACGGCGCTGGAGGTGAGGCATCATATTCCTTCCTGGGGTAAGCAGCAGGATGAAAGGACACATCTGGTGTTTCACCTGGGCACAAATGACTTGGAGGGGAACAGTCTGATGGATGTACAGGCAAGGTTTGAGGAACTCTCTAGGTTCTGTAGGAGCAACACTGTATTTCCTTCCATTTCCTTCACTGAGGTATTGCCAGTACCAAGAGTGAGCACACCCAGAAAGGAAAAGATAAGGGCATTCAGCATTTGGCTATAAGGTTGGTGTAGTAGGATGGGGTTTGGCTGGATATAGGTGACTGGGGCTCTGTATGGGAGGAGGAGGAGGGGCTGTATGCCCAAGACAGGCTGCACCTGAGCTCTGCAGGGGCAGCTGCACTAAAAAGTAAACTGATAGGCTTCATGGCAAGGGAGTTTAATTTAAACTAAATGGGGGGGGCTAAGTTCAGAGCTCTCCTTATGGGAGGCAGAGCAGGGAGGCTATCATTCCCCCCCCAGGTCCCAACACTCATCAAGGGAACAGTTAGCAGTAGGGAAGGACAGGATGGGGCTAGATGTTGGAGGGCTTTGGTTGCAAATGCCAGGAGTCTGGGGAACAAAATGGGAGAACTAGAGGCCACCATGATGGAGGAGAACCTAGACATTGTAGCAGTGAGTGAGACTTGGTGGAATGAGCACCACGCCTGGGAGATGGTGATCCCAGGGTATCGTTTGTTTAGGAAGGATCAGGAGGGGAAGGGGGAGGTGGCATTATATGTCTGGGAAGGGACTGGGGCCATGGAGGGAAGGGAAGAGAAAGGGGAAATAGAGATATTGTGGGTAATCGTAGACGGGGACAGGGGGAAAACCTGTGCATTGAGGTAGTCTATAGGCCTCCTAGGCAGGGGAGGAAGGGGATAGACACCTAGTAGAATCAATAGCAAGTATGACATGGAAAGGGGAAATTGTGATAGTTGGGGACTTAAACCTTCTGGACATCAACTGGGAGGCCCAGACAGCAATGTCCAGGAGGAGCAGGGGCATCTTCGAGGCTCTGCAGGGCATATTTCTACAGTAAAGAGTCAGTAAGCCCACTAGGGGTGAAAACCTGTTGGATGTGGTCCTCAGAAATGGGGACAGTGTGGAGGTGATGGAGGTGGGGGAAGAGCTTGGTACCAGTGACCACAGGGCTGTCAGATTCAGGGAAAGAGCATACAGGGAGAGGGTTAGGACGAGAACCAAGGTACTGAACTTCAGGAAGGCTGACGTTCAGGAAATGAGGACGGTAGTTAGAGAAGAAATGCTGAGGACAGAGGATGTACAGAGGGTGGAGGAATTATGGGCAGCCATCAAGAGAGGAGTATATAAAGCCTTGGACTCATGTATAAGAAGGGTGAGGAAAAATAGAAGATGGAAAAGACCTCTATGGTTCACTAGAGGGGTGGCACTGGGGGGTCAAAAAGAAGACTAGAGCATTCAAGAGGTACAGGAAGACGCAAAAGTATGAGGATAGAGAAACCTACAGGGAAAAAAGAAAGGAAGCAGGGCAAAAGATTAGGAGGGCTAAGGAGGCCACTGAGGAGAGGAAAGCCAAGCAGGCAAGGAGGGGGGACAAAACCTTCTTTAGGTACATTGGAGAAAAGAGGAGGGCACAACATGGGATTGGAAGGATATGGGGGGAAATAGAACAATACTGGAAGGGGATTCTGAAATAGCAGAGGCACTAAATAACTATTTAGCCTCAATCTTCACGGGGGAAAGAGAGGGTGGGGGACAAGGAAGGGAGGGAAACAGCCGCAGACAGGCGGGTGTGGCAAAATTCACAATGGAAGGAGCAAGGGAAGAGCTGCGTAGACTTAGGGTGGACAAGGCAATGGGGCCTGATGGAATACACCCAAGGGTTCTCAAGGAGGTGAAGGATGAACTGTCGCTGCACCTGGCTAGGCTGTTTAACTTGTCCTTGGTCACAGGGGTGGTGCCAATGGACTGGAAAAGGGCAGAGATGGTCATACTACATAAGTGGGGGAGGAAGGACGAGGTCGAAAACTACTGTCCCGTTAGTCTTACCTCCGTGGTGGGGAAGGTAATGGAAACACTGCTTAAGATCAGGTTGATAGAATACTTGGAGATGAATGGCATGCAGGATGACAGGCAGCATGGCTTCACCAAGGGAAGGTCCTGTCAGACTAACCTGATAGAATTTTTTGATGGGGTGACACAGATAGTGGACTAGAGAGGAGCAGTGGACGTGACCTATCTGGATTTTAGTAAGGCCTTTGACACCGTTCTGCATGACAGAATGGTGCAAAAGCTGGACAGAATAGGGGTGGACAACTGGTTGAAGGGAAGGAGTCAGACGGTGGTGGCAAATGGGACACATTCCAGGGAATGGGTGGTGACCAGTGGGGTGCCACAGGGGTCAGTGCAAGGACCAATACTCTTTAACATCTATGTTAGGGACCTAGCAGAGGGTCTTGAGGGATGGGTGTGCCTGTTCGCAGATGATACAAAAGTCTACAATAGGGTGGATTCACCTAGTGGGGTGCAAGCCATGAGGCGGGACATGGAGAGGCTGGAGAGGTAGTCAGACACCTGGAAGTTTAATGCACAAAAAGGCTCGGTGATACACCTGGGGAGGAGAAATAGGAGGGAACCTTATTCCCTTGGGGGGGTGATTAAGGAGAAATAAACAGAAAGGGAACTGGGGATTATGGTAGCACGAGACCTCAAGGTGGGCAGTCAGTGTAGCAGGGCAGTGCGAAAGGCAAATGGAATGTTGGCCTGCATTGCAAGGGGATTTAATAGCAGAAAGAGGGAGATGCTAATGCCATTATACAGAACCATGGTTAGGCCGCATCTGGAGTATGGGGTGCAGTTCTGGAGGCCTCACCTATGCAGAGATGTTGAGCTGATGGAGAGGGTACAGAGAAAGGCAACCAAAATGGTACTAGGGACGCAGGATTTACTCTATGAAGGAAGACTGAGAAGGCTAAATTTGTACCCTCTGGAGACTAGGAGAGAGAGGGGGGACATGATTGAGACCTTTAAATACCTGAAGGGAATAAACAAGGTGGAGGGTGATAGTTTGTTCAAATTGAAGAAGGGAGCGAACACAAGGGGACATAGCCTCAAACTGGAAGGTGGATAATACAGAGGTAATGACAGGGGGCAGTTTTTCACGGAGAGGGTGGTGGAGGACTGGAACAAGCTGCTGGAGGAGGTGGTGGCAGCTGAAATGGTGGAGGGGTTCAAGAGGGCTTGGGATAAACTTAAGGGGTTGGGAAAGGAGGGTGGAAGCATAGCAGGGAGGTAGGGGGTTGGGCAGACTAGATGGGCTGAGGGGCCTTTCTCTGCTGTCACATTTCTGTATGTATCTGTGTACAACAAGCATAGGCTATACCCCCTTACCATCACAACCAGCCTTGGAAATACCCTCGAGCAGATGCAATCATTTAAATACCTCGGGATCTCACTTAACCCAAATCTATCTTATGGTGCCCACGTTGACAGTGTTGCCAAAGCTGCTAGCACGCATCTAGGTCTACTCTACTGACACAGGCAACATCTTACATCAGAAGCCTTGAAGGTCACTGTCCAGAGCTCTGTGGTCTTGATCACTGACTTTGGCCTGATCATCTATGGCTCTGCTTCGGCTACTGCTTTCAGACGTATATCGACATTCCTCAATAAGGCCTGGCGGCTCATCTCTGGTGCCCACCATCTCACACATATGTGTGACCTTTATGCACAATCTGGATGGCTTCAACTGTCCAACCATATAAAGTATCTAACCTGCACTATGGCAAAGAAAATAACCATTGGCCTCACCCATCCTGGAGTCCAAGCCCTTCTTCGACCAAGCTTGAACCCTCGCAACACCAGGGGATCCAGATCTCAGCTCCTGCAGGTTCCCCGCTATCGCACCACGCAGGACCAAAGATCTTTTGCTCATAGGGGACCTAGCTGGCTGAATGATCTCAACCCTGACATCTCCTCCACTCCCAAGCTTGGCTTGTTCAAATCCAGGCTCCACCTTCATCTCACTGCCTCTAGCTACTGTGACTGTTACATCTAATCAGCCCTACTTACCATTAACCTAGCCTTCTCCATGCTCCTCTTTCTTAGCACTTATTATCTTATCTTCCCTTTTCTCCCACTACCCTCCCTCCCTCCCTCCTTTGCCTTATCCCCTGCCCCCACCGCTAGCATTTCTCCTTGAGATGTTGACAATGCCACTGGCTGCTCCCTCCTCCCCTTGTGTACCCACCCCCAATCCTTGTGTCCCCTTTTGCCCACCTTTCCTTTTCTGTCTTGAATTGACCTTGGTTTTCTCTGATATGTTCATGCTCAAGTTCAGGTGTTTCTGGCTACTGCACTGTTTTACTTACATTGTTATCATTTTATGTTATCATTTTCTATATTGTACTGTAACTGATGATGAACCTTTGTAAAAGAGCCTTGGCTCAAAGATACTTGTAATCCCAGATCTAATAAATAAATAAATAAATAAAAATGATGGTTGGTGCCAGTAGCAGAAGCTGGCTGCATGAAGTGTGGGGCTCATGCAGCCAGGAAATGGGGAGATCATGCAGGCACAGTCAACTGGAATCCTGCTGGTGGAAGAGGCCCCTCCAAGAACTGTATAATCTGAACAGCACATACATGCTCCTCACTTTAGCAAAACATTTATGTATAACTACCATATCCATATACGCTGGTACATTGATATAGTAGTTTCGGTGTTAAACGTACATGAACCCTGGAGACAGTAGCCAGCTGAGAAGGTGAACAGTGGACTGTGCTGGTCCTTTCCAACTATTTTTTTATGTTCAGGCTTTAATGCAGCAAAAGGGGGGTGGGGGTAAAGCCCTGGAACTTTAATAATATGTCTCCATGGGAAGGGGGCACATGTGGCTGGGTGGCTGGCCACTGTAGGGACCAAGACAATTTGCCAATGGTGACGATCAGAGAGTTTCTTAATTTCACCAGTTAATTAAATTTAAAGTCAAATTGCGCCATGGTGTTTACATTGTGGCAACACTGGGGTCAAGAGCAGATTTGACATTCTCAAATGTTTAGCAGTGGGAAGGAAAGCTTAATATTGAAATGAGCATGGTGGAGTGTACACAGATGTTTGAGTGGGTGAGTGCTACAAGTACTCAAGGACATGAAAGCAAAGTGAGGGGCCAGGATAATGGGAAACATTATTTATTTTTTATTTCACATTACGTTTACCCTGGTTAGCCTTGCTGAGATAAAACATCTCATTTTCAGTGGAGTTCTGCTTCAACCTAGTTCCACAGCTGGGCTGACTGGAGCACAGGGAGGTTGAATGACTGGCTCAAGGTCATATAGTGAGTATTTGGCTCTAATGGCATCTGAATCTAAGATCTTGTGAATACCAAGCCAGTGTTTCAACCAATAGACCACACTGCCTACATTAGAAAGCATTACTTCTCAAAGAGGGTGGTTAACATGTAGAATTACCTATCTGGCGTGGTTGTGAAAGTTAGCACAGTTCAGGCTTTCGATTGGCTAGGAAGATTACTCAGGGCGAATGGTAGTAGAGGGTTGCACAGCATGACTAGGGAAAGCATTATTTCTCATAAGTTGTATGTGTACCCATAATCCATATTCATATCTGATACATCACTACCATGCTGCAGTATTAATGAATAAGATGGACCCCAGATTCCTTTGATCATCATAATTGAAATGCTTGCCTGTAATTCAGTAGCCAAGCAGCCAGTCACTCCCACTTCCTGAGCTATATAAGCAGTTCCTCTCAGCCTCACTGTGAAGCATTTAGTCTTTGCATCCGGAGGCTGTGTTGGTTTGTCCTCTGAGCTAGCTGAGGCCTACCCCCCCAGCTTGCTGTTTCTGTGTGTCTCTGCTGGACTTCAGTGTTTGTTTTCCTGCTTCTGGTTTGTATTTTTCCTCCGGCTGTGTGCTTCCCTGTGTTTTGGTTCTTGTTTTTTTGGAGCCTTTCCCTGTTTTCTGTTTTGCGTGTTTTGGTTTCCTCTTTTGGGGGGGCTTTTATTTTAAAACTTCTAGCATACTGCTTTCGGTTACAACTCTCAATTTACTGCACTGCAATTGCAAACCCACTCAGAGTTTGTGCTGCTGCTTTCAGTTACCTACAACTTCAGCCACTGCTGCTGAATGTTTACTTTAATTACTATTGTACCCAGTGCCTGTGTTTTCACGCTGTACTCATTTAACTACTGCTGTACAGGCCCACTTGATTCCTGCTGCTGCATTGTTTATGCCCATTCCTATTCTACCTTGTTTACTCTGAGGTTAGCTGAAGCTCCTGCTGAAGCTATTAAATTAGCTTTTATATCTGCATATGGTTCTTGGCCTTTCATCACTTCCTTGTTTGTCCTACTGCAGGAACTGGGAGGTGTTTGGGGGGGTCGTGGCCTATGTGGTTAATTTTGTTTTAAATCCTGTCTTCGCTGCTGAAAATCCTCAGAGTTTGTCACCTTGATTTGGCTATTCATGTCTGGCTGGCTTGCCCTTAACTCAGTGCTGTTTACTTGCTATACAGTTATGCAGGTCCACGAATTACTACTTCTGCTTACTGACCTTTCAGGTCCACACTTATTTACGCAGTCGTTGCTCCTTGCTTACGCAAACCATTGCTTCATGCCTGGTGCCACCCCCTCGGCTTCGGCCTGGGATTCTCCTGCTCTCAATCTGCATTTGACCTTGCAAGGTCTCAGCACTCAATGCTCATTATGATCTCAGCACACCGTGCTCATTCAGCTCACCAGCTTTACAGCTCTCAATCAGTTCTGGGGCATGCCAGCCATTCTAATCTGGTGCAGGTTCCTGCAGCCGATGGTCTTGCTCTGCATTTAGTCCGCATCGTCGAGCATGTCCAACTTGGGGCAGGATCCTTCACACCTGGCCCATAGCTAGGAATGTCCTCACCCCAGGTTTGGCTTTAGCTGCCTGCTATGCAACAGCAGCTCCTGGTGTAGAATTTAAGACTAGTGGTGAAGGGTGGTTACGGCGATCTCCTTTGGCTCTAGTGTTCCACTATAATGGTTGGCCATTGACTTTAGTGGTTTCCCTAGCAAAGCACCTTCACCGCATTCTCCCTATGACTGCCTCTGGTTCACCTGGTTTGATTTAGGGCGGGTAGGCCAGGTGAGTGCCTCAGCAGCTGTTGCTCTCCTCCTGCATCTTGGATGCTCGTATTGTTGCAGAGTTTTCTCACAACCTTCCATGACGTTCCCGCTAGAGGGTTTGAGTGAGAGCCTTCCTCCAAATTGGTATATTTTCCACCTTCCTTTAATTGGGTTTTCCAAATTGCAGCTGTAGAGCCATCACTAAATACATTTTCCCAAGCCTGGAGGGAAGGTAACCTAGGCCTTGGATCCCCAGAGATTTCCTCTTCATAGGGTTTTTTTTCTCTCCTCCGTTGCCTCAGGTCATAACACTTAGTTAGCATAGTTGTTTCCCCTAGTTTCCTTAGGTAGGTTCCATTGTTGGATGGAGGTGGAGGATGCCCTGCCGTTCCCTCTCTCCTTAGGGGATCCCCTTCTCTCAATGCAAGCCATCACTATTCTTCTCTATTACTATGTTCCAGTTACTGCTTCTACGTCACTGTTACTGCTTGCTCATACGCATCATGTTGCCTCCTTTGGGGGATTCCTAAGGTATCTTTAGCCACGGGAACCATCCCGTGGCACCTCTAGGGGCAGAACCCTCTCCGAGAGTTCCTTGCTTCATACCCCTACATGGTGTTAATTCCTCTGGAACAGAGAGTGCGAATGGCCATAACCAAAACTAACACAGTTACACAAGCATAACACTATACTGGCTGCGTAGGTCAGTGAATTGAAAGGCTTGCTTGTAATTCAGTAGCCAAGCAGCCAGCCACTTCCACTTCCTGAGCTATATAAGCAGTTCCTCTCAGCCTCACTGTGAAGCATTTTGTCTTTGCCCCACCATCCTCCCCTCCTCCTCCAGTGACAGCACTCTCTCCTTAGGGGGATTCCTAAGGTACCTTTAGTCACGGGAACCATCCTGTGGCACCTCTAGGGACAGAACCCTCTCCGAGAGTTCCTTGCTTCGTACCCCTACAGGGTGGTAATTCCTCTGGAATAGAGAGTGCGAATGGTCACAACCAAAACTAACACAGTTACACAAGCATAATACTATACTGGCTGCATAGGTCAGTGAATACTGTGTTACTCTGTTCCTGTGACTAATATTGTACCCCTGCATTGTAACGATTGCCATTCAAATCAAAAGGCAGCTTAGTATTATAATGACATTTCCAAAAGCACTTGGTATGAAACAGAAAATATACTAATCTGTTTAAAAAGAAACTTTAGGAAGTTAGAATTAAAAATTGTCCCAGTCAGGCCCTTCTTCAAGTCTCATCCAAAAGCATCACCAAATGCTTGCATAATAGGTTTCCTTCTCCTCCTTTAGCCTTGAAACCTATCCCCCTCCCCACAATTCTGCATTTCCTTGAGTATGTTGTTATACTGACTATGTCACATTATTGCTTTTGTAATCATTGTTGGTTCAGGTCATTTCTATAAACAGGCATTTTATTTTTCTATTTTATTTATCTGGTTAAGAAAAGCTAAATAAAAGATGTAAGAGAGAGAATACACAAGTCTGCAGAGTTACACATGAATGAGAACAATAATGACCTCTTAGGACCTCAGCTGAAAGGAGGCGTAAAATACTAAAATACTAGACAGCCCACTGAGCCTACTGATATAAAGTTTTATTACACAACTGCAGCACTCTTTATGTGATGTAGTCTATGGTGCTGCTCCCAAATCCTCCTTAACCAGATTGTACTCTCTGTTTGACTCCTTCTGTCACTTTGCCCTCGATGCATCACGCCTCACACATCACTGTGACCTCTACCATGCCTTGTCATCTCCACTGCTCGAAAATAGACACCTCGCTCATTGTGCCAAAATCGCTTCTAAATTCTGGTTAGGTGAACTTCCTCCCTACCTGTCTCACTCCCTCTCCTCTCCCTCCCTCCTCCCCCCTCCCGCTCCCTCCAATCTGCCGACACTTGCACTCTCCTTGTCCCATTTGACCACCCTTATTGGTCAATCAGGCTTTTCCCACCGATTCCCAAAATCTGGAACTCCCTACCCCCAAATCTGTTTACCCCACTTGCTCCAGTCAAGTTCTCACTCCCCCCACAATCCGCCTACCCAGCACTCCCTTTCTCACCTTCTCCCTTTCCCTACAGCCCTTCTACCTAGCACTCCCTTTTTTCCTTACTCCCCATACTCTTTCAACTAAACTCTCCCTTTCTCCATTTCCCTACAGTCTTTCTTCCCAGCACTCCCTTCCTCCTTACTCCTCCACCATGCTTATACCTCTGCCCTTCTGCCACCATTCCAACTCACTCTTACTTATCCTATCTCCTGGCAGGGTTCTCAGCATCCTAGGGGAGTCTACTGAGCTATTGCCTCTCTCCCCCTTCTCCACCCCCTCTTCTCTCCTAATCTAACTCTTGCTCTCCCCATTCTGACCTCTACCAGGGATCTCAGCATCCTGGAGAGGCCAGTTATTTTAGACAAGTTTCTCTCCTTCCCCCACCCTAACACTACCCCCATCCTCCCTTCTCCACTCCCCCTCTAAATCTATTTCACCCTTCCCCCTCACTATCTTCATGCCTCCATGTGTGCCAGTTCCTGACTGGGTTCTCTGCACCCAGGAGGGGCTAGCTACAGCCCATTCTGTCCCTCCCTGACCACTTCCCCACTCCCCCCACAACTCCTTACTTCTCAGTACTTAAATAGGTATTAGTTCACTCATACCTGGAAACTACACTTCCAGCCCAGTCTGGGCATAGCATATTACTGCATATAATAGTCCTCAGTCAGGTTAAATTACTAATTCCATAAAGCCAATTTTTCAATTGTATAATGTATGTGTCAAGTATATAATGTATGCATCAGTTCTACAATTTGTATATTGTATGTGCCAATTGTATAATGCATATGTCCTTTTCATAATATTGTATGTGTTTTCCACAATCCTGGGTTAAGTTAATTGTACATATGTGTACAAATTTTTACATCCTACTGCATCATCCCTCCTCCCCCAGGTTGCACTGGAAGATGAGCAACTTGTTGTTCAGTGTGCCTTCCTCGTGAAACATTTCAATAAATAAATAAGTAAAACTTTGCTGCACGCATGATCTGCAACACAACCTACTCTCACTGGAATGAATTGATGCATGTCAACAGGTTAACACTTTAGGTAAATGTAACATCTACAAGGGTGTACCTACATGTAATTCACTTCAGTTCACAGAGTAAACATGCCTTGTTCTATTCAAACACAACTACTAGGTAACTAAATGTTTGCTGAAGCCATGAAAAGAGTACCAGAACTGGGGGAGGGGGTATTTTACTGTGTGAGTGAATGAATGTAAATACCATGCAGCTGGGGCTATTTAAAGCAGAAACAATTATTTACCATGTAATTTGCTGTAAATCACAATGCAGTGGAACAAACTAATCCATGTTTGGGAACTGAAAAGTTTTCATTCCAGTTTTAATCATGGCAAAAGGTAACAAAGCTTCAAACTTCTTTGAACTTTAACCTTTGAATGCTTTATTAGGATACAATAGTGCTTACAATCATGTACATAAATTATTGAAACATAAAAATATTGAAACATTTCAGGGCAGAAGAAGACCAAAGTCCATTTCATCTGTACTGTTCTTGCCTAACTTGAACCTCTTAGCCTAGCACTATGCATGTGTTTCTGGACATCTCCTTCTTTCCCAGGGTTCTCCTCCATTGTTTATCAGTCCCTATGTCTGTTACATTCGCTCAAATCCTGCCAAATTTTCATTTCCCACCATCACTCTAGGGGCCTAGAGTTCTCATACTTTGTCATAGTGAGCCTTCCCCAAGCCTTGGAAAAGATCTTGCACCTCCCCCAATACAGAAATAATTTTGGGCCTCCCCATAGTTAGAACAACCATTATACTTTGCACATTACAGGAAGAATAAGATAAAGTGCATTTGAGTAGTTGAGTTTATTCTCATTTTATTGAATTTATTAGTCTCCCTCTCTATAACCCCCCCGGTCAGCCTACTCCCTCCACACTTCTGACTTTTGGACCCTATTTACTCCTCATTGCAATGCCTCCATGAGTCAGACTGTTTTCTTTGTCAGTTTTATCCTGCTCTTAAACACCTTCTCGGGGACCATTTTGTTCCCTCCTTCTCTTCCTCTTATTATCTCTCTGCTTAGCCTTTGTATTTGCGCTTTTCTGCAGCCAGTATAATGGGTTGTTACCTTGTTCCTATTCATTTGCATTATTTTGCATTTTATTTTGCACGGTTTCCAAGAATTGTATTTCCTCCATTCAGCTTTCCCCCATGTCACACCAGGAAACAAGTGTTTGTTGAGCATGTCTTTCCTGGTAACCATTTTGTACATAAATTTGCATCCCATTATTCACTTTCAGTTTGCTGCATCTTTTCACACAAAGCAACCAAAACTTGACATTATATATATATATATATATAGTACATTTTAAAACTTGCTTGAGCCTCCCCTGGAACAGGTTGGGGCCTCCCCTGGGAGGCTGGCCTCACCATTTGAGAAACCCTGCTGTAGGCAACTTGTTCAATCTGTTCACCACTCTCTCTGTGAAGAAACTTTTCATCACACCTTTTTTAGCCTTCCCATCTGATTGAACCAATGATCTCTTGCATTAGACCCTTTGCAGTGCTTGAAAAGTTTCTTTCTACTTTGTTAGTTCCCCTAAGAAACATTAATGTTTCTGTTGTGCCCCTTCTTTGAAATATGTGCATTACTCCTGGTGCGATTACACTAAGAGCCTCTACAGGGGCAGAATCACCATTTTGTTCCTACTGGAGAACTCTTTTCCAGCACAGTCCAGCTTTCTGTCCAGTCCCCCATATGCCTAACTGCACTGAGCTGTGACTTTAAGCTGTCTGTTGTGATCAGTCATAGTTCCCTTTCTTCTGATGCCAGGGCTAACCTGACACCACAAGTCAATACTTAGTTTTAGGATTGTTTCTACTGATATGCATAACTATGAATTTGTTAGCATCATTGTTGAGCTGCCAAACCCCTAGATATTGTTGCTCTAGCCTACCCTGGTCCTTTTTTATGTTCCTGTCTCCCTCTTCTCAACTCCCCCCCCAACTTAGCGCCATCTGTGAACAGACTGATCTTGCCTTGTATTCCTTCTCCAGTGTCACAGATGAACAAATCAGAAAGGACTTAATCTAAAACTGATCCCTGATGTACCCTACTAATGACTTTATTTTGTCTGAGTACTGCACATTTAATACCACACTCTGGGCCCTCCCTGTAAGTCACTTCCCGATCCATCTTTTTATGCCCACCTCTAACCCTAGGTCCTCACTTCTTCTACCAACAGTCTGCATAGCACCTAGTCAAAGGCTTTGCTAAAGTCCAGGTATATGAAGTCAACAGCCTGATCCTTGTCCACTACCTGCATTACCAAATTACAGAAACCATGAGGTGTATCCAGGATGACCGTCTCTTTACAAAGCCATTCTGTCTTGAGTCATGCAGGCTTTTTTCCTGCAGGAACTCCACTGTCTGCCCCTTCAAGATGGTCTTAAGCAGTTGGCCCACAATGAAAGAAAAACTAACTAGCCTGTAATTCTCTGGGTCCCCCTTGTCTCCCCCCTTGTGGAGTGGTATAATATTACATCCACCCTCCTCTGGTTGCCACGGACTGTTCCTGTTTCCAGCTAAGTGTTGACAATGTCCACAGGAGGGATAGCAGGCTAATCCTCAGCTTGTTAAATATCCTGGAGCCATCCTATCATGGCCTGGGGCTTTGTCGACTTTCAGTGCCATCAGACATTTGAAGACCCCATTCAGTAGATACATGCCACACTTCTAGTTCATGCCTACAATAATATGCTGAGGTTTTGTCATTTCACAATCCAAAAGTGATCTATCATTTTCTTTTGTGAAAACTGAACAGAAGTAATCAATGAGTTCATCTGTTTTCCACTGGTCATCTATCATTTAATCCAGCCCTTTTGGCAACATTTCAGTTCTTGTTTTTTTTTTTTCTATTTTTCACTTATGTATGAGTAGAAGACATTGTCATTGACATTCATCTCCTCTGCTGTCCTAAGGTTGATCTCTGCCTTGGCCTTCCTCCCCACTGCACTGACTGTCTTAAGCATTTCCTTGTGGTCTGTACTGGTATAGGCTGTCTGATCCCCTTTTGTACATCTGAAAGCAGCTCTTTTCTCCCTTACTACCTCCCTTGCCTCCCCTAAGCACTGAACCAGTCTTTTCCTTTTTATGCTGTATGCAGCTTTCTTTTGACAGAACTTGGTGGCCTCCTGGACCACTCTTTAATGACTTCCCATTTTCCCTCCATCCTCTCTATCTCACCTACACACCTGAGACTGGTCTCAGGATCTCCCTGATCTTAGCAAAATAAGCTCTTCTAAAGTTCAGAACCATTGTTTTGGATTTCTGGGGTCCTGTCCCAAGGGGATTTTGAACCACACAGAGTTGTCACTGGCTATGAAGGAAGCTTCCATAGTTACCTCCTTTATGAGGTCCTGGTTCGTCAGGACCAGATCCAGAATAGTCTCCTCTCTTGTCATTTCCATCAGATGCCGATAGAAAAAAAACAACATCCTGGAAGGCATCCACCAGGCCCAGGACTGGGCAAAATTAGCAAATTCAGATTGCATAGAAGTTTCATGAAATTCTGTGAAATTTCACACAGTTTTGCAGAACTTTCAGAAATTCATTAATTGGTCATAACTTGGTCATCAGTATAGCTAGAGATCTGAATTTGGCAAGCATACTGTTTGGAAGCAGCCCTAAAAGGTTGACAGATGTCATAACATTTGGATGAGGGGTGGGGAGGTTATAGGGACTTGCATTCTGGCAACTCATTGTGCATGTAAATATTTCTGGAAATAGTTCTATGCTTACAACTTAGACACCTTTGGAGCTAGATAACTGAACATTTCTATGCATACTTTCTTTGGAAGAGACATAGAAACTGTTAAATAGGTAATTGGTTATGTAAATTGTAAGTCAGAGGAGTTGGAAATTTCACAGTTTAATTATTTATTAAATTTTGTGAACATTTTCAAAACAGTTGGATGTTCATACCTCTATTGCTATTGCAAGTATACGCTCAAGATTTGGCATGCATACCGAAGAAAATATGTCCTTGAATCTAACTAAGCTGGTTGAGTGTGACTTAGCAGGTTAAAATGTATTGCTATTAGTTCAGAAATTATTAATTTGCAAAATCTGCTCAAAAATTCATGGGTGCATAATAGGTAATGCCACTAGAATTCCACTTGTGGAATTTAACTTTCTCAAAGCACGTATCACTACTGAATCACCTTACCTGCACTAGCATCATGGCCCTACAATACCCCTCCAACACTCCTGTGACAGTGATGCCCCATCATGAATCACCTTACCTGCACTAGCATCATGGCCCTGCAATACCTCTCCAACACTCCTGCGACAGTGATGCCCAGCATCAAGCTCCATCATGAATCACCTTACCTGCACTGACATCATGGCCCTGCAATGCCCCTCCAATACTCCTGCGACAGTGATGCCCAGCATCATGCTCCATCATGAATCACCTTACCTGCACTGGCATCATGGCACTGAAATCCCCCTCCAGCACTCCTGTGACAGTGATGCTCAGCATCACGCTCCATCATGAATCACCTTACCTGCACTAGCATCATGGCCCTGCAATACCTCTCCAACACTCCTGTGACAGTGATGTCCAGCATCATGCTCCATCATGACTAAAGATACTTCTGTCACTGCAGCCTAGTTCGCAACTAGTTGTAAGGCTTGATGTCACTTGGCATCACTGTTTTCAAATAGTAAAAATAAACATTGTTATCTACAGGGTTGTTAAATAGTTAGCAGGTGGCACTGTACAGAAACAATGCTGTACATGCATGTGCTTCTACAAATCAAGTCAGCATTAGCTGGCATACTGCAAGAATTTATGCTATTGCACAGTGATGTCAGCTATTCTTCATGGTTCATCATGCAAGATAGTGACCTGCCGCTTGGCATCACTGTACTTTTACTATGTAGCCTCCTATGAATGCTACCTTATTGCCACTTTACTCAATCTTTATCTTCCTCTACAATGGCAACTCAAGTGTATGACTGGGGAAAATATATGGACATGACTTTAACAAAAGTATCACAACATTCCACAAGTTCACAAAAACTCATGAAAGTCAACTTTAATTATTGAACTTATTTTGGAATGTTTGACTGCTTACAACTTGGCCAGCCTTTGAGCAACAAGTTAAAGAGTTGACACACACAGATTCCTTTTTTTCCATATTGTCTTTTCTCTTGGCCAGCAGCTCATCTCTCAGGGATCTACACTGATCATAGGGTTACTCCCTGATAAGGCTGAACCTAGTCATCATTTAGTTGGCTACCATTTTTTGTTACCCCATTTTTTTCCCTCCCATGTCCCCTGGTGGTGGTGGTGGTGGTGGTGCCTCTGTCAGCCTCGCACAGCTACACCTTCCCTTTCAGCAGGAGCAAGCTTTCTGGCCCAGCCACAGGGGTCACTGTGTTGGTGGAACCCACCACCAACCTTCCCCAACTGAGATGGTCTGCCAAGCAGCAGCTACCTCGGCCTCGGCCTGCCTCCCAGTATAACTTCCCAGGCTTGATTCTGAACCTGGGTCATCAGTATGACAGCATGATACTCTGCTACTCTGCCATTGAGCCTAATATTTATGTTAAATGAACCTACCAAAATGGTGATATTCTGTTCTGTAGTTTTAAAGTGATAAGGGCTTAAACTTTTGCAGTTTACATAATTTCAAAATGTAATTTTAAAATGTGCAAATGTTTGGAGTAAAGTCCACATACCACTTGTGGTGAAATATGAAAAAATACTCTTTATATTCTACAGAAATAACTAAAATCACAATCTTGGCAAAATGTTATGAAATATTCATGGTATTTTGCAACATTTCGTGGAAGCAAAATCAGATTTTTGCCAGAATTTCACTGGCGGAAGATAAATTTTGCCCAGCCCTAACCGGGGCCCGGTTTCTGGCACTTCTGGGATATGCCACCCTAACAGCGACATTTCTATGGCAACTTGTGTTGGTAATGACACTAGCACCATACCACCGTAGAAGTGCCGCTGGAAGGAGTCAACCACTTCCCCCAACCTGCACCCCCTCCCTGAACTAAATCTGACCTGGAGTTAGAATCCTTTAGTTCAGGGGGTTGCTGGGGGTTTGGGGGGGTGGCAAAGCCACCTGATGAAAAAACAGAGTCCGAAGTGTGCGATCCATGCCTACTGCAACTCGCATTCAACATGGAACCTGGCGCTGTACTGACAGTCACGGTTTATTTCATCAAACCGCAGTGGTACAGCCCACTTCTGGTCCCTAGAATACTTCAGTCTATATCAGGTAGATTCAGGTCTCCAGCAGAAACACATTCTCTATGCTTTCTTAATTTCCTTCCCTAGGTGCACAATCTTCCTTCTCTGATTGGCTAGGGGGCCTATATACCACCCCAGATTTGATTTTCCTACCCCTTTCTACTATGACCTGCACTCAAATGGACTTAACCCTTATTGCCTTCCTCACTGATTTATTCTCTACTTCTTCAATATCCTGCTTGAAATAAAGAATCACCACCTCCCTACAACCTTATCCTTTCTGAAGGTAGCATATTGTGGGATCAAGAAGTCCTAGTTCTAGTTGGGTGTTGCCTATTTTTCAGTGATCCCTATAATGTCAAGCTGTCCCTCTTCTATCATTGTCTGGATACTACCCTTTTTGTTTACTAGACATTTGAAATTCAAACTAGACACCTTCCAGTATAGTGTGCTGGTATCCTTCCCCTACCCATCCACCTTCCCCTGTGGCAGACTCTCCCCTGCTATAACTCCATGTCATGCTTCCTCCTTCTCCAAGCTAGGACCCTGCCTGTGACCTCTAGATGGGGGACTTACAGCCTGGCCACTCCTGGCTGTTGTTGTGCCCTGGTAGTGGTAGTCTCTGGCTGCAGCCTGCTCCCTTATCAGTTTAAATGGTCAGTGATAAAGTAATCAAATTTTGGGGCAATGCCATGGCCCTGTCTTCTGTAAGGTGGATTCCATCCTGCTGGTATAGCCTTCTTTCCCTCAAGGAACTGACACCAGTCTCCAACTAGTCCAAGTCCCTGTTGCCTTGCCTCACTCCTTTAATCTGGAGCGAAAGCAGGGGATCAGGAGAATCCTAGTTTTGCCCTTAAACCATACTGGCAAGACCTCTAAAATGTTACTGAGGTTGCTGCCAATTTAAGCTTCCATCCAGCTCACAAAATCTGTCCTTAACTTCTCCCAGAGGACTATCTGCAAGATTATGTGTCCCCCTGTGGTCAGTTACATCTACCCTCCACCTCCCATCTTCTTTGGTGTCAACACTTATATGTTTGTCTCATTGGTGATGCTCGTGAGAGGGATCTCACCATCCAACACAATTTGTCCAATAGACATGCCACCTTCTCTGTCCTCATGGAGTACCCTACTACTCATATCTTTGTAGCCCCTTTTCTGCCCTTGGACTCTTATGCCAACTTTGGTGACACTCTATGTTAGGGCTAGGATGCTTGTGAAAAAGGTTCTAGCTCCCTGCGGGGAATAACAGGGTAAACTGAGATACTCACGGGCAGAATATTTTCCTGTTACTAACACTGCACCCCACTACTCCCCAATGGAACCCTTCTTCTTCTCCCCATTCTGTCAACTACCCTCCACCCAAAAGAACCGACTATTGGTGATCACTGGAGAAGTGGAGCAGCAGCCATCTACCCCAGCCTCATCTGGCCTGCCACAGAGCAGGTCCAATTCAGTTTATTGCAGCTGGTCCCATCATTACTGCTGCAAACCCACTGCATACTGGACAGCAGCCAGGCCTCCAGAACTATACTCTGAAGATGTCTTCCCCACAGATCCTGCAGCACACTAGCCACTCCAACCATCAAATCTCTCTCTCTTGTACTCATCATCAACTTCCCTCTGCACCAATGGAAGTTGTGTGCTCACTATTATGCTTCCATCATAGACCCTTACCTTTTAGCTGTAGTGCCCATCCCAGCTGTTTCCTTAGCAGGTCCCCTGAGTACCTTATTCAGCAATATTGTCCAGTGACCCCCTCCTGCATCCCATTCATCAGGATCCCCTAGGTAAAGTTTAAATAGGAGGGCTGAGGATTAAGGACAGTGGTTAGTTTTTCATGATCAACCCCATGTCTCCCAGCCTCAGTACAAAAAGCCCAGTCCAGCAAATTCCCCCAGTGTGCTCTGACTAGGTCTAACCTGCTACCAGCAGCTTAATCAGTCACAACATGTGGGGTACTATCTCTGTAGGAGGAACAAGACTCTTCCCTTTAGTAGAGTGCAAAAGTACCAAAGTGTTCTCTGAACCTGCAGTCTCAATGTAGATTCACTTCAGGGTTTTATTTAACTCTAAAAATTGATTAGCGTTTTGCTCATGAAAGTGCTAAAACATTGTAAAAATGCAAAGCACTTGCCTCATTGTGTTTAACAAACATAACACTTCTAGAAAACCTACATAAATACTTTCTGTAAAGTTAGTATTGTCCCAGGAAAAAAACTGCTAATCAATTATTTAAAACCCTGCACTTGAAGATGCTGTCATCATGCCCTGTGGTTCTCATGTTCTGTGGTTATTGGCCCAATGGGATTTAAATACTAGATTGCTCTCTTTGAATTGGAGCTAGACAGTCATGTCACTGCACCCCTATAAATGGCATTGCTCTGTTACCTCCCGTTAGCCTCATACATTCCCTCCTTCCCTCTCTCTCGCTCCTTCCTCACCCACCATCCCAGATCCAGCCCCAGAAGTACAACGATCAAACAGCTTTTTTTTGCTAAAGCAGTGAAAATCCTCCTCTGGAGTAGAAGGCTCACCTCAGCATCTGGTTACAAAAAAGTTCTGATTGAGCTGAAAAGAGTTTTGCAGGCACATCCATGGACTGTTAGCTTACAATTGAAGTTAGGCAGACATGTTGTTCCCTATGATGGCACTATTCTCTTGCTTGCTTCCTTCCAACAACCCCTTCTTCCCAACATGAACTCCCATCCCCAGACCTCGCAGAACAGCAATCTATCTTTTTCATTAAAGCAGTGAAAATGCTCCCCAGCAGTAGAAATTTTACTCTGCCTTCCAGTTACAAAGTGAGCTCTGTGTCAACAAAACTAACTCCAAGTCATCTTATTCACTCAAAAAGTTCTGAGTGGTCAACCCTATTGTATCCCTGCATAGCAATATAGACAATGACAGCAAAAAAAAAACAATGGTCCATTGTTATTTATTTATTTACTTGAAAACTGGTAACTGAGAGAGGCACACTGAGCTGACACTCTGCTCATAACACCTTATCACACCACAAGACCTTTAGGCAGTATGAGGTCTTTGTCTACACCCTTAACCCCCTTGCTCCCTATTGTACTACTGCTTCCTGAGTAATTACTAAGTCCTTAACTCTGTCCCAACTGAATTTGAAACCTTTAATGGTTTTGGCACACAGTACCTCCGCTTACAGATTGTTCAGTGGCTCACTCTGTAAAATAAAATGTTTTCACGGCTCTCCTGAACTGCCCCTCCACCAGCTTCCACTCATGACCTCATGTTCTAGATCTGCTACACTTGTTGAACAGTTCCTCACAGTTCACCTGGTTTATTCCTTTCACTAACTTGATGATCTCTATCATATTACCTTTCTCTTGTGTGGCCTTGTGCACCGATCCTCATAGGATCTGCCTTTCTGGCCCTGAATCATGTTGATTACTACAGATTGCACCATCCCCAGCCTGTCCATGCCTTTTCTTAGGTGAGGACTCCAGAACTGGCTACAGTACCCCAGGTGAGGTCTCATCATCAGTGATCTACGGAGAAGTAATAATACTTCCTTCCTCCTATTGTCAAAATCTCTCCCAATACACCCCAGTATCCTGTTTGCCTTGTTGTGGGCCTTGTTGCACTGGCTAGATTGTTTAAGGGAATCACTTATAATCACTCCTGGGTCCCTTTCCTCAGAAGTGCATAGGTGTTGTTTTCAGGTCCAATTACCTACTAGAGTCAAAAACAGAACATGCCACTGAAAGCAATGGTCAAGGTTCCCATTTTTTTGGACCCATATATGAGTCCAGTACTTTTCTAAAACTGGCCATACTGTCTGCACTGACCACATCCAGTGTAAGTGCATTTCATCCATTTACAACACACTGATTAAACCACCTACAGCAGCTCTCCTTGTGGTGTTGTACTTCTTTCCCCATAGTTGCCACAAATGTGATTGCATTGCAGGTGCTGTTTTTTCTTTCCTGCTAAGGGCTCCTGTCTCCCAAATTACAGCATCCTTAAAAGCTTTATAGACAAAAAATAAGTCCCCCCTTAACCTACGGTAAAATGACAATAGCTGATTCTGCAGTGTCTTCGCCGACTTAACATCATTAACTACCATCCCTATTTTTGTATCGCAGGCACATTTACATATCCAAGCAACATCAGTCACCTGCATCAAAGATACCAATATATTGAATAACAGGGTCCCCAGGACTGACCCCTGGGGAACCCCACTTGTCACCTTTCCCCAATCTGATAAAAAAAACTTATCTGGACTCTGCAATCTGTTTCCCAACCAGGAGGCTATCCATTTACATATATTCTGATTTATTCCATATTCCTGCAAGACCTGCACTAGTGTCCCATGAGATACAGAGTCAAAGGCCTTGAAATAGTCATGATAGACCACATCCACAGGAAGATCCTGATCCGAGGCCAAACTCACAGGTTCAAGGAAGTGCATTAAGTTACTAATACAGGATCTCCCGGTAGCAAAACTATGTTGAGTTATATCTACCAATTCCAGTTGCCTTAGATTATCCTCCAGATAATTCTTGACATAGACTTCTAAGATCTTTCACATAATAGATGTTATACTAATGAGTTTCAACTAAGGTTCTGTTTTCTTTTTTATGAATTGCTGTAATATGAGCCACCCTCCACTCCTCTAAAACTTTACCTTCCTTCAAGGACTTGTCAAACAAGATTGCTAGTAGTTCCGCTAGTTCTTCTGCTGTATTAACTAGAAAAAGTGGACTAATGCCATCTGGACCCCTAGATTTGTATCTATTCAGCTTTTTAAAGCTTTTATATACCTGTTAAATGGTTATAATAGGTATTTCAGTGGTGGAATACAGGAGAAGTGGTGCCCAGGTTAGTTCGTCCCATTCAGTACTCCATTCTGGGGTGCTTGTTGCCTATGTGCATCACCTTGCCTTTTCGACATTGAATGTCAGCTGTCAAGGCCTGGTCTACCACGTCAGCCTTTGCAGGTCCCTCTGAATCTCCCATTCCCTTCTTGCTGTCTACCCTATCACATATGTAGTGTCTTCTAGAAAGAGACACAATCTCTCCTGTATTCCTTCTCCTATGTTGCTGTTGAACATATTGGAATGGACTTGACTCAGAACTGATCCCTGTGACACTCCACTGGTGACTCCCCTCTTCTTAAATCTGACTGGGTTTACCACTACCCTCTGCTGTCTCACTTCCAACCAACTTCCCACCCATCTATGTCTTTTGATGTACCCAGAACTTCCAGCTTCTTTAGCAAGATTCTATGTGACACCAAGCCAAATGACTTGCTAAAGTCGAAGTAGAGTAAATCCACTGCATGACCCTTATTCAATGTCCTATTTACCCATTCAAAGAAAACTATCATGTTGATCTGACAAGACCTCCCTGCCATAAACCCATGCTATTTACTATCCTGAGTCCTGTTTTTCTCCTGGTAGCCCCCTTTGCCCTCTTTTACTAGTGTCTCCATCACTTTATCCTCAATGGAGGTAAGACTGACAGGTCTATAGTTACCTGGATGCTCTTTGTCCCAACCCTTGTATAGCGGAACTATGTCCATTACTCTTCAATCTTCTGGAACCAAGTCTGTCTAACTAGAGCTATTGAGTAGCCCTACTAGGGATTCAGCTAATTCAAATGTCAGTTCCCTGTGCACCCTTGGGTGCTTTCCATTCAGCCCAGGAGTCGTGTCAGATTTCTGGGCTGCTAGTCCTTTACTGAACCTTTCACTAGTAAACACCTGCTGTCTCATTTCCAGGACACCCTTTTCAGAAGCTTTTATGCTGCTGTCTGGCAAAGCCCCATTGTCCTCCCTAATGAATAATAGGCAGAGGTAGTCATTCAGATTTGATGCCTTCTGCTGTCCTCCTCTATTACCCTGCATCCCTCTATTAGTCTAATATTCCCCCATCTTTCTTTTTTCCCTTATATACTTTAAAAACTATTTTTCTCTGCCTTTGTCCTCCTCTGGAATATGTAGTGCTGTGTCTGATTTTGCATCTCTGACTGCCCTCTTGGTCTACCTACTTTTTACTTGGAACTCCCTCTCGCATTTTTCATCCCCGTTTCTCCTTATACTTTATAAAGGCCCTTGTTTTGGCCCTTATTGCTTCTCTGACCCTTTCAGAGAATCATATCGGTCTCCTGTACTTGTTTCTCTTGATAAACATTCTCATGCATGTCTTTGTTGCCTTGAGAATGACCCCTTTTATTTCTCCTCTTCTTTCCTCCACTCCCTGATACTATCCATGCCATTTAACCTGTCCTGGGCTAATTCCTTCATATGTTGAAGTCTGCCCTTCTAAAATCCAAAACTTCAGCCTTTGACAAGTACTTACTGGTTAGAAGGTATAGCTCAAACCATATGGTGGTGTTGTAGCTGGACCCCAGTGGTTCCCTAACCTGCACTCTGCCTACCTTTTCCGAGTTGGTGAGCACCATGTTGAAAATGGTATCATGCTTTGTGGATTCCTTGACCAGCTGCACCAGCATACAGTCCTGCAGTGTATCTAGCAGGTCCTGGCATCTGGCACTTCTAGCTGCTGGAATGTCCGAGTCAATGACTGGCAGGTTGATTCACCCGTTACTACCACCTCCCCCTTTGCTGCCTCCTTCTCTACTTCTGCCTCTAGTTCCCTGTTGTTCTCATCTCTCTGCCCTGGTGGTCTGGAGACACCCCTTGCACAGTTTCTTACCTGATGTCTTCCAGAGCTGAACACACAGAAATTCTATCACCCAATTCCCTACCTAGATGTAGCCATCCTCTACTGCCTTGATTCCTTCCTTGACATAGAGGACTACCCTGATTTTTTACCTTTCCCTCTGTTACATTGGTGTAGTCTGTGATTGTCAGTTCTCAGTTATTGTTCTTTGTGGCCCAAGTTTCAGACATAATGGCTATGTGGACCAGTCCAGCATCTGCTACCATCACCTGGAGCTCACTGTTTTTTTTTTATGGCTCTTGACATTTAGGAAGACCACCTTCCACCTTGTGCCCACATCCCTTTTGTTTTTTTACATGACTTTCCCTTCCCTTTTTTCTAGCCTCTTTAATTTCTTGTTTTGTCCATTTTTGCAGGTGTAGTGAACCCGCCCCTGCATCATGCTCTACCCTTTTATGAACCTGTGTATTGCTGCTTCCTCCCCAGTGTGCATAGATCCCAGTTCAAGGGGAATCCTAGCTAGGTTCCTAACTTCCTGACCCTTCTCAATTGTGTTCCTAGACTCAGTCTTCCCCACAGTCAGTTTAACTGTCCACCAAAGTAGACATCATGCTTCTTCCCCAGCGCACTGGTCCCTTCTCTTGTTAGATGAAGGACATCACCCATGAAAAGCCTTTTGTCCCAGAAGCCCCCAGTTCCCCACAAAGCCATACACCTCTTCTTGACACCATCCCTTCAACTGCCCTTAAACTCTGTGATCATTTCCTTCCTTACTCTGTCCTCCCCAATCCCCCTACCCAACACAAGAAGGACTTCAGAAAAGACCAGGGAAGCTGGGAGCACCTTCAATCTGTCCGCAGCCTTTAAAAGTTCTAGTTCACTGTCTCCACTGGCTGGTTCACCAGATTGTTGGTACCCAAGTGTACCACCATCCCCAACTCCCAACACCCTCCTCTACCATCCCCCCTACTCTATCTGTATCCCTGCTGGCCGATGCTCTAGGAAGGTATCTTACCACCCCGTGTTACTTTCCCTCAATGCCCACTACCTTTTTCACCTCTCTAACCATTGATTACTTTATAACTAAGCTACTCCTTGCTAACTTCTTCCTGCTCTTACCTCCAGGTGCCACTGAGTCACCCTGCTAATCCTGACTGACTCAGAGTCCACCCCTCCACATTAGAGTCAAGGTCTTATGTCTCTTTTAGAGTTCCAAAGTGATTTTCTGTCAGGATGTTATGAGTTTGGTTGACCTCCATATGACTGCCCCTGCCTCCCCCCCCACCACCACCCTCCAGTCTCTTGGGGCAGGTGGCCTCTGGGATGGAGAGGTGGGGGATGGGGACCAGCTCAGTTGTTATCACAGCTGAGCTATGTCCTGTCTTGCTGGTAAGAGTTGAGCATAGCACTCCCCAAAGGTCCTGCATATGGGGCAGTATCCCTACCTTCAGAATGTAACCCTGGAGATGATCACCCATTCCTTCCAGTTGAATACTTTCCCATTGTTCCTGTGTGTCATACTGTCAGCTGTCTCCTTATATATAATAACTGCTGAACTGCCAATATGACTCTTCATTCTTCTAGTTTACACTCAAGCTAGTGCTTAGCCCAGGGTACTGCTTTACATGGTTATCTTTGGATGCCTTCCTTATACCCCAACCCTAGATAGACAGTTGGCTATGCTTCCCTTATACCTCTGCACTAGATAGGTAGTTGGCTATGGCTGTTAATTAGAACAGTTTCAAAACTGTAAGTGTTCACACTCAAATGCAGTGCTACTGTTCCTTAGACAGAGAAATTACTACAATCCCTTTCAGAAACTGGTCTTCTTAAAACCTGTGGCTTACCAGATCCCGTACCAGCAGAGTACCTTGGGGTCCTGCAGAATGCCTACACAGGCTCATTTGACAGACTCTACACTCCTGCTTTGTGTCACACACACACTGGGACACCACATCAGAGACACTGGCAGTTGGAGTGCTTAAATTCTCTGTTTCCTGTAAGCCTACTTCAGCTTCTCCCATGTTCAGACATTCTTTTACGTTCACCCTGCATGCATGTGCAATTGAACATCTTGATATGAGAGTGCCTTTTGAGGGGTGTGACACTGTCAGTCCAATGCAGAGGGGTCTGCAATGGGCACAGCAGTGCCACACCAATCATCAGCCAGGCTTATCATGACACAGTTTTGGCTTGCTGGGTGGAAATGTCCTGTACTTGAAAAGGAAAAGCCAACCCAATCATGGGTTGGCTCCTCCCTTTGATCTACACCACCCAGCAAGCTGAGCTGTCATGATCAGCCTGCTGAGGAATTTCAGATATCCAGGAAGAGGCCTGGTTTTGCAGATGCCAGCTGTAACAAGGAAAACTGTCCATCGATGTCTGTTGCTTGTGCCCCACTTGACCCTCTCTCTCAGCACCCTCCTCCCCCACAGACATAACACTGACACTGGGGGTGCCTAATCCCCCAGTGTTGCCACCTCTATATATATGTAATAGATAACCCACTCTAGGGTGTGTGGTTGCACTCTGATATACGCACACCTCGGTGTGCGTTGTGATGCACAAGGCCGCAGGCTGAGTGCGTATCTAACCACCCAAGGTAAAGAGATATTCGAGCGTGCCCACACACTCTAGAGTGGGTTATCTATCTTATAAAATAGCCACACATTTCTTGGGGGGGTGGGTGGAAAAGTAATCCCTCTCTTTATCTGCTAAATGATATGCTGGCAGAGGTTTAAGATAAGCTTGCGTTGAAAAACATAAGAGAACTAATTTTTTTTGTATGTATTTCATTTCTGTTAAAGAAGGTGGTGTTTGTAGAGAGAGGAAGGTGAGTATGATTGGGGAGCAGTTTACTGTAATTGCTAAAATGCAGTTGGTAAATAATATGCTGGCAGAGGATTTAACTAATCTTGCCTGTGTACAAAAAAGTGAGAACTTAGTTTTTCTAAGTAGTCTGCTTTTAATTTCTGTGAAAAAATCTCCATTTGTAGGGAAAGTCGTGCGATCGTGGAGCACTTTTACTTTTCCTTGCTGAACTATAGCGTGACCGAGCGGTGCGCATTGCAGAAAGTGACAACCTGTTACGAGTTCAAAGTAAGTCCTTTTCTGTTTAAATAAGATGAAAAGTGTGTCCCTCCTGTTAGGTTGTGTTAGGTTTGAGTAATAGAAGCTGCAGACTGTATGCAGAAGGGAGCGAGGACACAGCGAGTGAGTCGGCAGCTTTAGGAAGGTAGTCAGAAGTCAGAGCGAGTGTTGTCATAGCAACACTCGCTCTGGCTTCCATCTGCATTCCTAAAGCTGCCGACTCACTTAGCGTGTTGTTGCTCCCTTCTGCATACAGTCTGCAGCTTGTATTACTGAAACCTAACACAACCTAACAGAAGGGACACACTTTTCATCTTTTTTAAACAGAGAAGGACTTACTTTGAACTCATAAAAGGTTGTCACTTTCTGCAATGCGCACCGCTCGGTCACGCTACAGTTCAGCAAGGAAAAGTGAAAGTGCTCCATGATCACTCGACTCTCCCTACAAACAGAGATTTTTTTCACAGAAAGTAAGAGTACAAATCTAAGAGAAATGTACTTTGTCTTGCTTTTTTGTACACAGTTAGGTTTCTGTTAAACACCTGCCACCATATTTTTTTGTAGAATTGAGACTGCTTGGTGACACTGCGTACAGTAAAAAAAAGTTAGTGGGTCTACACTAAGACTGTGAAAATGGCAGGCAGGATTTGATTTTTACATGACATTTTATTTAAAAATGAATGGCACAATCAAGCACATCAGCTTTTACAGTGTGGGACTACTAGTGGTGTATTTAGTTATGCTTGTGGGTGCCAATTGCGTGCGCATGTGCGTGTGTGTGTGTGTGTATGTGGATAGCTAACTGCACTAGGTGTGGAGTGGTCTCACTGCTGGTGAGAAGGTTTTGAGGGCTGGAAAGTAGTTTAGGTGTGCGGTTGTACTGGAAGGTGTGTGGTCATTGTGGAATAATGCACGGTCATGTAACATGTTTCAGCCAACGAGCATAGTGGATTTTCACTCATTTTCCTTACCCATTTTATAAATGTAAATATATATATGTCAGGGTTCGACAAATACTATAGCCCGACGTCCCGGGCTACCAGATCGCAGTCACAGACAAGCAGATGGCACAGGAGTACTTGTCCGCAGACAAGTAGTGCTTTACAAACATTTTTTTTTGCTGCACTGCCATGTACCTCCACTAGGGAGCTTGCTGGTAATGGCACCACTCATCCAGCCATCATGTGATCGACACAGGAAGCTCAGCCTGTCAGCCACATGATCTCCAGTGCCCCAGGAGCAAGCGCTGTGTGTCGGGAGCAAGCTGCAGCTACGGTGGAGGGGAACCGAGGAGGAGCCACTCATCAGACTGGCAGGTGTGTCATCCATTCATGGCATTGCAGCTGTGGTAAGAACAAGAACACCGATTGCATTCATTGGTCAATGACTTGGCGCCAGTATCGGAGTCACGCCCCACGCACTCACTCACGCGTCGCTCAGTGCTCACTCACTGAGAGCTCATTTGGGAGAAAGGACATGGCGTGTTGTGCTTAGCTAGTAGCTACTGAGTAGCTACTGAGTTGTTGAGTTTCATTTGCTGTGTGGCGAGGAGTTGGACTTGGGACTCCGTTTCCTGTTGCTGTGTTGCAAAAAGCAGAATCAATTATCGGAGGGAGTTTTAGGACTGGGACTGATTGGATGGGAGTTTGTCAGCCGGGGGAAGGGAAGGGAAGGGAAGGGTGGAAGGAAAGCAAGTCCAGCGACCACAGTCGAGCTGGTGTTGCTGCTTGTGAGGCATGGGATTAATAAATTGGAAGGGATTTCCTGGCTCTTTCCTTTCTGAGGGTGATGATCTACTACTACCACTACTAACAAGGCCAGGGTGGTGATGAGAGAGAGGGAGAGAGACAGACCTGTAATTATGTTTGCTTGCACGCATGTGCAAGAAACATAGTGCCATCATCTGAGTTTTTCAGAGGTGTGTCAGCATCTTCCAATTCAGTCAGTGTGTTTGCAGGCATGGTCACAGTTCTCCAATCACTGCTGAAGCTGTCTATGACAGCAGTTGAAAATGCAGTGGCATACAGTTGAAAGAGGGAGCTACGCTTCAGTGAGCAGCTCCCCCCCCCCACACACACACAGATCAACTGTGTCGGTTGCCTGATAGAAAGGTGTAGTCTTGTCTAGCTTAGAGAGACAAGCCACACATCATTACTTTAATAAACTGTTCCCTGCCAAAGCAGGACCACCAAAATGTGTGGGTGCCTAACAGTCCTTACACACACCAGCTCTCCAAAGCACACCTTCATGGACTCCATGGGTTCTAATCCTCCAGAAAAAAATACCTCAGCATTTGATGAAAACTCAGACTTCGTTGTATGTGTAATTCCAAGTGTTTTCTCTTACTAAACTCTGTCAATGTGAACTCCCCACTGCTAAAACCTATGCAAACGAACTTGAGCGTACTGTACTACCTGCAGCTGAAGCAAAGAACAGCCAGAATGCACAAAGGAGAACATACTGCTATGCATTTCAGCAGCAGCCAGTGGGGGAGGTTTTCATGACTGAAGTACTTTAATGCGCCTTTTAGTGCTGTCATATACACACCCCTGTGTGGTAATTCACTAAACTGCACACTTAGTCTGGTAATGCAGCTTCAAAATATTTTTTTTTTCTCTGAATTGCCATGAGCTGGCATTTAGATAGAATCACACAGCTCTTTCTCAAATCAGATGCTCAATGAAGTCACATCACCTTGTGACCCTAAACATCTTAGGGTTGGACATGTGCCCTAACAAAATAGCGAAAACTAGGTATAGAAAAAGAAAACACAAATTCAACCGTAGCTCACAATCGAATCCACCCTTTTCTCTGGTGAATCTGAAGCCACCTAACAGCCCACCCTTGGGTGCTCGTGCACTCCCTCCAAACACACAACATATGGCTGACGGGGGTGCTGTTGCATTTTATTTCATAATTTTCTGATCCTGTTGCTGCCACCATACTGATAGAGTAATACTTTTTATGGCTCGAAAACTGCTTGACATTAGCTGAATTATAAATGGCATCCCTGTTTGACGCTGTGGTGCGGAATATGGTGGTGCTCAAATTTTAAGCCAAGTATTACATGCAGATATGTTGTTATTGACTCATGTCACTTACTATTTTATACATCTATTGATTTTTCAATTCACTTTTGCTGACAAATGTTGATCGCAGGGATTCTGGTGTCACAATTCAGTTCAGCGACGGTAACATCTTAGTGCAGATGCTAAGTAACTGTTTTAAATGCTGAAAATGTTAACAGCGATGAAAGTGCATGAACTTCTTTCTTCCGTGTCTGGAGTTGTAGTGGTGTTATTGGCAAGTGCTCCTTTGCTCCAGATCTATCAGTGAGATGTCTATTCTGTGCAATGGACAGTGGCTGAATGTTATCAGCTGACAGTTTTCATTTCATTATCAACAGATAAATATTTAGGGCTTTGCAAATGCAACTTTGCTGGTAGCACAGTTTCATGCCCCCAGTGTCTCATCAGTTAGTGGTTATATCTTAACCGATGATCACAAAAGTATGAAAAAGATTTGCCGCTGAGTAATGTAAATGCCAATCCACCTAAGCACTTTTAGGCCGCAAACATAATTTAAACGTATAGGGATTCTGGACCGGTGTATCACCCCTTGGCACAGCAACGGTTAATAAGTTTAAGCACATTCTCAGGACATTGTTTCACTTGCCCCCCTCTCCCCACTAGGATCCTGGTCACCTGAAATAAACCTGACATTTTAGTATCTGTTTACATCTTGGCTCAGTTAGGCAATCAACGCTGTAAAAACATAAATGGACATATAAATGGGGACTATAAGAACATGGTCACCTGAAATAAACCTGACATTTTAGTGTCTGTTTTACATCTTGGCTCAGTTAGGCAATCAGCGCTGTAAGAACATAAATGGACATATACATGGGGTCTATATGAACATGCCGTGGGTGCTTCTGCCTTAGTCCAGCTGTGCAACATCAGCCTGAAGCTCAGGTAGAGCTTACTGTCTACCACTTTGTTCACCCCCCCATGTATCTGTACCATTTCACATCCTCCCTTGCCTTAGTCCAGCTGTGCTACATCAGCCTGAAGCTCTGGTAGGGCTTACTGTCTACCACTTTGTTCACCCCCCCATACCTGCACCATTTCACATCCTCCCTTGATCTACAGTGAGTGGATCCCTCATTCATACATCACATATGCACGCACAAAAAGAAAAAAATGGTCTTCAAAAATTAAGATGCATTTATTATGTTTGTTATGTTTGCTTGCACGCATGTGCAAGAAACATAGTGCCATCATCTGAGATTTCGGAGATGTGTCACCCGCTCTTCCAAGTCAATCAGTGTGTTGGCAGGCATGGCCCCTGTAAGCCAATGCATGCTGGAGCTGTCTATGACAAGCTCCAGAATGCAGTGGCATACAGTTCAAAGGGGGAGCTACACTTCAGTGAGCAGCGATAAGATATCTCTTGCTCATGCACAGCTCCCCCCACACACACATGCACACGCAGGCGTGTGCGCCCCCCGCATGCATGCACACACTGTATAGCCGACGGGGGTGCCCAATCCCCTGCCGGCTGTGCTGCACTCCCCCCGCCCCCCCAAAGCCTTCCAAATGCCATGCTGGATGCCCACCCCAGCGTGGCAACTCATGATATAGCTGGGGGTGCCCAATCCCGTCGGCTCCACTGTCCTCAGCCCCCTGAGTACTGGGTGCCATGCTGGAAACCCACCCCAGTGTGGCAATCGATGCTTTAGGCAGCAGGAGTGCCCAATCCCCCATCGGCTGAATGACCCCCAACCATCCTTGTACCATGCTGGGGCCCACCCCAGCATGGCAAACGTCCTGCGTCGTCATTGGAAACAAAAAGAACACCTGTAAAGAAAAAACGGTCCCACGTAGTCTCCCTGATCCCCCTCCCACAACCCGCACCCACCCACTGCACACCCTGCCTCCCCACACCCCCCTCACCCCATACTTACCTCTGGACCTTGGCGCAATGATCTTCGGTGGACCAGGAACACGTCTGCACTCTTCAAAGCCGACCGCGAACTGAGGAAATGCCGGTAAGCTGTATAATGGGCTAGATAGGGGGTTTTCAACTTTGTTGCATATCTCAGGCATTTTTTTGGAATTTTTGCACCAAATTTTCAACATGGGGTTTTTGGTACCCCTTCTCATGAATGATGTCACTGTCATGGCGTTATTCGTCCCGAAGGGTGATTTCGCAGTCACTGTGCGAAATCACCATTCAGGACTGATTAATGAAATGACACTGCCAGTGTTCATAAGGTGGGCTCTCAAAAGCCTATTTTGAAAATTTGGTGGAAAATTTCAAAACGATTGTTTATTTAGCCGCAGCATTGTGCCACTCCTATGCACGCCAGAAGTTCGCAAATTTTCTAATATTTTCACTCCAGATTTTCAACATTGACATTTTACCACACCTCCTTATGAGCAGTACAGCTGTCATTTTTCACATCTTGCCCAAAATGTGTCTCCGCCCATGTAGCGCACAATGGGGCAGTCGAAGTGCGAAATCAATGTGTGGGACACATTAAGAAAATCACAGTGACACTGTTCATGAGCAGAGGTCTTAAAATGGCTTGTTGAAATTTTGGTGAAAACATTCCTAAAAATGACTGTTTTACGATGTGGGTTGCGCAGTTCCTATGCATGCTCATAAGTTTGCAAATTTAATATTTTCACTCCAGATTTTCAACATTGCCATTTTATTACACTTCCTTATGAACAGTACAGCTGCCATTTTTCATATGCTGCCCAAAATGTGTTTTCGCACATGTAGCGCACAATGGTGCTGTTGGTGTGTGAAAGCAATGTTTGGGACAGATTAAGAAAATCACAGTTACACTGTTCATGAGCAGAGGTCTTAAAATGGCTATGTTGAAAATTTGGTGACAAAAGTCCATAAAATGACTGTGTTACGAGTGAGCATTGCGCAGTTTCCATGCACCCTCGTAAATTCATGACTTTGTAATATTTTAAGTCCAGATTTTCACCAGTGGCATTTTTCCACACTGCCTTATTTACAGTACAGCTGTCATTTTTCACAACATGGCCGAAGTGTGTTTTCACACTTTCAGCGCAGAGATGCGTGGTCGCTGTGGGAAATTATTGTTAGGGACAGATAAAGAAAATCCCAGTGACACTGTTCATGATCGGAGGCACCAAAATGCCTTAGTTGACAATCTGCTGTAAAAAAATCCCCAACCTAATTATATTAAGGGTGTGCGTTGCACAGTTTCTATGTACGCTCATGACTTTACCATTTTTTTAAATATTTTTACTGCAGATTTACAACATTGCCATTTTTACCTCCCCATGAACAGTACAGCTGTCATTTTTACATCCTGTTCGAATGTTTTTGCACCTGTGGTGCTAAATGCCATAGTCACTGTGCATAAGCAGCTTTGGCTAAGAAACTGATATTCCCCTGTTCATGAGGTGGGGTCACAAAACCATGTTGAACATTTGGAGTGAAAATACCAACGAATGCCTGAGATATTAGGGTTTCCAACCATAATGCCCAACCCTGTAGAGAATGACAGGCATCAGGGGTGTGACTTGGGATTCTAGCCTGTAATGCTCATACCATTCCACACCCTGCAGCCAGTGAGAAGCATTGAGGTATGCCTTGGACTCTTCGGCCCCAAAGTTCACCCCATTCTCCTATATCGCACCTATCCCACTGTATTTCCTAATGGAATTGGGTGCGCATAAGGACCAAAGACCCCAAGGAACACCATGACACTTGCCAGTGTCTGCAGGGTGGGGTGTACTGAAATGGCATGGCCGTTATGGCTGATGACCAAAAGGCACACCCCAATGCCTGTCACTCTCTGCAGGGTGGTGGTGGGGTTGGCTTCAGTCCAATACTTCTCTGCCATTACTATTACGCAGCTCTGTAACTTCTACACTACCACTGCCAATGCCAGCAAGCAAACATTCGGCATTGACAAATGCTTGTTTGTAATAGCCAGAAGGAGAGAAAAAACTAACTGCTGCAGTAAGGGGGAGAAGATTAACATCATATAGGTGAATTAGTACCACCAGAGCAGATCTGTAGAAGTGAGAAAAAGGGGCTTTGTGTTGCCAGAGACTAGAGTAGCAAGTAACTCTTCTTCTTACAAGGGAGGAGACAGCAGAGAGTGAACAATTAAAACATCCTAGGAGAAGTCAGTCAAGAGGACCAAACAGAGCAGGGCTTGACTGTTTTGCTTCACTTCCTTGCCCTATGAAAAAGGGAAAAAAAAAACTGTGTTTGCAATAATTGCATGCACTTAGTTTGCAGTACAGCAGCTGAGCTTAGAGGACGAGGTGCTGCAGCATACTATTAGCTGATTCCAACAACTAACAAGAGTTTTGGTTGGACAGGAATTTAGCACCAGAAGAAGTGGTGATAAAAAACTTAGTTGGCCAAAAACAGGCTCGACATAGATAGACTGAGTCTGCTAGTGAAGTAGACATTAAAAATATCCAAAAAGGGAACTGATTGAATGACCCGAACCAAATGAGAGACCATCCCTTCCCCGCTTCTTCCATTTAAAACTTAAGGAGAAAGAGAGGAGACTGGGAGAGAGCAAGTGTTTTTGCACAGAGAGCTAAGGGGACTGGGTTGTGCTTTGTTTGTGTTGCATCCCGATTCCACCAGCCAGCCAGAACAGAAACAAGTAAAGGGCAAGGGCACTAGGTAGGGACTCGGGAGGGCAGTAAAGTCTGTCTCAAGGAGGAAGGGTTTGCTTGCTGGGCTCTGTGTTGCCCTGAGAAAAGTAAAGGGAAAGTGAAGTGAACGAAAAAAACAGAACTAACTGACTGAGAGAGGACGGAGGAGGGAGGACATAAAAATAATAGTGTTGTCTGTCTGTGCTGTGTGTTGGACGAGCGCAGGGACAGTCACTGGGACTGAGACGGACATTGTGTGTGTTGTCTATGTGGTTGCTTGACAAGTGTGTGCAGCAGTGTGAGAAAAAGGTAAAAAAATATAAACAAAAAAAGTAAGAATCAAAGCAAGCAACAGCAATAACATCATTCTATTCCTCCACTTAGTATTGCTGTTGCTATTTCTTCCCATTCTTGACGTCCACTGCCTGACTGCCTTGATTCTGTAGTTTACGCAGCCTTAACCTGTAATGGTTAAGAAATGTATAAGTGACTGTCTGTGGCTGCCAGCTCCACCTTCCCCCTGTCCCCATTCTAATCTAACAAACACAGTGACTTTAACAGAATAAATTTTATTAGCATCACAAAACAATAAGTAAGCACTGTGTAAGCAGAGAGCCAGACATTGAGGCATTCAAAATGCAGAAGACTAGTACTAAGCATAGTAAACAGCAAAGTCTATTATCCCTCTGGTCAGCTGACTCAGCAGCACCAACAGCATCCTCAAGTTATTCTAATGTAAATACACCAACTACTACCTTCGCAGATGAAAGTAATAAGGAGTCTGCATCTGTGGCACTAGATAGAACAGGTGATCAGGCATTTGATTTAAGCAGTGAGCTGCCTAGTGAGGCCTTAGCTGAAGCCCCTGTGTCATTTCCAAAGAAACGCAGTTTTGTACCTGTTGATGATGACTTGCAAGAGAAGAGAAGTAAAGACAAGAAATATGACCAAGATAAAAGGGCCAGGCTGTTTCAGCCTCATTGGCTGACAACTTATAAATGGTTGAGATACAATGAAACAAAGGGATTGATGTATCGCAAAGTGTGTGAAAAGTATCCCACTATTGCAACACCAGCCTTTTCAAAAAAAACAAGTGTGTTTGTCACAGGCTTTAACAATTTTAGAATTGAGTCAATACGTGCACACGAAAAGTCCAGTCCACATGTGCTATGCCAGTACCAACATATTCTGGAAAGTGGCCAGCATGCAGTTCATTGTGATATCAGTGAGTCACCACTCTATCAAGCCTTTGCACAGTTGGAAGAGGCCACAAAGGTGAAGATGAGACGCCTGTTTAACACAGCGTACTCCACTGCAAAAAATCTGCACCCTTTTTCCGACATGGATTGGGTATGTGAATTGCAAGAGAAAAATGGAATTAAGTGTGGTACAAATTACACCAATGATAAGCGAGCCAGGGACTTTTGCAGAGCTACATCTGCTGTTCTATGCAACACACAGATGCAGACTATTAAAATGCAAAATATGTTACAGTTCTTGCTGACGGCAGCACTGATGCGGCTATAATTGAATGGGAAAATATCTTCCTCCGTTTTGTAAATCCTAACACAAAAGATATATGTACATATCTGATCCAGGCTGTACCTTTGGAATCCTCAAATGCTGAAGGTGTCTTTAATGCAATAAGTACTGCATTAGATTCTTTACATCTTCCTATCACTGACCTATCGAATGTGAGCTATCCAGGGCCACTTCTGATTTCTGCCAGTTTTGATGGGGCAAGTGTAATGCTGGGTGAAAGGGGTGGAACCATCGCAAAGTTACGGGAGCACTGTCCTCACATCATTGCCATGCACTGTGTTGCCCATAAGCTGGAGCTGGCAGTTCTTGATATGATGAAAACAAACCCTTTCATATCAAACCTTGAAAATACTCTAAAGGGCATCTTTAAATTCTATCACTATAGTCCCAAAAAAATGAGGGAGCTTCAAGAAATTGCACAAGTGATAGATAGTGATCTGGCACACTTTAGTGCAATTAAACAGGTGAGATGGCTTGCCAGCAGATCTCGTTCAGTACATGCAGTTCAGGTGAACCTACCTATGGTTGCTCAGCACTTGCAACAAACTGCAGCTGGTGATGATGGTTTAAAACCAAAGGTGCTGTTAAGAGAGATACAGTCTGTGCACTTTGTCAAATCTCTTTATGTCCTGCAAGATTTTTTGCCCATTCTTAAAAATCAGTCACTGCAGTTTCAAAGAGATGACTTAATAATTCTTGAAGTATTACACCTCATCGAGACCTGCCTCCTCCAGCTGATGGAACTGAAATCAAAGCCAGGGGAAATACATGACAGCTTTCCTAGCTAATTACAAACCTCAGGACAAATGCATGGACTTTGTAATTCCAAAGAAGGGATTTGAGAAGACTGTTCCCTTCACATTTAGAGGCAAGTGTCCTGAAATAAATGTCGGGACAGATACACAACTGCATACTTTAGTAGATGCAGCAATATCTTACATCGATGTAAGATTTCAAAATTTCTCGGAGGTGCCTCTGAAATGGTTCAGCTGCCTGGATTTCAAGCAATTTGATCTACCAAGAGAACAACTTGCAGAGTTTGGGACCAATGAAGTGGCTAATTTAGCAGCATACTTTAATTTTTTTTACTGAAGATCAGCAGGAGACTATTAGATCAGAATATGCTGCATTTAAGGCTCTGCTGAAATCTGCAGTTGACAAATCCTATTTGCAGGTGTATACAAGATCGCTGAAAGAAAAACCGCCCCAGATTGCTCATATGCTAGAGTTAGTGGAAATATTACTGGCAATGAGTGTGTCAACTGCAAAGTGCGAACGAGTGTTCTCCATTCAAAACCTGATAAAGACAAAAATAAGGACATGTCTGGCAGATGACACACTACAGTCACTTCTTCAAATAGCAGTAGAGGGTCCCGAACTATGTGACTTCAATCCAGATCCAGCAATAAACCACTGGCTGCTGTCTGGTCCAGGCACTCGACATGTTTATGGGCATGCTACTACTGCTGGTTCAACTGAATCTGATGCTTCTTCTGTATCTCATACTGTTAGCACTGTTGCTGCTGCTCCATCATCATCCTGTCCTAGCACCACTAGTAGACTTGATGTTGGTGACAATTCTGAATCTGAGGAGTTCTGATTATGTTTGCCCTAATTATTTTCTGCTTCATTCTGGCTTATGTGGGACTGAATGGAGTCTCTGTGGCACCATGTGACTTGACTCAGACTTCAAATCACACAATCTGTATTAAGAAACATTTAAAGATATTTACTTATTTGTTTTTACTGTTTTCTAGAGCTTATATCTATGCAGCATTAATAATAGAATGACACAGCCATTTACTTTGCTGCTACATAATTTTTTATATGTTTTCCTTAAAATATGGCAATTCAACCATCGGACTACCACTTGTGACAGTGGGACTACCATTTTTGGATGGGCCACTTGTCCTGGACTACCACATATATTTGAAATTTGTCGATCCCTGATATATGTGTGTGTGTGTATATATATATATATATATATATATCTATATATATATATATATATATATACACACATATAGATAGATAGATAGATAGATAGATAGATAGATAGATAGATATATATATATTATAGGGGTCATGGTCGTGCCCCTATATTTAGGGTTATGAAGGCACTTCTATGTTAAACTTGAAATTTTGTTCATTATTAACTTTGGACCCATTCAACAGATTTGCATGAAATTTGGTACACGCAGTGGGGAATGGTAGATCTCTTGATTTGCCAAATTTTGTTTTGGTCAGACTTACAGTTTTTGTGCACCAAAAAGCTGAAAAATGCACGAGTTTTGTGGGCAGTTTTTCAGATTTTGTCTGTGGTGCTACATGGCCATTCTGTGGCATGCTGGTCTGTAACTTGACAAGTAGAATGAGCTTGGGTCAAGGAACATGCCACTTTTTGTTTGGTGAAAAAATATTAATACATTCAAAAGATATTAAACTTTTTAGCTCCCATTCTAAGTCTATGGAAAAATTTATATGGTTATTTTGCAAAAGAAGAATGGGGTTTTGGCCATCTGGTCACTCCTCACAATCAAAGAATTTGCAGGCTTGCAATCAAAGAATCTTTGATCTTGAGAAATTTATTGATCGAGATGCCGCCATCTTGTTTTCAGTTTGTTGTTGAAAAAAACAGATATCTCAGCTCAGGGGGTGACTTCTGAAGTAAAACTATGATGGGTTTTGCTTAGGGGTCTCCCCTCTATCAAGCCATAGCTGTGATTTACTGTAGTTATGTCAAAAAATAGAGTTTTAAACTTTTAAATTCTTTGATCGTGGCTCGCTAATGATCTTTGATCGCGAGCCTGCAGATTCTTTGATCACGAGATTCTTTCATCGCAATCTTCATGCATGAGGGAGGGAACAGATGGTCAGATTTAAAAATCAAATATCTCAGCCCAGGGGTGACTTGTGAAGGCAAACTTGGATGGGTTTTGCTCAGGGTCTTCATTCTATCGAGTCATGCCTGTGACTTACTGTAGTTCTGTGAAAAAATTGAGTTTTAGCATTTTTAATTCTTTGATCAAGAGTCTGAAAATTCTTTGGTCACAAACCTGTAAATTCTTTGATTGCCAGATTCTTTGATCGTGATCTTCGTTTGTGAAGGAGGGACGAGATGGCCAGATTTTTAGGTTGGAAAAAATCAAGTATCTCAGCACACAGGTGACTTGTGAAGTCAAATTAAGATGGGTTTTGCTCAGGGGGCTTCCCTCTATTGAGCTATGCCTGTGGTTTAATGTAGTTCTTTCAAAAAATGGGGTTTTAATGTTTTTTAATTCTTTGATCGTGAGCCTGCAAATTCTTTGGTCGCGAGCCTGCAAATTCTTTGATCGCAAGATTCTTTGATCGCGAGCTTCGTTCGTGAGGGCAGGACGAGATGGCCAAATTTGGAGGGACCAGATAACCCAATTTTCATGACCAGATGTTCCCTCATGATCAAAGACGATCTTTGATCATGAATTCGTGGTCGAATCTCGTGATCAGAGATTTTTTAAAGGTGCTAAAACTTTAAAATTAAATATCTCAGAAACGGTTTGGTGTTTTAACTTGAAATTTGGAGAGTATTGAGGGGATGTCCTGTAGATGTAAATGATGGTGTTTAGGTGTCAGAAAACCAATTTGCTGCAGAAATATTGTGTGATGCACTTTACATTTTGCAGATAGCATTTTCCATTGTGGTACTGCCTTTACATTTAAAGCGGAGCTAGCCTTACTGCCACAGAGGTAATTTTCAGTGGCTAGGTGTGCATAATGTAAACAGGTGCAGAATTATGCCACTCCAATGAATGGAAATTTGTTTTATTTCCAGCTGGTGGGAGCATGGGGCCTGAAGGTAACAGTAAAGCTAATGCAAATGTGAATGCAGATGCAAATGCTAAAGGTTACGGAAGGGGATACAGTAACAGTAATGGTGACGCAAATGTAAATGCAAATGAAAATGCAAGTGGAAATGCAAACGGTAATGGTAACTTAAAAATAAATGGTAATGGTAACGGTGATGGAAATGTAAATGCAAATGCAAACGTTAATGCAAGCATTAATGGTAACGGCGATGAAAATCCAAACATTGATGGGAACGGTAACGCCCACACAAATGTGAATGGAAACGCAAATGCCAATGGTTATGGTAATGCAAATGGTAATGCAAAAACAAATGACAATGGTAATGTAAACGCAAATGCTAACGACAATCTAACAGTGATGCAAACAGAAATGTTAATGCAAACGGAAGTGCAAATGCAAGTGTTAATGCAAATGCAGATGGTAACGGTAATGTTTACAGTAACAGAAATGGAAACGTAAATGGTAACGCAAGCACAAAAGGTAATGAAAATGCTAGTGTAAATGCAAATGGTAACATAAATGCAAACGCTAATGGTAACACTATTGGTGATGCAAATGTTAACATAACATAAACACAAGCACAAACACAAATGGTAATGATAACGCTAATGGTAATGCAAACACAAATGATAATGTAACAATGGTAATGTAAATGCAAGCTCCGTCAGTAATGTAAACAGAAGGGCAAATGCAAACACAAACATTAATGGTAACGTAAACACGATCACGAATGGTAATGGTTAATGATGACACAAACGCAAATGTAAACTCAAACAGTAAAGCAAATGCGACCGTAAATACAGATGCTAACGGTAATGCTAACGGTAAGGGTAACGCAAACGCAAATGGTAACGGAAGCGCAAAAGGTAACGAACCAGAAAATGGTAATGGTAACGGTCAACCAAACATAAATGGAAATGCAAATGGTAACGGTAATGCAAATGCAAACAGTAATGCTAACAGTGACATAAACAGAAACACTAATGCAAATGGTAATGGAAACGCAAGCTCAAACGTAAACAGAAAGGCAAACAGTAATGGAAACGTGAACAAAACACTAATGGTAATGCTATTGCACATGCTTTGTGTTTGAAAGAGGTGCATTCAGAAGCACAGTGAATACAAAGAATGTGGGCATAATAGTGGCCCTCGGACAGGAAAATGCGCACTTGGAATATTAAATTGCTTATATCTCAGGAACTGTACGACGCAGAAAACAAATTAAAACCTCATATTATTTATGACTTTCCAGGCTAGTTTTGTACTTAGCCCCCAAATAGAAGACTAAGACCTTTTGAGACAAAAAGTATGTATCTTGAACCATTTTCAAGATACGGGACCCAAAATGTGCTGCGGATGACGGAATGTTATCCTTTGGGAAAATTGTAAATTTCACAGTGCCATAACTTTACAGCCCTGTTATATTTTTGCACCAAACCACCAAAAGGCCCATCTGGGTGATGCTGGCTTTCTTTCCTGCAAATTTCATCCCAAAAGACCAAACTGTTGTTTTGCAGCAGGGTAGCAAAGATTTCCTACTGTTTTGGGCATAGTGTCACAAATCACTTTTGCAAATCACAACACTTTCGCAAAAAAAAAGTAACGAAACTATACAAAAGTACTTTGTGACACTAATTTTTATAAAAATTTAAATAACGTATTTCTGGGGTGTTTTACCCCCCAGAAAGACATGACTAGCATCCTCAGGGCTCGACTAGGTGAACACAACAAGAATTGTGTCCCTAGAGGGTCCCAAATTTAAATGCCAAGCATTTTTCTGACCACTAACTGAAAACAAAATGGCTGAATCATGAAAGTAAAAGGGTCATTTGCGACACTAAAAACTGCATTTGTGACACTTTTACATAGTTTTACTTTTCCCAGAGACTATAATGGGAGTCAGTGTTTTTTGAATAACCTTTGAACTGTTTAAAATTTTTTCAGAAAATTTTCGAAAGGCACATCAGGGACCCTGGCTGCATCTTTCTGAAGTTTTTGAACTGATCATGCAAGCCGTGCAGGCTGTAGGCATGAGCAGAGAAATGCACAAAACCCCATAATTTATGGGTTTTTTGGCTCCACTACCGTATATGTGACCATAACTAAACTTGGCAGGTCCGGAGATCTGTGGTACCAGACCATGCATTCCAAATTTCAGGCAAATCTGTCGTACGGTTCCAAAGTTATTAAGGTGCAAAATTTCAAATTTAACCTTAAATGAGGTACTCAACCCTAACTATAATATACACACACATACACACACACACACACACACACACACACACACACACGGTTTCCTAATTGAAACAGCTGAGCACACAGCGCTCACAATAACATTCCAAGCCACACAGTAAAACAAACTGAATTTTTATTTGCGACATGAAAACCCCCAAAGCACAAGCCTCCAGTTCATACCTCTCCCCAGCACCAAGTCACAGAATCTTGCAACAAATGGAACAGCTCTATTTGGCTCGGGTGCACCCGCTCCCTCTACTCTGCTGCCCCACCCTCTGTGCATAAACGCCCTGCTATGCTCTAAACCCTGCACTTGTCACAGGTAAACAAATTATTTTACTTTCATCTTCAGTAAAAGATTGCATGCTGATAACACAGCACTTATTGCCACAGGAAAAAACATGTTAGAACTTGAAACAAAATATACAAGCAGACTTTTATAGAGTGTGGGAGTGGTTTACCAGATCAAAGCTTAAAATAAATACTAGAAAAAAAAACTACTTCACTTTTGGTCGAAAAATAAGGCTTGACTGCAAATACATTTAAACAAACCTGAACAAGTTGAGCAGGTAAATGACTGTTGTTATTAAGGTGTAACTTTCAATGTAGATCTAACTTTTAATGAACATTACATTTCACTAGTTAGCACAACAAGCAAAAAGTTAGGTGCTTTGAGATGCACCACAAAGTGTTTGAACAAGGTGGCTAAGAAAACTACTGCAGAACAATTAATACTGTCTTCCCTCAAATATGGAAATTTAATATACCGTACTGCAAATAAAAAATTGTTGGACAGACTAGATAAGTTATATTTCAAGATAGGTTTGTTTTGAGATGTAATTACAATACTCATCACTATGTACTACTGTCCAAACTAAACTAGCAACATTAGCTGTACGAAGTAAAAAATCTGGCTGAAACTTCTTCATAAGATCTCTACAAACAACCCTAATCATTATGTTTCATCAGTGGTTTTAAATAAAGAAAAACATTTAGTTCATGAATTAACCAGTTCAGCACATTGTAATAGAGTTTGTCTTCCAAGATGTAATACAAACTTTGGTGAAAAAACCTTACAGTCTCAAGGAGCATTATCTTAGAACAGTTTACCTTTTACAGTACGCACTATTCCTTTACATGGACCATTAGTTGCTGCTTTGGAAAATTGCTTTTCCCTCATCTGCAATTGTTATTAGTGTTCTAGGACATATGCATTTCATTGTCTGCACTGATTGTAAAGTAATTCGAAGAGCTGTGTTGTATTTCACGTGGTAGTCTTGTAATGTATTTTTTTTTACTGAAACTGATTTTGCAACACATGCAGGATGGTCTTGCAAACAAAGATCTTTTCAACTGATGATTTGTAATTTATCCTGTATAAAAGAAAAATTTTATCTGTCAGTCTAAAAATGGAGTGAAATCCCTTTCCTCCACAGGCTTCTGTTTCCCTTCAGAACTCCTCTCCGGACTCAGTCCTGCACTGCTCCTCTTCTGACTTTAAATCTCCTTCGAATGCTACCTTCTTCTTCCTGATCTTCCTGACTGTGTAGTCTTGCTCTTCATTCTGGTCTACTCCTCCGGTCCCAGTTGTCATCCTCAAATAACACTTAAAAAAAACTTCCTCCCACTCTCGATATACTATAGCAGCCCTGGGAAGTGGCAGCACTCACTAAGCACGGCCGTCATGTTTTCTTAATTTTTTTTCCAAATCCTGCTTGCTCCACCAATCAGCGGGCACACTGTCAAAAAATGTCATGACCAACCATGCCTCCTTCACAATGCCCATAGCAGCCAAGATAAGAAAATAAACTATGGCACAACAAAAAGCCCTACTTATTATAAAAAAAAAATCCTATATTTATATATATATATATATATATATATATATTCATTGCAAAAAACTTTGTTAAAGGAGAAGTCCACCCAGAATGTGCAAAAACATATGTTATGTAGAGTGTTTTGATATGTATGTTAAGTCCTAGTGTGTCCTTCCCTCTGTCTGCTATTAGGAGTTTTCCTAAATTAGCCTGCTAGCTGTATGGTAGTTTTACGACCCCTGGGGATCTCCATCACAAATAGGTTTATTGGCTTTCTTTCTCTTACGATGCACCCTGGTTCATGTGACAGTGATGTAGATATGCCCCTAGATTTAGCAGGGTCTGTCACAGCTCAGCCACAAAGATAATACTTCCTTCAGAGAAGAAGTCACATTGCTACATTTTGGGTGAGTGTATTCATTATTATTTTTTGATATTAATACCTTGTCCTGCTATGTTACAACCTATAGGGTGATGTTCAATTTTTGCTACTTAGTACTGGTGCAAAAACTGAAAGTGACTGAGAGGAATAGAGTAAACAGTGACATGATTCACACACAAACACACACACACACACACACACACACACACACACACACACACACACACAGTAGAGCATAGCAGGACAAGGTACTGATATCAAAAAAAAATAATGATTACACTCACCTAAAATCTAGCAGTTTATCTTCTCTGGAAAAAGTATTTTCTCTGTGGCTGAGCTGTGACAGACCCTATAACAAGTCACTGGCTTACTGCAGGGGCAATTAGACATCACACCAAAGGGCACTCTGGGAAGACTAGCAGCCATAAAAGAAACCAGAATGGCAACCTCCAAGGGCAATAAAACAGGGAAAGCTGGAAAAAACATCTCTCATAGCCAGAGGAAAAGAAAATGCTGGGAACTGGTTAGAACATAGAAAAAAAGACTACTACATATCTTTTTCTGATTTTAACGTGGAGTTTTCCTTTAATGCATCAGTTAGGGTCGAACAGACAAAAGTAGGGAAATGAGATGTTAGGGTTGAGCCCCTAACTCCCCCACCCTCCAACCCCACCCCCATCCTCCACACACCAAGGGGCATCAGGATGTGCCATGGGGTTGTTAGGCCCAACTTCACCCCATTCCATGTGTAACAGGCTGACGTGGTACACCACAGGAGAATTAACTCAGCCCTACCCTAACTACAGAGGTGTGACTACACCTCTATTATATATATATATATATATATATATATATACATACACACACACATACATACACATACAGGTAATAAAATGCCAGTGACAGTGTTCATGAGGTGGGGTCCCAGAAAGGCCATGTTGAAAATTTGGTGGAAAGATTCAAACAAAATGGCAAAGATATCACCATAAGTTCAAAACACCATTGGAAATACATTATACGGCATTTACCTGTATTCATCACATATATATATATATATTACACAAGCATGATTGTCTGATCCAGGGTATGGGTGGGCATTAGGTTTGACAACCCCAAGTAAGACCCCACCACTTATTCGCCAATACTCCAGAGACCCAAATCCCTAATGTTTTTTCATTGCCCATCTTTGTGTGCTTTGCATTTTACAAACCTAATGTCTGCATTAACACAGTTTTTTTGCAAAGAATATATATATATTCATATATATCCTGTAGAAAATAAAGATCACCCATCATTGTCTTTTGCTGCTGCACCTGTAAATGTCCCTCCCACCCAACTCTCCCTCTCAGTACCCATCACCCTATATCCCCCCACAAACATAACACTGACAGTGGGGGAGCCTGATCCCCCAGTGTCACAGTCACCACCTGAATTAATGCAGCATGTCTCTCATTGTTTTTTTTTTACCCTGTAAAAAAGAAAATCAGCCATCGATGTCTGCTATGCTGGTAGTCCCCACACCCGACCCTCCCACTCAGCACCCCCCCACCCCACCAAGCACTTATTTACTTACCAGGGGTCCAATGCATAATCCTTTGTGAACCACTGACACATCTTCACTCTTTTAAGCCGGATAACGAACTGAACAAATTAGGTGTGCGGTTCCATGTATTTCAATGGGGTTTTGAACTTAGTTGCATAACTTGGATATTTCTGAATATGTTTTCCCAACTTTTCAAGATGCCTTTTTTGGGAGTCCACCTCATGAACAATTGCAGTGAAATTAGGCAAATCTGCCCTGAAAGGTGATTTTGCAGTCACTACAAATCACCTTTTTGCCAGGAGTTGAACATTTTCTCTGCTCTTGTTCATGAGGCAAGGTCATAAGAAGGCTATGTTGAAAATTTGATGAAAAAATATTAAAAAACAACCAACTTATGACCCTATGTTGAAATGAACGCAGCCTCATAACTTTGGTAATTTTCAATATTTTGACCCCAGATTATCAACATAGCCATTTCTTCATAGCTCCTAATGAATGTGATAGCTGTCATTTTTCAAATCCTTGCCAAAATGTGTCTTTGCATCCTGAGAGTTGATTTTGCAGTCCCTGCGGGAAATCACCTTACAGACAGGAGTTGAACATGTTCTCTGCACTTGTTCATGAGGTGGGGTCATAAGAAGGGTTATGGTAAAAAATTGGGGTAACAGTATTAAAAAAAACAAGAAAGTTATGAGCCTATGTTGAAATTAATGAATGCAGGCTTGAAACTTTGGCAATTTTTAATATTTTAACCCCAAATTTCCAACATAGCCATTTAATCACAACACCTCATGAAGGTGGCAGCTGTCATTTTTCAAATCCTAGCCAAAATGTGTTTATGCTTTTGTGGTGCAAAATCACCATTTAGGCAGGATTTAAAAAAAAAATGTTCTCTGCCCTTGTTCTTGAGTTGGGCTCATAAGAAGGTTATGTTGAAAATTTGGGGTTAAAAATATAAGAACACAACAAAGTTATGAGTCTGCATTGCAGTTTTTCAACACACACTCTTAATTGTGGGAATTTTCAATATTTTAACCCCAACTTTTACACATAGCATTTTTTGACATCACTTTATGAATGTGACAGCTGTCATTTCTCAAATCATACCCAAAATGTGTTTTAACACTTGTGGTACAAAATGACCTTTCAGCCATTGGTTTATAAATTACACCTGTCATGCTCAGGAGTGGTCATAAAAAGATTACGTTGAAAATGTAACCAACTAAATTATGAGGAAACAGACTGTTCCAACATTTACTCATAATTTTATTTTTTGCAGATTTTGGCCCCTAATGTTCAACATATCCCTTGTGTTACCCCACCTCCTGAACATGGCAGGTATAATTTTTTCAGATCACCTCTGAAACTTGTTGCTACAGTTGCACAGCTACATCACCTTTCAGATGGGATTTTAAAAACTCCACCTCTCTTGATCACAATGGTAGGTCATAAAGAGATTGTTGAACATTTGGGAGCAAAATGTGGGAACCCACTTTAAAGTAAATATTGCCTCTCAGCTGCCCTAACCTGGGGAATTACAATCTAATAATGTGTCAAAGCAGGACACCACTGAAAATGAGATATTGCAATTTGTGCTGTATTCTGGGTAAATCTATAGTAAAAATGTGTACAAGCAAGACCCGATAATATCTGGAAGTCAAAGGTTCAGCATGTATGTACAGATGCAAGTTTTGAGACAGGGTTGCAGCAACAGACATTATGAACATGTTTTCTGACAATATTTTTAGGGTTGGTGGATCATTATTTGTAAAACATTGTTAAAGATTAATACTCTGGGAATGAGTGACAACTGGAACACAAGCGCCTCCTCTACCAGGACTGATCAGAGATGTTATATAGCTTCAGCATAAGCCACAAAGTGCACCACAAAGCATCTAGTACCCCAGGCTTTCTATGCCAGTGGCGAACATCTGGCATTGACAAAGGCTTGTTTATGGCTTGTAACTAACCACTTTACCTACAAAAGATTGCAAATATTCTCCCATCTAAGTCCCTTCCATGGCTTATAACAGTTACAGAAATTTAAAGAACTGACCCCAAAAAAATTGAACAAAAGAAAAACTTATTTCTGCCTACTGACTCACACAGACCCTTTAAGTATGAAATTAAATAAATTACCTTTCCTGTTTAAGATTAGCTGATCCATTCTCTCTTACTCTCAGCTCTCTGCAAAACTCTCAGTCATGTCCCCCTTTCCTATCTTGCCTTCAGAAAGAACACATTAAGGCTCTAAAATCTTTCAATCAGAAATCATGAATGAGGTTAAATTACTTCTAACTGCCTTTATATCTTCTAAGAAGTATAGAAAGATGTTTGGTGTCTTACAAAGTATTCCATATAAAAAAGAAAATTGCCATACTGTAGTTGTGAAATACTTCTAATACAATGTTCTGTATCTGTAGGCATCTATCTGAAATATAAGTTTTAGTAAGGAGTAGTGCAACCACTTCATTTAAGCTGCAACACCTGATTCTGAATAAAAAACAGACTGTTACTCAATTACTTGTGGCAGAGAAGGATTTGAAGTGTTTAATCTGTCTGCAAATGTGTTCCTTTGGGCTGTGTAGGGATACTGAACTCCATTGTTGTGTAAAAGGGTCAGCTGCTGGAGAGCTCTGCCATGAGAGTTCCACACTAGAACACAATCATTTTATGCATGCAGAGTTAGCCTGATTTTTTAGACAGACTACGGGATGGTTTATATATAAATCGGAATATCATGATTCCCAGCAGAGTTTCAAGTCAGTCTCCCTATCACATGGAAATGTTAAAGGTAATTGAGTTTTCTCAAAAAATGCACCATATATAATGCCGTTATCTGGAAAACTATGAAATGTTCAGCTATAGCACAAAAACAGAGGCCCATCTCAGCATCTACAAAAAACCTTGATGTTTTCCTGAAACATATGAACCTGGCCCATGCTGAGAGATATGCCCATACAGCATGCAGCACACCGTTTGCATTTGTTACAGTGGAACTACTAGCAACCTAGCATCTCCACCCTCCTGGATACTGTTCAACTGATTTCCTGCCAGTCCTTTTGCAAAGGTTATATGATAAAATTCCAGGGTGAAGGTCTACAGAGACTTTTTTGGCACACATTATTAAACATAAAAAATCACCACAACGCTAGGCAAGCTATTCCACATTTCCACCTCACTCTCTCTCTCTGTCTCTCCAAAGAACCTCCTCACATACTTCATAACCTCTTCTGTCCACAACAACATGGATTTAGGAAAGGCCACAGCAGCACCACAGCCCTGGCTTGCTGTACTAACCATGTCCTTCCCAACATGGTGGAAGGCAAGCTCACAGGTGTCGTTTTTGTGGACCTCACCAAGGCTTTCAGTATGATGGATCACAATATACTCCCAAATAAACTGAGCTGGCTTGGCTGTTCTGCCACAACCGCCACATGGTTTCAAAACTACCTCTCCATTCGTACACAAACTGTGTGTGTCACCTCCCCCACCCAGTAGGTTTTCACTGGGGTCCCCCAAGGCTCCATCCTAGGACCCATTCTGTTCTCCCTATTTGTAAACTCCCTTCCATATGATAGCATCATCTGCAATTCTCTTCTGTATGCTGATGACTTAATCTTATTTCACAGTTACAAAACATTGGCCAACTGCTCTACTACTCTCACAAACAACTATGGTGCCACCGACCAGTGGTTCCTCACAAACAGGCTCCTGGTCAATGCCAAAAAGATGAAAACCATGCTTTTCAGATCCAAACCCAGGCTAACCAGACCAGGTGGAAAAACTACTCCTCTTACAATCCTATCCCCTGACACACATACCCCCACCCAAGACAGCGACCACCTTCAAATACTTCAGAGTCACCCTCGATCCTGCTCTGCCCTTCGGTGACCACATTGAACTTACAGTATGGTGCATAAACCAGAAATTAGGAGCTGGATTCAGGCTTAAAGATTGCATGACCCCTGAGTCAAGGCTCAGCATCACCCAGGGCACTTTACTCCCCCTACTGTACTACTGCTCCCCCATATACACTCAGACCACATCTTCTGTGCTCATCAGGCTGAACACAATTAACCTACAAAATCATTTGTACGTCTGTCTTGATAGCACTTTACTCAGCTTACTACTGTGCCCTCTACCGGAATAATTGAGTGGCTCCCCCCTCAGGCCCACTGCAGCTACTTCCTGGGTTGCATCATGGACAAATCTATTAGGGAAAAGATGCATCCCCCCATACTCCTACTCAAGCCTAAACCTTGCTTCTGAGGCCTCCAGAAATCATCTAGTCTTATGCTTGAGTGCCCTCAGATCACCACATGGATGGGATAAAAGGCTTAATCCTCAGCTGCACCAGTCCTATGGAACAGTCTGTCTGCCCCTCTATGGGCACTGGGATTGCACCCCCTGTTCAAATTCCACTTTATGTCCCTCCTTGTTGTGTCAGCCAAGTTCTCCTGCTCCCCAGGCTGGCTTCCTCCCCCCGCCCAGGAGCTGCTGGACGACTCCTGTTCTACTACCTTGATTATTTGTTCTCTGTATATATATATATATATATATATATATTTGCCTAATGTACTGCTCCTGTGCTTGATGTCTTATTGTGAGCCTGTGCTGCTTGGCACCACTGTGCACTTTCAAGTGTATGTAATGTTATCAATTCATGCACTATTTTTGCACTAATTGTACTGTTTCTGCTAGTGTGCTCATCTATGTTCACCTACCCGAATCTGTTTCTTGAACCATGTTTGATGTGCCATCTTAATGGCCAAGATGTGCCTGAAAAAGGTCCCTGGATCAGAGCACCTACACGGTTAACAAATAAATAAATACATGAATAAATAAAATCCTTTTTGAATATGCCTCCACATCAATTTACAGTTTTGGACCCTTGTGATCAAATTCTTATTCACTTGAAAAAGTTCTAGGCAGTCAACCTGATTGCATCCCTGCAAAACATGTTAGTCCCAGTCATGTCCTCCCTCCCTCTTTTTGCCTCCAGAAAGTACAGTACATATCAAGACTCCAGCAATACCTTATATGTTTTCTTCTGTTGCCCCAGATCATTTTAGTAGTCCTCTGCTGTGTAGTTTCCACACTCTATTACTAATTTTTAAAAGCAGACTCCAGAAATTAATTCCCACCAGAAACCTATGAAGTGGCAACATTACTTCCTTCTGCATGTGAAGGTGTTAGATACAACAGACACAACAAACCAGACATCAGGTGTATAAAAACGCAAATGTGAGTTCTTTTATTCAAAAAATTAAAAATAAAAATAATAACAATCCAAAAAGCAAAAGGTTATTCAATGTCCAGTATCCAGCAAACTTTCCAATTTCAAAAATGCCTGAGGCTTAGCTTTAACCTTTGAAAATTGAACAGTGTGAAAAAAGTGGCAGTAGGGAGGAGGCCAGTCAGCCTCACCTCAGTGGTGGGAAAGATCCTGGAGGCACTGCTGAAAGAAAGGATAGTGGCACATATGGAATCCAGAGGTGCTCAGGATCTGAGGCAACATGGATTCACAGCAGCATGTCAAGCGAATCTAATAGATTTTTTTGATGGAGTGACTAGGGAAGTAAATCAGGGAGTGGCGGTAGACATCACCTACCTAGATTTCTCAAAGCCTTCGACACCATCCCACATAGAAGGCTGATTAACAAGATGGGTAGTCTGGGCATGGGAGACAAAGTGGGAAACTGGGTTAGGAAATGGTTAAAAGACAGGAGACAGATGGTGGTGGTAAATGGGGTACAGTCTAGGGAGAGGGGGTGACCGTTGGGGTACCACATGGATCAGTACTAGGTCCAGTCCTGTTCAATGCCTTCATTAGTGACATTGCAGAGGGGCTAGAAGGAAAGGTCTGCCTGTTTGCAGATGACACCAAGAACTGCAACAGGGTGGATACTCCAGAAGGGGTGCAGAAAATGAAGAGGGACCTGTAGAAGCTTGAAAGATGGTCAGAGATGTGGCAACAGAGGTTCAATGCAAAGAAGTGCAAAATAATGCACCTGGGTAGAAAGAACCCTGGGGAGAGCTACAGGTTGGGGGGGAGCTGACTGTCACTAAAGAGGAAAGGGGCCTAGGGGTTATCATCTCTGATTACCTTAAGGTATCAAAGCAGTGCACAAAGGTGGCATGGAGGACCAGTGGCATGCTGGGGTGCATAGGCAGGGATATCACTAGCAGGAGGCGGGAGGTGGTGATGCATTGTATAAAACATTGGTAAGGCCTCACCTGGAGTACTGTGTGCAGTTCTGGAGGCCACACCTGCACAGGAACAAAGATAAGGTGGAGACTATCCAGAGAAGGGCAACAAAGATGATGCAGGGCTTGCACCACAAAACATGAGGAGACACTAAGGGACCTCAATATGTACTCACTGGGGGAGAGAAGACATCAGGGGGACATGATTGAAACTTTCAAGTACCTCAAGGGCATAAACAAGGTGCAGGTGGGGGACATTTTCCAATGTAGAAAAAGTACTAGAACAAGGGGGCACAATATGAGATTGGAAGGGAGTAGATTAAGAGGTAATGTGCAGAAGTTTTTCTACACAGAAAGGGTAGTCGACGCTTGGGATAGTCTGCCACAGGAGGTAGTGGGGGGTAAGCACAGTAGAGGGGTTTAAGCATGCCTGGGACAGGCAAAGTGGAAGCTTGAGAGGGGAGAAAGGGAGTGATGAAAAGCCATTGATCACATAGGGTCAGTGGCCACATACAATGTATAGGACCTACGGGCAGACTGGATGGGCCTAGTGGTCCATATCTGCTGATAATTTCTATGTTTCTACGTTTCTGAGGTCCTCCTCACTTGGTAGTCAGAATTCAACTGATTCCCCTATCTATCTTCATTACTCAAAGTGATGGATTTTTATACCTTTCATGGATGACATCATCGTCAGGTGATCCACTCCTTTTGCTAAATCCAATATAAACCTCTTATTCTCAGGAGTTCCCCAGCAAACAGTAAAGACATACATTTTCAAACATGTTAATTTTCCTAGCCTAGACTCAACTCCTCTTTTCTTGGTAAAGGTGGGTTTATGTTAAGGGGGTTTTATGTTTCCATTTTGTTTCATCTCAAAACATAGTTTTAATAAGATAGTCCATGAGTGTTCCACTAGGTTTGCAAGGGGAATGGGAGAACGAGGGCACATTCCTCTTCTCCCTTCTCCTGCCAACCCTTGGAACTCCTCATAGCTTTTTAGTTTTATTTCCATTAAATCATTAAATGTGGCACCCTAAAAAAGACAAGCATACAGCAAACACACTTCACCTTCATTCCCAGTGCAAGCAGCCATCCCACAGAAACAAAGAGCGAAAGGAATGTGGTGGGACCCAGACACTCTACACGTGGGCATCCACCACAGACAGGGCTCACCCTGTCACACTGCAGATGGTAAAGCACCATCCTGTATTCCCCATCATTCTAATGGCATTCATATATGCTTTGATGAGTTGGGAGGTGGTCTTCATATTGTCACTAATAAGTATATTCAAGTGTTGTTTGTTTTGTTTCCCCTAGACTGTTTCGTTTTCACAATATTGATCCAGTACTCCATTTTTGAATTCCTGCTACCAGTGTGCATGGCTTTGCTTTTCTTTGCATTAAACCGCAATTAACATATGCTAGACCATTTTTCCAGTCTTTCCATTCACCCTGTGCCCTCCCACCCTGACTCAGTTTGGTGCTGTCCACAAACAGACACATCTTACCCTATAAACATTCATCTTTGTTGCTGATGTGCATGTTGAAAATGGAGAGGCCTAGAATATGCCACTGCAGTATACCAATGACTGCCTCCCGTACCCGAGACAACTTACCATTTATGACCACCCTCAGTGTTTTGGGGTGGAAGTCTGATACTGGTATACAAAGGGAGCGGTATCTCCAGTAGGAGAAGGGAGGTGGTGTTGCCACTATATTGCTTCATGGCGAGATTCCACCTGGACTGGGGTATTGTGTCCAGTTCTCCAGGACACACCTCAGAAAGGACATAGACAGAGTGGATGGAGTCTATAGGATGGTAACTAAAATAGTGTGGGGGTTACACCAAAAGACCTATGAGGAGAGATTGAGGGATCTGAATAAGTACACCTTGGAGGTGCCCACTGGCACAGCAGTAGAGCTACCACTTGTGGTACTGATGACACAGACTCGGGAGCAATCCTGTTGCATCAGAGGGTCAGCCTGGGGAGGAGGCTTGAATATCTGATGGACAGCTTGCTTCTTCTGGGGTGGGTGGATGAAGGGCTCCAGCAATGGGGGCCTCCTGGTGGTGGCTGGAGGTATTGAGCTGAAAGCCCTGAGACAATGGGGGAAATGATAGGATGCATCAGATGGCATGGCACACGTGGGAGTGTGCTCACCACTCCAAGGTATCATTTCACATCTGCTTCCATCGGGGCACAATTGGTAACAAAAAAAATAGCAGAAAACTCTACTGACTGGATAGGCAACGTTGCTCCATAGCCATCATATCCAATGCTGGATCCTGCCCTCCTGAGGCTCAACTTCTTTCTGATCTTCATGTCCACTTATGGGGCCATTGGAATCATATACAGGAGTACTGAGGACCTGAAGGTGGCCCTGCCTTAGGGGGTGAAAGCCGCTGTGTTGCCTCTACAGGTGAATTGTTGGTGGACTGGGGGAATGAGGGCACAGACAGGGAGGATCTCAGGCAGGATGGGGCCATGCTGGGAGATGATGGAGAGAGGTCTAGATGATAGGAGGGAAAAAAATTAACAAAAAAAAAATCATGCGCTGGAAAAAAGGAGAGTGAAAGGGGACATGATAGAGATCTACAAGTATCTCATAGGGGTAAAGAGGGTGCAGGAGGGGATTCTTTTTCCAATGAGAAAGAACATCAGGATAAGAGGGAATGCAGTGAAGCTGGACAGGGATGTCAGGAAGTACTACTTCACTGAAAGAGTTGTAGGTGGCTTGAACAGATGACCAACAGATGAATGGATATCAAAAATAGGTGAAAACATCAAGTATTTTATTTTGCAAACTGCAAACAGTGCTCTGTGCCTAACAAAGTACAAATCCAGAATTTAAACTGGAAAAGCAAAGCAAATCTATAAGGGAATCTCCTTCTATTCACCACTTGCCCTGGCTCGTCAGTCACCTGACCTTCCTCAAGGGGCCATGCCAGGGTGAGTGGTGGTCATCGGAAGGTTCCCTTGTGGATTAGCTTTGTATTGCCTTTTAAATTCTGGATTTGCACTGTGTTGGCAAAGAGCACTGTTTTCAATTTGCAAAATAAAATATTTGGTGCTTTCACCTACTTTGGATATCACTGGCAGCTTCCCTTACAGTACAAGTCGGGTGCAGCCTTTCTTGTAGCCAAGGCTGGTTTTATGGTACAATGGGGGGAGGGGATGTGGAGGATACAGGGAGAAGACAGCAATAGCTTCCCATATGATCTAGCAGCTCATGTTTCTAGCTTTCACATAGGCAGCCCAGGAATGACTCACAGTAAAGGAAAGACAGAACTTTTAGAAAAACTGGATAGCTCAGTTGGTAAAGAATAATACTTTCAAAGGGGAATAGTCAGCACTATGCAGGGGAAGACATACGAGCAGAGGTGTAAGGAGCTGAATCTGTACACACTGGGAACAAGGAGGTAAAGGGGGGACATGATTGAGACCTTTATATATGTAAAGGTACTCAATAAAGTAGGAGTTGGGGGTCTGCTGAAGATGAAGGAGGGAGCCAGAACTAGAGGGCACAGTCTTAGATTGCAAGGAAATAGATACAGGGGCAATGTGAGAGGGCGTTTTTTCACAGAGAGAATGGTGGAGCCCTGGAATAAACTGCCAGATGGAGTGGTGGGGGCTAAAATGGTGGAGGAATTTAAGAGGGCATGGGACAGGCGTATGGGGATGAGTAGTGGGGGGCGGGCGGTGGCAGACGGGGAGAGGGGTATGTGAAAGGGGAGGGTTGGGCAGACTGGATGGGCCGGAAGGATCCTTTTTGCCATCAAGTTTCTATGATTCTATGACTAGGAGTCCTATGCCCACATGTAGGGCTGGTCCCAATTTGCACATTGTGTAGAAAAAAATTGATTTTTTTTTTTACTTACTGTGTACTGCAGATTAGGAGACTGTATCAAACTGACTTTTCAGACTTGTAAGCTGACATTTTCTGTAACCACAAATCCCAGAATCCCTTGCAGCTTACATCAGAGAAGGCCTGCAGCATTGGTAGATTAAATAGCCTAGAGTGTACTTTAGAGTTTTTAAGAGGTCTGATCTTTTGTTTGCTAGTCACTCTGTTCTTCCTGGGCTAAGTACAGTCCCAGAGGAGTGTATTTAGCCCTGGGCAAACATCAGGACCAGCAAACACCTAGTCAGAGATTATTGCATCTGCCACTGCTGCAGCCCTCCTCTGATGTCAGCTGCAGGGGATGCTGGAATTTATAGTTACAGAAAATGTCAGCCTACAAGTCAACAGAATAAGTCACACAATCCAATATACAGCAGTAAATAGTAAGTAAAAAATGTTTTTGCTCACAAAGTGCCAATTGGATCAGCCACACACATGGGTGTGGGGCTCTTAGCACTGACTGTTCACCTTTAATCCAAGGTTTTAGGGTACAAGTCCCTATATGGGTTGATCTTAAAAAATATCCCGCACCCAAATTTACATAGAGATGGTGGGCAGTTGGTTAGAGTGGAAACAGCAGAGGGTGGAATCAAATGGAATCAAACCCAGGCAGAAAGAGGCCACAAGTGGGGTGCTACAGGTTCAGTTCTGGGAGTAGTCATTTTCAAATGCTTCTCAGCTACACAGCAGAAGAAAATCAGGGCAAGTTGTTTCTCTTCACAGATGACACTAAGCTCTGTGGTAGGGTAGATAGCAAGGAGGGGTAAGGGAGTTGTAGAGGAACCTACAAAGATTCAAGAGCTGGTCTAAAGTTTGGCAGTTGAAATGCAGTTCAAAAACGTGCAAAGTGATGCACATAAGGAACAAGAACCCCAGAATAGAATATTGGATGGGAGCGGTAGGATGGGATATTAGTTAGTAGGAGTTAAGCTGGGCACTATTAATGGGGAAAGGGACCTGGGAGTCATCAAAAGTTACTCCCTTAAAAAATTTAGCCAATGTACTACGGCCTACAGCAAGGCATCCAGAATGCTGGGGTGCGTTGGGAGGGATTTTGATAGCAGGAGAAATAAGGTATTATTACCTTTCGGTAGACTGCTGTTGTGACCACAGCTTGAGTACTGAGATCAGTTCTCGAGTCCTCCCTTTAGGAAAGACAAGGACAGATTGGAAACGGTACAGCATAGAGTAACGAAAATGATTCATGACCTGCAGGACCGATCCTACCAGGATCAACTTAAGGTACAGAACATGTATTCGCTAGAGGCCAGAAGGGAAATGGCGATATGATAGAGATCTTCAAGTTCCTGAAAGGAATGAACAAGGTAAACTGTTGGAAACTGTTCAACAAGAATAATGAATCTCGAACATGAAGACATGAAAGCAAGGTGGTGAGGAGATTCAGGAGGGATGTGAGGATGTTCTGTTTTATGAAGAAAGGGGCTGAGATGTGAAACAGCCAGCTGTCTAGGGTGCTGGGTGTTAAAACCATCAATGGCTTAAAACATAGTTTGAAGAGAGTTAAGGGCTTAATAATGACCTGGGAGGGGTGGGGTGAGCAAAAGCATCATCAAGACACTAGGTCATGGAGTAAGTTAGGGTTTGCCAGCAGACTGGATGGACCAAGGGTTCTTTTCTGCTGCTATTGTCTTTATTTCTATGGTTCTATGTAAAACAAGTTAATACAATACAATTATGGTGTAATTAGTAAAAACATCATTTACCCAAGAAGACGGGGAATACAGTGAGGAGACACAGTAACATAATCTGATACAAAGCAGTTGCAGTGCAAAGTGTACAAATGCAGCAGTGCAAATGGTATGAATGCAGTTTTACCCAAGGGTGAAAATAATCAGCGTCAGAAGTAACTGAGGAACAGCAACGGATAATGTCATTGATTAGAGCACCCATAATTTATAGAACGTAAATGACAGGATTTCTGAATGCTGCAATATTTCCCACCCCCTTAAAACAGTTGTAACGTGTACCATGTACCCATAGCTATCATGACAGTTAGGCTGTGACTACATTTGTGAGTTATAGTTAGTGCTGGAAATGGAACCAAAATGACAGGCAAATCAATTACAGTAGAATCCCGATTATCTGAACTGCATGGGGGACATCAGATCAGTCTGGATAATCGGGAGTCCGGATGATCAGGATTCCATTGTCTATCTGCCAGGACCACGCCATACTGAAACCCAAATAAGCTGCTAACTACACATTACAGGTATATATATATAGATATATAGATATAGATTATATATATATAGATATTTAAAACTGTTTCCTAAGTCCGGTGAGTACAATATATATATATATATATATATATATATATATATAGATAGATATATAGATATATATATATATATATATATCTATCTATATATATATATATATATATATATATGTTGTACTCACCGGACTTAGAAACAGTTTTAAAATGAGAAGCTTTTTACAAGGGGAACGAACAGAAGCTGGCAGCCTGCCTGTGCATGACCCTATAGGCTAAAATTACGGCATGGACTGAGTGAACAGAGGAGGTACAGAAAAATATGATGCCATCCTTCTCCAGGCACTGTGTGTGTGTGGGGGGGATTGTCAGCTCCTAATACCAACACACACTAGTGGTTTCCACACAGACCTGATGAACTGAGAGGGGTTGCAGAAAACTGAATTTCTGGCCAACAGCATGGTTCTCTAGCCCGCTAGTGTAAATGGAAGGCTTGTGGCAGTCAGGCTGAGCCCCCTTTGTTATGCAGACATGGAGTTCCATTCCAGGACACCATACCCGCTGTTGCTCTTCTACAGTAAAAGACTGGATCCTTCACCAAGCCTGGATACATCTTTTTTTTTTTTGTACTTGTGCTTACCCTTGTAATCGCAGCAGCATCTGCGTGGCAAAAGGGGAGCAGGGACATCTCATTCAATAGCCTGCTACTCCGCACCAATGAGCAGCAATCAAGTCCCATTTAAGTCATTAGTGTTCTAATTAACAACTAGTGAAAAAAAACTAACACCTCGCTAGACAGTGAGATACCTCGGGGGACATGCTGGCGGTCCGTTAGGGATTTCCGGTTAAGAGGGGTACAGATAATCAGGATTCTACTGTACTTTTAGCATGGAACATGCAATATGTAGAGCGTCTTCCATACAGATTCCCCAGTATAATTTTATATTCTTACATTTTATTGGATCCATCCCTTACACATTATCAGAAAATGGATAGACTTCCATGCTCCTGCTGGAAATGCAGCTGCCCCTTTTCATCCCTATTATGGTATGTTAGTGGCAAAATCTGTCTAATTAGCAAACAGCTTTGTTTAAGGGAGCAAAATTAGACTAGAATCTTGAAATAGTGGTTTCTTTTGCTTGGACGTGTGCTGATTTGTTATTTTTTTGTTCTCTGTTACAGTACTTCTGCTTTTCCTGGGGTCCTGCAGAATGCAATAACTTTAAAACACTAGCGTTTTCCTTTTTTCTGGACAGATGTCTGGCTCACCATTATTTTATAAGTATAGTTCCTTAAATGGCTTTTCCAGACAACACTTCTTGCAAATTTCATGACTACACTTATTTTTTAAGTGATTTGTCAGGGTTGTGTCCTTACAGAGTGCTTTAAATCAATACCAACAAAAAGTCATCCTAAAATATAACCTATCTGGAGTCTTTCTTTCACTAGAAACAGAATAATTAAAAAAATTAAGATCAACATACACAAATTCAACATACTGTATACATATTTGGTGCACACAGAGGTTAAAGAAAATGCACAGGAATCATGGTTTTGATTGCATGTATTTAATTTTAAAATCTGTTTTGTAATTTTATGAGGGGAAGGTCCTCTGTGTGAATAAATTGAGATCCTCACCCAGCATGCCCCATCATGTGAGAGGGACAGAGCAGGAGTGGAGTATCTGTCCTGAGGACCTCGGTAGGACATCCGCATGAAGAAGAATAAGAATAATAATCAGCATTTATGTAGTGCTTTTCATACTGATTGTATCCCAAAGTGCTTTACAAGCAATGCTAGACTGGTAGTGAAGTAGCTGAACATGTAGTGGCAGGCATTTTGCACATCAACTCCCACACACAGCCTTGGACAATTGCATTAACCAATTTTATGGGAAGGGGAATGTTGGCCAGGACACCGGGGAAAGTCCCCTACTGCATTGCTAGTGATAGGGGGAGCTGCTGGTACTGCTCTACAGAATGGCAGACTATGCTGAACCCTCAACGGAGAGGGACGTCTTACCTGCTGCTTGTCTGGAGAACTCTAGTGTGATGCCTGAGCAAGATCAGTCTTGAGAAGGGAATACTTTGGGTGAAGTTCCTTCAGAGCTGCCTGAAGATGTGCACGGTGTGATCTGTGCAGTGAGAGTGTTTTTGGCAAAGGATTCACAAGATTTGCTGGCTGGAGACATTCACTTGGTTTCCTCAGCAGTGCCGACTGTTCATTCTGGGAGTTTGCACAATGCTGCTTTACTTGCAGACCCGCCGGCTGTGATAGCAGCTTTTTTGACTAGCCACGAAGTGCAGAGAACAGTGCTGACTCATGCGTCGAAGATTCCGCGTCCAGGAATGCGGAGGTTGAATCCGTCTGATGGCTCTTCTCCTACTAAGGACTGGAGTAAGGAGTCAGCTTTGTTGGATGCTGGCTGGATGCTTCAGGATGGGTGCTGGCTACCTGATTCAGACTGGGTTACAGTTACACCACAGGAGACACATGTATCTGGGATCAATGCGACTGTTCAGTCCGTGGATCAACAGACTTCAGATTTCTCTTCTTTGGAACAGGTGGTAAGACTCTGATTTCCTCTGACCTGGTTGCTAATGAGGAGCCTGACACTGAGATGCCAAATGTCCCCCCCACCCGTCGAGACCAATTTCATACTGGCACCCGCTTTTCAGATCTTTTTCAGAACAACCGACTAGATCAGACTCGTAGGCGCAATGCTGTGCGACTCCGCTACGGGGGGGGGGGGTCTCCAGGAGCATCCTGATCGATTTTCTGTCGCTCAACGGCTGCTTAAGAACTCCATGAATTTCCAAGCCTCAGACATATATGGTCTCATAAATATTAGAGAAGAGGACACTTTTGACGTTAGTTTCAGGTCCTTTACTGGCCTAGACAAATTCTGGCAAAAGTATGAGTCTTTGAAATCCACTCCTTTATGGACTCCATTTTAGGCTATTCCCATTACTAAGCCCTTGTATAAAACTATCCACATTATGTTTCATAATGAGGGGGTTAATATGGGGATATCTTGTACTGGTTAGAGAGTAAGTGCACTGTGTTGGGGCCTCCAGAGCCTATTATTGATGGGGAGGGAATCTGGACTGGAAGCTGGAAGTTTAAGATTAAACTGTATATTATAGGGGATATGGTCCAACATGTTCCTAACAGCTTCTTTTTGGGCAAGGATAGGGGAGTGTGCTTTTACCCTGGTCAGCCCAAAGCATGCTATAAGCGTGATAGCACTCACCATTTGAGTAGTGCATGACACAAGATTAAATATGCACTATGTGGAGAGCTGGACCATGACAGTGGAACCTGTCGTAATGTCTTCTGCTGCAACCTCTACGATGCCCAGGGTCATGCATACCACCAGTGTCCATATGCTGGCCAAAATAATTCAGGGGGCCTTGCTAAGGAAACCCTGATCTCAGAAGCTCAAGGCCGGTTTAGGCCTACTGCTGAGGATACTGATACTACTGCTTCAGACCCTTCTGCCCCAGGCCCATCCACTGTGGCGCTCCCAGATGGTAGTGTGCCTAAGCCCACTGATGAGCCTACTGACACTGATGAGTTACAAGTTCAGCAGTTTCCTGTGGCTTCAGGGATTTCACATCCCAGTACACTCTCTTCCACCCCACTCTCCCCGGCTCCTCCAGACCTGGAGTTTCAGAAACCTCACCCAAGACGAGTGACTAGATCTCACACTAAGATGCTTGTTAAATCAGCCACCCCTACTACACACAACTCTTTCCAGGTGCTGCAGGATCAGGATGGGGATTCTGAGTCTGATATGTCAATTAAATCTGGGGCTTTGTCTGGTATGGAATGCGATGATGAAGGGGAACCTGACTAATCGGAGTCAAAGAAAAAGTCAGGTAGAAAGCGTAAAAAGGACAAACTTTAGTCTGATTCCCAGGCTTCTCTAACTGTAGTTTCCCTAAACACTTGTAGTATTAAGAATTCAAGGAAGCGTCTTGCGCTTCTACATTTGTGTAAGTCTCTAACTGCAGACATTCTGTTCCTGCAGAAGACGTGCTTTGCTTCTTTGTATGATGTTAATTATATGAAGAGGTTGTGGATTCATGGGCCTTCATTCTGGTCCTATGGTTCTGATGCTGCAGATGGGGTTGACATACTTTTTTATCGTACTACTGTACAGGTTCTCAGACTGGTAGATTTAGTTCCTGGTAGAGCTTTGCTCCTGGACTGCTTTTACAAAGGTTACCCCCTTCATCTCATAAACATTTATGCTCCCCAGGTTAAGTCAACCAGGATAGATCTTTTTCATGAGATCGAGTACTATCTCTTTTCCCCCTAGACATATTATATTGGGGGGGGCGATTTTAACTGCAGCCTGGATCTGAAATTTAAAGACCAGTTACAACAAAAGATATATTGTAATTCCCATGCTTTACAAAACATAATTTTGAAAGCCTCTTTAACAGATGATTATAGAGCGCTTCATTCTGACCCCGGGCCTGCTTATAGACGTACCAGTTTTGCTGCAAGGATTGACTTTGTTTTTGCTTCCCGTTATTTGCTACCATTTTTGTTTCAGTTGCACCCTTGTGAATTCTCTGATCACATGCTGTTGCTGGTATGTTTTTCTCTTTCCTGTATCCCACCTCGTTTTCCTGCCATACCTGTAAAATGGAAGCTGAACCCTATTTTACTGACTCAAGAGCGGTTTCAGTCTTTTTTGTCCCAGTCACTTGATCGACGATGATCAGTCGCCGGGTTGTATGACTCCTAGGGAGATTGGTGGATGGAAACCAAGCTTGAGTTTAAACAAACTTCCACTTTCTTTAACAAAAATACTCAAACTGAGGACTATATTTCTTATTTAGGCCATCAGTCCCAATTTTATAAATTAATGTCCCTTCCCACTTCTTCGGATGTTCAGATCCAAGAACAAATTGCTATACTTCGAAATAAAATGATGCTGTCAAATTTTTCCAAACCACCCTCATTAAAGTCACTGACCTCTTTGCCCCTATGAAAACCTATAGGGTCAAAGGCAGCTGTTATAAGTGGATCTCACCCCTAAAAGCCCTGATGTCTACTGGACAAAGCGTGGAAAAGTTCAGGAAATCTAAGCTTCCAGTGGACTTTGTTAGCTATAGGGCCCTCAGAAACCAATGCAAACTGGCCATAAAGAAAGCCAAGAAGGAATATATCACCAGTCTCCAAAAGCTAACCTGGGAAACCCTAGATACTTCTGGTCACACATTAACGAACTCCTAAAAGGAGGTATGAAATCAACAACTGGCCCTATCCTGCGAACGGGTAAGCATCAAGAGGCTGCCTCTCATCGCAGAGGCCCTGTAAACGGTTTCTTCACAAATCTGATGCATAAGGTGGGTCCTTCGATAACAAGAGCGAACCTAATAGGCCCCTGACCCTTGAACTAGACCGCCTCTGTTTCATCTGCGGCTGGTTAGGAAAGGAGGTACTGCTCATCCTAAATCCTGCGGGTGAGTGGCACTGGGGATTCTGATGGGATCCAGACTCGAATCCTCAAGGAGGCGCCCCATCTTTAGCCAAGCCTTTAACCTGGCTGATAAATCGGTCCCTTATGGAAGGGTCTGTCCCTGAGCCATGAAGCAAGCCCTTGATCCCCATTCACAAGGGGAAGCCACCGAGCCTATCGAACTACAGACCTATTCTCCGTTGTCCGTAATAGCGAAATTACAGGAGAAGCTTGTATACTATCAACTACGCCGAATATCTGGAAACACACCAGATAATCTTTCATCGCAGCACGGCTTCAGATCCAAGCATGGGATGGACACTGCACTAACCAAATTTTCGGCTGATATCCTAGGCAATATAGACTCAGGGGTCAGCACAGGCGCGGCCTTCATGGACCTGTCTAAAGCGCTCGACCTGGTAAACCATAACCTCCTTTACAAAAATTGCGCCTAGGCATGGACGCTCATGCCCTTGGATGGTTGGCTAATTACCTTACGGGCCGGACCCAGAGGGTCAAGTGGAAGGACTATGTCTCCCAGTCTGCACCGCTCAAAGTAGGAGTTCCTCAGGGGTCAATACTTGGTCCCCTTCTCTTCACTTTGTTTATAAATGATCTGCGCTCACATTGTGGGAGCAGCAGCGTCATCCAATACGCGGACGATGCTGTCATTTTCCGAGCCTCTCCTAACTTAGGAGAACTGGGGAAAGCCCTCCAAGAGGACATTCTTCTGCTGGAGGACTGGCTCACTCGGAATAAAATGGTATTAAATACCAGCAAAACTAAAGCAATGTTATTCGGGCCCAGATCCTTGGGTACAGATAGGTCGCTGCTCCTTCAGCTCCAGTCCAGAGGGGGCGACAGTCTTGAGGTGGTTACCTCCACTAAATACCTAGGGCTAACCTTGGACCAAGGCTTCACCCTAAAAAATCATGTTGACCAACTCACCAAAGCCATACATGGTAAACTCGGTATCCTCTACAGAATAAAGGACCAGATTATTCCAGAAGCCAGGGTTGCCATCGCAACTAGCGTACTTCTCCCCAAGCTCGCACTGCGGCACCTGTTGCCAGGCGTGGCCGCCCACGGAACAGGCTCCAGACCCTATACAATAAGATTGTCCGATTTGCAACATTATCTCACCCAGGACACACCACTGCGAGGCTCTGCCAAGCTCAGCTGGGTCACATTGGAAGCCTCCGCCCATCTACCCCACTTTATGTCTCGCTTTTAAGCTTCTGGGGCCCTTACCCCCGAGTCTCAAAGGACTAGTTAGTGTTCAAAACCAACCTGAGGAGCCTCCGCCTCAGGACAAAACCTCTAGTGGTCCCAAAACAAAGACAAAAGCTGGGTCTAGGTCCTTTGCTTTTACTGCACCTGCCACTGGAACAAACTCCCACTGGAGGCAGGAGAGCAGGTCTATCCACTACTACTTCAGTCTAAGCTCAAGGCTCACCTGTTCACAAGGAGCACTTGCCAATGCACTAGGAACTGACCTTACATCTCGGCCCTCCTCCCTCTCCACCTTCTGTATGGTAAAGGCTATTTAGTCTTTCACAGTTATACAGTATGGAATTTGCCTTATGTGTGTTATCACTGTTTAAACCATTTGTAATTGCGCAAGCTTGCAGCCTGCTTACCTACTTGTACTGTCTGTTAACCTGTATGCTAATTTTACAGCTCTTACCTGCTTTTACTGTTTCTATGTACCTGTACTGTAGTGTTTACCCCGGGGTCGCCCCTGAAAAAGGGACCTCCGGGGCCCAGTGGGCCTACCCGGTCAACAAAATTCAATAAATAAATAAATAAATAAATTTCATTATGGGAAGGCTTGCCGTATACATGATGACTTGTCTTACGGATTGAAGTCATCGCATGTTTCAGATCCTTTCTCGGCCTGCAAACAAGCTTTAGATAAAAAGTTTATGGATGCCCTTTATGATGCTACGGGTGTTTTGAAAACTACTGATACAGAGATGTTGCATGTTGTTCAGCACTTTCTGAAGGCTCAACATGGTCAGGCCTTTCAACCCACAAGTACTTGAGAAGAGCTGTTTTCCTTTCAGCTGCCTACAGTGTCACTTACTGATTCTCAAAACTTAAGATATGCCCATAACCCAGGATGAAGTCAGGTTGGAAATCAGCTGTTTGAAAACTGGAATATCACCTGGTCCAGATGGCCTTATAAATGAATTATATAAATTTTTTTGGACAATATTATCATTATTCTGACACAGGTATTTAACGAAATCCTTACTGCTACTACATTACCTAGGGGATTCTCAGATGCCTTGACAATTTTTTTGTTTAAAAAAGGTAATAAACACATCATTGGGAATTGGAGACCGATTTGTTTGTTAAATACGGATTATAAGATCTTTTCCGCCATTTTGTGTCATAGGCTCCAGCGTCTGGCTTCCTCTCTGATACATCCTGTCCAAACATGTTCTATTCCAGGTAGGCACTTTCACCAGAATTTGATCCTATTAAGGAATATTTGTGAATGTAGTTGACTGGGGAAGCTAATGGAATATTTACTTTCCTTGGATCAAGCTGAGGCATTTGACAAGGCTCCCCGTAGTTTTTTATTTCAAGTTCTTCAGAAATATGGGTTTTCAGATAAACTTAGAACTTGGGTGGGGCTTTTGTATAATGGTGTTCAAAACTTTCCCCTTGTTAATGGTCTATTAGGGGATGGGATTGAGTTTTGTAGAGGGGTTCGCCTGGGATGTCTGCTTAGCCCTTTACTATATACCTTTGTGTTGGACCCTGTAATTCGGGAACTTCTTCATCTTCTGCATATACTGGGTCTGATGCCCACCTTAGATGTTCCTCCTCAGGTTTTGGCTGTCTATGCTGATGACATGTGTCTTATGTTATGTGATTCAGCTTCCGGTCTTTTGACTTTGTCTATATTAGCACAGTTTGGGTCTGTTTCGGGGACTTCAATAAATTATGATAAAAGTGCTGGAATTTTTTGGGGGGAGGGACCTTTTGAATCCACTATTGGACAAATAGCTATTTCATTATGCCTGATTAAAATTTTGGGTTGTGTTTTTGGTACTGGTGATCTGGCTGACGTTAACTGGAAACCACACATTGAATTAAGTGAGGGTAAGGTTCAGTTATGGAAGTCCTGGACTTTTTCTAAAAAGAAACTTTTTTTTTTTTTAAAACTTTCTTTATCTCCTCTGAACCTCCTGGGCATCCTTCAGGAGTGCCCTCTCAGATATGCCTCTACTCCCAGCCTGAACCCCGCATTCCCCCCATTCTCCACCCAGATGACATCCGCAAGTCCGACCCCCGGATCACCTCCGGGGCTGTGTCCACCCTCCCTTGGTGGCTCTTTGTAGCTAAGTGTGAAGGACCTACCTTTGTTGCTGGGTTGGCCCGTGGAGAAACCTGGGTGCACTGGGCTGGTGTAGGGATGTGAGCACTCCACCGGGGTCTCCGTCATCTCATTGGGTGCCAGAGGGGTTTTTCAATTGTTTTTCCCCCCCCCCCGGAGTGTGGCATATCAAGGCAATGTCATGCCGCAACTCCACCCCTATGTCCGCTGTGTCACCATGCTGGGTGCCCCCAATTTCCACCAGAGGCCATTCCAGGAGTGGTTGCTTCTCCCCACCCTCCCTGGCAAGAGAGAGCAGTCTTCTGGACACTCGATCTCTCCCCCCACAGACCCCCAGGGCCCCGGGCTCATTCCTGAACCTGGGTTGCCAGCGTGGCATGAGGTGTGGCGTCCAGCACCTCAACCCTCAGCACCACTGGGCCGTCTAAGAAATGTGTTTTGATTGTTAAGAAATTCCTCCTACCTTTGTTTTAATATTTGAGTGCTGTGCTTCCTTTGCCTAGACGTGATGAAACCCATCTTTATAGTATCTTTTTTCAAATGTTATGGGGAAGCCGATTGAACCCGGTTAAGCATGATTTTACATATTTACAGATTAAGGCTGGCGGTCTTGGTACAATAAATCAGTTAGTGTTTTCTCTTTTTTTATCAAATCTACATTTAAAGAATTCACACAGTATCAGTCCCATCCTTGGGACTTATGGATGCTTTCTCTGGTTAAGGATTATCTGACGCGATGGTCAACTGAGGCACCTATTGTTAAATCTAATTATGGGGCACCTTCATTTCTTCATTTAGTGGCTGTTAAGTTACATCAGTGGCACCTTGCTCAAATTGAGGTTCATCGGCTTTCCCGAAAGGGTTTATAAATTAGAATAATGTCCTCTGATTTTTTAGTTCAGGTTGATTTTCCTAGGTGTTTTCCTGCTAAGGTTCATTTAGCTTTAAAAGTTCTTGCTGATAGAATGATTCCTGACTGGATGTGGGATGTAATATGGCTCAGTTGTCATGGTAGGTTAGGGGTCAAGGGAAATTTAAAGCATAAGGTTGTTTTGGAGAGACACTGTATTCGTGTTGAATGAGTTGGCGTGGAAGAAACTATGACTCATTTTTATCTTACATGTCATTATGTCCATCAATTTTGGTCTGTTTTGCTTACCAAGTGAGGATGGGGTTCTTCTTGTCATGTCTCATATGAATGTTTGGTTCGTGGGGATTATTCAGTTTTTTTTTCCAGATACCATCCAAGCACCCTTTCTGTGATTTTTGCCTGTGTTAAGTTTTATATGTGGCAGGTGAGATGCTTATTTTCCTTACAGCATACTGATACTTTACCTGCAGTTGTCCTACATCACATCGAATCAGCATTACAAACCCAAAAGGAATTTGAATCACATCATTTGACGGTTCATTTGTTTCATGAATATTGGAAACATGTTTATTGAATCTGATGGTATCTGTCCTTTTTCTATAGTGATTGTACTGATTGTTTTGTTTTTCCATTGTTCTTGTAAAGAGCTTTTATAGATTTTTTTGTGAAATTGTGTTGATGTTTTTGGTTTTTCTGCAATAAACAGTTCCCTTACTCTTGCTGAGGGGGTGCTGCTATGGAGGAAGGAGTTTTGGAAGCTCATTCTGCTGATGTATCTGTGGGCAAGAAGGTCTCCCAGACCACAGGTCCAGCTCAGGAGACTGCAACTGTAATGGATGCCTTGATGGAAATTGAGAATGCTGAAGCTGCAGAGAGTAAAGAAATAGTGAGTGCTCCCCAAGTGCTTTTTGCATCAAATGAAGTCCGGCTTGACAACATATTAAGGCAAAATAAATCTTTGTGGTATGGAGGTTTAGAACGAGCTACTAGAGAACAGACTGCAGCTGTAACTGGTGAGCCTGGTATTTGTCAGCCTGAAACGATGGACTCTGATGTTCTACAAGAGGTTGTAAAAGTTTTAAAGGATGTTCTGGTCATAGAAAACGCAGGTACACTTGAAGTAGAGAGTTGGGTGACTCAGCCCTGTGACACATGAGCATCAAAGGAATTCCTATGGCCTGAGTCAGTTTCAGTGGAGGAGAAGCTGACAGCTGCAGTGGGGCCTGTACTGATGGCTACATCTCTGCCTTCATGATTAGAACCTGCTGAGACTATGAGTACTGTATTAAACAATAAATGGCAAAAAGACTGTATTTTGACAAATGACCTTGGATTAAGAAAGGGAAGAGCTGGCGATACTGATACTGTGCAAACGCGTGGGAACTCTCCGACTTCTTTAGAGCATTCCTTGTTGAGTGCTAGGTGGAAATGGAGGGCCTCTAGTATTTGGATTTCAGACCCATCTCATAGCCCGATTCCAGGACACTCTTCCCCTACCACAGATAAACGGTCTTGTCCTGAGGTGTTGAATTGTCAGCAGCCGGCTACTGAATCTGAAAAGTTTACTGTCAGGAGTGAAGCAGTAGAGCCTATTGCAAACAAACTGCCACATTACACGGAGAGAAGGGTGAAGCTGTAAAACCTGCAAAGTGGGGAGATACCGAGTAAGCAGAGAGTGAAATCCCTGATGAGAAACCTAATTTTCAGGATTGTTCTAAAACTGCATGGAGTCCTTTCGGAAGAAGGATCCTTTTTCTGGCTACCCCCCCCCCCCACAAAGACACAATGCAGTCCGATTAGAGTATCTTGAGTGTTTAGATGTTGCCCCTGATCGTATATTTGTGGGCCATAGTTTATTGAATGGGTCGCTAGATTTCTTCTCAAATGAAATCCATGCTTTGATCCATGTTTCGGGGACTGCAATATATGATATTAGTTTCACTTCTCCACAGGGACTGGATCGTTTTTTGGACTAAATATGACACCTTAAAATTTACTGAATTATTGTTACCTTTCAAAGCTATTCCTTTAACTAAACCTTCCATTAGAAATGTGACAGTATTAATCCGAAATGAATCTGTGTCTATACATGATATTGTTTATTGGTTGCAAAAGAAATGTGATGTGCTTGACACTCCTCAGTCAATATTTGATGACAAATGTATCTGGAATTGGGGTTGGAAATTGAAGGTACGTTTAAGAAATAAAAGCTTAGGCCCTGTACACCTCCCCAATAGTCTGTTTTTAGGGAGTGAGAGGGGTCAATGTTTCTACCCAGGACAGCCAACGGCCTGCTTTAAGTGTGGGTCCTATACACATTTAGGCTCCGCCTGTGATAGATTGAAGTACAGTCTTTGTCTATCCTTTGGGCATCACAGTTCTGAATGCAAGGAGGAGTTAAGGTGTAACTTGTGTGAAGATATTGGTCATACCTACAGGTTCTGTCCCTGGTCCTCCCACAACCGCACTGACCGTAAACATCAAGATTCGATCATTCAGGAAGCTCAAAAGAAAGAAATGATAAAAGGAGAAATTTCACTAACAGACCTTCCCCTGAATACACAAACACCCCAGTCGCCTCCCCACCCATGCCAGAGAAGACAGTCATTGCTACTGATGAAACTCCCTTACTTCCCACAGAATCAGCCATACTTTCAGAGCCTGAAACTCCGTTGCTTGACACAATAAATGCACCAGAGAAAGAAGCCATTGTGGTTGAAATCACCCCCCTCCAGGATGGTTAAGAGTATAGCAAAAAAGAGGAGTGTGAAACAAACTAGGCCAAGATCTAAAGTAGCAAAGGTTTGTGTACCTAAGGAGGAAGAGATTCTATTAACAAATAAATATAACATTTTGGCAAAAAATACAATAGACTGTGAACAAGGAGGGGACTCAAAGGCCTCTTCACTAGCTCCCCTCTCTTCAGAATCTGAAGGGGAACAGCAGGAGTTAAGGGCAGTTGAGGACAGGAAAATACAGTTAGATACTAGAGTGAGGAGAAGTTCTAGGTTGATGAAACCACCTTAAACATACTTTCCCCTTCTTCTTCAAGACATTTTTCAAAGTTGAGTATTGCAAAAATAAATCTTAATAGTATCAGAACTGCAAAATGGAGATTGCTCATGCTAACTGCTTTGAAAGATTTGGCCTGTGGTATCTGCCTACTACAAGACATGAGATTGAACACAGTTTCATTGGTAAGATCAGCTCAACAATTATAGTGTTGGGTCCCTTCCTTTTTTTCCTTTGGAACCAGGGTTTGTGAAGGGGTAGGTATTTTATTTAAAGGGGATGGGTTTAGAGTATCGAGGCTGGTAGATATTTCCTTGGGAAGGGCATTATTGTTAGATTTTACTTAGGGGTGTAAAGGTGGAGATTGATAAATATTTATGCCCCTCTTACAAAAAAAGACAGGATTTTATTATATCAGGAAATCAAGCCTTATTTGATTACAACAAAGAATGTTCTTTTTGGCGGAGATTTTAAGTGTGTGGTGGATAGGAGGGATAGAGGTGCAGCTACTAGGAAAATGTATTGTGAATCGAAGTGCCTTAATGAAATTATTAAACAGAGCAGTTTGCAGGATTCCTTTCAAACTCTACATGAGGGGTGAGAACATACGTATTTTAGGGGAGCCCTATTTACCAGAATAGATTTTCTATTTTCCAAAAAGAATGTCAGTATTTATAAGGCAGAAACAATTCCCTTAGAAACCTTGAACCATGTCATTCTACACATACTACTAGGGGGTACGATAGGGCCTCAATATGGCCGGGGATACTGGAAATTGAATACTGAAGTATTAAAGGAGAAACAAGTGAGGGTGAAAGTAACTGATTTTTTCAAAGCAAGGATGTCAGTGGCAGTTCTGGCAGGCAGTGAATGTCAGCATTTGGTGTGAGGGGACAAAACAGGGTTTGAAATTATTATTTCAATTTCATTCTACAACAACTAGACGAAGCAAGTATAAAGACTACCTTAAACTCCAATTGCAACTGAGTAAACTTTATTCAGTAATTAATATACAGCATATTAGTTTAACACCTCAGGTGTTGAACCTTAAAAAAGCAATGTCTAACCTACAATATTCCAGGGCTACGGCAATGCTAAATGAACACAGAATCTCCTGTCCTGGAAAAACAGGGTTTGGGGATGCCTTTAAAGGCTGTTCAGAGAGAGCATCAGATAGGTTTATGGCATCTGTTACAGTTGCTGATGGTATTACAGTATCTGATGGGCCTAAAATCTTGCACACAGTTACACAATACTTGTCAGGCATGTATAAGGCCTCCCCCATCGATGAGAAGGTATTAACTGAATTCTTGACTTCGATCGATATCCCTAGTATACCTTTTGAACTTCTCAGAGATCTAACTAGGCCTGTCACAGTGGCAGAAATTGGCTTGGTTATTGGACATCTTAAAAAGAATACTGCCCTAGGTATTGATGGTCTACCATCAGAATTCTATGATACGTTTAGTGAATCAGTAAAATACTTTTTAATGGTGGTGTTTAATTGGGTGTTAGGTAGTTTGCAGGTAGACTTGCATTTCTGTATTGCTTTTCAGATATTGGTTTATAAACATGGTGACAGGTCAGACCTTGATAATTGGAGATCTTTAAGTTTATTAAATACTGATTACAAAATGTTAATGAAAGTATTGCATAATCGTTTAATCAGTATAGCATCGGTACTTATTACATCAGCACAAACCTGTGCAGTACCAGAATGTTCTATAAAACATAATTTGTTATTGCTTAGTGAAATTGTGGAACAGAGTAAAGAGGGGGCACTACAGGATTATATTATGTCTTTGGATCAAGAAAAGGCCTTTGATCAGGTGCCGCACCATTTTATTTATTGTATCTTATCCCATTATGGAATACCATCCTTTTTTGTAAATTAGATTTCATTACTATATGAGAATGCAAGGGCAATTCCTTTGGTCAATGGGCATTTAGGAACTTACATAGATATTTCTCAGGGAGTACGGCAGGGGTGTCCCCTTAGCCCTTTGCTTTATGTTTTGTTTATATCCTTTATTGTGGTTATTACAGCAGGATTCCTGCATTAGAGGTATTGAGCCATTAGGAGGAGGTATGGAGGCCAGAGTGATGGCTTACGCTGATGATGTATGTGTTATAGTTGAGGATCGAAAGTCAGGAGAAAGGGTTTTAGATCTTATTGAGAAATATTCTGCACCAACAGTGGCACACCTTAATAAAGGGAAAAGTATAGTCTATCCCTTGTGTACCACTGCCATTCCACAAGAAACATGAAGAGGCATAAAGGAGTCTACTGACCCTTTTAAATATTTAGGTGTATGGTTTGGGAGGGGAGATAATTGTATTTTGAATTTGAAAACTAAGCTGCACTTAGCTACCACTAAAGTTGACGTCTGGAAGACGTGGAATCAGACAAAGAAGAAAAAGGTGGCAGCAGTTTAAACGTTCTTAATTCCAATATTTTTTATTTATTAGTGCAGTATATCCTTTGCCTTGGACCTTGGAAGCCTCTCTCTTAAGCTTAGTCTTACAGATAATGTGGGGCAGCCATTTGAATCCCATTAAAAGGGACGTTTTGTATTTACCTGTTGACAAAGGAGGATTGAATCTCATAAATCCTGTAGTTTTTTTTTATAGTGTCTTTTTTCTTACTAATTTAATAGATCTGGCAAAGCCAAGCTTAGCTCTTTGGACACTCTTTGCTGCCCACTGGTTAAGGCCCCTTTATCTAATATGGGAGATTCAGGGGGTTTTACAGGCCCAGGTTAAGACGAATTATGTGTTTTTTAGGCCAGCACTTAGGAAATTAAAACAATGGAAATTGCAGTTAACTGTTTTGACTTTGACCTCCAATAATCAATCAATCAATCACTTTATTTAACCAGGCATTTAACCACATTAGTCTGCCAATGGTTCAATTCAAGGAAGTAGATCCACAATTTTACATTGAAATCTTGGAGTCCTTACGAGATCCTTGTATTCCACCAAGGATCTCGGATATCTCCTGATTATGTGCTCATGGTCGTTTATTCATAAAAGGAAATGCCAAGCACAAAAAACTTGAAGAACGCATGTGCCCAAGGATGAGTTGTGTAGCCCAGGTGGAATCCATGTCTCATTTTCTTATTTCTCGTCCCTGTGTTAGAGAAATGTGAGAGACACTGGCACATGTATGGCATAACCCTTATTGGAAATGGTTAACATAAGCAGAAGTGGTAGGGGGATTTAGTTTAAGAGATCTTGGTTTGTCAAAAGGGATGGTACACCTAATTCTTTCATTTATTAAGTTTACATTGTGGCAAGCGAGATGTAAGTTTGTTTTGCAACAATTTTATCAAGATCCAGAGAAGATAGTTAATATTCCTGAGAATGAACTTTGTAAGCAATGTATGTTTGAAAAACAGCATATGTCTTCCAGTACCTGGGTACTTCGTCGGAATGATGTTCCTTTTATGAAAGATAAAATTGGATGATTTCTCTTCTTTCTTCTATTTTAAGTTTACTTATGTTCTGTACAGTCATGGATTTTCTTTTTTTGCATACTGCATTTTTGATATGTATTATTCAGTTTTATTTAATACAATGTTCCCCTAATCTTCCTGGTAGGGGGCACTGTTGGTTGTGGCTGACAATCCTGGGCTGGGTCAGTTGGCTGGTGAACCTTCAGGTGAGCAGTTCTTCTTGCCTGCAGGTTCTTCTGAGGAGAATGTTTTTGAGTCATGTGAGGGAAACTATGGAAATGGTAGTGGAGCAAGTTTTTGAACACCAGGAGGTGTTCTCAGAGGATAATTTGGTTGCACAGCTTTCAGTGCAACAATGGAGACATTTATTGCATTTGCTTACACTCACAGACTTGAGTGACAGACCCAACAATTTAGAGCACAGCTTGTCTCTTCAAATGGGCTTGGATATCCCCCTTAATGCCCAGTCTACAGGGCTGAGTGTGGACTGAGAGAAGGAGAAGAATGATGCATCCTCTGTATTGACTGACAGCTGGCCAACACCCAAAGTTGGTGTCTGTCGTGGATCGAACGGTATGCTGGAGTCTGAAGCTTCTGACTTGAACTTGTCTACTACAGAAGGGGTCACAGTGAGTAATGTGATGTCTGAGACTTGTGGGGCTGGTGTATTGCTGATAGTATCTTCTGAAATTATTGAGGAAGCTACTGTATCTACAGCTCAGGCTGTGCTTCTTACGTACTTGATGGATGTGGGGGTTGTTTCTTCTATTGGGACTGTACACCTGGATACTATTGAGCGACATCAGAGATGTGATGTGATGGAGGTGGGGACAGAAACTATATCTACAGATGTGATTCCTCTACCTACAGAAGGGTTTTCAGGGACACGGCTATGGTTGTGGGGGCAAGCAAGATGATTGTGACTTGAATGTTCAGCATTGCAGGTGAGCTGATTGTTCGGAGGATTTAGTGGTGCCTGCACCACTACAAGTCACTCCAGACTATGATGATAGTATTCTTGTCACAGGTCTATCAGTCAGTGAAGCCTTCCAAACAGTGGGTTGGGTTCGTCATTCAAAGGATCAGCCATGGGCCTCCCCTGAAAGGTTACCTGATCTACCTGTGGACTCTATGGAAATCCCAGCCTCTCTATATTTGGGTGACTCTCCAAACTCCCAAGCACAGTTTCTTTCTAAATTACACCAGGATTCTGTTAATTTGGTGCATACCCCATCTCTTGGCTCTGCTACTTGCAACCAGAAACCCCACCCCCCTGTCCCAGGCCATATACCTACAGAAGCAGTACAAGGAAGAGATATTTCAACTGTGTCACTGCCAGCTCTGGCCCAGAGAGACTGAGGCCTGAGGAGTGGTAGACAAAGTATGAAAAGGTCACCCCCTTCAACTTCTGGCCAAAATGCCAGAACTTTTGCTGGACTATTTCATGTACCCCCTGAACCGGCTAAATGTCGGAATGTAGTCCGCATTAAATATAGAAGAGGCCTTGAGGTTTATCTGGATAGGATTTATATAGGCAAAACCCTTTTGAAGGACAGTATGGGGTTTCCGGCACAGGAGATCTATGCATTGTTACACACTTCAGGTGATCCTATTGTCGATGCTAGTTTTAAAACAGCTGCCAGATTGGAATTGTTTTGGCAGAGGTACCAAGGACTTTGACAATCTCCCGAGTGGTTGCCTTTTGTGGTGATCCCTCTGTCTAGATCCACCTTCTGTACTATTACAGTCCTTTTCAAAAATGAGGGGGTGGCAATTGGTGACATACTATATTGGTTGAAGAACAAGTGTACTGTATTGGGTCTTCCCGATCTGATCATGAACACAGAGGCCATCTGGACCAGGGGTTGGCGTATCAGGGTATGGCTGCCCCAGTTAAATGGCATTATCCAGCACCTTCCCAGCTGTTTTATTCTTGGCCCTTTTTTTGTGTTTTATGCCAGTCAGCTGAGGTCTTGTTTTCGGTGTGGTGCTTACACACATCTGAGCAGCATTTGGGACCAGCTGAAATGTACACTGTTTGGTGGTATTGGCCATGTGGCAATAAATTGTGCCACACCCTTGCATTGTAATTTATGTGAGGATATGACTCATTCATTCCGGACTTGCCCTTGGCCGGCACACAATAACCCTGATACTGATGATGACATAGACCAGGAGCAACCCCCTCCTGACAACTTCCAGGCCATGCAGCTGGGAGTGGTAAGATCTACCCTGAAAAGTGTGGCCTTTGGAGCCTGAGCCAGTTCTCTGAGCCTCAATCGGTGTATAGGGTCACAATCTGAAGGCGACACTCTAGTGGAAGGTGATGAGAATGCTTCAGGTTCACATATGGAGATGGACACTGGGAAAGTGGTAGATGGGGTTCCCCCAAGGCTTGCTGCACAATCTGAGCCTGTCAAAGTTTTTCTGCCACTCCTGTCCTCAGGAATATGGGAACAATAGAAATCTCACTGAGTCACAAGAAGCCAGATGAGGAAGGAGTAGGCACATCTGGCTTTGCGTCAAGGTTACAAAGTTCCAACTGGCAACAGATTTACAGCCCTGTCCAAGAGGAAACAGTGGATGGAGGAAGATGATGATTTGGATACCTCTTCTATCACTTTTTCTTCTTTACCTGACCCAACCACAGACTCGGAACTTGTCTCTGGAGCCTCCAGGGCTACTGTGAAAAAAAAGAAGGAATCATCTAAAACCTCGAATGGAAACCCTCAGTGGAGAAGGAGATGAAGGGTTTGCCTCCAGAGCCGCCTTGACTGTCTAAATGTTTTGGTCTTTGACTGTGGGTTCACTAAATACTCATAGTATAAAGAATCTACACAAAAAGCGTACCACTTTTTATTTATTATGTGACTTATGTCTAGACATTATCTTTTTACAGGACACCCAATTGCATACTGTCCATGAACAATTCGTAGCCAAAATGGAATGGCACTGTGGTCCATCTTTTTGGCCTTAGGGAAGGAGTCTTGTTCTGGCCTGGGAATTTTATTAATGGGTCCAGGGTTAACGGTATCTAGGCTGATTGATTTACTCCCAGGGAGGGTATTGCTGTTGGATGCTAGATATAAGGGACTGGAGTTATGGCTCATTAACCTTTACAACCCTCAAACAAAGTTTCAATGGATCGAAGTCCTGAAACTTATTCAACCCTTTCTTTATACAACCAAGTCAGTGATCTTTGAGGGGAATTTTAATTGTATTCTTTTCTTTACAGGACAAAACTGGACAAACTAGTACGTTATACAGTGATATAAATTCTCTTAATAAATTGTATACATTGGCCAACTTAAAAGACTGTGCAGCCAGAACCTGTCACACCCTTGCTCACACTTTTTTTAAAGGTAGACTGTCCACCCAGTTTGACTATTTTTTTGTTTCACAATGGTTGCCAGTCCAGTTCTGTGATGTTGCTCCCATGGAAACCTCGGATCATAAGTTGCTTCATGCTACCGTTGGTTTCCCTGGCAACAAACCACAGTCTAATAGCGCTTCGAGGTTAAATGTTTCTTCTTTGGAGGATTCCGCTTTTTTGGCTGGTTTACAAGAGGAAATAAGGGCCAGAGTCTCAGTTTTTGAGCTGTATGAGAACTCCTTGATGTGGTGGCAGGACGCTAAAAAGGATATCCAGCTGTTTTGTAGTAAAAGAGATAAACATGCTGCCAATACAAAATATTTAAATTATCTTAAGACTTCAGAATCAGCTGCAAATGTTGCTTTCTCAGGCGGTGGAAGCAAGGGCTGACCTTTCTGACCATATCAAAGAAATTAAAAATTACATGAAAGCCTTTCAATACAATAAAGCTCAAACGCTGTTTTTTGAGCAAAAGTTTGGGACCCAGGGTAAGGGACAACAAATTAACCCCTATGATAGTTGTCATCAACAGACTGAGTCCAGATTCATGTCAGGGTTATGAGCTGGGACGGGGTGACTCACTACTGATGGTACTGAAATGGGACTGGTGGTGAAGGATTATGTTAAGACTCTGTTTGGATAATCTGACTCTTGCTTGGTTTCTTTAGGGAATTTTTTGCAAGGCCTGGATATCCCTGATATTCCTCGGGGAGAGGTGAAATTTGTAACTACCCCAATCACTAAAGGCAAATTGCTGATGGCTTTTTCTGGGGTGAAAATGGGGGCGGCTCTGGGACCTGATGGTCTTCCTGGGGAGTTTTATAAGAAAACAATTGAATTATTGAGTGACTGTTCACTTATAGTATTTAATGAGATTCTAGCGCGAGAAGTTCCTTTTCCTCAGGCATTGGCTGATAGTCTTTTTATTTTCCTATATACAAAAGTGGATCAAGCTTGCCTCTTAAACTGGAGACCTATCAGCCTGGTCAATTCTGACTGGAAAGTATTGAATAAAATGTTATGTGTCAGATTGGCAAAGGTGGCTCAGTTTGTTATCTCTGACACACAGACATGTGCTGTGCCCCAGAGGTCTATGCTGGACAATCTGAAACTTATTAGAGAGATTTTTGCCAGCAAGATGCCTCGAAATTTCTTATTACTTTAGATCAATCTCAGGCTTTTGATGCAGTTCCACATGACTATTTGTTTGCAGTTTTGAAAAGATATGGCATATGTGAGGCTTTCATTCGATGGTTGCAAATTCTTTATAGAAATGCTTTCACAAATCCAGTGGTGAATGGTAGACCTGGACGGCATATTCGAATTTTTGAGGGGGGGTGTGGCAGGGTAGTCCACTCAGCCCCCTATTGTATGTGCTTGCCATCGATCCCTTGCTACGACGTTTGGAACATGAGACTGACATAAGGCACATTTCAAGGCCTGACCAACAGTTATTTCCTGTGACAATGGCTTTTGCGGATGATGTCACCATTATGGTGGCAGATAGATGTTCAGGAGAGAAAGCACTCGAGGTAGTGGTAGCCTTTTCGAAGGTCTCAGGTTCCCGGATCAATACTGAGGAAAATGGAGGTGTGCGGATTCATGGGATGGACGGTTTAGAGGAGGATCCTGTTGCAGGCATTCAGGTCACTCAGCCTCCCATCAAAATCCTGGGTATTTCTTTTGGGTTGGGGGATTCAGCTTTTTTTAATTGGGAATCTTGTCTCAAACTAGCTGAGGAGAAGGTTCACAGATGGAAGACTTTCCCAATGTCAAAGAAAAAATGGATCTTTACGTTTAAAACTTTTATTATTCCTGTGTTTTTAATGGTTAGTCGTATCTTTCCACTACCGATTAAACTAGAAACATGACTATATACTGTAGTATTGCTTTTCAGTTGTTGTGGGGCAGTAGGCTGAATCCAGTGAAACGTCAAATAATGTATCACCCTATTCAGGATGGGGGTCTGGGCATGCTTAATCCTGTCATTTTTTTCTTTTCCATATTTATATACACTGATCTTCTCCCCCTGGTAATGGGTAAACAATGGGCATGGGTGCCCTTTTTTAAAGATCGATGTTCCCTTTTTTTTTGACAATGGAAAAGTCAGGTATGGGAGCCCTGTAGAGTTCACTTGGTGGGAGAAAATGTAAACCTGAAAGAAGTATTTAAGAAGCTGAAGGGATGGGTTCTTACAGCCCAAGATATGAGATTTGCTACACGAAAACAAACTTACATCAGTCTTCTCACGAACGATATAACCAAAGTCCCCTGTTTCACCTTGCCTGTCATTGTCAAAGTAGCAGAAGTCGTTGCCCAGCTTACAGAGGTTCGGGTACCTCCAAACATGTGGGACACTTTGTGGATGTGTTGTCATGACCATTTGAATGTCAGGGGCAACCATCATCACAAGGTATTGGCAGAACAGAGTTGTTTGAGAGATGGCTGCATAAATCAGGTTGAAACAATGTCACACTTGTTTTTTGAATGTTCTTATATTTCTGAACTGTGGGACTCTTTGGCTAGGACTTGAGGATTGCCGCAGTTACATAATTTGAATTATGATATCTTGATTTATGGTTAAGTGGGGGATGACTGGAATGGTTTTCATAAGGGTACTTTTAGGGTGGTGATGTCAGCTATTAAGTGGGTCATCTGGCAGATTCGATGCCAATATGTACAGTACTACAGCAAAAAAATGTTGATGTGGCAGGTTTGATTGGGAGAATTAATACTGAAGTACAAGGAATTTGTAAAAAGCATTTGTCAATGCTGAATGTTGATTGCATTGGTCCGTTGAGCTTGCTCACTGCCTCTGTGTCACTCGCTTGCTCTGTTTCTCCTGGTGCTGCAGGCTACTGTTTTGTAGTGGTCTCCTGCCTCAGTTGGCTCCTTTTTCTGACTACAAAGAAACCTGCAGCAGTCCCAACAGAGCTCTGTTGAGCTCGCTCACTCCCCCTCTCTCACTCACTCATTCCGTTTCTGTCAGCGCTGCAGGCTGCCCTTTTGTACTGGGCTCCTGCATGCATTGCTGCCTTCTTCTGGCCACAAAGAAATCTGCAGCAGTCACGATACAGCTCTGTTGAGCTTGCTCACTCACTCCACCTATCTCACTCGTTCATTCTGTTTCTCCCACCGCTGCAGGCTGCCCTTTTGTACTGGGCCCCTGCATGCATTGCTGCCTTTTTCTGCCCACAAAGAAATCTGCAGCAGTCCCAACAGAGCTCCATTGAGTTCACTCACTCCCCCCTCCCTCACTCGCTCATTCTGTGTCTCCCGCTGCTGCAGACTGCCCTTTTGTACTGGGTTCCTGCATGCATTGGTTGCTTTTTCTGCCCACAAAGACATCTGCAGCAGACCCCACACAGCTCCGTTGAGCTCACTCACTCCCCCTCTCTCACTCGCTCATTCTGTTTCTCCCGGTGCTGCAGGCTACCCTTTTGTACTGGGCTCCTACCTGCATTGGCACCCTTTCCTGCCCACAAAGAAATCTGCAGCTGTCCCGACAGAGCTCAATTGAGATTGCTCACTCCCCCTGTCTCACTTGCTCATTCTATTTCTCCTGGCGCTGCAGACTGCCCTTTTGTACTAGGCTCCTGCCTCTGTCGGTATCTTTTTCTGCCCACAAAGAAATCTTCAGCAGTCCCGACAGAGCTCTGTTGGCCTCACTCACTCCCCCCCGCCTCACTCGCTCGTTTTGTTTCTGCCGGTGCTGCAGGCTGCCCTTTTGTACTGGGCTCCTGCTTGCATTGCCACCCCTTTTCTGCCCACAAAGAAATCTGCAGCAGTCACAATAGAGCTCCGTTGAGCTTGCTCACTCATTCCACCTCTCTCACTCGTTCATTCTGTTTCTCCTGCCATTGCAGACTGCCCTTTTGTACTGGGCCTTTGCATGCGTTGCCGTCTTTTTCTGCCCACAAAGAAATCTGCAGCAGTCACGATAGACCTCCTTTGAGCTTGCTCACTCCCCCTCTCTCACTCGCTCATTCAGTTTCTCCCAGCGCTGCAGGCTGCCCTTTTGTACTGGGCTTCTGCCTCTGTTGGCATTTCTTTCTGCCCACTAAGAAATCTGCAGCAGTCCCGACACAGCTCCGTTGGCTTCACTCACTCCCCCTGTCTCATTCGCTCGTTCCATTTCTGCCGGCACTGCAGGCTGCCCTTTTGTACTGGGCTCCTGCCTGCGTTACTGCCCTTTTCTGTCCACAAAGAAATCTGCAGCAGTCACGATAGAGCTCCGTTGAGCTCGCTCACTCATTCCCCCTCTCTCACTCGTTCATTCTGTTTCTCCTGCCACTGCAGACTGCCCTTTGTACTGGGCCCTGCATGCATTGCTGCCTTTTCTGCCCACAAAGAAATCTGCAGCAGTCCCAACAGAGCTCCATTGAGCTCACTAACTCCCCCTTCCTCACTCGCTCATTTTGTGTGTCCCGCTGCTGCAGGCTGCCATTTTGTAGTGGTCCCCTGCCTCTGTTGGTGCCTTTTTCTGCCCACAATGAAATCTGCAGCAGTCCCAACAGAGCTCTGTTAGCTCACTCTCTCCCCCTCTCTTACTCACTCTTTCTGTTTCTGTCAGCGCTGCAGGCTGCCCTTTTGTACTGGGCTCCTGCCTGCATTGCCGCCTTCTTCTGGCCACAAAGAAATCCGCAGCAGTCCCAACAGAGCTCCGTTGAGCTCAATCACTCCCCTTCCCTCACTCGCTAATTTTGTGTATCCCGCTGCTGCATGCTGCCATTTTGTACTGGGTTCCTGCCTGTGTTGCTGACTTTGTCTGCCCACAAAGACATGTGCTGCAGTCCTGACACAGCTCTGTTGAGGTCGCTCACTCCCCCCTCTCACTGGCTCATTCCGTTTCTGCCAGGGCTGCAGGCTAGCTTTTTGTACTGGTCTCCTGCCTGCGTTGCCGTCTTTTCCTGCCCACAAAGAAATCTGCAGCAGTCACGATAGACCTCCTTTGAGCTTGCTCACTCCCCCTCTCTCACTCTCTCATTCAGTTTCTCCCAGCGCTGCAGGCTGCCCTTTTGTACTGGGCTCCTGCTTGCATTGGCACCTTTTCCTGCCCACAAAGAAATCCTCAGCTGTCCTGACAAAGATTCATTGAGGTTGCTTACTCCCCCTGTCTCACTCGCTCATTCTGTTTCTCATAGCGCTGCAGGCTGCCCTTTTGTACTGGGCTTCTGCCTCTGTTGGCATTTCTTTCTGACCACTAAGAAATCTGCAGCAGTCCCGACACAGCTCCATTGGCTTCACTCACTCCCCCTGTCTCATTCGCTCATTCCATTTCTGCCGGCACTGCAGGCTGCCCTTTTGTACTGGGCTCCTGCCTGCGTTACTGCCCTTTTCTGTCACAAAGATCTGCGAGTCACGATAGAGCTCCGTTGAGCTCGCTCACTCATTCCCCCTTTTCCAATTGTTCGTTCTGTTTCTCCCACTGCTGCAGGCTGCCCTTTTGTAATGGGCCCCTGCATGCATTGCTGCCTTTTTCTACCCACAAAGAAATCCACAACAGTCCCAACAGAGCTCCATTGAGCTCAGTAACTCCCCCTCCCTCACTCACTTGTTCTGTGTCTCCTGCTGCTGCAGGCTGCCATTTTGTAGTGGTCTCCTGCCTCTGTTGGCACCTTTTTCTGCCCACAATGAAATCTGCAGCAGTCCCAGCAGAGCTCTGTTAGCTCGCTCTCTCCCCATCTCTCACTTGCTCGTTCTGTTTCTGTCGGCACTGCAGGCTGCCCTTTTGTACTGGGCTCCTGCCTGCATTGCCACCTTCTTCTGACCACAAATAAATCTGCAGCAGTCATGCCACAGCTCCATTGAGCTCACTCACTCACTCCCCCTCTCTCACTTGTTCGTTCTGTTTCTCCCACCACTGCAGGCTGCCCTTTTGTACTGGGCTCCTGCATGCATTGCTGCCTTTTTTTGCCCACAAAGAAATCTGCAGAAGTCCCAACAGAGCTCCTTTGAGCTGAATCACTCCCCCTCTCTCACTCACTCATTCTGTGTCTCCTGCTGCTGCAGGCTGCCCTTTTGTACTTGGCTCCTGCCTGCGTTGCAGCCCTTTTCTGCCCACAAAGAAATCTGCAGTAGTCACGATAGAGCTCCATTGAGCTTGCTCACTCATTCCACCTCTCTCACTCGTTAATTCTGTTTCTCCTGCCACTGCAGGCTGTCCTTTTGTACTGGGCCCCTGCATGCATTGCTTCCTTTTTCTGCCCACAAAGAAATCTGCAGCAGTCCCAACAGAGCTCCATTGAGCTCACTAACTCCTCCTTCCTCACTCACTCATTTTGTGTGTCCTACTGCTGCACGCTGCCATTTTGTAGTGGTCCCGTCTCTGTTGGTGCCTTTTTCTGCCTACAAAGAAATCTGCAGCAGTCCCGACAGAGCTCTGTTAGCTCACTCTCTCCCCCTCTCTCACTCGCTCTTACTGTTTCTGTCGGCACTGCAGGCTGCCCTTTTGTGCTGGGCTCCTGCCTGCATTGCCACCTTCTTCTGGCCACAAAGAAATCTGCAGCAGTCCCAACAGAGCTCCGTTGAGTTCAATCACTCCCCCTCCCTCACTCGCTCATTTTGTGTCTCCTGCTGCTGCAGGCTGCCATTTTGTACTGGGCTCCTGCCTGCATTGGCACCTTTTCCTGCCCACAAAGAAATCTGCAGCTGTCCTGACAGAGCTTCATTGAGGTTGCTTACTCCCCCTGTCTCACTTGCTCATTCTGTTTCTCATGGCGCTGCAGGCTGCCCTTTTGTACTGGGCTGCTGCCTCTGTTGGCATTTCTTTCTGCCCACTAAGAAATCTGCAGCAGTTCCGACACAGCTCAGTTGGCTTCACTCACTCCCCCTGTCTCATTCGCTCATTCTGTTTCTGCCGGCACTGCAGGCTGCCCTTTTGTACTGGGCTCCTGCCTGCGTTACTGCCCTTTTCTGTCCACAAAGAAATCTGCAGCAGTCATGATAGAGCTTCGTTGAGCTTGCTCACTCATTCCCCCTCTTCCAATTGTTCGCTCTGTCTCTCCCGCTGCTGCAGGCTGCCCTTTTGTAATGGGCCCCTGCATGAATTGCTGCCTTTTTCTACCCACAAAGAAATCCACAGCATTCCCAACAGAGCTCCATTGAGCTCACTCACTGCCCCATCCTCACTCGCTCATTCTGTGTCTCCTGCTGCTGCAGGCTACCATTTTGTAGTGGTCTCCTGCCTCTGTTGGTGCCTTTTTCTGCCCACAATGAAATCTGCAGCAGTCCCAGCAGAGCTCTGTTAGCTCGCTCTTTCCCCATCTCTCACTCGCTCATTCTGTTTCTGTCGGCACTGCAGGCTGCCCTTTTGTACTGGGCTCCTGCCTGCATTGCCGCCTTCTTCTGACCACAAAGAAATCTGCAGCAGTCACGACACAGCTCCATTGAGCTCACTCACTCACTCCCCTCTCTCACTCGTTCATTCTGTTTCTCCCACCACTGCAGGCTGCCCTTTTGTACTGGGCTCCTGCATGCATTGCCGCCTTTTTCTGCCCACAAAGAAATCCGTAGAAGTCCCAACAGAGCTCCTTTGAGCTGAATCACTCCCCCTCCCTCACTCACTCATTCTGTGTCTCCTGCTGCTGCAGGCTGCCCTTTTGTACTGGGCTCCTGCCTATGTTGCTGCCCTTTTCTGCCCACAAAGAAATCTGCAGCATTCATGATAGAGCTCCATTGAGCTTGCTCACTCATTCCACCTCTCTCACTCATTCATTCTGTTTCTCCTGCCACTGCAGGCTGCTCTTTTGTACTGGGCTCCTGCATGCATTGCTGCCTTTTTCTGCCCACAAAGAAATCTGCAGCAGTCCCAACAGAGCTCCATTGAGCTCAGTAACTCCCCCTCCCTCACTCACTCGTTCTGTGTCTCCTGCTGCTGCAGGCTGCCCTTTTGTACTGGGTTCCTGCCTGCATTGCTGGCTTTGTCTGCCCACAAAGACATGTGCGGCAGTCCCGACACAGCTCTGTTGAGGTTGCTCACTCCCCCTCTCTCACACGCTCATTCTGTTTCTGATGGGGCTGCAGGCTGGCCTTTTGTACTGGGCTCCTGCCTGCGTTGCCGCCTTTTTCTGCCCACAAAGAAATATGCAGCAGTCACGATAGACCTCCATTGAGCCTGCTCACTCCCCCTCTCTCACTCGCTCATTCTGTTTCTCCCAGCACTGCAGGCTGCCCTTTGGTACTAGGCTCCTGACTGCATTTGCACCTTTTCCTGCCCATAAAGAAATCTGCAGCAGTCACGACAGAGCTCCGTTTGGCCTCACTCATGCCTCCTGTCTCACTCACTCATTCTGTTTCTGCCAGCACTGCAGGATGCCCCACGGGCTCCTGCCCGCGCCACACCCTTTTCTGCCCATACAAGAAACCTGCAGCAGTCATGCGTATAGTGTCTCCATTGAGCTAATTCACCTCATTCCCCTTTCTCACCTGTTCATTTTGTTTCTCCAGCCACTGCAGGCTGCCTTTTTTACTGGGCCCCTGCATGCATTGCTGCCTTTTTCTGCCCACAAAGAAATCCGCAGCCGTCCCAACAGAGCTCCGTTGAGTTCACTCAATCCCCCTCCCTCACTCGCTCATTCTGTGTCTCCCGCTGCTGCAGACTGCCCTTTTGTACTGGGTTCCTGCCTGTGTTGGTGGCTTTTTCTGCCCTCAAAGACATCTGCAGCAGTCCCAACACAGCTCAGTTGAGCTTGCTCACTCCCCATCTCTCACTTGCTTGTTCCGCTTCTGCCAGCGCTACAGACTGGCCTTTTGTACTGGGCTCCTGCCTGCATTGCCACCTTTTACTAACCACAAAGAAATCTGCAGCAGTCATGATACACCTCCGTTAAGCTCGCTTACTCCCCCTCTCTCACTCGCTCATTCTGTTTCTCCTGGCACTGCAGGCTGCCCTTTTGTTCTAGGCTCCTGCCTCTGTCGGCATCTTTTTCTGCCCACAAAGAAATCTGCAGCAGTCCCAACAGAGCTCCGTTGGCCTCACTCCCTCCCTCCCCCTGTCTCACTCACTAGTTCCGTTTCTGCCAGCACTGCAGGCTGCCCTTCTGTACTGGGCTCCTGCCTGCATTGCCACCCTTTTCTGCCCACAAAGAAATTCGAAGCAGTCATGATACAGTTCTGTTGAGCCCGCTCACTCCCCCCCCACTCGCTCATTCTGTTTTTCCCGCTGCTGCAGGCTGCCCTTTTGTACTCAGCCCCTGCATGCACTGCTGCCTTTTCCTGCCCACAAAGAATTCCACAGCAGTCCCAACAGAGCTGCATTGAGCTCATTCACTTCCCCTCCCTCCCTCACTCGATCGTTCTGTGTCTCCCAGCGCTGCAGGCTGCCCTTTTGTACTGGGCTTCTGCCTGCGTTGTCACCTTTTTCTGCCCACAAAGAAATCTGCAGTAGTCCTGACAGAGCTCAGTTAAGCTTGGTCACTCCCCCCCCCAGCCACTTGATCCTAATCGGTCCCAAACACTGATTTCTGACAGTGACTGCGGTATTCTGCGCTGGAAGCGTAGAAACACATTTGGCCAGGATGTGAAAAATGATAGCTGTACTGTTTATAAAGAGCTGTGAACAAATGCCAGTGTTGAAAATCTAGCATGAAAATATTACTAATATGCAAACTTACAAGGGTGAGTGGAACCTGCCCAACACACGCTTGTAACACAGTCATTTTATAGAGTTTCATCACAAAATTTTCAACATAGGCATTTTAGGACCTCTGCTCATGAACAGTGTCTTTGTGATTTTCTTAATATGTCCCGAACACTGATTTCCCACAGCAACTGTGTTATTGTGCGCCAGAAGAGCGAAAACACATTTCAGCCAGGATGTGAAAAACGACAGCTGCATTGTTCATAAGGAGGTGTGGCAAAATGGCAAAGCTGAAATTCTGGAGTGAAAATATTGCAAAGTTGCGAATGTACGAGCGTGCATGGAAACTGCACAATGTACATTCGTAATACACTCATTTTATGGACTTTCGTCACCAAATTTTCAACATAGGCATTTTAGGACCTCTGCTAATGAACAGTGTTACTGTCATTTTCATAATGTGTCCCGAACATGGATTTCCCATAGCGAGCATGCTATTCTGTGCCGGAACTGCAAAAACACATTTCGGCCAGGATGTGAAAAATGACAGCTGTACTGTTCATAAGGAGGTGCAGAAGAATGGCAATGTTGAAAATCTGGAGTGAAAATATTAATTTGTGAAGTTACGAGCGTGCGTGCAAACTGCGCAATGCACACTCATAACACATTCATTTTATGGAGTATCATCACCAAATTTTCAACATAGGCATTTTGGACCTCTGCTCATGAACAGTGCCACTGTCATTTTCTTAATCTGTCCTGAACACTGATTTCCCACAGTGACCGTGCTATTCTGTGCCGGAAGTGCAAAAGCACATTTCAGCCAGGATGTGGAAAATGACAGCTGTAAAGTTCACAAGGAGGTCTGAAAAAATGCCAATGTTGAAAATCTGGCATGAAAATATTGCAGATTCGCAAAGTTATGAGTGTGCATAGCAACTGCACAATGCACGCTCGTAAAACAGTCATTTTGGGAATTTTTCCCACCAAATTTACAGAATAGGCTTTTTGGGAGCCCACCTCATGAACACTGGCACTGTTGTTTCATTATCGGTCCCAAAAGGGGATTCTGCACAGTGACCACAAAATCACCTTTTGGGGCCAAATAACGCCATGACAGTGTCAGACTTTATGAGGAGGGGTCCAGAAAACCCCATGTTGAAAATTTGGTGCCAAAATTCCAAAAAATGCCTGAGATATGCATCAAAGTTGAGAAAACCCTATTTATTCCATTATACAGCTTACCGGCATTTCCTTAGTTCGCGGTCAGCTTTGAAGAGTGCAGACGTGTTCCCGGTCCACCGAAGATCATCGCGCTGGACTCCAGAGGTAAATGTATGGGTTAGGGGGTGTGGGAGGCAGGGTGCGAGTGGGTGGCACAGGTTGTGTGGAGGGGGCAGGGATACTGCCGAGGGACCGTTTCCTTTTTACAGGTTAAAAAATAAAGACATCATAAGACCGTTTTGATTTTACAGGAGCATGTGGTACACTGGGGTGGGCTCCCAGCATGCCAACAGAATCCTTTTTTTGAGGGGCAGCTGTAACCGATGAGAGTTTGTGCACCCCATCGGCACACAACAAAAGGGGGTTTACATTATGCCCGTGAGGATTGGGCACCCCGTCGGCACATAACAGAAGGGGGGGTGACATTATGCCGATGGGGATTGGACACCTCGTCGGCAGACAACAAAAGCAGGGGGGGTTACACAATGCTGACGGGGAGTGGGCTCCCTCGTCGGCAACATAAACCTTGGGCCACCGAAGCCGATGGGGATTGGGGCCCCTGTTGCAAACAAACACAGTGGGGGGGCACATGCTGCCAAGGGAGATTGGGCACCCCCTCGGTGGGGGCGTTAATATTGTTTGTGAACACGGCAACAAGATGGCGCCATGTTCACAAACAATATCAGTGTTTCAAGGTTCCACCCTGCAATGACAGGTCACTCCCTCATTGCAGCGAATGGCTGATGCTGCAATGATGAGGCAGCCCCTGATTGCAATGGCTAAATTTTACAAGGTTGTGTACGCTGGCTAAACTAGTGTCAGCAGCAGCGTGCTTACTGACATTAGAGGAAAGCAGGCCATGCCTTTAAAAGCTGTGGGGGCATTGGCCACAACAGTGCCATGCCTCTACAACCTGCTTCTAGAGAAAGCTGCCACAATATGTTTCTTGCGCATGCACGCAATCAACATAAAAAGGAGTGCCTGACATTTCCTCAGCAGTTGCATGAAGTCTGGTGGCAGAATTGGCCTACAGTTTTTGCGGACACCTGATGTGGCTGCTTCTAATGGGATTTTGTGCACCAGTTGTATACTATTATGTTTCTTTTTATTGTTTCAGTTTCATTATGTTTCATGGGTTGGGGAGGGGGGACCATTGAGCTTATGACATGGGAAATCCTGGAAGGTGTGGGCTGTTTTTAGTTTTTTAGTTCTTTTTTAGTTTTAGTTTTTTTAGTTTTTCAGTTCTTTATTTTTTTTTCTTTTATGGGAATGTTGTCTAGTATACTTGGTTCTCTCATACCATGGTTTGTCTTATGAGTGTGTCTGTTTGATTAGGATATGATGTTAATACTTTCTAATCTTGTTGTTTTCTTTCCAGTTTCCTTTGAACTCAAATTTGATTATTGTATGTTTGCTTTTGTATTTTTTTCTGTTCCTTTTGCTGTAAAGTACAAATTGTTTGTTATGGTTTACTTTAGTTTTCTGAATAAAAATTCCACTACTCTTGCAAAAAGTGTCATGGGTTCTTTTACTTCACCATGGACACTCAACTGGACAGCACCTAAGATGGGTAGAAGGGCCCTCTCTTTAATATCTCATCCAAAGGCAGCACACCCAACAGTACAGCACCTCCGGTACTGCACTCGGGTGCCAACGTTTACGTATGAGCTCAATCCTGGTGTGGGACTAGAACCCACAACCTTCTGGCCCAGAAGTGGATGTGCTACTAAATGAGCCATGGTGACACCACACATGATGACTGCAGGTCCACAACAGCCTCTAGAAGTGAGAAATCAGAAAAGGTAAGAGATTAAACCTAAACTAGCGTCTGTCACTGTAACATCCAGCAAGCAGGTTACAAATCTATGCAGCAGCACTAAAAAAAGGTGTAGGGGAGCTGAAGAAAAAGGGGAACCCATTAATTCCCTATCTAGAGTATACCTAAGTGTCAACTAATCCTCAGCAACTGGGTAAGTTACCTCTTATATATGACTCTGTAGTATAATAAATGCTATTAGACTGTAGTGTTGCGTTGTATCTGCAGAAACAAATTTGAATCCCTGGCCAAATACCCATATAAGGTAAGACTACAGGGACTATGCTAGGGACATTGTATTGAGAGACAGTACATTTGTGGTTGGTAGCTTCATTAGCCAAACTATCTAAAGAGTATAGGGGTACAAGGCAGTAATCTAGGAAGAACAACGAGCTAGCAAACAAGGACAAGAATCAACAAGTCTGGTTCTATTTGAAAGGCACTAGGCAATTAAGAGAATATTGGTTTTTATCAGTGGTCTAGGGTTATCATAGGTTGAATACTTTTTTTTATTTATTTAGTTATTTTATTTTTATTTTGGATTTTGTTAACCAGGTTGGGTCACTGAGGCTGTCGTCCCTTTTTCAGGAGTGAACTGGGATAAGTTACATACAGGATGTGATTTGTTTTCACATTGCAGCAAATTAACAACATAGAGGATAAGGTGACAATGGTAGTTACAATAGGCATAACAGTGAGGAGCAACAGAATTACTGTACATAACAGATCTTATATACAAATTGATAAGACAAAGTGTGATGTTCAATATCACAGTGAATTACACACTTCTTAAAAACAGATTCAATTAATTAAATTAAGGCCAGCGATGAGAAAAAACACCTTAGCTGCTATGTGGGATCGTTGGGCAAGGGTAGGCTCAGCAGAAACAGGAACAGTTTATCGTTGGGGTTGGGCACCCTTTTAGTAGTCCCTTGAAGGCCTGTTAGGTATGACTTTCCTGGATAAGGACAGGGAGCCTGTTCCAGAGCAGGGGAGCTATGTGTATAGGACCATAGATCAAACATTGTTCTGGTCCAAGGAACCCCCAGGAGGGGCTGAGAGGAGGGTTGGAGGTGTCTTCTGGAGGACTTCTAGATCAGTATATCTATAAGACCAGGAGTATAATGTTTTAGCATCTTCTAGGCCAGACAGAAGGTTGGGTAGCAGAGACACTCTTCAAGAGGGAGCCAGTGTAGATTGGCAAAGGACATTGCAATGATGTTTTTGATTTTCTGCACCTGATGTGAACTTGCTGATCTTGAGATACATAACTTTAAGTTTAGTGAGCTCTGCACCTTTCAGGGAGTAGAAGACTGGGGCTCCATACAGTAGCTTAGGGAGGAGGACACTATTGGCTACAAACATATGGGCATTATTAGTTAGGAAGGATTTGAGCCTGTAGAGCAGCCCCAATTTTTAGGAATGAGGCTCTGTGGTATGCATGGTATGGGTCTTGAAAGTGATCTCTTGGTCAAGCCAGACACCTAGATATTTTATTGTATCTACCACTTCCAGTTGGGCACCAGCAGAGGTGGAACTCTGTAGATGCTTACTTTGGTCAGTGCCCAAATTTCTGAAACCAAACAGCATGGCCTTACTTTTTTTTCTGTTGAGTGCAAGATGATTTGAAACAAACCATGCTTCATGTTCACTGAGGTCCTTATTAAATTCACCAGTCCAACTGCCATTTGCCGTCTTGATGGTGTGGGGCTGGTCAACTTCCTTGTGGTTACAACTGCCTCTCTGCCCCTTAGTTTTTTTTTCCATTGAATACAGAACGATTTGAGACAAACCATGCTTCATGTTCATTGAAGTCTATATTATGTCCAACTGCTATCTGCTGTCTTGATGGCGTGGGGTTGGTCAACCTCCTCGTGGTTACCCCTGCCTCCCTTCTCCCTTTCCTTCCCCACCAGTCTCCACCTTTCTTCATAGGCTGGTTCAGCAGATCCAGGAAGAAGACAGGCAGAAGACAGATAGAAAGAAGTAGGCTGCTGGTTAACTAGGATCTGCAGCTTATCCATTAGGTAGGGAAATGGGCAGACTGGGTGGGCCAAGCGGTCCTTATCTTCCATCAAATTCCATGTTTCTATGTTAGGAGATGAGGTATAGCAGGTATGTAGTCAGTTGTGGTGAATGTGGGGTGCTCTTCTTGAGGGTTACACTCTGGAGGAGGAGGCACTGCTCAATCTGCAGGACCTTTGCAGAGCTCCATGCTCAGTTGTACCAGCAAGAGAAGAGCTAGCTTAGCTGTGTCTCTGACTCTGCTGGAGCCCAAACCCCTCTCTCTCAGAGGCCTACTGGTCCAGAGAGGTAGAGAGTGGTGGGGGAAGGGGAAGGGAGGAAGGGGTAACCACAAAGAGGTTGACCTGCCCTACACCATTGAGACAGCAAATCGCATTGCACCTCTCGAGGAGAATCAGATACATGACTTTGCTGGTGGGGACTCTAAGGTAATGGTCAGATGGCTTGATGGCAACTGAACAGACAAGCAGGAAGACATCAGCCAGGAGAATCCTAGTGGTTGGGGACTGAATGATTGGGAATAGAGAGGGTGGTGACAGGAGAGCTGGATAGGTGGGGGGTGGTTCAGTGCCTTCCTGGTGCTTCGACCATATAGAGAGGATTGGTAGGATAGAGGAGAGGGAGGGGAATTGGGGTTGCTGGTACAGTAAGGTTGCATGGCAGTGGCAAACCAGCCTGTGGAAATGGTCAGATTAAACTTTTTCAGACTGGAGGACAGATTGAAGACACATTCGGCCTCACTGGCCTTTTCCAAAGTTGTCTCTTATGGAGTAGGGAGGGGGGAAGGTAGTGTAAAGAGGGATGAGACTGAGGAATGTAATGGGTGGTTAATGGGATGGTGTTAGGAGATAGGGGTTCCACTTTCTGGGGGACTGGGGGTACTTCTGGGACAGGATGCTCTTCATGGGTGACAATCTTCACCTGACAAGAGAGGGGTCCAGTACACTGTGGCAGAATTTTGACATCTTCATTGGACAGTTAAACTGAGTGCAACAGAGACTGAGGCTAGAAAAACCACAGTGATATGAAACAGGAGAGGAACCTAGCTAGTACTCCCTTTAATCTGGGAGTTTCTAGCAGCACAGTGGTGAAAAATAACGTTTAGGTTCAAACTGGGCTAAGTGAAGGGACCAAGGAGGGTGGGCTCACAATCCTGCAATTAACTTGAAAAATAAGATGTTAAGGAGACTAGGAAAGAAAAAGGGAGAAAGACAAGTAAAAAGCAAAAGGAGATTAGGAGATAGATGCAAGGTGGTCTGCCTTAATGCCAGGAGTCTGGATAAGAAAATTGGTGAGCTCCAGGAGTCCAGGCAGTGACTGCAGACACTGAGATGCTCCTTGAATCCGTCACAGAAACTTGGGTGTCATAAAATAATGACTGGGTGGGACCTGACAGTCCCTGGCTACACAATGTTTACAAGGGATAGAGACAAAAGGTAAAGAGGGATGTTGCCCTATCTATCGGGGAAGGCACTGAGGCTGTGGAAGATGGATTCATCAAGGGAAGTAATGGAGAAACATAGTCATTGTGGGTACTGCTCACAGTGGCCTCAAGCAATAAACTACAGTTGGGGATTATATATACACTGCCAGGATGAGCAGAAGGGAGTGATATGGAGCTTTGGGGAAGATCTAGAATGGGGAGTAGCAAACGGGGAGGTAGTGGTGGTGGGTGATCTGAATCTGCCGGATAATCATTGGTACATTCCAACTGCCAGAAGCACCAGAAGTCAGGGCCTGCTGGATACATACCAGCACTGTCTGCTGATGCAGCTGGTTAAGGAACCCTTAAGGAAGAATGCCATTCTTGATGTGGTGCTTCCAACTCAGAGGTGGTAGCAGGTGTGCAGGTAGGGGAGCCACAAGGATTTAGTGACCATAACTATATTTGGTTAGAGCTGACCCTTGGGACTGGAAAGCCCCAATGAAGGTCTAAGGTCTTTGATTTAAGAAGGGTAAACTTCAAAAGGATGAAAAAGCTGGTTTGGGACAAGCTGATCAGGGTAGACCACATTGGAAATGTTGTGGGTGGATGAGGGCAATTAAGGGGGCAATTCTTGAGGCATCTAAGTTATGCATAACAACGATAACCAAAACAAATGGGTACAAGAGACAAATACAGTTCTCAAAAAGGGTCAGAGAAGCCGTGAGGGCCAAAAAAAGGCCTTCACCAGGTACAAGGAAATGCATGTGGGAGGGAATGGGGAGACTATCAATGGAGAGATAAGAAAGCAAAGAGGGCAGTTAGGGAGGGAAAAGCAGGCACTAAGCTGCATATCTGACCCAGTCAAAAAACATGATCAGGTTGGTGGTCTGACATGACCTCCCTGTCACAGACCCATGCTGTTTCCCATCCTGTAGGCAATTTTCCTCTAAGTATGCCACCAGGCTTTCCTTTATCAAGGTCTCCATCAGCTTGCCTACAATGGAGGTAAGACTGACTGGTAGAGATGTTGAAAAACTTTATTTCGCCAGTGATGTTGGCATGAATCTTGGAAATTTGAAATTTGCCAAGCTTTGAGAATTTCCCATTGGGTGCACTTACTTAGTTGGTGAACTTTTATATTAAAAAAATATATTTTAAGATTGCATCAAGTCTCTCCCCCACCCAGTGTGGTGTAATTCACCCCCTCCCACCTCCCAAGCTCTTTTAAATCTCAACCCCATTCCATCCCCTGCTAGCACCTTCCTCTCCCACCCCTCTGTAGCCCTCCAACTACACAGAAATACACTTCCCCCCACTGGTGTGCCAAACACACTCCGTCACCTGAGCACACCCTATTGCACAGGAAGATTCCCACTCAACACCCAGGCCCCCCGCCACTCTCCCCCTGCTTCTGGTGTGGAACCAAGTCTGCAGATCTCCAATCCCATGGTGCCATTCCATACTCCAGTGAGTCCCTAAATAGACCAGACAAGGGTACAGTCAGCTCTTAAACAAGTTCACTAAGTACTGGGCCTGATGCTTTATCTAATCTAAGGGTCTCCTGTCCTTTTTATACCCAATTGGCTTTAATCACTACCCTCTCCATTTTATGTACCGCTCTGTGTGACTGCCTTGACCTCGCTCTCTACCCGACCCCACACACTACCCTAACAATCCCTCGTAGTCTTCCTTTTCTCCATAATATGTCTAAGGAGTTCTTTTTCTCTCCCTTAACCCCCTCAGTAATCTGCAGGTCTGTATCTACCTTTGCCTTGCTGCCCACCATCTTAGCTTCTTTTAGCCTGATCTTGTATATACCTTGTACTTTATGAAGGCTCTTCTTTTCCCTCCCATCCTCCCTTATCTCCCTTGAGAACTAGATCAGTCCTGTGTATTTATTTCTTTTGGTGATGTTCCTTGCACAAGTGTCGGTCAACTCAAGTACTGTCCCCTTATCTTTTCCCACTTTTCTTCTACCCCATGATTTTGTCTACACCCAATAAAACTTCTTTGACCTTTTCTTACATCTGGTAAAAATATTTCTCTTTGAGGTCCAGAACCACTGCCTTAATGGGGGCCCAGTGTTTCCCCATACCATTTCAAACCTCACAGAACTGGTGCCTGGTCCCTAACATTTCCTTGATTGGCACTCCACCCACGACTTTTAAGTTAGTAAGTACCAAGTCAAAAAAGGTGCCCTGCTGTGTGGTCCCTGAGCAGCTGCACCAGTAAGCAGTTCTGTACTGTATTTAACAGTGACTGGCTCTTGGTGTTCTTAGCCACTGGGGTATCCCACTCTATTTCTGGCAGGTACGAATCCCCCACTGTCACCACTTCCCCCTTTGTTTCCCCTCCTAATTTTCTCCCTTACCTCTTTATTCCCTTCTTCTTCTGCTCCAGGCCCTGGTGGTCTATAGACAACGCTCATTGTAATCTTTTTTCCCTGCAGCCATAGTCAGTTATACCCAGACTGACTCCACACTGCCTTGTCCATCCTGATTAGTTATTACATGTTATAAAAAACAGGTATATCCCTTTTGAAGGTTGCAATGTAGAGTAGGAACCAGTCTCCCCTAGTTCCCTATAGAAGGAGTGCTCCACATGGAGGGGACATACAAGGAGAAGGCTCTGTTGTCAGTACAGGAATGATTAGTGATGGGGGTGGAAGGGGTTATTGGGGGCAAACTGTAGAACACAGGTGGATATAAGGGATAACAGATCAACAGACAGGAAAATGTAAGACAATGCAGGGACTTGTACATTTTTTTTCCATTTTCCCTTTCCCTCCGCCCCCCACTGTAACAATTAGTGCCACCACGGTTATACTCTTGCTACAGTTAGAGAGTAGGCCAGAATCTTCCACTGCCCCTTTTGCCACTGTTGCTTCTGCCTATCAGGGAGTACATAATTGCTGAATGGCCCATGCCCTCCCTCCCTCTCCAGGGTCAAGTGCTTAACATTTAGAATATGCCTCACCCCCAGCCTTCCCTAACGTGGGATATCAGGCTCACATGTGAACCACAGCCCTGAAAGTGCAGTAGGATATGTGGTCAACACACACTAAACCAATTTCCATGAACAGATTTAATGGTAAAGAGGGCAGCCTTGAACTGGCTGCTGCAATAATAAGGGGGCTAATGAAGATCTTTCAGTGTGAGGGTAATAATACAATTACTTACTAAATTTTATAAATATATTAAATGTTCTTATCAGTCAGTCCTGAATGACCCAAAAAGTGCCAGTGTCTGTGACCACAACAATCTGGTGATAACACAGAGTCAGCATTATCTGTTTTTCTATTGGCTATACAATATTGTGAGTGTAGTGCTAAACCCTATGGCTTTACATATTTGCCTGAGCTAGAGTCACCAACCACTTTTTTCTGGGGTAAAAGAGTATATCAGTGGTGTTGTTTCAGCCCTTGCCCCATCATGAGCACATACAATCCATTGTGCAAGTCATTCTGAGCAGTGTGTTAGTTTTATATACGTGTACATATTTCTATGGTGTGAGCATGCTAGGATTTCCCATAATACCTATCCTTAGTGTTTGTTACAATATGATATGTACAGAACCTAAGTAATCAGATGCATGCAGTACATTTAAAAAACATCCCTGAGTAACTTTTCATACATATTGGTACCAAAGGAAATAATTACAAATTTTCAATTCATTAACAAAAAACTATTAAGGTACCATTGATTAAGACAAACATGGGCCCCAGATCCATCTCTTATAGTACATAACAGCCAAACTCTGTAATCAGCTACCTCTTGATTTAAAACAAACTGAATCCCTTGGCCAGTTAAAACTAATGAGAATCCAAGCTGGACACTAAAACACCACACCAAAATGAAAACAAAAATGACCAAGATTTGTCTAAATATATAATCTAAATGGCTAAAATGCAGCCAGCAGGGTCACTGGGATGTTATCTGAAGTTTATTGTTAAACGAGCACTATTTTCATAAAAAGTGCTTGTTTGACGTGAAATGTCAGATGATAGCCCAGGGACCATGTTGGCTGCTTTTATCCTTTTAGCTATTAAAGTTTATATACTTAGACAAATCTTGGTTCTATTTTTAGGGCCGCGGTGGGCTTAGCCTTGCACACCACTTGTTATGAGAAAAGGACTCCCACATTCCATCTGACCAAACAACATGCTGGACATGGAGCACAGTTGTCTCTGCATCCATGTTGTCCCTGGAGCACACTGCTCCTTGTCTCAACAGGCACTACACTTTGAACTATATTTTGCCTGATCATGGCACTGGGAGATTGGGCACCCCCAGTGTCACTCTTATGTTTCTGGGGGGGGGTACGGGGTGGTGGGTGCTGAGAAGGAGGGAAGGGTGGGGGTATCTATAAATTAAAGGAAAATAAAATCAGCAGTCATGGCAGACTGCACTGTGTCCAATATGGCCACCACAGCCTTCAACACATGCGCTAATGGTCAAGCATGTGCAGTAGACTGCAGTGGCAGTCTTGGACATAGCACAGTCTGCTGTGACTGCCGATTTTGTTTTCTTTTAATATATAGATATCCCTCCACCCAATGTTCCCTCTCAGCACCCACCCCTCAGAAACATAAGGGTGACAATGGGGGTGCCCAGTCCCCCAGTGTCGTGATCAGGACATACCACTTTTTTTATATCGTCTCCCCAACTGACCCTCCCTATCAGCACCCACCACCCCACCCTCCCCCTCCCAAGACATGTAGCAGTGTCACTGGGGGGTGTTCAATCCCCCAGTGCAGACGTCCTCAATTTCTTTGGTTACCTGTAAAAGAAATGTCCATTGATGGCACTGGGGGGTGCCCAATCCCCCAGTGCAGAAACCCTCAATCTTTTTTTCCTGTAGATAAAAAAATGTCCATTGATGTCTTTTGCAGCCAAGCTTCCCCCACCATCTTACCCTCCCACTCAGCACTGACCCCCCCCCCAAGCCCTTACTTACCAATCTGTGGTCGAACGCCGTAATCCTGTCTGGACCACAGACACATCTTCACTCTTCAAAGTCAGATCACAAACTGAAGAAACAGGTATGCACTTCAATGTATTTCAATGGTGTTTTGAACTTAGTGGCATAACTTGGGCATTTTTGCATATTTTTTGTCCCAAATGTTCAACATACCTTTTTTGGGACACTACCTCATGAACAATGCAAGTGAACTTAGGTAAATATGACCTGAAAGGTGATTTTGCAGTAATTGTGTGAAATCACCTTTTGGGCAGGAGTTGAAAAATGTCTCCACCATTGTTCATGAGGCTGGGTCATTAGATGGCTATGTGAAAATTCAGAGTAAAAATATGAAAACACAACAAAGTTATGAGCCTTAGTTGAATTCTGCGAACACAGGCTCGTAACTTTGGTAATATTCAATATTTTTACCCCAAATTTACAACATAGCCATATCTTTATAGCACCTCATAAATGTGAGAGCTGTCATTTTTCAAATCCTGGACAAAATGTGTTTTTACATCCCAAAAGGAGATTTTGTGGTCCCTGCGTGAAATCACCTTTCGGGCAGGACTTGAAAATTTTCTCAGCCATTGTTCATGGTGTGGGGTCATAAGATGACCATGTTCTAAATTTGTTGTAAAAATATTTAGAAACAAAAACTTTATGAGGCTATGTTGAATTTTGCAAACGCAGGTTCTTAAGTTTGGTAATATTTAATATTTTTACCCCAAATTTTCAACATAGACATTTCTTTACAGCACCTCATGAATGTGACAGCTGTCGTTTTTCAACTCCTGCCCAAAATGTGTTTTTATGTCCCAAAAGTTGATTTTGCAGTCCCTGCGCAAAATCATCTTTTGAGCAGAAGTCGAACATTTACTCTGCCCTTCTTCATGAGGCAGGGTCATAACAAAGCTATGTTGAAAAGTTAGCGTGCAGATATTATAAAACAACAAATTTATGAGCCTACATTACATTTTGCTAATGCAGGCTCATAACTTTGGTAATTTTCTATATTTTGTTATCCCAAATTCTGTAGCTGCAGCCCTATCATGGCCTGTTACTCACTAAACTAAGGGACAGTGGTCTGGATGACCTGTCTTGCAGCTAGTTCCAGAACTATCTGAATGGGCAGAAACAGAGTGTCAAATGGGAGGGTATGATCTCATCTCCAAGGTCAATCACTGATGGGGTAACCCAAGAATAAATACTTGGTCCCCTCCTCTTCTCTTTGTATATCAATGAAGTATCCCTGAACTGCAGGGGAGCTTCAGGGCAGCTATATGCTGATGATGCCATACTCTATAGGTTCTTCTCCCACCTAGCTCAAATAATACTCAACTAGAGAATGACTTTAGATCACTAGAAAATTGGCTTCTGGCCAATAAACTCCTTTGTAATACCAAAAAGCAAAAGCCATGCTATTCAGTCACAGAAAGCTAAGCATAGATAGACAGCAACTCCTTAAACTTGCCACTTAAACTGGAGATAACCAGGAGGTGGTCCAGGCCTTTAGATACCCAGGTATGGTCCTGGACCAAAACATAACCTTTGAACTGCATGTGGATGCAAAGTCATGCACCTGGGATGGCGAAACCCAAAATATAGATACAATCTGGATGAAGAACAGCTAACAGAGACAAAACAAGAAAGGGATCTTGGAGTAATCATATCACACAATTTAAAAGTTGGAAAGCAGTGTGAAAAAGCAGCACTAAAGGCCAACAGTATACTGGGCTGCATTGGCAGAGGAATCACTAGCAGAAGGTGTGAGGTGTTAATGACACTGTACAGTCCCTGGTCAGGCCTCATTTGGAGTACTGTATGTAGTTCTGGAGGCCACACCAAAGAAAGGACATAGACCATTTGGAGTCTGTGCAGAGACGGGCTACTAAGATGGTGCAGGGGCTCCACCATGAACCTTATAGAGCAAGGCTCCAGCAGCTTAATTTGTACTCCCTAGAACAAAGGTGCAACAGAGGCGACATGATAGAAACTTTTAAATACCTCAAAGGAATAAACGCAGTATAGGTTCAGTGCCTCTTCCAGGAAAATATGGGTACACAGACAAGAGGTAACAGCATGTACCTTAAGGGAGGCAAATTCAGAAGCATCCTCAGGAAGTTCTTCATGGAGAGAGTAGTAGAACCCTGGAACAGCCTAAACAAAGAGGTTGTAGCTGCTAAAACAATAAGGGAGTTCAAGCGAGCTGGGGACAGGCACATTGGAAACCCAAAATGAAGTGGGAAGGGGGTTAGGAAATTGGACAGACTAGATGGATTGCATGGTCCCCTTCTGCCGACACATTCTTGTGTTCTTATATTCTTAACCAAAACCCTAAATCTAAAACTCAGGCTACTTTATAGACGCTCTCTCTACCTGACCAGAGAGGCATGCTACACCACTGCTAACAGCACCCTCCTCCCCCTCTTATTCTATGGTGCCCCGGTACTACAGTCTATCTGAGAAGCCACCCACTTCAGGCTCAAAACACTATATCATAGGATAGGGCATTTTGCAAGTGGTGCACACCCCGGACTCACCATTGCACAGTACTTACAACCCTGGGTTGGCCCTACTTTGAAACCAGGCTGCACTACCTCCTTCATTGCTTTACCTTCAAACTCATTCAACCCACCTCTCCACCCAGTCTCTATGGCATTATACAATGCAGGCAGTTTGCCAGACCTCTTAAAATTGCATTGCTCCCACTGCTGGATGTCCCTAAGCTTCAGAATGAAATAAGAAGAAGGTCCTTCTTTTTCTCTGCCCAACACCAGTGGAACTCCCTGCCCCCACCGTGATCCTGACCAGCGCTACCCTAGCACGTTTAAAAAGAGACTAAAATCCCTATTCTGGATTGCAGCACCCTGTAGTTGTTTTTGTTGAACTGCCATGCCTCTGCTCCCATCCCCCCTTCAGCCATACTGTTACTTGAACCCTGGCCTGCTCACAACTGTCATTTCTGATTTAGCAGACCACTTTCCTTTGTGCAACCAACAATTGTTTGTATATATTCAGAGCTTATTAAAGGAATGATAATAGTAGGTATATACCCCTGTATGTAAATAATTCATAGTGTTTGAACAAGAACTGTACGTATGTATTTTTCTTTGCTATATTGTATAACTAATTTCACATGTCTAGGTACGTATATATAATCTTGTATGATACTGCATATCTATGTTTTTTACTGTATGTAACTAATTCTGGGTCACCTCTGAAGAAGGGACATATAGTTTCAGAGGGCTTACCCGGTCATCAAAATTCAAATAAATAAATAAATAAACTATCCGCTCTGGTCAGAGTTTGTTCATTGTGGTGCAGCTTCTGTTCTTGTTTACTTTTCTTTTTGCTGTGAGCAATCCCTACTCTGAGCAGCACTTCATTCTGTTTTTCTGTCATGAATTTAACCTAAAATAAGTTTTTACTTTCCAGTTCTCTATGAAATTATTATTGAACTATGTTGTTACCTGTATATTGTGCATTGTCATTCATGAACCTATAAAATTTGTACTATCTCAAAATGATGTATGCGCTATTCTGTATTTGTAACCATTGCTCCTGGCTCATTCTTGTAAAATAATGTTTTTTCTCCTGTTTTTACCTTGGTAAACATATAGTAAAGCAGCAGTGCAACAAAACTGAAAAAAAATATGACCCTAATTTTTCTCATGGTAAAGGATTCGCGGCATCCTCCTGTTTTATTTGGTGGTAACATTTTCTAGTTGAACTAAAAACATTTTTAATGCTTTCTTTATCCCACTGTCCTAGTCGGCCCACATTCCTGTCGAACCCCCCAGTCCTGTCCCACAACCGTACAGAACTTCCTCCCTTCTACCCCCATGGCTTACCTCTCATTGCAGGTGGCGGGGATCCCTCAACCCGACAGTACTGGATCCAGTTCATGGAGGTGCCTGCGGGGGCTGGCAGTCATCTGACTCATCCAGGACCTTTTTTCTCCTCCAGTTTTCACCCCACTGGAGAAGGAGCATGCAAGGTCAGCAATGGTTGAGCTGTTCATGCTTCCACCCGCAGCACACCGGCTGACTACTCTGCCTCAACCCTTGCATATGGGACCAGAGCACTCTGACACCCAGACACCACTAGGTGTCAGACTTACACCGGTCTCTGGTTCCTTCCCTCCCCGGGAGGGGACAGCTGTCATCTGGACACTCAATCCTCTCCCACCCCAGCCAACCCCCAGTGACCCACTCGCACTGCGAACATGGGTCACCGGTGTGACAGGAGGTAAGGCATGATGTCTCAGCCCTCGATGCCACTGGGCTGACAATTGTTCAACTAACATTTGAATATTTTATAGATGTTAACATTTTTTTTTTCAAAAAAAAAAAGATGACCACCACATTTGGCTTAGAAATAGCACTAGAGTCCTAGCTAGGGTGAGGGACACAAAAATAAAAAATATATCATGGCACAATACATTGGTGGCAGCTAGAAAAATAGATTTGACAGGTATGCTAATGTTTTATTAAATGCAAATGAAATGCTTTCTGGAAAACATGTTTCATTGCACTGCTGCTTTAAATTAATAAATAAATATTGTGGAGAAAACAAAACCTGACAGTATAAGGTGACATATGTTGGGCAATCAGAAGTGGCTTGTTACTGGTGTTACTGATAGACAAAGCTTTTAATAGTGACTATAACTGTAACTATGTAAATATTTTTAACTTCACAAATGACAAACCAGTCTCGAACCTGTAATCAATATCTGCGATTTTCATAGAAATAGTAAAGCAGGCCTCACAAGAGATGTATATTCTCAGCATGAAATAAACTCTGGAAACAACTGTTCTAATAATGAAATAAATCACATGGAACTTATCAGATACTGTATATCATGGTTGATGGGGTATTTGTTTTATCTGCTGTCAGATTTGAAATATAATGTACTTGTTACGTTATTTAAAGTATATTTTTTAATAAACTATGAGTTTGCAAAGACAGCTGAGGAAAAATATGTCTCTGATTAAACCTGATCAGTTATTTGGGGTTTAAAGTGGTGCAGCTGTAGCAAATGTAAAACATTTCAGAATGCTACAAATAAGAAAAATAATTAAATGCTTTACAGTAAAAACACTTATAGAGTACACTAGCAGGAGAAGGGTTATACTATGATTTAGGCCAAATGTGCATAATATGAGAAGATGGCACTATAGAAGCATTTTGCTTTTGGTAAACTAAGCACAGATGTAACCTACTGACACAGAATTATCTATCTGCTCAGTGCTTGCATTTTACTACCAATTTTCTATTTCACAATAAAAGACAATTAAACAATTGTACTCTTTGCTAATTAATGACACCATGGTAAAAGCATTCATCCATTGTTCCATTTATTTCTTCATTTCTGGCAGTTAACGGCCCCTTTCTGAAATGAATCAATGCCGTTTACACAATGTTGTCACCCTATTGTTCCTTTATCACCCTCCATTTTCATAAATTGGAGGTGTTAATCCTTTAATGGTTTCTCTCAGAGCTTTAAGCTGTGTTTAGAACATCAATCTGCCTTTGAACAATGCCTGTTTACACAGAATCCATCTACAACATGTTTACCATAAAATTTAAGCCATTTGCATTCTGTTCTATCTGTGTTTCAAACACGAAGGCATGATGGGTGTGTTCTGTATAATTGTAATTAGTAATACTGACATGCAGCTTGTCTGTTTGTGGGGGGTCACTATATCAACTGCCTTAGTTAAAGCTACACTTTTATTAAAACCTGAATATGGATCAATACATTATGTAGACCTGCTTAAATAAAATCTCTATTACAGATTTTAATGTTAGTGATGGAGATAGAACCATAGAACTTACCTTATTTCAACACTACATACTCCTATTTTAGGGTTTTGCTTGCTAGCGAATATGATGCTAACCCGTTTTATCATGTGCTTCAAGTAATAACTCTGTGGGCTACCATTATAAATAGGTACTTGAACTACAACTGCACCTTCCACACTTTTTAAGTCCACAAGACGAGATCACACATATCAAGACACAACACCACCATTATAAGGGTTTCTGCTTCTGTAGCACTCTGTGCAGCAAAGCAGAGCAGCCAAAACAGCTGATTTTATTTGGCATGTCAGCCGCACAATCCACTCTATAACATGAGTGTGGCTGAGTCTTATTTTCTCTAATATCCCATTACAATTCTGTACTGGGCAAATTCTTCATATTTCTGGTTTCTCTTCTCCCTACCAGCAGGTTTTGGCCTGGTAACTCCTAATGAGACTAATTAGCAGTCTGTCCATGAGAAGGCAGACAGGCCTGATCAGACCACACCTAAATTGATGAACGTGTGTGCTGAGAATTACTGTTAAGCAAGAGATGGACTAGGAGCCGTTTTCTTTCATCTCTGAAAGGATATGAGTGTACTGGGCCACATTAACATTATTTATTTTACTATGTTTGCAGAAATATTAGCTGTACACTGAAGGTGCAATAAGTCACAGTATGCATTCCCCTCCCCAGATCAGTAGAGAACAACAGGAAGATCATTTAAAAATGCAAGACCTTTGACAAACTTTCTTAGATAGTTTTGTGAAATTATCATTTTTAATACAAAGTTTACCTCAAACATTTAATGGAGGGCAAAAACAGGACTTACACTATTCAGAATATGGGAAGTACATTTAAAACAGGACTGTATATTACATATGCTACAGTAGGTACAATATCGGACACTTGGTAGGCTAAAGTAGCAACAATTGTAGGAAGTGCCTGCTGACGTAGTTGGCAGTCAGGAAACCAAAATCAGCAAACAAGGAAATAAGACAGATATACTAGAGAGGAAAACTAGGAATAATAGGTAAGGATGGAAAAATATATTTCTTGGAGAGACCTGAAGAAGGAGAGTGAATGGCTTAGTCACAGAAATATAAGTACAGTAAGTTTCCAGATTGCAGGGGCTATGGAAGAGGAGGCTTTACCACCAAATGTGGAATGGTTGGGAGATGGGACGGAGAGTAGGATAATATTAGATTAGCAGAGAGAGATGAATGGTGTATCTGGCAAAGGCAAGATTAGTGAAGGAGGAGAAAACAAGGCCACTAAGGATCTTTCTGCTTTGTTTTTAACATTTTATTGTGATCTTCAAAAGTTTACAGCAATAAGGAGCATAGTTAACATGACAACAGAAGAACATTACAAAACTTAAGAAAAGAAGAAGATTGTTAAAGGGGAGCACTCATGTAGATAGAAAGGTGACAGTATTGTTGCCAAGAAAAATCTGTTGCAAATAAGCTGTTGGTCAAACCTACATCTCTTTTAAGGCAGGGATTTTATGTGCCCTCTCTACTTCAATCAGCCCGTGCCATCTCTCTCCCAACATTTTAGGTATTTCTTCGTTAAGGATCTGCTCAGTGTTAGACCCTTCCAAACCATCGGGAATAACTAGTATTCTGATGCTGTTACACCTACTTCAGTTTTCTTGATCCTCAGCCTGTTGCCAGAGCATGGTGAGTTTGTGGTCATGGTCCTGCAGGCGCTGTAGGATTCTGGCCTGATGGTGCTCCAGTTCATCCGCTTTCTGCTCGACCATGTTCATTTTGGCAATGAGGATTCTCACTTCAGCAACTGTGCCCAATAGGGTTGAGAAGACAGTCTACTCTGGATAGCAGCATTTCTAATAGCATTGTTATATGCTGTAAGGAGCTGCCCACATCAGACGGACTAGCATGTAGGGCTCTGGTTAGTAACCTTGCGGAACAAAATAAAGTGGAAAAAAATAAAGCAGCAAAAACAGTGTCACAGTGTCACCATCAATATTGGCAGCACAAAATGAAGCCTGCTAGAATAATGCAGGCCACACAACATGTAGGTGGCAAACAACATCATCCGCATGGAGACACTGCACTAGAACACACAGCAGCAGGCACCCATGCACAGGAACAGAACATGCACAGGAACAGAACAGGGGTGCAGGGAGATGGAACAGAGCAGGGTGCAACCACCACTGGGGGAAGCAGGCCACTGGACATCTACCATGGTAATCTAATGGCACAGATACTCACATGGTGGGGTACCCCCACCCAGAATGCTGAGTGATGGAGACAGTGCACCAGGGTAACCACTGGAGGACAGGTGGACCATGGCACCATGTGGATGGCAGTGTATAATGCAAAAGGCCAGGAGCACAAGCTAGCATGTCCCCAGGAACACACACAACATACAGGACAGGAGACATGGCATACTGGCTTGTGCTCCTGACCACTGGGGTTCTAGTGCAGTATCTTCATGCATCAGACATTATTTGCTACCTGTGTGTCCGTTATTTGCTACCTGCATGTCGTGTGGCATGCATTGTTCTAGCACACTTCATTTTGTGTGGACAATATTGATGGTGTCACTGTTTTTGCCGCTTTATTTTTGTCCACTTTATTTTGTTCCACGATGTTACTGACCGGAACCAGCATGTAGATCTGGAGCTACATTAGTCGATCCTTCTGTGGCCTGTTTGAAAGATGCCATGGGGGAAGCTAGGGTGGATCTACCCTGTATTCCAGGCACAAGGGTCTGAGATTCGATGTCCATCCGATTAGTGGATGTTGACGGAGACACAAAGAGGCTATCCGCTAACTGCTTTACAGTTGCCGAGCCAAGTCGTGATGGAGTCCAGGGCTAAAGGCCTACCCGATTCATGGTCGGATCATGCAGGGACCAGTGCCAGATGACAATATGCCAAATCCCCGATGCAATAATATCTACACTAGTTGACTGAGCAGTAGCTAAGAATGAGTACCCATGCTTTAGGAGATGAGTAGGGCCCTTAATGCTGGTATTAAGATACAGATTCACCTAGCCAGGGATGGAGCTGTCTGTTCAGGCATCCATCTTCCTTGGCATCCAAGCCACGCCCCCACTAAAAACTATTTAAAAGACAAAGAACCTATGTGTGCAAGCACTGAGGCAATGGTTACCCCAAAGGGCATTTGGCCGGGGAGCCAAGTTTCAAAGAAATACAAAATCACACATGGGCCCAGGCAGGCAGGGGGGCTGAGAGTAGAGTGGGTAGGGACATTAGTGCCGAAACCAGAACAGGAACTGTCTCCTCTTCTGAAGTAAAAAGGCAGACAATTAAGAGAAAAATGATGGTGTTTTTGTAATGGAAAAGGCAATATTCATATAGAGTGAAATGCCCCATTGAGAGAATTTATGTTTAGTTAAATGACGTTGCACTCCCAAACTGACTACATATGTCAACTGATCCATATCTGAAAAAAGCCTTGTGTTTGATTCCAGTAGGTTCTACTTATTTGTTTCTGTTGCTCTTTCCTTTTGGGTTACTATAGATTTTGTGGCATTGTCTGATTGCTCCCTACACCCTGATGATATAAACACTGTTATTCCTTGCTTTTATCACACATAACATTGCTTTGCTACCCCAGTGAATCCTGGCATTGGCGACTGCTGAGAATCAATGTGAGAAGGAACACTGGCACAGGCTGTGGGTGGGTAGGAAGATGAGCTGTCAAGTGGGAAAGAAACCTGGCCCAGGGTACCACGGATGTGCACTGGTGCAGGCAAAGCAGTGTGTTTGCACTCTTGCAAAAAATGGCTGCACCGCTACGCATCCCACCAAAACAGGGAACACTCTGTACCACAGTGGAGTGGCTTGCAATGCTCCAGCAGCTGTTTATACTGCCAGATTGGCAGTGGTGCAACTCATCTGCACAGCTGGCAGAGGTGCAGATCTGGTATTGTAAACACACCTTAAATAATTAGGTGGCTGGCTGTTTCTGATCAGCATAGCAATTGGCCCACCCGTTAAAGTTTATGTCAGAATTCACACTCTCCAGGGACAAGGAAACAACAATAAAAGTTTCTTCTTTCTCTTTTACATGTCCTGTGTGTGAGATAACCGGTACAGTATGCTGTTTGCAGGGGGTTTCCCAGATAGGACTAATAGTGCTGATGAGCTGTGATTTGGCTGTAGGCTCTGTAAGAATTGTTAATATCAGCCAGGGATCCTATCACACATCATCACAAAAATAGTTATTGTATTTTACAACTACTTAACCAGGCTTGTCCAGTTGAGATATAACCCCATTTCCTGTGGAGACCCTTTACTACAGCTGGATAGACTGGTGCACTGAGATGTTATATGACTTGCTCAAGGTCACACAGTGACTATCTGGCACTACTGAGGCTTGAAGCTGTAATTTCCCAGTTCTCAAGCCAGTGATCTAACCACTGGACTGCACTGGCTCTCATTTTATTTATTTATTGAAATCTTGGAAATGCACCTTTGAGCTGGAAGCTTGTTTACAAAGGTTCCACTCAAATGAACAAAAGACACATAAACAATGCAAGATTGGAACACTGGGAATAGTAAAAGTGCAGTGTTACAGAGCACCAGTGACAGAACAGAGACTACAAGGATAACATATAATTAGATTACAATGTAACAACAAATTCGGTATTTAAGCAGAAATAAATGTTTCTTTGTCAAGCTCAAGACTTAAGCAGGATAAGTACTTCTTTGTCAGGTTCCATGAGAGAGGGGTTGGGGGAAGGGGGGGTCAGTGCAGAGGGCATAATGGGCAGAGTGGGAATCAAGGACAGGAATCAGGGTCTAGCAATCATAAATGCTAAGACAGGTGAGGTGTGGCGTTATCTCTTAAATGGCCAAGCTTGGGTTCATTGATTATATTCGGGGGGGTTCATTAAGCCAATTAATTTAAGCCAGTGTGTCATTACACAGCATAATCCCAGTACAAAAAGTGACTCAAAATTGCATCATTGCAAACATATGCAAACTGGCACAAAAACAATTTAGAATAGTACCAGCAGAATTATATTTTGCAAACCTCACAGGTACAAAACATTTTACTAAATGGGTGTGTCATACCACATGCAAAGCAACCAAACTACAAATGTTTTGGAAACTGCTGGCAGGTACACCAAGAAACGTTTTTCAAAACAGTGCAACATTTATTTCCATTAAACAGTGATTTACAAATCTGCAAGCTTACAGGAAAGCTGGTGCCTGAAAATGCCATCAGCACAAGTTATTAACAATGACACTGAGGGCTGTGGAAATCAGGAAGTCTCCTTTAGGCATTAATGGCAGCACTGTATTTTATTTCTTTATCCCCCTTATCTGATGTCATAACCTGTGCTAGTGATGTAGAAAATGGATGCTTACTGCTAGCTATACTGGGAGGGTAAACTAAAGGCATGTTTACACATCCTAATATGACACGCTGCAGTCAGTGCCACTTACCCACCACTCCTCTTGCGTCGGTGCTGCACCAGGGCCAGCTGCCACTTACACACACTGTATTGTACACCATTGCAGAGGCAGTGTGCCAAACTTCCTCTGCTGCCACTGTAATTCTGCCAGGTTTCAGGGGAGGGCTGCATTTAACAGGAAAATGTACATATGCAATCAGAAACAACAAATGAAGCTTGACAAGGGAGCTTGTGGGTCAAAAAGGAGGATGGAGGTGATATTCCCCCTCTATAGATAGCGAGGCCACATGGAATACTGAGTTCAGTTTTGGAACCCTCACCTTGGAAAAGACAAAGGCTGGAAACAGTATAACATAAGGTAATGAAGATGATTCAGGACCAACAAGGAAAACGCTATGAGGAATGACTTAGGGCACTGAACATGTATTTGCTGGAGACCAGAAGGAAGAAGGAAATATGAAAGAGACATTCAAATAACAAGGTGAGCCCCAAGGAACTGTTTACCAGGAACACCAGCTCAGAAACACATGGCATGACTGGAACCTGACAAGGGGAAGGTTCAGGAGGGATGTGAGGAAGTATTACTTTACAGAAAGGGTAGCAGGACCATGGAACCACCTGCCAGCCAAAGTCATGGTAGCCAAAACAGTGGTTGGTTTCAAGTATGCTTGGGATAGAATGAAAAGTATAGTCATCACTTTGAGGGACAAGGGAGGGGAATACAAAAGGAAAATCATTGGGGGAAGGGGTTAAACCCCAATCGATGCTAAAATACAGGGTTCTATAGAGACCCATGGACAGACTGGATTGACCATTGGTCATTTTCTGCTGTCACTTTCTATGTTTCTGAAAAAGATAATAGACCACGGGGAGCAGCAAAAGGTTGTGATAAAACAATGTTCATTTCTGTTCTGATCTGAACTCCTCGCTACTGAGTCCGTGCTGGTCTCTATCTGCTTTCAGTTTTTCACTAATATGAACCCATGCATTTAGCGATTGGGGGATACAAAATGGGTCTCTTGTGGACTAAAAGGGATAGTAGGTTGTGGGGAACAGCAGGTGTCATAGTGTGTCAAAGGGCTGTACTGGTGCAATCCGAGTAGCATGTTTACATGCTAGCAAAAACCACCTGTATCAGTACAGGAACCCAGGAATACACCAATCAGTCTGCACTGCAGTAAAGTGCATCGGTTCTGTCTGCATTGCTCCTTGTGGTGTTTACACTGTCTAACCTGCATTGATGCAACTCATCCGTACCTCTTGCAATGATGCAGACCAGGGCAGTGTAAACGGGCTTTTTATGCATTATATTTCTGACCCTAAAAGAGTTGCAGGTTCGACCAATAGCTTATTTGGAATAGATTTCCAATGGCAACAATGTCACCTTTGTTTGTACATAAGTGTTCCCCATTAAACTTAAAGGGGAGCAGTCAGTATCAATGGCCCCACACTCATGTGTGGGGCTGGTCTCAATGTTCACTTCGTGTACAGATACATTTTGGTTTACTTGCTGTTTACACTAGTGTAGCAAATTGTATCAAATTCATTGTGATTACTTCGAGGCTGACATCTTCTATAACTACAAATCTCAGAATCCCCTGCAGCTGACATCAGAGCAGTACTGCAGCAGTGAGAGACCACTTAAGATCCTTTTTCCACATTAATTTTTATTTCAAAACGTTCAAAAAACATACATTTACAATACAAGCAGTCCATATAGAATAATTAAGGAACAATATTATTTCATGCAGTCTGAGTAAAAAGTCATACATATTGTTACTAAAAATATTTAATATATTACCTAATGCATTCCCGGGGTGATAAACTATACCTCATATGTACAGTAGATGGTACATTTTCATATTGGCAATGAGGGATAAGAAATTGTTACCAAAATGGTACTCCCCATCTTTGACTAAGCAGATGTTGTCTGTGGCACTGCCTCTTCTACTTCCTTCACCAGACATGACACCCTCTGCAACTTCTTCTGACGCTTGGCTACAAACTCCCCTCCTTGCACCCACCACTGTTCCTTGTACTCATCCCTCTCCATCCTCCCGCTGCCCTATTGTCACCAGGCTCACTGTACCTCCTTCATATGCAAATACTGGTTTGGTTCTTTTTCCTCTTACCTCTCCTGTCTCCTCTAGCAGCTCCTCCCTGCTTCTTGTTCCCTCTGTTCCGGGGACCATTGTACTTTTGTCACTTTTCATACCTGCTCCCCTGCTGGGCAGTTGGTCGTCTCCTATCAACCTATCAACTTCCTTCCCTCTGCAGCCAACTCCCCTCCTCCTGCTGCCTTTCACCATCCCATAGCTCCCTCAGGCACCAGTTTAGGGCTGGCCCTAGCTATTCTGGGACCCTGTGTGAACCTCCTTGCTAGGGCCCCATATTAAAAGTCGTGAAGCCCCCAAGGAACACTCTTATCCCTATCATGGTCTCCCTGTAGCTTCATTTTTAGCTAGCTTTGTGCCATTTTTGCACTTTACTTAAATTGGTACATACAGGACTAGGAAGAAGGACACCAACTGGACAGGGGAGTTTTTTTTTGGGGGGGGGCCTCTGCTCTTGGGGCCCTGTGCGAATCCACAGTTCGTAACCCCCTAAGGCAAACACAATTAAGAAGACTTATTAGGTTAGCTAAACAGAAATAACAGAAATTAGAAGCACAACTCACTGAGAATTCAAAAAAACAATATAAAGGGGTTCTATAATTATATAGGATCATTAAAAGGTACTCAAAATGGTGTAGGGACCTTGAAATTAGATAACTTAATCATAAGCGATGAATCCAAGATGGCCAAAGAACTCAATTCTTACGTCAGGAATGTGTTAAAACTCAAGGAGGAAATTGTAAAAAACAAATTAACTAATAGTGATACAACTATCCTGTTTACTGAACAAAATGTTGCAGGTGCTATTAGTCAAATCAAAGCAAACTCGTACCCAGGACCTGACGGGATTATGCTGAAGTTCTTAAAAGAATTATCTAATGAACTAACTGGTCCATTGACAGCTCTATTTAACGCATCACTGTATGAAGGAATAACATTGCAAACATGGAGAATTGCTAATATTATACCAGTTTTTAAAGGAGGTAGCAAACAATTGGTTAGCAATTACAGGCCTATTAGTCTTACTCTTACAATTTGCAAGCTGATGGAAAGGCTCTTACAACACAAGATAACTGAGCACATTAATAGAAAAGGCTATGTTGATATATCACAGCATGGTTTCACTTCTGGCAGGTCTTGTCTGACTAATCTCATTAATTTTTTTGAGCCAGTAAGTGATGCCTTGGATAATGGAATGCCAGTTGATGTTATTTGGGGGGATTATGCTAAATCATTCGATACAGTCTCACATAAAGTTTTGATAGATCAACTAATCAAAATGAAATTACACACAAATATTATAAAATGGATAGCCTCTTGGCTGCATGACAGACAGCAGAGAGTGGAGTTACGAGGCATGAGTCTGACTGGGGAGATGTTACTAGCGGAGTGCCCCAGGGCTCTGTGTTTGGCCCATTATTATTTAACATACTTGTTTCTAGTATGCAGACAACAGAAAACGTCTAGATAAATAAATTTACAGATGACTGTAAAATTGGATGTATTGTGAATGATGCTCAATCTGCAGCAAACTTGGAAGATATTCTGAATAAACTTTGCAATTGGGCAACAGACGACAAAGTGACATTCAACGTGACTCAGTGTAAGGTAATGCACGTAGGCAACAATAATATTAGGGCAAGCTACACAATGAACAACATACAACTAGAAGCAACATCAGAGGAAAAGCATCTAGGTGCCATAATATCAGACATCCTAAAATTTGATAAACATACAAAAAGCACTGTTAAATACTATGCTATTTTAGGTTGTATTCACAGGCATATTAAAAGTAGGAAGCTAGAGGTTATTCTCCCTCTCTACACTAGCCTTGTCCGACCCCACTTGGAATATTGTGCTCCCTTTTGTGCTCCCACTTCTATAGGTGGGTTATCCTTGGTAGAAAAGGTATAGCGTAAAGCCATAAGAAGAATTAATAATATGGTAGATAAAAATTATGAAAACAGACTTAAAATATTGAGATTATTTTCCTTGGAATATAGATCCTTAAGAGGAGATCTAATTTATATCTATAATGCTTTTCAAAAAGATTTATTGTTAGACACCATTTGTCTGGAAATATATGTGGCTTTATTAAGAATAACACAAGGTCACATAACTTCAAGTTAAAAAATTGTCTGCAGAACTACTAGGCGGCAAAGGTTGTTTACATAGAGAGTTCCTTCAATATGGAACTCTTTGCCTAACAGTGTCGTAATGAGTGAAAATGTAGAACAGTTTTAAAAAACTTAGATCATTATATGGGTGAAAAAAAATGATGGCAAGTTCATCATGGGCTTCGGCCTTACAAACTTGTACTCAGCTATGAAACTATGAAGGCCAGCTCTGCACCAGTTGAAAACTCCAAAACTTCCCCACCTGTTCCTGTTACCCTTCCTCGTCATACCTCCATGGCCGAGCCTCAACCATCCTGCTAAGCAGCCAGCTGGGTCCCTGATCCTGCCTTGGGTTACCTTCCACACCACTACAATTTTCTCCCTCCATTACATCTGCAATAGCTCACCCCTCAGGCTAGTCATTGGTTGTCATTATCATTTTGGTTCACCAAGTATTGCTGCCACTTCTGAATATGTGCTTCCTAGCCAATCTTATTGAAATGTACCACACTTTATTCTCTGCACATACAACTTGTTGTATTTATTCTAATTTTGTACAAATTTTTACCACATGTTCAAATGTTTTACTACTGTGTTTTGTGCTGCTGTTCTCCCACTGTTCCCCTCCCCTGTGTCACACCTGGAAATGAGCCTTGGCTCAGTGTGCCTCTCCCAGTTACCAATTTTCAAATAAATAAATACATACATGCATGAATACATACATACATAAATAAATTTGAGATTGGACCCAGTTGCTGAATAGTGAAGCACTTCAGACTCAGATTTGCAGCAGCCTAGCCCTTCTGGATCAACTCTCACATGGTCACATGAGCACTATGCAGTGGCTTTGAGGTTCTGGGATCCCCACGGTCTTAATACCCTATGGATTATAACTACCTAGTACTCAGGGCATGTGTCCCATGACTCCCCATTCTCCATTTTACCCCACTTGATAAGGGCTAGCAGGCCCCCTTCCATGCCCCACAGCAGCTGGATTTGGATGCAGGTGTCTGTCTGTGATCTTACAGCTCAACAGTATTGTAGGGGTGTATGTGTTTCACCCGGACTTCTCACATAGCAACTTTGGGCTTCAGAAATTGCCTTACAGGCACAGACTCTCAGTGGCTTCTTTCAGCTGGTCAAATTTAGGAAGGATGAATGCCTGGGAGGGCTCACAGGATCAGGCTTGGCTAGGCCTCCAGTTCTCTCACAGTTGCAGCAGGTCTGCTCTGTTCAGTGTTTCTGCCAGACTACCACGAGCTCCTTGTGATGCCAAAAACTATTCTCTCACATTCAATGTCTGATTCACTGAAGAGGGCTGCCCATCAGTGCTTTCACCCTGCCCTGACCTCTTACTGGCTCAACTGAGCCCTCCATTACATAATGAGCTTTCTGATTCCACCAGTTTCTTCACAATTCCTTTTGTTCCCTTCTGGAATTTCTAGCCCTCTTATTGGCTGATTGTTGGTGTCAAAGTTTGCAAAGAAAGCTCTGGCCATACTCTGGTAGGAGCCTTGACTCAAAAATCCTTCATTTCATATGTATTTATTGGACCCAACTGTGTCTGGGCTGCTGGGGGTTGTTGCAGCCCTCCTGGGCTTTTATCCATTTTGTCATTGGTGTCAGTGGTGGGTTGGGTGAGGGAGTTGCTGGCCAGGGTCAGTGGAGTGCGGAGAGCTGGGGAGGAGCACCTGCAGGATGCACTTCTACTCTAGTGTCAGCAACACTTTTGTGTAGTATCTGAGGAGCAAAGGACAGATATCCTTCTAGTGTCACTGTCCTCTCTGCCAGAAACAGGGGACTGGAGTAGAATTTCTGACCTCAGCTACTGATGAAAAAGGGTATAGAAGATACTGAAGATGTCGGCAGTGCCACAGTCTCTCTCTCTCTCTCTCTACATGCAATGCACACTGTCAAGAGAGATGCGGTAGCTTCAGCAGCAGAGTTTGGCAGCATTTGGGAGGGTGCCAACAGACAGTCCAGTTAAGCTCCCTCCGGGGGGGGGGGATTCATGAAGTACTTATCAACACTGAATCACCTTACCTGCACTAGCATCATGGCCATGCAATACTCCTCCAACATGTCTGTGACTGTGATGTCCAGCATCATGCTCTATCATGACTAAAGATATCCAGATACTTCTGTCACAATGGCCTAAGCTGCAACTACTGTAATTTTTTTTCCTAGATCCTCTGTCAGCCTTCACCCCTGGTCAAGGCCCCTGGGACTTTCACCTCCATCTATTGCCACTAGTTCCCCCAGTTACTCCCGACTTACCCCCCAGAGGGCGGGGCCGCAGCACTGGACCCCCATATCCGAGCCACGGGACTTGTATGTGGTCAGGGGAGTGCGGCAATGGCAGGCTAATCAAAGCCCCAGGGAGGGACTCACATAGACACAGGACCCACCCCACCTGTTCCTTTTTCTGTTTTTCTTGGAGGCAGGGATGTGCAATGATGCCAGCATCCGCTCCGCCTCCCAATATTTCAAGCGCCGGTAGCTTGAGTGACTCCTGGCCTCCGCCAGGGGTCCTCCTTGCACTGGGCACTTCCCCACCATCCCCCTGGAGAAGGAGAGCCATCCATGGGATGCTCCATCCTTCTCCCCCGTCCATCTCTCTGATGAACCGGGTCCGTTCCCGAACCCGGGTTGCCGGTAACTACTGTAATTTCAAGGCTTGATGCTTGGCTTGGTGTCACTTGGTGCCATTGTTTTCAAGTAGTATAAATATATATTGTTATCTACAGGGTTTGTTAAAGAGTCAGCATGTGGCATTGTACAGAAACAATGCTCCACATGAATGTGCTTCCACAAGTGATTAATTCAATAAGCTCTAGTGGATGTCTGGCATATTGCAAAAATTCTGGATCGTGCACAGTGATGCCCATGACTATTCTTCATGTTTTGTCACTCAAAATAATGATCTGACACTTGTCATCACTTTACTTACTAAAGAGTTTCCTATGAATGTTACCTTATTACCACTTTACCCAGGATTTACCACCTCTACAATGGCATCGCAAGTGTATGACTGGGCTAAATGTATGGACATAGCTTCAACAAAAGTAACATTCCACAATTTCACAAAAGCTCATGAGATTCAACTTTAATTACCAATGTTATTTTGGAATCATTATCTGCTTATAACATTGACAGTCTTTCAGCAAGAGATGAGGGAGTTGACACACATAGCCTCTTTTTTTCATATTGGTTTTTCTCCTGGCCTGCAGCTCACCTCTGAGGGATATACCCTGTTCACAGGGATATACCCTGATCAGGCTGAACTCATCCATTCAGTTGGCTACTGGGTTTTTCTCCAACACTTTTTCCTTAAACATCTCCCTTGGTGGGGGCAGTGCCTCTGTCAACCTCACATAGCCACAGCTTCTCCTGCAGCAGGGGCAAGCTCCCTGTCCCAGCTGCAAGGGTTGCTGTGTTGGTGGAACCTGCCACCAACCCTTCCCAACTGAGATGAACTATTGAATGCAGTTATTTCGGCCATGGCCTGCCTCCTGACATGACTTCCTGGGCTTGCTTCCGAACCTGGGTTGGCAGCATGGCAGCATGATGCACTGCTGCTGGGCCATGGGGGTGACCTCAAAGCCTATATTTAAGGTCCATGAACCTATCAAAATTGGCTATATTCTGTTCTCTAGTTTTAAAGTTATAGGGGCTTAAAATTCTGCAGTTTCCATAATTGCAAAATGTAATTTCTTCATTTCAGAACGTTTGAAGACTTATAACGCAGTCACCTTTGAAGACAAAAGTTGGTACACTTCTGCATGGACCTTGGTAAAATCATTGTGCCAGATTTGGTGCAACGTAGACAAATATTTTTAGTTTGCATAACTGCAAAATTTAATTTTAAAATTTCTGAAAATATGGAGGCCCATAACTCTGTTACCATTACAGACAGAGATCTGAAGCATGGCACATATATATATATATGGACCCTGGAAAAGTCCTTATACCAAATTTGGTGCAATTCAGATAATTGCTCTTTAAATTAGGTAGAAAGAACTGGAATCATATGTTTGCTGAAAGTTTATGACATTTTCACAAAAGTCGCGAAATTTCACTGTCGCGAAATTGGAATTTTGCCACAATGTTCACTGGCAGAAGATACATTTCACCCAGCCCTAGTGTCTATCACACTCATTCTTCAAGCTCTCTAGCTTTTTTCATGGACTAGAGTTTTAGGTAGCTTGTTCCATGCATCCACTACCCTCCCTGTGAAGTAGTACTTCCTCACATCCCATTTGAATTTCCTTCCCACACTTTCTTACTGTTCACACAGGTATTTGTATTGCCTCTGGCTGTGAACAGCCCTTTAGAGTCTACTTTGTTAATACCCTAAATGTATTTGAATGTTTCAATCATGCCTCTTTTTCCCTCCTGGCCACTGATGAGAACATGTTGAGGCCCTCTCTTATTGCTCATATGTCCCCTTTTTTGTCCCTGATTCATTTTGGTCATCTGCCTGTCTCCGGCTTGGTGATGCCTATTTTGATATGAAGGTTCCAGAAGTGAACACAATACTCCTGGTGCAGTCTCATCAGTTTTTGTGGTTTTTATAGAGCATCTTCTCGCTCCTTGTTATGTCCAGATGTCTCCCCAGCTCTGTCACTGACCTTCTCACACTGTTACAGGTTATCCATTCTTTACCAAGGACCACAATGTAGTGGGTGGCCAACAATGTTGGACATGTGGGAGCTTGCAGGGGGTGCCAGTGTTTTCCTTCTTACTCCATGTTTTCTTCCCAGGATGCCATCATGCATCCAATAGCAACCCTTCCCCTTCTTGTGTTCTTGGTTTTCCTACCCACTTGTCTCCTCCACTCATCAGGCATGCAGCACAAGAGTAATGTCCCCCCTCTCAAGGACGGAGACCAGTGCTTGGGATCCTTGCTCCCTGGCCAGCCCTTAATAACCTGCACTTGTTCCTGATATACCAGTATACCAAGTATACTACTATACCAGTATAGCAAGTGGTAGTGCTACCATTGTGTTGTTGAGCTGGCCCCATTTCCCCAAGTTTCTGACAGGGGCAATATGACCTCCTTATTTCTGCTGGCGAAGCCTCTACCAGTACATTGCAGCATCATGTTTACCCTCCCTATTGCTTTATTACACTGTTCTATCAATGTGGGGCTGTTAGATATCATTATCCATAGAGCCCATTCCTTGTCTACCACAGTAACTGTCAACTCTTTAACCTGTATTCTAGCTCTGAATTCCTATTTCTCATGTGCATGACCTTGCATTTTTTGGCATTGAAACACAGGCCTCAGATTTGTGACCACCTGTCATGTTTCTGCAGGTCCTCACTTAATTTACAAATACCTTCCTCAGTATTAACCTTGCCACACAGCTTGGTGTCATCTGCAAATAAGCAGATTTCCCCTCTTATGTCTTCCACTATGTCATTCATTTCTATTTATTTGATAGCTGGGTAGGCACACTGATCCTAGAGGCTGTTTTCAGGCATGATCTTCTAGGCTATCAACATGGCACATAATGGCATGGATATACACACACGACAAGGAACAAACAAAAAAACATGAGTTATTCAGAGTGCTGTAAGGTTACACAGATGAAGTGCACCTACTCTTGCAATACAAAAAGAACAATATACAAAACAGGACATATCAATAAAGAGAGTAACACATTCCAGCAGTACAATGCATAAGTAAAATTCCTGAAGTAACAAACCCAGGAAAAAAAACATCAGATTAAAATAATATGAGAAAGATGCTGATGTTAAATAGCATTGGGCCTAACACTAACACCTACAGTACTTTAATGGTAAGTTTCTTCATTTCCAAGAATTCCTTGTTTAGCACAATCCTCTTCTCCAGCCCTGGTTAGTTTTCCAACCACCATTTTATTTGTGTCCCTCACCCCCAGGTACCCCAGTGTACTGACAAATCTGCTGGTGGAGCTTAGTTGCTTGGCTTGCTAAAATTAAGGTACAGTATGTCTATGACCTGTCCTTTATCTAGCTCCTTCATTACTGAGTCAAAAAAATCTATCAAAATTGCTTGGCAACACTTTCCTGCCACAAAACCGTACTATCTATAATTGTGTGGCCCATTTTATTCCAGGAAGTCTGTCTTTCTTTGACTATGGTCTCCAGTAGCTTGCCAACTATTGATGTCAAACTTACAGGCATGTAGTTCCCCAATTTGTCCTTTCTACCTCTTTTTTAAAGGGGTACTATGTTTACTGTTCCCCAGGCTATAGGCACCTCTCCAGTCTCCAAAGAGTACTTGAGGAAGCCCTTCAGGGGCTCAGCCAGTACCTGTGTCATCTCCTTCAGCACCCTGGGGGTACAGTCCATCCAGCCCCAGGGATTTATTTACCTTCAGTGCACTGCATCCCCGTAACACTCTGTTCACAGTAAATAGACAAAAAAACACATTCTTATCACCCCCTTCTGGTCTAGTGTTAAAGTTTCCCTGAGGAAAAGGTCCTCCTTTTCCTGGCAAATAATAAATAATAGTAATAATTTTGTGTTTCTGCCTTGCCTTTGCTGTCTTCTCTTCAATACACCCCTCACACTGTTTCAACTTGATGCTTTCTTTCATTTTTCTCTTTCCCTGAGGTAGTAAAAGGCCTTGCCCCCTTCCTTCACTCCTTCTGTGTCCTCAGTTCTGTGTCAGCCTTGGCCTTGCACACTACCCTGTTGGCTTCCTTTAGCTTAACAATGTATATTTAATTTTGAATCTCTTAAAAGACTCTTTTTTTCCTTCACTACATCCTCCATCTTCCTCATAAACAAGACTGGTTTTCAGTATCTTTTACCTTTTCCCATAGCCCTCAAGTGGGATCTTGTGACCTCTTGTAGGCTATCTTTAATGATGACCATTCCCCTTCTACCCCCTTACTCCCTCAATTCCCTCCAGCCAACCTCTAATTTTCTCTGTCATATCTTTGAAATTAGCCCATATGAAATTAAGGATCTTAGTTATGGAATTTGTGTGTTACTTGAAAAGCTTTATTGCAAACCACACTGATAGGTGTTCTCTAGTATCTTGTGGCTCCCCTGTTCTGATGTATCAGACATGGTCTGTATTTGTCAGCACTTGGTCCAGGGTTCCTCTTTCCCTTATTGGCTCACTGATCCCCCCTCCCTCCACCTTGGGACAAGAAAGCCATCCTGAAATGCATCCATGGGTGTCCAGCTCCTGCTGCAAGTCCTCGGAATGTCTCAGTCTACATCAAGTAGATTGAAATCACCTGTGACAACCACTTCCCCAAGTGCTGCTGCTTTTCTGATTTTCCCCTAGTTTCTTATTTACTCTCCTTTCATTTAAGGGGAATGTAGACCACCCCCAGTTTTATCTTCCTGTCAACTCTGTTTTTATCTGTACCCAAAACATCACTATCTTCACCCCTTCTCTAGCTATTACAGAAAATGGGATGCTGAGATATATAGGAAAGGGATTTGGCAGTAGGAGGAAGGAGGTGACCCTTCCACTCTTCCCCTGTATAGACCCCTGTTAAGGCTGCACCTTAAGTACTGTGCACAGTTCTGGAGTCCACTCCTCCGGAAGGACAGCGACTGTATATGGGTCATACTAAGAAGGGCCACAAAGATGATTCTGAGGCAGCAGGGGAAGTCGTAGGAGGAAAAGGTGGCAAACCTCAACATGTATACACTGGAGGCCAGTAGGAAAACTGGGTATATGATTGAGATGCACACATTTTTGTGAGGAATCAACAGTGTGTATTGTAAGGAATTTTTCATGAGGATCAAGGTATGCAGGGGAGATACAAGATAGGCACTGACCAGCTGTACATAGCTGAACTGTGATGTAAAGGATTGAGGTCTCTAGCTAAACAATGAAAAAATTGCAAGCCTTTGTCGTAGACAAGGATCCGATGAGCAGATGAGGCTTTTGTTATAACAGTGTTGTAATATTTGACAAAATACAGTGATATCTGGTGAAGACTCAATGTCAAACAGCTTTTGCCAAGTGTGGAAGGTCACTGACTGATACTCAGTGGAAAAGAACAGAATGCATACAGTGGAGCACAGCAGGGTACAATGCAGCATCTCAGGATACTGTATGACAAAAGGGATTAACTGCCATGGAAATTGTCTCATTTTCTGCAGTAACTCTTCTGCAGAGTGCTGCAGTTTTGCATTGCATCGTGGTGAGCTACACTGTACATGTATCTTCATGACTCTCATCCCAAGCCATGCAGCCTGCCTTAAGTCTAAACCTCACCAAGTCACATCAGGATAACTGTGGCAAAAGCAAGCTACTTTAATCTCACTGAACCCACTAAATGCAGGGTGAAACCCAACTCTGACTCAAATGCTGTTCCAGACTCTACAATGTACAGTTGTATGAGAAAATGCAATAGACTGGAAAAACAGTCAAAGGAATCTCAAGATTGGGTTGTATAGGACATACGCCAGGGGTTTCTGACAGTGAGTGAATCCTTGGCTTTTCTGAACTAATTGGCTGCAAGCCTGGCAGCAAAATTAGATTCTCTCACTATGCAAACTAGTACATTGGAGTAGCACATTAGCTGAGCAAAAGATGTGCTGAACCCATAAGCCCAAACTGTGGAGCAGCAGAACAAAGAGTTAGAAGTGCTGTGCTTAAAGGCTGATGAGCTTGAAACCAGATCAAGAAGAGAAAATGTGAAATTGGGAGATATCTCTTAGAGGACAGAGGCTTCAGACCCAATAAAATGTTTTGAAGAATTGCTTCTTGAAACATAGGGCTGCAGCTTTTCTGATAAGAAGATTGAGCTGGATAGTGCCACAGGGCAGCTACAAATAAGAATTACTTGTGCAAACTCCCTAAGTCTGTGTTCATAAAAATCACATCATTACCAGGACAGAGGAAGATTTCTGCCTCCTGTATGACTAAAGGTTGACCTACAAGGGAAGAATCATGTCTTTCATTCACCCACAAGAAGCAGAGATAGTAATTAAAGCAGCAGTTTCTGAGGCTGAACATGCATCAAACTCTTAGGATAGCTTATATGAAGGGGTATTAATTCAAAAAGTGTGAATATGGGTGATGCAGGCCCTTCAATGTCAACCATATTGTTGCTCCCTTCTCTGATCTCTGGTGGAGGCTTTACCTCCTCCTTGCTACCTAGCATATGTCAAACTATAAATCCTCTTGCTGGGAGTCATACCTCTCCAGGTACTGCCCAATGCAGCAGGTGTGGAGATGCTGGTAAAAGAAAAAAGAAGTTGGCAGCTAAGGCTTGAATAATGGTTGAGCCTTTTTTTTAAACTGTGTGAACTACGTGAAGTGATAAAACACAGAAAAATACATGGTTTCTTTTCTGCAATCCTGATGATCATCTGTAATAAATGGTATTAAACACACATTTCTCTGTTATGTCCTGAGGCAATCAATTACTAACTAATGTCTTTGTTCTCCCCACCTTTCTCCCTCAACTAAGATTTTCAATGATTCAGTTTTGATTTAGTGTTGCGATGTAAAAAAAAATCTTCACATACAGTAAATACAAATGGGACTCTCGTCATATCAGTGCATAACAGGACTGTAATCCTATGTAATGAATTGTTTTGAGAGGGGGCCGGGGAAGGGTGAGAGGGTATGAGGAACTTAAAAGAGAAAGGGTAATGTCATACAGTACAGTGTAATAACACAATAAAAAAGAAGATGGATAAAAATTTGGCAAAAGCAAGAAGTAACTAGAAAGATACTTTTAAAAGATATGATAGCAAACAAATAAATAAAAAAAACTTCAGTTACTACTACAGATATGACCATATTATGTTTTAGATCCTCCTTTCAGAGTGCAGAGTCACCACCACACATACTTCTGGTACTGTATGTAGTGACCATCTTTGCAGGTATATCAGGGGTTACATGGAGGGTTGGCCAGTTTCTAAATGGTTCTTTTCTGTAGTATAGGCACTGGTATTTAATGGGTACTCTGGAAGGAATGGGAAGGAGAGGCAATAAAGGATACATACTTTAGATTATTGGCAGTTTGAGATAAGTAAGATTAGTAATAAATAAAAACACACGAAAAAATAAAACCAGTGATCACCAAAACAAAGGGCTAGGCAGAGTAAAAATCGGAAAAAAAATTAGAAGCACCCTATTTGGGGCAAGGGTACACAGTTCTTTCAATTTTGAGTGAATGCAGGAATGGGACTATTGAGAGTAGTGGTTGTGGGACAGCAGTCTTCATGGAGACCTTCTGAAGACTAAGGTGCTGCCCATTTGCATGCATCTCTCTGGGCTGAGGGAGGAGGTCACTAGATTCCATGCAAAGTTGTCTAGGTTTTGGGGACCTCTTCCCTTACTCAGGAGCCACAAAGTCCACCACTGTTGCCTCAGTGGGTGCCAAAAAGGAGAAATGGCTGTAGCTGTGGTGGGCTTCAGGAGGGCTTCGGAAAAGGTGGGGGTGGTGTTTTGGGAATACATTCCTCAGTGGGTGCCACTACACAACTCTTTTGCCATTCTGGTGGAATGGGAATGCTAAGAGGAGGCACCAATGGCAGTGACCATGGAGGATGTGAAGGTCCTCTGCAGGGGAGGCCCAATGTGGGAGGCATAGGATTCTGACAGAAGAGAAAGCAACTTCTGATGGGGGACTCCATCATGGGGGGATAGTTTTGGGAACAGGATGGGAAGGAATGAGGGAGGTGAGGCGCCTACCTGATGCCTCAGCATAGAGGAACAGAAAGAGGATCCTCAAGATCTCAAGGGTGGTGGGGCAGGAGAGGGAGCTGGATGTCATTGTACATCTGAGACTAATAACCTGGTATGGGAAGAAGCAGGGGTGGTGCAGGATAGGGTTTGAATCTGGGGAGGGGTCTGAAGCAGGGAGCTCATACAGCGGCCTTCACTGAGATGCTAGCTGTAAATGACCAGGGGAAGGCTAGGGAACTCCACACCATGGTCTTCAACAACTGGTTGAAGGCATGGTGCAGGGGAAGGGGTTTTGCTACATCGGGTACTGGGGTCCTACCTGAGGGATGAAGGCCTGTACAAAGGAGATGGTCTCCATCCATCTAGAATGCTGAAGGCAGTCCTGAGTGGAAAGTTTCAATGCTACTTCAATGGGCTTTTAAACTAGCCAAGGCAGAGGCAGTAAAAATGAGGGAGGCAGGGAATGCTTCCTCCAAAGAAAATGGAGCAGCAGAAAGGAGAAACCATGGGAAATATATTCCCCGGGGTAGAGGGACGTAGAGACAAAGGGAGGATGGGACAGGAGCTGGGAGGCAGTTATAAGGCAGAGTAGAGCTAAACAGAATGGGAAAAGGAGAATAAAAAAGGGAAGAACAGTACCAGGGCCAAACATAGAAACCTAGAAGTTGACGGCAGATAAGGACTGAAAGGCCCATCCAGTCTGCCCATTTTCTCTACCTTATGAATGTGCAGTAGGTCTTTACTCTGTCAATGGCCTATCTAGTCATACTCATCTGTATTTGCTCCCTTATGCCTATCCCATGTCTGTTTGAAGCCCTGCACTGTATTCATATCCACCACTTCCTGAGGTAGGCCATTCCATGCATCCACCACCCTTTCTGTGAAACAGAACTTTTTCACATTACCCCTTAATCAGCCTCCTTCTACTCTCATGCTGTGTCCTCTTGTTCTGCTATTTTTCTTATATTGAAACATGTTAGACTCTTTCACCTTGTTAATGCCCTTAAGATGTTTGAATGTTTTGATCATATCACCTCTCTCCCTCCTTGCTCTAGGGTATACATATTGAGCTCTGTTAATCTGTCCTCATATGTTTTCGGATGCAGTCCCTGCACCATTTTGGTGGCCCTTCTCTGGACTGCCTCCATTTTGTTAATGTCCTTGTGAAGATGTGGCCTCCAGTACCGCACGCAGTACTCCAGATGGGGCCTAGCCAGTGTTTTGTAAAGAGGGATTATTACTTCCCTCTAACGACTAGTGATACTCCTACTAATACACCCCAGCATCCCTCTAGCCTTACCTACTGCTTCAGTGGTCTGCTTGGATGATTTCAGATCATCTGTGATGATGCCCAAGTATTTTTCTTCCCTTGTGATTGCCAGCAACTCCCCTCCCAACCTATAGGTGGCTTCAGGGTTTCTCTTCCCTATGTGCATGATCTTGCACTTCTTTGCATTAAACCCCAGTTGCCACTCTTCTGACCATTTTGCCAGTTTATCCAGATTTCTTCTCATTCTGCCCACACCATCTGGTTCATCTATTCTGTTGCAGATCTTGGTGTGATCTGCAAACAGGCAAACCTTACCCTCCAGTCCATCTGCAATGTCACTGATGAAGATATTGAAGAGGACCGGCCCTAGGACTGTTTCCTGAGGTACCCCACTTGTGGCTTGAATCTCTCCTGACTGTATACCATTTACCACCACTCTCTGTTTTCTGCCCGCCAACCAGTTTGTCACCCAGTTGACCAACTTCTGACCCATCCCGAGCCCACCCAACTTATTAATCAATCTCCTATGTGGAACAGTATTGAAAGCTTTGCTGAAGTCAAGGTAGGCGATATCAGCTGCATCCCCTTGGTCCACCCCTCTGGTTACCAAATGAAAGAAATCTATGAGATTAATTTGACAGGACCTTCCTGTTGTAAACCCATGCTGTGTTGGATCCTGTGCTTCTATGGATTCCAGGTGTTGCACTATCTTTTCCGTAAGGAGTGCTTCCATAGTCTTGCCCACTACTGAGGTAAGACTCACTGGTCTGTAGTTCCCTGCCTCCTCCCTGCTACCAATCTTGTGGAGCGGGATCACGTGAGCCCTTCTCCAGTCTTCTGTGACCTCTCCTGTGCTCAGAGACTCACTAAACAGTTCTGCTAATGGCTCTGCTAATTCCACCCTTAGCTCCTTTAGTACCCTGGGATGTATGCCATCAGGTCCTATTGCCTTGTCCACCCTGAGCTTAGAGAGCTCTTGTAGGACCCTATCTTTTGTGAAGGGACTTGTGCACACCTGCCTCCCCCCCCCCGTGTCCATGGTGCTGAGCTGTGGGCCCTGCCCTACCTTCTCCTCAGTAAATTCTGAGTAAAAGTATCTATTTAGGATAGATGCCGTTCCTTGTGCCTCCTCCAAACACTCCCCCTTAATCACTTTGATCATAGCAATACCACCTCTGGACTTTCTCCTTTCACTAATGTATCTATAGAAAGTCCTGTCCCCTGTCTTTTACTGTTTGTGCTAGTGTTTCCTCAGTTTGGGCCTTTGCCTGCCTTACTGCCTTCCCTGCTTCCCTTAGGGAAGTTTGGTATGCCTCCCTATCTTCATGACACTGCTTTCCCTTATATTTCCTGAAGGCCAACCTTTTGGCTCAGACCTTTTCTGCTACTGTTTCTGAGAATCAAAGTGGTTTTCTCCTTCTTTTGCTCTTGCTTTTCTCTCTAACACAATGGGGTGTTGTTTCAAGTATTGCATCCTTAATGCTTGCCCACTTGGCCTGTACCCCCTCACCTGTATTTCTTCTTGCCAGGACTAGCTTAACTCTGTTGGCCATCATATCAAAGTCAGCTCCTCTGAAGTCCCATATTTTTGCCTTAGAATGTGACGATTTAGTTCTAGTGGCCAAAATGAACCATACCATATGATGGTCACTGGCCCCCAGATGACCTTCTACCTGGAGATCTGTGATCCTTTCCCCATTAGTCAGTACTAGATCTAGGATAGCCCTGTCTCTTGTGGGTTGTTTTATCAGTTGTTTGAGGGCCTCTCCCTGCAGAGAATCCACTATGTGTCTAGTTCTGGCAGATGTTCCTGCTGGTATTGACCAATCTGTATCTAGCATGTTGAAGTCTCCAATTATCAGAACCTCCCCTTTAGCTGTCTTGTTTTGTATATCTTCTAACAGTAATGTGTCTATGTCCTCCCCCTGGTCTGGAGGCCTGTAGACAACCCCAGTTCGTATGGCTGTCCCATTTTCTGTTTCTAGGGTGACCCACAATTCTTCTGCCTCCATATGTGTATTCTGAATTTCTGTAGCTTTGATATTCTCAGTGACACAAAGTGCCACTCCACCCCCCGCTTTCTGCACCTCGATTTCTTCTGAACAGTACATAGCCAGGTACTGAAGTCTCCCAAGTGTGGTGACTGGTGAACCATGTCTCGCTAATGGCTATTATGTCCAGTTTAACCTCTGTCACTGTAGCCTGCAGGTCTGGGATCTTGTTTCCCAGACTGTGGGCATCACTGTGTACATGATTTTCAATTGGCCAGATAGTTGTTGGGTGAAGTTCGGTGTTTCCCTTATGTGTCGTATGGGGAGCCAGAACTTTTTCCTTACCTGGTGATGCAAATGAACTACTAACATGCTGAACTCCTGTTTGATCAGTAGCTGAGGTGGGAGGGGGTGTTCTTCCCATTCGATGTATCGAGGGCTGCACCTCTTTCCCTATTTGCTAGTTTAAATATTCTGCAAAGATGTCAAACTTCTGCCCCAATGCGCTGACTCTCTCCTTAGTCAGATGCAGTCCATCAAATTTAAAGAACCTTCCAAAAGAAAGGTGAAGGATAGAATTGGAAAGAGAGTGCAAATTAGGGGCAGGGAAGCACAAAAGGAGTTTAGAGCCATGTGTGCCAATGAAAAGAGCATAGAAAGGAAAAATTCATGACCTTAAGGCAACCATTGCAGAGGCAAGCTTGGATCTGGTGGTCATAACATACTCATGGTGCACTGACAACCACAGCAGGGACATTGCTGTTCCTGGTTACACTATGTTCTGAAAGAATAGGGCATGGAGGAAAGGGGAACTGTTTTATATGTGAGCAAAGGTATAAATGCCACAGAGATACAAGGACACAATGGGGATTAGGAAGGGCTGGAGGTTATTTGGGTTGACTTAGAGACAGGGCCCAGAGCATTTTTCTACATGGGAGTGGTGTACAGATCCTCACCAGTGGGGGAAGAATTAGGCAGGGTTTAGGAGAAGACCTTTGGCAGAATGGCAAGCAGTGGGGAGGTAGTGATTGTGGGAAACTTTAATCTGCTGGATGTAGACTGGAGTGTTGTAGATGCAGCTACATCAAGAAGCAGGGACATCCTTTACTCCCTACAAGGGGAAATTCTCAGGCAGTGGGCCATCCTCAACTCCTCACAAGGGTCATTCCTCAGGCAGCTGGTTACAGAACCCATTAGAGATGAGATACTGCTGAGACTTGTACTTATGAACAGGGATAACATTGCAGATGTCACAGTGGGTAGCCCCTTGCGTACAAGCGATCAATGTAAAGTGTGGTTAGGCATATGAATAGGACAGGAGAAAAAACACACTGGGATGAAGGTCCTGGACTTCAAGAGGGCATATTTCAAAGAAATAGGAGACTGCCTTGATAAATATCTCAAAGGAGAGGAAGGTGGGGGGGGTGGAGACACAATGGAAAAGAATAAAGATTGAACAAATAAAGTGACAAGCTGTTTGAGGGAAGTAGGGAAGGGTAAGAAGGGGGAAAAGGCCACTATGGTTCTCACAGGAGGTGGCTAAAGCAGTAAGGGATAAAAAAAAACTGCTTTTAGCAATTACAAGGAGATCCAGACTGAAAGGGACAGGGAGGTATAACTAGACAAACAAAAGGAGACCAGAAGGAGGGTGAGGGCAGCTAAGGTACAAACAGAGAAAGGATCACCAAGGAGGTAAAAAGGGGATGACTTTCTTTAGGTATGTGGGTGAAAAGAGGAAAGCAAGGCGTGAAATAGTGAGGATCAGGAAAGCAGGGGGTGATCGTGCAGAGGAAGATCAGGATAAAGCTAAAATTTTAAATGAGGATTTCTTCCCGGTCTTCACAGTGGAGTGGGGAGAGGACTAACCAACATGTATCAGCAGACACTATGGGAAGGTGGAGTGGACACAAGTTAATTTTTGGAGGAGAGAGTCTGCTGGGAATTGCAAGCCCTGAAGGATGTCAAGGAGACTAAAAGAACTGAGCATGGTGTTAGCAGCCCCTATGGCAAAACTATTCAGCACCTTTTTGGAGACAGGGGTAGTTCCAGAGGACTGGAGGAGAGCCAAACCCTCTGCATAACAGCAGCAACAAGGAGGAGGCCAGCAATTACAGATTAATCAGTCTCACATCAGTGGTGTGTACATTGATAGAAAGCCTACTGAAGGAAAGAATGATGGAAATGTCCCATGTCAAATAGATTGCAAGATTACCAGAAGCACGGTATCACAGGGGGAAGGTTATGTCAAACAAATCTCATAGATTTCATTGACTTGGTGATGAAGAAGGTGGATCAGGGCAGGACAGTGGATGTGGCCTATCTGGACTTCAGTAAGGCCTTTAATACTGTATTGCACAGGAAGCTGATTAACAAAACATAGCAACCTGTACTGAGGAGAAAGTGGTTAGGTGGATATCACACTGGTTAACTGATATGAGGCAGAGGGTGCTGGTAAATGGCAGTCACTCGGGGGGATGGGACAGTGACCAGTGGAGTACCAAGGGGATTAGTATTGTGCCCTGTCCTCTTCAATATTTTCATAAGTGACATTGCAGAGGATATGGAGGGGAAGGGGTGTCTTTTTGCAGATGATACAAAATTTTTCCACAGGTCAGACAGAGAGGAGGGACTGAAGAGAATGCAAAGGGAGCTGGGGAAATGAGAGGAGTACTGTAGGGTATGACAACTGGGTTTCAATACCAAAAAGTGCAAAGCTGTGCACCTGAGTAGGGGCAGGGAAACCCAGAGCTGTACATGAGATGGGGTGGCACTTTCATCACCAAGCAAGAGAGGAACCTTGGGGTAAGCATACCTGATGATCTCAAGGTGGCAAGAGAGTGTGACAGAGCAATAGGCAAGACTAGCTGAATGCTGGGGTATATATGGAGGGTCATTTTTAGCAGGAGTAGGGAGGTGATGTTGCCACTGTATCATTCACTGGTGAGGCCCCATCTGGAGTACTGTGTCCAGTTCTGGAGGTCGCACCTTCACAAATATGTTGACAGGGTGAAAACAGCCCAGAGGAGGGCTACCAAAAAGGTGCACGGGTTGCAAGAGAAACTATATGAAGAGAGGCTGCAGGAGCTCAAAATGTATTCTCTTGAGGACATGAGAGGGGAAATGATTGAGACCTACAAGTACAGTGCTCCTTCGCTATAAGGTCCCTTATTATGGCAAATCCTGGATATAGCTAACAGCTGTGATGGCTTCCATTGTTTTCAGCAGAATGTGTCAATGTGCTAATAGGTCTGCTTACTGAAAAACAATTGGAGCTGTCACAGCTGTCTCCCACTACTAATACCACTCTTTCTTTCAGCTCTGTAACTCTGCTGTATGTATCCTTATCTTTAACAGTTTACAGAACCAAAGCCATGGCTTCACTCTAACTGACTATGCCAGTAACACTATGTCAGCCAAGTACACAAAAAAGAAACTGGTGCTGAGGAATGGACTGTAAATGCAACAAAATGATTAATTTCATAGTAAGATCAAAAGCTAACTTATAGAATAAGACTATCGAGAAAGCTTCAGGTGAAGCTGGTCTAGTCACCAACAGGTCTTGTAACATGGCAAACCAAGCTGTAGACAAAACAAGAGAAATAATAGGTCAAAAAGCATCATGTGGTTCAATTTGAAGATGGCATTAATCCCCTAGTAATGCCCCCTCCAAACTGAAGTACTAATGTCAGCCACAGCAGTGAAAGAAGCAGTAATCACAAAATGATACCGAAAACATTAGAAACGTGAAATGACCTTCCCACCCACCCACAGAGACATTATTGTATCGCACTGAAAACATGTGTATGACCAAAACAAACTCATAATTAGCAGATATTTACACATCGCATGTAAAGAAAAGCGGAAGTAAAATAAATAACCTTTCGCATTTATGGAGATGTTGAGATTGTTGCGTGGAACAGTGAATTTTTGTTATAGTTATGAGAAAGCGAATGTTAACAGAGAAACACTGTAAAAGAGATGTAGCCCAATGTGTTGGTGGCCAAGAAGAATTGTTACAGTGACAGTGGACATCTGAACCTCAGGAAGCAAGCCACATCTCCAAATTTGCAAAACAATGTGGAAGACAGGACGACACATGATCACAATAGGCAAAAAGTGAGAAACTGTAGTCCTCCTCGCTTAATATAAGAATTATATCAGTACAGAATGTTTGTAATGTTAGCTAAAACTGTTAAATCCTACTTTATTGTCACAAAAATGTGTTGTTGTGCTTTCAACATCAGCACATTAATAAATATGATTTTTGTAATTACGTGCCTGAAAAAAGTGCAGTAAACATTTGGAAAGGTTTTAAACCCTGTCTGTGTCATGTTTGGAACATAGTACATTAAACAGAAACATCACCTAAAAGCAAAAATGACCATGTTGCAAGAGCATTAAGCCACTCCGAAGGAGGCATCTACTGGGGAATTAATTCATGGTTGGGTGGTTGTTGGCACGAGGCCGAACACGCCCCCAACCATGCATTAATTCCCCAGTAGATGCCTCCTTTAGAGTGGCTTAATACTTATATACTATCACTCTCTGTTATGAAATGCACTGTCTTGGTGGAAGAATTATTCTGTAAGTTAGCTTTTAATCTTACTATGAAATAAAATGTATTGTTACGTTTACAGCCCAGTGTTCAGTGCCGGTTCCATATTTAACAGTACTGCTTTTACCAGTTTGTTGTCATCCTGTTTTAAAGATGGCAGTGTCATTTCTCTTTCTCTGTTAGACTGCTATTTCGAGTTTGACTTTACAGTTTTACTTCTGTCAGATCGATTTGGTAAGAGTGAAGAGCTGTACAATGTATGCAGTTTTCCTTCTGTCAGTCACTGGAATTTGTCCTTTTTTTTAAATTAACTGACTCACTTTGCAGTTTGACCCTTTGTAAAAAAAAAAAAAATGAGTAGACTCTCTTCTTGCTCCTGCTTGCAGTTGGCGGGGGTCTCCTCCCTCTCTTGGGTTTTCTGGTACTGATTACTATTTTAAACTGTGTTTAAAATAAAGAGCTTCTTTTTTCCTCATCATGGAGTACCCTACCTGTGAAGGGAGGCTTGTTTTGAATAGTGAAAAATATATGTTCTCCTTATAATGAACCCTCATTATAACAAACACATAGGGTGGACCTACAGTGTTCGTTATAAAAAAGTAAGCTTAGGCAAAATGCCCACCAGGAGTGCAAAAGCGTATTACCCCCACTATCAGCCATTGTTGCACCAGAAGCTCTATAAGCCAGATTTTTAATATACCCTACTGTTGCACTTCTCTGGGACAAAGGTCCTTTGCCTACCGTGCCCCACTGTGGATGAACTCGCTGCACCATAACATCACTTCAGCATCAACCTTGGGCTCCTTCAAGGTTAAACTTAAGCAACAGCTAGTTGCTGATGCCAGTTGTGACTGGTTCCAATAACCTTCCTTCTTGTAACCAGCACTTATTCTAACCTTATGCTATCCTGACCTTATGCATAACTGTTCTCAGCATGTAAATAACTGTTCTAAGTTGTTAACCATTCTCCTTCACATTTCCTCTCGATCCCTTCCACTCTTCCCCTCACCCCTCACCCCTCAATGGCTTTCCCCCATCCCCCACCCTCCTGTTATATCTCCTGAGCTCCCTTGCTCACTTTAAAATGCCTTATCCCATACCTTCTCACCTCTGATGAGGCCCCTGGGCTGATGCCATCCCTTACCTTGTTGATTATTAGATATTAGGCTGAGTCTGTTATCATTTTCCTTTAAAGGGTCATTTCATAAGGACCTCACCCCCTCTAATATGATCCCTTGAATTCCAGGTTTTAATCAAATATGCACCATGGCATTCATTTTGTACAATGCCACATGTATTGGAGCTTCTCTAGTTATACACTCTTGTAATGTCTTGTATAATTCCTTGTTTTGTTTGTTCTCCATCTCATACTTTCCCAATATGTATTGTTTGTCTGATGTGGAACCTATGAAACAAGCTTGTTCTCAAAGGTGTTTCAATAAATAAATAAAATAAATAAAAATGAGGGAGCACTGTACCTCAAGGGGGTAAACAATGTGCAGGAAGGGAGCCTCTTTCAGAGGAGGGGAATCACCAGAATGGGAGGGCACGGTATGAACCTTCAGGAGGGATTAAGAGGGATGTGAGAAGGTAGTCACAAAAAGGGTGGTGGACACCTGGAAGAGCCTGCCAGAAGAGGTGGAGGAGGAGGTTAAGACAGTGTGGTGCTTCAAACAAGTATAGCCAGGAAAGGCACATGGGCATAACAGCTAGAAGAAAGGGAGGAGAGTGGATCACCTGTGACTAAATAGGGTCCAGGGTGTAGTTATAGGCAGAGAAAATAGGGCAGACTGAATGGGTCTACTGCTCATTTTCTGCTGAGAAATTTTATGTTCCTAAAGATTTCTCATAGTATTTGATTAATATTACATTGGTATGACACCAAAAATTTTACTTTGCTGTGTGAAAGGATAACAACATAGCACTGAATTAAGAAAGATTATACACAGTATAAATCAAACTAAAACCAAATGTCTACTTCTACAGGAGACTCATTTCATGGAACAAGATTTCCATTGTTCTGCAATCCTGTTTTAAGGAAGCGTAATCTATGGCCCCTTCATGACCACTTCCACGGAAGTTGCCATTACCTTCAAAAAATTATTTCTAAGGAAGGGTCGAGGCTAAAGTAATTTACCTTACAGGAAGGTATATTATTGCTACAGTCAGACAAGTAATCCAATATTCACAATAGCACATTTTATGCTTTCAATGAAGATGATGTTTCTTTTTTAATTACCTTTTTCTCAAATATCAATTTTCAGCCCTGTATATAATAGAGGTGGCCTTAAAGGGACTTTCTGGTAATAAGATCTCCATTAGGCCCAAAGAGAAAGACCTGAACAGCCAAGGCAATTAACCATTGTTTGTAGAATTTCTATCAAGGTGATCCATTTTGTACTTTGTATTACATGTGCACATTTATTCAAATATGCATAGATCTTATTCAAGAATTGACAAGTTTTATATTATCAGAAAATATTTCAAATAAAACCTCTATTGTAAGATACAGTTGTATCAAAATATTGGATCATACTGCATTACACATCTGTCTGAACTTATCAGATATGCCTAAGAAAGATTATATATGGAGGTTCGACCTGCTTCTATTAAGAAGCAGCTGACGACTTTGGGAAAACTTTGGAAAACATAATATTTAGACCCATTAAGCTTGTATTTCATATATGTTCTATACAGTTCTTCTCTTCATTATTTATTACTGAAGAAATTCCCACAAAAAAACAAGATCTTTATCCCTTAGAGTTCATCTGCTTCTATAGATGAATCCTTACTTGAAGTCATAATGCTCTGTTGTGACATCACACTCTGTTGCCATGGGAATAACTGAGATGTCACAAACAGAATATTATGACAGATTTGGAAAAAGCAATAGGAGCTGATGAACCCTCAAGGAACAAATATCCTGTTTTCTTACACATGACCTCAGTAATACATAATTTGGATTAGAAATTGAGAGCTATTGAGAAATATAAGCTGCTTTGTGTCCAAATATTATGTTTTTTTCAAAGTTCTTATCAAGGCATCAGTGGCTCTTTAAAAGATCAATGATTTACAAATAAAATAGAAAAGTAAACAACAAAGGATTAACACTGACACAGAATGTACAGTACCATTAAATCTAGGTTGGCACGGTCTTAATGCTTATCTAAGGGGAATAATAATTTCTCAAAAAAAGGGGAATAATTTCCTATTCTATCAAAAAAGGAGAAACTAGTTTATTAAAGGAACTTGAAACAGATCTGTGTGTAGCAGATGAAAACCACATTTCCTCGGGGGAGCTGAGGATCATTAGGATGATTTAAACATTAGAGATAGATTTATCCTGGAAGCAGAAATATAGGATTACCGTGCTATGATAAAAACACACTTGAGATCTTAACTTTTGAGTGATAAACCAGATAAATTACTAGCCTTTCAAATATAATGAGAAAAAGTAGAAACACATTAAGTATGATGCAGAAGGACTATAAATTATGGACCCAATATAAATTAATACAATACTTAAAGGTTAATCAAAAATTGTATATGTCTGAAAATAATACCCTTGCAAGTCATGTCAGACTTCCAATCAAATATAGAGTTAAAACAGTTTGAGAGATCTGATAAAGACCTGCTATATTGGGAAATATTACTACAACAGATCTTAACATTGATTAAATATCTAGCACTGGGCAATGACCCAGAACTGGTGGCTTCATTACTGATTTTTTTAAACATTTTGCAAATACCCCAACACCTCTGTTGGCTACCCCTTCCGGGTATCTTACAATTACTGCATCTGTTCCTCCTTTCCTCAAAGAAGCCATCATTTCACTAATTTACAAAAATGATAAACACCCACATCAATGCAATTCTTATAGTACAATATATTTGCTTATTAAATTACTATAAAATCCTTGACAAAATATTGGTGACTATATTAAAGAAGATAATCAATGAAGTTGTGCATGTTGATCTGACTGGCTTTATTGGGGGAAAGATTTTACAGAGGATACAGTAGCAGACATAGTCTGCACAGCAACTTTAAGCAGGTGCTATAGTGTTTTGGGCAACAAAAAATAGCTGCAGTGACCGAGGTAAAGTAGATAGGGTTGTGAAGGCCCTTCAAGGCAAGACAGAAGACAGATATGCCCTGAAGCTCAGAACTGATTCTCTATAGCCCCTCAGATATTCCTGAGATGAAGAGAGACATAGCTTGAACTGACAGAGAGACACCAGTGCACTGTGTGGAGAGCTATGGTGGTAGGAAGACAGCAGATCCTGTATGATCTGGAGCAGTGGCTGAAAATAGAAACATAGAATAGAAGAAAATAGAAGAAGAGATATAGAGAGCAGAGAGCAGAACAACTGCAACATGCTCACAGACAGCTGAACTGGACAAGAACTGAAGGAACTCGGAAGGTTTGGAGAAGCAGAAAGATTCATTGCCATGGAGGAACATAGTTCAGACCCTTTTTGGATTAAACTCAGGCATGAACTTACTAGTTGTGGTTTATGACTTTTGGCTAAAATACTGCTGCCTGAGAGTCTCTTGTCTTTGGCCTACTGTATATGTAGTTGATTTGTGTTCTTTTTGGAGTCCCTAAGTTATGATATATTGTCATCTATGCCAAGGACAGTGCTTATCTTGAGTCCACTTTAAATTAAGATGGGACTTGGACTGGAATATTTTACTATTTCTCAACTGGTTGCCTCTGTCTGTTTTTTGTCTGCTCAATTGTTTTTTTCCTGGTTATTACGGGTCCCCATGTGACATTTAGTAGGAGGGATATTGTAAGTTTGTAACTGCCCAAGTGTCTTTTTTTTTCACTGCTTCACTTTAGTCCCCCTACACCTGGTATTTCTAGCTTTCTCTGCTATGGAGTGGATTGAGCTTGGGTAATTTCTGTGTTTTTCTTAATATATTTTTAAACATTTTTTAGTGCTAATTTTTGCACAGTAATAAAGTCTATTTTATTACTTAAATAAATATAAATCTTTGAATTTTATACTCTGTGTTGACTGGCTGCCTAGCTGATGACATTAGACACTTAGCAGGCTGCTCTAATTGATTTGTGTTATATTTTTACCACTTTTCTGTGTAGAGAGAGACACTTTTTGTAGTTTGGAGCACAGTCTATTATTAGTTTAATTTTTTTTTTAACTTCAGAATTGTTTTCTTGACTACTAACTTATTCGTCAATCTATGTGATGTACTTGAGCCTACTCAGCACTGGCTTTGTGTTAATTTATAGTGCAAGCATTACATACTTTTAATTCTGTCCTTGCATGAAGGGAATTGGGACTGTTCTCATTTTACATGTTAAAATTTAATTCACTTACAGATTCAGAAAATCTTGAAAATTGTATCTTGTAATAAGTGTATTTCCTATCTGAATTGCTGGATTGCATATCTAACATTTTCCTCCAATCTTATGTTTCTTCTCAGTCAATAATAAGTAAAGGGATGGTGCTGAGAAATGTAAAAGTACTGTAAAAAATACTTATGCCTACTAAAGGAAGAAACATGAAGGCAGTTATAAACAATAAAATAATAATGGATTTTATCAGTCCATCGGGTTCTTACTTAGTTAAGGGGATGATTTGTCCTCTTACCTCTTCTCTCAAAATGCTAACTATTAGTGATATAGGCCATGAAGAATGTAATTACCTCTTAGAAAAAACTTAATTACAAGAAACACAGAAAGAGGATGATCTGCATGAACTCCTTAATCAGTCCACTCCCCCTAGACAAATGGAAACTGAGCTTGAATATGCTGTAATTGAACCAGATAGTAATACCTCAAATGAAATTAGTATTTGTGGGCAAAACGGACAGGAGGTAATTGCACTGTCTTCTCTATCAGATAGAATTTCCAGTGACAACTCCAGAAAAGATACATGTCTGGAAGAATAGAAAGCATTTTTGACACCATACAGTATCTCAACAAACCAAAACTAAACTCTCCCTTTAATGGCCCAGACATCCTTTTTTGTGGTCTGGTACAGAATATAACTCTAAGAATAAAACAAAGGGTGAACATGTACCATGTGGGCACTGCTAATTTAATATAGATCCTATGATGATTCAAGATGTTAAGGAAATCAAACAAGCCTTCCTGCAAAATAATTTGTTTCTAAAATACATTTTTTCTGCTATTAATGTACATACTTCTAATATACTCAAATGTCATACCACAATAAGGGAAACAATGTAATCAGTAATGAAGAGGCCTCCCTCAAAGCTCCCCCAGGGACATTAAATTCAGAAAAAGAGGTGGTGAATGAAATAGCTCTGGTAAATGACAGACAAGTAAAAGAGAGTAGACAAGATCAAATAAAGTGTTCAAAACATAGGATAATGGAAACCGAAATACAAGAACCAGAACTACTAGTAACAGAGCTGAATAAAGCAAAAAAAAAAAACAGCAGATAAGGAAAACACGAAAATACAAGATAGCACATAAGAGAAAGTGGTAAAAACATCCCGCACACAGGCTATGGCAATACAAGGAATAGAAGCTGAGGTGAAAAAGAAACAGGTCCATAAAAGAATAGTGGGAAATAAAAGAGAGGTGGTCATCCCTGATAGCCACGAGAATGAGTGTACTCATCCTAGGAAACAGGATACAAAAGGAGGAGGGGTCAAAAGTAACCAGACTGAATAGCTGAATACTAATAACTTCAAAGAAATTCCAAAGTCAAAAAGAGATGGACTTTTCTTATTAAAAATAAATCTATAACTTCGTAAAGCTATCCTGGAGGAAAGATTTGAATGGGAAGGCATTTAATCTGTTTATAGTTACAAAGTAAAGCTAGCTAAGGGGAAGATTTGCCTGGTAGTTAGATCAGTCCACATTAGGAAGAAAATTCTACACGGATGTTTAATACTGGCAGACAATGGAACTTATTTGAATGATACCTTAATAGAAGACCATGTTATTCCTGAGGTTATTTGTGATAAAAAAATGCACATAAAGCAGAAATAATTTTTAAAGATGAAAAAACCTAAACAAGAATTTATAACAGAGAATCAGGATAAGGAAATGGAAACAGAGCACTTCTTGAATGAATCATTAGTACAGCAGGCATTTGTATGAGGAGAAAAGTGCAGAGTTAGAGAATCAATAATTGTGTTTGGGTCTCTGATCAGATCTCTAGTGATAGTGAAGGCAAAAATGAAGATCATAGAATCATAGAAGGCTGTCAGCAGATAAGGACCTCTAGGTCTATCTAGTCTGCCCGTAACCGCCTTCCCCCTAGGAAGATTTGCTCCTTCCCTTTATGGCATGCACTCCACCTGCCTATCCCTTGTGCATGTCCCAGGCTCTTTTGAAGTTCTTCACTGTATCCACCCCCCACCACCCACTCCAGCAGCCTATTCCATGGCTGTACCACCCTCTCAGTGAAGAACCTGCCCCTAATGTCCTCTTTGAACCTGTCCCCCTCCAGTCTGTGGGTATGTCCCCTTGTGGAATTGTTCTTACTCAATTTGAATATGCTGTTGACCCTCACCTGATTCATGCCCTTCAAGAATTTGAATGTCTCCAACATATCCCTCCTCTCCCTCCTCTCTTCCAGTGAGTACAGGCCCAGCTCCACCAGCCTATCCTCATATGGTCTCCCCTGCATCCCCCGCACCATTTTGGTCACTCTTCTCTGGACCCTTTCCAGCTGGTCCATGTCCCCTTTCCTGTATGGCCTCCAGAACTAGACCCTATGTTCTATGTGTGGTCTGACCATGGTTTTGTACAGCAGCAGGATCACCTCCTTTCTCCTGCTTGAGAAACCCCTCCCTATGCAAGCCAGCATACACACGGCCTTTCCTGCTGCCCTGTCACACTGACCCCGGACTTTCAGGTTGTCTTAGATGGTAATCCCCAGGTCCCTTTCCTGCTCTGTCTCCTCAATCTACTTCCTCTCCAATTGGTATTTTGCCTTCGGGTTGTTATACCCTATGTGCATAATCCTGCACTTTTTTGTGTTGAACCATAATTGCCACCTTTCTGACCACTCCTCCAACCTGACCAAGCCCTTCCTCATATCCTCCATCCCCCTTCCTTCATATCCAGCCTGCTACTGCAGATTTTCATGTCGTCCATGAACAGATATGCCTTCCCACGCAGACCCTCTGTGATGTCCCCTATGCATATGTTGAAGAGTATGGGTCCCAACACAGACCCCTGTGGAACCTCACTTGTCACTCTTTCCTACTTTGAGTAAGCCCCATTAACTTTGACCCTCTGAGTCCTCCCCAGCAACCAATGTTCCACCCAACTAGTCAACTTGCTTTCCACTTCCAAGCTTTTCACCTTGTCTACGAGTCTCCCATGGGGGATGGTGTTGAAAGCCTTCCTGAAGTCCAGGTAGGCCATGTACACCATCCCTCTCTGGTCCCATATCTCTGTCACCCTGTAGAAAAATTCAATCAGGTTTGTCTGGTATGTCCTGCCACCCATGAATCCATGCTGATTGTCATTCAATATGCCCTCCCCCTCAAGATGCTTAACCAGTCTTTCCTTAATCAGTGCCTCCATCAGCTTGCTGACCACCAAGGTCAGGCTTATCATGTGGTAGTTACCTGGCTCTTCCCTTCCACCCCCTTATGCAGTCGTACCACCTCAGCTTTTTTCCAGTCCTCTGAAACCCTTCCTTCTTGCAGTGACAGGTTAAATAGCCACATGATTGGTGCCACCAATTCCTGTTTCAATTCTTTAAGTACCCTCAGGTGAATTCCATCTGGCCCCATCGCCTTGTCAGTCCACAGCTTGCTTAATTCCTCCAGCACTCTAACTTCAGTGAAGGGACTGGAGCCCATCTCCCTACTTGTCCTTTCCCTATTTTCAAATTTAGACCCCCCTCCACTGTAAAGACCGATGCAAAGTATCTGCTTAAGACGTCAGCTTTTTCTTAGTCTCCCTCCACCAGTGCCCCCCCTTTGAGCCTCACTATCCCTCTCCTCCCCTTTTTCCTGTCACTTACATATCTAAAGAACCTCTTAACCTCCCTTGCTATACATTCTTCTGTTTCAGCCTTGGCCCTCTTGATCACCTTCCTTGCTTCCCTCAGTTTATCCCTATACACCCCCTATCTACCTCCCTTTCTGTTACCTTATATATCTCAAATATCCTCCTCTTCTCCCTGACTGTTTTCCTCACTTTGGTAGTGAACCAAAGTGGTTTTCTACCCCTCTTTCTCTTGCTCACCATCCTAACGCAAAGCTCTGTCACCCTCCATAGTCCTCTTTTACTTTCCCCCCATAGCTCCTCCACATCTTCCAGGACTTCCCCTCCAGCTCCTCCTGTAACATTGCTCTCATCCTCCCAAAGTCTGCCTTGCTTAAGTCAAGCACCCTAGTGTTCAAGTTGTCCTTGACCTGACCATTGTTGATCTTAAATTTCACCAAGATGGCTCAGTAATTGTAATAAGTAATATATATTCAGTATTACAAGGTGTTCCAGAATGACTGATGGAGGAAGTGGATAAAACCATTTATGACAACTCATGACAGGAAACTTTGGATTTACCCTTTCTTACAATAGCTTCACGGAGCATTGCAGGTATAAAAATTAAGTTTCAAACAGGGGATGGATGTCTGAATTTCAAAGACAACATATTGTTCTTCTCCAGGAAACCTGGGCTGGAGAAAATTATGAAATTAATATAAAATGGTATATCAAATTTGAAATTAAAGGCATAACATCCATAAATTCTAAAGTCTGTAATAAAGGTAGTCTAATTACTTTGGTCTCATTCAAACTACTCATTACTGGGGATCCACCTGATACAGAGACAGATTACTTTTTATCACTGTTTATACCTTTTTCAGGCAACAGTTTCTTGTATAAGGTTAATTTTTTATATGGAACCAACCACATCTCCTAATGAGTTTCATACAAGGTCAGAAAGCAAGGCTCAAGAGATGATAGAACTGATATATAGATATTGTAAACTACTGTCACTTGGATGGGAAATTTTAATACTCGAACAGGTAGACTTTCTGAAAGTTTGGGCTGGGAACAAAATTGTCAAATAGTCATAGCCTTTGGGCATTTACAACCGAAATTCAATGGAAGTCACTACTAATCTGAAAGGGAAATTACTTTTAAACTGTCTTTTATGAGAATCATCTTTGCATTATCAGTGGTAGGGTAGCAGGAGATTCTTTAGGCTTATTTACATTTCTTAAAAAGGATAAAATGGATGGCTCCATATTGGATTATTCAATATGTGATGCCTTTGAATGGCATCTTGTTAAGCAAGTTGAGATATATCCCAGTTTTAGTAATGATCATCTGCCCATCATTATTCATCTTGATACAGATGAATTATTGGAAGGAAAGAATGGGGAAATTAGTAGTCCAGTTAACAGTTCACATTTGTTTATCCCATAATAGTAACCCAATTAAATGGTGCCCTGTAATACAAACTAAAATTGAAAGTCTCCAAAGAATACATGAGGTAGAACTATTGAGAAATAACATTTTAGCCAAAATGGACGTGCTTGCAAATTATGAAAGGTTGACCAATTTAATATTAACCAGAATTGATCCTAAGGAAGGAGGGAAGGAAAAGACCATTATAAAATCAAATGCCCCTTGGTTTGATAGAAAATGTAACTGGTTTACATCAACTGTAAATAAAATAGGGAGACTGAGAATAAAATATTCTGAATTAATGATGAATAGGGCCCTTACTAAAATTAAGAAGGAATATGGGACTCTTCTATCACAAAAGAAAAGGAAATCTGAAAGCAATTTATGGGGCAAACTTCAGGCAGCTGTTGTGGATAAAGATTCAAAATATTTTTTGTCCACAATTGCATATGGAGAAAATAAATTTCACAAAATATTGATGACATGATTTGTGCAGCTGCCTGGCAAAATTTCTACACTAAATTATACATGGTAGACAATAAGGACAGGGAAAATGATCCAGATGTTGAACATTTAAATAGTGTCAATATAAGTAGTCAGTGTCAGACAGAATTTACTTCTTGTGACTTGTCTCTGGTCATGCTGGCAGAAACTGAAACTTTTATAGCAGCTCAAAAAAACTAATAAGACTCATGGGTTAGATGGCCTTTCAGCCAAAATTTTTGAAGTGAACATCATTTGGTGTACACAGATTCTCATAGCTCTTTTAAATGAAATTAATGTGTCCTGTCATATTATAAATGTCTTGTTAACAAGTGAAATAGTATCCAGTCATAAAATTGGACCTAAAAATGATCCGGCTAACTTCAGATCCATGTCCCTCCTCTGTGTTCCAGCTAAGTTATATAATCATTACTTAATGAGTAAAATAGACCTCTGGTCAAGGAAAATAATATTCTCTCAGAAAATCAGTTTGGGCATAGAGCCAGGAGATCACATACAGATAATATATTTATTATAAATCATCCAATACAGAAAGATATTAAAAGGAACAGAGGCAGTTTATATTGTTTTTTTTTATTTTTGTTTTTTTGTTGACCTGAAAAATGTATTCAATAATGTCAACAGAGTCATTCTATGAAAATTATTGTCAAACTTAAGTATGGATTTTCATCCACTTAAATTGATAATGACCCTTCATACAAATACATCTGCATACATTAGATACAGTTTAGATGGGAAAGTAGCCAAAAAAATTCAAATAAATAAGAGAATGAGGTGAGAGTGCCTTATGAATCCTGTTCTGTTTAATATTTATATCAATCAGGTTGTGAGAAATTTGTTAAAAATTGATACAGATACTCCTAAAATTATGACTTATCAAATAAACATTCTAATATATGTAGATGATGCCCTAACAATCTCAAGGTCCCTTCAAGGACTCCAGAAAGTGTTGAATAATGCTGTTACCTCACTTACCAGTCTTAGATTACAGCTGAACATACAACAAACTGAAGTTCTGATTATTAATTGACCCCACTCGCTGAGATATAAATGTAAAGTGAAAGGAAAAGTTACTTAAGAACTAAAAGAGTTTAAATATTATGGGGTTATTCTATCAGGAAAAAAATGTCTGGCAGAAACATATTCAGAGCACAAAACAGGCAGCTAGACAAATTGTGCTAGGTTTAAATAGATTTAGTAAGAAGTTTGTTGATGACTCCTTTAAAGCTGACAGTAGAGATGCAGTGAAATTTTACTTCATCTGCGAATTATCCACAAAGTTGCCAAATTCACCTCTGTGAATCAATTGGTGAAGTTGTCCCCTTAAGTGATAATTTGCCACTTGTAACTTTGCTTTGCTTGTTGGCTTTTTTAAGTGCAAATGGCACGTAGAAAAAAAAAAGCAAGGAGAAGTTATAAATTCCAAATCCCCCAAATCCCCAGTGTCTAGTGCCCCCCCCCACACACACACACTAGCCAGCCAAAATGTAAAAATATGTAAATTAAATCACTGGTGTCTAGTGGTCCCCTCTAGCCAATTAGCAATCATTGGCCAATATGTAGAAAAATATATTTAATCTCTGGTGGCCAATTCTAGAAGGTGGGTGGAGGGCTTGCATCAAGCCCTGCATCCACCACAATGTTTGTCTCAGCTGTGCCAAAGCCCTCAGATACAACTCAGTCTGATTCCAGAAGGGCTTGCACAGTTACGACAGTTTTCCTACTTTACAGCAGCTTGCGCCAAAGGTTTGGTGCAAGCCTTGTACAAAGGGTACCGCCACAGATGCAAAGTTAGACCAGGGGAGAGCTGGTCTAACTTTGCCGTGTCAGGAACTTGTAGCAGCCAGCTTCCAGAATGGCAAATTTCCCCCTGTTTGACGCAAGTCAGCACTTGCATCAAACACCCTGCCGCACATCCCTGGCAGCCATCACAGCCACTTCCAGAATTGGCCCCTGGTGTCTAGTGCCCCCCTTCCAACTGATCACCAGCCCTAATGTAAAAATATATACTGTATGTTAAATCCCTGGTGTCTAGTGGTCCCCCCCCCACCGATCACTGGCCCCAATGTAAAAAATAAATATCATCAATGGACTCCCTGGTGTCTTGTGGACCCCCACTGTGTCAGGTAGTGCCCCACCACCCTGCTCCCTCCCACCCCAATCCTGAGTGGTTGACCAGCACAGCTCTCCACTCTCCACCATGGCTGGCCACCCAACTGACCTGGAATGAATGAATGCATGCTTGTACAAGTAAGCCCTCATTAATTCCAGGTCAGTCAGGTGGTTATCCATGGTGGAGAGTGGAGTGTTGTGCTGGTTGGCTACTCGGGGTCAGGGTGGGCTGGAGCATGGTGGTGGGGCACTACCTGATGGGGTGAGGGTGGGGGTCCACTAGAAAACAGGGATTTAACATATGTATTTTTACATTGGGGTCAGTGATTGGTGGAAGGAGGGGTCACTAGACACCAGGGATTTAAAGTATATTTTTACATTTTGGTCAGCAATTGGTGATTGGTGGGGTGGGGGTGAAGGCTACTGGACACCAGGGATTTAATATATATATATATATATATATATATATATATATACAGTGTATTTATATATATATATTTACATTGGGGCTGGTGATCAGTGGGAGGGGGACCATTAGACACCAGGGATTTAATGTTTTGTTACATTTTGGCTGGCCATCAGGATCAGTGGGAGGGGAACCACAAGACACCATTTAACATATACCCTTTTACACTGGGGTTGACCATCAGTTGGGGGGGTTGGCTAGTAGACTGTAGTTTGTGCTGTGAAGTGTAGAATTTCACCCATGAAACACCACACTTCATGGTTGAGCCACACTCCACGAATTGGCACATTTTGCACTTTGCACTTTGGAATTGAGTGCAATTCACAAAATAATTAGTGGAGTGAATTAGCCAACTTCACACATCTCTACATGACAGATATTTTTACTGCTAAATGCTTGTTGTATGGTTCAAAATATGGGATATAGACTCAGCTGTTGTGTCATTGGAACCAGTACAAAATTTGTTTATGAGATTGGCTCCGGGGTTACTGCAAATAGTTTCAGGGGAGCATCTGCATATGGAAACTGGACAAAGATCCATGCAAGTTAAAGCAATTACTAGATCTATACATTACTTGTCAACAATCCCAAAAATATCTTGTTATATGCTTGCTGGGAAGAATACATTTTTATAAGAAAACAATTTGAGCTTTTTCTCATGGTTCTGTATGCTTAATGTGATTCTGAGAAAACTGGATTAAATGCAATTTCAGAGCCTCCTACTATTATGAATTCAAGAAAATATAAAGATGAAGCTATGCAAAGGCTAACTGATGTGTCTGGGCAAGGGGAACATGAACAATTTTAAATCTTCCTTGTTCCTGTTATTCAAAACTATAATTAATATTTATGCCAAGGACTGTTATTTATTTTGGTGTGAAAATGTCTTGCACAGGAAGTCTTTGGCTAGGATCAGATTCAATAATAATTTTCATTATATGTCTGTTTATATCAATTGGCAGGACTATATGGAACTAAGAAAATGTAAATATGTGGATATATCACTGTATTCTTCCACACATACTGGATTGTGCCTTGTTAAAAGATGTAAGAAATGCCAGCATGTTCCGTTCTCTGCTTCTACAGACATATATAACAGTCTGTAAGATCTTTGCAATGTATCCGACTGTTTTAATGTTTGTATCATCTTAATAAGTCAAATCAATAAAACTTATTAACCACAAAAAGATGTAAGAAATAATTGCCTAGGAAAATACATGGAAAGATTAAATGGTTTAAATTAATCTGAAAATATCTGTTGCCTTCTAAATGGTAATAAGGCCACTGTGCAGGCATTGATCAAGTTTTGTTTGGAGGCCTGCAATATTTTAAAACTGTGAAGGTATTAAACAAAGGTCACCTTTGGAAGATCAGTATCAATAATCCATTGTTTTATTTTATTGTTTAATGTCTGTTTCACAGTATCAGATTAAACAATTATGTAATGTAAAAACTTGAAGTACAGCTTTGTAAGATATTACTTATTGCATATAATTGTATCTTTATTGTGCTTATTCTTTCTCAAAAGGCTGTTTTAACTTTTTAACACATCTGAGTGTACTGTATATCTTCTGATTATACACTCTTTAAACAATAAAACTTGAACTTGGTCAGACTAGATTCATTGGGGGCAGGAGATTAACTCATAATATCAGAAAAAAACACTTAATATCATGGAACAGACCTCAAAGTGTCAATCTAACACAATTTTTAATGCAGAAGTGGCCTTTGACAGGGTAAACTGATCTTTCATCAAAGCAGTGCTGAGAAACATTGGATTCAGCCATCAGTGGATTGACTTAATTTATATTAGGCCTAATTCACAGATATCAAAAATGGCCCAATTTTTGTGGCACTAGACAAGGATGCCACTTTCACCTTCACCTTTACTCTTTGCCCTTTTTATTGAGACTTTGACAGAGATGTTATGATCAAATAGGGAAATAGAAGGCATTAAGATATGGCATAAGGAACATGTTTTCTCACTCAATGCCTACACTGTCTTGTTGTACACAAAATATATTAAATATGTAATTCCCAGAGTTATTTAAGCATATAAATAACTATGGACTCTCATCTGATATGAAACAAATTAGGAAACATTTGAGGTAATCCTGTTAGACACATTAGATAAATTAATTAGATTACTCCACAGTCAACCTCACCTGAGCACAAGCCTTAGCTCAGTATGTCTTTCCTGGTTACCAATTTTCAATTTTCAATCAAGAATCCTTTCATTATGAGGAGAATCTCATACCACTTCTGACTGTGTTTTTTTATTTAGAAAAATGTGAAAAGCCATCCTCTGACTTTAATAAGTTGAGTTAATTTAATGGAAATCAATGTACTTCCAAGATTTATTTCTTATTTCAAACACTCCCTGTCCCATTTGATAGCAAAATGGTTACAGCAATCAAAAAACTAGTTTACCAAAGGGAAAAGGTCCAGGATGTGCCTAGAGAAATTGAACATACCTCCAGAAAAATCAAGCTTACTCCTACTCAGTATATATTGGCATTAGTATGCAACACAGACTGAGCAAGCCTTTGAATAGTTTCATCAGACCATTGATTCACTTAGCTGGGTAAATATTGAGAAACAGGCAGCTCCAATTTGAGAGTTAAGAAACACTGTATGTTAATAATAATTCTGCAATGAGATACACAGTACGTGTTTTTTTCTTTTACCAAGCTAACTTTGAAAATCTAATTTGAACTTCTCACTCTATTTGCTCCCCCCAAAAAAAACACCTTTGTAATTTATTCTAATAATTGAAAACAATAATTTCAACCCAGCATACACAAGGAAGGTTTTTTTTTCCACTGAATTGAATATTCTAGGTTTAAGCCAATTTTAAGAATGTTATATTCATAGTTAATATGCTTCTTCTGAAGCACTACAGAGTAAATTTACCCTATCTCCCACTCATTTATTTAGTTATGTATAGGGTAAGAATTTTGTAAAGAGAAATAGGGTAGCCTTAGATATATAATTTATTTTCTCTCCATTACAAGAACTGTTCTGCAACCCTTTCTCAAGAGAAAAGTTGATAGCTAAATTATGCAGCATAATAAGACACATTAAGCAAACCAGTTTTGTAACTTTAAGAGAAGTCTGGCAAGAAGACCTGTGCATTGAATTTAAAGAACAACGCTGGTCTTCTTTACTTTCTTCCATAGTATAAATTGCACAAACAGATTTAAGCTAATTAAATTTAATATTTTCGTAGACTCTATTGTACCCCCACTGAGCTAATAAGATTAACTGGCAATTTCTGATTGCTGTCCAAGTGTTTAAAATGAAAGGAGCCTTGCTCCTATGTCTGTTTCTTGTCTGAAACTGAAGGGTATCTGGGTGGGATCAAGATGATAATTGGTCATGTGGTGGGCATATATTGCCCATATGATCCAGGAATTCTAATAACTTATTTCAATACAGGGGGTCCTTATTCAGAAAGAAACTGAAGCCATAGTTAAACTAGCATTAGTAAATGCAAGGAAAACAATGGTATTAAACTGGATGAATACCCTTCTTTAATGTATAGTCATTGGGAGGGATTAATCATTGATTGCTGAAAATTCAAGAGGGTTTATTATTACATAGACATTCAGCACCGTAAATATAGCCTGTGTGGTAACCTTAGATAATTAGTGTTGGGGTCGCTATTTTCTGCCTCCCCAATCAGCCATTCATTATATGTTAATCTGATTATTACCACTGTGTGTCCCCTGTCAAAAATAATACACTTGTCCCTGGGTTTATGATGAGTTAGGATTTAGGATGGATTCCTTACAATGTCTGATTTTGTCAGTATACGTAATGATGCATTGTCATGAAAATATTCATGTTTCCAAAGCCCTAGTGGAAAAGAAACAAAACACAGTGACAAGAGGACATAGGTGGGAACTAATAAGAGGGAAAGATTTGTCATGGATGTGAGGTTTTTCTCTGTGAAGTGGGTGATAGATAAATGAAATAGACTTCCCAGAAAGGTGGTTGAAGCCAAGACTAATGGAGTTTAAACATGGGTAGGACAGATATGAGGGAATAGTTGGACCCATAGGCAGACCAGGGGAAGAAATATCTAGGGGAGGGTGTAGTGATCAACCAGTAGGGCCTTTGGACCTTTTAATCCAGCCTGGTGTTAGGCTGAACAAGGAACTAGTCAGGAAACTGGTCAAACTAGATGTCCCTCTAGGTCTTTTTCTGTTGACACAAATTACGTTTTTATGTAACCACATGAACTCCATTTGTCCACCTCTTATAAAAATTGTAAAAGTGTTTCTGCACTTCTGTTATCTTTCTCTATTAAATACTATAGGGGAGTTCCACCACCAATAGATGACAGTTCTTCCACCTACATATCCAGAAGTGAGTGTTCTCCCTAAACAACTGCAATATAGCCACTACTGTAGCAGTAATGTCTGGCACAGTGGGTAAGAGGCAAGTGCTAACTTACAACATTGTTTTCTACTGGATTGCAAGATTTTTTGATCAGTAAGAACATTTTTAAAATTCTTGGGGCTGTATTATTTTTGCAGGAACATGAAAGTAGATATCTTTGAGCAGGACTGCATGCAGCTAGACCAATCATGGAGCTACAGGAAGGCAGGTGTAGATCATTAATAGCAGTGCTATGTCTAAGTCAGTGTGCAGTGTGTTAGAGGCAAGTGACTACTGAGGACATTGGTTTCTACTAAACTGCAATGTCTTTTTGGCAGTGAGAGAATTTTTAAAGTGTTTGGGGTCTGTCCTTTGTATTTGTAGGAACTGGAAAGTGTCCATCTTTGAGTCAGACTGTAGGAGGCTGAACCAATTGGTGGACTACAGGAAGGCAGGTTTGGGCCATGAATAGCAACATTTTGTACAAGTCAGCATGAAGCGGGTTAGAGGCAAGGACTGAATGAGGACATTGTTTTCTACTGAATCACAGGGCTTCTTGGGCAGTATGAACATTTTTAAAGTGTTTGGGGTTATACCTTGTTTGTTTTTGCAGGAACAAGAAAGCTACCATTTTAGGGAGGGCCTGCAGGCAGCCGGACCATTCGGAGAGCTGTAGCCAGATAGGATCATGTCATAAATAGCAATGTTTTGCACAAGACAGTGTAAAGTGAGTGACAGCATGCACTGACTGAGGACATTATTTTTAACTGAATCACAGTGTTTTAGGGCAATAAGAGAATTCTTAAAGTGTTTGGGGGCTGCACCGATTTTTGTTTTTGCATACTTTTTGGAGACTGATGTGCTGTCCCATCTTCATTCACCTCTCCAGGTTGCATGCACAGGTTGCTGGACTCCAGACCAAACTGGCAAGGGTAGAGTGAACCTTATGTCCCACCTACGGGCCACCTAGTCTGCCCCTGCTGTGCCAGAGGGTGTATAGATAAAGGTAGAGCAGTTGGACCATTGTGGGCTCTGGGACGGCGGGGGTAGGGGGACAGGTGCATGCTCTACCACCACTACCACTGCAAAACACCTTTGCTGTACTGGTAGAACAGGACAACTGAGAAGAGGCTACCATTGCAGGGGCAGGAAAAGAGCAGGGTCCTCTAAAGCAGATGCCCCAAGGCAGGAGAGAGACACACCTAGCTCAAGAAGACTCAGTTGCTGATTTGGGACTCTGCAGTAAGGGGGATAGATGAGACTAATAAAAAACCTTTATTTTTCAACAGGATTTAACTTTTGGAACTAGATTTCCCTGTTTTACAAAGTTGTCCTAATATTCCAATGCTTTCAAACAAGCATATTTTACACACACACAGTGAGTACAAGGCAAATGCATTTTATGCACATGCAATAGGTACAAAAATTGTGAAAGATAATTAAAAAAATATTTAGATGACACAGACCATCTAGGAAACACATAAAAACATATTTTAATTTGAACTGGGATAGAATTGGGAGCTGGGGAAGGAAAAGATAGGGAGGTGAAGTGCTTGAGTGGTGCTTTGGCTTGGAGGGATGGAAAACAGATCTTGAGGAGTGCCAGGGCAGAGGGTGCTGGGAGGCAGTTGGACATCATTGTCCATCTTGGGACAAATGACCTGGCAAGGAAAAAGGCAAGACTTTTACAGGGAGACTTCAGGGAGCTGGAGAAGGGCCTAAAGCAGATAGCATACATAGTGACTTATTTGTGAGGGTCTACTTGTAAATGGCTGGGGTCCTCAAAGTTTACTCCACACTAGGGACTTTAACAACTGGTTGAAGGCATGGTGTATGGAGGAGGGCCTTTGCTATATCAGGGACTGGCGACCAACCAGGGAGAGAGTCTGCCTGCATTCTTCTAGGAAGGTGACCACAGTCCTTGGTCGGAAGTTTAAATGCTACATGGATGAGCACTTAATCAAGTCAGGGTGGAAGTGGTAAAACCACGGGAGGCAACAGTTGCCCCCTGAATGTTATAATGTCAGGGAGGCAGGACCTGAGGGAAGAGAACTCCCTTGGGCATAGGCACAGAAAGACACTGACAGGCACATGACACAGACAAAGAGGGATATAACTCAGGTAGGGGAGGATAGCAGATTGGAGGAGACCAGGAATGGTGAAAGCAAAATAGGAAAAGATGGCACAGGGGGCTACAGTTAACAGGTAACAACATAGGCAAGAATGGGAGGGAGACGCAGGGCATCTGGCAGGCAGGAAAGGAAGCTGTGGAGAGCCATGTGTGCTAATGCAAGGAGCCTTGGAAAGAAAATTCCAGACAAAGAGGCCATCATGCTCAGGGTTAGCCTGGATTTAATAGCCGTAATGGAATTGTGGTGAACAGAGCATCATGACTGAAACATGGCTATCCTGGGTTACTCTCTGACCAGAAAAGATGGGGTAGGGAGGAGGGGTTGCATTATATGTGAAGGACTGAATTAAGGTCATGGAGGTACAGGAGCACCATGAAGAAGAAGAAGGGCTGAAAGTGCTGTGGGTCATCATGGAGACAGGCTGTGGGACCCCTGTCCATAATGGAGTAGTCTACAGATCTGCAGCACAAGGAGAGAAGATGAATAGGGCATTTGGAGAGCCATCATCAGGATGACAAGTAAGGAGCAGGTGCTACTAGTTGGAGACTTCAGTAAGCCAGATGTCGAATGGAGTCTTACAATTGAAGCTTCAGCAAGGAGAGTACCATCCTTTCCTTCCTACAAGGGTCTTTTCTCAGGCAGCTAATCAATGAATTTATTAGGAACAGGGCAGTGTTGGACCTAGTGCTTATGAACAGGTACAGCACTGCAGACATCACAGTGGGCAGTTCCCTAGGTACCAATGGTCACAGTACAGTATGGTTCAACATAGGAACAGAAGCAGAGGTAAGTCACATGAGAATGAGGGTCCTGGACTTCAGGAGGGTGGATTTTGATGAAATGGGAGACTGCCACAGAAATTGTCTTGAAGGAAGGCATTGCCAGGGTGGTGTAGAGGCATAGTGGGGAAGAATAAGGAAGGGCATAATTAGGGCAACCAACCTCTGTGTGAAAGAAGTAAGAAAAAACAGAAGGAAAAGGAGACCATTATGATTCTCCATGGAAGTGGTCAGGGTGGTGATATACCAAGCAAGGCAGAAGGAAGTAGGCAAGACAGTTAAGGGACCAAAGATGCAGACACAGAAAAGGATCAATAGATGGGTGGCTAAAGGGGATACAACTTTTTTTCTGGTATGTAAGTGAGAAGAGAAAAGAAAGGTTAGAAGCAGTGAGGATCAGAAAGGCTAAAGGGGGAGCCTATGCAGAAGATGGCCAAGAAAAAGTGAACACCTTAAACAGGTAATTCTCCTCAGTCTTCACAGTAGAAGGAGGAGGGCATGGACTACCAGGGATAGAGATGAAGAAGTTGGTTAAATTCACTCTGCGAATTAATCCATGAATTTAGCACAATTCGCTAAGTGTGCATAGATGGCAAATTTCTACAATTCGTAGGCAGAATTCCACTGTTCGCACGGAAAACTTCATAATTTTGGGAGAAGTCAAAGTTGCTGAGGGTAGGGAAAACTTTGAGAAGCTCCGAGGATGCAAATTTCAGCCACTTCATGGTACCTTCATTAGAAAATTAAAGCTTTAGTACATCTATAACCTGGGAGACATAAGATGGGGGGAGGTGGACACAAGCCCATTTCTAGAGGAAAAAAGTTCTGAGAGGACTCAAAGCCCTGAAGGTTGATAAGGCTATGGGACTGTGTGGGATGGGTACACATCAATTCCTCCTGGTCGTTTTGCTCTATGACAACTTGCCCCATCCTATTAGCTTTGGTGTCAATCAGCTCCCAAGTCATTTCATCCTTGGACAGTTCATTCCCATTACATATCGTACTGTACTAAAGCAACAATTTCAGTACAACTTCCACTTCTGCAACACTCAAGCACATTGCCTCATCTGGTGGGTAAATTGTGCCTGCCTGGAGTTTATTTTATAATATTTATTCTAGGGGCAAATTGTTCGGGGACAAATTCATGTGGGAGTCAACTGACTCAGGAGTTAATAGTCTGGGGTGAGTTGTCATGGAGTGAAATGGCCTAGACAAATTGTGATGTAGCCAGGCAGGATACACCCCAGGGTACTGAAAGGAGCAAAGGAAAAGAACTGCACACTTACCACACTTAAAACAGATGGCGAGTTAATTCCATTTAAAATAATTAGTGCAGCATAGCATACAGGGACACAGGGAGCTGGGGTGTTATCTCAATGTTTCATCCCGCTGACAGGCTTGTTGAATAGCTCCTTGGAAACAGGCATGGTTCTGGATGACAGGAGAGGGTCTGACGGGGTCCTTCTACATAAAAAGGCAGCAGGGAGGAGGATAGCAATTCTAGTATGGTCAGTCTAACGTCAGTGGTGGGAAGATTAATGGAAACCCCACTGAAAGAAAAGATTGGTTGAGCATCTAGAATCTAAAAGAATGCAGAACCACAGAAAACATTTAATTACTTTTTTTTTGGGGGGGGGTCATGCCAAATGAATTTAAAAGATTTCTTTGATGCAGTGACCAGGGAAATAGAGCAGGGGAGGGCAGTGGGCATGCTGCGTTAAATTCAAACCTAAGCAGTTCAACTTGCACAGAAATAGTTAAACTATTGTGTAACGACCTAATTTCAAAGTCAGTATTTAAAAAAGCAGTGCGTGTTATGGTGAAAATATTGTACCTATACCAATTTACTCTATTTTAGATTTCCCTTTTTATCTGCTGTGCTATAAAATGATCTTTTACTCTGAGTCTAAATTAGCATTTTATAAATTTTAAATAATCAGAGGAGCACTTTTTTTTAATTTGGCTGACCCCAGGTTTCCACCAGTATTCACAGCTGTTTTTTTTTGAACACCCATTATTTAACATCAGTTTTCTTTGTGAAAAAGTGAACTAGCCTGCAACAGGCACTGCTTCCTGACCTTGTGGGACAAGGAGTGTTCAAAAATGGCTGAGAATTCTGATGAAGACATGGGGATAACCATATTTAAAGATACACTCCTTTAATTATGTCAAATACTAAAATGCCGATGTGGACTCAAAATGGGGAAAAGAGAGCAACTCACATGACAGCAGAGAATTGCTTGTAGCTGTATCGGTCCTTGTAATGATAGATGGACAAAATAGGTGATTTGATAACCTTTTATTTCACCAACAAGAATTTTTTTTAGAAAACCTTTCAGAATACACAAAGTCCTTCTTCAGGTATGGCAGTTGTTACAAAAAGCCGTTTTTATTTAGCGGATAGTGCAAGCTACTACTAGCAATTAGAATACATACGAAAGGGTAGAAAGAAAACAGCAGAAAAGGGGCAGTCTTCAATAGAATAAAAAGTAATAGACAGATACACAGTTTACACTGCAGCATTTACTTCTACTCTGTAATTATTGGTGGAAGACAGTAACACTGACTAGAACCAGTTGTCTGAGAAACAATCTACCTGAACTGGGATGGTTCTGCAGAAAACAAGGCCAAGTCAGACAACCCTGCCTCAGCTTGAACTGGCCAGTATATGGTGGTGGTGTGTGTGTGTGTGTGTGTGTGTGTGTTTTTGGGTGGGGGGATTGTTATGGCTCACAAAACAGAGCTTCTATTTTGAAGCCTTCCTTAGTGCTTCATCATGGAAAGATGCATGCTTGTAGTTATGTGGGAGTAGAGCTCCTCCCCCACATCCTTCTTAAATGAGCAGGCTACCACCGCTCTGCTTAGAGTGAGTCTTACTCACCCTCTGTCCTCCCCTCACACCTCCTCCTTCTCTGGCACCCTTATCCCACCGGGGGGGGGGGGGTCTCTTCCCACTCAACTAAGCATCCCTCCTATGGTGGGATATAAAGAAAGGCCAAAACATCAAGTTACAACAATAACTCATCAGTTCAAGCATTTAAGCACCATGCATATACTATCCAGTTCATACATACTATAATCACTGACTTGCTCATGTCTATGATGAAGTATCTAAGCACTAAGCACTTCGTACAACTAATAGCTTGTACGCATCATCCTGCTTACTGGTCTGGCCTCTGTATCCAAGCACAACCTACATCATTCAGTTACAGTATAAAGCACAAGGCTGAGCTATGAACCACACATAATTTAATTTAGGCTTTCCTGCATCACAAACAGTACATCATGGAAGGCAAACACCCACTACGAGTGAATGGGCTATGGATAAGAGGAGGTACTTGAAAAGGGGCTAGGGAGCATCAGGTGAGTGTGAGCAGTCAGGTGGAGGAATAAGAATTTAAAGCAGCAGCATTTGTTAGTCACCATGTAGTATTTTTTTAGCAATAATAATATTCTGGTAAAAACATCAATATACAGTTGTTTTTTTTCATTTTGTTCTCTTTCATTCCTGAATGAAGATATGGGATTTTTAATTTTTAAAAGTTCCCTCTCCCGTGCCATGCCCATCACGAAAAAGTTAAATAGCTTTTTTAAAGTGCTGCACTGTTTACCATTAGAAACATGTCATAATGCCATCCTATAATATCTACAGTATGAATCTGGCAGTATATTCATCAAGTAACCTCAACAAGAGATTTATATAAACTGTGAGTGGCGGACATCTTTAATGGCATGAGTCATTTTTTGCAAACTTTGCTATATACACTGTTTTAAAGAAATTTAAGAAAATTAAAAATACACTGAGAATGAATCTTAGGATATCAGAAATTAATTTTTTTGGTAATGAATCTGAGGATATCAGAAATACATTTTTTGCTAAAATAAAACTATATGATGAAAAATGTTGCAACTAACAAATACTGATTCTTTAACTAGAGTAAATATTGTGAGCATCTAAGTGGAAAAATTGAAATGTAATTGCAAAGAAGATTGGGGGTGGTGATCTGCTAGATGGAGGTGAGGTTTTGAAATTTATTTGGACAGAGGGAGGGTGGGTGATCGCACCTGTTTTAGGATATCCTGCCGGTTTGCTTCTGTTACAGCAGAAGCCCCAGAATGGGGTTATTTAGAATATAGTTCTTTAAAGATGGGGGTTCAGATATTGGAGTCAAAACCCATATTTTATAAGCTCTGTCATCTTCCTTAACCTGCTTGCAGGGTAATTGGAATATTTACTAGGGTGAAAGTTGGTTGCTTCATCCATATTATATATTTTTTATTTTATTTATTTTAGTGTTTGGTAACTGGGTAAGGTCATGCATGATACTGTTGTTTTATTTGGTGTTAATTTTTTTTGTAGCCATTATGTAACTTTCTTCCTTTTGCCCACATTTTGCAGGGAAATGTGTAAGAAAATATGCATTGTTTTCAGAAACCTTGTGTGCAAACCAAAACCCAGTTTTGCCCATCTTGTGTAATTATGGTGTAATTCTCAGGCAGCAGTAGATAATGTTTATCTTCACTAAAGAAGTAGGACCTTCAAATGTAATCTTTGGATTGGTACTGAAGAGTTATTAATACTACCTTTGCATACTGTAATAAGTAAGGATATGTTTTAGTGATCCATTATATATCCTAGTGGTATAGACATAGAGACTGATCCAAGTGGAAAAGGGAGGCACCAGCCGGCATGGTCATAAGGGAGCACTATTGCCAGTGGACAGCTGCAGTCAGCCTCTGGTTGGCCCAGCTGAGGGAAGTAAATAGGCAACAGGAGCTTGTGGGGACAGTCCAGGTACCAGGACACTCAAGTTGCCAAAGAGGTGGCAGAAAGGTAGTAGTCATTCAGGACACCATAATTCACATAGTTGGAGAGGAGGAGGAGACATTACTGGACCAGAGTATTTATCTGCCAGGAAAACAAGTTAAAAAGTGTTATGCTGGGCAATGCAATGCAATTAGAAGGAGGAGCAGACAGCCTCCATCCATGTTGGCATAAACAGGATAGGGGGCACAAGTCCCAGGGAACTGGAATGATCCTCATAAGAAAGGTACCTAGGGTGATCATTTCTGTGATCCTCCTAGTTCTGTGGCTGGCAAGGAGTTGCAGCAGACCATTAGGTAGGCTAAGAGTCTAGTATAAGAGGTTAGGTCTTATTTTCTGGCAAACTGGAGGGTGTTCTGGAGTGAGAAAAAATTGTACGCCCAGGATGGGCTGCACCTGTACCAGGATGAGGTGGTGGTGGTGGACATGAGAATAGTCAGGGCAGTCAGGGAGGATGTTATCTAGAGTATAGTGGGAGGTGACTGCTGTAGGGGATCACCTAAGTTTGCACATGATGCTCAAATTGGTTATGTGGTTAATACACCACAGGAGACAGTCAAATTGCAGAATAACTTGCTTAAACTAGAGGAATGGGCTAATAAGCACAAACTAAGTTTCAGTTCAGATGAATGTGCAGTGATGCACTTTGGTTGGTCCAACTTAATTGCAACATATGTACTAAACTGGAAAATTCTTAAGGATACAGTACAGGAAAGGGACTTAGGTGTTATGATCACCAACAACTTAAAATTCAAGAGTCAATGCCACTCTAGTGTTACAACTGCATCCAAAATATTGAATATCATCAGAAGGAATATCGCTTCCAGGAATAGTAGTATCATGATGCCGCTCTATTCATCTCTGGTGAGACAACGCTTGAAATATTGCATTCAATTTTGATGACCCAGCACCAAAACAGAGATCAACATCCTTGAAAGGTTCCGTGAAATGCAACCAGAATGGTTACTGGTTTAAAGGGACTGAGCTATGAAGATAGATTGAGAACCTTGGGCCTGCATACTTTGGAATACAGATGACTAAGGGGTGACCTTTGTCTGCTCTTTGGCTCATTTACAAACAATTATCTATGGGACTGTTTAGGCCTTGAATTGAAGGAACAAAATTACAACAGAAGAGCACACCGTTTACAAGTAAAAGGAGAAATATGCAACACCATGTGCAAGGCCAAGTGGTTCAATCAGAGGGTGATTCTAATTTGGAACAGTTTACTGCATGGAGTGATGGGTAGTAAGGATACACTTGCATATAAGGACAAACTGGACAAATATTTTGCAAGGGACACTATGAGTTTCCCCCTTATGTAAAGGGATGAGCATCATATAGGTCACAAGGCCTTCTTTGCTTCTTCAATTCTAAGAGATGTACGAGAAGGCTGATGCAGGGGATTACTTAGGGATAGACAGCAGAGCAGAGAAGCACCAGGAGAGGAGAACCTTTTGGATGAGAAAGCAAATCATAGACAAGCAACTATCCTGATTCACAAGCATAGCTGTATGACAAGCACACCCAGCAAAATGTATGTGATTGAAGGTCTGATGTAAATAAAAACTCAGGACCTAGTGGCATTCAGAGAACTGGAGGAGGGAAAAAATGACTGGGACACTGGTGTACAGTGATACAGATTGTTCCTAAAGAGTAGGCCGGACATGAGGGAATGAGTGGCTCTCTTTGAAAAAGAGGAGTCATTGTGGACAAGGAGCACATTGGGAGGTAAAAGTTCCACAGATTTCAACTGGGTCAAGCTAGGGGAAAGGGGAGGCAATAAGAGTTGAGGTTGTGATACAGACACACAACAAGCTCAGCACAATATGATGCCCAGCTGGTTGGGTTATTGACAAGAGCAATCTCTGTGTGATCCCAGATAAATGATGCCACTCACCAGATACATTTTGTTCTTCAAACTGTATCATATATCACTGTGTAAAAATTAAGGATCAGCTGATACTGAGCTTGCATTCAGTAAACGTGCTGAGATCTGGCATTTTGAACACCAGTGAACCAGGTCAGAAGGAACTCAGTTTCTTTTCAGTGCATCTGCACTTGGACCTCATACTACATACTAACATACTAAAATGCCAGCAGAATAGGCCTAATGGTCTTTCGAGTCTGCTCGATTGGTCAGCCCCCATCCTGGGTGCTGACCTCGCTGCCCCCCTCGCCTTCTCTGGCTTCTCCCTTCCCAGTTCCGGATATTCTTGCTGCATTGGATTTTGCTTCCAGAACCCTTCCCCTGTACCTGTCCCAGCCCCTCTTGAACCCCTCCACCATCTCTGCCTCCACCAGCCCTCTAGGCAGTACATTCCATGGCTCCACCACCCTCTCAGTGAAGTAGCACCTCCTCCTTTCTCCCCTGAATCTTCCCCCCTCCAGCTTCCACCGATGCCCTCTAGTGGCCCCCTCCTCCTTCCTTCGAAGCACCCTGACTGTTCCTCCCCTATTTACCCTCTTCATGAACTTGAAGACCTCTATCATGTCCCCCAGGTCCCTTCTCTCTTCCAATGTGTACATATTTAGCTCTTCGAGCCTCTCCTCATAGGTCCTGTCCCCCAAGCTCCAAATCATTTTGGTTGCCCTCCTCTGGACCCTCTCCAGGAGTTTAATTGCCCTTTTTAAGTGTGGCCTCCAAAACTGCATGCAGTACTCAAGGTGTGGCCTCACCAAGCAGTTATACAGAGGGAGCATCACTTCCCTCCTTCTGGAGGTGATCCCCCTAGTGGTGCATCCCAGCATCCTGTTGGCCTTGGCTGCTGCCCTCCTACAAGTCTCAGTGATGTTCATTTTGACATCCACCACCACCCCCAGGTCCCTCTCAGCCATCGAGACTTGTAGCATTTCCTCCCCCAGGGTGTACACTTGGCCCAGGTTTCTGGCCCCCAGGTGGAGTACCTTGCATTTCCCTGCATTGAACCTCAGCTTCCACTTTCTAGACCATCTTTCCAGAGCCTCCAGGTCCCCCTGTAGGGCCACCCTCCCCTCCTCCCCATCCACCACAGTCCCCAGTTTTGAGTCATCCGCAAAGAGACTCATCTCACTCCTGATTCCTGTCCTTATGTCAGAGACGTAGGCGTTGAACAGGAGGGGTCCAAGGACTGATCCCTGTGGGACCCCACTAATGACCCTCTTTGGGGATGAGACTATCCTGTCAACTATGACCCTCTGGGTACGGTCCTGGAGCCAATTGCCTATCCATCTGATCATCTGGTTCCCAACCCCCATTTCTCCCAGCTTATCCAACAGGCCCATGTGAGGAACAGAGTCAAATGCCTTGCTGAAGTCTAGAAAGAGGACGTCCACTGGTCTACCAAGGTCCACACTCTCTCTGCTGTGATTTCCACTTCCAGTACCTCTTCTCCCTGCTTAGCCTTCCCCCCTCCTGCCAGTGATGCCTCCCCCTCTCCCCAGACCCGCCGATCGGTAAGGGTCCCCCCCTCCTCGGTATCTCTGTCTCCTCCCATGTATGATGCAGCACCCCCATTTTCCTTGGTGAAACTGAGGTGAAGTACTCATTTAGTACCTCAGCCTGCTCCCCCGGGTCTTGTGCCCATCTCTCCCCTGATTTAATCCTGCTAATCTGCCCCTTCACCCTTCATTTTTCCCCAGTGTATCTAAAGAACCCCTTGTTCCCTCTCCTGATTTCTCTGGCCAGGTTCTGCTCCTTCCTTGCCTTAGCCGCCCTCACCACCCTAGTGGCCCTTCTAGCCATCAGCTCATACTCCCCTCGATCCCTTTCACTCCTTGAGCACTTGAATTGCCTATAGTCTGCCTTCTTTCCCTGACCACCTCCTGACCTCCCTGGTCCACCAGCAGGCTTTCGGCCCCACCGCATTTTCATCTTACTCTTGCACAGGTGCTGGTAGCATCTTGCACCCCTCTCCTGATGATTTCCACCTACTATCAGCGTCCCATGTCTGACCCAATCCCATCCAAATGCTCCTTAAGGATCCTTCCTATTTCCTTAAAATCCATTCCCCTGAAGTCAGTTACCTCCGTCTTTGTGCGGCTTTCTAGCCTCCTAGGTCCATGCAGAACCAGACCGTGGCATGGTCACTCCCGCCAATGGGTCCCTACCTCCAGGCCCCAATCTGGTCACTGTCCGCCAGGACCACATCCAGTACCCGCTTCCTGGTCAGGTTCCCCACCTGCTGAGTTAGGAACGCTGCCTTGAAAGACATCCAACAACCTCTGTTCCCTGGTCAGAAGATGTCATAGTCTCCCAGTCTGTTCCTGGCATGTTTAAGTCCCCAACACCACCACCGTTCCCTCTTCCCAGTCTGCAGTGTCTCCCAACATCTGCCACCAGACTCTCCTCCAGCTCCTCCGCCAGGGCAGGGGTCTATACACCACTCCTATTTTTACTCTTGCCCCCTTGTTATCAAGGTGACCCAAATTGCTCCACGGTTCCCTCCGCCTCCTCTACTCCCCCATGCCAATGCAGTTTTTTGACTATCATTGCTACCCTCCCCCTTCCCTCCCCCATCCTTCCTGAACATAGTGTAACCCTCCAGGTTCAGGTCCCAGTCGTGTCCTGCAGTGGCCCAGGTCTCAGTGACCACTGCCACATCTACTGCTCCCTCAGTTAGCATCACCTGGGCTCAGGCATTTTATTTCCCAAGCTCCTGGCATTTAGCAGGACTACCTTCCACCCTTTCCTATACTTCCATTTCCCCTGCTCGTGTTCCCATGGGGATTCTGTTTTCTCCTGGTCTGCACTTACCAGCTGGCCTTTCCCACAATCCTCCAGGCTCCCCAGGGTGGAGACAGAGTCCCTCCTTTATCGGCACCCCTTGACAGCCTTTTTCTCCCATCCTCCCCTTCACAAGTTTAAACCCCACTTTTCACCAATGAACCCCTCTATTTTCAACTTAAGGATTCCCTCCTCCAAATTGAGATGGAGTCTATCTCAGCATACAGCTCCTTATCCTCCCAGGTCTCCCCAATCCCCAATCAACCCATACCCTCTGGCCTCACACCACTCCCTGAGCCACTGGTTTATCTCCCTAATCTTCCTTTTGTGCTCCCCACTAGCCCTTGGCACCGGCAGTATTTCTGAGAAGGAAACTGTGCATCCTATGTCATGACAGACCCTGGCAAGCTCCCTGAATCTTGCCTGTATCTCTAGCTCTATTTCCCTCAATGTCATTTGTACCCAGGTGGACCAGTATGTCCGGGAACCCCACAATCCTTTGCCAGCTGATATACTCTGAGCTTAGCCCTGTTAGTCCAGGGAAGCATTTTGTTCTAACTGGCCAGGCTTCTCCCTCCCTATCCCATTTGATACCCCTGATCATAGAATCCCCAACAGGAGCACTCTGACCACTCCTTTCCTCCATTTCCCCTTTCCATGTCCTCGTCCCTTCTACTGGCCCTCCACCCAGCCGGCTCTTGTTCCTCCCTCTATCTGGTGCCATGCCACCCCTCGTTATTTACCTGACAACACCTCCCTCCAATCCTATGCCTCTCCTCCTCTTGAGTATCCTTCTGTACCCTGCTAACTCCCCCACTGCTCGCAACTGGTCCTTCTCCCCATCTGCTAAACTAGCCTGGCTCGGCCCTCCCTTCCTTGCTGTCTCCATTTAGTCCCTCCTTGCTTGTTGTGCCCCTGGCCTAAACCCTCAGCTCCCTTTACTAAATCCTCCTTGTACTTCTGGTCCTTCTCCTTTACCTTTCCTCCCAACTGGTCCTTCTCCTTGCGCTTTCCTCCCTCTTCCCCCTGCCCCTCCTGCTCTGATTCACTGCTCCCCCCATTTTCCTGCATTCCAGGTTCCCCTGTTCTTCCTGCTATCTGGCCCCTGCCTCCTGCCCCCCACTCCCTTTCCATCTCTAACCACCCCTGTCATGGCTACATCACCCCCCTCATCCTCGAGCAGAAGAAGAGAATTAAAGTGGTTACTGAGTGTAAGATCTGATCCACCTCCCCGCCTTGCTTCCTTCTGTCCAGCCCTGGCCATCTGCCTACTTCCCTGAGAATGTTGTCCCTCTGTCCCTCCTTTGTGAGGGTCCCCAGTTACCTGCCTGCTTCCTTGGTAGTGTCCTTTTGGACCCCCTCTGCCAGGGTCCCTATGTGACCCCTGAGTATTCTCCTGCACTCCTTTCCCTATGCCGCTGCCCCCAGTGCTTGGTGCAACCCTGTGGGAGATCCCCTGCCCCCTTCCCCAACCATACCTCCCCCCTTCCCCCAGCTGTCTCCTAATCCCCGCAACCTCCTCCCTAAACTGTGCCAGCTGGTAGCACACTGGGCAACCACCAAACTTCCAAGCCCAGTCCAGTATCATGGCTGCTCCACACCCTGTGCACCCCACCACCCTCCCAAAGATGCCGGCCCTAATATCATGTGGTTCCATCCCCTTCCAAGTAGGTTTCCTTGGGTGAGCCACCAGGTTCCCCCCAGTCCAAGATACACCCCTACTGCCTAATCAGGTCACCCACTAATCTTAGATACAGTCCCACAGTACACACGGTAACCCTGTTACTAGGTGCAGTACAACACAGTAAACTTATAAGGGAAATGAACAACTCCCTAAGCTCCTCTCTCCTGGCCTTTAAATCCAACCCCCAGCAGCTAGAACTACATGAGATGCACCTGCAGCCTTTTCCTCCAATTGCAGGGCAGGTGTTCCCCTATAAATTAGCAGAACTCTAGGGAGGGAGGGGGGGTGGGAGGGTGGGTCTTGTTCAGACACCCGACTTGAGAGAGAGTGTATCAGCCCTGTGTCTCCCCTCCAAGCCCAGCAGCCAAATACCCAGGCCCAAGCAAATCCCACCAAATAGGTTTTAAATCAGAAGAAATAGGCCTCCACCAGCGCAGCCTGTTACACAGTGAAACATCCAACAAATGAGCCCACTTACAGCCACCAAACTAGTTTTCAAACATCCAACAGCCCCCACAACAATACCCTGCTAGCCCCTTAGAAGTAAGAAAGCAAAGAAATAACCTTCTACCTAGTAAAATCCACAAGAACCCTGTAAAAACAACAAGCAGCAGCTACTGTCCTGGAACACAACTGATCCTGTCCCCTTCCAGTTCCTTCTGAGGAGACAAAGCAGCCAACACCACAAACCTGATTCAGCTCTGCCTCTAGTCAATTAGCTGAGTGAGACCTGACCAGACCATTAACACCCTTCCCTCACTATGCAGTAATCTTTGCAGCTACTGAAGTCAGCAACAATGAATCAAAATTCAACTCAAAGCCCCCAAAATATGTTTGCTACCAAAGGAAACAGGTCTCCAATTCAATCAGCTTCACTAAAAACACATCAAAATAGGCCTGAAATTAACAGATATAGGTCTCCAATTCAAATACCCAGGCCCAAGCAAATCCCACCAAATAGGTTTTAAATCAGAAGAACTAGGCCTCCACCAGCGCAGCCTGTTACACAGTGAAACATCCAACAAATGAGCCCACTTACAGCCACCAAACCAGTTTTCAAACTTCCAACAGCCCCCACAACAATACCCTGCTAGCCCCTTAGAAGTAAGAAAGCAAAGAAATAACCTTCAACCAAGTAAAATCCACAAGAACCCTGTAAAAAACAACAAGCAGCAGCTACTGTCCTGGAACACAACTGATTCTGTCCCCTTCCAGTTCCTTCTCTCTCATGACTTTTTACAGGGCACATATACTAAACATGTCCAAGTTGTTGGCAAGCCGCATGACCTGTAGCAGTCAATCAGTGATGCAGGAGAATGAGAAATTCTTTCACTGTGCAAATCTCATTTCCATCACTCTCTGACAAGTGAGGATCCTGGCTACTGAGGGAGTTCCTGTTCTGTGAAAAAAGAGTGCTGTGACTTTTCATCAGAAAACTTTAGAAATTGTCAGAGAATCTTGCATTATCATTCCAGCTAGCTGATTCTATGTACATTTAACTTCAGTTTAAGGCAGACCGACCAGTAACACCATGCTGCAGAGGACAGTGCACAGCATGAGCCTGCAATATTATATGCATATTAGCTGCAGGCTCTACAGCAGGAGCAGGGCAGAGTGAATTTAGCAGACAGGAAAAGTTATAGGGTGGATTTTTTCATGATTTATTTTACAATTACTTTTATTTAATGCTGGTAGTAGATGGTACAAAAATGCATAGTTATTTTTATTTTGTTTGTTTTGCACCCTGCAGCAAGAGCAGGGCAGAGGGAATTTAGCAGACTGGGGAATCGTGTTACCTGATGCTAGGCAAACACCACTTTGTAGTGCTGCAAGGCTTCAGCAGGGGATGGTGCTTGCATTGCACAGATCCATTTTTCAAATATAGTCATATAATAATTCAGTAAGATCATCACACCATTCTAAGCCCTCAATTTTGTTGATCACATCCATCGATTCACGTATGTAACTGGGCTATATAGTATTACTTGCTTCAGGTAAAAGTCCACAAATCTGGAAGGACCTTCACTGAGCAACCAAGCCTTCAAGCAACAGAAATGGATTTGAAAATAATGGCTTTAATAGAGGATTGCAGACCTGTGTATAAAATATAGAATCTGCTTTCCAGGAGTCTGGCGGATGCTGACCAAACAGAAATAGGAAATAAAAATGTTTTTAAACAACTTGTTTAAGTTGTCACAAATATCGCTGTGAAGATAAAGTTACATGTTCTTTTTGCATACATTTGCATATTTGCACATCTTCATGTTCTCTATCTGCAACATGAATGGCGGATTTGAACAGCCACTTCATGAATATTTAAATGAATGTATTTGAAAAATTGGTCTCCTGCAATGCAAGCACCACCCCATGATGAAGCCTTAATGTGCTATATAGGGGTTTTGCCTAGTGTAGGGTAACATGATTTAATAAATTAAGTTCATGTGCATGTTATGTTTATATGTTTATGTGCATATGTGCAAATGTATGCAAAAAGAACATGTCACTTTATCTTCACAGTGATATTTGTGACAACTAAAACAAATAGATTAAGATAACCTAATATTTTTCAGGTGAAGCTACCTCTGGCTGGAAGCTGCAACACTGGACTTAGGATTTGCAAGAAAGCGAGTTGTGCTCACAACAGAGGGAGGTAAACCGTATAATTTACAATTGTCTTTGGTTCGAACCAGATTCCTTAGGAAAGTTAATATTCTTCAGGTGGAGGATACTTCTAACTGAAAGGTGAAATAAGGAACTTAGAATTATCAGAAAAGGTAGTCTTTCAGTCAACAGAGGGAGGTGGACCTTGCTTTACTTTTGTTACAATTGTTAAGATTTTCAGTGCAGGAAGAGTTTAAACCCACAGGGACTGAATATTGTTTACTGTGTCTGTCCTTGTGCACAGCTGACTTGATTGAAATTAGTGATTGACTGTTTGCATTGCAATATTTGTAATACTGTGAGTTATTCACTGGGCTAAGAATTTGTCATAAGTCCTGAATTGAGAGCAGGTTACAGCAGCAGACAGTGTCCCAGGTGGTGGAAACTGTTTTTTCTTTTGTTTGTCTCTGTGTGCCTTAAAAGGCCTGGCCAGACTGTGTCAGGAAGTGCTTACATCACAGCTACTTATCAGCCAATAGCTTTGGAAGAGTCTTACAGACCTGATAACAGTACTATATGCAAGTGGATTTTTAGCAGACTCATCAGATAACCTAATATTCTTCAGGTGAAGCTACCTCTGGCTGGAAGCTGTAACACTGGACTTAGGATTTGCAAGAAAGCGAGTTGTGCTCCCAACAGAGGGAGGTGAGCCTTACAATTTACAATTGTCTTTGGTTTGAAGCAGATTCCTTAGGAAAGTTAATATTCTTCAGGTGGAGGATACTTTTAACTGAAAGGTGAAATAAGGAACTTAGAATTAACAGAAAAGGCAGTCTTTCAATCAACAGAGGGAGGTGGACCTTGCTTTACTTTTGTTACAATTGCTAAGATTTTCAGTGCAGGAAGAGTTTAAATCCACAGGGAATGAATACTGTTTACTGTGTCTGTCCTTGTGCACAGCTGACATGTTTTGGGGCTGACTGCTTTCACAGCACAAGTCACCAGGCTGTTTTGGGGCTGGGTAGGTTTACCTGTGTCTGACTTGGATGTTTGGATTTTTCTCTGTTTGATTAGCAGGGTATTTTATCTGTCAAATTGTCATATAGGGCATGTTGCTGTCAAGAAGGCACTCTTCACAGCGATAGGTCAGAGCTTTTAGCTGGTTAACTAGGATCTGCAGCTTATCCATTAGGTAGGGAAATGGGCAGACTAGGTGGGCCAAGCGGTCCTTATCTGCCATCAAATTCTATGTTTCTATGTTTCTATGTAAGTTTAATGGCTTTAATCATTGTGTGCCTTTTTTTGTTTTATGTGTTCAGGGTCTGTGGCCAAGTAAAGGCAGTACATTTAGCTGTTCAGTGTATGGATTTTCACAGAGTTGACTATCTAACAATTAGTAGCATTATGAAGTTCTGTAACCATATCATGAAAATATCCCCATTTACAATTCCCTAATCCTTTTTTGCCCTATACATGTTTTCCCACATTCCCCTTCTGTACCTGTAAGAGTAGCTTCCCTTGCCTAATATAAGCTCACTTTTTTTATTTTGTATGTTTTTTCTTAATGCGAACCACTGAATTCTCAGCCATGCCCTCCCCAGAACCCCTCCTCACCCCCACGGATGTACCTCCTGAACGATACCTCCTGGATTACCCCCAGGGCAGAGCCACCTACACTGACATGAACCAATGCGGCAATGGGAGAAGGTTGCTGGCAGGGGTGCCTACCAGCATTATCTCCCTGGCTTACCTCCCAGGGTGGGGCTTGAGGTGTGCCAGTGCCAGTGGAGGATGGGACAGGTCAGTTTGGGAAGTGCCATGGCTGGTGATCAGGGCCAGAGAGCAGGCATCATTAAAGGTGGCTGAAATGTTTTTTCCCTTGTTGCTGCTATCCTCAAGGAGGCGTGGCATGCAATGACGTCAACGTCCAACATGTCTCCTAAGAAGTCCAGGCACCGGTCGCAGTGAAGCTCCCAGCCTCCAATAGGGGACTGACTTGCGCCTCCCCCTGGAGAAGGAGAGCCATCCAAAGGATGCTCAATCCTTCTCCCCCCAGCCAGCCCTCCAACTTTCCAGGTCCATTCTCAAACCTGGGACATCGGCATCACAGATAGATGCCATGCCTCTGTGCCTGTGGCCAGCCTAATCTGACTTTTGCATACTGCTGTATCTGTTTACTGAATTGCATTATTTATGATTATGCTTCATTGATATATTGTATTACTGTTTATGACACCTCTTTTTGTATTTTAATATTGTTATTACTGTTAAGCCTTTGCCATCCCCCCCCCCCCCCGGGCACATTTGTTAGCAGCTCAGTATGTCTTTTCTGGTGAAACTTTAGAAAAAAAGAAAGAACTATCCCCCTAAATCTTCCCATGATTTATCAGGCTTTGCTTGTGGAAACATCAAAATATAATAATGGCAAAGAGAAAAGCAGGAAAGCAAGTTTCTCAGGCAGGGAAATCTAAAGACCAATCAAGCCTTCTGTCTCCCCCGGCAGAATGGCCCCCGTAGAACTGTACCAGCTGCTGCAGCCACCCTGCCTTGCCATCCCGAGCCACATTATACCACAGTGGCCTGAAAAAAGAAATAATCTTGTAGGTACTGCCCATTTCCAGCCCCCCCCCAACAGTCCACTCATGTAATGAAAAATCCAAAGGGAGCTTTTGCAGTGTGAAAGTATTTTACAAATGACACAACAAGTCCACCAGAAGCATATTGCAGTAATTGTGATCAGAGTTTTTTTAACCCATATTTGTAGTCTTCTTCACCCCATGCAAGTTACTGCATTGGGACCCAATGTGGTTCAGCCAAATTCTTGAAGTCGAACAAAATTGCTGGTCCCCAACTCTATTTTAAGGCCAGCCTCCAGAACAATCTTAACTCCCCAGCCAAGTTCTGGAAGATTATTCATTCCCTTTTGTATCACCCTGCCAGTCTGCTCATCCAGTCCTCATGGTTAATGGTTCACCTGTTTCTGACTCTCCCTCTGTTGCTGTTCATTTAAATGAGATCTGCACTACTTTTGCTCTCACCTTTCCCTACCCCCCACTGGCTCCTCACCTCTCCCCACACCTTCACCTTCCTCTTCACCCCTCCTCTCCCTGGGGGTTTCATTTCCCCCATCACTACCTAGGAAACCTTGTTTGCACTTTCTTCATTCAGCCTTCCCAAATCTAGCCCTGATGGCCTGGACCCTAAACTTCTCCATCTTTCAGCTCCAGCCATCACCCCCCCACTCACTTCTTCAACCTCACCTTCACCTGCTGTGCTATCCCTCAGGCTTGGCAGATTACCAATATTCTCCCCCCCCCACAGAGGGCGCGATACCTCTACGTTTGGCAACTTACAATGTAGCTCCTTTCTCCTCTCTCTTGCAATGCTGCGAGAGAAATCTGTCTACTCCAGGCTTGATGACTTCCTCCACTCTTCCAGCTTCCTCTACTCCTCCCTGTCTGGTTTCTGAAAGCACCATTCCACTATCTGCTCTCTTCTACTGATCACTTACTCCACCTTCAATGGGATAGATATGGGGCACATCACAGTAGATATTTTCATCGATCTGACCAAAACCTTTGATCCAATGGCCCATCCACTGTTCTTGGACATGCTGAGCTCTACCAGCCTCTTAGCACCCACTGTTGACTGGTTTCATTCCTACCTCTTGGGCCACCAGTAGTCAGTACAGGTAGGAGGCATCCTGTCCCTTCCCCTATCAATCCAGGTTAGGGTCCCACAGGGCTACATCCTGTGTCTTATCCTCTTCTGCAGCTTCCTCAATGACCTCCCCTCTGCCTGTGCCAACTCACATATTTACATGTATGCAGGTGACACAGTTCTTGACACTTCAGGCCATTCAACTGAGACAGTGAAATTCTTGCTCCAGCAAGATTTCCACAATATTCTGCACTGATTCTGGTCCATCCAACTCTGGGTCAACACTGAAAAATACAGACTCCATGACCTCTGGCACCAGCCAGAAACTGTCCAGGCTCACCCACTCCCTGTCTTCTCCACCCTGGATGGCACCCCTCTTGAAGTGGTTCCCTACTTCAAACATTTCAATGTGTGGCTTGGTAATATGCTTGACTTCTTTGCCCACATCAATATCATCCACTCCAAGCTTTGTCTCCATACCAAACACTGCCTGTCTCCACAGGTTCCCCAGGAGTTGATTACCAAAATGGTGCTTCCAATCTCTGACTATGCGGATGTGGTCTATGGTACCACCTCTCCTCCTCCCTTGCCAGACTGTACACCCTCTGTAATGCTTTTGCTTCCTTTACTACTCCCTATCTATCCTCCTCCTACCTTCATGTCACCAGTCTCACTGTGCCACCTTCACCTCCAAATACTGGTGTGGTACCCACCATTTTACCTAGCTGTATTCCTCTCACCCATTCTCTCTGTTTCATACTGCCTCCACATCAGATATCCTCACACCTTCTTCCTCCCCCACCCTAAGTTCTTTGCATTAGCCTTCTCCTATCACCTCCCTTCCCTCTGGAACCTGCTGCCCCACCTCCATCTCTCCCATGCCCCTGTTTCCCTTAGACACCAACTATAGCTCCTCCCTTCCCCTTCTACTCCTGTCAGCTCCCTAGCTGACCTACCCATGGTGCCCTTTCCAGCCCCACTATAGTTCCCCCAAGGGTCTGTTCATGTCACTACAACTGCTGCACTGAATTGTTTCAACCTGTTTTTGTTAACTTAATTGCACATCACTGCTCCTCCTAGAACCAACTTCTGTTAACCATTTGTTGTTATTTGCACTGTACAATGCTGAATTATCCTTGTGTTGCACTTTAATTTCTGGAATGCTTCATTACTGCTCTATGTAATTTATTGTAATCCCTTTCCCTTTCTCACAGGTCACACCTGAAAATGAGCCCTGACTCAGTGTGCATTTCCTAGTTACCAATTTTCAAATAAAGGAATGGATGAATGAACAAGTGAATGAACGAATGAATGCATAAATAAATAAATGAACTCAAAGCCAAACTGAAGTTGCCATTGGCTCACTTCTCTTATCCTTAACACAGACCGGCTAGTTTCATGAAAGTTTCATTGAACACATGGCAGCTTCTTCAGTAAAATCAGTTAAACAGCACAAATGTAAGCTATTAATTGACCCACATATGTAAGAAGGGGTAAAATGTCATTGATGTACTAATTTTTACTTCTAAATGCCATCAGAAAGATAGACTTATAAATTATCATTCATAGAAATAATATATCCTAAATCCTTTTTTTTAGGAATTTTAAACCTTTTTGCAATTTTCTAAGTCAAATCCATTTTACCTCTACATGAATCCATTTATGAATTATAAATATATATTGTGTGAACTCATTTAAATGAATCTACTAAATCCAGATCATCCTACTTTTCATATTTTTTCTCAGTTAAAAAAATATTTCTTGAAATGCCTGGTTGCTATAAGAGAATGAAAAGAAATTGTCTGCATCTGCATTTGTTTTGCCAAGCTTCAAAACAAAAAAGTCAAACAGATTTCTTGAAAATTTCTTGCAAGCATGAAAAAGCATTTCCCACAGTAACAGTTTCTTGTTGTTCACCTCTAAACATACTAGCCCTGGAGGCAAACCGGAAACCTTCCTAATTATAATTCACTGAGTATTTTAATAATGCGCAGGTTTTTAAGGTCTTTATCATATTGCTTGTGCACAGTCTGACTCTAAATTAAAATTTATCAAATTGCGGTAGTTTATTCTTTTTTTAATTTTCTTTGTATCATATTTTAATGCAAACATTTTTATTTTTTATTTTATTTATTTATTTGATTACCGGGTAAGATAGTCTGATCTCAGAGACCATTTTCAGACACGACCTAGACCATTTTAGATGGCACATCTAATACAGAACTAGAAAGTCAACAGAACACAGTATCTACAATCACAATTGAGAGAGGATCATAAGTTGAGAACATGTAGTGAAAAAAATATAGTTACAGTTCTTAGTTGCTAGGGACATTACAACTTGTTTTGTATCAAAGCATCTAGTAATAAGTACATTAATATAGCAGGACCTGCCATATTAATTGGCTGGTATAACTGGCAGGTTCTTGTAGTTACTTGGAGTAGCATTTGCATAAAGATCTACCTAGCATTTCCTCCAGGAAGAGCAGTTAGAAAGTGGGAGGTGAAACAGATGTATGCAGTCTGTTTGGGGGGAGTTCCACAGCTTGGATGAAGCATAGGAGAAGGCTCTCCTACCCATTTCTGTATTTCATCTGGAACACTCCATCAACCTGCTATTTGAGGACCTTAGTTCATGCCTGTTACTCTTAGGTTTTAGCAGGCCTAACAGGGGTATCCTATCCCAGCTTGCAATGTTTCAGAGATGAATGTTCCTAACAGAAGCTCTCTACAGTTGGAGGGGGAGAGCCATCCCGGAGTTTGTTAGAGGTGACACTAGTGAGTACGATATGGGGCTTGTGCGATGAACCAGCATATGTTATTATATGCCGTGTTCATGCGATTTAATAGTACAGGGGGTGACAGGGCTATGACTGGAGAACAGTATTCTAATATGGTGAGAAGGTGGCCACTCCCAGTAGCTAGTCTTGCCTCAGGGGACAGGAAGTGTTTGAGTCGATAACACATTCCTATTCTTTGGTTCACCTTTTTTATTGCTGCGCTAATGTGGTATTCAAAACTAAGAGATGGGTCAAGCATGACCCCCAAGTATTTTAATTCTCTTACCTGCTCAGTGTTAGAGCCATCAGTGCTCAAGATATGGAGAGCATTTGTAGCATAGGGAGCATACTTAGAGACCGGGGTGTAGCCAGAAATTTCCATTTTGTACACAGTCTCCAACAGTTGCAACCCCCCAATTAAAAAATGTACACGTCCTCTCCAAATGGTACCTCCTTCCAAACAAGTCAGATTGTTGTCAGATGATTCTTCTAATCTCTAAAGAGGTTATACATGTATCTGTCTCCTAAACAACAGAAGTTTGAACAGAGACATTCCTCAGTGGCCTAAACTAACCCAAATACTACAGATTAGAATGAAAATGTTAACAGAAAGGCATATGGTTTATGACAGACACCCAACAAACCTGTACTCAAATGTGTATAGTGAGTATGCCTGCCTACACCCTTGCTTAGAGAGCCTCTGTTTGGGGCCAAACAGCTTACATTTTTTTTTTTTGGCATTTACAATGAGCATATGCTGTGTGAACCATTGCACCATAGTATTAAAATCCTTATTTAGATTGAGGTTTATCCTGGAAAGGTCATTTCCACTTCTGTAAATTATGAGGTCATCTGCATACATTATTCTGTTACTGTCTGAGGGTTCGAAGAGTAAGGGATTAACAAAAAGTGAGTAGAGTAGGGGATCTAATATGTAGCCTTGGGGAACACCAGTTCACACTTGTAAAGGAGTGGACAGGACCATTCCTAGTCGCACCAATTGGGTTCTACCCATAATGTAGCTATTTGCACAATTTATCATGTTATTGTGGAACTGCAGGGTGGTCAAGTTATTAAGCAGTATCTCGTGGTCAACCGTGTTAAAGGCTTTAGATAGGTCCACAAATATGGCCCCCATGAAGTTACCCTTGTTCACTTCACTAAGAACATGGTCTGTAAATTTAGTGAGCACCGTGGTTGTGCTAAAGCCTTTTTTTAAACCATGCTGATCATTGGATAACAATCTATATTTCTCAATGTGCTCAGATATCTGATGATGGACTACTTTCCAAGTATCTTACCCATGTGGGACAGTATCGATACTCATCGTGGAAGACTAGGTTTGCTGGCCAAGGCACCTAACTTCACCTAAGCTCTTTCCTTCTAAGTTGCTTGAAAGGACAGAGCAAAGAACCTTACCAGAGCAAGGGAAAGGATTAAGGCTTATTTTGCTTGGCATATTTGCTGTGTGTTGTTATTTTAATTTTGTACTCACAGGGACTGTTACTGTCTGTTGCTAACATTTTATTACTCTATTTTTCTCTGATTCAAATTGTTGCTGGGTATACCTTCTGCTGCATTATTACAGGGTGTGCCTACAGGTGTGTGCTAACAGATTACTGCTGTAATCTTCTGATTCAAATTGTCTTTTGCAAGATATATCTTCTGTTACTGCTTTATTTTTCTCTGTAGCAAAATGTTTCTAACAGGGTATATCTTCTGTGAAATTATTACAGGTGGTGCTTTACGGGTTTTACAGTTTTGTCTCATTAGGATAAGCTTCCAGGGCTACTGCATTTGTTGCTGGCTGATTGTTTCTGCTCTTACCTCCTTGTTTCTTTCATCTGTGGTTCTTCTTTTTTGGTGGGGAAGGGCCCAGCCACCCACCTACATCCCAAACCACCCCACATTACACTTCTTTTATAGCATGGCACAGTTGTGCCCTTTCCTGTGGCAAAGCAGGAAGAGGCGGATCAGTGGGGTAGCCACACGGTGACCTCATTTACAGGGGCACTAGTAATTTAACTTGTTACAACAAGTTATACAAAAACAAACAAAACACAAAATCAAACTTTTGCTTTCATTTTCTTCCTTCTAATTACTCTGACCAGGTTGTAAACCAAGCAACATATCTGGAATAGATATTATTAACTGCAGGTACTGCAGAACCCTTTTCAGAAGGGCAGTTTTACAGGATTTAGGACACTGTCCTACATGCTGGGCCATTGGAGATCTAAGAGCTCAGCTCCAGACAGCATGGGAAGAGATTGCATGCCTCAAATTGCATATTCAAGAGGAAATATATTATAAGACCCACCAGCCATTTTCCCAACATCCAACAAAAGCACCTTGATCGCAGAGGGTAGTTGGTCCAGGAGGTTGGCAGGTGGTTAGGAGGGGCAAATCGGGTGCCCCATCACACAGTGCTTTCCAACATATTACCTCCACAAACCATATAAAAACTACAAACAGGTATCTGCCTCTATCTCTGAAATCAAACAAAAGGACAGAGGACACTGCAGAGCAAGACATTACAGCACAGGAGCTCGCACAACAAAACTCACCCAAAACAGGAACCAAAACAAAAAAAGCAAAAAGGAAATCCAAAAAACTTCTGATCATAGGAGACTCCGTTATTCAGGGAGGCACTAATGATCTCACCAGCTGGTCAGTTTTGGAGACCAAGGAACACTTGACCAGGCTGGGTAACAAATTATCATCCATTTCATCCAGCATCTCCTTCTCTGAGATCCTACCAGTCTGGGAGAGGGGGGCAGATGAACTGAAGGTCAGAGAAGGGGAGATAGGGGAGCTAAACATGTGGCTCAAGGGCTGGTGCCAGGAAAAAGGACACAAATTTGTAGGGAACTGGCAACAATTTTGGGAGCAAAAGTTATTTAAATTTGATGGACTGCATCTGACTAGGGAGGGAGTCAGTGCATTGGGACAGAAGTTTGATGTCTTTGCAGAATATTTAAACTAGCAAATGGGGAGTGGGTGCAGCACCCCATACGTCGAAAAGGAAGAATACCCTTCCCCCCTCAGCTAGTGATCAAACAGGAGTTCAGCATGTTTGCAGTTCATTTGCATCACCAGGTAAGGAAAAAGGTCCGGCTCCCCATACAATGCACAGGGGAAATGCCAGACCTCACCCAACAACTAACACACCGAAATCTGGCCAATAGAAAATCATGTACACAAATGCTTGCAGTGTGGGAAACAAGATCCCAGACCTGCAGGGAATAATGACAGAGGCTAAATGGGACATAGTAGCAATTAGCGAGATGTGGTTTACCAGTAACCACACTTGGGAGACTTCAGTACCTGGCTATGTACTGTTCAGAAGAGACTGAGGTGCAAAAGGGATAGGGTGGAGTGGCCCTGTATGTCAATGAAAATATTAAAGCTACAGAAATTCAGAATACACATAAGGAGCCAGAAGAACTGTGGGTCACCCTGGAAAGAGGAAATGGGACAGCTATATGAACTGGAGTTGTCTACAGGCCCCCAGACCAGGGGGATGACATAGACACATTACTGTTAGAAGATATACAAAATATGACAGCTAAAGGGGAGGTTCTGATAATGGGATACTTCAACATGCCTGATACAGATTGGTCAATACCAGCAGGAACATCTGCCAAAACTAGACACATGGTGGATTCCCTGCAGGGGAGGGACTCAAACAACTGGTACAACAACCCACAAGTCATAGGGCTAGCCTAGATCTAGTACTGACTAACAGGGAAAGGATCACAGATCTCCAGGTAGAAGGTCACCTGGGGGCCAGTGACCATCACATGGTATGGTTCAATTTGGCCACTAGAACTAAATCATCCAATTCCACAGCAAAAATATGGGACTTCAGAGGAGCTGACTTTGATAAGCTGACCAATAGAGTTAAGTTAACCCTGGCAAAAAGAAATACAGGTGAGGGGATACAGGCAAAATGGGCAAGCATTAAGGATGCAATACTTGAAGCAACATCCCATTGTGTTAGAGAGAAAAGGAAGTGCAAAAGATGAAGGAAATCACTTTGGTTCTCAAAAACAGTAGCAGAAAAAGTCAGTGCCAAAAGGCTGGCCTTCAGGAAATATAAGGGAACACAGCGGGATAAAGATAGGGAGGCATACTAAACTTCCCTAAGGGAAGCAGGGAAGGCAGTAAGGCAGGCAAAGGCTCAAACTGAGGAAACACTAGCTCAAACAGTAAAAGAAGGTGACAAGACTTTCTATAGATACATTAGTGAAAGAAGAAAGTCCAGAGGGAGTATTGCTAAGATCAAAGGAGATAAGGGGGCATGTGAGGAGGAGGACCATGAAAAAGAATCTATCCTAAACAGATACTTCTGCTCAGTATTTACTGAAGAGAAGGTAGGGCAGGACCCACAGCTCAGTACCATGGACTCGGGGGGGGAGGGAAGTATGCACTAGTCCCTTCAGAAAAGAAAGGGTCCTACAAGAGCTCTATAAGCTCAGGGTGGACAAGGCAATCGAACCAGATGGCATATATTCCAGGGTACTAAAGGAGCTAAAGGTGGAACTAGCAGAGCCATTATCAGAACTGTTTAGTGAGTCTCTGAGCACAGCAGAGGTCCCAGAAGACTGGAGAAGGGCTCATGTGATCCCGCTCCACAAGAGTGGTAGCAGGGAGGAGGCAAGGAACTACAGACCAGTCAGTCTTACCTCAGTAGTGGGCAAGATTATGGAGGCACTTCTTAAGAAAGGATAGTGCAACACCTGGAATCCATAGGTGCACAGGATCCAAGACAGCATGGATTTACAAAAGGAAGGCCCTGTCAAACTAATCTCATAGATTTTTTTGACTGGGTAACCAGAGTAGTGGATGAAGGGGGAGAAGTTGATGTTGCCTACCTTGACTTCAGCAAAGCTTTCAATACTGTTCCACAAAGAAGATTGATTAATAAGCTGGGTAGGCTCAGGATGGGTCAGAAGTTGGTCAACTGGGTGGCAAACTGGTTGACAGGCAGAAAACAGAGAGTGGTGGTAAATGGTTTACAGTCAGAAGAGATGCACGTCACAAGTGGGGTACCGCAGGAATCAGTCCTGGGGCCAGTTCTCTTCAATATCTTCATCAGTGATGTTGCAGATGGACTGGAGGGTAAGGTTTGTCTCTTTGCAAATGACACCAAGATCTGCAACAGAATAGATGATCCAGATGGGGTGGCCAGAATGAGAAGAGATCTGGATAAACTTGCAAAATGGTCGGAAGAGTGGCAACTGGAGTTTAATGCAAAGAAGTGCAAGATCATGCACATAGAGAAGAGAAACCCTGAAGCCACCTATAGGCTGGGAGGGGAGTTGCTGGCAATCACAAGGGAAGAAAGAGACTTGGGCATCATCATCACCGATGACCTGAAATCATCCAAGCAGACCACTAAAGCAGTAGGTAAGGCTAGGGGGGTGTTGGGGTGTATTAGTAGGGGTATCACAAGTCAGAAGAGGGAGGTAATAATCCTTCTTTACAAAACACTGGTTATGCCCCATCTGGAGTACTGCATGCAGTACTGGAGGGCACACCTTCACAAGGATATTAACCAAATTGAGGCAGTCCAGAGAAGGGCAACCAAAATGGTGCAGGGACTGCATCGGAAAACATATGAGGACAGATTAACGGAGCTCAGTATGTATAACCTAGAGCAAAGGAGGGAGAGAGGTGATATGATCGAAACATTCAAACACCTTAAGGGCATTAACAAGCTGAAAGACTCTAACATGTTTCAATCTAAGAAAAATAGCAGGACAAGAGGACACAGCATGAGATTAGAGGGAGGCCAATTAAGGGGCAATGTGAGGAAGTCCTTTTTCATAGAAAGGGTGATGGATGCATGGAATGGCCTACCTCAGGAAGTGGTGGATATGAATACAGTGCAGGGCTTCAAGTAGGCATGGGATAGGCATAATGGAGCAATACAGATGAGTATGAATAGATAGGCCATTGACAGAGCAAAGGCTGATGGCACATTTATAAGGTAGAAAAATAAATAGGCAGACTGGATGGGCCTTGCGGTCCTTATCTGCCATCAACTTCTATGTTTCTATATTTCTATCTATAGTTTTCGGGGAGATGTAGGTCTCCTGCCTTGAATATGGGGACTATTCTAGCTTCTTTCCAGATTGTCAGCACATTGGCGGTGATCAGTGATAGCTTTATTATGTGGGAGAGTGGTTTTGCAAAACATGCCACAGCTAGCTTGAGAAATTGTGGTGAGAGCCCATCACTGCCCACACTACACGAGTTGGGTAGCACCTTCAGGAGGTGATATGTCTCCAATTTAATTGTTACTTTAAAGTAAAAAGAGTGGAAGCCACTTTTACTATCCTGTCTGCCTCCATTCTTTACTGCGGCGGGAAGTTGTGCTAAGTATGAGTCTAGATTTCAGAACTTATCATTCAGGAGGTTTGCCACATTTCTGGGTCAGACTGTTTTCCCTTGTCACTCGTTTTGGAGATTGCACCATCTTGTTTGGCTGGCTTGAGAACCGAGTTTACTGTCGAGCAGAAACTCATGGGATTACTAAGGTTTTGAGTTTGTTAGGACTTGAAATAAGTGGAGTTTAAGGATTCAGCTTCCCTCATGCATCTGTTCCTTAATTGTCTGTACTCTGCCCAGTTGCCTGGAGCGGGTCCCATCTTGTGCTTTAACCAGGCTTTGTCCCATACTTTCATAAGGTAGGCCAATTCCCTAGTGACCCATTTTTTGTTCCCTCCCCGACACGCCGAGTCGTGATAGGACAATGCTTGTTTTGTACCAGGGTTAAGGCAGTGATGAAGAAACCTAGGGCCGAATTCACATTGTTCAGTGTGAATAGAGTGGACCATCTTATGCCCCCTAAATCTCTATTTAGTGCCTCAACATCTACTTTGTCAAAATTCCTGAAGGAGATGGTCTTTGGTGGGGGTTTGATTTTCTTGCAAGACCACGTACAGAAAGTAGGGGAGTGATCAGTAATGGAATCCGACAGAACTCCTGTGATACTGGACCTGTCCTCCTATTAGTTTGGATCCAGTCAAGTAATATATGGTTACCTGTTTTGGAGCTGTGACTTGTGGGTGTTCCAATGATCTGTGTCAGGTTAGTTTCCTTGAGCAGTTTGGTGTAATTGTGTTGTTTGCTATCCAACCAATTTAGATTAAAGTTGCCTATAATGGTAGTGTCCCTTACTGGTGAGAGACTGACAACTTCAGAAACTATACTCCATAGTTCATCGATCTCCCACAGTGGGGGTTTTTATATATATATATATATATATATATATATATATATATATATACAGCCCATATGTAGTTTAAGTGTTGCTCCAATAGTAATTTCCCTTAGCAGCCATTCAGGGTTCACTTGCTGGGCTGAGCTGGAGACAATGATGGTTCCATTCAGATGGCACTTCAGGTAGATCAAAACTCCACCTCCCCTCTTTGACCATGAACTGTCATTTCTAAAAAATAGTATAACCCTCTATGTGACAGAGCGAGTCAGAGGTTGTAGGTTTCAACCACGTTTCACTTATACCAAGAACATCTGGTTTGTGTGTTGAAACCCAGGCCTCCAGCTCCTGGATCTTAGGTATGATGCTACTTACATTAATATGAACTATCCTGTATTGTGAGAAGGCTTGGACTGTATTAGTGTGTTGGGGTCCTGGGTTAACTTCCATATCCCCACTCCTTAGAAGCAGAAGGCCAAGGATTAGTAGGTAGAGAGTGAGCCTACCTGAAACTCCCTGCACAGAGACCCTATGGGCAAACAATAGTGTGCCTAGTAAAGGGGATTGTCTTCTGTTGAGGCAGGCTAATGTGGTGATTGGATGCTTTAGGAGTGCAGGCTGAGCCTTGAGGGGGGACCCACCATAGACTGAGAGTGAGTAATTGTTGTATGGGGAGCATTCCTTAATGAAGAGACAAGTAGTCATGTCACATAGGAGTAGTATTGCTAGTAGTGTTATTGCCATAAGACAACATGGCATCATGCATTTCTTAATTTTATTATCCATGGTGCTTGTACCATAGTAGTCCAGAGGCATGATGTCAAGACTAACTATGAGGTATTGTGGCCTTAGATGCAAAGATAAGATTAGGACCAGATAAAGCAGTGTATGCCTCTATTTGACAATGTAAAAAATTAATACAGGGGTAAGAGATTATGGGGACCTTCACAGAACCTCTAATGCCTCTGTCATTTATATTCCTGATTATTCTGTCCTGACTTTCTAATTGGGAGCAGTGCAAAAACACTCCTTGGTAAGTTCTACAGGCTACATGCTTAATAAGGTGCTAGCGTTTGGTGAATTAAAGCATAGCTCAAGTCTTCCACAATTTTTATTAAGTTTGTTGAAGAAAAATATCTGTTTGTGCAAGAACCGGCAGCCAGTATGCGTTATATATATTTTTTTACCTGGTTTAGTTTGAGAAAACTGACACCCTCTAATGGTGTCTTTGTAAAAGGTACAAATGAAAAAGTGGGGAGATAGTCATATGACTGCCCACAGACTATAAAACAACAACTGGAAAAGGGTGGGTGGGGAGCAGCCGTGCAGCAGCAGCAGGAAGAACTGATGAGCTGTGCACGAGCAGTTAAAATAAAAGCAGCTCACTTAATTTAAAAAGCAGTTCAGTTATTTGTGCAGGTAATATTATAAGCAGCACAGTTAATATAAAAGACAGTTCGGTTATTAATTGTTAAAGTCAACTGATTCCAAGTTAATTTGCTGTCCCAATTTGTGCAAAATACAGGTAAATTGATACAACCAAGAAATGGCAAAATGTAGTGTAAGAAAGATACATAGTGAATTAATGATGTTATTCTATGGTGGTTACACATTTCCATTAAACCCCTGGGAGGGAAAGTGCTTGATAACAAATTCACCTTAAGGACACTCCCTGGTGTTTCAGCAACCCCATGTGAAATACATAATTATTTGCCCAGTACATAATGGTTGTCCAGACATTTAGAATGCATTACAAAAGCATAGATTGTCTTGATTATTTTTGAGTTACATAGTGAGATTTAATCCCTCTTTATGAAAACAAATCTGTAGGCAGTCAGATTGTTTTGTGTAGTTATAACATTAATGTTTTAGGTGTCAACATGAGTATGAAAGAAAAAGTGAAACAAAGACACATCAGTTGTCATAATGTTTTCTTCATTTTTTTCCACAAATGCAAAAACAAAGAGTAAAGTACCAATATTATGACACCATCTAAAATTAGCATTCCCAAAAACGGGGAAAATATTTGTATGCTTTTATGTATAAAACCTTTGCAGTCCCATGTCATTTTCATAAAACGTTTTTGATGTTGAATATGGTTTTGACAATAGCAAAAGGAAGAAACATCAGGGTTGCAGCATTTATTTTGGTTATATCTGCTTTCAGGGTGTCAGTTTCAGACATGATCGGCTCAAGTCAAAAATAACTGAAAAATCCCAATCAAAAATAAAACTCAGTGGAAGGTTATTGAAACAATTTGAGAGTGCACGCAGAATGACAAGGGCTTTATTATAAAAGAAACAGAGTAACCAAAGACAAACAGACGCGTACTCACAACACCTTGAGTGACGCCAATGGTTGCAACTGTGGGAGCTAATTTACTTGCTGCTGCCCTGTATTTATTCTTAGCAGGACTTGACATAATAGGATACATCAATATTCTGATAATGCTTCCATATATTTAAGAATGTTCTTGTGTTAGTAAATAGCCTTAAAAACATTTTCGGGTACAGCAGAAAAATACGAATTTGAAACACCAGGGAAAGTCATTAAGTTAGACAAAAAAATGGCCACGGTGCTGCCCACTCTCTTTAGAAACATTCACATACTTGGTGAAGAAACACTCCATAAATGTATGTGCCCTTTGGCTGTTAAATTATTCTCATACAGCTACATACATTGCAACAGCAGAAGGGATACAAATGGGGGCGCGGTTAGCCGCATGAGCTAAATGGGCGCTAAGCGAGGCTTGCCTTTCCCACCGCATATCCTTATTAAGCCCATTTCGTACCTGCTCTTTACATTCTCTCTCTCATGCTCCGCTGGCTAAAGGAGTGTTCCACCCTTCGGTAGCACTGCTCCGGACCCCCGCTCCGCTCGGGAAGTATTCAGTATTTCCGTCGTTTGCTGACCCGTCTGGCGGCTGGGCCTACTGCAAGATGGAGCCTTCTTCTCTCGCTGTGCCCTCAGAGGGCAGTCTGGCTGAAATCCGGCAGATGTTCACCGAAATCTTGAACCGCATGGACAATATCGACAGCGCTATCCAGAAAAATACCACGGACATTGTAGATCTCTCACAGCGGGCTACCGTAATTGAACACAGGCTCTCAGAAGCGGAAGACGGTTGCCGGCGAACTGGGGCACAAGTGCTGGACCACGATAGGCTCATTCGGCAGCTATGGACCAGGGTGGAGGACTTAGAAAACCATAGTAGACGGAATAATTTGAGGTTTGTGGGCTTCCCTGAGGGTTGTGAAGGGTCGAATGCTATAGGCTTTCTGCAAAAGGAGCTTTCCCCTCTGCTGGGCTGGCATTCTGAACTCCCTCTGGGGATCGATAGGGCTCACAAAACGTTGGCACCCCGCCCGGCTCCTGAGGAGTGTCCTCACACCATATTGGCCCGCTTTCTCCGGTTCCAGGACCGGGAGTCTATCACCAGGCTGGCACGCCAAAGGAAAGAACTTATATGGAGAGGCCACAAGATCCAGATTTTTGCAGACTATTCCCAAGAACTCACTGCACGCTGCAGGACCTCTACTGCTGCACGTCGGGCCTGCGCTGATCTGAGGTTAGAGTATTCACTGAGATACCCAGCTTGTCTCCGTATTATTCTGAATGGATCGCCGCAGCTATTTGACAGCCCAGCAGCCACGGAGAACTTTTTGGCATCCCAGGCTCACAAGCTACATCGGGGCGAGCCAAGGGAATCTATGGACTCAGGGGCTACAGCTACAGAGACCTCTGCGCTAACCCCTACAACCCCCCCAGGTCCACCCTGCCTGTAGCCCTACAACCCAGGACCCCATCTCGCTCTGCCCCTTAGAAATCTCCGGGGAGCAAAAAGAAAAACAGAAGGAGGGCTCATCTTGATGGGGCCCATATTGATAAGACCCCCCCGGCTCCGTTCCCGTTCTCGGAGTCGCAGTGCCAGTCCTGATTCCGTGGCTTCACGCTCCTCTATACAGCCCAACGTGAGCAACAATCAGTTCCGTGCCTTGATGGACCTTCTGACAGATGGATCTCAGCTGGACCCTCCCCTGCCACCTAGACCATCTCCTAAGGGGAATAAATCCCAGGCTGCACGCTCGCTTTCCTGGGCAGATGCTGTGGAGTCACTAGCTCCAGAGATTTCCACTGCTATGGATGTTGCTTCTATCTATCCAACACCCTTTGGCGCTGCGGCTGCCCCTGCTAAGTCTGCAGGCTGAATGTGTCTGAGACTGTTTTGTGTTGCTCTCTGTGTTCTTGTTCTCTCCCTCTTGTTATAATTAGTATTGGCAATCAGCGCTGATCTTTAGCCCCTGGTATGTGCTCAGTATACCCGGGCATTCCTGGTGCTGACGCCGGGTGGGGGGATCCAACGATACTGTTTCCACTCTGGTCGCTTATTTATTCTATTCCCTCTCATAGGGGGCACAGCCAGGTGACAACTAGTCTTCTACAGTGCGTGACAACCCCTCACTGTTTACCCTTGAGCTCTTCACAACCCTGTTTCTTGTAACTAATGTATGGTATGTTGGGTGGGGGCAAGGGGGGGGCTAGTCCCTCAATGCCTGTGTAACAAATTTAAGGTGGATGGTGGCTACTTCAGCTGACTTGATGATGCAGGCACGCTGTGTTGGTGGGATATAGCGGAGAGAGTCTTCTGGGCAGTGGGCTGTCCTACTCCTCTTTCGCTGTAGTTAGATAACTTCCTACCTCCCAGCGATTCCTGCTGGTATCTGGTTCGTAAATCAGTCAATGCGTGCAGCAGGAGCTGATCTGTTTAGGGGGAGGGGAATTGGGGAGGGGGGAGGGGGAGAGGGTTTCTTACATCTGTGGTTATTCAAAGTTATGGTTGTTGTTTGTAGTTCATGTTCAGGGCCTAGTGAGCCCCTTTCAGAAATATTTAGTTCTGTATGTTGTTAGTAGATTAGGCATTCTGATTTCTGAGATTTTGACCTATTTTCATCAAGGCTGTCTTAAGAATAAAGGTCTCCTACCTGGGGGATTGTGTCTCTGGCCTTGGTGCATGTGGATGCATATAGGGTTTGCCATGATCCCACCCAGGTCAAATGGAGACTAATTTTATCTCCTGGAATGTCCGAGGCCTTAATTCTCCCATTAAATGGAACAAAGTCTTGCTCCATCTGAAGAAGCTCAGACCTTTGGTAGCCCTCCTTCAGAAGACGAAACTCTCCTCAGCTGAAGCGAGGAAGCTTAGACAGGGCTGGGTAGGGGAAGAGATGCATAGTGTGGCAGACTCTCAGAAGCGTGGGGTCTCTATACTTATACATAAATCTCTGGGTTGGAAGGTTAAAAGACACACTCATGATGCAGAGGGGAGATGGATCATGGCCGAAATGGCGACACCAGAAGGCCTGTTAGTTCTAGTTAATTTATACGCCCCTAACCAGGATTGTCCCTTTTTCCATATGGTTAACCAGGCCCTCACGGATTTCAACATTCACAAAGTCCCAATTTTATTGGGGAGTGACTTTAACCTGGTGCTTGACCACTCTCTGGATAGAAGCAATAAGGCCCTTGAACCACATAGGCAGGTCAAAAAATCCCTCCTGAGGTTAACGGATGAACATGGTATGCTGGACGCGTGAACTTTACATCCCAGGGAGCGGGGTTATAAATGCTTCTTGCAGACACATGGTTCATCCAGTAGACTCGACTTGTGGCTACTTTCTACTGGACTTTTTGACAAGGTGTCCACCTCTTGCATACATCCTATTTATGTCTCAGACCATGCCCCTCTGGGAATTCAAGTTAAACTGGGACAGGACCACCCCCCTTCCTCCTCCTGGCGTTTGGACCCCCTTCTCCTGGAGGACGGGGACTTTCAGAAATGGCTGGGGCCTGCAATTGCTGAGTATTGGACTAACAATGATAATGGGGAGGTCTCAGATACTACCCTATGGGAAGCCTTCAAGGCTACAATAAGGGGTGGGATAATGGCCTTCGCTTTGGCTAGGAGACGCCGCCACTAGGCAGATCAGAGGGCTTTAGAAAAACAACTATATTTCCTGGAAGCTCAATATAAGTCATTTCATGATAAACCTCCACCTCAGTCCTTACTCGCACAACTGGCGAGTACCAGAATTTCCCTGAATACTCACCTCACCCATCAGGCTGAACTGAATCTTAGGTGGGTTCGTCATGTCTACTGGGAGGGTGGGGAAAAGGCTAGCAAACTCCTGGCATATCACCTTAAACAGCGGCAAATGTCCAGGAGGATACATGCTTTAAGGAGTCATACTGGGGCCCCGTGTTACTCCTCGTTTGGGGTCAATGACATTATGGCTCAGTTTTATAGGCAGCTATATGCCTCCCCTGCCCCTCCCAGCCTGACCTCCATCCAAAAATTCCTGGGTTCATTGCCCATCCCCAAGCTCTCCCCATCGGATGTTAAAGCGCTGGAAGCCCCAATCACTTGGAAGAAGTGGATAGAGCTATCCAATCCATGAATCTTCGTAAAGCTCCTGGGACCGATGGACTCCCTATAGATTTTTATAGGGTCCAAGGTGTTAACCTTGCTCCATATTTAGTCCGGATGTTTAGGCACTCCCTACTCTCAGGAACCTTACCCCCGTCCCTAAGGGAAGCTACAATTACTGTACTCCCTAAGAAGGGGAAGGACTCCCTTTCCCCTGGTAATTACCGTCCCATTTCCCTCATCAGCACAGATGCCAAAATCCTGGCCAAGGTTCTAGCCAGTAGACTTGAGCCTTTCGTATCAGGGCTGGTTCACCCTTCCCAGGCTGGCTTTTGTTAAGGGGCATCTGGGGTCTGATCATCACAGAATCCTCCTTTCAATAATGCATTATTCCAAACTGTCAGAAAAACACCTTGTAGCTCTAGCCGTGGACTTTGAGAAGGCGTTTGATTCGGTAGAATGGTCATAACTGTTTCATACCCTTTCTTCCATGGGAGTGGGACCTGATTTTCTCTCCTGGATCAAACTATTATATACCTCTCCCCTGGCTAGGGTTTTGACTAATGGCAATCTATTGGCACCTTTCCAGTTGTAGAAGGGTACAAGACAAGGGTGCCCACTTTCCCCCCTTCTGTTCATTTTAGCCATTGAACCCCTGGCCATCGCGCTTCGGGAAGCGCCCTCCATCCCTAGAATAACGATGGGAGGCATTACTTTTAAAACCTTTCTGTATGCTGACGATCTGCTGGTCACTACAGAATGCACTCCACAGGTGATTCAATCTATTTTACATATACTGAATGTATTTTCTGGAATATCAGGTCTTAGGATCAATCATTCCAAAACAGAGGTCCTCCCTCTCAATTCAATGCCCTCTGGTATAGATGTTGCGGCCGCGGATCTCAAATGGTCCCACAATGGCATAACGTATCTGGGTATCATCCTATACCCTAACTTGTCCAAAATGCTCACAGCCAACTTTTTTCCACTGGTGGAGTCTATTAAGGAGGACACAGCCCGTTGGAAAGCCTTAAGGCTCTCATTAGCCGGGAAAATAGACTCCATCAAGATGATGGTGGCCCCCAAGGTATTGTATCTGTTGTCCCATCTTCCAATACCTATTCCTTCAAAATGGTTTCAAAAATTGGATGCAGTCATTGGTAATTTCCTGTGGGAGGGCTCCCGTACATGGTTTAGTAAGCTTAAACTTTGTCAGCACTGGAGCGGGGGGGCTGGGGCCTTCCTTGGTTTCAGGGGTACCACATGGCTTTTATCTCAGCCCAGACCACTTTATGGTTCTCTAACATTGGCCCTACTTCACCTACCTGGCTCCCATTGGAGGCAGCATTACTACAGGCCCCGTCTCCTGCGGTGGCGCTGTACAGTAAAAAACCTTCCCTCTAATCTTCCCCATCCCATTCTATTATCCATCCAATATTGGCAAAGAGTTCTAACTCTGCTAGGCCAGGATGTAACTCCCTGGAGGTTTTTGCCTCTATGGAACAACCGCGCCTTGGTAGTGGGTGGTAGTATGATCCGTTGGAAAGCATGGGAGTTACAAGGTATCCTTTTAGTTCAAGATTTATTGCTCCCAGATTCTAGTTCAATGGATACTTTTGAGGCTTTAAGATCCAGATACCATTTCCTGGCCTCTCATTTATGGAGATATCTCCAAATTAGAGACGCCATCACCCATCTACCTAATTTTCCCCGAAATAAAGGGTCGCAATCAGGATCCCATCCTCTTACATGTTGGTTACGTCAACCCAGGAACAGAGCCAGTGAGATCTATAGGGCTCTTAGAGGGGCTGCTGCAAATCCTACTTTGTCAGCTAAAGCCTAATGGGAAAATGATTTTAATTCTTCTATCTCCGAGCCCCAATGGGACCATGCTTGGGTGAGATTGCATATGGCGTGTAGGGATGGGTGCACCCGTCTCATTATGAACAAAACTCTTCATAGGTGGTACAGGGATCCAGTTAAACTTAAAAAGATGGGGCTCCTTCAGCAGGACACTTACTGGAGATGTGGCAATCAAGGTGCTTATCTTTTTCATATACTCTGGGAGTGTCCCTATTTCCAGCATTTCTGGACAACAATCCATGATATGTGTACTTTTCTGTTCCCTCAAGTAGTACCGGACCCTCCTCTTCTCCTTCTTGGTTGTGCCCACTTCCATACACCCAAGCGCTGTCCGGGGGCCCAGTGGGTTACTGCTGCGGGGGCGATAGCCAAACGGCTTATTTTAAGGAGGTGGCGGACCCCAGAGGTTCCATCCTTCCAAGAGTTCCTTCAGGCATTAGCCCTAGGAGCTATGTATGAGAGGCTCTCTAGTTTTGTGGGGGGTTTCACTGGTCCAATTTGACAGACAGTGGCAGTCATATCTCTGGTCCAAGTACTGTCATGATGTTCAACCCTAGGTGGTCAGTAACTCCCAAGGGACCCTTGTCTGGTCTGAGTTATAGGCTTTCTTGTTTTATTTTTATACTTGTTAAGGTATTATCTTTTATCTCAGAATCAGTCTGCCTTTTTGTTTCCCCAGTTTATGGTGTATATAGTTCTAACTAGCAGTAGGCCTGATCCAGGACGCAACCCCGTCTACCATATGCTGCCTTGGGCCCTATATGTTATTGTTATTTTCCTTTTTTTTTTTTTTTTTGTTTTCTTTGGGCCCTTCAGTTTATATCTCATGGCTTCCACTCTTTTGGGTGGGAGGCTCTAGGTAGGTTTGGATAATTACCTATGACAGTGTTTTTTATTCCTTTTTTTTTTTGGTACCCTGCATATTGTATCTTGGATGCTTGTATTAAGGTTGTGGTATGGTTGTATGTAACCTCTCAATATTATACTTTTGCTTGGTGCATCCTGTGTGAAATAATAATAAAATCTATAACAACAAGAAGGGATACAAATACCTAAAAGAAGGTCTGGAAAAATGTGAGAGGTGGTTCAAGATTTGGCAGCTTGATTTCAATGCAAAGAAGTGCAAAGTTATATACATTTGAAGCCAAAAACCTCAGGACCAAGTACAGTCTGGGAGGGATCCGGGTATCTATATCAGAAGGAAAGGATCTGGGAGTAATTAACACTCCATGCAATGTAGGAAAGCAGCAGCTAAGCCAAATAAAATGTTGGGCAGCATTGCCAGAGGAATCAGCTGTAGGTGAGTGGATGTAATACTGCCCTTGTACAGGTCAGTAGTGAGGCTGCATCTGGAGTACAGTGTACAGTACTGTTGCCCATATCTTAAAAAGGACATTAACCTGCTGGAGATAGTCCAGAGGAGGGCAATGAAGATGATTATAAACCAGCAGGATTGAACATATGAAGAGAGGTTGGAGACCATGAGCATGTACTCTCTGGAGGAGAGGAAAGAGGAGAGAGGGAGAGAGGGAAATGCTTGAGACCTTCAAGTATTTGAAGGGAATAAATAGGGTGAATAAGGAGGGTCTCTATAAGTTTAGTGGAAAACAAAACACGAGGGGACACAGTCTCAATTTGGAGGGAGGAGGTTTAAGAAGGAGGCTAGGAGGCACTTCTTCACGGAGAGGGTGGTGGCAGGGAGGAATGTGTTTCTGGAACAGGTGCTTTCATTGAAGACAGTAGACAGCCCCAAGAGAGGCTGGGATACAGTTAAGAAGAAAATAAGGGTCAAGAATGGGCCAGGCAGTGGAGAAAGTTGGATTGGGGAGGGGAGATAGCATCATTAGCTTAAAGGGGAACTGTCATCAACAGGATTTCTTAATGTCTGAAAACCTATAAAAAGCTAATTTGATTGAGCCATTGTGTTGATCTATGAATCTTTGAAGTCCAGAGTTATTCATACGTAAATCACCCTGTAATTAAGTGCTGGTGGCAGCCATATGTTTTGGGCTCCTGACAGGAAATGATGTCACCGAGGATCTAGTTTCTCCTTTGACTGTATTTAATCCAACAGGTTAAATATGAAATATACTGTTCTATCAAATGTGTTTTAAGGTGTTATTACAGCACTTCCTACATCTATAATAATTGTTTTGTTATGTGCATTGAAACTAGTGAGTTATCACCTTTACAATTCAAACTGTTAGTAAAATTAATCCATCTTCAGAATTACTTTAATCTTTAGGCTATACTGCCAGTGTCAGCTGATCATCAAAAACAACAAATCTTAATGCTGGCTCTGTGGTATTGGGGCCCCATATCAGGATTTCTAAACCATAGCTGTTTTCTATGTCAGTACAGATTTCTGGGACTGCCACAGCACCATCTTCAGTCTTTTTCAATTCGCTCTCTTGCAGCTTTTTCTCTTACAATTTCAGGTGTGAACTCAGATCTAAAAGATGCAAATGTAGCTACATACCTACTGACTTGGCATCATGAGTCCAGCCTTGAAATGTGTAGCTTTTGATTATCAGCTGGCAGTACAGCTGTGAACAAGCTTCATTCATCCATCAGAATGGGGTTTGAGCATGTGTTACAATTCTGAAAATATTATACTCTTTGTATCCAGATTTGACTTGGAAAAAAAAGGACACAATTGTTTATTAATGGCAAAAACACATAGATGGACAACATTGTTAAAACATGCATAACCTGAAATGCGTTATTAAAATATAGAATAATATATGGGTGGGTGTGTGTAACCAGAGAAAACTCATGGTCCATTTAGTATGACTATTTTATGTCTAAATCTACTCCCCATCAGTCTAGTACTAGCAGCCCCAATTTTGTGGTTTTGCTTAGTTTGCCTACTTACCCCATTTTAACCTTCCCCTATTATTTTCACCAACCACATGTATCTGTCACACCCCCTCTTGACTTGTAATCATCTTAACACTGTCTAACTCCCCTGGTAGATGGTTTCCCTTCTCTACCACCCTTCTATTGAAAGTGTATTTCCTCTCATCCCTTCTACAATCCCCCCCCCCCCAGTTCATAGTTATGGCCCCTTATAACAGACCCCTCATTACTCCGAAACAGTTGCTGGCAGTCCATTGTGTTTGTTCCCCTCAGATACTTGAACACTTTATTCATGCCCCTGACCTTCAGGGAGTGTATATTGAGGTCAGCCAATCTTCATTCACAGGTTCTCCAACTCTGTTGTCCATGTATCATTTTGTTCACCCTCTTCTAGACTGGTTCAAGGTGATCCTTATTCATATTTAGGTGAGGGTTCCAGAATTGCACACGGTTCAAAGTGTGGGCTCACCATGTAGGTCTAATGGGCCAAGATTACTTCCTTCATTCTACTTGAAAAGGTCCTGCCTATACATCCCAGCATCCTGCTAGTTTTCCCATATGTCTTGTTATATTGGACAGATGTTTTGAGGCTCCCAGGTATGATAAGGTCCAAAAAGGCTGGGTGAAATTTATCTTCTGCCAGAGCAATTCTGGTGAAATGCTGATTTTGCTTCCAAGAAATTTTGCAAAATTTCCATGAAAATTTCATGACATTTTGCCAGATTTGTGATTTCGGTTATTTTCATCTAACTTAGAAAGTTTGTGTTGTATAAATTGTGCCATATTTGGTATGGCGACTGTGCTCATACCCATACAGAAGTGTGCCAAGTTTCTGATCTCTGTCTTTAACGATGAATGAATTATAAGCCTCAAAAACTTTCAGACATGTTAAACTTCCAGTTAACTACATAAACTAAAAGTGTTTGTCCACATTGCACCACATTTGGTGTGTTGAGATTAGCAATACCCATACTATGTGTTGCAGGTTTCAGACCTCTAGTTTTAAAGGTGACTGAGTTATACTCCTCCAAATTTTCAGAAATGTTAAAATTAAATTTTGCAATTACGTAAATTGATGAATTTTAAGCCCCTGCAAGTTTTAAGCTAGAGAACAGAATATCACTAATGTTGCTAGGTTTATTGACCCAAAATATTAGGCTTTAATGCAACCCCCATGGACCAGCATCAGAGTATCATGCTGCCATGCTGATGATCCAGGTTCAGAAGTGAGCCTAGAAGTCATGACAGGAGGCAAATCATGGCTAAAACTTTTAATTTACATGACCAGTACTTCTCTATGTAGCAGTTTCTATGACTCTTCCAAGAAAGTATGCATCTAACTTTTCAATTATCTAGCTCCAAAGGTGGCTAAGTTGTTCAACAGCATAAAGACATTATCAGAAATGTCCACATGAATATTAAATTGACAGGTTGTGAGCTCCTATAATATCTTCACCTTTCATCCACATGTAATGAAACATGACACACTTTTAGGGCTGGTATCAGACAATAGACATGCCAAATGTCATCTCTCTAGCTGCAACACTGCCTGAGGTATAACCACTTGAAGAATTTCAGAGAATTCTGAAAATTTTCATGAAATTGCACAAAATGTTGCAAAAATTCCATGAATTTGGAAATTGCTAAATTTTGACCAGCTCTTGGTTCTGGTCCCTTTACTTTGAAGCCCATTCTAACCCTACCCCCATCCAATATTCAGTTTCAGGTTCCCTTTCACCAAATCCATAACCTTGCACTTCTTGGCTTTAAATTTAAGTTTGACAAATCTTGGACCACCATTTCAATTTCTCCAGATCCCAGTCCACTTCCCTTATGCCTTCCGCACAGTCCATCCAGCCATATACCTTAGTGTCACCCGCAAAGAGCCATATCTTGCCCTGGATCCCTTCCCCAATGTCATAAAAAAAAAAAGATGGAAGAGTACCTAATGTAGGATTGACCCCATGACAGTCCATTTGCCAAGGGTCTAGGTCTTTACCTGCATTTGCCACATGTGTTTCCCTAGCCCCAGCCACCCCATGCCAGTTTAAATGCCCCCAAATATATGCTTCAAACATCTGGCTCAGTCCCTTGTCCCATCCTTAGTGTGATGAAGGCCATATAGTTTAAATAGGCCTTTATTCCACAAAAAAGCAGTCAGATCTCTCAGTAAGCGAAACACCTTCTCAGTGCACTACTCTTTCATGCAGTTGTTTAACTGGCAGATTTTTAACCTCTTGCCTCCCCCACCCTTGTACTGCGGGAAACTGTGAGACAGTGACAGTACCAGACAACTCCTTTTGCCTTGAACAAAATGTATTTATCTTCAACTTGCATTCAAAGCAACCATAACTGGACACAATAATAACAGCACTGGATAGTGCAAAACACTTTTGTTGGACCACAGTGTCTCAGCACAAAATATTAAAAGCTACACTGGGCATGAGCTGCCTGATGCATTTCATACTAATTAAAGTGCTTTCTCAAAGGCTACACAATGTATTGAAACTATCCTTCAGTGCTCCTAACAGCTTCCCTGCCAGACTGGACAATTACATATTCCCTCCCCCTACTTCCCAAACCAACCCATCTACCCTAGGGACTATCCTATCAGGTCTCATCCCTGATAGACAGTGTACCACCCTTTCCAATTGGTCTGATGCACAAACTACAGCCATGATACTGCTAACAGTAGAATCTTCTACCACACATATTCTCATTCAAGATGTTCTGTCTTTGTAAGGGGAATAACATGCACCCCTTTAATCAAATGGGAAAAAAACACCTGGTTGTTGCAATTCCAGAAACCCTTTCTTCCTAGATAGTTGTTTTCCACCCCACTACCTTTCAGCCCCCATCACAATCATAAACCCTTGGGAATGCTGAGAAGGAGGAGCAGCTATAGCTATCCTTGGCCCCACTCGAACCTGCTGTGCAGCTGATGAATGATAGCCCATGCTGGAGTCAGCTCAGGGTGGAGTACTGCTAATGTATGGCAAACTGGGCAGCCTCCATACCTCCACAGTATTCCCTGGAGGAGTGTGCTACAATAAGCCCAGCAAAGAACTAACTCTCCTTCCTGCAGACCCCTCATCCTCCTTCTGTGTGTGGTTACTCTATGTCCCCTGTGTAATGTCTTTATGCCTAATGCACTTTGGAAAGGACTTCACTCACATTTCAAAATTCCAACAGAGGCATTTATCTAAAGTACTGTATGACCCTGCACAAGTCATTTAACCTCTCTGGGCTTCAGTCCTCCCAGGAGAATGTCACTGAAATTGAGATATTGCTTCTCAGCTGCATTATCTTGTGCAGACTATATAGGCCACTGGGCCTTTTACTGCCATCATTTTCTATGTTTCTGAGTTAGATAAACTGTAAATAAAAAAGAGTAAAAAAAAGGTTTAATGTTGTAGGGTAAGTTGATTAAGTGAAAGTAGTTTAAAGTTGAAATATCAGGTTACAGTTTGCAAAAACTGTCCAGCCATTTAGCCTATGGTCATTTATATTGGGAGGCATAAGATCTAGTAATTAAAGAGCACAATCTTGTGAACCTTGAACTAGCATGTTCACATCCCACTAGAGCCAAATAGTAGCAAATTCTAAATGTGTGACCTTGTGCAGCCTTCCAGTGCTTCAGTGTACCCAGCTGAGGAATTGGGAGAAGCATAATTCCTCTGGAAACAAGATGTTATCTTATTTGGGATCAAGTAATACATTGTAGAAATACGATTTTTCCTGCTTACAAAATGCACCATTTTGAAACATAGAAACCTAGGCAATGGTGGCAGAATAAGACCAATGGTCCATCTAGTCTGCTGCAACACCCTATTGTCAGGGCCCCGATTTTTCTGCGGCACATCAGAGCAAAGTTCTGCGGCAGGGTTCTCATTTGCCGCAGAACTTCTGCGGCACTCAGCATCAATTTCTGTGGCAATTCTGCGGCACATTTTTACCCTTAAATTTTTCCCTTTTTTGTTTTTTTTTTGCCCAATCCGACACAATGCACGCTCGTAACACAGTCATTTTATGGGCGTTTGGCACCAAATTTTCAACATAGCCAGTTTAAGACCTCTGCTCATGAACAGTATCACTGTGATTTTATTATTCTGTCCGGAACATTGATTTCACACACCGACCGCGCCATTGTGCGCTACATGTGCGAAAACACATTTCGGGTGAGATGTGAAAAATGACAGTTGTACTGTTCATAAGGAGGTGTGGTAAAATGGCAATACTGAAAAACTGGTGCGAAAAATACAAAAATGCTCGAAGTTACGAGCATGCGTAGGAACTGCGCAACGCTTGCTCATAAAACAGTCGTTTTGGAGAATATTTTCACCAAATTTTCAACATAGGGGTTTTAGGAGCCTACCTCATGAACTGTGACACTGTCATTTCGTTAATCATTCTGGAAAGGTGGTTCCGCTCAGTTACTGTGAAACCACCTTTCGGGACCGATTAACGAAATAACAGTGTCACAGTTCATGAGGTGGGGTCCCAAAAACCCCAGGTTGAAAATTTGGTGAAAAAATTCCCAGAAATGGCTGAGATATGCACTAAAGTTGAAAAAAATCCATTTAGTCCATTATACAGCTTACGGCATTTCTTCAGTTGCGGTCAGCTTTGAAGAAATGCAGGCGTGGTCGGTCCACAGAAGATCATGCGCTGGGTTCCGGAGGTAAGTATGGGTTGAGGTGGTGGTGAGGTGGGGGTGTGGGGAGGTGGAGTGCAGAGGGTGGAGTGCGGGTTGGGGAGGGGCAAAAGAAGCAGCGATGGAAGGTTTTTGTTTCAGGTTTTTTTAAATTTGGATTCCCACAGGAGGACTTTTGTCACGCTGGGGTGGGCTCAACATGACACCAGGCAGCTTGGGGCAGTGGAAGCCGATGGGGGATTCGGCACCCCGTCAGGCAAAGGAAGCATTGCCATGGGGTGGGCTCCCAGCATGGCATTAAAACCTGGGGACAGGAACCGATGGGGATTGGCCACCTCACGGGCAACGAGCTTTTGCCACACTGGGTGGGCCTCAGCATGGCATTGAAACCTTTTGGGGACAGGAAACCGACGGGGAGTTGGGCACCCCGTCGGCAAACAAAGCTTTGCCATGCTGGGGTGGGCTCCCAGCGTGGCATACTAACATGTGGGAGGGCACATTTGTTCTGCGGTGGCAGCAATTCCGTGGTGTGACAAATTCGCGAATGTTTCCACGGTTTTGCCGCTTTCACGGAATCGCGGAAAACTCGGGGCCCTGCCTATTGTACCCTGAGACCTTTTGTCAACACATGATATTTGTGTACACTATCCACCCCCCTTGCTCTCCATTTTACTACTACCTCGCTGCGTAACTGCTAAGCCCTTATCTCTGCCCAACTATGTTTGAAGCCATTAATCCTTTGGCACCTACCACCTCTGCTGGCTCTTTTGGCACCCACTGCCTCTGCTGGCAGGTATTCCATGGCTTTGTCATTCTCTCTGTAAAATAAGTCAAATTTTGCATCTATGTTCCAGGGTGTGGGTGTAAAAAGTAGACACTGATTCAGTTCGTATAAGGTACAATGCGCGTGCTGCATGATTTTATTTCAAGAAGGTTCCAAAAATGAAAAAAACACAAGGAAATAAACAATGAATAAATAAATCAAAGAAAATAAACCATTACATAGCATTTGTCAGGATGCAACAATCAGGATCACATAACAAGGCTGGGATCCTTTTCTCATCTGTGCTTCAGATTGCTTTGAGAACATGAAGACTGCATGTCCTTCCCTCTCTCATGCTTCAGGCACAATGACAAAGGTTGTTTGTAACTGGCTCTGGGTAGTCTGCAAAATCAAGGCTGTTTGCAACTGGCTCCAGGCTGTCTGCATAACCAAGGCTGTTTATATCAGATCCCATTAAGAACTTCAAATAAAACAAATGCATTCTCCAACCTTTTCCCTATCAAGGGAAACTTTTCATTTATACTAAATCTGGCTTTCTCAGACACCAAACCACTACGTAGTATATGACATTTTCAATGTGCTTTAGGCAATCAAACATATTTTTTACAATATGTGCTGCATAACAATAGTGCAGCAAAAAAATGGCTCATATTTTAAATGTGCAAATACAGTGCTCCCTCTCTATAAAGTATTGCTCTATTACAAACTCCCTCTTATAGCAAACACCTTTGATGGCTCCAGTTGTTCACTAAGCCAAGTTGGGCCCATTTAAACATAAACTCTGACAGCACCTAACAGTAAATAACAGCTATGAATGCCTCCATTAAGCAGTTCCCAATGGCAATCTGCTGCTGTGAAGGTACCCACTAAGTAGTTTTGGGCAAACTGTGCAAGCATAAAACTTCTTCAGCACCTAGTGACATAAATAGCTGTGAATACATTCGCTATGTGCCTAGGCGTTCATTTCTAGCATCTTCTGCACTAAAGAATCTGCCCCACTCTCTGAGAACTAGACCCTCCCTTACACATGTAACCCCCTCACCTTTCCTCTCCCATTCCCTATTTTCCTCTCACATACCCTTTTCCAAAAATGCCCCACTTCTTCATCCCACTCCCTACCTTTCCTCCTTTTCATCCCTACTCTCTACCTTTTCCCTTCCCCTATTCGACTATCTCTTGACAAGGCCTTCCTGGATGATTAACGTTGGCTATATTTAATTAGGTACTTATTTGTCTAATTGTTATTTACCTGCTGTCCAACATACATTCTACAATGCCGGTCTAATTTGTTTACTTGTCTTTATAATTCCATGTTTAAACTGCTCACTCCATGTTGTTTGTCTATACCTTTGTTATTCCTCCCAACATGGAACCTATGTAGATGAGCTCTAGTGCATAAGTGTTTAATCCAAGATTTCAATAAATAAGTAAATAAATAAGTAAAAAGTAGGCATATTATCACATCACTGTAGTGAACACCTAGCTACAGTGAACACTTCGGCTTGCTCCAGAGGTGTTCTCTAGAGAAAGGGAGCACTGTGCCAGTATTTAACAGTGGGTATCTGTTTTTATACTGGCAAAGGAAACTGTGCTAGCTAGCTATTACATTGTCTGGTCACTTTGAGCCATGCAGGGTGCATTTTAGAGGGACTTGAAAAGGAAACAGAGTAAAGAAGAAAAAAAGGGGGAGGGGGGTTCTGTAGGTGGCCATCCTGACAGAACAGGGAGAGGATAATATAGTATAGAATATTTTGAATGCTGTTGCAGCAGGCTTTAGAAAAACAAATTATAATAGATTCCCACTAATTCCAAAGTAGGACAACCAGCCCTACCACACACACACCCATGTTCAGGAGGAAACCAGTGACTTTTTAGTTAGCTGGTTTTCATACACTCAGGCATAATAGAGTTTTAGAACACGTAAAATCTAGACACAATTCAGCTTGCATTTCATATATTTTCTATAGATTTCTGATGATATATTACAGAAGAAATTCTCACAAAAACAAGACATTTATCCCTTATGAGCTTATCTACCTCTACAGTCTATTCCCTACTTGAAACCATAATGCTTTGTTGTGGCATCACATTCTGTAGCCAAGAGAATAACTGTGATGTCACAAGCAGAGTATTATGACATCAGGTTGGGAAGAAGCAGTAGAAGCTGATGAACCCTCAAAGAACAACTATTCTGTTTTCAAGCACATAACCATCTGTAATAAATCATGGGGATATGAAATTCAGAACCAATGAGAAAAATAATCTCCTTTGTATCCAAATATTATGTTTTATAAAGTTCTTCTGGTGGCGTCAGTGGCTCTTAAACTTGAGGATTTTACTTTATCATTATTCTTTACTTACTTTTATCCAGGTACCACTTAGTGAGTTTAAACTCACACTTACAAATGTGTGAGGAACCAAAACAGTTCATTTTCGATTACATCGTCTTGAAACATAGCAAAGGGTCATTGAGAATTAAAGTGTGTTACCAAGGACTGTTACCATCTGATACCATATAACCTGGGTGGTAGGTTCCCCTCTTCCAAGGCTGAAATCTTTTCTCCATTATGACCCATTCCTTTTGGTACTCCCTTTCCACTCCCAATGTACCAGCACCTCTGCTGTACAGATACCTTCTGTTCCTAGCAGGAACCTCTACTACTTTGCACACAGGACAGGTCCTGCTATATGCTGCCACCTGTCTGTACCAGGCCAGTAGTAAGATGGTGTTAACCTAACCAAGCCAACGTACTGCCATGGCTGAGATGCCCACAGGGACTGGAGTGCACAGCCTCCATCACTTGCTACTGGTAGACCTGTTGCATCACTACCTGGGCATCCACTCTCTGGATATGGGGATTGGGCTTCATGTGATAAAGAACATCCATTTTTACTTCATACCATGAGGATTGTTTCACACCCATCGCAGCATTAACTTGTACACCTTCTTTGACTTTCACATATTGCATTAATTTAACAACAGCAGCATTGACCAGCTTGAAGCCTACCCTGGTCAGTACTGTGTTGAATAATACATGATACAGATGGAACAGAACATGAAAGAGTCTTTTCAGCGTCTACCTAGGCCTTTCCTTGCATGATTGGAGTCATTATCCCCAGTACAGTATCATTAATCACAGTCTCACCTGGAGTCTCACTGGTGTCCAAGCTGGCATCTCTGACCTCCAGCAGGTAGAAGCCTGGGAACTTGGGCAACAATGGAAAGTCCTGTTCAGACATGGACTTCTCCTTCAGCTGAGCCTGGGAATTGTCCTCCTCTGAATCTTTATCCGAGCATTCTGATTGGGACCTCTCGATCAACACCTAGCACCGGTGTTCTTCCTCTCTGCAGAGTTATTCTGCCTCTAGCTATCAACTACTTAATCACTGGACCATTCTCACAAGGATCTCTACCATCTGGGTATCATCGCACACCTCTGGCCTGCCTTGACCACACTTTATTCCCTCTGATGAACTCATGGAATGCCACTCATTGATCTGTGTACACCTCAGCTTCTTGGTCAAAAAGTCCTACACATGTCTCTCCATGCCAGCATCTAATAAGGGATCAGGTTCTGTCTTCCTTCTGGCTTCAGGCTTCAGACCAGGCAATGGCTTTTCCCCAATTTTTTCAGCCATGGCCCTTGTTAATACCCATCAGGTACTTAATGCTGCTTTGAGCCTGTCTTCCTAGTCTTGAGATATTTACCCTAGGTCTATCTTGATGCCAGGGCTGGTATCTGCTGGTTGGCATTCCCCTGACCACCTGAATGTCAGTCAGTATCCCACTGCTAACATCACATGTCCCAGCATGTGGGTGTAAAAGCTAGGTACTGATTCAAATTGTATAATGTACAACATGCTTGCTGCATGATTTTATTTCAATAAGGTTACAAAATTAAAAAAAAACAACAACAAGGAAATAAAAAAATTAAAATTGTTATATAGTATTTGTCGAGATGCAACAGTCACAATCACATAATATCACTGGTATCCTTTTCTCTTCTGTGCTTCAGATTGCTTTGAGGACATGAAGACTGCATGTCCTTTCCTCTCTCATGCTTCAGGCAGGATGACAAGCAAAGGCTGCTTGCAACAGTTTTCAAGGCTGTTTGCAACTGGATCTGGGCAGTCTGCTAAACTCAGGCTGTTTGCAGCTGGCTCCAGGCTGTCTGCAAAACCAAGGCTGTTTATTTCAGATACCATTATGAATTTAAAATAAAACAAATATATTCTCCAGCCTTTTCCCTATTGAGGGAAACTTTCCATTTATACTAAATCTGGCTTTCTAAGACACCAAATCACTATATAGTATATACCCTTTTCAACGTATTTTAGACAATCAAAAATATTTTATACTACATGTGCTGCATAACAAAAGTGCAGCAAATAAAGGTTGATTTTTTAAATGTGCAAATATTTAACAGCAGGTATCTGCTTTTACATTAGCAAATGAAACTGTGCTAGGTAGACATTATATTGTGTGGTTACATTGAGTCATTCAAGATACATTTTAGAGAGACTTGAAAAGGAAACATACAAAAGAAAAAAGGAGGGAGGCGGGGTTCTGTAGGTGGCCATCCTGACAGAACAGGGAGAGGATAGTACAGTATAGAATAGTTAGAATGCTGTTTCAACAGGCTTTAGAAAAAGAAGATAGAATAGAGTCCCTCTAATTCTAAGGTAGGATGACCAGCCCTATCACAATCTAAGTTGATAAACTTTTCAAGGGGAGTCCTCCCCACTCCCCCTTTTTAATTTAATAAATTGACTATTCCTATGTATATTATTTTTTTGACCTCTTCTAAATTTTCTGTATAATTTTACCTCTAGGTCAGTCAATGGAAGGAAGTTCAGAAATCAGAAAGGCAACTTAAATAAAACATGATAAGTTATCCTTATTTTCTGATTGTAATCATTAGGTAGAAGTACAGCAGCACCTGAATTTTAATGTTTTTCTCATTACCATTTGTCAGGCAGGCTTAATAAATAGGATCAGCTTACTTTGCTAATATTTCTTGAGAGAGGGGGACAAAATAATGTTTTATGTACTAATAAAGACCGCCTTACTCAGATTACTTTATTTTTCCAAAAGACAGTTGGTGGTAGTGGTGATGGGGAGAGTGATGTTTAGGCCTATGTTTAGGGTGAGTTCAGTCAGCTTCAGCAGCCATTTATACTAACCACTGCTGCTATTACTATTGATTAAGATAAAGGTGGCCTCAAAGCCATTCCTATAACCATCACTTCCTCTAGTATTACCAGCAGTGGAGTGTTGCCACCGGTGACATCTATAACTGCTTTCTGAGACCTTACTTGACTTCACATGGGGTTGTGAATTTGCAAGAAGTATTTGCCAGCTCCCACCAGAATTAGGAGTTAATGAACCTCTTATTTCTTCTTTTTTTGACTCTTATTTCTATTTTTATTTAAGCCTTTGTTAACCAAATAAGCACTACTAAGCCCAGGGCCTATTTTTAGGTGCAACCCTGGAATTCACAAATACAAAAATCCATTTACAAATTATATTTGAATACTGTATTTTACATCTGTTGACTATAGGCTTGCCCAATATTACTTGGCAATACAATAACATAATAATTTACTGGGTCAGTGAGACACTAAGTATGGATAACTGTAATGTTGCTTGTGCAATATCGCATGTCATTGCAGTAGGGTACCTTTAGCTGGAGTTGTTTGCATTACATACATTTGTTTTAATGCTTATGCCTTGTAGTGGCCATTCATGCTGTTGGTCTTATGATGGCACCACCTCTCTTTTTGGGTGTCAGGAAGGCAAAGGAACTCTGTTAAGGAGTGTTCCACCCCTAGATATGCCATTGGAACAATGTTCTTTTATGCCAATGATACCTTATGGGAGAAGTCCAAAAGATCAGACCCGAAAAAGAAATTGAAACATTCACTGTCATGTCTTCCTGTAAGAAGAGTGAGAATAGCTAATTATGATGAGTAGAGGAGATGAATGAATAACATTTAGGAGCCAAGGAGAGGATACCTTTGGTATGGGGTGCTCAAGTCACCAGAATCTGACACAGTGGAGGCAAAAGACTCAGCACTTTCCAGCTACTCGCCAGCCAGCCAGCCATCCATCCATCTATCCATCTATCTATCTATCTATCTATCTATCTATCTATCTATCTATCTCTATCTATCTATCTAACTGCCAAAAAACTACATTAATGCAGACTTTAAGGTTGAAGAATGCAAAGTGTACAAAGTAAGGAAATGAAAAACCTAAGGGTTTTGGGTCTCCAGAGTATTGATGAATCAGTAGGAGGATGGAATGGTACCTGAGGACTGGAGGAGGGAGGATGTGATTTCCCTTCACAGAAGTGGGACCAAGACAGAGGCAGGAAACTACAGACAGTTTGACCTCTGTGGTAGGGAAAGTGATGGAATCACTTCTGAAGGAAAGAATTGTTCAGTACCTAAAGGCCAGTGGGGCACAGGACCCAAGGCAGCATGTATTCAGAGCGGGAAGGTCATGTCAGACAAATCTAATTGATTTCTTTGACTGGGTGACCAAAGCAGTAGTCCAGGGAGGGGCTGTGGACATGGTCTACCTAGACTTTAGCAAGGCATTTGACACAGTCCCACACAAAAGATTAATAAACAAATTAGCCAGCCTGGGAGTAGGTCCTAGGGTGGTAGCATGGGTAAAACACAGTGGGTAATAGTAAATGGTGTCCACAGTGAAGAAAGGAGGGTCACTAGTGGGGTACTGCAGGGTTCAGTACTGGGGCCGGTCCATTTTAATGTCTTTATAAGTGACATTGCAGAGGGACTGGAAGGGAAAGTATGTTTCTTTGCAGATGACGCAAAGATCTGCAACAGGGTTGATACACAAGGTGGTGTGGAAAGGATGAAATGGGACTTGGCAAGGTTGGAGGAATGGTGAAATGTATGGCAGCTTACATTCAATGCAAAGAAGTGCAAAGTAATGCACCTGGGAAACAAAAACCCAGGGGAAGATTACACAATGTGGGGGTGAGATACTGACAACGATAAAAATGGAAAGGGACCAGGAGGTAGTCATATCAGATGATCTAAAGGTGGGACAGCAATGTGAGAAGGCAGTACGGAGGGCTGGGGGGGGATACTGGGATGCATAGGGAGAGGCATCACCAGTAGAAAACAGGAAGTTGTTGGCCCTCTGTATAGACAGTTGGTAAGACTACATCTGGAGTACTGTGTACAGTTCTGGAGACCCCATCTCTGCAAAGACATAGACAGGGTGGAGGCTGTCCAGAGGAGATGGATGTCTGCATCAGAAGACATATGAAGAAAGACTAAAGAAACTAAAGATGTATAGCCTCAAGGAAAGGAGGGAAAGAGGGGACATGATAGAAACTTTCAAATACCTCAAGGGAATCAACAAAGTCCAAGAGGGTAGCATCTTTCAGAAAAAGAGATGTGCAAAAACAAGGGGGCACAATTTGAAGATAGAGAGGGGGATGGCTCAGAGGTAATGTGAGGAAGTATTTCTTCACAGAGAGGGTTATGGATACATGGAACAGTCTTCCTGAGGAGGTCATAGAGTCAAAAACAGTGGGGGAATTCAAGAATGCATGGAACAGACATAAGGCAATTCTAGTGGGAGGTAGGAGGAAGTAGGCTGTTGGTTAACTAGGATCTGCAGCTTATCCATTAGGTAGGGAAATGGGCAGACTAGGTGGGCCAAGCGATCCTTATCTGCTGTCAAATTCTATGTTTCTATGGGGTCTTCTTCGAGGTTGTCAACCCTAATGTCCACCCCCCCTTGAGAAAACAAGGTCAGACATGATCCCTTTTCTTCATGCAGGGCCCTGCAGAAAGAAAGCAGTGACAGATTTTGTTGGTAACGTGTGAGGAGCCATTCTTCTCTACCTATGAAGAGTGCATCAATATGAGGCATGGGCTTGGAGATGTATGTTGTGCTTCAGACAGGAGGCTATGGGTGGGAGGGTGAAGGGCTGATACTAGGGATGGCAACTCTAAGTAAGACCCCACCACTGATTCATCAATACTCCAGTGACCCGAAACCCTAATATTTTTCATTTTCTTACTTTGTGTGCTTTGCATTCTTCAACCCTAATGTCTGCATTAATGCAGTTTTTTGGAATTAATGGTCCTTCTTTTTCTGACAGTGGAATCATATCTTTATTTGTGCAGGTAACTTCAGGACCTGCACAAAATGAAATAAATAGAATGCTGGAGATAGTCCTGACTCAGTGTGTGGGCCTATCAGGCCTCAACACGTGTGTCAACACCTTCTGAGAGAAGGCTCACTGGCCCATCAAGAGATATAATGTGTGCACCAGAACACTGCTCCATCCCTCCCCAGGCTAGGGCCTATGCTGCACAGTGCAGGCCCCCCCCCCCAGCCTTGGCCCATTAAGACAGCTCACTGAACTCACACCTGAAATCAGGTCACTGACACAGGAAGACAATGTGGTCCCCACTGGGCCAACGGACAGCCTTACAAACAAAGTTACATCATTCTTTTTTTGTGACTTTTTGACCCAAAAATGTCAACAATCTTTTTATGACCCCTCCTTCTGAACATGACAGGTGTCATTTAACAACATACTGAACAAAACATAATTTCACACCCGAACTGCAAAATCACATTTTGGCCTGAATTTGAAAAACAACAGCTGTGTGAAAAAATGGCTATGTTGAAAATTTTGGGGTTTGATTTTGGAAATTACCAAAGTCATGAGCATGCATAAAAAATTACAACATATCTTTATATCTTTGTTTTTTTTTTTAATACTTTGACTCCAAACTTTCAAGTCTTCCTATGACCCCGTCTCATGAACCTGGTAGGGGAAAATTTTCAATTCCCTGCAAGAATGTTATTTTGTGCTACAGGTAAGAAAACACATTTCAGCCAGGATGTGAAAAAAGACAGCTGTAATGTTCATGTGGTTGTGTAAAAAAAATGGCTATCTTGAAAATTTGGGATCAAAGTACTGAAAATTACCAAATGTATGAGCAAGCAAAAAAAATGTCAATGTACACTCATAACTTGGTTATGTTTTAATATTTTTTGCCCAGTTATTCAGATGGCCTTTTTGTGATCCCACCTCTTGAGCAATGGTGAAGTTATGTAGACCCATCCAGAAAGGTGATTTCGTGCAACATTTCATGTTTGAAAAAACTGGGGGTGGGGGTGTCGGCCACCTCTGGGGTGGGCTCCCCAATGTAAAGCCCACACAGCACTGTGGGCACCAACGCACCTGACCTGATGATTGCTTGCCATTCTCCGAGTCCCAGCCATGGCAGCTTAGGCAGTGGTGCTGCTTCTTGTCGGTATTGGCTGATGCACTTCTCTCCTTTTAAAAAATGGCAGGGAGTGGGTGGAGCCCAAATAGGTGGCTGGTAGATGACTCTGGCTGGCTGCTACACTTCAGTGCCACTCTGTGTCTGCAACTGCCTGTGCTGCTGTGCCAGGCCAGCCGACACCCAATGCAGTCAACACAGCCTGCCAGTGCCAGCCAGTAGTGTTATGCAACACTGAAGGGTAAGGGATGGTTAACATTTTTACAATTCATCTCACTACCATCAAGCGACCTTGCCTACATCAAGAAGTATTGACTTGGCTGCCATGAATGTCTCTAGCTGGGGGTGTTTGTGCCCACAAACAGGCTGCCAGTGGCAATATCCAGCAGTTCTTTCTGCTCTCTCCCACTCTGGGGCAGAGCAGAAAGAACTGTTGTTAGCCTGTTTACCCCTCTCCCCAAAAGGCACTAAGGCACAGGGGCCACAGACATTGGGATGGGCAGTGAGCAGGGCACTGCAACTGGGCTGCTGCAGTGCCCTGCCCAGTGTCTGGTGGCTGTCTTCTGTGCCTTAGTGCCTTTGGGAGGGGGGGCTGGGCCATGAGGCACATGCCCACAAACAGACTACCAGCAATTCTTGAGGGGGAAGAGCCAAAAGAACTGCTGGTAGCCCTTTTATGGGCGTGGGTCATGTGGTCCAGCCAGTCCCCCAAAAAGGCATTAAGGCAGAGTGGCCATGGGACAGACAGTGGGCTGGCTATAATTTGGGAGGCAGTGGACTGGGCACTGCAGCTGGGCAGGTGCAGTACCCTGCCCACTGTCTGGCCACTATGTCTTAGTGGCTTTTGGGGGGGGCTGTCTGGAGCATGTGGCCCGGGCCCACAAACAGGCTACTAGCAGTTCTTTCACCTCCCTTGGGGGGGGGGGAGCTGAAAGTACTGCTGGCAGCCTGTTTGTGGTACAGGCTGCATGGTCTAGCCAGCCCCCCCTAAAAGGTACTAAGGCATGGGGACCAGAGATTGAGCTGGGCATGTTCGGCAGCGGATTGGCAGCCCCCCCAAGGGCATTAAGAGACAGGGGCCAGACAGTGGGCTGGAACCTGGGGATGGTTTGGGCTGTGGACTGGGCACTGCAGACAGGCAGCTGCAGTACCCTGGTCATTGTCCGGCCTCTGTGTCTTAGTGTCTTTTGGGGGGGACTGGATGGGCCACGTGGCCCATGCCCACAAACAGGCTACCAGCAGTTCTTTCCCCGACAAAAATAAACATTTTTTTTTTCACTCATCTCAGGTGGATCACCATTTGGCAGCAAGAGGGGCTTAACCCTATCAATTGGCTTGGATGATGGACTGGAGACTCCACCACAGCAACTGCTCCCCTTTGCCTTCAGTCCACTCAACTTGACCTTCAGCTGCTTTCCTTGGGGTCACTAAGTTGTTTGGAGGATTGCCACCATAACCCACCATGTGTTTTTTTTTTCCGTCCTACCTCCACTTGTTCTGCTGCCTAACCTTGGCCTTGCTGTTCACCCTGGCCTGCCTGTCTCTCACTTTCATGCAGCAGTCCTAGCGGTATGCCATGATGCTGACTGTGCAGGCCCCAAAGGGGCATTCTTCGGATGCCTCTCCCCTATTTAACAGCCAGCTCGAGGGGAGACATCTGGGGACCTGATTGGATGACTCCTTGATTGTCAGCCACAGGGCTACCCTCCCCCCACCAATCTGTGGGAAAAACAAATGGAAAAAGCATGCTTTCCCTTGTTTTCCTGGGGGGCAAGCACATTTTAGTATGATATGATATGGTTATCGCGATATGGAAAAATCATGGCCATAGTGATATCACCATGGTTTCATTATGTGATTCCCATATTGATTACGTTGCAAGTCTGTATCATAACCTTGGTTCTCGAGAAATTAATATCCTAACTGTGGCTTATAATAGCATCTGTTGTTTTGTTCTTGGTGTCCTTTTTCAAACTCACCATTGTTTACTATATTAACAGTTGCACTGGCTATCTCCTAAATCCAAACTTGCCTATTACTTTGGGTGTTTTAAATCCATTTTCTCAACTTTGCAATTTCCTTTGTCTGATTTGATTACCATTCATAATTCAACTGTTTCTTTACGTTCCTCACAGGGCACTGTTTTACAGTCTGTTGTTTATAAGACCCAGGCTGGCTCTATGTCATTTTCTATTTTTGCTCCTTTGTTCTGGAACACTTTACCTGATTTCCTTCATAATGCTTCCTCAATGTGCACTTTTAAAACTAATTTTAAGCAATACTTGATGTCTATTGATAACTGTGATTGTTATTTGTAATTTTGTCATATTTTGTTTTGTCTTATTGTTTTCATTTGTATCTTTGTGTGGGGCTGGGCCTGAAAACGGCCTGAAAACGGACTGGTTCCGGTGCCCTAACCTGGTTAACAAAATAAAAAGGAAATTAAATAAATGTTCAGACCAGTATACCATCCCGTCCCTAATCTCCACCATGCCAAATGTCATAATTTTAATAAGAATTCATTTCTCTCCAGAGCGGGAGCTAGGTGGTGGTCATACTTTTTAATCCTGGCATTCCGTCTTCCATACTAGTATAGAAGCATAGAATTTGATGGCAGATAAGGACCACTTGTTCCACCCAGTTGGCCCATTTCACTACCTAATGGATAAGCTGAAGATCCTAGTTATCCAACAGCCTACTTCCTCCTACCCCACCCCCTAGAATTGCCTTATATCTGTCCCATGCATTCTTGAATTCCCCCACTGTTTTTGACTCCACAACCTCCTCTGCAAGGCTGTTCCATGCATCTACAACCCTCTCCATGAAAAAATACTTCATCACGTTACATCTGAGCTGTCCCCCCTCTTCCTTCAAATTGTGCCCCCTTGTTCTTACACACCTTTTTTTTCTGAAAGATGCTACCCTCTTGGACTTTATTGATTCCCTTAAAGTACTTGAAAGTTTCCATCATGTGCCCCCTGTCCCTCCTTTCCTCAAGGGTATACATATTAAACTCCTTAAGTCTCTTTTCATATGTCTTCTGGTGCAGACTCTTCACCATTTTAGTTGCCCTCCTCTGGACTGCCTCCATCCTGTCTATGTCCTTGCAGAGACTGGGTCCCCAGAACTGCATGCAGTACTCCAGATGGGGTCTCACCAGCTGTCTCTACAGAAGGATAACAACTTCCTGTTTTCTACTGGTGTTGCCTCTCCCTATACATCCCAATATCCCCCCCAAGCCCTCCTTACTGCCCTCTCACATTGCTTACCCACCTTTGGGTCATCTGATATGACTACCCACAGGTCCCGTTCCATTTTTGTTGTTGTTAGTATCTCACCCCCCATTGTGTACTCTTCCCCTGGGTTTTTGTTTCCCAGGTGCATTACTTTGCACTTCTTAGCATTGAATCTAAGCTGCCATACATTTGACCATTCCTCCAACCTTGCCAAGTCCCTTCTCATCCTTTCCACCCCACCTTGTATATCAACCCTGTTACAGATGTTTGTGTCGTCTGCAAAGAGACATACTTTTCCTTCCAGTCCCTCTGCAATGTCACTTATAAAGACATTGAAAAGGACCGGTTCTAGAACTGAACCCTGCGGTACCCCACTAGTAACCCCCTATTCTTCAGAGTGGACTCCGTTTACTATTACCCTATGCGTGCTGTTCTCCAGCCAATTTTTGACCAGGCCACCATCTTGAGACCCACTCCCAGGCTGGCTAACTTGTATATTAATCTTTTGTGTTGGACTGTGTCAAATGCATTGCTAAAGTCTAGGTAGGCCACGTCCATAGCCCCTCCCTGATCTACTACTTTGGTTACCCAGTCAAAGAAATTTATTAAATTCATCTGACATGACCTTCCCACTGTGAATCCGTGCTGCCTTGGGTCCTGTGCCCCTTTGGCCTTTAGGTACTCAACAATTCTTTCCTTCAGTAGTGATTCCATCATTTCCCTATCACTGAGGTCAAACTAACAGGTCTGTAGTTTCCTGCCTCTGCCCTGCTCCCACTTTTGTGAAGTGGAATAACATCTGCCCTCCTCCAGTCCTCATGTACCACCCCATCCTCCCATGATTTGTTAAAGAGGATAGTCAATGGTGTCACTAGTTCTACCGTTAGTTCTTTTAGAATTCTGGGATGAATCCCATCAGGCCCCATTGCTTTGTCCACCTTCAGTTTTAAGAGTTCTTTCAGAACTCTTTCTTCTGTGAATGGGCTGGTATCAACCCACCTATCCAGAGTGTTTCTGTTGTTTGATTTAAGTACCTCCCCTTCTTCATTTGGGAATACTGAGCAAAAATATTTGTTTAGTATATCTGCCTTTTCACAGTCACCCTCTGACCTCCCTTCCCCTTTATTACGCCTCACTATCCCTCCCTTGGTCTTCCTTCGCTTCCTGATGTACCCATAAAAGGTTTTATCCCCCTTCTTAACTGGGTTGGCTATCTTTTCTTCGGTTTGGGCCTTTGCTATTCTGACTGCCATCCCTGCTTCCTTCTGCTTTAACTGATACAGTTCTCTGTCCTTCTCCTTCTGGGATTCTTTATACTTCCTGAATGCTTTCTTCTTCTCCCTAACCTTCCCTGCCACCTCCTTTGAGAACCATTCACTTCTCTAGGCTGGTCTGTTCTCTTTTATGAGATGTAAATGCTTGTCTTTTCATTCATTTGCTGTTTTGGCCCTTCTTCCATAAGGTAAGGTACCTTTGCTCTAAGGAAACTCATTCCTCTGACAAACTAGAGGAAGAACACTCTCCAAGGGGGTTCGCACAACTTTGGGGCACCTGAAAGAGTGGTGGTCCCTGTAGATGGGACAGAGCGTGCATATGCCATAGTTAAATCCATGTTGCACAAGCATTCTGCATACTACTTACTAGACTACCTTAGTACTGTCCTTTACATCATTTGCTTCCCAACATCATTCCGATTGTACTAAACTCTAACAATCCTTCCCTGCATGTCTGACCTGGTCACTGACCCCCTCGCCTCCACCTCCACCAATTGCTTGTGCTCCCCAGTCTCCCCTGGTTTACCCCAGAGGGCAGGGGTCTCAGCTTTGTGGGCCTTCCAGCACCAAGATGCTAGTAACTAATCAGGGAGCCAGCGGTGAAGGCAATTCGAGGACCAGTGCAGGTCATCATAGAGACGGCCGGGGACACAGAACATTTTTCCCCCGTAAGCAGGGGCGGGAACATACAATGACGCCAGCATCTGCCCCGCCCCTGATGATTCTACTTGGCATCAGTGTGTAGTGGAACACACAGCCTCCGCAGGTGTCACCACTGCACTGAACACTCAGTTCCCCTCCCAGAGAGGAGGCAGTGAAGAATGTCGAGTCCTTCTCCCGGCCAACCCTCCAACGACCGGATCTGTTCCCAAACCTGGGTGCCAGCGTCACGGTAAATTCCTACCGCTGCACGGATGGGCCGGCCCTCCCTAAACATTCTTATCTAAGGAGCCAGATGCTCCATTGAATCATGGGGCGAGTGTATACTAATTCCATGTTTTGGGTTCTGGTTTTGGGTCTTTAGCTTTGGCCAGCGTCAACTGCCTGGGCTGAGATTCTTCTCTAAATAATCTACTTTTTCACATGTACCATTTCCTGTAATGGGAGAGGCTGTTTTCATATGGGTAGTGTATCCATTTTGTGTTTTTTGGAGCAGGCCCCTTTGTTCGCCTTTTTGCTTCGGGACCTAAACTCTGTTATTCATCTTTCTATTTTAATGTCCAGAATTAATTCTTTACCATTAAATTTCAGGCCCAGGCTGTGCTTTTGACTTTCCTGTTTCTGGACATTCATCTTCATTATTTTATTTTAGGGTCCAGCTTCTGTTTATTTTCTTCCAGTGTTTTTTGCAGGCGAAACCTGTGAAAGCTAGTATAAGTAGGCATTGCTACAGTGGAAACTGAAATGCTTGCAATGCAATGAGGGGCATGTTATGAATGAAAATTAAGATGAGAATAGTGATGGGAGAACCACAAAAAGTTCTGAGATTCTAAAATTTTCTGATGAGCAAAAACAGGTTCAGACAGATATCCAAACCTATTCCAAACCTTTTAGAACCTTTATGTTTTATGGCAAATGTATGTTAAAAAATCATTTTAAACAGTTTTTAATCAACATATATGTAGAAAAAAAGCAACTAAATCACTGTTTAATAGTAATAAACAGCATGATTAGTGAAATAAGATGAGAAGGGGTGAATGATGCGACTGTGAATTTATTTATTTATTTCTTTAAAGATTTGATAACCGGGAAAAGCACACTGAGCCAAGGCTCATTTCCAGGAGTGACCCAGGGGTGAGGGAAAGGGAGTTACAAACAGTATACATACTGTACATAGAATAGGTACATGATAATATTACATACAATCACATTATTTTGTTCAAAGAAATTATTTACATTCAGTTGCATATATACAATTATTTACAATCAGTTACATGAATACAATAATATACAGCACATAGGTTTTGAAGTTTAACCCATGTTCATTTGGCTAAAGGCAGACTAGCTGCAGTTACAGGTGGGGAAGGGGAGCTGACGAAGTTGAGATTTAATGGAGTTGTTTGAGGGTGAGTTTCCAAGGGGCTGGGGAAGCTAGTTCCATAGGTAGGGGAGACGATAGGAGAAGGCAGATTTGCCAGCTGATGAGGATGATTTGGGGAGGGAGAAGGAGAGGGAGTCTCTAGAGCACAGCGAGTAAGGAGAAAAGACTGAAGGGGTTAGTTTCTCAGTCAGGTGGGGGGCAGTAGGTCGAAACAAAATTTGGAAATAAAAGAAATGGAGTGGCATAAATGGCGGTGGGAGAGGAGCACTAATCCAAGGGAGGAAAGGCGCATGCAGTGGTGTGTTCTGAAAGGGGAATTTGTTGCATCTTATTTCTTTATTGAATTTTGTTGACTGGGTAGGCCCACTGAGACTAGAAGTCCCTTTTTCAGGGGTGACTGGGGGGTGTACACATGGTAACCAACTGAAATTGAACCAGATTAAGCTGTTGGTGGCATTCTTGGTGAATAGGAGACATCTGGCCAGTACACCGGGGAAATTCCCCAACTCTTTTAGTAGGGAGGGGGAGGGGGTTTGTAGGGTGATGATTTTTTTTGTTTTCCTTTTGACACTCTTGTATTTTTCTTTGTTTTTTTTTTCATTGTGAGTTTGTATGCTGTACTACTTTTCTGTATTTTTTTGTTTGAAAATCTTAAATAAAAAATTCCCCTACTCTTTTCGAGCATTTGAGAAGTGCCATGGGATCTTTAACATCCATCTGAACAACCACCAGAACAGGCAGATGGGACCTCGATTTAATGTCTCATCTGAAAGACAGGCTAACTTGGCTAAATGCCTTTTCTGCACTGACCTCTTTTGTAGTACTCATAAATGGTTTCAGAATGTGAAATAACTGTTCCATTACAGACCATTGAGTAGAATGGAGTACAATGCCCTCCCCAATATCATTGTACATGACAGACTCAATGATAGCTACCTTTTGTTCAAGGATGCATTCAGTCATAAAGTAAGTTGAATCCCACCTTGTTGGTACATCCTGAACAAGCTGGTGGTGAGGAAGACCTTTGTTTTTCTAGATAGCAGCAAAGATTTCATGGGCTTTTACTGAATGGTTGAAGTGGCCACACACTTTGCTCACTGTTTTCACAGTGACTGATACTTGCCAGCCATTATCCATGAAGCTTGGAATGATTAGGTTAAGACAATATGCAAAGCAGCGTACATGTACATAGTTGCCATCATGAAGTGCTATTTGAATATTTGTACCATTTTCAGCAACAACAACAACAAAAACAAAACAACTTTCAAACCTTGTGATGTGACCAAAGCACTATTTAATCTTTCCAATTCTTGCTGAATGTGCTTGGCTGTGTGTGTGTGTCTTGAAAGTGAGATACATCAGCTTTCATTAAATGCCAAGAAAACAGTCTCCATGATGTTTGGGACCAGGCAAAAACTCACTAGACTTCCAGTCCTGTCCACCTACCACACCCTGGACAGCTCTATCCTTGAAGACGTCACATCTTTCATGTACCTAGGGGCCTGGCTCGACCGTCACCTAGACTTCTCTGTTCATGTGGACTCCATACATAAAAAGCTCCATCCTAAACTTGGGGCACTGTATAGGAACCATGGGTGCATCACTCTGCCGGCCTGCAGAGCCACTGAACAGAGAATGACTCTCCCCCTCTTCGACTACGGTGACACCGTTTATGGTAGTGCACCCAAGTCTACCTTGGCAAGACTGGCCCCCACTTTCCACTCCTTCCCTAGGTTTTCCCTGGATTGCCGCTCCCAAAATCACCACTGCCCCTGCTATGCCTCTTGCTCCCTTACCTCTCTTGAAGCCAGACAGCTTATTCATGGTTCCTCCCTCATTGCTAAACACTGGCTTAGCTCCCTTCTGTTACACTTCTCTTCTCTTCTCTTCTCTTCTCTTCTCTTCTCTTCTCTTCTCTTCTCTTCTCTTCTCTTCTCTTCTCTTCTTCTAAATCTTCCTACTCCCTCCATAGCTCTAACCCCCTGCTCTCTAACCTTTCCACCTAGATGGACCTTGGCTGGGCAAGTTGCTTTCACCTTCCACCTCCCTAAACTCTGGAATTCCCTCCCTCTCTCTATCCACTCTGCCACCTCTATCCACTCCCTCTCCAGTCTTCTATATGATTACACCACTCCCTTCTATAACTGCCCCTGAATCCCTCCCTCATGCATCTTCCCCAGTGCACTCACCCTCTTTCCTCACTCTGACTCTCCTGTTTCTCCACTTTCCCTACTTTTTCTCATCTTCAGATTGTCCTCGCCCCAATTCCCTCCTTCTTACCTTCACTCTGCTCTAACACCACCTCTTCCTTTCCCCAACCCTTGTCTCCTGACCTCCCCTGACATTCTGCCTCTCCTCCCCTAACCCTTGCCTCCTGACCTTCCCGTCACCCTGCCTCCCCTCCTCTCTCTACCATCTCCCTTCTCATCCTCATCCCTACTCTTCTCCCCTGCAAGAACTTTCCTTTTGGTTCTATGCCTCCCCCCAGTTCCACTCCCCAATGATCTTGAAGGTTACTGTGTTCACCGTATCTTTATGCTGATGCTTATCTCTATAATTTATCTTTTTGTAAATACTAATGTATTTTTGTTGCTTCATTTATGGTATAATGTTTGTAATTGTGTTTTATTCTACCCTGTAAATATTTTACACTCTGTAATTTATTTTATACTCCGTTTACATATGTATATATCCCTTCTACCCGCTCCCCCAGGACGCATCTGGAATCGAGTTGTTTGCAACTCACTGTGTCTCTCCTGGTGAAACTTTTGAAATACATGGTGAACAGACATTTTTTGAAACATGAACGTTTTTTGGAGCTGTGAGAGATAGTAGTGGTAGTAATAGTGGTTGAAGTGGTAGGGGTAACAGGTAGAGTGGTGTGTGAGCATGATGAGCTACCCACAAAATTGACCCAGTGTGCAGTAAGAGAAAGATAGGCAATGGTTTGGGTGTTAGTCCACATGTCGGTAGTTAAGTGAACTACCGTGTCCTCAGCCTCTCAGAGAGCATGCCTTTACTTGAAGTGCTAAACTGTCATACATCCTGAGCACAGCAGTTACTGAAAATTATTTTCTACTTGGTATTAAATATTGTGGGTCTAACTATTCTATAAGCCTCCACAAAGCCTCATCTTCCATAATAGAGTATGGCTGCAAATCAAGCACAATCATTTCTGTTATTTTATGATTTATTGCCACTGTTATTGGATGGTTTCATAAATTCTTAACGTTCCTTCAAAAACCTTTTTTTAACTTCAATTGTGTCTTATTATGGCTAAAATTAGATTTGGCTGATGGTGTTATACTACATGCATTGCCTGGTAAAACAGAGGACCTTACAGAATTATCTTGAGGCAAAAGTGGACTTTTGGATTTTGACTGGTGATTACCATCTCCTACTGTTTCAGAAGAATGTTCCTGTTCACCGAGGGCCCTGTAATATTTCCAGGCACCAAGGTTAGACTGTTTGTTTGATCCATGTATAATGATAGGGTAAATTCACATAAAATGTCACATCATTGTTGTGGTTCCAAGATTACCTTTATTTTCCCCCTACTAACACAAGTATTGCAGTGTACATATATAGCTTGAGAAGCACCCTTGGCGTTTATGTAAATATGATTTCAAACAGTAGAGGTGGACTGTCTATGTCTAGTAATGAGCCCAGTAGGGATGAAGTGGCTGGGTTTAACTGGAGAAGATATATCGGCGGAGAATACAGGTTCATCAGGTGACACAATCATATAATCCTCTGCGTCAGCACCATTGCTATCACTACTGTAAGACTTTGTTTCACTTTGTTTGGCATGAGTCTTTTGACATTTTCTTTTTCCATTTTGACAAAACATTAATAGTCTCTTCGTCTACATTGCCACTGTCAGAATGAGAAACCGATAAAGTCAGACTCACAAGCTCATCCATGACATCGGTATCACCAGACCATGGTCATCATCATCATCGTTATCGTCATCAGATTCAGTAGAGCTAGCACTGTTTCTTGGAGACTCTCTAAAAGTTCTTATTTCTTAGGTTAATCTCAATTTTTTATAACCCTCAATTGTTTGAGGATGAGAAGACCCTCAAATTATCTTTTAGTGTTTGTTTTTTTGTTATAGCCATTGTGCTGATGATGACAAGACAAACACAGAGCAGTAGAGAGCTGTTGCTTCTCTCTAACGTCTGCCATGCACTGAGCAAACTACAGCAGAAAACAGCCAGCAGGTAAAGTTAACCACGTGGGTTTCTTCTAGCCCAACTCAGTCAGGTGCCACCTTAGAAATAATGGATGTTCCTGGTCTAATGAGGAGCCATGTCAGAGAATCTCTCAGTCCGCTGCCTCCTACAGCTCCCTCCCACCCACATACTAGATGTCAGTTCTGCTCCAGCTAGCCACCGACTCCTTGTATTGCCGCCAACAGAATCAGGTAGCAAACAAGGATTTACCTGAACCGTTCCAAGCAGTAAAAACTGTTCAGAAGCAGTTTGTTTGCTATTGCTGCTGGTCCGGGGGGGGAGTTGGAATTTCCCTAAACCAGATTTCCCACCTCTAGTTGGCAACTACACAGTTCCTAATGAAACAGTGTGTAGTACAGTACTACCAGAATTCAAAAAACTAAAATAAAATACATTTTATAAATGTTTTAAAAACCATCTTGTAATGTATCAGCACAATAAATTGCATTCACACAGTTTATCAATACAAACAAGCATTTGTCAATGCCGAATGTTGCCTCGCTGGCATTTGCTTTGGTAGTGCCAGAGGTAGAGATGCATAATAGCAATGACAGTGAAGCATTGAAGTGATACTAACCCCACCCTCACCCTGTAGAGAGCGACAGGCATTGGGGAGTGCCTTTGGGTCATCAGCTATAACGCTCATGCCATTGTATGTCACACTACCCTGTAGACACTGACAAGTGCCGTGGTGTGCTTTGGGGTCTTTGGGCATTATACTTACCCATTCCATAAGGAAATATGCTGATGTGGGTGCAGTATAGGAGAATGGGGTGAATTTTGTGGCCGAACAGTGCAAGGCACACCATGATGCCTGTCAGTGGCTGCAGGGTGGGGGTGGGGGTGCAATGGCACGAGCATTACATTTGGTGATCCCAAGTCACAGCCCTGGTGCCTGTTGGTCTGTACTGGGTGGGGTGCTACAGTTGGAAACCCTAACGCCGTAGGGGTGCGGTGGTATTTTCACTCCAGATTTTCAACATGGGCTGTTTGTGAGGCCACCTCATGAGAAGCGGCACAATCAGTTTGTGAGCTGAAAAGTGGTTTTGCACAGTGGCTATGCCATTTGGTGACACGGACGAAAACACATTTTGGGCAGGATGTGGAGAATGGTGACTGTATTGTTCATGAGGAAGTGTAAACCATGGCAACGTTGAAAATCTGGAGTGAAAATATGAAAAATAGGTGAAGTCATTAGCATACATAGAAACTGTGCAACACATGGCCATAATCCAATTATTTGTGGGAGCTAGTTAGCCACATTTGTAACAAAGGCATTTTGGGACCTACCCTCATGAACAGTGATGCTGTGATTTTGTTAATCAGTCCCAAAAGTTGATTTCCCACAGTGACCATGCCATTGTGGGCCACAGGTGTGGAAACACATTTTGGGCAGGATGTGAAAAATGACAGCTGTACTGTTGATAAGGAGGTGTGAAAAAATGCCAATGTTGAAAATCTGGCATGAAAATATTGCAAATTTGCAAAGTTACAAGGGTAGTGGAAACTGCTCAATGCATGCTTGCAAAACAGTCACGTTATGGTTTTTAGGCAGCAGATTTTCAGCATAGGCATTTTAGGACCTCTGCTCATGAACAGTGTCACCGTCATTTCCTCACAGTGTCCCGAAAACTGATTTTGCACAGCGATCATGCACCTCTGCACCAGATATGTGAAAATACATTTCGGCCAGGATATGTAAAATGACAGCTGTACTGTTCATAAGGAGGTGTGGAAAAATGTCAGTTTTGAAAAACTGGAGTGAACATATTACAAATTCACGAAGTTTCGAGCGTGCATGCAAACTGCGCAACACACACTCAGAAAACATTCATTTTATGTACTTTCATCAACAAATTTTCAACATAGGTATTTTAGGAGCTCTGCTAATGAACAATGTTACTGTCATTTTCATAATGTGTCTCGAACACTGATTTCCCACAGTGACCATGCTATTCTGCACCGGAACTGCAAAAATACATTTTGGCCAGGATGTGAAACCTGACAGCTGTGCTGTTCATAAGGAGGTGCAGAACAATGGCAATGTTGAAAATCTGGAGTGAAAATATTATAAATGCGCAAACTTACGAGCATGCATGCAAACTGTGCAATGCACACTCGTAACACAGTCATTTTATGGAGTATCATCACCAAATTTTCAACATAGTTATTTTAGGACCTCTGCTCATGAACAGTGGCACTGTCATTTTCGTAATCTGTCCCGAACACTGATTTCCCACAGCGACTGCGCTATTCTGTGCCAGAAGTGCGAAAACACATTTTGGCCAGGATGTGAAAAATGACAGCTATACTGTTCACAGGGAGGTGTGTAAAAATGCCATTGTTAAAAATCTGGTGTGAAAATATTGCAAATTCATGAATTTACGAGCGTCTCGTAGCAAGTGAGAAATGCTGCGCTAAATAAAACAGTCATTTTGGATTTTTCCCAAATTTGCAACATGGGCTTTTTGAGAGCCCACCTTATGAACACTGGCACTGTCATTTCATTACTCAGTCCCAAAAGGTGATTCTACACAGTGACCGTGAAATCACCTTTCAGGGCCGAATAACGCCATGATAGTGACAGAATTCATGAGGAGGGTCCCAAAAACCCTATGTTGAAAATTTGGTGCCAAAATTCAAAAAGTGCCGAATATGCATCAAAGTTGAAAAACCCTATTCATGCCATTATACAGCTTACCGGCATTTCCTCAGTTTACGGTCGGCTTGGAAGAGTGCAGATGTGTTCCCGGTCCACCGAAGATCATTGCGCCAGACTCCGGAGGTAAGTATGGGGTGAGGGGGGGTGTGGGGAAGCAGAGTGTGCAGTGGGTGGGTGCGAGTTGTGTTGACGGGGGGCAGGGAGACCGCCGAGGGACCGTTTTTGTTTTACAGGTTTTTAAAAAAAAAAAATGTTGCGGCACAGTTTTCATTTTTCAGGTGGGATTTGGCATGCTGGAGTGGGCTCCCAGTGTGCCACCTCAGTGTTTGTGGGTGGGGGGTGCTTTAGCCGATGAGGGATTGGGCCCCCGCCAGCACATAACAAAGGGTGCATGATGCCATAGATTGGGCACCGGCAATCAACAAAAGGGGGGGACACATTATGCTGATGGGGTGTGGGCTCCCCCTTCAACATTGTGACAGGCAGCAGCAGCGGCAGTCACTGCCACCATGTTGCCTGCACCAAGGGAGGTGTGTAATGGTCACGCTGCATGACAGCTTCGCTCTCATTGCAGCGGACCTTTTCTTTGTTGTGAAGGCCACATTAGGCATGCATGAAGTCAGTGCCTCCTGCTGCCTGATTGGGGAATGAGGGACACATCTTCTGATACATGCCTTGCATTCGCCCAACAGTGACCATGCCTCCAAATCTGCTACTACCACAATATGTTGGCTGCGCAAGCATGAGCCAACATAAAAAGTAGTATCAACCTTATGTGTTTGTCATTTTTGGTTTTGTTACAACTAAGAAATGTATCTATAATATATTTAAAAGGCAATTATAAATACATCAATACAAATGTAGTATCACTATGTATAGAATATTATCAACAAATAAAAACAGTATTGACAGAACTAGTTCTTAAAGGCTGGACTCCAAGCTTTCATTTAATAAAAACTGAGTTCCTAGCACCAGTGGTTCCTGGATCCACGACAGGAGTCCGACAGAAATTCTGTTGAATGCCCCGTCAGCAACACCGGCAGGTCAACCGCATTCTGCAGTTGGCTGCCAGTTCACTATTGCTGTCTTTGTTTTCTTTGGGGGGATTCACCCCTGAATCCCCCACAACCCCACCCACTTAAGGATTCTCAACTCTAGGCAGAGCTGATGGAGGGTTGCAGGACCCCTGACAGACAGCGCCGGGTTCCAGCGGGTCTCCCACCATGGCTAGGCACTGTAGTGGCTGTGGGGGACCTCGCTGGCGAAATGCCACTGCGGGGTGGGTAAACAATGGTTCCTAAGTTAGTCCTTTCAAGCAATAATTTCTATGAAATGGGATACCTTTGGAACTGTTAAGGCAAGAAACTTTATTTTTGAAATGAAAACCTGGAGTCAGGTAAGTTGACATATCAATATAAGATATTGCTATACCTAACATAAATCAATATATAAAATCATAGAATGGTTTACTAAATTTTTAAAGTCCTGTTATTTTTAACAACATATTGTATTGACATATAACGATCTGTGAGAACTGTGCCATTAGGATATACAGTACTCGTGCTGATTAGAATAAAAAAAAAACGTTTTAAGTTTCTACCTCTAACCGTTCAAATGTTACAGCTTTCCAAAATATAATTAAATAAATAATTGTATCATAAAAAGATATTTCTTTGAAATATCAGAAGATACTGGTGGTGGCTCTAAGAAAAAAACATTCTTTTCTTGCTTCCTGTTTTTTTTTTTATTTGTTTTATTTTAGTGCCAGAGTGAAAACTAGTATCTGTGTCTTCTTGTGTGCAGTAGTGAGCGATAGCATGTTTTATTTCTTTATCCACAATAGCATGTACTGCTTATAAGCCACATGCTGCAGAACGCAACAGTAATAAAAAAAAGCCAAATATCTTTCTCTTTTGTTTTAGGGTCTGGGCTGTAGGCTCTTTGTGACATGTCTAGTTTTCTGCTTCACTCCATCAGCATTTGTAATGTGATACTCTGATTAAGCAATGTGGGCTCACTTAATCCTTCTGTTCAACTAACCTACATTGGGGATAATTACTGGGACCATTAAAGCATGTTACTGCCCTTGGTAGGATGACTGCTGTGCAAGTGAATGTTACCTATGCATCATACACCATGTGAGGGTGGCCCTGAACACTTAGTGGTCCTATTTATAGCGAGAGTTCTGTACTGACACAAAAACTCATCTGTTCAGTTCATGTCACATTGGTGTAGATTTTATTGACAGCACCTACTTTGCCTTTTTCCTTCATTTACAAAATTTAGAAAAACTGTAGAGTTTCATTTGCATTCAGACCAAGCATATCTAAACATTCTAATCTCTGAACTGCTGGCCAATTTGACACACTCTTAACCTCCACTGTGATCAAAGCATTGTATCTCAACTGAACTATCCTGAGAGGACAATTTGAGCATTCAGTTTGTGCTTTTTTTGTTCCATTGGGACATGCCATTGTGACCTGTATGCTAGAGTAGACTGTCTCAGTCTGAGGTTGCTGTCAATTACATTGTAGTGTCCTGCTGCATAGATGCAGCTGCAACTCAGCACCATTATCTGATGCTTCACTTCAACACCTAACCACTATTGTCTGAAGAAGCATTTCTGTGAACAATAGCAGCTCCATTGCAATGGATTATTGTAGATATGCTGGGAGGTGATCTGTTTTGGGTCCCTTGAAATGCCATAGTGACAGGGAGCCGAAATGTTGCAATCATTTTTTGCTCCTAAGCAGACGCTCCATACGGCTGGAAGCATTGCCAGGTTTTGAGAGAGGGGAGAAAGCCAGAAGACAGAAGGAGCAGGTGGGGACTTTTTTTTATTTAAATAAAATGGCACCAGAATCTGAGTTTGGGGACCTAGCCAGCAGTGGGAGCAGGAAGTAGGATTTATAAAAAAAGAAAATTACTCTGGGACTTGGATTGGAATAGTGTTGTGAGAAATGTGAAAATTTCGCTCAGTGAAATATTTTGCGTAATTTCTCAATTCTGTAAAATATTTCGCCCCGGTGAAATTTAATTTCACCTGGGTTTTCTGTTTTCAGTAATTGCGGAATTTCACATAATATGGTTCCAAAGAACAATTTTGCCCATCCATGTTTAAATTTTGCCTGGTGGCGAAAAGTCTGCCAGTGAAACTTTGGATTTCGCCTACGAAATTATGCTCCAAAGGCAAAATGTGCAATGGATTGTGGGTAAATAGGTCAAACATCATGTGTAGGCTGTTTCCAGCACAGTCTATTGCCTGTTGAGTTGGAGAGCAGTCTGTTCTGGTGCATCACAGTCAATAAACTGAACCCAAACCCTATGAAAAACTAGTTTTTGAGAGCTAATTGCTCCCAGATCTACAGTTTGTTCCTAGTGCTGCTAGTGAACATTTTCTTATTTTGTGGATTTTTGCATAATAAGTAGTTTAATTAGTTTTGAGTTTTATCTGTGTCTGTGAAGGAGTTGAGTGGGGGAGGATAGGTGTGTAAAAGCAGTGCAGGCTAGTTTCTAAACTTTTACTAACAGATTTCTCTAAAATTGTGAGTGATTTACTGTTATTTCTTTTAAGCCTTTATATTTTGATTGGTGTTCTACTTATTTGTATTTTTTTCTAATATCTTGACAAGTATTTTTTTCACCTTCCTTGAAAAGTTACTACTTCCGAGAGTTCCTGCTCCTGTTACCCTGTGTTATAACATGGGTGAAGCTCATAGGCCTATGGGCTTGCTGAGACAGCATCAGGTGACAGTGCATTAAATGCCTGTACACACACGGTCCCTGTGATGCTCCCTCAGGCAAGACCCTAGGGCATGACGGCACTACTTAATTCATCCAGAATGAAAACTTAAATGACAGCCATATTGCAGGGATGCTTAGTGAGCATTCGATTTCCATATGCCACAGTATAACAGTAATCACCCTTCCAGAACTCACACTGTCTGTGTAGTATTACAGTAATCAGCATTCCAGGGGATGTGCAGACAGCAACAGGATTCAGTACATGATAGTCTTTTCCCCCGTCATACTAGAAATGAAATGCACAGTTACATATGTCGTCCCCTCCCCTTCACCCCAGTGTAGGTTAGACTGCTACCGGGAGTGGCTCCTGGGCATCAGGAGAGTTAGCAAGACAAGACATGACATGGGGGCAGGGGGTGCTGTTAATGAGAGGTCTGTAGAGAGAGAGAGAGAGAGGGAGAACGCTCTTGTCACTGTACCCATGTCTCACATACAACACTTATTCCTGTGCTCTCTATCTGAAGTGTATTCCTAATAGCATGAGAAAGTCAGCAGCACCTGCCCACTCCCTGTACAACATTGGTGACCACCCGCACTACCCACAGCAGTATATTCAGAGAGGGGGTGAGAGAGAGACAGCTGAATGCTCTGTGCTGCATTCTGTAACAAGTGTTCTGTGGGCTCTGTCTCTCTGTGATTGGTGGATGTTAGACTGTCAGACCATTAGCAGGATGGCACCCCCAACCAATAGCTTTCAGAGTGTGCAGAACACTTCCAGTGTGATTACCTGTATTTTCCCCAACATGACTGTCCATCTCTCACTGCTCAGTGAACCGTGTGGCAGATTCAACACCGTGACTGCTAATGGAAGCAGGTAGTGATGAAATACAGTCAGAGAGACAGTGTGACATCGACCATCCTGTTAGCAAGAAGGAAAATGAGTGAGACAGTGACAGCAAAAGAGACACCATGAGTCAAAGAGAGGGAGAGCATGAGAGAGAGAAAGAGAGAGAGAGAGAGAGAGAGAGAGAGAGAGAGAGAGAGAGGAAGAGAGGGAGGGACAGTCAGAACACTGAGACAGCGTGACATGTAATGTCAAATTCTTGCACTACTTCTCTCTCTGTGTTTCTCACTCTGTAGTGACAGCCAAGCAGAAATGACAACCCTGTACATAGGCTACCCAAACAAGAAGATCTGAAGCTGGACACAGCGGGAGTGTGTGTGAGAGAGAGAGAGACCATGTTTTACATGATGCATGGAGCCCTGCATCTTGATGGGAAAGCAACAGCAGAGGTTCTCACACATATCCACAGTGCATATCCCCTGAGTTTGTTGCTGTGTTGCCCATGTAGGTGGGCGTGACAAGGGACGGGAGGCAGAGAAGTGGCATAAATATCAGGCCCCTGTATTGCTAGGCAGCATCTCAGCAGAAGTTCCGTCCCTGCATGGAAACCAGTGTGTGAGTCTGGGTTCCGTGACTGTGCAGCCACCATATCCCATATACCTGTTGAGGAAAATGTAAACACATCGGTCAGGCAGAAGAAATGCAACACATCACGTTAGCATCTTATGTGTGACATTTCTGTATGCAAAACAGCCATGTAGTGTTCTTTGTCTATGAGAGACTACTTCGTGAGGCAGCAGGTACAGTCCCTTTTTCTGTCTTTCCACAAAGGAAAAACATGTTTCTCTGCCCATGTTCAGAATTTATGTAGAACCCATTTTATAAGGCCTATGGCCTCGTGTTTGGAGTTTTTGTAGAACCCATGTTATAAGGCCCGCAGCCTCATGCCTCACAATGCACCCCAGGCATGCATTAAATGCCTATAAATGCACACCCTATCATGGGTTATTGCTTGCTTATATACCATTCTACTTCTTTTAGTTGTGATTGTGAATTCCAAAGTTTTGAACTCACAGTGCTAATCCCTTCCTTTTTGGGGGGTTTGTGGTCAGTTCTGTTTGCTGTTAATTGTTAATGTGTTTGTGCCACGTAAACTGTGAAAAGCAACACTGTTATATTTTTTTCTGTTGAAAGTACTTTTAATTGACCACTTCAACTGTCCATATACAATTTCACTGCTTTGGTGAATTGCTCCCTTTTATTGTATTGTCGGAGCTCGTCTCTGCATTGTGGTGTTCCTGTTCCAGTTGAATGTGCTTACCCTTTCCCTGTTACAGCATTGTTTACTACCTGATCTGTCCAATCTAAAAAAAAACCTTTTTTTTTAATCATCTGTTTCTGCACTGTCTGATGAGGAACTCTCTTGGGCATCCACCATTGCCCCAAGCTCTACCTCCTTGCCTGAGACATCTCCATCTCCTGGCACCAGCCTGGCGATCCCCCCTGCTCTGAGCCCCTGAAGGTAGGGTCACCCTTTCCACCCAGGGTGCTCTATCTAGAATTAGGCATGCCAGTCTGGGCTCAGCCCAGGAGTGGAGGATGACTGGCAGTTGGAGTGTGGCTACAGGGGTAGTGGTGCTGTCGCTTATCCCCATGGATGGGGATTTTCTCCGTGGTGGTTGCCCCCTGGGAGTGCAGCATGTAATGACATCCGCGCACTCCCACCCTTCCTGATCTGGCTGGTGATCCTGCAGTACTCCCGATCTCCATCGGGGTTGCCAGGACACCGAGCAGCCCCTGGATCCCTCCCAGGGAGAGGAGAGCAGTCTTCTGGATGCTCCATCCTCTCCTTCCCCTGCTGACCCCCAGCTCCCTGAATCCGTCCCTGAACCTGGATTGCCGGCTTTGCATGAGGTGTGGCATCCAGTGCCTCAACCCTCAGTGCCACTGGGCCAGCTCTAAAAAACTACATATTAATATAGTAGTTGTCTGAGATTGCTGAGCCCATCCAGAGTGTCATAGGCACCTTTGTTTTTCAATGTTATTATATGGTGGCCTCTTCACTCTCACATAACAAAACATTGTAGTATTAAGAACACATTACAGTTCTTCAGTTGTCCAGACACAGCTGATTTGTATTTAAAATAGGCAGACCTGTGCCCTTTTTCCCCCGTGTTACTAAATTCCTATTTGGGAAAGAAATAAAGCTACATTTTTGTTTTAACTAGAATAGGCTACCATATACGGTTAGTATAAGTTGTATGGAGTGCTGCTACCTGTCCTGAGTTCTGTGGTTGGACTTGGAAGCTAGTACTGCAGGTGTGTGAGGTGTGTTATTCACACAGTAACTTACTAATATAGCCTTTCTTGATATTCTGACAGAGAAAGGCAAAGCTTTGAAGAAACAAATAAAAATGCCTGCTGAGAGATGGTCCAGTATGGGTCAATGAGCCAGGGGTGACAAGGCAGCTAAGAAGTCTGTTGAGGACAGTGCAACTTCAGTTCAACTTCCCCAGAGCACACCCATGTCTACATCAGTGTCGTCTGTCACTTTGGGCTCTGGTGGCATGGCAGGTACCAGCAAAGGAGTTGTTGGAAGTACTGGCATACCTGTGTCTCAGTTTTTTACAGCTAGAACTGTTGCATCCATGTTGGTGAGGGATGATAGTGAGAAGAAGGAAGACACTGACACCAGCACAGGAACAGTGGTCCAGGAGGAGGGTAATAAGTCTGTTGGTGTGACTGTCCCAGGGCCTGTTCCTGCTGGAGTCGGTGGTGGTGATAGTGTTCAGCCAGAGTATGATAATCCAGGAGATATGGGTAGTCAGCCCCCTGAGGAGATGGTAGTAGAGAAAGAAAAAGGTACCATGCAGGAAGACAGTGATGGAGGGAAGAGGAGGAGGAGGAGGAGGAGGACAAGGACATCATCAGCATCGGTGCTGATGATGACAACTGGGATGATCACTTATGGGAGCCTGAGTTTAAAAAGGTCAAATAGAAACATGAAACATAGAAGTTGATGGCAGATAAGAACCGCAAGGCCCATCCAGTCTGCCCATTTTTCCTACCTTATGAATGTGCCATGGGCCTTTACTCTGTCACTGGCCTATCTAATTCACACTCATCTGTATTGCTCCCTTATGCATATCCCACACCTGTTTGAAGCCCTGTACTGTATTCATATCCACCACTTTCTGAGGTAGGCCGTTCCATGCATTCACCACCCTTTCTGTAAAAAAGAACTTCCTCACATTACCCCTTAATTGGCCTCCCTCTAATCTCATGCTGTGTCCTTTTGTCCTGCTATTTTTCTTATATTGAAACATGTTAGACTCTTTCACCTTGTTAATGCCCTTAAGATGTTTAAATGTTTCAATCATATCACCTCTCTCCTGCCTTTGCTGTAGGGTATACATATTGAGCTCCGTTAATATGTCCTCATATGTTTTCTGATGCAGTCCCTGCACTATTTTGGTTGCCTTTCTCTGGACTGCCTCCATTTTGTTAATGTCCTTATGCAGGAGCAGCCTCCAGTACTGCACATAGTACTCCAGATGGGGCCTAACCAGTGCCTTGTAAAGAGGGATTATTATCTCCCTCTTATGACTTGTGATATCCCTGCTAATATAACCCAATATCCCTCTAGCCTTACCTACTGCTTTAGTGGTCTGCTTGGATGATTTCAGGTCATCTGTGATGATGATGCCCAAGTCTCTTTCTTCCCTTGTGATTGCCAGCAATTCTCTTCCCAACCTTTAGGTAGCTTCAGGGTTTCTCTTCCCTATGTGCATGATCTTGCTCTTCTTTGTGTTAAACCTCAGTTGCCACTCTTCTGACCACTTTGCCAGTTTTTCCAGATCTCTCTCATTCTGCGCACCCCATCTGGATCATGTACTCTGTTGCAGATCTTGGTGTCATCTGCAAACAGGCAAACCTTACCCTCCAGTCCATCTGCAATGTCACTGATGAAGATATTGAAGAGGACTGGCCCCAGGACTGATCCCTGAGGTACCCGCTTGTGACTTGCATCTCTTCTGACTGTATACCATTTACCACCACTCTCTGTTTTCTGCCCACCAACCAGTTTGCCACCCAGTTGACCAACCTCTGACACATGCCAAGCCTACCCAGCTTATTAATCAAGCTTCTGTGTGGAACAGTATCGAAAGCTTTGCTGAAGTCATGGTAGGTGACATCAACTGTGCCCTCTTGATCCACCACTCTAGTTACCCAATCAAAGAAATCTATGAGATTAGTTTGACAGGACCTTCCTGTTGTAAACTCATGCTGACTTGGATCCTGTGCTCCTATGGATTCCAGATGTTGCACTATCCTTTCCTTAAGAAGTGCCTCCATAATCTTGCCCACTACTGAGGTAAGACTGACTGGGTGATGTAGGCCATGTACATGCAGTCTGTGGGTCAGGCTGTCACCAAGCCTATCCAGCAGCACTCCTCCAAGCAGTCAAGTGACCCCCCCCCCAAAAAAAACAAGTAGTCTCATGGAAGTCATGAAAGCAGCCCAAAAAGCACAGACTTCAATGCCTGTTTATCAGTCCTCCCAGTGCCAGCACCATGTTTAGAGATGGGCGAAGTGGCCACAATCTGCTTTGCGAAGTGAATCGTGAAGCAAAGGAAGATCCGTGGAGTGCCCCTGCAACGCGAAGTGGAGTACTTCACGTTATGTTGAATAACGCGAAGTCCAGTGACAACAATGACTTCACGTTACTCCGCCTTCCCAAACCACTACTCCACCAAATCTTAAGGCGAAGTACATTGAAAGCAATGTACTTCACCTTACTTCGCCTTGTTTTTAAGCTCCGAAGGTGAATTTTGCAGTGATTCATGGGATTTCAGGTCACATGGGCTCTATATTGTTCTGCACAGCCTTAGTTCAGGGTAGTGTGTGTAGGAAGCTGTAAGAGACATTGTACTGAGAGATCTCTGTGATTCAAACCTTCTAAAAGCTGTTCAAAAAGCCTTTTTGAGTAATTTTTTTTTTTGCTGAAACTTAGTTCGATTGTAGGGAAACCCTCTTGTGCTCATATCATCGAGCATTTATTGTTTGTGTGTGGATTTTGAATGTTTGGGTCTGTGTAGTAGGACACAGTGAAAGTGTGCTTTGGGGGAGGGGTGTATCTGACTGTGGTGGTGTAGGTAGATTAACCTGGAGAGAAAGACAGTTTTTTCGGTTTTGGTGATATTTTTCTTGTATAATAACTGTGTTAATGTACACACAGTAATATTTTCAAAAATTCTTGCCATTTTTTTGCTGATTGTTGTGGAGCAGCAGTGCATAATTTAATTTTTTTTAAAATATGTGGTTATATTACTGAACTTTTCAATTTGCTACGCATTACTTAGTGCGTTTGTGAATATGAGTGTGATGCAGCATGTCATCAAATCAGACACCTTTTATTGTGCCATATAGTAATTTCAGCAATGTGAACCTGCTATCCACTGCAGCTGTGTGATTTTTGTACTTCTTTGTGGTATCTTTATTGGTGCTGGTACTAGTACTAGTGACTGATACTGCAGCAGTGCAGTACACTGCCCCCGCTCGCCCCAACCGGCAAAGGTATTCTTTTCCAGATTTTAATTTCTGATGGTGAGCTCTGGTTAGGTGTTGTGCCTTTGCATCTGCATCTCTTCAGTGCACAGCACAATCTTAATCTGTATGTGCATTTGCATCTCTTTAGGGCCCAATCTCCATCTGTAACTTAAGTCACAGTTGTTTCTTTGGCTTCCCTTCAGAGTACTGGACTGGTGTGGTGCATAATTCTGCATAAATATTGCACTCATTAATATGCATTTTTAAGTCAGGACCATCATCACATTTACGAGTCACTCGTAAATGATACAAATCACATTCTTCATCATCACGGTCACAAATGCAGTCACAAATCACGATTTATGATTGCATCACAAATCACAACATTATTTTTTTTACTGGTTACTTGGATGTATTGTAACTTTTGTAAGCCTGTTTTGTAGTATCTCTCCATGCTTCACCACCCCGCCACCACTGTACTCATTAACGAGCATTTTCAAGTCGGGGAGTTTTGTGCCACACCTCATTAGGGCCCGAGGAAGTACAGCCATTGGCATTCGCATTTCTTCATCATCATGGTTACAAATGCAATCACAACTCACGATTTACAATCACGTCACGAATCACAACATTATTTTTTTTTACTGGTTACTTGGATGTATTGTAACTTTTGTAAGCCTGTTTTGTAGTATCTTTCCAGGCTTCACCATCCCACCATTGTACTCATTAATAAGTGTTTTTGACTCAGGGAGTTGGACAGTGTCTGCAGTACATACACAGACTGGAAAGAAGACTGACTGTACACATGCAGTTTAGCACACAGTATACTTGCACTGCTCAGAATACAAAGTGTCGCGCATACAGAAGACAACAAATGGGGATGGTGGAAGAATACATTTTGTAACACAGCAAGAAAGGTGTGGGGGGGCACACGTGTGAGGAAAAAAACTAATGTGGGATCCCATGGTGATCCAGACCAGCAGCAGTTCCAGCATGGACATAATTTGCAACTGATGTCCCTCTATGCGATCCAACTGCTGCTCAACAGCACTCACCCTCTCATTGTTTTCCTCAACAGCACTCCAGAGAACTGCCAAGTCAGCCTGCATTACATGCAGTTCTCTGGGGTCCACACATTCTACAGGCTGACCAACTGGTGGTGGTGGTTTGAGTACTGGTGGACCAGCAGGTGCTGCTCTTGCCCTCCTCTTCTTAGGGCCACCACCATGCACAGCTGCACCCTCTGCCACAGAAGGGCCAGCAGGTGCAGACATGGCCCATTCTGCGGCAGCCTGCCACTCCAACTAGTGGTGATTGAGCATATGAGTCAGGGTGCACTGGCCCCCAGTCCCCAGGTGAGTCCCCCGGGGGCCACGGTGCACCTCCACCTCACATAGGTGGCACCTGACGACACTGCTGTCCTCCCCAACACAGTCAAAAAACTGCCAAACAATGGAGGTGCGGGGAGGACCAGGCACAGGCAGGGAAGGGCCAGATGAACTGGCATCTGGCTGGTCAGGGTGTTCAGCAGGTTGGGATTCATACCTGGGCCCAGGGGCACATACACATCCTGCTCCAGAGGACCTGGTGCTGGAGCTGGTGCTTGCTGTGGTGGTGGTGGTGGTGGTGGTGGTTCAACTGCCTCAGAGTCAGGAGGCGGTGCTGGTCCTGCTTCCGGGGAAGGGGGGACACTCAGAATTTTTGATTGGTCCAACAGGAACCGGCAGCCATGCTCACCATGCATCTGCATGGTTCGACACCTACCAGTACCACGCTCTCCCAGAGCTGCCCCTGCCCAAGACATTCCCTCAGACCCTCACCCTGGTCCATCTCTCCTACTGCGCTCCCTCTGTCTGAGCAATGACTACTCACACTTTCAAACGACACACACACACAGTCACACAGACAAACAACTAACTACTTGTAAAGGTAAGAAAAATAAATTTACAGAAAGAACACATTAAGTAAAAAAAGTACAGAAAAGACAAAAAAATGTAGCTTAGTTATAAAAAAAGCCATTGAGTCTATAAATCAAAGTTTAAATCTCCTCCTCGCTCTGATCTCCAAGTCTCAGCAGTGACAAAACAACACACTCCCCTCTCTCTCTGTCTCTGTCTGCACAGGAGAAAGTGAAAGTTTCTGCTTGTGTGACTCACTTCCTTCCTTTTCCTGCCTGGCTATGGCTAAAAAGCAGGGCGAAGTCTATTGAAAACAACAACTTCTCCTCACTTCACATTGTCATTCCGCCATAACACGGAGTGGTAATGACAAGGTGGAGTGAGCACTTTGCATTGGAGTGGCAACGCGGAGTGCCCACTTCGTGGACACTTCACCAGCGGAATTTAAATTCACTGCATCTCTAGTGTGAACCTGCTATCCACTGCACCTGCATGAATTTTTTTATACTGCTTTGTGGTATCTTTACTAGGAGTGGATTGTTACTGCCGTGCACTAATCCCACAAATGGCAAAATGTATTCCTTTCCAGATTTGGATTTGTGACTTGTGAGCACTAGTTAGGTGTTGTGCCTTTTTGTATGCATCCCTTGAGTGTGCAGTGCAATGTTAATCTGTCTGTGCATTTACATGGCACCATTAATTCTGGGAGACTGCATTTCTTGTTATGCTCTCATTTCACTTCATCAGCACTGGGGAATTTTCTGGACACAAGAAAGTAGCATTTTGGGGATGCACATTAATTCTGGTGACTCAGTGTGACCACTGCGCGCATGACTGAGTGCGCCATTAATTCTGGGAGACTTTGCATTTCCTGTTACACTCTCATTTCACTTCATCAGCACTGGGGAGTTTTCTGGACACAAGACTGTAGCACTTTGGGGATGCACATTCATTTTGATGACTGTGTGGGTGGGATGCTGCCAATATTGTTGTCACTCTGCCTTACGTCGCGTTTTAGGCAAAAACAACAATGTGAAGCAACAATAACAAGGTGAAGTGAGCCTTTCCTATGGGGCACTCCGTGTAGCAAAGCACCAACGTGAAGTGGCCACTTCGCATTCACTTTGCCGGTGGATTTTAAATTCGCTGCATCTCTAACCATGTTAAGTCCAGAGGTCAAAAGTCCCTAGTTTGGGACTTTTGCATGCTTGATCCAGTTGATGATACCATAACGATATGTCAGCTGTGTTAAGCACATGTTAGTCAGGGAAAAAAGGGAAGCCACATAGGCACGGGTGGCCAACACGCCCACCTGAAAAACAAGCACCCACTGTGCTGGCAGCAACACCAGAAGGATGCTACAGCTGTTGGTGGGATGTCACTCTGCAAGTTAAATGTAACTGAGAGCAGTTCAATACAGCAGGAGGAGGGAGGGCAGACTGGGTCAGTGCTTGTGGAGGAGGAGGATGAGCAATCCTTTGCTCCCTCGTGTAGTGGGCGTAGCAGAGGATGCACCACTCCCAGTCCCTTGACTCAGAAAAGTACACCACCACATGCAAAATAATCCAAAATAATGGCTATCATGCGGTCTACACATCCCCAAGAGTCTACTGTTATGCCTAAAAGAACAACATTGGCGCCTCAAGTAATGCGTTCTGGTCGAACAGCCCCAAAGATGCAGTCCGCACTGAAGGCTGTCCTTGAGCAGCATACAAAGTAACCCCCCCCATTATGCTGTTAAATTAATTAAGTTAAATGCTGCCACCGCTAAAATGCTGGCCATTGATCTGTTGCCATTCTCGTTCATGGAGAATGCTGGGTTCCACAGGTTGATGGCCCCATGCCTGTCCCAAATGGGAGAGTCCATCGAGAACCTATTTCTCTAAGTGTGCCATGCCAGAGCTGTACGGTAGAGTTGTCGATTCCAAAAGACATGCAATGAAGCATTCTGCATCAGAATATATCCATCTCAGCATATATATGTGGACCAGTGGACAAACAGCTGCAAGCTCATATCTATGCATAACGACACACTGGGTACAGGTATCTTTTGTGATAGCCAATGTTGGGCCTGGTAAAATCTGCCTGAAGCAAAATTGTGATGGTAGCAACACCTCTAGAATTCGGCAGCATGCGACCCTGAGTAGGTGAAGTGTTACTGGTTCTCACATGGATGAGAAAATGCTTAACATTCTGCTGGATGAGATTGATGAGTGGCTGCACACACAGTCACTTACAACAGGATTTATTGCAAGTGATACTGGCTCCAATGTAGTGAAGTGCATTAGAGATGGTGGTTTTTTTGAGGGTGCCCTGCCTGGCACACTGCCGTAATCTCATTGTGCAACAGTTTTTAAACCATGCAGACATTAAAGAAACTGTGACTGTCACCTGTAGCATCTGTGGGCAGTTTGCCAGTTGTGCAAAGGCCCATGACCATCTACGTGAGCTGCAGTGCGATAACCATCTGCCTCAGCACCATATGAAGCTTGATATTGTGACCAGGTGGAACTCCATGCTGTACATAATTGACCGGTTGTATGAACAGTGTAAAGCTGTTTCTGAATATCTGCTGGTGTACACCACCTGGGACAGCGCTGTAGTGTCCATCGTTCTAACAACAGAGCAGTGGTGCCAAATGGATGGGCTAATATGCATTCTCCATCCATTCGAGCATGCTACGCAGGCAGTGAGTGGGGACATATGAACATATGAAATTTGCCAGCAGATAAAGGCCTAGAGGTCTATCAAGTCTGTTCGAATGTGCAGCTAGCACCCCTTATTCTGCAGCTTCCCTTCCCTTCCCTTCCACCCTTCCCTTCCATTGACCCTCCCCCTTGTCCTGTCCCATCCCCTTTTGAAGCAGTCCACTGTTCTACTGGATACCACTTCTGCAGGTAACTCACTCCACCCAGCTACCACCATCTCTGTAAAAAAGTGTCTCCTCATCTCCCTCATGAACCTTCCTCCCTCCAGTCTCATATCATGACCCCTGGTGTCCATCCCCCCTTACTTTGAACAGCCCCTCTGTACCTGTCTTGTTTATTCCTTTCATGTACTTAAAGGTTTCAATCATGTCCCCTCTGTCCCTCCTCTCCTCAGGCGAGTACATGTTCAACTCCCTCAGCCTCCTCTGGTATGATAAGTCCCCCAGCCCCTTGATCATCTTTGTTGCTCTGCGCTGCACCCCCTCCAGTAACTTAATATCCCTCTTTAGATACAGGCACCAGTACTGCACGCTGTACTCCAGGTGCTGTCTAACTAATGACCTATACAGTGGCAGAATCACCTCCTCCCTCCTCGAGGATATACTCTGTGCAATGCAACCCAGCATTTTGTTGGCCTTTGCAGCTGCCTTCCTACATTGTGCTGGGTTGTTCATTGACCCTGTAATGAGCACCCCCAGATCCTTCTCCTCCTCTGTCTGGGCTAGCTGCACTCCCCCCAGCTGATAACTCCTCCTTGGGTTCTTTACCCCAAAATGTAGCACCTTGCACTTTTTGGCATTAAACCCCAGGTGCCAGGTGTCTGACCAGGTTTCAAGCTTTGCAGATCATCCTGCAACCCCTGCCATCCCCATAGGTCATCCACCACTGCTCCCATCTTGGTATCATCAGCAAACAGACTGATCTTGCTCTTGATGCCTGTATAAGTCAATCCATACCCCTTATACGTGTGCTGAGGCAGACACTGGTGAATGTCTGACACCAGATGAAGGCAAGTGGGGATCATAGTAATTGTGATCTATCACATGCTTCACATGCTGGACAGCAATACACACAATTTCAGCATTTTATAATCAGATGAATTTGCCATTGCTACCATGCTTGATCCACGCTACAAACGTGGCCTGCCTTCCATAACTGAAGGAGATCATCAGCGACTGCAAAAGTTGCCAGAGAAGCTCATTAAATGGGTGTCTGGTGCACAGATGAAAATGGCACGAAAGACATACACTGCACAGAAAACAGGTATTGCTACCACCACCGGCAGCTCACGTGCAACCCAATCTGAGAAAATGGGCAAGGTACAGCAGAAAATGGCAAGCAATCCCATTTGGGATGTTCTCTATCAAGTGGGAGTGGAAGATATGGAAGAAAAGGAGGAGGCAGAGGAGACAGATGAGGCAGCTGGACTCAGGGCAGCAGAATGAATGGTGGAGGACTACATGGGGGACACAAAGCACCTTGCCATTACTGATGAGCCATTGCAGTACAGGAGCTGCAAAGTGACTGATTGGCCAGCAGTAACATCAGGTGCTGTGAAATACCTGAGTTGCCCACCATCCGGTGTCAGTGTGGAGCAAGTGCTTAGTTCCACTGGGGCCATTGAGCATAACCAGAGGACCAATCTGTCACCCAAGAATGTGTCCATGGCAACATTCATCAAACTGAATGAAGGGCACATTCCAAACAACACAGTGATGTCAATGGTGTTGTCACATGAACTGTGTCTCAGTGATGATGATGATGATGATGATGATGACAATCCCTGTACTAAGGCATCCACCAGCAGTGAGGTGGATGAAGCAGCAATGCTGACAGAATTTCCACCTGGTGACAACTCCAGTCTTGAAGACCGTGAGGGCTGCTTCTTGAAGGATGTGGCAGTGGAACAAGGCTGAAGTTACTCAAAGGCCCCCCCCCCCAAACACTTTCAGCTCAGTATACTGCTATAAATTATTTTTATCTATTTGTCATTGTATTTGTGATGGTTGTGTTATCTGCTGCAGTGTTAATCAGGTTCATTTGATTACCATTTGCCCTAAACTGTTGTTTGGTCCCCACCCTATATAAAGCAGCAGTCAAATTATCATAACCATAAAGATTTTGCATGATTACAGTTATAATGTTTTGCTGCCAAAAATATCAAGATACACATTTTACTTTTCATTTCGACTAACCCCATCTTAAAGCAAGACATCTTGTCTTGACATCTTTAAAAATGCCCATGTTGGCACATGCCACACCTGGCCCTCCCCTCCTGCCACCTGACACGCCCATGCACTCCATGTGAAAAAATAAATATTTTCTGCCACCTACTATCAGTGACATATTGAAGAACCCTTCTAGTACAAGTAGAGTAGAAATGTAACACGCTCATTCAACCATTAACACCAGTTGACGTGATTTTGCAAAATGGTGACTGGTGGCCATCTTTAATTATGTGAATCATTAACTACAAAGTAATCATAAAAAAAAGGCTTAACAACATCCAATTCCCCCAATAAGGTTAATTATAGATACTACCATAGTACTTGTACAGAAACTGTGATGATCCCTGTGGGGGTAAGTGTTTGCTGCTTGCAGTTTGGCTTCTAAATGTTCCTAATTACTCCAGCTCTGCCACCTCAAATGATTAGACAAGACACATGGGGGAGGAGGTAGTAACAACAACAAAAATGGAAAGGGACCTGGGGGTAATCACATCAGATGACCTTAAGGTTAGCAAGCAATGTGAGAAGGCAGTAGGGAGGGCTGGGGGATACTGGGATGTATAGGGAGAGGCATCACCAGCAGAAAACAGGGAGTTGTTATCCCTCTGTACAGACAGTTGGTGAGACCCTATCTGGAGTACTGCATCCAGTTCTGGAGACCCCATCTCCGCAAGGACATATACAGGATGGAGGGAGTCCAGAGGAGGGCAACTAAAGTGGTGCAGGGTCTGCAAGAGAAGCCATACGAGGAGTTACTAAAGGAGCTTAATATGTATACCCTTGAGGAAAGGAGGGAGAGGGGGGACATGATAAAAACTTTGAAGTACCTCAGTGGAATCAATAGAGTCCAAGAGGGTAGCATCTTTCAGAAAAAAGAGATGTGCAAGAACAAGGGAACACAATTTAAAGATGGGGGGTGGGGGCAGTTAAGGGGCAATGTGAGGAAGTTTTGTTTTCACAGAGAGGGTGGTGAACGCATGGAACAGCCTTCCTGAGGAGGTTGTGGGGTCTAAAACTGTGGGAGAATTCAAGAATACATGGGACAGACATAAGGCAATTCTTGTGGGGGATAGAAAGAAGTAGGCTGTTGGTTAACTAGGATCGGCAGCTTATCTTGTAGGTAGGGAAATGGGAAGACTAGGTGGGTCAAGCAGTCCTTATCTGCCATCAAAGTCTATGTTTCTACCCCCTACACCTAATTACTAAACACCATCTCCACCATCCGTTTCCACATATACTTCCTCCTTGGATGTGCTGTTTAATCATTAATGAAACCAATGGCCTCCATTGCAGTTCAAGCAACCCGCTTTGTCTTCCACACACCAGCTCCTGCAGGGCCTGGATGTAGCCAGCACACAGACATGGGATAAAAACCTCACCAGAGGAAAATGACCTAGGCAGGAACAATGACAGGAAACATGACGAATACTCATCCATCTGCATACCTGGTGTTAGCAAGCAAATTAGAAGCAGAGAAAAAATATATATACTTACCATACCCTGTGAATGTAATTAAACTGTGGAAATTGCCCCCAGAAAGAACATGCAGGGTGGGGCACATGCAGCACAGCAGCGAGGCATCTGGATTCCACATTCCCCTAACAGTGCTGTATACCTGGAAATAAGGATAAAAAGAAGATCACATTTTCTGGATTGTTAAAAGTTCCACTCCCCCTCCGGCCCCCACACCCCCACACCCACACCCCCATGAAGTTCATAAAAAATGAAGAAATATTTACCTCAGTGACTGCTGTGAAACTGGAACCATTGTACAACTAAATGGATCTCCCATGTCTTGAGCAGCAGCAGCAGCTTGAAAGGGAGGTAAATCACTGGAATTCCAGAATGTTGACAAAAGCAAAAAGAACACAATTACTATCAAACTCAGACATCCGGACTGCAGTAACCTACCCCTGTTATGAAAAATTAAATACTTACCATCTGCGTTGGAAAATGTGGTGTATTCCAACATCCCAGATCTGAATCCCAACCTGGCATGATGATATAATCCTCAGCCAACTGGAAAATAATAGAAAAGCAGTACAAACATATTAGAATTCAAGATGCCAAAACACCAACCCACCAACACCCATCTCTTGCACAGAAAAAAAAATACAGACAGATACTTACATGTGCAACAGGAGTATGGACTCTGTGAAGATGATCCATCAACACCAGCCAAAACATTACTTCTTGTGGCAAATTGGCAACTAGTCAGAGCAGCAGGCAACAAGCTACAGTACCCCAAAATCTCATTCCCTCCACACTGTACAAGTTACAACCACAGCATCACCATAGCCAAACTGGACAGCAGCATTTGGAAATGATAATTCTACATTTCCCAATCATTTAAGAAACCAGCAACAGGAGGCAGCAAGTGCAAGTAGCAGCAGTATTTTGCAAGAGGAATTGATTTTCTTAGCATGGCACCACTTTTGGCTATTTTATAATTCCCACAATAATTGTATCTCTCTTCTCTCACAATTTTGGCAGGTGTTTTTTCTAGACTTACTGTATAATGCCTGTTCTGCACACCATAGCAGCTAGCAGCAACGAGATTCATCCTGAAATCCTTTGTAAATGGTGGACAAAACAGCATTTTTTTGTCCGGAAGGTGGGGGCTCTATAAAACTTCTGGACTGAGACCACAATTCTGTCTCAATTTTATGTAATATTTCTCATGTAACATTTCTGGACTTGCACATCCTGTTCTGCATTAGCGGCAACAAGAGTCATCCTGAAATCCTTTGTAAATGGTGGACAAAACAGCATTTTTTTTGTCTGGGTGGTGGTGGTGCACTATATAACATCATGACTGAGAGCAGATTCATGTCTCAGTTTTATGTAACATTTGTCATGTAACATTTCAGGACTTGTACAACCTGTTCTGCACTATAGGCAACAAGATTCATCCTGAAATCATTTGTAAATGGTGGACAAAACAGCATTTGTTTTGTCCTGGTGGTGGAGGGGTACTATACAACATCATGACTGAGAGCAGATTCATGTCTCAATTTCATCCTACTTTTTTCCTGTCATATTTCTTATCTTATCATACCTGCTTTGCACAGCATGGTGGCAAGAGGCTGTGTTAAATTGTAGCCCAAGTGCACATTTTGGACTGGGTAATGGGGTAGTGGGGCACTATAAAACATCATTATGACTGATGGGGAGGGACACCAAATTAACATTTGTGGCAAACCCAGGGGACATGTGTTGTTAAGCACAAAAAGATATATTTATGTTTAACTTCACAATAAAAGTGCTTATGTTTCTATCATTGTTGTGTACGTATTTGGACTGATGCTGCACACAACCAAAACAACTGCCACAACATCACACAGCTTTGGGAAAAAAATGTGTTCATAGGAACAAATTACAATACTTAACATTTGTGGATAGGAGGAGGAAATATATATAGAAGGAGTAACATAAAACAAGAAGAAAGGTACAGTGGCACACAGCTTCACCTGAGCACTTTCCTTCTAGCTTGCTTGAAAGGACAGAACTAAGAACCTTACCAGAGTAAGGAAAGGATTAAGACTTTTGGCTAGGCAGATTTACTGTGTGTTGTTGTTTTTATTTTGTACACACAGGGATTGTTACTGTTTGTTGCTAACATTTTATTGCTTTATTTTTCTCTGATTCACATTGCTGTTGCTGGGTATACCTTCTGCTGCATTATTACAAGGTGTGCCTACAGGCGTGTGCTAACATATTACTGCTGTAATCTTCTGATTCAAATTGTCTTTTGCAAGGTATATCTTCTGTTACTGCTTTATTTTTCTCTGTAGCAAAGTGTTTCTTGAAGGGTATATCTTCTGTGAAATTATTACAGGTGGTGCTTAAATTTGTGTGACTTTTTATCATTAGGCTAAGCAAAATTACTGTTTGCCCCTATTTTATTTATTTATTTTTTGTTGAAAAGGTTTTTTTTTGTCTCAGAGGTGTTGCAGTCTCCTTCTCACATTGAAGACAGCAAGAGTGAGAAAGCAGCCACAGCTTCCTTGAATCAAGGAGGTTATTTTCTAGACTACACTGAACTGAATTATTACTTTTTGGACCTGTGTATGTAACTAGTATTGATTCTGTTTTTGGGGTGGACTTTTCTTAGTTTTCACTTTAATTTGCCAGGGAAGAACTGTAGCTGGGAGATATTTGCAGTCAGTTGTGACTAGACCTGTTACTTAACCTTTGTGAAATCGGTGTCTGAAAGGAAGGAAGGCACTCCCCGGGGTGGAGGGTAAGAGTTGTAGGTGATTGTTTCTGGACAGCATAGGTTTACTCACACCCACCCTTCCCCTCACCCCAGCTGCCCCAAGCGCATAACTTCCTTTATAGCAGGGCCTCTGACATCACTTACTCAAAACTGCTAACAACATACACCTGTTCATATCCTTAAAGGCACAGCACACTGAATAGGGGGTAGAGACACTCACAAGCTTGCACACACTAAAACAAGAACAAAAACCAAAAAAGCACCTGTAACTGGAAGGGACACAGACATGTGAGGAGTGGTGCAATGCACTGGCTGTGGAGCAGCAGTCTTCCAGGAGACATTCTGGAAACTGCATTGCTGCCCTATTTGCAGGCACCTCTCTGGTCTCAGGGAGGAGGTTGTTCATCTCCATGCTGACCTGGCAAGGATTTGAGAAACCTGCTCACCCACCCAGGGACCACCCAGATCACCACCACTACCTCAGAGGTTGCCAAGAAAGAGGAGTGGTTGGACCACAGTGAGCTCAGGGAGGGTGAGGGTGGTGGAACAGAGATGCATCCCTCCAGTTGTGCCTCTCCACAATTCATTCACCACTCTGGTGAACCATGGTTCCTCTATGGAGGCACCTGCAGTAGAGACCAAGGAGGATGCTGGGAACCTCCACAATGGAGACCCACAGGAGGGTGGCCCAGGACCCCACAGGGGAAGGAAACAACTCCTGGTGGGGGACTCAATTGTTAGGGAGGTAGAACTGAGGGAGGGAGGGGAAAGAGAGGTAAGGTGCCTGCCCAGTGCCAAGGCTTGGAGGGACAGGAAATGAATCCTCAGGATCATGGGAGCAGTGGCAAGGGGGAGGGAGCTGGATGTCATTATCCGCCTAGGGACGAATGACCTGGCTGAGAATGGGATCAGAGCAGTGCAACAGGAGTTTGTGGAGTTGGGGAGGGGTCTTAGACAAGTGGCACACACGGTAATTTTCTAGGAAGTGCTACCTGTCTATGGCATGGATGAGGCTAGGGCACTCTGCACCATGGGATTCAATGACTGGTTGAAAAGCTGGTGCAGAGCTCAGGGATTTGGCTTCATTGGGGACTGGGCTCCACCTGGAGGAATGCAGGCCTATACAGGCATGATGGTCTGTATCTATCCTAGAGGGGAACCAGGATCCTAGGTGATAGGTTTAAATGCTTCAGTGGCAAGCATTTATACTAGCCAAGGGGGGAGGCACTGAAGAGGAGAAAGGAAATCCTAGCCCCCCCAAAATCAGGGTAATTAATGAGGTAAACACCACAATAGAGCAGTTGATAGGGAGAAGGGAAGGGGTAAATGGAGAAAAAGACAAAGGCAGTAGAGACAGGGATGGGACAAAAAGAAATAAAGGAATAAAAAAATGGAGGGTAATGAGTACCAATGCCCGTAGTCTAGGTAAAAAGCTCCCTGAAATGGTGGCCTTGATGGAAGAGAGATGCCTGGATATTATGGCAGTCACAGAAACATGGTACACAGAGAACCATGACTGGGATGTCAACATACCAGGGTACACAATCTACAGGAGGGACAGGGAGGGAAGAAGAGGAGGAGGAGTAGCTCTCTATGTAAGGGAAGGGATCAAAGCAACAGAACTAAAGGGTAAACAGGGAGGAGAGGAGGCACCATGAGTCACCCTGGAGACTGGAAATGGCTCCACAATCTGCACAGGGGTTGTATACAGACCCCCGTCTCAGGGGGAGGAAATGGACAAGGAAATGATAGAAGGCATCCTTGGGATGGCAGAGAAAGGGGAGATATTGCTGATGGGGGACCTGAATATGCCAGATGTTAACTGGAGCACCTTTGCTGCAGCCACATCCAAGGGCAGGGCCATTCTCGATGCCCTACAGGGGGCATGCCTAGGACAGCTAGTTTTGGAACCCACTCTGGAGAGAGCAATCTTAGACCTGGTACTCTCAAATGGGGATGGAGAGAGGATCTCTGATCTTGAAGTGGGTAGCCATCTGAGAACAAGTGACCACCAAACAGTGTGGTTCACGATAAACTTAGCTGTAGAGTCAGGCCACACAAAAGTGAAGGTACTTGACTTCAGGAGGGCTGATTTTGTCAAATTGGGAGAGTGCCTCTGAAAAGTACTAGCAAACAGGCAAGAAGGTGGGGTGGAGCAACAATGGGGAAACATCAAAACCGCCATCACAGAGGCAACAAGTCTTTGTGTGAAGCAAATAAACAAATCAAAACAAAAGAAAAAAACACTATGGTTCTCAAAAGAAGTGGCGGGGAAGGTAAGGGAAAAAAAATATAGCATTCAAGAAGTATAAGGAAACACAGAAGGAGCAGGACAGAGAACTGTACCAGTTAAAGCAGAAGGAAGCGGGTAAGGCAGTCAGAATAGCAAAGGTCCAAACTGAGGAAAAGATAGCCGACTCAGTTAAGAAGGGGGATAAAACCTTTTATAGGTACATTAGGGAACAAAGAAAGACTAAGGCAGGGAAACTGAGGCTGAGCAAAGAGGAAGGTGGTTGGGCAGAGAGTGACAGTGAAAAAGCAGGGATACTGAATGAATACTTCTGCTCAGTATTCACAATGGAAAAGCAGGGGGAAATACCTAATCCGGTCAATAGAAGCACTCTGGATAGGGGGGTTGATATTAGTCCTTTCACAGAAGAAAGGGTTCTGAAAGAACTCTTAAAACTGAAGGTGGATAAAGCAATGGGGCCTGATGGGATTCACCCCAGGATTTTAAAAGAACTAAGGGAAGAACTAGTAACACCACTGACTACCCTTTTTAATAAATCATGGGAGGATGGGGTGGTACCTGAGGACTGGAGGAGGGTGGATGTGATTCCCCTTCACAAAAGTGGGAGTAAGACAGAGGCAGGAAATTACAGATCTGTCAGTTTGACCTCAGTAGTAGAGAAAATGATGGAATCACTGCTAAAGGAAGGAACTGTTGAGTACCTAGAGGCCAGTGGGACACAGGACCCAAGGCAGCATGGATTCACAGCGGGAAGGTTATGTCAGACAAATCTAATTGATTTCTTTGACTGGGTGACCAAAGCAGTAGACCAGGGAGGGGCTGTGGACATGGCCTACCTAGACTTTAGCAAGGCATTTGACACAGTCCCGCACAAAAGATTAATAAACAAATTAGCCAGCCTGGGAGTGGGTCCTAGGGTGGTAGCCTTGGTAAAACACTGGTTGGACAACAGGACACAGTGGGTAATAGTAAATGGAGTCCACAGTGAAGAAAGGAGGGTTACTAGTGGGGTACTGCTGGGTGCAGTACTGGGGCCAGTCCTTTTTAATGTTTTTATAAGTGACATTGCAGAGTGGAAGGGAAAGTATGTCTCTTTGCAGATGACACAAAGATCTGCAACAGGGTTGATACACAAGGTGGGGTGGAAAGGATGAAAAGGGACTTGGCAAAGTTGGAGGAATGGTCAAATGTATGGAAGCTTAGATTCAATGCAAAGAAGTGCAAGGTAATGCACCTGGGAAACAAAAACCCTGGGGAAGAGTACACAATGGGGGGTGAGATACTGACAACAACAAAAATGGAAAGGGACCTGGGGGTAGTCATATCAGATGACCTAAATGTGGTTCAGCAATGTGAGAAGGCAGTAAGGAGGGCTGGGGAGATACTGGGATGCATAGGGAGAGGCATCACCAGTAGAAAACAGGAAGTTGTTGGCCCTCTGTACAGACAGTTGGTAAGACCACATCTGGAATACTGTGTACAATTCTGGAGACCCCATCTCCGCAAAGACATAGACAGGATGGAGACCGTCCAGAGGAGGGCAACCAAAACTATGCAGGGTCTGTATCAGACGACATATGAAGAAAGACTAAAGGAACTAAAGATGTATAGCCTCGAGGAAAGGAGGAAGAGGGGGGACATGATAGAAACTTTTAAATACCTCAAGGGAATCAGTAAAGTCCAAGAGGGTAGCATCTTTCAGAAAAAGAGATGTGCAAAAACAAGGGGGCACAATTTGAAGATAGAGGGGGAACGGCTCAGAGGTAATGTGAGGAAGTATTTCTTCACAGATTGGGTTGTGGCTACATGGAAAAGCCTTCCTGAGGAGGTCGTAGAGTCAGAAACAGTGGGGGAATTCAAGAATGCATGGGACAGACATAAGGCAATTCTAGTGGGGGGTAGGAGGGAGTAGGCTGTTGGTTAACTAGGATCTGCAGCTTATCCGTTAGGTAGGGGAAATGGGCAGACTAGGTGGCCCAAGCGGTCCTTATCTACTGTCGAATTCTATGTTTCTATGTTTCTAGTGTTTATGGGTACAGTAAAGTACTACAGTGACTGACAGTAACACACGAAAGGGGGGACATGCAGGGTCAAGGCAAGGGTATTCATATGACAGGGGAAAGGGAGGGAGCATAAACATAACATAACACACAAAACCACTGGACAAGAAAAAGAAACAGGAGGATATAGAAGAGGAAAAGGACAGAAAACATATATATACTGTATATATTTTACTTTTTTTTTTAAATGTTTGTTTTTGTTATTTTTAGGGGGCACAGATGAGGAAGAGCGACAGTAACAAAGCAAGGACACGAAAAAGAAAAGAACAGCCTCCCTCAGTCACAAATTATTTTGGACTGTAATTGCACAGTGCCGTGGTCAGGCCCCAATTCTGCCCTGCCACAACCACCACCCCCATGATGTAGCTCTGCCAGGAGTTCCAACACTCTTTGTTGGTCCTCAATGAGTTTCCTCAGGTTCCCCCTGGCCTCCTGGCAGAACTCATCAAAATCACGGTGCAGAGCTTCCACCTCTCTGTGCACAGCTACCAGGTCTTCTTGGCTCACCGGCACATGAGTGGCTGGGGCTGCTGCAGGCTGTGCGGGTTCATCACCAGCATGATGGCAGCACCGCTGGTGGCTGTGGGGTGAGGGTGATGGGGGTGCTGCTGCTGCCTCCTGCTGCTGTCTTCTCATGCGGTGCCTTCCAGGCTAATGCTGGCCCCTGGCCCCTTCATCCTGCTGGCCTCTTTCCCCTTCTGACTGCTATATTAGGCCCCACTGCCTCCTGCTGCTGCCATCTCTTCCTGTTTTTTGAGCCACTCTGCTGGGTGGTGGTGCTGCAGATGGCACCTTTGGCTACCAGTTCCAAAATGCTCCCTTTCTTCCCCCTTCTTACAGCTGTGCTGCACAGGTTGCAGATCATCACACTGTCATCGTCAGTGTTCCTGGTGAAAAAACACCACATAGCTGACACTTTCGGCAGGGGGCTCCACCAGCTGATGTCCCAGGGGCCACATCAAGCTTCTGCTGGGGGGGGGTGGCAGGTGGCATATGCTCCTGCTGGGGGGGCAACAGTACCTGGTTGCTGCTGCTGGGTGGTGGGGGCACATGATCCTCATGCTGTTACGGGGGCAAATGGGATCATGCTGCTGGGGAGTGGGGGCCACATGCTCATGCTGGGGGTTGGGGGGCACATGCTCTTGCTGGGGGAAGCCTCAGACCAAAGGCCCACCTGTCAAGGTGAACATTGGGTTCTGCCTTCTTCTCTGTCCCCTTTGCCCTACCTTTTCCATATATCATTATTTATTAAAAAAAAAAGTTTCCTAACAAAAAAGAGAAAAAGAAAGAAAGGAAGTGAGGGAGTTACACACACACACACGCATGCATGCACGCACGTGTGCACACACGCACTCTCAATCTACAGTCACAGAACAGAAATTATGAGCACACACCAGAAACACAATCTAAATCAATTATTTTTAAACTAAATAGTGTGTAAAAAAGCACACAATGGCACACAGTACAGTGCAAAACCTCTGCAGCTGGCTGCCTGCTTCTCCTCTCCAAGTCTCTAGCTACCTACAAAGGAAATAAATCACTCACTTCCTGCCTGCAAACAGTCACCCATGTGACCTGTAGAGAGTAAGTCATGTGACAAGCCCAATTTCACCTAATTTCGCCTATAGTAACACAAGGCAAAATTCACAGTGAAATGAAATGGTGAAATGTCACTGTAAGCACATAATTACATGAAATATTTAGCAGGGCAAACATTTGTGATTTCACTGACATTTCGCTGGCAAAATTACATTTTGCAACATCTCTAGACTGGTGTTGGGAGAGAGAGACAGTAGAGGTAGACAGCAATGTGTTTAACAAAAGAAATGGCAATGGGACAGGGGATAGAGCCATCAGAGAGAGTAGGAGGGAATTAAAAAAACAGTTACTGCGAGGTTTGTGGAGGAAGCCAGGCCACCCACTAGCTACATGGCTCCCATGTATGGATTCTCTCATATGTAGTGTTGTGTGTAACACACACACACATTTACATGTTTTCAAAATGCAGCATGTGTGTAAACACACCTTAAGATCAGCAGAACATGTAACACAAAAATCTTATACTTGGCAACTGATATGGGAAAGCAGGGCTTGTTCAAGATCAACCTAGGAGTCAAGTAGCCTCCCATTTGATGTATATTCCTTTAACTTGATAGTCCCTAGCTATTTTCAAGAGATGCTTAAGCATGATATACAACACTGGTCATATCTACTCTTTTATCCTGACAAGCATACCGTAGTCCTATGTAATAACACACACTATTAGTTAAACATTAGAACTGTTTGATGGCACTATGCAAAACGTCATCTTGTTTTTTTTTTGTTTGTTTTTTGCTATGTACTAGTAGTGAGTCACTTCAATGTGTTCCACAGAAAACTCACAAGTAGTTATACCAAACATTGCACTGTTGAACTAGCTTAAAGGTCTTTGTATCAGATGCTTGCATATTTGTTTATTACGACAATATCTTTCTGAAGGCTGTATAATGTGTCCTGTCTGAAATGTGCCTAACATGATTTTGCCCTCATGTACAGGGGGGTAAACAAAATGCTGCATCACAAGTGACTGTATCCTGGAATTTAAATTTCAAATAGACTGACAGCTTGGATGTGCTGCAGTACTCAAACTGATGTGCAGTTACTGCTGTGCAGTGGAAGGGGCCAACAAGATGGACCCTAAATCCCTTCCAATATCATAATACATTTTTGCTCTGTTTGCATGTAGATTAAATAATACATTTTGTGCATAGTAGGTGTACTCTTACATTTTCATTTTGATAACAGCTGGTACAATTTACCTGAATGCTGAATATTTCTTTATTCTAAGGTGTTAAAATACAGTAATATAGTAATGGTGTCATTTCACCATAGTAGGATACAAAATAGTTATACTAATAAGTAAAATGTAATCTTAAAGCACTAAATGGATATATAAATGTACAGTATCTCTTGACCTGCCAGAAACAATGGGAATCTCCATTTTGTATGAAATACGTATGTTGTGTGGGGGGTGCATGAAATGCTTTGAATTCCTTTGGTAGGAAAAGGTTGCTGGTATTCACACTCAGTCTAGGTAATGAAGTATTTGTTCAGGCTTTCTGATGTGACACTGCTGCTAATTTTAGTTATGATCTGCTAGAAGAAAGATGCATGAGTTTGACTGGCCTATTTTTCATGTAAGGTGCAATGGCTATATTTTCTATTATATTAAAAAGTCGGAATATAAAAACATTGGAAACTGTTGTAGACAACATTAGACTACCATGTTGCACTTTAACTATGAAACTTTAATAATTATGTGAAACAATTGCCCCTGGAAAAAGCCAGAATGTGTCACTATCTAGAACCCTCTTGCTTTAAAGATTCTATTATTTCCCACAAGCTGAACGTTGTTTAATATATTTTACATGCACCTTATGCATGTTTTATTCTCGCTAGCAAGAGCTTAGGGGGCTTTTTTGGTGTGTATGTGGGGGGGGGTCAAAATATGGCACACGGTGTTACTATTCTTTGATATCCTGGTAAGACACAATAACAATGTCTGTGATTTTTGTGGTGACAGTATCCTTAACACTTAGCAAAGGTATTAATGCATAGTATAAACTTTCACATCATAGGCTTCCGTCTGACTGACAGACTGATGGGCTGACTTGCTGTGACAATTATTAGTGACAAGCAGCCTGAGGGCAGCGTTTGTGTGAGTCTGATCCCCTAAACTAGACTGACTACATTATCAACCTACACACCATTTAAACACTACAGAAAAATAAACTTAAGATAGCCTGCACAACTAAGCATGAAAATGTAGTTAGATTTGCTAGCTGAACCAAGCATGTCATGATTAATGAAGAAATTTGTCTAGCAAGGCTAAAGGAATAGAACTTGTCTGTTTTAGTTTTTCTTTTCCTCTCAATACATTGCTAGTATAATTATATTGACAAATGTACCAGTGTTGCTTAAATTGCTAGGTTTTTTCCCCACTGGGAACATTTACTGCCAGAACATAATATGTTTACTAGCAATGTAGATCTCTGCATTACTACAGCTGTTCTCCACAGCAGTTATTGTTAGTGCACCAGTTCTGTGGCTGATGTCATGAGACAACAGAAGCAATTGTCTTGCAGTAGCTTATCTCACAAGTAATCAGAATGGTTATGTGTTTGGCATACTGAACTTTTTAATTACAAAAAAGACAACAAACATGAATACATCTACTAGACATAGTTATTTATACAAGCTGAAGAGTATTGGTGGGGCAAATGTTTTCCAAGGAACAATGGCCCTGTCAGCCTGCCGGTGCAGTGGTAGGACTACCGCTTGTGGCAATAGCAACCTGTGTTTGGGAATGAGCACCGAGTGTCAGACGGTCAGCTGGGAGGAGGTAGGATGAGTGTCCCTCTGACAGCTCTCCTCCTCCAAGGGGGTGGGTTGTGGTTTCCCTGCATGCAAATAACACCCAGTGGAGACTAGGTGCACACCTGCTGGGACTACCCACAGTAGGTAGAGGTGACAGCGGACGTCTGCAGGCCATGTGCAGGAGCACAAGCAACCCACGCTGATGTTATTGCATATTTGCACTTCCTGGGGGAAACTCAAGGAAAAATCTTATGCGCCATTAGCATAATGATGCCTTTGGACCTCCACCCAAATGGCACCACAGGTGTAAGCTTCAGCTGGGGCCTCATGTGGATCTTGGACTATTTCTTTGGGGAGCCCTGCCACAGGGAGAAAGTTGTGGGCCTCTCAGACTGGGCAGCCTGGAGGGGATGCCAGGTGGCAGGTCCAGATGCTGACAGAAAGGGGTACATCCCCACTGAAAGACTGAGAGGCATAAAGAAAGCTGGGGTAAGAAATGGCCAGCAGATTGACATAGAGTTCGGTTCTTGGACAATTTATTTTATTTGTAATTGTTGACCTGGAAAGTACTTTTTAATCTCTTTTCAAGTGACCAGGATGTGGGGGCTAGCAGCCTACTGTTAAAGTTCACAGATGACACCATGCTGGCCAGTGTAGTCAGTGTTGAGAAAAACTGTAAAAATCTGAAAAGGGATTTGAATACATTCAATAGGATTGCATGAACAGTACACGATACTACAATATGCCACATTACAAAGTTTATATAAGTAACAGTTATATGTCACAAATAATTGCTACCAAGTATTTAATAAAAGTTTTTAAAACCATTTCCTTGTGGAGGTGGGCACAGGCTGAATACTGTTTCTTTCAATACCAGATAATCAGCTTCTCAACTACTCAGCTAAATACTGAATAGTTTTTAGTATTCATGGTATTTGGGGAAAAACACTGTGTACAAAATCTAAATAAAAACAGTTCTAACCCTCTTCAGGAGGCCATGGCTCAATCATGGGCTACACTGTCTACATGTTTGCCATTTCCCACCCTCCACCCCCTTCCCATCACAAAACCAGTCCCTTTTAAAATATAGGTCAGCTTTTGTCTGGCACTGTGTCAGGAGCTGACACAGTGACTAGAAGAGAACCCCCCCCCCAACTCACTGCCAGCACCCTAAATAACTGCTTTTACAATGTGGCCCTTTCCCGATCCCAAGCCCTTGATTTCAAGGGAGCATTACTCTTGAAAGTAGGCTAACTCAGTGATTCCCCCTCCTGCAAAACATCCAGTTCCTTGCACTGAGATAATCAGATGACCAAAAGATGGGACTGGTCACATAACCAGGAGGGATGACATTGAAGAGACTGACATCATTGATCAGTATCAAAGAAATCCAAATTACATTTTATTTATTGAAATGTTTCACCAGGTAGGCATACTAAACAACAAGTTGCTCGTCTCATGGTACATATGCCCACTAATGCAAAGCATCACATAGAAAATATGCAAATCACCATAACAATAATAATAATAATAATAAGGCAGGTTAAAGAGCTACTGACACCTCAAAGAAAACTTAAAAAAAACATAATAATTAGGTACAATTTTGCCTACATTCCCATTAAGTGATATATATTTATCCTCCACTTCATTTATTAATAAGGAAATTTGCACGAATATATGATCTTTATCACTTAGAGTTTCTTTAGACTCCATCTGCCTCTGTAGCTTGCTCCCTACTTTAGGGCATAATCCTTTTTATTATGACATCACAGTCTGTTGCCATGGGAGTAACTGTAATACCACAAGCAGTGATCTATGACTTCAGGTAGGGGGAAAGCAGCTGGAATAGACAAACTCTTCAGGAGCAAAGATCCTCTTTTCATACAAATGACCTCAGTAATAATAAATACCTGGGTCACACCTGGAAACGAGTCTCGGCTCAGTGTGCCTTTCCCAGTCACCAATTTTAAATAAATAAATAATGGGGAGGAGAATACACCACTAATGGGAAATACAAGCTGGACTGTGTCTAGATATTAGGTTTTGTTTAAGTTCTCCTGACTGTGTCATCAGCTGTTTAAGCAATAAGCAGTACTGAATAGTTTCTGAAGGCCTCACAGGTGTTCAGCAAGGGCTGAAAACAGCAGACACAAACACATGCATCAGCCTTCTTAGGACTCATCAGCATGTCACATCTGTATCTCAGCCCAGGGAGAGGAAGAACCACTCACATGATTTCATTTGTTTGGCTCATACTGATCCCAAAATAGGAATGAAATTTAAAAGACAGATTCCTCAGTGCAAAAGCATTGAAGTAAGGGTTAAACCAGGAGTGCAGTGGCATATAAGCCAAGTATTAAAGAAATACCAAATTACACATACCCTTCTAATGCAACATATCATGAGAAGTATATGCAAATATATCTGTAATAGTGAATTTGAATTGAATTTTATTTATATATAATAACTGGCCATCAATTTTTTCAATGGAGATGGCCATTTATTATTTGCCATAATAACTGGCTGGTTATTAGGCAAAGATGTGCACACAGAGCAGCAGCTCCTGTCTTGAGGCACCCTTGAGGGCTGCATTCAGTGAGACAGATGTTTTTCACTGAACAAGGCATCGGTGAAAACAAATCTAGACAGATACTGTTTTTGGCTACAAATAAACTTCAGCTGCTCCCCAAATACTCCCCTCACAAAATTACTAACAACCTGATATCGGAGTGACTCCTCCATTTACATAGTCGATAGTGCTGCTTGTGACCAGCGCTACTCAAAGCACATGGCATTGGATACCAGTTGTTTAAAAAAAAAATGTCTATACCATTATTACTGGCACCGTTTGAAACAGGTGCTGGTTGATCTCCCTATCCTGCTAGCTCCTGCATTCTGTCTCATTATCAGACCACACTTTTGCCACGGTTCTTGTGTCATTCAATTGGCCACATTGATCACTCTGTCCCTTGCTGTGACTAACATGACTGGGGGATGAGAAAAAAGTGATGGCCTGCAGTTATAAAGAGATAAACATGGGGTGGTGTGCCTCACTTGAACTGAGTACACACCCTCAGTGTGTGATGCTGGAATAAACCCTTTGAGCTTCACTCTTGGAGTTTATGTGACACGACACATCTGGGATTCTCGTAAGGTACACCACTCCATGTATTATTCTCTATTTATTCAGGATAAGTTCACTAGGCACACCTGTTTTCAGGACCGTCCTGCTTACTAAACATTTCAGTTACAGTACAATACATACATTCAATCTGCATTAATATACAAATGCATAACATAAACAAATACATTTCACATTAAGAACACTCACATTTGAAACTGCACCTGTTCTTAATTGCCCTCCTAAACTTACTGTATGTGGGTAAATTTCTTATTTGGGGTGGGACCAAATTCCAAAAAGAAGGTGGACATGTAATTGAAAGTCAGTTTCCTAAACTGAGTTTTTATTCTTGGGACCTTAAACCCCCTCCCTACTTCATGTTGAAGATTATGTTGGGTATTATCTATAACTAGTTTTTCATACAAATATGAGGTTACCAAACCATTTACCCACTTGTATAAGAAACCATAGAGAAGTCTGTCTCTCCTAATGCTCAAGGATGTCCAGTTCAGTTCCAAAAGCATAGTACGATGATTGAAATTCATTAAATGTCCTGATTCCCAAAGCAAATCTGGCAAAATTATTGTATATTTAGTCAAACTTTTGTAAGTCATTTTTACTAGCCCATCTATATATAACATTTCAATAATCCATCATGGGCAGTACAGTGAGAGTAATAATTTTACCTCTCTTTTCCCTTGATAGACATCTCTTTTGTCTGTGTAAGGCTCCCAGCTTTTGGGAAATCTAAGCGCACAAATGGTTAATATGAGTTGTGAACTTTAAGTATTCATCAAACCATAATCTGAGACACTTATATGAACTTTCCTGTTCCATTTTAGTCCTGTTTTTAGAATAGAGCTTAATTTTGTTCAACCCTTCCTCATGATTTCTCTTCTTGGGTTTAAAGGCCATTACTTTTTTTTTTTTTGTTAATGTAAACAAGGAGTTTATTTTTCACCAACTAACATTGTAAATTTTGAAAGTCCACTTAAACTTTTTGACTAATCTGATCCAGATTTGGAGCTGACCACTCCAAAACCTTTTCATCAGCATACATTTTCACTACAGATTGTGTAATAATACCAAGGAGATTATTGATAAAAAAGTTCAAACATTATTGGTCCTAAGATGGAACCCTGGGGCACATCTCTTACTAGCCTCTGTTTTTTGGATAGTACCTCCCAGATTGCATTAAGTTGTTCTCTGCCCTATAAGTATAACCTGAATCATGATAATGATTCCTGGCTCACACCATTACCCAGGAGTATTTTTAACAAAATTTGGTGGTCCACCATATCAAACACCTTCATTAGATCCACAGACACCATACCAACATGTTCCCTATGTCCCAGGGCATGGAAGATGGTGTCCATGAAGTCCGACAAGGCAGTTTGTGTGGAATGTAATGGTCTGAAGCCTGACTACTGTAGAGAGAGAAGTGAGTGTTCTGTTAAGAAATTAAACTGCTGTTTTTGAACTTCCTTCTCTAACATTTTGGATATTAGTAACAGAAATAATACAGTTTGCCTACATATAACTCCCCTATGTATACAGTTGTCAAATATATTACTACTAGAATTTGATGTGAGTTAGTGTAAAGCCATGTATGTTAGGAAAAAGAACAAGGAAAGGGTATGCATACTGAATAGGTCCACAGGTATGGAACCTGAGCAAGACAAAGATTTGAGTTTTCTCATAGACCCCTTCATCTATGTCTTAGACTAGTTTGTTATGGGGAAAGGTTGCAATCATGCCCCTTCACTGGTCAGACCATGTCTGGACTACTCCATGTGGTTCTGGGCACCATACTACAAAAAGGATATAGAGGCCCAGGAGGGGTACAGTGTAGGACAACAGAGTTCATCAGAGATCTGGAGAATTTCCCCAATAGCGAGCAGTTGAAAAAGCAAGGAATTGTTCAAGATTGGGACAAGGAGAATGAGGGGTGATTTTACTGAGATACTCAAAGCTTTGAAGGATAAGTCATTTGTGTGGCCCTGAAAGATTGGGTACTGTAATATTTATGTATAATGTCTTTGTGGGTCCCATAAAATGCATCACTATGTTCAATAAATTCAGTTTGCAAGGATCAGGATTGCTGTAAACATTTTTTTCCCTACAAGATTAGGTACAAGTTGCCAAGTTACTAGATCTCTGAAATCCAGAAGAAGGTTTCTTGCTTTTAAGAGCTGGTAATACCAAAAACAGCAGACAGAAAATGTTATTAATTTTCACTTCTGTGTGGATGGAGCTCCACAGACATTATGCGATCATCATCATCTCAGAATAGTACTGTGGAAGCACATGACCAGGCCACTGTCCAGTGTGCTTCCACATTGCTGTGGCACAGTTTTCAGTAGTTGTGTTTATGCGGCCCTTCCCCTCCACCAGCCACATAAATGCACCCACTTCGCTAGCCACTTTTTTTCCTTCTGCAATTGCAGAACTGATGGGTGTCATGCACAAGATGACCACCGACTCAGATTGTGCATGTGCAAGTATCACGCGTATGCAGTTCTGTCATCATTGCCATCTTGTGAATGGTATACTCCAGTGAAACTCTGAAAAGCACTGCAAAGCCATATTGGCTCTGACCAGAGTTTGTTCAAAGTAGTTGGCTGTTACTTTTTATTTCTAAAATATTTTTATTTTTCCTTTTGCTAATTAGCTTTTCTACCTGATTTTTATTTGTTTATGTAGTTATTTAATTATTTTGGCACTTTTACTAGGGAAGATATACTGTGCTGGTTAAAGCTAATTTCCAGATGTGTCCCAGGGGGAAAGGGAAGTAGAGTGCAGAACAAAAATGTATAAAAATGGAAAATATCTAATCAACACAATACAATAATATAAAATACCAAGATACAGTTGTTGCACAGATGCAAACATAAACAGAAAACAAATACGTTAGCTGTGGCCAACAGAGCAGTGCATTGAATAACACATTTAGCACCAACCATGTGCAAATAACTCAAGTGAAGCTAGTGTCAAGAAGAGGTGGGATTGTTAGGGGGAAAGATGCCAGGTCATTATGCAGTCAAGGTCAGTTACAGGAGTGAGATGAGAAGTCACAAAGGAGAGAGCTGATGAAGAAAAGAGATGAGGCAGAGTTGCTATCAGGGGGAAGCAAACACTGGAGTTTAGTGAACCAGAAAAAGAAAGCAGCTTGGCCTGCAGAAGACTTCATGTAAGGAAGGGAAAGGGATTGATGGTCAAAGCTGTGGAGAGAGTAGGTGATAATAGAAGGAGACGAAAGGAGGGAGGGAGGTAGGTAGGGCAGGTAGGATGGGAGCCAAACTAGAATTTGGAAATAAAGGAATCATAGTGAGAGAGAAAAAGAGACCTGGCATATGGGAGTAATAGAAGAATGGCAGGGGAGGGGTGGCTAGCCTGCTGACAAGATGGCAGCTTAAGAGTTTGGTACTGCCATCCTAACCATTGACAGCTAAAATTCATTTTAAGCCCTACCTTTCTTGGCTGGCCTCAGTAAGAGGCCAAAAAACGTTGTCTTTCTGTTTTACAGAATTACTGGAGTCTACCTGGAAGTGGAATAGGGATAGATCTGCTGGATGGTGACCGCTCCCTCAGACATGAAGCATATTTCTGTGATACTGTCCCACATCTTGAGGGTGATCATTTACCTGAAGAGCACTGCTGCATAAACCACCCAGGATTTTGCTGTGATTTGCGGCAGACTGAAAGTGCTGGAATCCAGGGTCACATTGGTGGAAATGCAGGTTGACCAACGCCATGCCCAATTGCAGGAACAGGACAGGAAAATACATTATTTAATGGAAAGTCAATGACATGGAGAATTGGGCCCAACAATCTAGTATTAGCTTCATCAGGTTCCCAGAGAATACCGAAGACATGGGCAAGATTCACTTCTTGAAAGGCACTGTGTCAGCCATCCTGAATGCTCCCAGTTGCCCTCTATAGGAGACAGAGAGGGTGCAGTTCTCTTTTCCCACAGACTATACCCAGGAGAACAGCTCAGAGCAATCCTGGACACATTTCTATGTTATGGAAAATCCTCTCCATCTGGACAGGGAGAGGGGACCTCTCACATGGAAGGGTCACTTAGTCTGTTTCTTCCAGGCATATTCATGGATTTGACAAATCACCATAAAGACTGCACAGTGGTCTGTCACAAACTTATGGCACTGGGCCATCAATAATCCTTGCAATACCCTACTCAGATGAAGGTGCTACTCAATGGGGTAGTGCAGCTAAGGAGCTACCCAAGGGGTACTGCAGACTTTTGATTCTATGGCAGCTGTGGATCAGTTCTTGCAGCAGCTCTACCTGGATCATCCTGCAGTACTAGAGAACTCTTTCTGTTCCATGGTGACACCCCAGTCTCAACCAATGGACATGATCCCCCTTGCCAGATTGTTGGGCAGGCGGGCGACTGATAGGAACTTGTTCCCACCTGATGCTGCTGCCTGTGTCCTCCCTAAATGTACCAGAGTCCAGCACTATGCCCACAGCTCAACTGTGAAGGAGCATGTCCTGTAGCCACCCCACTCCCATAGCCAGAGTAAGAAGTTCTGGTCCCCAAACTCCTCACATGACATGGCTGGTGTCCCCTGCCATCCAACTCAATTTGAGGTGCTAAGTGATGTCCATCCTGGGGCAGTAGATCCCACCTTGGCCCCAACCTCTTTCCTTCCTGGTTCTGTGTCTCCAGACCCAGCACTTTCCTGGGCAGATGTTACGGTGATTGTCCTTCTTGCCGCAGGTTGTTCATCTGGTCCAGATTCTCCATTTAAGCCTCCTGTGGGCTGAACTTGACCTGCCTGTACTGGTTAACTGTTTTATTGAGTGGGCCATTCACTTGTTCCTGCTCCCAGTGGTCTTGCTTTCTACTTGTGGAACGTTCAGTGATCCCATAGAGTTGGGGAAAAATGTTTATCTGTTCCTGTTTTTTTGTTTGTTTGTTTGTTTTGAGGTGTTTGTTGACTTCAAGCGCTGGCCTGAGAGAATTTCTGGCCCTCCTGCTAGCTTTGAGTCCAGCCTTCAGGTTTTCATGTCTCTGTATGCCTTTTATTCTTCTGTTTTCTGGCATGGTTCATTGGCAGAGGCCTTCTCTGTCCACCAGAAGTGAGTTGTTAACATAGCTGCATTTTAAATGTGCTTGTCTGCTGCCATTTCAAGGTTCCCAAGTGTTCTGTTGTTACTCTACCCTTGTTTGCAATAACCATATTTACAATGTTTTCCCCTCACAGACCGAGGGCCATTTGGATAGCAACCCCTTTTCCTTGACAGCTAGTCTGCCACTTTGGGAGGTGTATAGAGGGCCTGTTTCTAATTGACATTTCCAGGTGCCCTTCCCAGCAGTGTTTGTCCTCTGCTCTGGTGAGTTGCAGGAGTGGGGGACTGTTTACCCTCTTCTGTGTGACTTGTATAGCTGGAGAGGAAGCAGACACTAGGCAGGTGGCTGGTCACCTGGCCGTAAGGCCTGTTGCATGGATTAATCATTCTTAGGCTATCCTGTCTCCAGCCCTCCTGTGCCACCAACTAGTCACCTTGGCATCCAGTGGTGTGCTGTTTTCTTACCCACTCTCTTTCTCTTCTTGGAGAATGAGGGGGCTACCTCTGGTCTTCTCCTTCTGATCCTTTAGCTATGCCTTGGGCCCATGCCTGGATAGCAGGTGCAGGGGACAGGAGCTGAGGGGCCGCCATCTCTCCTTGGAGTATAACTATCCAGTTGTATGGCTGTGAGAAACTGCTTTCCACTGAGCTGCCTTCATCTCATGCTATCCACTGGGACAGGGAATGTCTAACCTAACCTTTTCTGGTTATCCCTATGCAAAAGGGGGTACATCCATCTCCTTCTTTCTTCTTCTGACACATCACTGTGGTACACCACTGACAGCATGTTGCTGGGCCACTGATCAGGGCAAGGAAGCACAGAGAGACACTACACAAAGCACTTCCCCCAAATGAAGTGGTAACCAGCTTTTTCCCACTCCTGTGCCCTGGCACTGTTTTTTTTTTCTTTTTGGGGATGAGGATTAGTAGTTGTAAATGTTGGCTACCATGGCTGGAAACAGTCCTTTTGCCCTCAACCTTATCCTGCTTTAATTATCCAAATTGATCATTCAGGGTTATTTATGTAATCTCAGTGATGCGAGTGGAGGGTAGCCTTTCCCTCTTCATTTTATAATTATGATATCCACACCCCCCCTTAGCATGGCCATGGTGGGATCTGGGTTATTTTTTTCTCCCTAACCCCACTTCCTCTGCCATTACTGTGAAACTTCAAATATTATCAGTACTGCCCACTTTATATTTCCTGATTTGTTCTCTTCTCTTCCTGTTTTAAGAGGTGTCAGACTGTATGGCATGTTTACTGACCTGGTATTGTACATAGGTTTGAAGTTTGTTAATGGCTTATCAGTACTAACAAGGTATTGTACATTCTTGCAATTTGTTGTATTTCCAGGCAATGATTTGCCTCCTGGGATTTGTGACCCATCTCCCTTGCAAAGGGGAGCCTTTTCACTCCTCTCCCTGGCATTTTCTTTGGAAGGGCCTGATTTATATATTCGCTATTATTATAACTGTATGGTCAACATCATCTGTGTTACCTGGAACATCTACAGTACTGTAAAACTTCTTTAGGCAAAGTTAACCTTTTTGCAAGAGACAAAATTGAAGCTGGAGGAGGCACAAATGCTCCATAAGGAATGGGTGGGACTAGAAACTCAAAGCTGTGCCCCCTCATCTGGGAAAGGAGTTTCCATCTTGTTGCAAAAATCCTTGAAATGGTCTGTTCAGGACAAGCTCAAGGATGGAGAAGGCCATTGGTTATTGCTTCAGGTCTCTATACTGGAGGGTTCCCTTGTACTGGATAACATTTTTGTGCCTAACATGGATGACCCAACCCTTTTCAATGGCTTTTGACAGGCCGTAACGTGTTTTAACTTAGTGTGATCTCCTCCCAATAGGTGGGGGTTATAACCTTACATTGCATGCCCCACTGGACTGCTCCTCAATGGGTCCCCAGAGCCACATCCTTGGATGGTGGTGGCTGTACAGGCCCTAATGTCAAAATTTGCTCTGGCAGATATTTGGAAACTCCTTAACCCCCTCAGGTAGGGACTACTACTCCTGTTTCACACCTGCCCATGGTACTTCCAGCTGCCTCGGTTGGTGACTGGTATCTCCCCACTGTCACAAACCTCTTTCTCTTTTTACTATAGGTTCCTTGTATATTTCAGACCATGTCTCACTTCTTTTATCCGTTGTTTGTTTTTATCTATCTATCTATCTATCTATCTATCTATCTATCTATCTATCTACCTACCTACCTACCTATCTGTCTATCTATCCACGTATTTATTTAAAAATTGTGGTAACCGGGAAAGGCACACTGAGCCTAGGCTCATTTCCAGGTGCAACCCAGGGGCTGGGGGGAACAGGAGTACAGACATAAAAAAACATTACAAACATTGGAAGTGCAAACTATACAAAATACAAAGTACATAAGCAGTCCAAATGGTTCAAATGAGATTAGATGTGAAGTCCCACATGAATGAACTTCAGTAAGGCATCTTACATTAAAATAAAATGAACAGTGCATGGATTCTACATAGAACACTGAAAATGCATGCTCAAGTGCATAAATTATACACTACACTGAACAGATAGTAGATTGAAGACCAGGGCCACAGTTAGCCTGGAATTAGGGAGTCATAGGCAAGTGGGGAGACAAGAAAATCTGTGAGTAAAAGGTCAGAAGGTTCAAGAAGTGGAGTGACAGGTAGAGGAGGGGTCAGAAATATGCCTTTGCAAGCATCTGAAGGTATTAGGTCCTGAACTTCACAGCTCTTCTTGCAGTATGGATACACTACTCCTTTGGGGGTGCATAATTCATCAGGTAGAAAAGGGAAGAGGACATGGAATTCTTCTGATTTAAAGATACTGACGAGGTAACCTCATCCACGCTCTGAAAGACCTTCAAAGTTACTACCGAAAGCTCTCTTATGCACTTTGCCTCTAGATGTCATAGGAAGTGGGAGGCTGAACGTTGATCTTTAAAACAGCTTTTAATAGCAAAAGAGGCTAAATGTAAGGCCTATTCCCCCTTTTCCCCATCATCTAGGCATTTGTTTGCTGAACTAACAGGTATCCACTTGAAGCTTGATTCATTAACGTCATGTAAATCTCAGCTCATCCTTACCCACACTTCCCTCCGATAGTGGGACAGAGGCAAAGAAAGCTGACTAACTATTGTCCTATAGGATATGGAAGCAGTGTTCCTGCATGATTTTTACTGGCATTGAGAAACACAGCTAATTCCACAGATACCATACCAGAAGACATTAATACAACCATGATGGAGGTCTGCACCTACATTTATTCCTTCATGGGGTCAAGAGACTAGGCCAGATATGATGCCTTTCTTGACTCTCTCACTCTATTGTCCCTCTTGTCAGAGCAGGGTGACTCACTGGATGCTCCACTAACTTTGGCAGAGCTGGAAGAAGCCCAGGTCTCCCTCACTCCTGGAAAAGCCCGTGTTGGTGACAGACTGCCTGCCATTCTTCTACAAGTCATAAGCCCAGCTGTCTGTCCCATCCTGCTTTGGGTCTTCGATGACTCTTTAAGCTTATGTTGCTTACATCTCACTCTTAGGGAGGCAGTTATCACTATTTTTCCAAAGGAAGGAAAGGATCTCTTATCCCCCACTAGCTCTAGGCTGATATCCCTGATACAGATGCTAGATTTTTGGCAAAGATCCTTGCTATGTGGCTGAATGCCTTTTAACCCTCCTTGATTCATCCCTTGCAGGTGGGATTCATGAAGGGTCAAGTAGGAGCTGATTACCTTTACTCCCTTATCAACTTCTTCCATGAAGCAAACTCTACTCACACTCCTGCAGTGTCCATAGTGGTCGACATTGAGAAGGCTTTTGATTCCATCTAGAGGGAGTATTTTCATTTAGTACTAAATAAAATGAGTTTTGGCCCTAGCTTTTGACAGTAGGCAGGAACTCTATGATTCACCTCCACAGTGAAAGTATTAACCAACAATCTCCTTTCTCCCCCCTTTCCACTGGCCAAATGCACTGACAGGGGTGCCCATTCCCTTTTTTGTTCATCCTAGCTACTGAGGCCTGACTATAGCTATTAGGAAGCATGGAGGAATACCAGGAATTTAGTTAGGTGTCCATAAATACTCAATAAAATTATATGCAGGTATCCTATTGGTCTTGTTATCTGATGCCTTCTGTGGTATCCCTCCTCTGCTGAAACTCCTGTCAGACTTTTCATAAGTTTCAAATCTAAAGAGTAACTCCTCCAAAACAGAGGTTTTACCCTGAACCCCACTGTGTACTGAAGCTCTGATTACAGGGTTTGGACTAGAATAAATGTCACTAAATATTTGAATTTCCATGTTTCAAGGGATCTAAGTGGCCAGGGCCCCAATAATCTGGCACCCCCCTGAAGGAACTATAAACTGAGCTCGGCAGAATGAAGGCTCTACGTTTATCAATGACTGGTAAAATAGCTGCCATTAAGATGGTCACCATGACCTAAAGTTTTCTGAAGTTATCCCATCTGCTGATCTGCATACCCTCCTCCTGGTTTTCAAAGATTGGTATCCTAATGGAAATCTTCCTCTGGGAAGATACCCCCCCCCCCCGATTACAGTAAGGCAAAGATCTGTTCACATTGGAAGAGTGGTGTTTGGAAACTTCCTTGGTTCTATGGGTATCATCTGGCTTTCCTCGGGGTCTAAGCCTTATATGGTTTACTCCTGGGGATCCCATCTTGCCTTTAAGGGTTCACATGGAATGGGACCTAGGGGAGGATGCCCTCCTGCCACATTTTTTTATTCAACCCCATACCTTCTCACCTGAAGATATGACCTACCATTGCATCCTCAGTGCCTACCTGGAGAAACTGCAGCTACTTACTGGCTGCATGCCCACTCTGCCAGACCTGACCCCTCCGGTGTAATCTTGCTCTACATATTGATAAACACCCCATTTATTGGCACACTTGGGAATTTAGTGGGATCAGGATAGTGAGTGAGCTTTTCTTCCCAGGAACACCCACTGTGGACTTATTTGAGGGATTACAGGATCATTTCTAACTCCCCATTCAGATTTCTGGAAATCTTTATAGATCCAGAGTTTGATACAGTTCTGATTTCATGAAAGACTCTTCCCACAGGGTACATCCCATCACTTATTACTTCATAACTGGTTGAAACATCCAAAAGGCAGGGCAGGACTGATTTATGGGTCCATTCAGGACAGTATCCTGGAGTGTACCATTAAATCTTGGAACAAACAGGCAGCCTCTTTGCAGGTCCTGATTTCTGAAGAAGACTGGTTAACCTGTTGGAGGGTAGCACATGCAATGATAGTCAAAGACAACTTAGGCAGAACAAATTGTTACACAACTGGTACTGTACCACCTCACAAATGAAAGCCATGGGTCTCCTCCATATAATGATTGTTAGAGATGTGGAGCATCTGATGGTGACCTCTTTACACATTTTGTGATCCTGACCACTTCTCCAGCCTTTTTGGGGTGGAATCATAGACACCTGTACTTTCATCTTTTGGGGCCCATATACCACAGTCACCATCACTACTTTTATTGGGTCTCCCACAACCTGGGCTTCCCCTGGACCAACATGCCCTCTTATGGTTGGTAGCAGTCAGTGTAGAAGCCAAACATCTCATACTATGTCAGTAGTACTCCATGTAAATGCCCTCTCATATGGAATGTCTGGAGTTGGTAGCCAGGCTTGCATTTTTTACCAGGCTGTCAGATAGGACTAAAGGTTCCCTGATGAGATTTCACAATATGTGTTCCTCCTTCCTGACTTCTCATGTCTGCATTTTGGACTCTAGGTATCCCTTATCACCCTTCATGATTCCCTGCATCCTGTCTTGGCATCTGTTGTTCATTACTCTACCATCTGGCTGCTAGGGACCATGTCAGCCCTTGCTAAAGGGTAGAGCTCCTACACTCCCTCTTTCCCAGTGGGGGAGTCTGGGATGTTGGGGATGAATGTCTCCTATCATCCCACTCCTACTGAATGGTACTGTGTGGCTGACAGGATGGTATCCACCCCCCCAGTGCCCCATTCACCCCTCCCTGATTATATGGCCTAGAAGATTTTCTCTATTATCTTCATGGGTGAGCACTCTCTGACAGATGTCAGAAAGCACATTAAACTCACCCCCTTCTTTTTGTTCATAGTGGTAGATGTTCTTTGCTACTGTTGTTCAAAACCAGAGATATCATTTCATTATTACATATGTTGCCTGTTTTCAATTATACTGAGTATGCATGCTTAGTTGTACACATAGGTAAATGTACATTACTATGTCATGTGCTGTATTTTTCTGTGTTCTAATTTTGTGCTTCTGTTGGAAAAACTAATAAAAAATGAACAGCAAAAGAAAAAAAAGAGGGATGGTGGGTTTGGGAACACATCTATTCATCCCGGTTATTTCACCCTACGACAACTCACCCCAGACTTTTAACTCTAATGTCAATTGGCTCCCACGTCAATTCATCCACAGACAATTCACTCCCACTACCTATCCTACTGTACTCCAACAACAATTACAGGATGACTTCCACTTCTACAACCCTCGAGCACATTGCCTCATCTGGTGGGTGAATTGCACCCAACTGGAATTTATTTTATAATATTTATGCAGGGGCAAATTGTCCAGGAACAAATTGATGTGGGGGGGGGGTGACTGATGCTGGAGTTACTTGTCCAGGGTGAGTTGTTATGAAACAAAATAACCAGGAGGAATTGTGATGTAGCCATAGGCATGAGGGGGGACAATCTAAGGCAAAGCAACAGAAGAAGTGAAAGAGTGGTTCCAGTCTGGCTAGAATGGACTTGGAAGCAGCACTATAGACAATGTCACCATAGTCGAAAATGGGACAATCATTTTCAAGAGGATTGCTCATTACTCAGGAAGAGGAATATACACAGCTTCTGGCGGATGGTGTTCACATGAATGGAAGGAGAGAGAGCGAGACAGAGAAAGAGAGAAAGAGAGAGAGAGAGAGACTGACTAACCTCTGCCAGTTGGCAAAGGTCATTGCAACCACTTTTTTGGCATTGATGGAAAATTGATTAGTCCAGTACCAATGCTGGTGACATCCTACTGGAGCCGAGCAGTGAGGTCAAGAGTAGAGATGCCAGAGGTGAAGATCACTGTATCATCTGCATAAATGTAAATGGCTGCAGAGGTACAGACATTTGGGAGGTCATTTAGGAAAATGGAGAAAAGAATCAGACCCAAGACAAAACATTGGGGATCATCTGAGATGATGGGAAGATGTGTTTGTGGATTGGTTGCATTGTGTTATGTCATATACAGAATGACACTCTACTAGAAAAAAGACATATGTAGTTTTATTCTCCTTTATACTCATCATCGTTGAGCCTTCACTCATTGTAACATTACTAGTGACCAATCTGGCAGCAGCTGAATGGTTCTTTATGATCAGCTGTAATGTCATAATTAGTGAGGTCAAAATACCAATAAGATGCAAAAGGAAAGAGGACTAGATATATCAGCCTGCAGGTAATGCAGTGTTCCACACATCACAGTTATTACTGTCAGGTAGGAAGTTTTTTTATTAACAAAAGGGAAACACAAAAATGTTTCAGATACAAAAAGAAATAGTTGGCTAGTTTTGAAAGTTAATAATTTGATTATTTTAGGCACTTATGTACATAGAGGAAGTAAGACAGAGTATGACCACTAGCCCATCAAGTCTGTTTCAAGAAAGGAAGGAAGGAAGGAAGGAAGGAAGGAAGGAAATGTTTTAAAAGTTTCATGATTTAAATCTTCTGATCAAGGATTAACTTAAAATGTACCTTTCTCTCTCTCTTTCTCTCTCTCTCTCTCTCTCTCTCTCTTTCTCTCTCTCTCTCCCTCTCTCTCTCCACCTCTCTATCAGTTTGACAAGGAAATTTTGTATTTATATAATAATACTTTCGCATGAGTTCCAATCGCTGCACATAAACAGGCAATAAAACCTGGAATAATATTCAGTAAATTAAATTATCAGAACTAAAAAATTTAGCAAAACTGAGACATGAATAGCTACATCTATCTCTCTATCTCTCTATCTATCTATATGTCTGTCTCTCTGCCTGTCTATCTGTCTATCTGAGCCATAAGAGTAATTAGAGAATAAGTCAGGTGAGGAGCTGGAGGGGTGGAGTCACTCTGGCTACAGTTAACAGACAATACAAAGGTGGAAAAAATACTATACACAATCAGTATAATCCATAGACCACCAAATCAGGAGGTAGATATGGATGAGGCAATAGGAAGGGAAATATTGAAAGCAATATGCCAGAACAAAATGGTGCTCATTATGGACTTTAATCTTGCTGACAGAAAATGGTAAATCTGTTTGGCAAGTAGTAAAAAGTCAAAGGTTCCTTGATATCGTGTAGGAAAATGTTCTCATACAGTGGGTACACAATCCCACCAGAGGGAGAGGCAAAATTTTGTAATCTTGCAGTTCAGTTCAAAAAAAAAAATAAAGGGGACTTGCCACCTAAATGAAACTGAATTGAGAAATAGTTCTGAGGTAAGGTATCTTGCGGTTACAATTAGCATGGACCTTAAGTCCAGTTTGTACTGTGACTCAGTCCCTTATAAAACTGGACAGCAACTTAGTTGCTTAAGGAGTTCATTTGTCAACAGATCAGATTATAATTTCTCCTGTGCAGAAGTTTTGTATGGCCTCTAATTGACTATTCATTTTAGTTTGCTCACCACATCTAACAAGCATTTGTCAATGCCGAATGTTGATTACATTGGTGTGTTGAGCTCACTCACTGCCCCTCTGTCACTCGCTCAGTCTGTTTCTCCCAGTGCTGCAGGCTGCCCTTTTGTACTGGGCTCCTGACTGTGTTGGCACCTTTTTCTGCCCACAAAGAAATCCACAGCTGTCCCGACAGAGCTCCATTGAGGTCGCTCACTCCCCCTGTGTCACTCACTCATTCTGTTTCTCCTGGTGCTGCTGCCTGCCCTTTTGTACTGGGTTCCTGCCTCTGTTGGTGTCTTTTTCTGCCCACAAAGAAGTCTGCAGCAGTCCCAACAAAGCTCCATTGAGCTCGTTCACTCCCCTTCTCTCACTTGCTCATTCTGTTTCTGCCGGTGCTGCAGGCTGCCCTTTTCTATTGGGCTCCTGCCCGCATTGCCACCTTCTTCTACCCACAAATAAATTTGCAGCAATTACAATAGAGCTCTGTTGAGCTCGTTCACTCCCCCTCTCTCATTCGCTCATTCTGGTTTTCCCGCCACTGCAGGCTGCCATTTTGTACCAGGCCCCTACATGCATTGCTTCCTTTTTCTGCCCACAAACAAATCTGTAGCAGTCCCAACAGAGCTCCGTTGAGCTCACTCACTCCCCCTCCCTCACTCGCTCATTCTGTATCTCCTGCCGCTGCAGGCTGCCCTTTTGTACTGGGCTCCTGCCTGCATTGTCAGCTTGTTCTAGTCAGAAAGAAATCTGAAGCAGTCCCGACACAGCTCCTTTGAGCTCGCTCACTCCCCCTCTCTCACTCACTCATTTCGTTTCTGCCGGTGCTGCAAGCTGGCCTTTTGTACTGGGCTCCTGCCTGCGTTGCCGCATTTTCTGCCCACAAAGAAATCTACAGCAGTCACAACAGAGCTCCGTTGAGCTTGCTCACTACCGCCCTGTCACTCACTCATTCTGTTTCTCTTGGTGCTGCAGGCTGCGCTTGTGTACGGGGCTCTTGGCTGCGTTGGCACCTTTGTCTGTCCACAAAGAAATCCGCAGCTGTCCCAACAGAGCTCCGTTGAGGTCGCTCAGTCTCCCTCTCTCAATCACTCGTTGTTTGTCCTGGCACTGCAAGTGACGCTTTTGTACAGGGCTCCGTCCTGCATTGGTGCCTTTTTCTGCCCACAAAGAAATCTGCAGCAGTCCTGATAGAGCTCCTTTGAGCTCACTCAGTACCCCTGTCTCACTCACTTGTACTGTTTCTCCCACCGCTGCAGGCTGGCCTTTTCTACTGGGCCCCTGCCTGCATTTGCCTGTACTGATGTCTTTTTCTGCCCACAAAGAAATCCGCAGCAGTCCTGACAGCACTCTGGTGAGTTCGCTCACTCCCCCTCCCTCACTCGCTCTCTCGTTCTGTTTCTCCCAGTGCTGCAGGCTGCCCTTTTTTACTGGCCTCTTGCGTTGGGGCCTTTTTCTGCCCACAAACAAATCCAGAGCAGTCCTAACAGAGCTCAGTTGAGCTTGGTCACTCCCTCCTCTCACTTGTTCGATCTTAATTTGTCCCAAACACTGGTTTCCCACAGTGACCGTGCTATTCTCTCACAGGAGTGCAAAAGCATATTTTAGCCAGGATGTGAAAAATGACAGCTGTACTGTTCATAAGGAGGTGTGAAAAAATGCCACTGTTGAAAATGTGGCATGAAAATATTACAAATTTGCACAGTTACAAGGGAGCGTGGAAACAGTTGAACGTGCGCTTGTAACACAGTCATGTTATTGAGTTTTGTCACCAAATTTTCAACATAGGGATTTTAGGACCTCTGCTCATGAACAGTGCCACTGTCATTTTCTTAATCTGTCCCGAACACTGATTTCCCACAGCACGCGCGCTATTCTGCACCGGAAGTGCGAAACCACATTTCTGTCAGGATGTGAACAATAACAGCTGTACTGTTCACAAGGTGGTGTGAAAAATGCCAATGTTGAAAATCTGGTGTAAAAATATTGCAAATTCACGAAGTTACAGGTGTGCATAGCAACTGCGCAGCGCATGCTCGTAAAACAGTCATTTTTTAGATTTTTTCCACCAAATTTGCAACATAGGCTTTTTGAGCCCACCTCATGAACACTGGCACTGTCATTTTGTTAATCAGCCCCGAAACGTGATTCCGCGCAGTGACCGTAAAATCACCTTTTGGGGCCGATTAACGCCATGACAGTTCAAAAATTCATGAGGAGGGGTCCCAAAACTCCCATGTTGAAAATTTGGTGCCAAAATTCCAAAAAATGACTGAGATATGCATTAAAATTGGAAAAACCCCATTTATTCCATTATACAGCTTACCGGCATTTCCTCAGTTCGCGGTCGGCTTTGAAGAGTGCAGACGTGTTCCCGGTCCACCGAAGATCGTCGGTTCCCCCGTCGGCAACAGAAACATGCGGGCAGTGAAGCCGATGGGGATTGGGGCCCCCGTCGGCAAGTAAACACGGGGGGGAGGTGTTTAATATTGTTTGTGAACACAGCAACAAACCACTGCCATGTTCACAAACAATATCACTCTGTAAAGATCTCACCCTGCAATGACGGGTCACTCCCTCATTGCAGCAGATGGCTTATGCTGCAATGACGGCGGGCCCTGATGGCAGCGGCTGAATTGTCACAAGTTGGTGGCAAGGTTCCAAACTAGTGTCAGCAGCAGCATGCCATGGCATTGGGGGAAGCGTAACAAGCCTTTGCAGGCTGTGGAGGCATTGGCCACAACAGTGCTGTGCCTCCACAACCTGTTTCTGAGAAAGCTGTCCCAGTATGTTTCTTGCGCTGAGCACAATCAACATAAAAAGGGATATTGTGCAATTGGAGAGAGTCCAAAGCAAGGCTTACAAATTAGTGAGAAATGCTGCAGTCCTAACATGTGAATTAAGAAATCAATCCCTGGGATTATTCTCTTTGGAGCAAAGATGGATAAGGGAGGACCTACTATTTCTATATATTATAATAAGGATCTTTATACATGGACAAGAGTTTGAATTTAACACTAAAAACCCATATGCATGGCATTAAGGGACACAGTTTTCAACTTCTGCAAAAATCTTTCGGAACTGAGGCAAGGAAGTTATTCTTTACACACAGAGTTGAAAGGAAAGGAAAGTGGAAATTGTAGGAAACATGGGGTTGTAGGGATGTGAAATAAACTTCCACCAAAACATACACAGAGACTTTATCAATGAGATCTGATTGGTCAACATAACAACATCAACATGTAACAGTGAGCACAATGAATCCAGTACAGTGGCTTCTGACTTTGTAAAAAGGTACACCATAATAAAAAGGAGTTTGATAATAGATAAGAAGCTGGAAGAACTGCACAAAGTAACGGGAACAGTAATGGGGATAGAGAACAAGTGGGCAAAAATAAAGAATTCAATATTGGAGGCCCCCAATCTTGTGTGAGGTTTGTAAAAAGACCTAAAAAACCAACAGTGGCACAATAAACAAGTTAGCAAAGCTGTAAGGGGGCAAAAGAAAGTCTCTCAGGGCATATTAAGAGGGAACCAAATGAGATCAACACAGGGTCACATTTTAATGCAATTTCACAGAAGTGGAATTGGTATGTGATGTTATAGATGACATCACATCATATTTTAGCCAATAGCAGGACTGTATTCTGCCACAGAACTGAATAAATCATGCCACAGAAGTCAGAAAGTACTGCTGCAGTAGCACAGAAGCCCTGTCACAGAAATCAGGACAAAGTGCCACAGAGCACCAGGGGCCCTGACTATAGGACTGTGAGTCTGGCATCAATAATGAGAAAGTGGCTGGAATAAATTCTCAAAGAGCAGATAGAACACTTCTCGGAGGAAAATGAACTTGGGCAGAAATCTGCAAGAGATTACAAAGTGGAGGTCATGTCAAACTAATCTTATTCTCTTTTTGACATAGCGACACCGATGGTAGACAAGATCCAGGAAGTAGATATCCATTACACAGAAACATAGAATTTGTCAGCAGATAAGGACTGCATGGCCATCCCAGTCTGCTCATTTTGTCCCTGCCTATATCATAACCACAGACCCTACCTGATCTCCAGCTGCTCGCTTTCTACTTTCCTACCAAGATTCCTTTGTACCTAGCCCATGCATGTATGAAGCCCTTCACTGTTTTCGCCCCCACCACCTTGTCTCAAGGACGGTTCCAGGAATCAGCCACTCTTTCACAGAAGAAGTACTTCCTCACATTCCTCCTAAATTCCCTCCTCTCTAGCTTTATTTCATGCCCCTTTGTTCATATGCACCTTCTCTCATGTAAAGTACTCCCTTCCTGTACTTTATTTACCATGTGAGGTACCTATAGATCTCTATTATGTCCATCTTATCCCTCCTCTCTACCAGGGTGCAAATATTAAGATCTCGCAGTCTCTCTTCATAGGGCTTATGATGCAACTCCTGTACTATTTTTGTTGTCCTCCTCTGGACAACCTGCAACCTGTTAATGTCCATTGCCTTGACCTTAATAAAGCCTATAATTCAGTGCCTCACAGAAGAAAAATACAAAACACAGATGAATTAGGACTTGGAAACAAACTAACCCAGTGGACTGGTAACCAGTTGTCTGACAGGATCTAGAGAGTTGTCCTACATGGCAAATTCTCAGATGTCAAGAAGGTTATAAGTGGTTTACTCAGGGACTTATGCTGGTATTGATACTGTTCAATGCATTTTTATGTGACATAGGAGTGTGATAGTATGTCAAGCAGGCATGGGATAGATAAATAGATAGATATAGGGGAATGTTAGTCTATAGGTAGGGAGGAGAGAGAGGGTCACCGAAGACTAGTTAGGGCCTGTGGAGGCAAACTAGTCAGACACCATCTGGGCAAAATGCATGGGCCAAGCAGTCCTTTACTGCCAACATATTATATGTTTCTCTGTAAGGTGAGTCTATTTGTAGATGACACAAAACTTTGTGGAAGGTTAGACACTGATGAGGAGATAAACAACACTGAGATGTAGGAAGATATGAACAGTGGTCAGGAGTATGGTAGTTAATGTTCAATGCCAATCTGCAGGGTGAAGCATACTAGCAATCGAAATCCACAAATAGAATACAGAATCAAGGCGCTGGTGTATTGCATGAAATTAATATTAATTCTCAAAAGTATATAAGTATTGCCTTTTATAAGGTAGTTTTTTCTTTCCCTTTGGTATTTTAGAATATTTTCTACCTCACAGAACTAGGCACGATGTGTGGAATATCACTTTGCCAGTGCCAGGATGCATACATATCTAGTTCTGTCCCTCTCTATACCTCATCAGAACTGTGACTTAACTGACTGCAACATTACAAGGGCTCTAGAAGAGACACTCAGCAACTGCCAGTTTAGTTACCAGTGATCTCATAATGGACAAGGTCACAATACTGATGAGCTATGAAGAGGAATGAACTAGATACAGTATGTCATTTGCCAGGCAAAGTGCTAATTTACTTAGCAAAACCTATACTGTCAAGTAGTAAACATTCTAATAAACATTCTGTAAGGATCCAACAAAGCAGAAGTCAGTTGTATAAAAATGAAACAACAATCAAGCTAAATGCAAACGTGTTGGGGTTTATTGGGACAGCAAAACAGTGGACCCCACTACAGTCCTGGTGCTTCGAACCTGTGTGGGTTCTTCATCAGGGTGGTGGGTGCTAGTGTTAGGTACTCCCCTAAATACTGGGATTTTAAAGCAGCATACCATAATTGACACAAACAGATGATTCACAGTCAGTGTCTCTAATTGTGATGCCTAAATATAAATGCGAGGATAAGAAAATTAAATTACATTACATTACAGAAACTGGATAGATTTTAGCTTTGGGTGAACCTATAGAAAACATACAAAAACATCAGACTGAAGAAATTTTATTCAGCATGATCGCATATGGGTGGCTAAAACCATAACAATGCACTGGGTGCAGCAAATAATATACAATAACAAAAACATCTATTTCACTGGAGCCATCAATGAATATGCAGTAGATCTGGAATCAAATGGTAATACACCAGGACAACAATATCAGTATCAGAAAGATCAGATCAGTTATGGGCCACAACTATGACACAGAATATCAATGACTCATTATCTCAAACTGAATTTGAGCTACCAGACAGCTGGGATCCAGAGTGGGCATTATCGAACATTGAAGATGATGGGGTCATTATGAATTATAAAGATTCAAATGTGCTGGACTTTCTAACCAGACAGAGCTTCTTTAAACCATGGTCACTTTTTCATCTTTTGAAATCATATTCACCGGCAGTTAACACATTTGAATGTCTAGTGCAGACAGAAGTGGACTGATTGTTAACCAATGACATGTATGGCAACTGTAACAACCACAGTCCAGAAGACAACCTGCATAAGATGGATATATTGATAATCAAAGCTGCAGACAAGGGTGGACAGATAGTTATCATGGACTATGACCCTGCAGAAAATCATGCACACACCATGTGTGGTCTGGAGGCAGGTGACCAGTTCCTTGGCACGCCTGCTGGGCAATTTTTTTGCCTGCACCCTCACTGACAGCATGAAGTTTCTTCACTCACCGATGTGGGTGAACCTGTGGGAACATTCTGTTGTGCTTTGGTAGCTCCCATCCTCAACGTCCCATAAAGAAGATAGCAAGGCACAGTTTCTTCTCATCCAAAGAACTTGTTCTAATGTCACTGCTTTTCAATGACAAGCAGATGATTTACGTCACCATTTTGTCAGCAAAGGCTGCAAGCTGGAACTGCTATTGGATGGAGGCTAGGGAGCAGACAGCCTCCATGGATCAGAGTCTCTCACTCAAACCCAAACAAAATTGTAGATCTGCTGACACTAGGGTAGACCTTTTCACCAAATACAATCAAATCAGATCCATGGTAGCATGAGCAATGAAAAAAATACTGGCGCATTCTTCCTGCTGACCTTGGCCTTAGGGGAGTCATTGGGGATAGTCCAAGGGTTTTCCTCTAGAAGGGCAAACATATTAAGGTCAGATTATAAGGAGCCATCTCACTCCTGTCAAAAATAATGGCAGAGGCTTTTTATCTCGGAATTGTAGTGTATGTGAGTTTGTCAATCAAGGATCTCTCTTGTATATGCCTTGTGGTGTGACTGCCCATCACTTTATATTGGTCTCACCATACAACCTTCCAAAGAAAGTATACAGGAGAATATCTGTTAAGTTTTAAACAGTAATGTCCTGCTGAAGCCCGTTAGTGTAATGTACATTGTTTAACTCTCAAAATCTTTTGTCATATGGGTATTGACCATATACAACCCAACCCCAGAGAAAGTAATACATTGAAGACCAAACTCATCTATATTTGGGACCCCTCCAGCCCACTGTACTGAATGATGACTGGGACATCACTGTCTTTTTATAATAAAGGGTTTCATTGCTTTGTTGCCCCTTTTGTATAACAAACAGTTTTTATCCCTTTATTTCCCCTTTCATGGAGTCCTGATCTTAGTCTTGTTATGCCTGTATTACTACAGATGTAATGATTCTTTCACTTCACTGAAAATTGTCTAATTTCTGCATTGCTTTATTTCGGGGCCTTCCTACTTGTTCTAGTTCAAAGACATTCTGATACTTGAACATCCTCAGCCCTGATGGCTATAATCCAAACTATATTTCTTGCTTATAATTTGAACACATATGGATTTTGTTCTTTATTTAGAGTAATTTTTTGACTGTCTGTAGAAGTTTGGACTTTAGCCACCCTGACTTAGTATGTCTATTGCAGAGTCTCTTTTTAAGTGTATCTCCTTTTCCCATAATGTACTTTTATTTTCTTATCCTTGCACTTCTATTTAGACGTCACAATTAGAGGCACCAGCTGGGAATCATCTCTTTGTATGAATTATGTAATTCTGCTGTAAGATACCAGTATTTAAGTGGATTATTTAAGACTAGTGCCCACCACTCTGATGAAGAACCGGCACAGGTCTGAAGCACCGGGGTTCTATTGTGGTGCCCCACTGAAGAACTTGCAAAGGTACAAAGCAACGGGGTTCTAGTGAGGTCCGCTGTTTGTGCTGCCACAATAAAGCACTACACTTCTGCATTTAGCTGGACTGCTGTTTCATTTTTTGCACTCCTACCTTTGCTTTGTTAGATCCTATTGTTTTGTTTGATGCTGCATCTCACCTTCTTGTGCTCCTGATCCTGTCTGCTTTCTCATAAGGAGAGGGGAAAAAGTAAAACTACTTCAGAAATAAAATTAAGAACTAATTACTTTTACAAATTAATAACATTTTCTGTATACAATTTTTGTACTACTAGCTCTTTAAAAGGTCCACAGTAAAACCACTGACAGAAGAAAGAGATCATAGGTTAATAATAAACAGCAGTACGAAATCTTCATCTCAGTGTGTAAGAGCATATGGAAAGGAAAACAGAATACTTAAGGGTATTAGATGGGGTTTCACTAGCTGAAACAAGAAGGTGATCTTGTCATTATGCAGGTCAATGGTTAGGACGCACTTGATGTAATGTGCAAAGTCTTGGAACCCTTATCTGGAAAAAGATAAGTAGAGATGTAAAAAATGTTCAACAGAGGACAAAAATAATTATTCATGGTTAACTGCAGAGGACATTTCTGGATAGCCTTGAGATTCTAAATATGTACACACTGTAGGACCAAAGGAAGAAGGGGTACATGACAGAAACTTACAAATACATATAAGACCTGTCCCCTTTGACACAGCACTAGCACTACTGCTTGCAACACCGGTGACCCTAGGAGGAGAAGGAGGATTGAGCAAACCATTCTCTGGTGTGGGTGCAGCAAGCTCCGTAGTAACACCACCACATCTCTGGGAATTATCTCTGGTCTTGTCTTGATTCCTGCACATTTCTCCACATGGTTACCTACAGTGAAGCTCGCCGGGATGAAACCCAATTCTGCAGAATTCTGAAGAAGAGCTATTGCAAGAAATAATGCAGTTTCAATAGGAGTTAATCTGTTTTGTCATGCAGGGAAACTGTGACACTGTGCTTCATCCTAGCAGGTGTCACTGTAGGTAACCATAGGTGGTGGTACAGGTGGCACAGCTAAGATGTGGAGGATGCTCTCTACAGAAGATGTCAGCATACCCAATGCGTTGCGTCATGCCTTCACCACCACAGGTCATCCAGGGAGGGGAAATATAGAGAGGGAAATCCCACTGGCTGTGGCAGAATGATACAGACAGCCCTTTGCAGACCCTACACTGCCTACTGGGCTCAAGGCAGGCCCAACCTAGAGAGACTTCCAGAGGGAGAACTGTGGCACCCTCCAGCCCCATTGTAGGAGAAAAGCTGTGGGGGGAATTATGACAAAACCAGAGGTAAGTCCCAGAGATGGTGGGTGATGGAATTGGGGTCTGTCAGAAGAGAGAGGACCAGTCAGTGTGCAGGGAGGAAACACAAACATACATATAAGGGCATAACAAGGTTTCAGTTAAAGTAAAATGGCACACAGCCATCAGGAGTCACAATCTCAAACTAGTGGGGGATAATTCTGAGGAAGACGTAGTGAAGTATTTCTTTATAGAAAGCATTGTGGATAGATAAAACAAGCTACCAGTACAATCCTGGGGTTCAGTCCGCAGTAGGATAGTGGAAGTTTAAAGGGTGCATTGGGGGGCTTCAGAATGGTTGACTAAGCCTGGGTAGGTAAAGCAGGGTTGACTGGACTGACTGTTGTCTATATCTGTTAACCAAAGTATGTGTGTAGCATGCATCCATCCGTCCATTAATCTATCTATCTATTTATCTATCTATCTATCTAAATATCTATCTATCTATCTATCAGTCTCATTGATATGGTAGAGATATCACACAGTGCAATGCTGCTGTGACTGTCAAACACAGTATTCTATTCAACTATACTATGTGCATTTGTCAAGTGAACAATATGCTGTTATGTAGTGCATTTAATGCTATTGCAGCATAGTATGTTTAAAATGTGTTAACACCTCAACAAAGATTTTGCTTAAGACACTGACAACTATCACTTTTAGTCAAAATGAACCAGAATCTACCCAAGACATAAATATTAATTGCTTAACATGGAATGAGCTTTAAAAACTCCCTTTGGAATCATCTAAGGCTCATCACGGCCTGTAACTGCACCTAAGCAACGTGTCCTCGATTTAATCTATGACAGCACTTTACCGTTCTTGTATGGTCACTGACTGAGGCTGGCCTGAGTTTTTAGCTTCTGCATAAATCCTGAATTTGACTGCTACACTATTATGTTGAGACACTCTCTAAGTATTCTACTCTGTGCTGTCTAGTCTTGCTCTATTGTTGTACCCTGCATTGTTGTACTGTATATCCCTTAAAATATTGCTTAATTCTGTGTAAACCTTGCCTTTTGTCTGCATATTCCATCTAATTCTCCCAGGTTGCATCTGAAAATAGGCATGTGTTTGTCTAGTGTGCTTACCTGGTCAACAAAAGCTAAATAAATAAATAAAGCTCCAGCATGGCTAGCCAATATTCTAGTTCCTGTTGTCTGTTTTTCCCATGTTTATGATATGGAAAATAGTTTTAATACAGTTAAGATTATAACAAGTTCCCTTTCACATGTGCAGAATGAGATGCTGGAATATCTATAATGGTGTTGTGCTAAACTCAGATATATTTTCAGATCCTTCTTCCACATGAAAATACAATCATATTTTGGAATGTTATCAGGAATTTGTAAACATGAGAGGTGTCTGAGTTCATTAAGTTCTCAGTTCCCTGTACTTATGCCACCCTCATCTTGTATTACTGAGGATAGCGGCATGAACACATTATTGCTGTTCTTCCCAGACCTCATCCCATGGTCCCACTTCTTCCCTGGCCAAAGTCAAAATTCTTACTCTATGATATTACTTGCTGTGGATATTCTTTTGCTCTCATGGAGGATTATGACTTCGGGGGGGGGGGTACAATACAAATGAAATGAAGTTTAAGACACAGAGATTCTGTTTTATCTAGTAACATAGTAATTATTTTTTCAATATGCACTTTACGGGGGGAGCTGGCAGGTGGCTATGACTCCTCCCTCAGATGAGCTCATCTCTCTAGCCCCAACATCCCCACAATGAGTCTTCCTGGGAAATCCATCACAAGTTGCCCCCTCCCCTTGACAGGGCTTGGGGCAAGGAGCGTTGACCTTCTTCTGTCCCCCGGAAAGCCAGTGTCCAGATTCTGGGGTTCATCATGGGCGCAGCCAGGGCCATCACAGAGCCTGCCAGTTCTATTTTCACTTTTCTTCCCGACCTCTCTCCCCTCCGAGGTCAGACAGACCAGCTACATGCCTCTTGACTTGTATTGTCCTCCAGCTCCCACTAGAGGGCAATCAGTAGGCTGTGACAAACCCTCCCTCCCCAAAAGAGGACAGCAGTCCCTTGGACACTCAATCCTCTCTTGCCCCTGCCAACCCCTGGTGGCCTGGGCTCATTCTTGAACCCGTGTCACCAGCATGGCGCGAGATGTAGCATCCAGTTCCTTAACCTTCAGCACCACTGGGCTGGCTGTAACATAATAATTTAAGGTCAAAAGGGACATAATGTCTATCAAGCCCTCCACCACTTTATGAGTGTAGCAAACATGTATGCTGCGCAAACAAGTGCTAAATTATAGAGATTGCCCAGTCACCCTAGTGTTTTTTTTTTAATTTTATTTTAGTATACTTTTTGCTCCGTACCCAGCCATCGGGATCTGCTTTGGTCACGGACCCCTTTGCCTCCACCTCCGGATATGCCTGCACTCACCCTGTCACCCTTGGCTTTTCCCCAGAGGGTGGGGTCACGGCACTGACCTCCGTATCGGGGCCATGATACGGGTAACTGGTCAGGGAGCTGGCTCTAGAGGCTAATCGAGGCCCAGAGTAGAGCTTCATGTAGACGACCAGTCACTGGATTTTTTCTTCCCCTGTAAGCAGGGGTGGGGACGTGCAATGACCACCATCGTCCTCCCCGCCCCTGAGTTCAATTTGCCATCAGTGCTTGCAGTGAATCTAGCTCCACTAGGTGCAGCCGCTGCACTGAACACAAAGACCCTCTCCCTGAAGAAGGACAGCAGTCTAACGACACTCGATCCTACCCTCTGCTGGCCCTCTGACAACCCGGGTCGCCGGTGCCACAAGCAGAAATCCAACCGCTGCGCTGGTGGGCCAGCTCACCCTAGTGTTTTATTTATTTAGTGTTTACTGACCAGGTAAGTACACTAGATAAATACATGTCTATTTTCAGGAGCAACCTGGAGGTTACAAAGTTGTGATAGACCAGGCAATGTCACCATTTACAGCAGTACATAAATAATGGTAGATAATTAGAACAATTACATAAAATGAGCGCAAGGTCAGAAAACACAAAATCACAATAAATAACACAAAATAAGTAAGGTAATATGGGGAGACTAAAAGATTACAGATATTAAAACAAATCACAAAATGAAGCTTCGTAAGAAAACACCTTTATCAAAGCTTACAGCTTTTGAGGGAGAAGTCAGCAGAAGTAACATGACTAGATGGTACTATGCCATAAAGTAAATGTCATGTGCAGTAGCATCTTGAGTCAGCCTTCATATGGTCCTAAGGGAGCTTCTGAAGAGGGAGTGACAGGGGGACCTCTGTACCTACAACAGGAGAGAGCTCCAAAGCCTGGATTCATATGACATGAAAGACTGGTCTCTCATAAGTGTATGGGTTTTGGGGACAGCCAGTAGTGGCTGTTCATTAGACCTAAGGGCATAGAATCATAGAAACATATGACGACAGAAAAGGACCATTGGTCCATCCAGTCTACCCATAAAATCCTAAAAAACATGGGACCAATGGTCCATACAGGGTTGTAACCCATGCTGTCCACTTCATGCTCCCTGCCCCACTGCTACCACATCAGCTGGCATACTATTCCATGGCTCCACCACCCTTTCTGTAAAATAAAACTTTTCATGTCCCTCTTAAACTTCCCACCCTATCAGCTTCAACTTGTGCCCCATGTTCTTGATCTACTGCTCATACTAAATAGTTCCTTGCAGTTTACTTTGTTCATTCCTTTCAGGAACTTGAATGTCTCTATCCTGTCTCTCCCTTCTCTTGTCTGCCCTCCTGTGAGTACATGTTCAGTATCTTGAGCCAATCCTCATAAGATCTGCCCTGTTGGCCCTGAATCATTTTGGTCACCCTATGTTGTGCTGTCTCCAGCCTGTCTTATCTTTCCCTCAGGTGAGGACTCCAGAATTAGCACAGTACTCCAGGAAGGGCCTCAACAGTGATCTGTAGAGAAGCAATAATACCTTTTTCTGTCTGCTGCCAGTACCCCTTCATATGTACTCCAGCCTCCTGTTTGCCTTACTGTAGGCCCTTGTGTCACTGGCTTGATTGTTTCTGGGAATCAGTGATGATGACCCCCTAAATCTCTTTCTTCAGAGGTCGTGCCCAGGTTTACCTTCCCCATCCAGTACTCTGTCCTGGGGTTCTTGTCTATTGTTCCTTATGTGCATCACCTTGCACTTTTTGGTGTTGAATTTCAACTGACAAACCTCTGACAAACCTCTCAAGCCTTTGCAAGTCTCTCTACATCTCCTTAACCACTCTTCACTGTTTACCCTGCCAAAGAACATAGTGTCATCTACGAAGAGACACATTGTGCCCTGAATTCCTTCTCCCATGTTGCTGATGGACATATTGAAAAGGACTGGATCCACAACCAATCCATGTGGCACACCACTGGTGACCTCCATCTCTTCTGATTTGACTCCATTAACCACAATCCTCTGCTGTCTCCCCTCCAACCAGTTTCTCACCCATCTAAATGTATCATTCACTGCACTCAGATCCTATAGCTTCTTCAGCATTCTTCAGTGAGGCACCAAGGCAAACGCCTTGCTGAAAATGAAGTAGAATATATCCACAGCATGGTCCTTATTACCCAGTCAAAGAATACTATCATGTTGGTCAGACAAGACTTCCTTGCCACAGACCTGTGCTGCTTGCTATCCTGGAGTCGATTGCCCTCCAGGTAGTACACACTATCCTCTTTGACTACTGTATCCATCAGTTTACCCACAATAGAAGTAAGGCTGACAGGTCTGTAGTTACCCAGTTGCTCCTTGTTCCCACCCTTTATGGAGCGGAATTACATCTGCTACTCACCAGTCGTTTGGAACTACCATGGTCTAAATTGGGCTATTAAATATCCCTACCATGGGTTCAGTTAATTCTGCTGCAATTCTTTGAACACCCTTGGATGCTTCCCATCTGACCATGGGACCTTGTCTATCTTTAGGGCTTCTAGCCCTTTCTGAACCCTTTTGCTGTACATACTTGCTGCCTCCTCTCCAAGATCCCCCTAACAGCTGCCTTAATGCCACTCTCTGGCAAAAGTAATTTGTCTTCCCTTGTGAATACAGAGAAGTAATCATTAAGAACATGCACATGATTATGACATTACCTGGTTGGGACATATTAACATCTCTGCCAGGGTGGGGGACGGATCAAATGTTTTTGTCTGTGAAACAGAACAAAATAAATTGGTAATTATTCGCAGGAGACAGCCATTCTAACTTGTTGTAGAGGTGTATGTCAAAGTGTATGTTCATTACACTCTTTTTACCCATATACCACTTCACAACCCTGCAACACAAGCAATGCAGGATCTGACTGGGGTAGTTATGGGATCTGTACAAAACCCTTGTTGTTTTCAGGATGGCCCTTTAAGACCTCACTGCACTGCTTGTTCTGGGTGTTGGACTTACCTCAGGGGGAGAAGTGTTAGCAAGCAACACCTGTCTCCAATAAAGGGAGAGAGGCAGAGGTTTATCTTTCAGTGATATGCAAGTGGATACAAGAGACTGAACTGCAGGAAGTTTCTGTTAAGCTGAATACAAGCTATTTGTTTCTTCTGTCTGTTACTGAAAGTAGAGCAGGTTTCATTTAATTTAAACTGGTGTCCTCTTTATGAGTGTTCCCCAGAAGCTGCCCGGTTAACTACCCTGTCACAGGAGGTCACAGTACTAGTAGTTGAGATGGGCTGCTGATAGAGCAAACCTGCATGTATTATTATAAGCAGTATCCAATTTGGCCATAAGTGTTTTGCCAACATATACAAAAGGCATAAGCCCAAATCTAAGACTGGGGATAAGTGCTCTCTCTGGATAGGGCAAGTTGAGCACTAGGGGTAACAATGTGCTTATCCCTGTAGGCCAAGCCAAGTTCAATTTTAACAGCTATACACATTATAAATGTATAGGTAGAAGCCAAGTTGGGGTGCAGGGTGACCCAAAGGTATTTAACAGATTGGATGGACAGGAGGGATAAGCCATTAATAGAGGAAGGTCCAGGAAGATTGTTCCCATAAGACCTGGTCTGAGATCAGTTTCTCTTTTTAAGTGGTCTGGGATCAGTTAGTGTCACAGGTGTGTCTAAACACAAGCTTGCAAAGCAGCAGCCGGCATGGCCTAGTTGTGATCCAGGAGGTCTAGGTTTGAGTTCTGATTTCCCTAGTCTTTTAACCTCAAATTTCATAGGAGTGATGACCCATGGAGGGGGGGTGTTGGAATAGTAAATCTACACTAAAGGGTGTAACATGCAAGAAAAAAACTAAGTGGAACAAAGAAACTGGTCTCAGAACAGGTCTTAGGGGGACACTATACCTGAAGCACACAGAATAATATTAATGGCTACAAGCAGAATTTAACCTTGGCAGGACCCAAAGAGCATGGCCTGGGTATTTTTCACCTTCAGGGCAAGTCTGTTGTTTTCAAGACAGCACTGGACACTATGAAGGTCAGCAAGAAACTGAAAATTAATACATGCTTTATCTCTGGAACTGAAAAGAAATACTATGTCACCCACATAGAGAGTGGAGCTACCAAAAGCAGGTACTCAGGGGAGATCATTAATAAAAAGTGAAAAAGAATAGGTCCAGTGTTGGACCCATGGGTGACCCTATGGCTAACATGACACAGTTCAGATAGGGATTGATTAAATTTGGATAGCTACTTTTCTACCCTGGAGATAGTTTGCAAAACAGACAATAGAATGGGGGGTACAAACAGCAAAAAAAACAGCTCCTCCATTAGTACAGGTGCTCGAGTAACAACACGTAAATCCAAAAAGCAAAACTCAGCACTCTGTGGTAGGCGTGAAAAAAGAGCATACGTTTAATGGTAAATGCAAAACGCTGAACGCCAAGCCTCACATATATCAGGAGGTACAACTAAAATACCCACCCGGTTTCATTCACTCAGCACATCATCAGGGGATAATTACTAAGTGATATGTCACATATATTTATAGGGAGACTCTTAAAGAGATAGCTCACAGAGAATACTTTCAGGTATATAATACATTGAACACATATATATGTAACATAGCACATTTTTGATATATATGTGTTCAGCGTTTTGCAATAGAATGGGGGGGACAGTCCAAAAGTGTGGAGCTTAGTGCATTGGAGTTTGTGGTTAATCAGGTCAAAAGCTTTAGATAAGTCTAAAAGACAGCCCCAGTTAGGTTGCCTTGGTCAATAGTGGCCTTGATTTCTGTGGAGGCTTTACGAAAGGCACTTGCATTGCGATGTCCTTTCCAAAAGCTGTGCTGCTCAGGACATAGGAGGTTATGGGAATACAGAAGTTCAGAATGCTGAGACGTCACCAGTTTCTTGAGCAGATTGCTAAAGACAGTTAGCAATGCAGTGGGATGGTAGTTTCCTGTAAACGTTTGGTCTCCTTGCTTAAAAACTGGGACCACTGTACTCACTTTCCAGACATCCAGAACAGTGCCTGAGAGTAGAGACATGTTGACAATATGAGAAACAGGGTGAGCAAGGACTGAAACACCTAAACGGAGAAGTCTGGGCTCCAGGTTGTCAAGACCAACACTGACATAGGAGGACAGATTGCTTAACAGTCTTCATGTTTCACCTGGACTCACCATTTTGAAAATAAGAACATGGGATGGGGAGGATAACATGGGGAGGATTCTGAAGAGTCCAGCATAGTTTTGGGGAACTTGGAAGTCTGACCCTGCTCCTGTCCACCAAAGAATATGGTCAGCTCAGTATGGCATGATCTGCCCCTCATAAACCCATACATGGGTGAGAAGCTTAGCTTCAGTCAAGTGAACCATTATGCTGTCCTTAGTAACAGATTCCAGAACCTGGCACAGCACTGTTGTCATGTAAATGTCCTCAGCACTAAAGAATATGGAGGCACAAATACAGTACATAACACTGATGAAATGCATGTATATGCAGCATTGTGTCTGAGTATTACATTTTGAAGTCGTACTGGATACTGGAAAAAAGTTTTAAGCCATAAGTTATGGCAGGCTGTCAGACATTAACGGATTTTGCCACACCTCATGTGGCACTAAATGCCACAATGACACATTCCTAGAATGCCTCATGATAATTAAGAAACAGGCACCCTCAAAATTGCTAAAAGGAAAAAATGTTTTGTCAACTTTATTTGGAGTATCAGCAGGTCCAGTTTTACAAAGTGACATATACAGTTACACAAGCATCTTTCTAGCGATAGAAAGCAGTAAATCTTGGATTACATCCTTCTAGCACTTCGATGGTTAATGTGATCAAGATAGTATATGGTGCCACACAGACTTGCTACTTAGAGTTCCACTGATATGATTTTACATAAGAGCTAATTGATTCTAAGAATGTCATATACATCACTTGAGACCCTTATACTGTTGAAATGTCAAACTTTCAACATCGAAATCCATTATAGTGACAACTTTGCAATTGTCGCTGGAATGGACCCAATGGAGAAATTCACAGATTTTGAATGTGTCCCTCCCCCTTCGAACAATCTCCGACTTGGAAACACTCAGTGTCAGACAGGCGAAATTTAACCTGTCGACATTGTTTGTGCCGTTGTGCCGCATTTTGACGACTTAGTGATCGATGTGGCTTGGTGGAACCTTCAAGACCACTATACTATAATCTCAATCACTTATTTTCTATGTAAGGTACATATATTATAAACATTCTGGGACTTTATTTCTTAAATATTCAAAGAACCACTGTGGTGCATTTATGTTCTACTACCACAGGTCCTTCTATCTCTAGAACGGCAATAAGCCAAAACCATAGAAACATAGAAGTTGACGGCAGATAAGGATGGCAAGGCCCATCCAGTCTGCCTATTTTTTTCTACCTTATGAATGTGCCATCGGCCTTTACTCAGTCAATGGCCTATCTATCCATACTCATCTGTATTGCTCCCTTATGCCTATCCCATGCCTGTTTGAAGCCCTGCACTGTATTCTTTTCCACCACTTCCTGAGGTAGGCTGTTCCATGCATCCACCACCCTTTCTGTGAAAAAGAACTTCCTCACATAACCCCTTAATTGGCCTCCCTTTACTCTCATGCAGTGTCCTCTTGTCCTGCTAGGTGTTTGAATGTTTCGATCTTATCACCTCTCTCCCTCCGTTGCTCCAGGGTATACATATTGCGCTCCATTAATCTGTCCTCATATGTTTTCTGATGCATTCCCCACACCATTTTGGTTGCCCTTCTCTGGACTGCCTCCATTTTGTTAATGTCCTTGTGAAGGTGCGGCCTCCAGTACTTCACACAGTACTCCAGATGGGACCTAACCAGCATCTTGTAAAGAGGGATTAGTACCTCCCTGTAATGACTTGTGATGCCCCTACTAATACACCCCAACATCCCCCTAGCTTTACCTACTGCTTTAGTGGTTTGCTTGTATTATTTCAGGTCACCTGTGATAATGATGCCCAAGTCTCTTTCTTCCCTTGTGATTGCCAGCAACTCTCCTCCCAACCTATAGGTGGCTTCAGGGTTTCTCTTCCTTATGTGCATGATCTTGCACTTCTTTGCGTTAAACCCCAGTTGCCACTCTTCCAATCATTTTTCCAGTTTATCCAGATCTCTTCTCATTCTGTCCACCCCATCTGGATCATCTACTCTGTTGCAAATCTTGGTGTCATCTGCAAAGAGACAAACCTTACCCTCCAGTCCATCTGCAATGTCACTGATGAAGATATTGAAGAGGACTGGCCCCAGGACTGATCACTAAGGTACCCCACTTGTGACTTACATCTCTTCTGACTGTATACAGTTTACCACCACTCTCTGTTTTCTGCCCGCCAACCAGTTTGCCACCCAGTTGACCAACTTCCGACCCACCCCAAGCCTACCCAGCTTATTAATCAATCTTCTATGTGGAACGGTTTCCAAAGCTTTGCTGAAGTCAAGGTAGGCAACATCAGCTGCACCCCCTTGGTCCACCACTCTGGTTACCCAGTCAAAGAAATTAATGAGATTAGTTTGACAGGACCTTCCTGTTGTAAACCCATGCTGTCTTGGATCCTGTGCTCCTATGGATTTCAGGTGTTGCACTATCCTTTCCTTAAGGAGTGCCTCCATAATCTTGCCCACTACTGAGGTAAGACTGACTGCTCTGTAGTTCTCCACCTCCTCCCTGCTACCAGTCTTGTGGAGCAGGATCACATGAGCCCTTCTCCAGTCTTCTGGGACCTCTCCTGTGCTCTGAGACTCACTAAACAGTTCTGATAATGGCTCTGTTAGTTCTACTCTTAGCTTCTTTAGTACCCTGGGATGTATGCCATCCAGTCCCATTGCCTTGTCCACCCTAAGCTTAGCGAGCTCTTGTAGGATCCTTTCTTTTGTGCAGGGACTTGTGCACACCTCCCCCCCCCCCCCATATCCATGGTGCTGCGCTGTGGGCCCTGCCCTACCTTCTCCTCAGTAAATGCTGAGCAGAAATATCTATTTAGGATAGATGATTTTCCTTGGTCCTCTTCCACACACTCCCCCTTATCCCCTTTGATCTCAGCTATTCCCCCTCTGGACTTTCTCCTTTCACTAATGTATCTATAGAAGGTCTTGTTCCCTTCTTTTACTGTTTGTCAGTAGTCAGACCCTCTCAGAAGTCACCCAACCTTTCTCCCCTTAGCTGGTTTCAAAAAGTGGGGAACCATGCATGCTGGAGAGCAATCTCAAGGGAACCCCATACCTTTTGGTATCTTTTCATATGGTTTCTAACACTGTATTGTATATGCTCTATTTTCATACAATGTAATAACATCTTTACCCACTGAGCCACTGTCAGGGCCGATTCTGACCACCAATGTTCGGCTAAATCCTGTTTCCCCACCTCTATTCATAGGTGCCAGAAGGAGTGACTCAAGAGCAGGTGACCCTGTCCAACCCCCGGCACTCCCAAAAGTATCTCTGCTGCATCTGGTGTATAGGGGGACATCAAGGACCTTAAATAATAGCTTGGTGTCTTCTTGCCCGAAGCTAGCAATCTTTGTACAGGCCCACACCATGTGGAAAAAGGTTCCCTCCCTTACTTTACATTTAGGGTAGGTATCGGGCTTAAGTGGGTCTATCTTATGAGCCAGTACTGGGGTAGAATAGGTCCTGTGCAGTGCATTAAAATGAATAGCTTATAGCCTACTGTTGGCCGAGTCTGCCATCCCTTTCCTGAAGTCCTCTTTCCAGTCTCCCCCCAGTAGGAGTCCCAGGTCCTAGGTCTCTCTTCCAGTTAGCCTGAAGAACAGTGACTGGATCAGGCAATGTCCCTAAAAGAATTTGATAGCCTCTAGTCAGTAGGCCCAGTTTCAATGCCCTGGATTGGCTGATGAATATTTCCTCAAATGGGGAGTGGCTAGGAGAGGGCAGAGGTCCCTCGTTTTCCACTACTCTGCCTATTTGAGATCTTACCTGAAGATATGTGAAGAAATGTGAGGGTTGTAAATTGAACCTTCTGGCTAGCTGCTGATCTGACATCATGGTATCATCTAGAAAGAATTGGTATATTTGATGTAATACCATTTGTCCCCAGCTATTCAATACGGGGCGGATAGGGCTTGGTACTGAGGTTTCCTAGCAAAGGGCATTTTTTATACTCACTTCAGCGGATAACGAGCAAGGATATTGGATTAATGTATGAGCTGCAAGCCATGTCAACACCGTTGTCCTTGTAAAGGGGTTATTTATTCATTTCACCACTTTTTTGGCCAAGACCGCCACAAATAGGGAATTATAAAGTGAAGCACCAAAGGCAGATTCCTCTAACGTCACCCAGGCCTTTCTAGTTGAGTCCCCTTGACCCACATCCTCCAAAAAGGCCAATTGGGCCACTAAATAGTACAGAAAAAATTTGGAAGGCCCAGGCCTCCTCTGTCCACTGGTTGCCACACATCTTGTTTTATGCGGGACCTCCGCCTCACCACAATAGGGTAGCAACATACCCGTGAAGAGTCTTAAAAAATGTATTTGGTAGGTGGACAGGCAACATTTGGAATAGATAGAGGCACTGAAGTAAGAGACCAATTTTGACCAAATTTACTTTTGCTCAGCAATGTCAGAGGGAGTGAACTCCACCTCTCGCAATATGTCTTGATTTTTTGATTTAACAACTTGTAGTTTATTTCCCCCAACTTGGAAAGCTTCTGAGGAAGATGGATACCTAGATATTTGATAACTGTAGCAGGGGGATAGTAGTTGCATTTATTTTTATAGGATTACTATTTTCTTTTATGGGCGACCAATCATACTTTTCCCAGTTTGTTTTATGTCCAGATAGGGGCCCATATACCTTAAATAAGTTGGTCAGGGTCCGGAAGGCCCTTGTTGGGGTTGGCTAGGAGCAGTAGCACATCATCTGCAAATAGAGAAATCACATGTTGGTCCCCATCTTGTTCCGACCCTGGTATATCTGGATGATTCCTGATTACTGTGGCTTACACCTCAGTAGTCAGTATGTACAGTAGTGGGGACAGGGACAGCCCTGCCTCATTCTTCAAGTTAAACAAAATTGTGGAGAGGTGTTGTTGTTGGTCAAAACTTTTGCTCTAGGTGATTTATACAAGGTCGCTATCCAAGACCTCAATCTAAGCACCAGGCCAATTTTTTCTAACACCGCAGACATGAAAGAACATTTAACATGGTCGAAGGCCTTCTCTGTGTCAAGTGCCAAAAACCCTTGGTCTCCACCTCCTCCCCCCGCTGACCACTATATCATGATGTTCAAAGTTTGGCTGTTGTTATGTTTCTCCTGATGCACCTTAACAACAACCCCCCGGTCTGGGTGTATCAATTCAGGTAGAATTATTTCCAGCCTTGCTGCTACTATTTTTGCAATTATCTTATAATCTGCATTTAGGAGGGAGCTAGGGCAATATGATCCACATTTAGTAGGGTTCTTCCCTGGCTTAGGAAGAACTGTAATGATGGCCAGGGTCTGCAATGGGGGTAAATGCCCTTCCTCTAGAGCCTCCTCCACCATCAGACACATAAGCTGGTGGAGTTCCTCCCAGAAAGAGCAGTAGAACTCCACTGGTATCCCATTGGGGCTTGGTTTTACCCAGTTTGGAACTCCAGATGGCCTGCTTGACCTCCTGATATGTCACTAGATGATCTAGGTCCTCTCTCTGGGCTTGGTCTAGGGTTTGAAGTGGAACATCTTTTAGAAATGTTGAAGGAGAGCTGCTTGGGGGAACCTCAGAGGTGTACAGAGATTCATAGACATTTTTAAAGGCTTTATTAATGTAACTTGAATCAGCGGAAGTACCTCCCCCTGTGTCTTTATAGCCATGATCACCCTGTCTGCCCATCGTTTCTTAACTTGCCAGGCAAGCCATTTACCAGCCCTACCTCCCTCAAAGTAGTTTTCAGCCTGGGTCACCAGGAGATTTCTTTCAGTATGTTTGAGGATAATTGGTTGAGTTTGCCTTTAAGTCTTTTTAATTCATCCAGGCTTACTCCCTGTTCATCCTGCATCATCTGTTGTTCTAAATATGCCACTTTTGTAAATCTGTCTCTTCCTGTGCCTCTTTTTTCCTCTGATGAGCTGCATATGAGATAGTGACCCCCTCCCCCGTACATAGGCTTTTAAGGCTTCCTATGTGGTTATAGCAGAAGTGTCCCCCACTTTATTATTGGTAAGGCACACTTTCATAGCCTGGGACATCTGCTCTTGATATACTTTATCTTTTAACAGTGTTGGGTACAAAAGCCATTCCTTAATTGATCTTTTTTCCCTAAGTACAATCATGTCCATGCCAAGGGGGGGCATGATCTGAAATGCAAACTGGACGATATTCAGCTAAAATCGTCCTCTAAAGCAGCCCCAGGGACACCAGGACATAATCTATTCTAGTATAGATCCTGTGGGCATGCGAGAAAAAGGAATATTCATGTCTCTGCAGGTGTAAATGACATCAGACCTATAATAGGGCTCTTTCCTTTGCAAGGGTTTGTAAAGCAGCAACACGTTTTGGTGGCAGAAGAGCCCGAGTCCCTAAGTGGTCTGAGAAGGGATTCCAGAAGGTGTTGAAGTCCCCTTCAATAATTATATAATCAGGGAAGGGAAACAAGACCAGGTGCAAGTGGTGAAAGAAATCCGGGCTATCAAAATTTGGTCCATATATGGACACCAGGTTTAATCTCAGCTCCCCCTCTGTTGCATCTACCACCACATATCGGCCTTGGGGATCCAAAATTGTGGTGTGGATAACAGTTCTCAGGTTTGGGCAGAACCTAAATGAAACCCCCATACTCTTCAAAGTGAATGGTGCCACCACTAGTGTGCCACTCCAGGCATTAGCCAATTCATCAGATTCTTCTTTTGTCAAATGGGTCTCTTGTAAAAAGACCACATCCTATTTTTCTCTTTTTATATAAGTCCAGACCCATTTTCTCTTCACCACTGTTTAAAGCCATTGACATTCCATGAAAAAAGTTTTAGTGATTCCATAGTACCAATAGTTGTAAGAGTTCTATAACAAAATGTTGTGAACGTGCTTTTTGCTCTCTAAAACCATATTGGTTACCTGCTGAAATTTTTTAATAAAATAAACTTGAAAAAACAATGAACCATAACTTCTTTCACCCCCCAAAATTCTCCCATTTAACATTCCCTCTCCCTTACCCTTCCCCCTTACACACTATACAAGAAATTTTACCCATTCTCCCCCTCACTGCTTAAACTGTGTAACCCCCATTCCCCAACTGTAAGCCCCCCAAAATTGATTCTGAAATAGATCAAATATATGTGCATTAGTCCTCTTCCTCCCCATAACTTCTCCCTTCCCCTACTCTCCCATACCTCCCTAGGTCAAGAAGTACCGCACATCTCCCACTACTTTCTTGGAAAGAGCCTTGTGATGCCCTCCACCCCATGTATCTGTTACTTTCAACATTTATATGTGGCCATTGAGGGACATCACTTAGAAAGGGAAGGGCATGCGAATCCTCCCCCGGCACCAAGTCTAACTTACTAACTAAAGTTGGTGAGAGGGATGGTAAGGGGCACTCTCTAAAGTTTAGATTATGAGGAGCATCCCCTGGTAAGCAAGTTATAGCATGTGGGAACAAGGGTGGAATGGAAGATGTTGCCCTGTTGGGGCACCCAGATTAGTACCCCAAGACAATTCTCCTCCACTCCTTCCAATGCTATTATCAGATTATAATTTATTGCTCCTCCATCCTTGATTTTAAGACCCTGCTCCCCAGTGTCAAATATATAAAAATGTGGGCGTGGTTAGCTCCCAGTTCTGGATCTGTTATATTGAAGATTAACATCCTTCTCCAGTTTGCCCCCACTGCATCTCTCCGTTCCCACCAAAATGTTCCAAGGGGTGGATCCCACCTCCCCAACTTAGAGTACAAATTGTCTCAATGGTAATCAACATGTTTCAACAATTAGAAGCATCCTATTAGATAATGAAGGAACTGTCCAAAATTGCCTGTATAACAAACTCAAACAGCATGATAAACATTCAGTCCTGGGACTTTAAGATTCCCCTCCTTCTCATGCAAAGTGGGTCAGGTCCTTCAGGGTGCACTTTCTCTGGCACCTGCAAGGAATCATAGACTTTGACAGCAGATAAGGATTGCTTGGCCCACCAAGTCTGCCCATTTCACTACCTATTGGATAAGCTGCAGATCCTAGTTAACCAACAGCCTACTTCCTCCTACCCCCCACAAGAATTGCCTTATGTCTGTCCTATGCATTCTTGAATTCATCCACTGTTTTTGACCCCACTACCTCCTCAGGAAGGCCTTTTCATGCATCCACCACCCTCTTTGTGAAAAAATACTTCCTCATTTTGCCCCTGAGCTGTCCCCCATCTATTATATAATTCATGAATGTACTTGATAAGATGGCTAATACATTTCCTCACCTAGAATAAAACCACAGACCCTTTGCATGTAAGGCAAGCACACATCCAGTGTGCCACCTGAAGTTTTAAAGAGTCCTCACCAATTTACACAATTAATGCTGGTATATCTTGAAGAGAGAGTAGCCTCCTGTATGGTCAAAGAAGCTCAGAGTACAAGGTACTAAAAAAGGTTCCAGAGGAGGAAATTACAGTTACCCCCTCCATTTGTGAGAGTCAGATTGCAGTAGTCTCACCCAGTCCCTTCCACTTGCCTCTCCCACCCAGTTAATAAATTTAGGGCCCCAGTTGGCGGAATAAGTTATCCAACCTGGAATTCAAGCTGTGGGATGACAGAGTATTTGCGTGGGGACTCGTCTGAGCCAGCAGTAACTAATAGGTGGAGCAATATTTATACAATCCAAAATAAAAAGATATCCCCATTTTACACTCCAAGTTGGATTATAAAGTTTTTATAAAAGTCTCCCCTTCAAGGTTTTATAGATGTGAAGCGGGGGGGGGTCACTCTCTGGGGAGGGAGGGAGAGCATGGCCTTACCCTTTAGGGCTGTTGTTATGGATCTGGACATATTTCTAACCCTCCTATACTCTCCAGGCTCCCACTTCATTATTATTCCTTGTTAGAAAAGTACCTTAATAATATCCAACCTCTTCAAGTCATAGAGCTAGTAGTTTCAGAAGTAGAGTGACCTTGCATGGTCTCCAGTTCAGAGGTGATGTATGCCATGGCTGTATCCGGATCCATGCAGGCCTTAGAGGCCTGACTTTGATGGTGAATGATCAATCAAGCTTATAAATGAAAGAAAATGTCCAGTTCAGCTTATGAAGCTTTTTCCTTACTGCTGTGAAAGTCTGCTGTCCCATCTGGAGATCCGAGAGTAGACCAGGAAAATGCTGACCCGGCTTTGCTGTACCTTGATAGGGCCTATCTTCCTCACTGGAAGTGCAGGAATTTGATCAACAGGTGCCTAGGTATCTCCTCTGGACCCAGTCTGCACCCCGGTGACCTACAGTATGTGCCCGCTGTATTTCTAACAAGGGTAGGTCAGTAACCTGAAGGACTTTTTTAGCAGCCATGGGCCCATAAAACCACCACAGTCTTTGCCTTCTATCCCCTCAAGTAGGCTGATTATATGGACATTACACCTTCTCTCCTGGTTCTTGTGATCATCCAGGATATCTTTTAGTTGATTGCTCTCCTTCAAGGCTTGCTTGAGAGAGGTGTTCACCTGGGACATGACATCCTCTTGTACACTAACTCAGGACTCTAGTTCATCCAGTCATCCACCATGCTTCTCCAGGGTGTCCACCATGGTGTTGATAGTTTGCTGCAGGTGAGTTAACTGCATATTAATAATTCTAAAAAGAATGCATGGTGAATTCAGGTCCTCTATGGAGTTTTGTGCCGAAGTTTGCGGCAGTTCCATAGCATGTATTGGGCCTTGCAAGTCCTCTGTTCTCAATCGAGAAGCCGCACAATTATGTGGCACGTCAGGGCCCGATGTTTTAGCTGGTTGTCCTGTCAGCTTGAAGGTAATCTAGGCTTGTTTTTTGATGATTTTGTAGCAGATGCCATTTCAAAGATTAGCAAGGCAGTTTGCAAGTTGAAAATTGTCAGAAAATCATAAAGATGTAAGGTGGATGGGCTTGGAATGCCCAGATTAGGTGTCCATCTTGATGCTCAGCTAGGCCACATCCTGGAAAAATTGCTTTTGAAATATTTTTTGTTTCAGTGTTCCTTATTAATATGCTTCTGACTGAAAGAAAAAATACCACCCTCACATCTTTTTCATTGGTGCAAAGGCTCCTTCCCCTGATCCCATTTTGCCATTTTTCAATACTTTCAGCATAGTCCTCCCAACCTGCTTAACTCTCATGGTTTCGCTACACACTTAAAAATATCTCTCCTTCCCCTTCCCAGCAAAGAGAGCTCTGTGATTCAAAATTCAAGTCCCCCGAGATAGCCCTCCCTAAACCACCAGAATGACCAGAAATTGCCAGTAAACACCCTCCCCTGTTGTTGATTTCCACTCATTCTGCTCGGTCAAATGTGATCTATGTACCTCAACTATGTACCTTATTCGTATGTTAACAAAAGTACCTTAATCTATGTACCCTATTCTTATGATTTATCATGTGCTTGGACCTAATGTTTGTTAACCCTGTTTATGCCTGTATGCCTGATGTTCATGTATTGTTCCATTGTAACCCTCCTGGGTCACGCCTGAAAATAGGCACTTAGCTGTCTAGTGCATTTACCTGGTAAACAAAGGCAAATAAACACATTTTCTTGTTATAATTTATTCACCCCAGATAGCCCTGCTGAGACATATGGAGTTGTGTATGGGCAATCATACAAAACAAGATTGTGTTTCCATTGAAAAGTTAAAATGACATCAGAGACCTTGAGAGCAAAGCACAAGAAGTTCCTATGATGGCATCTCAAACCCCAAGATGGAAACACAAGAACACAAGTCTTGTTGTATATGGTTCCCATTTTGTTATAGTATGTTGTTTAAAAGTTTGCATTTAGAACAACAAACAAACGACACAGAGATTTTTTTTTTTTGAAATGAGCAGTCAGTTTTCTCAAATGTAGCCCCCCCCCCACTCCATTTATGGTGCATTGTGAACTCTCTTTACCTCCTCCTTCCCCTTGCTTAGTTAGCTAACTGTGTTTCAATACTTATCTCGGGCCAGATTCACAAAACCTTGCCCTGGCGCAAACCCAGATTGCGAGGTGCAAACCAGGTTTTGCGCCAAGGTGGTATTCACAAAAGTCCAGTTTGTACCCTCAAAAAGGGTTTCAGCCAGGCCAAAGTGTGGAGGGGGCTGCAATGCAAATGAGGGAAGGGAAGGGGATGAGAATACTGGCGCTGACTGATTCACAAAATCTTTGCTTCATGCAAGGGCCCTTTGTGGGCCCCCTTGCATGGAGCAAATACCGCCGACCAAGACCTTGTTTTAATCCCCCACAATCTTAGTGGTTGGCAGAGGTACTGCGGTAACCCCCCTGCTGATTTCCCACCTGATAAGTAAAAATAATTTTCTTCCCTTGTGCTAGTGGTTCCCCCATATGCCAACTGCTGGCCCTATAAGTATAAAAATAATCAAATTCCATGGTGCTAGTCTTCCCCCATCTCCAATCGCCAGCCTGAGTATAATGACAGAAGTCACCCTGGTGGCTAGTGCCCCCCCCCCACTGATTGCCTTCCCCAACACAGAAACAACTCTTTGTATTGATGTCCCTAGTGGCTAGCAGTCTCTCCCCTCACCCAATCACTTACACAAAATATATAATAAGTTACTCTGGTGGCTAGCAGTCCCTCCCCCAACCTGATCCCTTGCCCAATATATAAGAAAAGGTTCCCTGGTGGCTAGTGGCCCCCCCCAATCACCTGCCCAAGGTAGGAACAAGTTTTCCCTGGTGTCCTGTGTAACTCCCCCAACCTGATCCCCTCTACAGTAAATAGAAACATTGTCCCTGGTGGTCTAGTGGTCCCCTTCCCTATCCCTGATCCCATGTATAGTGAATTAGACCTGCTTCTGGTGATCTAGTGGACCCCCCTGCTGCCATTTGCCAGCCCGATATAAAGTAAGATGCAAGTAAGCAAAGTAATACAAACATACAAAACTTTGCTTTACTTTGTAGACCACTAGGGAATAAATGTTACATCACATACTGGGGATGGGGGATAGGGAGGGAGGTTCACTAGACCACTAGGGAAATCTATATTGTGACTATACAGGGGATCAGAATAAGGGGAGGAACTGCTAGCCAGCAGGGAATTGTATTTCCAATAGTGTAGAGGCTCATTACTAAGTCATCTTTAAAGACAGAGATCTGAAACTTGGTACACTTCTGTATGGGCATTGTCAAAGACATTACAGCAAATGTGGTGCACTTTGGACAAATACTTTGTACAGCACATGGAAGTAATTGAAACCACAATTTCGGCAATATATCACAAATTTTTCATGGAAATTTTGTGTAATTTTGCAGAAGCAAAATCAGCATTTCACCAGAATTCCGCTGTCAGAAGGCACATTTCACACAGCCCTACCTGTGGGTTCATGGCAAGGCTTATCACAGCTAAGCTAAGGAGTAGCCAGACTGCTTGAATGATCTTGCCCATCTATAATTCATATTTGATTTAATTCACAATTATTCTTTATTTAATTAAGCAAAAAGAATTCTCATTTCAAACTATGGTAATTGCTGCATTGTTTTCTTGAAAACTGTGCCATTTGTTTGTATGTGTGTGGAGGAGGTATGTATGAATTTCTGGTATATTTCTTCAAAGAAGGGGAATTGTGTTTCCCAGTTTATAATTTCAAGAGTTAGAAAATAAAATGTTTGAAAAGGCACCATGCATGGAAATTGATTAATTTTTCCTTCACAAATCATACATTGTAGGAATACAATCTACTAAAATCTTTTCACCAGTGTTGAGAAGTTTCATATTTTTAGGGTACTGCTTTTCCACATTTCATAAAAGGTGTGAATACAAACTCTACAAAGTTCACTCAGCCTCAGTTTCTGGAGAAAAAAAATGTGCCTAAAAGAAGGGATCTTTGTCATTTGCACTTTATCTGCTCTTTCTCTTTGCCTTTGGGAGATGAGATTATCCTTCGTTGATAAAATCCCAATCAGTTGATATGGAAATTATACCGATGTTATAAGGAGATTTATAGTATATGGTTTGAGATGGTTGTGTACTGAAATCAAGCACTTTCAAAATGTTGTTGTACCATCGATGTGCTTCAGGATTATGGGCGAAAGAAGAGGCCATTGGCAATTTCATTTCTGCTTCAGTTCAGCAATTCTGACTTCAGTTTTACTTTGATACTTCGATGGAAACCTTTTCAGCCCTTGATATGAGGGGTTTCAAAGGGTGAAAGTAAGCGTATATGCCCTATCCCTTTACCCATTACCCCAGACAATGTTTTGTAAAAGAAACAGTCTTTTGAGCTGGCACAGGGTCAGGAGCCAGCATTTTACACACACACACACACACACACCACACCACACCACAACACACACACACACCACACCACAACACACACACACACACACCACAACACACACACACACACACACACCACACACCACAACACACACACACACACACACACACACACACACGGTTTGGGAGACTGGAGAAGTGGAAAGAGTTGGAGTATGAGAAGTGACTAGGGTAGTCATGTGGAGGAGGTGGACACAGATGCAACCCTGGCCACCTAAAAAGTACTAACGCTTTTTTTTTTTAATAAGGGTTGAGTGTGATTGTCCCAAAACTCCAACAGCGACAAATAAAAGATAAAAGTGTTGAATTTCAACTATTTTTCTTTAGGCAGAATTAACACTGGCTCACTCTTAATTAGAAAGCTGTTGTGTCATCATTCTGAAATAGTATTAATGGTGTAACAAGTGTCTTGACCTGACTGCTTCTCTGCTATAACTAGGCCTGGTTTTGAAGGACTTGAGGAGAGCAGACGTGGTCCCTCTCCATAAGACCAAAAGTGTGTGGGGGCTAGCAACTATAGACCAGTCAGTCTCACATCAGTGACAGGGAAATTAATGGAAAACCTGTTAAAGAAAAGGTTGGTAGAGTATCTTGAATACAATGGGCTACAAGAGCAAAGGCATCATGGATTCACAGGGGAGGGTGGGAAGGCATGCCACATGAATCAGATTGATTTCTTCGACTGGATGACCAGGGAAATAGATTGGGGAGGGCAGTGGTCACGGCTTACCTGGACTTTACCAAGGCCTTTGACACTGTGTCACACAAGGGACTGATAATGAATTTGAGAAGCCTAGGGGTGGAATCCAAAACAGTGAATTGAGTAAGGAACTGGGTAATGGATAGGTGACTGAGGGTGACGGTTAATGGCACACACTCTAATAAGGGAAAAGTGACCAGCTGGGTGCCACAGGGCTCAGTACTGGGGCTGGTCCTATTCAATGTCTCCTAAGTGACATAGCATATAGGGGTGTGGATACCTTATTTTGAATATTTGTTGAGCATTCATATTCTGGGGTCCAAATTATTCATTATTCATGGTTCATTATTCAGCCGCCGGAACTGGCTGTGAGACTATAATATCGCCTGAGACTTTCTGTCCAATTAGAGTCCACTTTGAAAGCTCACTGAAGGCAGGTCAATCCTGTATCAAATCGATGTTAAGACAGACCAAGTTGTTCTTACACTTCACTTAGTTGGTTAGTCACAATAACAGAGTGAAGCAAATGAGCACAGATACAACATGCTGTGGAGGCAGTCTTCCTAGCCTCAGATCTGTGATGTAGCACAGATGTGACCACTAGATTTATTTAGATTTATGGGATGGGCTGAGCAGGAGACATAGGCTTTTGCACACAAGTGTGAAATCAAGCAGAGACATACATGCATGCAGTTTGCACTGCTCCAGATGTCTGAGGTGCAGTGGAAATGTCATCCCACAATCTCTGAGAGTAGTGTAGCAATTGCTAATTTGGCTCCACAGTCTGTGAAAATGTGGAACACGATGAGATCTGGCCCGTATTTGAAAGGAGAAGTCCACCTAAAACTTGAAAAAATATATGTTGTGCAGAGTGTTTTAATTTGTATGTGAAGTTCTAGTGTTTCCTTCCCTCTGACTGGTATTAGGAGTTTTTTCCTAAATTAGCCTGCTAGTTTTATGACACCTGGGGATCTTCATCCCTGACAGCTTAATTGTATTTCTTGTTCCCACGGTGCTTCTTGTCTCATGTGACAGTGATGTAAGAGAGACCCAACATTCAGCACATATATGCCAAACAAACTAAATATCTTGGAAGCTTTACAAACTGCACAAAAATTACCAGCAGCAAAGTTTTTCAGGACAGTAAGACCTTTACGATGAGGGTGGTCACCAAGCTGAATTCTACAGATTTTAACATATAGCCACCTCTACTGTTGTGAACTGATTGTAAAGCAATGCTTTCTGCTGGATTTATGGTCTCTGCTACATCACTGTCACATGAAACAAGGTGCATTGTAGGACAAAGGAATACAATTAAGCTGTTTCATATGGAGATCTCCAGGGGTCGTAAAACTACCCTAAAGCTAGCATGCTAATTTAGGAAAAACTCCTAATACCAGTCAGAGGGAAGGAAACACTAGAACGTCACATACAAATTGAATCACTCTGCACAACATACTGTATATTTTTTCAAGTTTTGGATGGACTTCTCCTTTAATTGAAAATGTTAAGGAGGTGGAACTGGAACCTCTGCATTTGTAGGAGGTGGAACTGTCATCTCTAAGAGGTAGAAGTGTCCATGTTATTGAATGGAGAAAGACGTCAAAGGAGATGGAACTGAGTTCCTGTGATTTCCTGCCCATTTTAATCCCTGGATTTGTTGAAACTGTGGAACATGAATCTGGTCAAAAATGTAGAACATGACTGTAATGTGCTGAAAATGTGGATTGTGACTGTAATGTGCTGGACACATGGAATGTGAATCTGATGAAAAAAATGTAGTGTGACTGTAATGCATTGAAAATGTGGACTGTGACTGTAATGCGTTGGAAATGTGGAATGTGAATTTAATGATAAAATGTGGAATGTGACTGTAATGCATTCAAAATGTGGAATGTGTTGGAAATGTGGAATGTGAATTTAATGATAAAATGTGGAATGTGACCGTAATGCATTCAAAATGTGGAATGTGTTGGAAATGTGGAATGTGAATTTAATGATGAAATGTGGAATGGTGACTGTAATGCATTCAAAATGTGGAACATGACTGTAAAGTGTTGGAAATGTGGAATGTGAATCTGATGAAGAAGAATCGGCTTTTCTGTAGTTCTTCTCATACACACTATACTCACAAAGTGCAAGCAATGTGGGATTGGTTGTGAAATGACTATAAATGCATAGTGCCAGCCAGACATTTCACACATCCACACCCACAAATGTAGAACACGACTGTAACATGTTGAAAATGTGGAATGTGATGGTAATGTGTTAGAAATATGGAATGTGAATCTGATAAAAAAATTTGGAACCTGACTAATGTATTGAAATGTGGAATGTAAATGTAATGTGTCAGAAATGTTTAATGTGAATCTGATGAAACAAGCATTTGTCAATGCCGAATGTTTGCTTGCTGGCATTGGCAGTGGTAGTGTAGAAGTTACAGAGCTGCGTAATAGGAATGGCAGTGAAGTATTGAACTGAAGCCAACCCCACCACTACCTTGCAGAGAGTGACAGGCATTGGGGTGTGTGTTTGGGTCGTCAGGCATAACGGCCACGCCATTTCACCACACCCCACCCTGCAGACACTGACAAGTGTCGCAGTGTTCCTTGGGGTCTTTGGCCCTTATGCGCACCCCATTTCATAAGGAAATATGGTGAGATGGGTGCGATATAGGAGAATGGAGTGAACTTTGGGGCCGAAGAGTCCAAGGCATGCCTCGATGCCTCTCACTGGCTGCAGGGTGTGGAATGGTATGAGCATTAGAGGCAAGAATCCCAAGTCACACACCTGATGCCTGTCATTCTCTACAGGGTTGGGCGTTATGATTGGAAACCCTAATACCTCAGGCATTCATTGGTATTTTCACTCCAAATTTTCAACATGTTTTTTTTGTGACCCCACCTCATGAACAGAGGGAATATCAGTTTGTTAGCCGAAAGCTGCTTATGCACAGAGACTACGGCATTTAGCACCACAGGTGCAAAAACATTCCGAACAGGATGTAAAAAATGACAGCTGTACTGTTCATGGGGAGGTGTAAAAAATGGCAATGTTGGAAACCTGCAGTAAAATATTTTAAAAATGGTGAAGTCACGTGAACATAGAAACTGCAACGACACTCGTAATATAATTAGGTTGGGGATTTTTACAGTAGATTGTCAACTCAGGCATTTTGATGCCTCCGATCATGAACAGTGTCACTGTGATTTTCTTTATCTGTGCCGAACAATGATTTCCCACAGCGACCACGCATCTCTTCGCTGAAAGTATGAAAACACACTTCAGCCATGTTGTGAAAAATGACAGCTGTACTGTTCATAAGGAAGTGTGGAAAAATGTCACTGGTGAAAATCTGGACTGAAAATATTACAAAGTCATGAACTTATGAGGGTGCATGGAAACTGCACAATGCTCACTGTAACACAGTCATTTTATGGACTTTTGTCACCAAATTTTCAACATAGCCATTTTAAGACCTCTGCTCATGAACAGTGTAACTGTGATTTTCTTAATCTGTCCTAAAACATTGCTTTCGCACACCAACAGCACCATTGTACTACATGTGCAAAAACACATTTTGGGCTACATATGAAAAATGGCAGCTGTACTGTTCATAAGGAAGTGTAATAAAATGGCAATGTTGAAAATCTGGAGTGAAAATATTAAATTCGCAAACTTACGAGCATGCATAGGAACTGCGCAATGCACGCTCGTAAAACAGTCATTTTTAGGAATTTTTTCACAAATTTTCAACATAGCCATTTTAAGACCTTTGCTCATGAACAGTCTCACTGTGATTTTCTTAATGTGTCCCATACATTGATTTTGCACATCGATTGCGCCACTGTGCGCTACATGGGCGGAAACACATTTTGGGCAAGATGTGAAAAATGACAGCTATACTGCTCATAAGGAAGTGTGGTAAAATGGCAATGTTGAAAATCTGGAGTGAAAATATTGAACATTCGCGAACTTACGAGCGTGCGTAGGAACTGCGCAATGCACCCTCATAAAACAGTCATTTTTAGGAATTTTTTCACCAAATTTTCAACATAGCCATTTTAAGACCTCTGCTCATGAACAGTGTCACTGTGATTTTCTTAATTTGTCCCATACATTGATTTCGCACACCGACTGCGCCAGTGTGCGCTACATGGGCGGAAACATGTTTTGGGTGAGATGTGAAAAATGACAGCTATACTACTCATAAGAAGGTGTGGTAAAATGGCAATGTTGAAAATCTGGAGTGAAAATATTGAAAGTTCGCGAACTTACGAGCGTGTGTAGGAACTGTGCAATGCACCCTCGTAAAACAGTCATTTTTAGGAATTTTTTCACCAAATTTTCAACATAGCCATTGTAAGACCTCAGCTCATGAACAGTGTTACTGTGATTTTCTTAATTTGTCCCGTACATTGATCTCACACACCGACTGCGCCATTGTGCGCTACATGGGCGGAAACACATTTTGGGTGAGATGTAAAAAATGTCAGCTGTACTACTCATAAGAAGGTGTGGTAAAATGGCAATGTTGAAAATCTGGAGTGAAAATATTGAAAATTCGCGAACTTACGAGCCTGCGTAGGAACTGCACAATGCACGCTCGTAAAGCAGTCATTTATTGGAATTTTCACCAAATTTTCAACATGGGGTTTTTGGGACCCCTTCTCATGAAAGATGTCACTGTCATGATGTTATTTGGGTCCTAAGGGTGATTTAGCAGTCACTGCGCAGTCACTGTGTGAAATCACCCTTCAGGACTGAATAATGCCATGACAGTGACATCATTCATGAGAAGGGGTTCCAAAAACCCCATGTTGAAAATTTGGTGCAAAAATTCCAAAAAATGCCTGAGATATGCACTAAAGTTGAAACCCCCCTATCTAGCCCATTATACAGCTTACCGGCATTTCCTCAGTTCGCGGTCAGCTTTGAAGAGTGCAGACGTGTTCCCGGTCCACTGAAGATCGTCGCGCAGAGCTCCGGAGGTAAGTATGGGGTGAGGGGGTGTGGGGAGGCAGGGTGCACAGTGGGTGGGTGCGGGTTGTGGGAGGATGGGCTGGGAGACTACGTGGGACCGTTTTTATTTTTCAGGTTGAAAAAAAAATAGACGACGCGGGACGTTTGCCATGCTGGGGTGGGCTCCCAGCGTGGCACAAGGACGGTGGGGGGGCATTCAGCCGATGGGGGATTGGGCACCCTCGTCGGCCATGGCATTTGTTGCTGCGCTGGGGTGAGCTCTCAGCGTAGCACCTTGTACTGGGGGAGATTGAAGCTGACAGGGAGATTGGGCACCCGTCGGTGATAGTATGGGGGAGACAGTGAAGCCGATGGGGATTGGGCACCCCGTTGGCTATTCTATGAGTTGCCATGCTGGGGTGGGCACCCAGCGTGGCATTCAGGAAAGAACTTTGGGGGGAGGCGCGCTTCAAGCCGATGAGGGATTGAGCACCCGCCAGCTATACGCCTGTGCGGGGAGGGAGGCAGCATGCAGTATGTGGCTGTTGTGTGTGTGTGTGTGTGTGTTGTGTGTGTGTGTGTGTGTAGGGGAGCTGTGCATGAGCAGGCGATATCTTATCGCTGCTCACTCAAGCGTAGCTCCCCCTTTCAACTGTATGCCACTGCATTTTGGAGCTTGTCATAGACAGCTCCAGCATGCACTGGCTTACAGGTGCCGCGCCTGCCAACACACTGACTGAATTGGAGGAGGAGGTGACACACCTCCGAAATCTCGGATGATGGCACTATGTTTCTTGCACATGCGTGCAAGCAAACATAAAAATGTGGAAAAAAGACTGTAATGTGTTGAAAATGTGGAATGTGACTAATGTAATGACAATGTTGAATATAAATATAATGTGTTGGAAATGTGGACTGTGAATCTGATTAAAAAATAAGGAATGGTACTGTAATGTGTTGAAAATGTGGAATGCATGAAACAGTGTCACAGCACAGTTTTCTATGTGACAAAACAGTAGGGATGTGTCAAAAAAAAATTTCTGCAGGCGGAATGTAAGTGAAAGTCTGCAAATGTTCAGAAATCAATTTCCAATCTTTTGCAGAAATTCCGCCTGCTATACTCTACTACCCCACTGAAGAATAAAGAAATCCCTGGTGGCTAGTCGAGTGGGGGTAGGGGCCACTAGCCACCAGGGCTTGTTTGATTATTAAATACGTCGGGTGCCAGGTGATCAGGTGGGGGTTAGGGGCACCGCTAGGGAGGTTACATTGGGTTGGGGAAGGGTCCGTTAGCCACAGGAAGGGGAGGTGTTCTTGGGCTAGTGGACTGGGCTAAATTTGGCCCCAAACATTCAGATGTTTTCCAATCTGCCACTTGCAGAAACTCAGAAACCTCTACAAAAGTTGCCACATTTCGTGAAAGTGCTTTTCAGACAGAAATGGCAACTTTTGCCCACCCTACAAAATGGAGTAACTGCCATTGAAATTGTCTTGTTTCCTTCAGTAACTCTCCTGCAGAATTCCACAGAAATGGGTTTCACAACCAGATAGGCTTGTTTCAAACCCACCACAGGTCACCCAGTAGTGGGGTCAGTGGCAAGTAATGAAGAGGACACATTCACATTTGTGGGGTCAGTGGAGGAGAAGAAGTAGAATAAGCATTTCTGAAACATTTTTCATACACATTGTATCCCAAAGCACAAACAATGTGGGACTGGTAGCAAATTAAGCAATAGGACACGACATGACTTTGGTTGTACTAGGTTTATGTCATGGTCAGCGACGTTGTAAGGCATGAGGTGAAGCCAAGTGCCTTCAGCCCCCAACCATGGGGTAAACCTAGTACAACCAATGTCCCTGAAGTGCCTTATTGCTTATATAAAATGGACCTATAGCCAACTTTAAAAAAACACTCTAAAAGATTTAAAAACCACAAAAAATTTCACAAAATGTTGCAAAATAATGCAAAATAGTCCCTCCACAGATGTTTTCCACCTGTCAGTCATCTGTCTTTCTAAGCATTCAGTACAATGTGTACTTGTTTACCATGGAATATAAGAATTCAAAGGTCTGCACTATTTCAGTAGTAGAATGCAACCCCCTCCCCCCAAACATGCACAGGGAATGGTAACATGGAATACATGAATACAACATTTTTCAGAGTTCCACTGGCATACAACATACACAGACAGACACACACAGGCCTCAGGTGGAGCCATAACATCAATTTTTTCTGTTGCAGGGTAAGGAGTAGGGAGGTCTCTGGCAGACTGGTAGGGTTAGGAAGGGGATTGTTCATGGACATCAAAGAAACACCAGCAGTGAAAACTCTGAATAGTACTTGTTTTTTCAGCTTTCAGTATGTGTGTAAGGCGTGGCTCATGAGTGTAACTAGCATTAAATTATTTACTTATTTTGTTTAATTTAATGGACTTTTATTTTTAGGGCCTAATTGAAGGTTTTTATGTATGAGTAAAGGTGACCACCATGTTTGTGATGGAAATTAGGAAGTGGCTAATGGATTCCATATGTGAATTGTCCTGGTTGGCAGGGACTTGTTTTTAGCCATTGATAGTGGTCTATAAAGGCCATGGCTAGACCCATGTCTCAGCCAATGAGGAGGCAGGAATGTTCTTACCCATTTTATATATGACAATAAACATTCAATGGCAAACATTTTGCACATCAACACCCCCACACATCATTGGGAAATTGCATTAACTGTTTTTATTGGAAGGGGAATGTTGACTACGATACTGGGTAAAACCTCTTACAGCACAACACTTCCCATTACTACTGAACTCAAGTGCCAACATTTATGGCATGGGCCCAATCTCTGTGTAGGATAAAGATACACAATATGATAGTATTATAATATATCATGATTACATAGAAACATAGACTTTGACGGCAGATAAGGACCGCTAGGCCCATCTAGTCTGCCCATTTCCCTACCTACAGGATAGGCCGCAGATCCTAGTTAACCAACAGCCTATATCTTCCTTCCCCCCACAAGAATTGCCTTATGTCTGTCCCATGCATTCTTGAATTCTCCCACAGTTTTAGACAGCACAGCTTCCTCAGGAAGGCTGTTCCATGCATCCACTACCCTCTCTGTGAAATAATACTTCCTCACATTGCTCCACAACCGCCCTCCTTCTATCTTTAAATTGTGTCCCCTTGTTCTTGCAAGCCTCTTTTTCTGAAAGATGCTACCCTCTTGGACTTTGTTGATTCCCTTGAGGTACTTGAAAGTTTCTATCATGTCCCCCCTCTCCCTTCTTTCCTCAAGGGTATACATATTAAGCTCCTTTAGTCTCTCCTCATATGGCTTCTCTTGCAGACCCTGCACCATTTCAGTTGCCCTCCTCTGGACTGCCTCTATCCTGTCTATGTCCTTGCGGAGATGGGGTCTCCAGAACTGGACACAGTATTCCAGATGGGGTCTCACCAACTGTCTGTACAGAGGGATAACAACTTCCTGTTTTCTGCTGCTGATCCCTCTCCCTATACATCCCAGTATACCGCCGGCCCTCCCTACTGCCTTCTCACACTGCTTGCTAACCTTAAGGTCATCTGCTATGATTACCACCAGGTCCCTTTCCTGTTTTGTTGCTGTTACTACCTCCCCACCCATTGTGTATTCTTCCCCTGGGTTCTTGTTTCCCAGGTGCATTATTTTGCACTTTTTGCATTGAATCCTAGCTGCCATATGTCTGACCATTCCTCCAACCTTGCCAAGTCCCTTTTCATCCTTTCCACACCTCCTTGTGTATCAACCCTGTTGCAGATCTTTGTGTATCTGCAAAAGGCATACTTTCCTTCAGTCCCTCTGCAATGTCACTGATGAAGACATTAAAGGACTGGACCAATACTGAACCCTACGGTACCCACTGGTAACCGCCCTTTCTTCAGAGTGGACTCCATTTACAATTACCTTCTGTGTCCTGTTGTCCAGCCAATGTTTTATTTCCAGGCTACCACCCTGGGACCCACCCCAGGCTGGTTAATTTGACTAATAATCTTTTGTGTGGGACTGTGTCAAATGCCTTGCTAAAGTCTAGGTAGGCCATGTCCACAGCCCTCCTGGTCTACTACTTTGGTCACCCAGTCAAAGAAATCTATTAGATTCGTCTGACATGACCTTCCGCTGTGAACCCATGCTGCCTTGGATCCTGTGCTCCACTGACCTCTAGGTACTCAACTATTCTTTCCTTCAAGTGACTCCATCACTTTCCCTACCACAGAGGTCAGACTGACAGGTCTGTAGTTTCCTGCCTCTGTCTTGGTCCCACTTTTGTGAAGGGGAATCACATCCGCCTTCCTCCAGTCCTCGGTACCACCCATCCCCATGATTTATTAAAGAGTAGCCAGTGGTTTCACTAGTTTCTTCCTTAATTCTTTTAGAATTCTGGGGTGAATTCCATCAGGACCCATTGCTTTGTCCACCTTCAGTTTTAGGAGTTCTTGCAGAACCCTTTCTTCTGTGAAAGGACTAGGATCGACCCCTATCAAGAGTGCTTCTGTTAATTGGATTAGGCACTTCCCCCTCCTCTTTTGTGAATACTGAGCAGAAATATTCGTTCAGTATTCCTGCTTTTTCACTGTCCCCCTCTGCCCACCCACCGTTCATTCTATTCAGCCTCACTATCCCTCCCTTTGTCTTTCTAGGCTCGCTGATGTACCTATAAAAGGTTTTATCCCCCTTCTTAACTGAGTTGGCTATCTTTTCCTCAGTTTGGGCCTTTGCTATTCTGACTTCCCTCCCTGCTTCTTTCTGCCTTAACTGGTACAGCTCTCTGTCCTGCTCCTTCTGTGTTTCCTTATACTTCCGGAATGCTATCTTTTTCTTCCTGACTTTCACAGCCACTCTCTTGAGAACCATAGTGGCTTTTCTTTCATTTGATTTGTTTATTTGCTTCATACAAAGGCTTGTTGCCTCTGTGATGGCAGTTTTGATAATTCCCCATTGTTGCTCCACACCTCCTTCTAGCCTGTTTGCTAGTGCCTTTCTGAGGCACTCTCCCATCTTGCCAAAGTCAGCCCTCCTAAAGTCCAGTACCCTCACTTTTGTATGGCTTGACTCTGTAGCTGAATTTAACGTGAACCACACTGTTTGATGGTCACTTGTCCCCAGATGGCAACCCACTTCTAGATCTGAGATCCTCTCACTGCCCCCGTTTGAGAGTGAGAGGTCTAAGATTGCTCCCTCATGAGTGGGTTCGAAACTAGCTGTCTAATGCCTGCCACCTGTAGGGCGTCAAGAATGGCCCTGCTCTTGGATGTGGCTGCAGCAAATGTGCTCCAGTTAACATCTGGCATATTCAGGTCTCCATCAACAGTATCTCCCTTTCTCTGCCATTCTAAGAATGCCTTCCATCATATCCTTGTCCATTCCTTCCCCTGACATGGGGTCTGTACACAACCCTGTGCTGATTGTGGTGCCCTTTCCAGTCTCCAAGGTGACCACAGTGCCTCCTCTCCTCCTGTTTACTCTTTTGTTCAGTTGCTTTTATCCCTTCCTTTACATAGAGAGCTACTCCTCCCCCTCTTCTCCCCTGCCTGTCTCACCTGTAAGTTATGTACCCTGGTATGTTAACATCCCAGTCATGGTTTTCTGTGTACCATGTTTCTGTGACTGCTATGATATCTAGGCATCCCTCTTCCATTAAGGCCACCAGCTCAGAGAGCTTGTTGCCCAGACTACGGGCATTGGTACTCATTACCCTCCATTTTCTGATGGCCTTACCCCCTTTTGCCCCATCCCTGTCCTTCTTGCCTTTGTCACTTTCTCCATTTACCCCTGCCCTTCTCCCTATTGACACCTCCATGTTGGTGTTTGCCACACTTACTACCGTGATTGTTTGGGGGGGGCTAGGATTTTCCTGCTCCTTTCCAGTGCCTCCCCTTGGCTAGTTTAAAAGCTTGCCAATGAAGCATTTAAACCTATCACCTAGGATCCTGGTTCCTCCCGGACAGATGCAGCCCATCATGCCAGTATAGGCTTGCATCACTCCAGGTGGACCCCAGTCCCAGTGAAGCCAAATCCCTGAGCTCCACACCAGTTTTCCAACCCTGATTGAATCCATGATGCAGACACCCTAGCCTCTCCTATGCCATAGATGGGTAGCACCTCTGAGAAGGTTACCGTCGTGCTACTTGACTAAGGCCCCTCCCCAATTCCACAAACTCTTCCTGCACTTCTCTAATCCCTTTCTTAGCCAGGTCATTTGTCCCTAGGTGGACAATGACATCCAGTTCCCTCCCCTGTGCTGCTGCTCCAGCAATCCTGAGGATTCGCTCCCTGTCCCTCCAAGCCATGGCGCCAGGCAGGCACCTTACCTCCCTCTCCCCTTCCTTGCCCAGTTCTACCTTCCTAACAATGGAGTCCCCCACCAGGAGTTGTTTCCTTCCCCTGCAGGGTCCCCTGCCACCCTCCTGTGGGTCTCCTTTGTGGAGGTTCCCAGCATCCTCCTTGGTCTCCACTGTAGGTGCCTCCATAGAGGAACCACACTTTGCCAGAATGGCATAGGAATGTGGAGAGGTACAACTGGAGGATGTGCCTCTGTTCCACCACCCTCACCCTCCCTGAGCCCACTGTGGTCCAACCGCTCCTCTTTCTTGGCAACCTCTGAGGCAACGGCAGTGGCACTGGTGGTCCCTGAATGGAAGAGGAGGTCCCACAAATCCTGGCCAACTCAGCCTGGAGATGAGCAACCTCCTCCCTCAGCCCAGAGAGGTGCCTGAAGATGGGACAACAATGCATCCTCCAGAACATCTCCCGGAAGACCGATGCTCCACAGCCACTGCACTGCACCACTCCAATCATGTCTTATTTCTGGCCCCTTAACTGTTTGCAATCCTTACTCTTTCCTCTGTTTTTTTTTTCTCTCTCTCCTTACTTTCTGCCTGTGTGCCCTTTAATCTCCTGATTGTCCTGTTCTGAGACAAGACTATCCTATATTTCTCAGTAGACCACTTACTTGTTCAGAGGCAGACCTCCAGCAGCTAGGGGGAGCCAGAGAGCTACTCTTGCCCTTCTAGGATGGTGGGTCCTTGGTGGTTCTGTGATCACTCACTTCCTGCCCCTAAACAGGAAGTTCATGTTGTCATTCAAATCCTGTGCCTATAAAAATAGAACTAGCTTGGGGTGGTGGGGTGGTGGGGTGGAGCGAAGGGAAGGAGGGCAATATAGTCCCAGCAGAGAAGTTCAGTCACACAGCTGTCCTTTCTCCTGGTGTCTTCTGCCAAGCTATTAGCAGAATCTTTCTAAGGCAGTCTTTAAATGTAGCTTCCTTCTAGCTAAGCCTCCCCTACTTACCAGATCTTTCTACAAGTAATTAAACCTCACAGTAGTTAAGTCCTTTCAGTCACCTGAGATTTACACCTAGATGACTTTTCAGTTACCCATTCAGTTCAGTTAACCCAAACACACACTTTTTTTTTTGTTTTGTATGTTAGTTTTTTTACCCTAAATTAAAGGTCCAAATACAAAAGTTCTTCTACTTTAGTCCCAGCAGAGAAGTTCAGTCACACAGCAGTCCTTTCTCCTGGTGTCTTCTGCCAAGCTGATTGTTTGATATTATGCATTAAACAGCTATCAAGTTATGTTATGTTATATTGTGTTATATGTTATATATTATGTTAAGTTTTGTTATATTATTATATATAGAATAAATAATGAGTAAGGGTGTATGCAAGGATGTATACCAGTAGAGTGGGCTAACTACGGCTATAAGGCCATAAGCTTTGTTGCCCTAATTAGCCCCTGAGATAAGTATACTTCCAAGTGTTCCACCCTTACCCATTGTTTGTTGAATGTATTACATTAGGATGGTTATTGTTATCGAGATTGCTTTTGTGATCATGTTATGGCACCTGACAGTCTCTTGCATCAAGAATGGAATGGTGTGTAATAAGTGCAGATAGGAGTTTGGGGGATTTCAGGGTTTGTGAGGGTTTTGTGTGTCTTTTTTCCAGGTATTTTTGCAGCTTGTTAATTGGGTTGGCTAGCTTCCTAATGATGTTTTAACTGTGTTACCAGTATTGCCCCATTGATTGTTTCATTAGTGTTGGTACTGTATATAGCTTTAATTAGTATACTGTAGGTATATAGCAATATTTGTGTGATTAGTGCAGGTATATAGTTGTAATTGTTCGCTTAGTGCAAGTCTATACTTTTAATTGATTAGTCACAGGTAGAGATGTTGCAAAGTTTTAATTCACCATCGATGTTCCAGCAAAGTTACGAACTGTGCCTCAGCAGAGCAACCTGCAAAGTTTTCCCATCAGCTTGTAAATTTACCTATTAACTTCACTGCTAATTTCACTGGTAACTACGCCATTAAGACAGTTAGGTGAAGTCTGTTCAAAACGAGGCTACCTGTAGTAAACAAGCGCCTGAGGTCACATGGAAACAACCTCTGCAGATCACATGTACTGTTCTATGTGCTGACTCATTCTTTCACTTTGCAGTCTGAGCTAGTGAGTGGAAGGGGACAAATCTGCTTGTTTTATAGTAAAACCTAGTCAAAAACCAACCCAAACAATATTTTTAGCTTTCTTTTGCTTGTTCTTCATTTTATTATTGCTGTACAGTTGTGAATCTTTGTTTACTTGTTCTTTAGCTGTTATTTTCTTTATATTGAACACTTATTTGTGCTATTTTTTATGTCTTTTAATGTGTTCTTTCTGCTCTTTTTACTCTGTGTTTTTGGGGGGGTTAAAATTAGTGGGAGTGGTCAGGAGATGAGGTGGATGCAGGTAGCAGATGGGAGATGCCATGCTTTTTGCATCAAGACAGGGCCTGGCCCATAGCACTACCAGTAGGAGGAGACGTCATCAGCACCCCCAACAGCACAGTACCCACAACAGCAAGGGCACAACTAACATCAAAGGAAGCTCCAGTCCAGCCAGCTGTTGTACCATCACCATCACCACCTTCACCACCTACGCACCATGAGGAGGAGGAGTTACAGCCAGGACCATCTTGCTCCTCTCCTCATTGGCAATAGTCAAAGTCCATTGTATGGGACTTTTTTAATATTGATCCCACCGACAACAGTGTGGTCACCTGTAAATTATGCCACATTGTTGTTTGGTGTGGGAAATGGGGGAAGCTATTTGTGGGCAGGTTGGCAGCACACACACCTTAGAGGGAAGCACCACAAGGTGTGGGAGGAATATCTGAGAAATAGTGTTGGTGAGGGGGTGGAGGTGGTGCCACCCCTACTGGTTCTTCTCTGCTGGGCAAGAAAAAGAAATTACATGTTGCGCAGGTGCAGGAGGGGGAGATAGAGTGGACTGGGAGAGGGACCTACAGTCAGATTTGGGTGCTGTGAGGGGCACCTGAGAGACCGGCCTCAAGTCCTCCTCCCACACCCACCCATGTGGAAGTACAGCAGCTCTGTAGGGAGATAAGAGAGCTCTCCTGGTAAGTTTGCAGGATGAAGGAGCTGTTGGAGGAGGAGCTGCAAAATCAGCAAACCTCTTTGGAGGGTTTGGCCGAAATATGAAGTAGCAGTGCACACTCTGTCCCCAGGCCATAGCCCTCCAACCCAGATTTTTTTTTCTTTCTCTCTTTTACCCTTAGTTAAACCCTAAAAATAAAAATTTAAAAGGAAAAAAAAATCATTTATCCTTATTTCTCTCTGTCTGTCTGTATTTCTTTATTTCTGTTACTGTTATACTGATAAACCCTAAAAATGTAAAAAAAAATAAAAATAAGAAATGAAAAAAAAATCCATCCATCTTTATTTTCTCTCTGTCTGTATTTCTATATTTATGCTACTGTTTTGTTCTATCTATGGAAATTTATTTTTTTCTCATCCATATAAAAGAAAACAACTGATTTCAACTCTATTGTTGTCCTATTGTTGTCTTTCTTGTGCAACTGCACAGTCCTTACACTATCACTAAAATTGTTCTTAACTGCTGCTACTACTACATGGTCACTCCTACTGTTCACAGGCCCGGGGAGGCATTGGAAGCCCTTCACTCAGCGTTCCCCACCCCCCAAAACGACCCTTCTGATGCGAATCTGCTGCACCGGAGGACCCGGGATTGAGGCGCTGGCTTTCTGTATTCACTGGACAGTCCTCCCCCGGCACCTAGAACCTGTGCAATCTAAATAACCTGTGTGTGGACTTTTAAACCACACTGCCTGGACACTAAATTACCTCTGCTGGGACCTTAAACTTTCTGTGGGACTTACGGTTCTCGGGCTGCTCGGTGGGAGCTTCTCTCAGAGGCTGCACTGTGGGTCAGGGATAATTTCTCTGGGCTTTCCATCTCTAATTCCTGCTCTGGAGTCCAGGAGGCTGAGGAATTTAGGTGTCAACTTTAAACCATGCACCAGTGCCTGACTGACTGCTCCGTCCTGCCGTGTCACTTGATCATACCTAATTAAGTGTTCTCTCCTGAGTACCGCGACTCACTCCTGCTGTTCATGGGCCTGAGGAGGTATTGGGAGCCCTTCACACAGTGGGCTGCCTCTCCAGAAATTACCCTTCTGATGCTGAATATGCTGCACTGGAAGATCCGAGGTTGAAGCACCGGCTTCCTATATTCACTGGGAGGTCCTCCCCGGCACCTAGAACCTGTGCAATCTAAATAACCTGTGTCAAGACTTTTAAACCTTGCTGCCTGGACACTGAATTACCTCTGCTGGGACTTTAAACTTTCTGTGGAACTTATAGTTCCTGGGCTGCTCGATGGGATCTTCTCTCAGAGGCTGCACTGTGGGTCGGGGAAAATTTCTCTGGGCCTTCCATCTTTAATTCCTGCTCTGGAGTCCAGGAGGCTGAGGAGTTTAGGCACCAACTTTAAATCACGTACCAGCGCCTGATTGGCTCTTCTGTCCTGCCGTGTCACTCGACCATCCCTACTTAAGTCTTCTCTCCTGAGCACAGCAGCTCACTCCTACTGTTCACAGACCTGGGGAGGCATTGGGAGCCCTTCACACAGTGGGCCACCCCCACTCTCCAAAATAACCCCTCCAATGGCGAATCTGCTGTACCAGACAACCTGGGGTTGAGGCGCCAGCTTCCTGTATTCGCGGGGCGGTCCTCCCCAGCACCTAGAACCTGTGCAATCTAAATAGCCTGTGTCTGGACTTTTAAACCTCACTGCCTGGACACTGAATTACCTCTGCTGGGACTTTAAGCTTTCTGTAAGACTTATGGTTCCTGGGCTCTTCAGCGGGAGCTTCTCTCAGAGGCTGCACTGCGGGTTGGGGATCATTTTTTCCACCCACTGGCCCCGTTCCCTCCTGCCATTAAATGCTCCCTAGCCTCTCCCACTAACTCCGGGGCTGCCTACTGCACCGTTACTGCAGTCAGACCAGTGCTGCATCTCACAGTGCCCGTAGAGCTACATTAGAGTTTTTTCCCCTCAGATTGACCCAGTAGTGGTCAAACAGTGGGCTAGTCTCCTCTCCTGGCTGGGTAAGGCAGTAATCTGCCTTATCTACTGACTTGCAGCCAGAAGCTACTTCTAACCCAGAATGCTGAACAGTATCCATAAATGAACTACCTGTGATACTAGGGCTTGTATTTTCACTGTCTTACTTCTGAAAGATAACCTTAGCCTTCGTCGTACTGGGCTAGTGCTAGCATAGCTATTTCTAGAGATAGTGAATACAACTCACTGTCTTATAAAACTAGTCTAGTAACCCTGGGTCAGTAACTTTCACTGTCTTACTTGTGCATGATAACCTTAGTCACTGTTGCACTGGGCTAGTTCTAGAACAGCCATTTCTTGAGATAGTTAATACAATCCTCTGTCTTATAAAGCTAGTATAGCAACCCAGGGCTAGTAATTTGCAGCCTTCTATCCTCCGTGTTATTGTAACCTGTTATAGTGTTATTTGGGGTTGCTAATCTGTCTTCTAGGTAGTGTGGTGCCTCCCTTGCTGCCCCAGGAGGTGGCATCATACACTGAACTGACTTGTGCACTCCTCCCTCTGTAGCCACACAAGATGCCACCCCTGAGTGGGTGCTTGGTCCTCCCCGGCCTAACTGGGGACACAGCTCTGTGCCTCAGGCCACCCTGCCCTCTTTCAAGTCCCCCTCCCAGCCTGGTTATCTACTGAAGACATAAAAATGGTTCACATGAACATGTGAAGTCTACTACCAAACCTAGCTGAGCTAACCACCTGGGTGGCTCACTACAACCCCAATATCTTGAGGATCACGGAAATCTGGCTGAAGCTGCACATCCCAGACTCCATGTGTGCCCTCCCAGGGTACAACCTTATTAGGCAAGACAGAGAGGGAAATAAGTGTGGGGGTGGAGTGCTCCTCTACTATACGGGGCACTTAAATGTGTCTGTCATCAAGCACCCCCCCCACACCCCCTGTCTGTGAGTTCTTGCACGCCTTCCTTCTGCTAGGCAATACTAAAAAGGTTCACCTAGTATGTGTCTATAACCCTCCAAAGGGAGGAACACTTAGGCTGTACTCCCTACTTGACTGTCTCAGGGACAAAGTAGGCTCAAATAAGTTTCTAGTCCTGGGCGACCTCAACTTAAACTGGTTGGGGGGCAAAGCCAAGCATTATGAGCCACTACTGTCAGGTCTTGCCCTTCGCCAACTCATTGCTGAACCTACAAGGCTCTCCTCCCATGGGGGAAAAGGATTCCTTATCGACTGGGTACTGAGTAACAGACCCAATGATATAGTCTCCTCAGGAATCCTCCCTGATGCCATCTCGGATCACTCTCCCACCTATTGCATATCGGGCATCTCCCCTCCCAAAATTCCCTGCAAAGTGATCCAGATGCGGGACTTCTCCAGTTTTGACATTGATGACTACCACGCTGACCTACGACAAATTGACTGGACCAGGGTCACTACCACAAGTGATCCCTCAGGGGCCCTCGACAACTTCCTCGCTGACTTCACTCCCCTGAAAAACAAACATACACCTCTCACAAAAAGGAGGGTGATGAGCAACATCATCAAGTGGCTCCATGGGGGTCTATTTTCCCTCATGAAGCAAAAAGACAAATGCTGGATAAGGGTTAAGTGCTCCCACTCCAGTACTGACTTCCTTTAATATCAACAGTTGAGAAACTCTTGCAAAAGAGCCATCCACTCTGCCAAGAGTGAATTCTGTCAATCTGCCCTGCTTTCCTCAGTCAGAAACCCAAGGAGCTTCTGGCAAAACATTAAAAACACTGTCAGAGAGTCTGCCAGAGCCCAGGTCTCCGACATGCTCATTGGAGGGGTCAGTTGCAATAACCCCCTCACAATTGCCAATGTTTTTAACTGCCAGTTCTCTAGCCTGACTGCTCCTCCCTCCCAATCCCCTGCCCCATGTCTCAAGATCCCTCTTTTAGTGGGCCGTCCAGCCACCCTTTCTTATACTTAAAGGCTGTCTCTGTCCTGGAGACCCAGAGACTCCTTGCTAGTCTCTCCCCTTACACTGGAGCTGGGCACGACAGCCTTGAGCCCAAACTGCTCTGCCTGGGGGCATACCTTGTAGCCCAGCCTATCTCTCACATATTTAATACTTCCTTAATCTCGAGTACCATCCTAGACGTATGGAAGGTGGCCAAGGTCGTCCCTGTTGTCAAAGAAGGTGACCCGAAAAATCTCAATAACTACTGCCCAATTAAGATCCTGTCTGCAATCAGCAAGTTACTTGAAAAAGTGGTTGCCTCAGAGCTCATCCATTATCTCCAGAGCTATGAGCTACTTTATCCAGCACAACACAGTTTCAGAAAAGGGCACAGCACCTCTACTGCCCTAGTGGTGGTCACCTCTGAGATCAATTCTGCTACCGATCAAGGAAAACTGACTGGAGCATCTTTGTGGATCTCTCAAAAGCCTTTGACCAGTTTGACCACTTGCTCCTACACTCCACTCTCTGGTCCATGGGCTTCCCCTCCCCCACCCATGCCTGGTTCACTAACTACCTCTCGGGAAGACAGCAATATACTAACTTTAACAAGGCCCTTTCCAATGCAGCCCCAGTGACCTGTAGGGTCCCCCAGGGCTCCGTCCTTGGACCCATTCTGTTTTCCCTCTTCATAAATGAGCTGCCCTCAGCCTCAGCCCTCGGGTACTTCACCCTATACTCGGATGACCTTGTCATCCTGGCTAGCTCTCGGGACATTAAGGCTGTCAACACCCAGTTAAACTTTGACTTTAACCAAATTCAAACCTGGCTTGAGGACCACAAGCTTACCATTAACCTTAAAAAGACTCAGGCCATGCTCTTTGGCTCCTTGGCCAAGATAAAAGCCCGCCTGCTCCTCTAAAAATCTCAGGAGCTGATGGCTTCCTCTTGCATGTTGCAGATGCAGTCAAGAACCTGGGGGCAACCCTTGACCCACAACTGGACTTCACACTACACATTCACAATGCCTGTAAAGCAACCAACTGCATGCTGGGCCTTTAATACAGAGCTAAAAGTTGTCTCACCTCGGTCACAGATCTTGCCATAACTAGGGGGGTCCTCCTACCCATGCTCTGCTATGGCCTGGTATCCTTTCCCCACATCCCAAAAAACAGTCTCTCAAAATGGGACACAGTATACAACAATGTATGCCACTTTGCACTCTCTGCTCCTCACCTCATGCACCGATGTAAGCTATAATCCCAGCTGGAGTGGCTTCCTCCAGAGAACCACTGCACCTTCATCCTTGGCAATTTCATCAACATTATCAGAACTGCCATCCCTCCTGCACTCACCTTATTTCTCACACCTGCAAACCCCTCCTACCACTTAAGATCCAGTGACCCTCAGGTCCTCCTGGTTCCTAAAACTCACACCCAAATGGGTGATTGGGCCTTCTCTGCCTATGCGCCAAGGCTGTGGAACTCCCTTCCTGCTAGCACTCACTCCTCCCACTCCCATCCCTGCTTCAAAGCCTCCCTATGGAGCTTTCTAAAATTGGCCTCTGTCTGTCTCCGCACCTGAGCTGCTGTAACCTGGTTTCAACTGCTGGGTGATGAGTCCCCAGCTACTGAAAGCACTTTGTCCACCTGGAAAGCTTGTACCATCTGATGTACCAATGGAATGCTCCCCCACAATCTGTTGTACTACTCATGCTACCTCCTAGAAACATAGAAACATAGATTTGGATGGCAGATAAGGACCACTTGGCCCACCCAGTCTGCCCATTTCCCTACCTATTGGATAAGCTGCAGATCCTAGTTAACCAGCAGCCTACTTCTTCCTACCCCAACCCCCTAGAATTGCCTTATGACTGTCCCATGCATGCTTGAATTCCACCACTGTTTTTGACTCCACAACCTCCTCGGAAGGCCATTCCATGCATCCACAACCCTCTCTGTGAAAAATACTTTCTAAGTTACCTCTGAATACCCCTTCTATCTTCATTGTGCCCCTTGTTCTTGCACACCACTTTTTTGAAAGATGCTACCCTCTTGGACTTTGTTGATACCCTTGAGATACTTGAAAGTTTCTATCATGTCCCCCCTCTCTCCTTTCCTCGAGGCTATACATATTCAGCTCCTTAAGTCTCTCTTCATATGTCTTCCGGTGCAGACCCTGCACCATTTTAGTTGCCCTCCTCTGGACAGCCTCCATCCTGTCTATGTCCTTGCGGAGATTGGGTCTCCAGAACTGCACGCAGTACTCCAGATGGGGTCTCACCAACTGTCTGTACAGAGGGATAATAACTTCCTGTTTTCTGCTGGTGATGCTCCCCTATGCATCCCAGTATCCCCCAACCCTCCTTGCTGCCCTCTCACATTGCCTGCCCACCTTTAGGTCATCTGATATGACTACCCCCAGGTCCCTTTTCATTTTGTTGTTGTTAGTATCTCACCCCCATTGTGTACTCTTCCCTGGGTTTTGTTTCCCAGGTGCATTACCTTGCACTTCTTAGCATTGAATCTAAGCTGCCCATACATTTGACCATTCCTCTAACTTGCCAGTCCTTCTCATCCTTTCCAACCCACCTTGTGCATCAACTCTGTTGCAGATCTTTGTGTCATCTGCAAAGAGACATACTTTTCCTTCCAGTCCCTCTGCAATATCGCTTATAAAGACATTGAAGAGACCGTCCTAATACTGAACTCCTCGCGGCACCTCACTAGTAACTCTTCTTCAGAGTGGACCCATTTACTATTACCCCTGTGTCATATTCTCCAGCCAATTCTTACCCAGGCTGTCATCTTGGGACCACGCCCAGGCTGGCTAACGTATATTAATCTTTGTGTGGGACTGTGTCAAATGCCTTGCTAAAGTCTAGGTAGGCCATGTCACAGCCCCCCTGATCTACTACTTTGGTCACCCAGTCAAAGAAATCTATCAGATTTGTCTGGTATGACCTTCCCGCTGTGAATCCATGCTGTCTTGGGTCCTGAGCCCCTCTGGCCTCTAGATACTCACCAATTCTTTCCTTCAGAAGTGATTCCATCATTTTCCCTACCACTGAGGTTAAACTAACAGGTCTGTAGTTTTCTGCTTCTGCCTTGCTCCCACCTTTGTGAAGGGGAATCACATCTGCCCTTCTCCAGTCCTCGGGTACCACCCCATCCTCCCATGATTTGTTAAAGAGGGTAGTCAGTGGTGTCACTAGTTCTACCCTTAGTTCTTTTAGAATTCTAGGATGAATCCCATCAGTCCCCATTGTTTTGTCCACCTTCAGTTTTAGAGTTCTTCAGAACCCTTTCTTCTGTAAATGGACTGGTATCAACTTCTGTATCCAGGTGTTTCTACTGTTTGTTTTAGGTACCTCCCCACTTCCTTTGTAAATACTGAGCAAATATATTTGTTTAGTATCTCTGCCTTCCACAGTCACCCTATGCACCCTCCCTCCTCTTTATTAAGCCTCACTAGCCTCCCTTGGTCTTCTTCACTCCCTGATGTACCTATAAAGGTTTTATCCCCCTTCTTAACAGAGTTGGCTATCTTTTCCTCGGTTTGGGCCTTTGCTGTTCTGACTGCCTTCCCAGCTTCCTTTTGCTTTAACTGATACAGTTCCCTGTCCTGCTCCTTCTGTGATTCCTTGTACTTCCTGAATGCTTTCTTTTTCTCTTGAACCTTCACTGCCACTTCCTTTGAGAACCATAGTGGTTTCTTACATTGTTTCATTTTGTTAATTTGCTTCACACAAAGGCTTGTTACCTCTGTGATGGCAGTTTTTATTTTTCCCCATTGTTCTTCCACCCCTCCTTCCTGCCCATTTGCTAGTGCATTCCTTAGGTACTCACCCATTTTGGCAAAGTTAGCCCTCCTAAAGTCCAGTCCAGTCCAGTCCTACTTATACCCACTTGAGGGTATGGCTGACCATACATGTAGACATCTGTCGATCATGCCCATATTATGCTGTTATCTACCTCCTGATGCAACCTATGTGCCTGATACTCTTGAAAGTACCTTGATTTGACTAATGTTGATGTATTGTACCTTGTTAATCTGCCAGGTCATCTGTAGATATCTGTCACCCATCCCCGTACTATGCTGCTTTCTACCTCCTGATGTAATTTATGTGCCTGATTCTATTGTAAGTTACCCTGTTTTTTTCCTGATGTTCATGTATGTACCATTGTAATCCTCCCAGGTCACACCTGAAAATAGGCACTTGGCTGTCTAGTGTGCTTACCTGGTTAACAAAAGCAAATAAATAAATAAATGGTGCTGTGCTATGTCTTTCACTCCCCCACCACCACCACCACTGACTGCCCTTTCTATAATTCACTGCACAACAGTTGTGCAAATGTTTCAGAAAAGCAAAGAAGGCCACATTTTGTCACAAGCACTTTAATACACACAGCTGCCAAGCACAATACATAAATTTCCTACTTCTGGGAATTCTCTCCCAAACCGGATATCAGTAATGTTGGTAATAAACTGCTGCTACTGCCAGTGCTACTATGCTGTTTAAGTCACTCTCTTGGACAGTCTATGTTGTCATGCACTTTAGTACACACAACTGCAAAGCATAGAAACACAGAAACATAGAAACTGTTGGCAGATAAGGACCTCTAGGCCCATCCACTCTGCCCATAACCCTACACTTGTGAGGCTGCTGACCCTACCTGGTCACTGGCCTTTTTCTACCCTTACCTGCCTCTAAGGTTCCCCATGCCTGTCCTAAGCATGTTTAAATTCTTCCACTGTCTTACCCACTATCTCCTGTGGCAGGCTGTTCCATGCATCCACCACCCTCTCTGTGAAGAAAAACTTCCTCATATTTCCCCTCAACCTGCCCCCCTCTAATTTCATATCATGCCCCCTTGTTCTTGTACTCTTCCTATACTGGAAGATGCCTCCTCCCTGCACCTTGTTTATACCTTTGAGGTATTTGAATATTTTGATCGTGTCACCCATGCCCCTCCTCTTCTCCAATGAATATATGTTGAGGTCCTTTAGTTTTGCCTCATATGTTTTGTGAAGCACAATATATACTTTTCTCACTTCTGGAAATTCTTTCCCAAACCAGAAATCAGTAATGCTGATAATAAACTGCCACTGCTGCCACTTCTACTATGCTGTTTAAGTCACCCTCTCAGACAGTCTGTGTTGTCAAGCACTTTAGTGCACATAACTGCCAAGCACAATGTATACATTTCTTACTCCTGAAAATTCTCTCCCAGATCAGAAATCAGTAATGCTGGCAATAAACTGTATGTATCTTACCAAGTTTTGAGCACACACTAACAATACGAGGGACACCAGTCAGTGAAAGCAGTTCACATCTAGTTTATTTTAACACCAGGACAGACCTTCATCTTGCCTGTTGCATTTCAGGCATACCAGTCTTTTATCAAAGGCTGAGGATGGTAACAACGTACAGCATTTAAATATCTAAAACCAGTGGGTGGTGACATGATGTCATACTTATACCAAGTGGTGATAGGTTACCTTAAAATTTAAAACAGCTTAGGTTCCAAACTAAACAAATCAATATATATATATATATATATCTCCACAAATAAATAAGTCTCCACCATAAATAATTAAAGTGTTCATGCAAGACTCATGACAACATATAATATTTCTTTATCTTTTCAAGTACAGGAATAGTAAAGGTCGGATGTGAAATAGATGGAAGAAAGGGAGGATGGAAGGGGACTGAGGAAAACAATTACATGTCAATGGATGGGTAGAGGAAAAGCGGTAAAGGTAATAAACTGCTGCTGCTACTGTGATGTTTAAATCACTCTCTTGAATGTCTGTGTTGTCAAGCAATTTAATACAAACAACTGCCAAGCACAATATACATTTCTCACTTCTAGAAATTCTCTCCCAAATCAGAAATCAGTAATGCTGGTAATACACTGCTGCTGTTGCTACTGATACTGTATTGTTTAAGTCACCCTCTTGGACAGTCTGTTTTGTCAAGCACATTAGTGCACACAACTGCCAAACACAATATATACATTTCTCACTTCTGGAAATTCTATCCCAACCAGAAGTCAGTAATGCTGATAAGAAACTGCTGCTGCTGCTGTTGCTGTAGCTAGTATGCCATTTAAGTCACCCTCTCAGGCCATCTGAGCTAGTCAGTGGAAAGGGGGCAGATCTGCTCTTTTTAGAGGTGTAAAACCCTAGCCCTCCCCCCCAAAAAACATGTTTTTCAGATTTCTTTTGCTTTTTCTTCATCTTATTTTTACTGTACAGTTCAGGAGTCTTCATTTAGTTGTTCTTTAGATGTTATTTTCTTTATATTGAGCACTTTTATTTTTGCTATTTTTCATCTCTTTTACTTTGTTTTTCTTTAAAACTCTGTCTTTTTACTCTGTGTTTTTTTCTAAATGAGTGAAAATGCTCAGGAGGAGAGGGGTGTGCAGGCAGTAGATGGGAGATGCTGAGCTTTTCATATCAAGAGGCCCATAACACTAGCAGAAGGAGACAGCAGCAGCACAACCCCCCCACAGCTCAGCACCTCTAGCAGCAAGATGAGGCAAGGGCACCACCACCAAGAGCAAAGGATATTCCAGCATAGCCAGCTATTGTATAACCATCACCACCAACACCTGCACACCATGAGGAGGAGGAGGAGGAGATGCAGCCAGGACCATCTTGCTCCTCCCCTCATCAACAGCAGCCAAAAGTCCCTTGTCTGTGACTTTTTTATATTGACCCCACCGACAATAGTGTGATGACCTGTAAATTATGTCACATTGTTGATCAGCATGGGAAATGGGGGAGCCATTTGGGGAAAGGTGGGCAGCATACCCACCTTAGAGCAAGGCACCTCAAGGAGTGGGAAGAACATCTGTGAAATAAAGTTGCAGAGAAGGGTGCAGGTGGTGGTGTCAACCCTACTTGTTCTCCACTGCCAGGCAATAGAAAGAAACGTGGTGTGCAGGTGCAGGAAGGGGAGATGGAGGGGACTTGGAAATGGACCTTCAGGTGGAATCAGGTGATGTGGATGGCAGCTGAGAGACCAGCCTCAGATCCTCCTCCCACATCCACCTGCGTGGAAGAACAACACCTCCACTGGGAGGTAAGGGATCTGTCCCAGCAAGTTGTGGGGATGAAGGCGCTTTTGAACGTGGTGCTGCAAAATCAGCAAACCATTCTGGAGGGATTGGCCTAACTGTGAAGTGGCGGTGCACTATCTGTCTCCAGGTCATAGTTCTCCATCCCAAGTATTTTCTTTGATCTTTCTCTTTTACCCTCTTTTAAACAATAAAAATAAAAAAAAATGTAAAACTTAAAAAGAAAAAAATTGTTCATCCATCTTTATTTTCTCTGTCTATATTTCTTGATTTCTACTACTGCTTTGTTCTGTCTATTGAAATTCTTCTGGTCTCGTCCATTCAAAAGAAAAACTGTGATTTCAACTCTATTGTTGTCTTTCTTGTGCAACTGCACAGTTCTTACACTATCACTAAAATTGTTCGCAACTACTGTTGCAACATGGTGCTGCATTGAGTGTCTTAAACTCCCCCCCAAAGGCTACCCTTCCTGTAATTCACTACACAACAGATGTTCCAGCAAAGCAAAGTAGGCCAAATTTCAGTACCCCCAGAATTATGTGAACCACATGAACATTTATGCTGCTGCTACATGCTGCTGCGCTGTCTGTTTCACCCCCCAAAAAGTCCACCTTTCCTGTAATTCATGGCACAATAGTAGTGCAGATGTTTCAGAAAAACAAAGTAGGCCAAATTTCGGTGCTTCCGGATTTATATATATACTGCTGCTACATGGCACTATGCAGTGTGTCTCACTCCCCCCCCACACACGCACACACACACACAGGCTGCCCTTTCTGTAATTCACTGCACAACAGTAGTGCAAATGTTCCAGAAAAACAAAGCAGAACAAGTTTTGGTGCTCCCAGAATTATGTGTGTGTTGCTGCTACATGGTGCTGCTCTGTGTGTCTCACTTCCACCCCTCTCACCACAGGCTGCCCTTCCTAACCCTATGATTCTTCTGTGTAATCCTGCATGAAGTGGTGGAGAAGATGGCTGGTGATGGCTTGCTTGCTGGAGGCAACTGGACTGGAGGACACCTGTAAAGAGAACAAAAAATAAATTATTTAAACTCTACTCAACTTGCCACTGTGGTGGTAATGGTATATCTGTTGTCTTCTTCCATTCTTAATGTACCTGTCACCCATGAATCAAAATGATAAACTATTTAACCTCCCTTTGGCCACAGCTGCGGCTGCATGATACTGTATATATGTTATCCACTCCCATTCTTATTGTACCTGTCACCTATGAATAAAATTAGAAATTATTTAGCCATTCTTTGGCCACTGTAGCATAATGTCTATCTGTGAAAAAGGAGAACAAAAATAAAAAGAAAAAAACAGAAAATCATAATAATACTTATCGCTGGTGTTGGAGGATTTCAAGTAACTCCTGTCTGTTTCTTGAGGGCTGCCTGGCATTGTGACTGCCTTTGCCAGACATCTCTGTGAATAGTGAAACCTGCAGGAAGACAAAAGGAAAGAAAGAAAAACATTTTAATGATTTTCTGAGTAAGGTGGGAGGCCTTTCTTCCTCTGCAAGGCCGAGGACTGGAGTCAGCCTCCACCAGTGAGGGAGGAGGGAGGATAAGGACTGTGAACAACAATGAAAGTGAATTACCATCACAGCAGGCAAAGATAGGTTATGGTGGAGCTGAGGTCTTTCTGCTCTGATAAGCTGGCTGGCTGAAGGGTCAGCTTGAGAGCTGACCGGTAGGAGAGCTGGCTAATAGCATTTTTATGCTGCACCGGTGTGGAGGTTGTGGTCCATGCTGTTTGTGGCTGTGTAGAACCCAACCAGGCCAGAGGAGGAGGAGAAGGAGGCAGTGCTATGTCTTGCCAGCTGGAGCAGGCATGCTTTGCCTAGCTGGTAATGCCATTTTTATGCTGCATCAGTGTGGTGGTGGTGGCCCATGATGTTTGTGGCTGTGTAGGACCCAATCAGGCCAGAGGAGAAGAAGGAGGTGGTGCCGTGTCTTGCTGGCTGAAGCAGGCATTGTTTGTAGACATCACATTAACATAGAAACATGGAATGAGATGGGAGATAAGGACCACTTGGCCCACCTAGTCTGCCCATTTTTCACAACATGTTTCATATACTGCAGATCCTAAATGATCTGCAGCTTACTCTCTCCTTCCTGTCACTAGAGTTCCTTTATGTCTGTCCCATGCATTTTTGAATTCCTCTGTCTTTAGGTTGTTCCATGGATCCACCACCCTTTCTCTGAAAAATACTTTCTCACGTTACCCCTAGGTCTACCCCCCTCTATTTTCATATCATGACCCCTTGTTATTGAGCATATTTTTTTCTGAAAGATGCTATCCTCTTTTACCTTATTTACACCCTTAATGTATTTGAAAGTCTCTAGCCTATCCACCCTCCTTCTCCTCTCCTTCAGGGAATACATTAAGGTGGTGGAGGCAGGTAATCAATTAGGTGCAAGGAAAAAGCAGCATAACAATTGGGGAGGGGAACAGTAAAATAACCGAAAATAACAAGATTGTGACTCATAATGTAACCCAACCTCCAGTGGTGTCTAGGGGTCCTGATGTTAAATCTGCTGGAGGGAGGCATAAGCCAGGAATACATAGAAGATCCCAGAAAAAAATAAAATAGATAGCTTGGCCTACCTTGACCTCAAATTCCTACTGTCAAGGAAAAGATGGATCCCCACAGCACAGCAGGTTGGAGGAGAAGCTGGATACCCCGAGCATGTAAAGCACTGAAGCTGTATCTGGGAAGCAGTACTCATTAAACCAACAGGCAGCATAGATAGACAGGAGCACCCAATTTTAAAAGGACAAAAATGTTTAATTAAGTTTATTTATAAAACATAATATTCAGCTCCGTGGGGCTGGAGGCACAATGGGGAACAGGCACAAAGGATGAAATGCAGCAATTTCTGCAGCACAAACCTGTGGCACAAAACTTAGGCCTAGGCAGACAAGAAAAAGTGGGATCAGCTTAGATGGATGAGCCTAGAAGCTCGAATGGCTGGACAACAAAACACACCAAGGTCCAATTCTGCACCAGGGCTCTTCAAACATATTCCCTGATCTTAATTTGGCCTGGCAAAACACTCTGCTGTACACCCTACCTGTACTCGGCACCCCAAAGTAGAGAGATCTCTTACCACCAGCTCCCTCAAAAATTCAGACATCCTGCAGCATACAGGCCTAATGTTGGGGCCCACCCCAGTCCTGATCCAAACTCACCACTGGGAAAAGTGAGTCTGGCTCTTCTCTGTGCCAGCAGGCCACCAAAGCCAAAGGCAGCATGCCACACAGGTAAAACTCACCCAACGCTGCCACCACTGAATAGGCCATGCAATGGCACCCCTACTGCCTCAATATAATCTCACATACAAGACAGGCCCTGACCCGCCCTGGTACATGGGTCATAAACAACTCCTCCAGGCTGCTCCTACTCCCATGGGCTCCCATCCCAGTAACTGCCTCCCTGCACACCTCCCAACAATCCTGAGTGCTGAACCAATGCTGCTGAACTATACTGCAAACTCCCCACACTTGTGCCCTGCATCCCACCAGCCTCCCTTCTCTCTCTCTCTGCTCCACCCAATGTATACCCTACAGGGCCAGATAACCACACCCAATGGGCAGGCACTACCCAAGGCCTACCTCCCAGGAGGCACCTAACAGGGGTAAGGAGGGTAACTTTTAGTAAGCCCCTGAACTAGGGGGGCTTACACTGTACCCCCTTTAAATCCATTCCCCTCCAGGGAATGGGGCACCAGCCCATCTAGGGAAGGGACATCGGAATGGATATGCATACTCTCCATCAGGCCACCACCTACCCCAGAGAAACTGCCGCACAACAGACCCCAGGAGACCCATTAACCAGGAAACCTAAAACACTAAGTGAAGCTCACTTTAATCCCAATGCTTCCCCCAAACTCCCCAAAAGACAGTGAATTAATAAATGAAAGACATGCCAGAACATTCTCTAACAAGCAGTACTAGACTATATTGATATAAGGATTACTCTTCCATTCATACAGACACTCACTACTCATTTACTCACTCACTCACTCACTCACTCATTCACTCACGCACCCCACCAACATGAAGCACTACTCAGTCACAATGGTACACGAACTCACTGCTCCTGCTATTGCTAGAAACATTTGAAAAGATGTTTCAATCCATCCTACACCTTATACCACCAGTCCTGTTTGTGGGGGGGGGGGTGAATTTGAAGTCCAAAACTTTGAAAAAATTTATTTTTCACAGAAGTAAGTCAAAAACATCCCAGCCACAAGGGCACAGTCCATGCAGACAATACTCCTATGCACATCTTCTTGTTCAAACAAACAATTGCTGGAACCAAAAGTAGCACAGAAAACAATCAGTTTACAGTGACTTTGTCAGGTCCTGATGCCAATTTTGTCACATCTACACTGCGCGTGTCAGTAGAAAGCAGTGCTATTACAGGAAACACTCATGCCCAGAGATTTTTAAGTAACATTTAATTAACATTAAAATATTTCTTATTTTTGCCAAAAGGTACATTATTGCCAGTCCGTTTGAAATGCCCACGTCCACAAGTAAGAATGGTGCCAGCCACGGGTAAACTCTTTCATGAATGAGTTGGTGAGTTGGAGTCACATAATAATAAATCATTGAAGATCCTACAGTGAATGTCAGGTATCCCTTCAATGTTATTCACACAGAAAAACGAGTGCTCGATCCTGTTTTTTTTTTTGTTTTTTTTTAAAGTTGAAGCTGTGCTTCCGGGCATGCACATTAGAGATGTGGGATATTAAATTTAAATTATATTTATTATAAAATTAAATCATTCAAGCCCCTGAAGCAATGCTGAGCTGACAAGTCTCACTCAGTAAGCCTAACTAAATTCTCAGAAAAAAAGTTAATTTCTTTTAGGGCACACAGCTACAAACTGAAATAAATGCTTTAAGTACTCAGCCATGCACACACGCAAAACATAAAAGCATCTAACTGAAGCAGTGGGAGCCAGCCAACTAGTCATACCCTATCAGCTGTGGTGCACACATACTTGCTTAAGTGGCTGTGGAGAGATCAAAGTCTGGGTTTAAATTATATGTATTATAAACTCAAGTTATTCAAGTCACAACTATCACTCACTGTAGTCAAGCCTGACTAAATTCTCAGAAAAAAAACAATTATTTTTAAATTTTTTTCTTGGGCAGAAAGGTCACAGATTTAGACAAATGCCTTAAGTGCACCACCCTACCCATACAGAGAACAGAAAAACAGCTAACTGAAGCAGTGGGAGACAGCCAACTAGTTCCATCCTACCAGCAACAGCTATGGTGCACTTGCACTTACTTAAATGGTTGTAGAGGGACTCAAGCCTGGGTGCCTCACAGGAAGATTTCTGATATTAAATTTAAAGTATATTTATTATGAAATCATGTCACTCAAGTCACTGCAGCAATGCTGAGCTAACAAGTCTCACTCACTAATAGTCAAGCCTGACTAAATCCCCCCCTCCCAAAAATAAGTTTTTCTTGGACACAAAGCCAAGCCATGAACAATAGAAAAAAAGGTCCCTAACAGTTAACTGCACTTCAGTAAGACTAGCCTTGTTCTTTGGATCAGACACAACTAAGTTACAAAACTCTTACATTTCTAGTCAAAATAAACCACAACAAAACCTTCCCTATTCCCTTAAGCTGGTAGTCTTTAAAACACTACATTGCAGCTTTAAATCTCATTTAGTTTTAGTACAGTACACACACTCAGCCTCTGTGTGTGTCATGTGTGTGTGTGTGTGTGTGTGTGTGTGTGTGTGTGTGTGTGTGTGCTGTTGGGGCCTGCCTGCCTGCTTTCCTGCCTGCCCATCTCTTTCAGCAGACACTAAGCTCTTCTATTTTCCCTTTCTAAAACACCTTTTTCACACTACGGTATAAAAAATTAACCCTCTTTAGCTTGGGATTTAGAGAGAGAACAAAAGATGTCAAGATTTCTGACTGTTGTCTAGTTTTAACAAATGGATGGAAGTACATTATTTCTCTGTAGCAGCCCCAGTAACATAGAAACATAGAAGCTGACTGCAGATAAAGACCGAAAGGCCCATCCAGTCTGCCCATTTCTTTTTCTACCTTATGAATGTGCCATAGGCCTTTGCTCTGTCAATGGCCTATCTATTCATACTCATCTGTATTGCTCCCGTATACCTATTCCATGCCTATTTGAAGCCCTGCACTGTATTCATATCCACCACTTCCTGAGGTAGGCCGTTCCATACATCCACCATCCTTTCTGTGAAAAAGAACTTCCTCACATTACCCATTAATAAGCCTCCTTCTAATCTCATGTTGTATCCTCTTGTTCTGCTATTTTTCTTTTACTGAAACATGTTAGACTCTTTCACCTTGTTAAGGCCCTTAAGGTGTTTGAATGTTTCGATCATATCGCCTCTCTTCCTCCTTTGCTCTAGGGTATACATATTTGAGCTCGTTAATCTGTCCTCATATGTTTTCTGATGCAGTCCCTGTACCATTTTGGTTGCCCTTCTCTGGACTGCATCAATTTGGCTAATGTCCTTGTGAAGGTGTGGCCTCCAGTACTACATGCGGTACTCCAGATGGGGTCTAACCAGTGTCTTGTAAAGAGGGATAATTACCTCCCTCTTCTGACTTGTGATACCCCTACTAATACACCTCAACATTCCCCAAGCCTTACCTACTGCATTAGTGGTCTGCTTGGATGATTTCATGTTATATGTGATGATGATGCCCAAGTCTCTTTCTTCTCTTGTGACTGCCAGCAACTCCCCTCCCAGCCTATAGGAGGCTTCAAGGTTTTTCTTCCTTATGTGCATAATCTTGTACTTCTTTGTATTAAATCCCAGTTGCCACTCTCTCGACCATTTTACTAGTTTATCCAGATCTCGTCTCATTCTGCCCACCCCATCTGGATCATCTACTCTGTTGCAGATCTTGGTGTCACCTGCAAAGGACAGACCTTACCCTCTAGTCCATCTGCAATGTCACTGATGAAGATATTGAAGAGGATTGGCCCCAGGACTGATCCCTGTCATCTGTCTCTCATGCCTGAAGATTCTGTGAGTGCTGGGTCACATGATCTGCCATCAGCAAGCTTCCAAAGTGGCCTCTAATTGGACAGAAACTTTTGGAAGATCTTGTATGCCTACCAAATAGCCCTGAATAATACTGATTATTAATTTTTTTTCCTGAGTAATGAATAGCCAATTGTTCTTGGTATTTGGAAAATACTGTTCATTACTCCTATGCCGCTAATAGCAGAAGAAGTGGCAGGGAAGGTATGCAATTTTGCAGATTACACTAAAATCTTTAATATGTGGATACTCAGGAGGAGGTGGAGAAAATGCATAGGACCTTGGGAAGCTTGAGTAGTGGTCAAGAACATAGCTGTTGTTTTTTTTTTCCTTTTTCGTAAGAGGCTCTTTGCACACTTGTTGCAATAAATTTGTTATTCATGACACTATTATGCGGTCAGCATTGGTGAGGGGTAGTGCTTGATTTTTTGCCTCTTGCAGTTGGGTTTTGATGTCAGAAAGTACAAACTAATGCAACTAGGCTGTAGGAACTGAGGAGCTGAGAATAGGTTGGAGGGAGGTACTGACAATCACTAACCAGGAAAGGGACACTGGGGGTATCATATCTGATGGCTTAAAGTGGCAGGGCAGTGTGAACAATCAGTGGGTAGGGCCAGTGGGATGCTGCAATGTATAGATGTATAAGGACAGGTAGCTCTAGCAGTAGGAGGGAGGTGAGGTCACCACTGTATCACTCATTGGCGAGACCCCACCTGGAGTGTTGCGTCCAGTTCTGGAGGTCGCACCTCAGAAAAGACATAGACAGGTTGGAGGCTGTCCAGAGTAGGGCAACTAAAATCGTGCAGTGGTTATGCCAAAAACCGTAAAAGGAGAGACAGAGGAATTTGAACATGCACACCCTGGAAAAGAGAAGGGCAAAATGGGACATGATAGAGACCTACAAGTACCTCATGGGTGAGCAGGGTACAGAGGGGGGTCTCTTTCAAACGAGAAAGATCACAGGACTAGAGAGCATGTCATAAAACTGGGAGAGAGGAGTTTAAAGGGGATGTGAATAAATACTACACTGAAAGCATAATGGACACCTGGAACAGACTGCCAGCAAAAGTGTTGGAGGCGAAAATGTAGGGAACTTTAAGCATGCATCAGATAGACGTGGGTACTATTAGTAAATAGGCAGGGAAGAGGGACGATCAACGGAGACCAGTTAGGGTCTGCTGAGACAGACTAGGCAGGTACCATCTGTGTACACTGGGTGGGTCAAGCAGTCCTTTCTTGTCATGAAATTCTATGTTTTTGCAAAATCTACAGTTTTGATTTGGATGATAAAAGTAAAATATCTGATATATTTTTAAATTTTTTATATTCATGCATATGTATATTACATAAACACAAATATATAACTGTAATTAACCAAAGGTTAAGGGATTAAGTAAGGGAGGTGTAGAAAGTACTCCAACTATAACAGCACTCTATATAAGGCAGACATTTTTGTGTCATTTATGCTTATTTATTTAAATTGTGTTTACTGGCTAGGCTAACTGAGACTAAAAGTCCCTTATCATAGGAACAGTATGGAGATGAGGTACAGTGTGGAAGTAGTCAGTTGGGATGGTGGAGATTAGCCTCTGGTGGAGGAAGCACTGCACCATCAGCAGTACTCTTGTGGAGCTCCATGCTCAGCAGGTAGCAGCAAGTGATGAGATATCTCAGTTGAAGGACCAACTCAGCTGGAGCCAACCCCATATCCTCCAGAAGTCCACTGGCCTAGGGGCTAGGGGGTGTTGGGGAAAGGTGTAGGAAGGGTGGCAGGGGGAGCCACAAGAGATTCAACTAGTCTTACACCATTCAGACAACAACTCACTTTGCACCCCTGGAGAAGGCTCAGGTACCTGACTCTGTCAGGGGATAGTCTATATCTGTTGAGCAAAATGGGCAGGATGGCTTGGTGGCACCCAAGGGGTGAGCAGGGGAGTCAGCAAGGTGCATCTTAGTGATTGGGGTCTCAGTGATTAGAGGAGTAGAGAGAGTGGTAGGCAGGTCAGGTCAGGGCAGGGTAGTGAAATGGTCTGATGCCTTCCTGGTGCATCAGCCATCAGGGATATAGACAGGATAGGGAGGATGGTGGAGAAGGGAAAGAGGGATCTGGGGGTGCTGGTCCACTTGGGTACCCACAATCTAGCAAACCAGCCTGTGGAGACAATGAAGTGAAACATTAAGATGCTGGGGGGCAGATTGAAGCTGCACTCAGCTTCCAGACCTTTTCCGTGGTCCTGTCTGTGTGGAATAAGTGGAATGGGTACAAAAAAGGAAGGAAGGAAGAGACTGAGGAGTTTAATGTGTGATTGCTTTGCCTAGTTTCAGCTCCCTCTCGTGCCCTCCCACCACTTTGTTTTGAACCGCTCTCTGGCCCCCCATATCCTAACTCCTAAACCATTCCCTCTTACCCCTCCTCCCCCTCTGTTCCCACCACCACTCTGCAATTACCTGTTGCTGATCAACCCTTGTCTTTGCATGCCTCTCTCTTTCTCATCTTTCTATACCTCCCATCTGCTTTTACTCAGTCTCTCTCTCCCTCTATCTCCTTGTGTCTACCACCAGTCAAAAGGAAGGATCACACCCTCTTTCTCTACCTTAACCCCCTTCTCCCCCTCTATCCCCTACCTCCCTCTCTACTTGCCTGCACTCTCAGCCCCACATTAGCACTTACTTGACAAGGTCTCCCTCTGACTGTTATATTGAAACTGCAATCTTGTCTCATGTTTGTAATATTGTGATCTTGTGAATGCAACCACCCTGTTTGTAATAATAATAATAATTTTTATTTATATGTCGCCTTTCAATTATCAAGGCGCCTTACATAAACAACAGTTAAAACAATTAAAAAAGTCATTAAAAATATTCGACAGAACGAAGTCATTAAGCCAATCAGTATTCCAAAAATGCTTTTTCCAAAGAAAGGTTTTCAAACCCATCTTAAATCCCTCGGCAGAAGTGCGCTCCCATAACCGACGGGGTACAGAGTTCCAAAGGGTGGGGGCAGCATAAGAAAAAAAAATAAATGTTGCTGTACCGACATTTGTTGTACCCCCTCTTAAACGTAGAACCTTTGTAAAAGAACCTCTAGTTCAAAGGTTATTGTAATCCTAGTACTCAATAAATATACTATAAATAAATAAATAATGTGCAGTTGAAATGATGCTGTTAGGTGGAGGGGTACCACGTTGTGGGATACTGGGGGGGACCTTCTGGGATAGGAGGCTCTTCAAGGGTGATGCCGATCACTTGATGAGAGAGGAGGTCATGTCTCTGGGGCAGAAGCTTGACATCTACATTGGACAGTTATACTGATTGCAGGGCAGGAAGAGGCTAGGGGAACCACTGAGAAGAGAGAACAGGTGTAGAAAATAGCTAGAGCTCCCCTGAACGATGACTAGAAGCAGCAAGGTAGGTAACAATAAAGTTGAAGTTCAAGTTAGGTGAGGAGATGAGGCCAATGAGGGAGGGATGGCAAAGCCTACATTCAGCAGGAAAAATAAAAAATTAAGAAGACTAGAGAAGAAGAAGGGAGAAGGAATAGGAAAAAGCAAATGGGAATCAGGAGAAAAATGGAAAGGGGTCTGCCTTAATGCCAGGAGTCTGGGAAAAAAATCAGTGAGCTTCAGGCAATGGTGGCAGACACTGAGATGGATCTAGTAGCCATGACAGAAACTTGGGCCACAGAGAATAATGATTGGGACTTGACAGTCGAAGGTTACACCAAGTTTAAATGAGATACAGAAAAAGGCAAAGGAGAAGATGTAGCCCTATATGTCAGAGAGGGCATAGAACCTCTGTGGGTTCAGCTCATGGCATCTTCTGGTGAGAAAGTATGAATAGAAGTGATCTACAGACCTGCATGATTGGGGGAAGAGAAGGAAAAGGAGCAAGTGGCAGAACTAAAATTGGGGGTGGCAAAGACACCAAGACAATGTGCCCTGGAGATGCCAATACGGAAGCTCAAGCAGCAGGAGGTGAGGGCCTACACGAAGTGCACCTATAGGTACCTAGAAGCAGCCACAGAGGTTCTAGCATGTGTTAACACCCAGGAGGCTGATACGTCCAGGGAGAGAGATGCAGCTCAACCACCACCAGAGTGCACCTTGGATGGCAGAGAGACAGACCACCAACCATCTCCCATCATGGAGGATACAGCTACAGTACCCCTCATGGATGACCTGGAAGCAGAGGACACCTGCGCCACTGACCCTGCCCTGTGTACAGTACCAGAGGATGAAGAGGACCAAGGCAATGGAGCCAAGGAGGTGATGGACACTGTTGATGCACACAGTGGCCTGGACAACGGTGCTGCAGAACATGCACCTCATGCCACCACACTGCAGGATTTTGCCAGAACTGTGGTCGCTGGACTGCAGGCAGTTCTCTCTGATGTTGGGCACCTGCAGGCCCTCTTTGACTCTGTGGAAAAGTTTGGGCAGCAGTAGACAGTGCTGGACAGTTCCACCATTGTCCGGGAATGATGCTTGCCCATGTATATAGTTCACTTTGCTTATTTATTTATTTATTTTTAACCAGGAGAGACACTAAGCTGAAGCTTGTTTACAGGTGTGACCTGGGAGCACAAGGAAGTTAAGTGACTTGCTCAGGGTCACACAGTATGCAAGTGGGGACTGTGGGATTCAAACCCAAGTTTCCAGGATTGCAGCTTAGAGCCATAAACCACTGCGCTATACTGCGTCCCTTTGCTTCTGGTTAGCTTTGCCCTTCTATATAGTTCACCTTGTTTATGTTCCTCATTTTTCTGGTTTGGTTTCTCAGGTTCCATTCCATTCCTCTTGCTGCTGTATGTGTTTATAATGTTTACAAAAACAGATGGTTTTCTACTTAACCTCTGTGTTGTCTGTCTCATCTGCTACCCAGGGCTGTGCATGTTCCAGGGGTGGTAGTGGCTGACATGACTTGGGTGTTATGCCTCCAAACAGAGCATGTTGCCCCCTCACAGATCCACATGGCCAGGACACATGCACCCTGCCTTCACCTTGCCACTGCACATTCCTGTGGTAGGGAATGCCCCCGACAGCAACATCAACACAGTGACCTATGTCGCTGTAGACAAAATCGACAGTTTGCCGACAGGTCACTGTGTCTATGCGCCCTAGACAGGGGCACACTGTCTCCCGGTCCTGCACCCCCTCCCCAAATCAACTCTGACTCAGAGTTGCAAATCTTTAGTATGGGGGGTGGAGGGCAGAGCCCCCTGTATGGGGGTTTCAGGGGTGAAGCCCCCCGATGAAAAAAACAGGACCAAGAGACATTTGGGATTTATGTCTACCGCAACTTGTGGTCAACATAAATCCCATCGCTGTGATGCTGGTTGGCAAAAGTGTTGTCAAACCGGCATCATAGATCCCTGTGGTGGGGTCCAGCAGTGGCCACTGACAGCCTTGCATTCCTCTGACCGCATGGTGCCTAGGCATTAGGACACCAAAGGGCCTTGCAGTACAGTGCAACTTACCAAGTACCTTATTCTCAGATATCCAGATGGGCACATGTTGGCCAGCACGGCCAGCACCTGGGCTTTGTCCCCCTCCACCATATGGCTATTGGTATGCCACAGCCCAGTTTCCCCACCCAGCCACTGTGTACCTGTGCAGCACCACATGGAGGGTTGTCTCCGGCACCTCAACCTGCCTGCCCCCTGGGGGGTACATGTATGGCCCACATGTGGTGGGTGCAGTGCATCACAGGTTCCCAGTAGCACACCACCTGGCAAAAAAGCCACCTAGTGCCAGCTCTGGTACAGTACTGTCACTTCCTGGGCCACTGCCATACTGCAAGGCTCTGGAATGTGTGTCTGTCTCAGCAGCATGTCTGTGGTCATGTCCTCAATGATGCTTGCTGTACGCACCCCATGTGTAACATCATCCACAACATACCCTTGGATTGTCCCTGTCCACTGCCTATGGGCATGTCAGTTTCCAAGGCCTGCAAGCCACCACAGAGTTATGCATACCTTTGCTGGGCCGACCATGGCTGTCTGATGGTGGTACTACATGTATGAATGAGTAAGAGGCATCCACACAGGTTATCAGGCATATACGTCTTTATCTGCACTGTACTTGTCTGCTTACCAGATACCTCCCATACTCATACAAACAGGCTCACACACAGGTTTCCCCCCTTGAATACTGCTGTGCCACTGCTTTGTTCCTGGGGCCCTGCCATGACTGAAGATGTCTTCTGGAACACCACATGTGTGTGCCACAACTATGTACATGGTACTGGTTGAAGAACAAGGTGACAGTGCACCCCTGCTGCACCCCTCTGCCTTTGTGGGTGCTGTGACATGTCTGGGCCCACACGTATACCACCACAGGCATACGGACACTGTCACTCAAAGGGCGGGGGCTGCTTACTCGACTAATGGTGTGACACCAGTTAACCGGTAAGGCAATATAACCCTGCAACTGCACCACCCCGCAGGTAGGGGCACCTTCATTCTTCCACCTGTCTGTGAGCACAGTGGCACGTGGGCAGGTGTGGCATGATGTGCACTTCTGCCACCTGAAGGGCCACTTGTGCCTACACACTGCTAGGGACTGCCCCTGCATCTCCATCCCTAGGGCACCACGACAGATGTGGCATAGCCCCCACAGGTCCTGGGAAGAGAATGCTGCAGGATGGCTCTCCTGACATGTTCACTGTGGGGTGCAGCAGTTTCTTACAGTAACCTAAGTGGATGATGATCCTCTGGCTTGCTGCCTGCACTCTGCACTCTTGCACTCTGGCCCTGGGACCCTCACTTGGACTGTGACCCCCTCTCCCCACCCTTGCCCACTTGTGGGGGCGTACACCATTTTTACCCTGTGGGGACCAACAATGCAACCACACCTGTGTGGCAACATGCCTGGCCTGTTGCATACCTCATGTCCCCAAGTGCCCTCCTGCTGGGTAGGTGTCACAGCACCACCATGGTATAGTATATGATGGGCCATGGTTGTGACAAGTGTCCCATGATGTCCACTCCATACCCTTGGCAACTGTATGTTTTCCCAGGTCCCCTGTGATGGCCTATGGGCCTATCTGTTAGCCCCCATGTCGCAGTGCCAAATTCCTACCCTGTTGGGCACAGCACTATCTGCACTGTGTACATGACTGTGAATTGATACATGTACCTGGGCGCCATGTGGCTGGGTGATGTCAGTTGCCTCATACTGCCATCCTAGGTGTGTGCTGTGGTGGGCCTCCTGCACAGTGGCACCATGCTGCTATTCTTGCCTTACATTACTATGCTGCTGGCACCTCAGGGCCTCTGCCATGTTATGCAGGATGGATATGATGGCATGGTTTTGCTCCTTCTGCATGGCTAAGCCCCTGTTCAGCACAAGTGTGAGGCACTCCAGTATTGCCATCTGCCATGTGGTGGCTGCCTGGAGTCCATGCACAGCAGCAGCATGGTCTGCTTGGTGTGCTGCAATAAACTGCAAACTGCTGTGACTGGCATCCTGCACACCAGAGATGGCCTCCTCCAGTCACCTGTGGTGTTATGCAGCACTGTAGCAGGCATCCATGGCAGCCTAAATTGCTGTCATCTCCCTACCCAGCACAACCTCACTGTCGAGCTTACTCTGACAGATGCGGTCCATGTCATCCACATCCATGTCTGTAGTAGGGCTGCCCTGTACAGCTGATGCCATTGTCCCTTCCTCCTTCACTGATGCTACTGGTGTGAGATCCTGAAGAACATTATCCTGGATGGACTCTGAGATACCTGTGTCACTCCCCTCTCTATCCCCCAGTAGGATGTCTCCTGTCTGTGAATTTCCAGTGGTATCCTGTGTCACCAAAGGGCAGGTCATGGTCGAACAGGCTATCCAGCTCCTCTGCATCATCACTTGGTGTACTCTCACTGCTGCAGCCTGACACTGTCTCTGTGTGAGGTGTTGCCTCTCTACCACTATGCTGCTGTGCTGTAGAGCCACTCATGTCTGGTGTGGCCATGTCTGGTAACTCCTCAGAGGTACCTGTACAAAGAAACACATGTGAGGGTTTCACTACTGAACCCTAACACAGCCACAGAGGATTGATACTCATTACCCACAGTGCCACTGTGGCCTGAGACTCCACCATCCCAACTCAGTTTTCCCTGCTCACCAACACATACTGCAGGACACACCTAAGAGCACATACTGGACAGTAGTGTCCTCTACCCCACCCACCAAGACTGTCCTGTGCATATTTATTCATTTATTTGCTTTTGGTAACTGGGTAAGTGCACTAAGCATCAAATCCTGCCTATTTTCAGACACGACCTGGAAGAGTACAATATACCAATACAGCAAGAATATAGCAACACACTATAGCAGTGACAAGCAAACAGGTACATAATACAGTGGAACTGTCCAGCAGAATACAACGGAAGACGACAGCCACAGAAGATAATACTTCACCTGGATAACAGCAACAATAGCGTCATTATAGAAGCAAACAATTATAACAAAAAAGCACTAATGATTCCTTCTGGGGGCCTAAGTAGTAGGAGACCAGGCCATGAGGCACCACTCACCGTATATACACTAAGTGGAATAGACAAGGTACCACGGCTAGGGTTGGGAGAAGCAGACAGTTAGAGACACTAAGACAAAAGCCAAATACTGAAGGGTAGGCAGGAAAAAAGGTAAGGGTCAAATTAGTGAGACAGAGACAAAGTAGAGAGACAGAGCAGAAGTTAAGTGCAAACACAGTTACATAGAGCAAAGAGGTGGGAAAATAGGGCATGCTTAATTGAAAGGTGAGATGAGGAGTTCTTGACATGGGCAGGGAGAGAATTCCAAAACCTAGGAGCAAATTAGGAGTAGGCTTGCTCTCCCATTTTCATGGAGCATGGCTGAACAGATAGTAATGGGGAGGTAGAGGACTTGAGGGAGTGAGAGTGAGAGACTGAGGTGAGCATGTCCCCCAGAGAGGAGGGACGAGGAGATCTGGTAATGGAATCAACAAAACACTTAAGTGAGTATAAACGAAAGGCTTCAGGAGACAACCATTTTAATGCATCATAGAGATGACAGTGATGAGTTAGGCGGGGGGCCGATAAGGCAAATCTGCAGATATTGTTGTAAGAGGTGTCCCATTTGCGAAGAACACCTGTGTTAGCATGAGAGGGCACTGGCAGGGCATAAAGCAGAACACCTCTCACAACTGAGACCCTTGCAGTTGGAGTGAGTGAGTAACACACTCTGTAGGCAGCACCAATTTTGGCGTTAACCAAGTGACACACCTCGCTAACATGCACAGAGTAGTCAAGACGTGGGTCCAGCATAACCCCTAGATACTTGAAGGATAAAGTGTTGGAGACAGCAGTCCCATTGCAGCCATGTACCAGGAGTTCAGGGGACTCAGTGGGCACCTTTCTGGAGGATCCAAAGAGCATAGCTTGGGTCTTTGATGAGTTTAGGACTTGATAGTTGGATGAAAACCAGGATTGTAGGGTCTGAAATGCAGAGGAGAGATGCTGGTTGATGTTGTCAATGGACTTAGAAGCTGAGTACAGCACCTGGTCATCAGCATACATGATAATATAACCTCCACTTGGATCTGTCCTTACCACTATCCTGCACCTGCTCAACGTTAACAGTGAAGTCACCCATGCCCAGCATTCCAGTACCTCTCAGCCCTGCTTGGCCACCCCTGATGCACTCACATGTTGCACACTGGTGCCCTTCACACATGTTCAGAGCCCTGTCTGAGCCCTCTAACTTGAGCACTGCATGTCTCTGCCCTGTCTGTGGCTGTGGATCTGTTGCTTCCTGTGCCAGGCCCCTGGAGGTTCAGGCACCGCCTTTTGCTGCACATTGTGCCTCACACATCCCAGATCCCTCTTTTGCCACACAGATACATAGATACATAGACAGTGTCGGCAGATAAGGGCCTATGGCCCACCTAGTCTGCCCATTTGAGCTTGTAAGTTCAGTTTGTTTTCCTAGAAGTCTATTTCCCCTTACCCCTGACCTCTAGAATTCCTTTATGTCTATCCCATGCATTCTTAAATCCCGTGATTGTTTCAGCCCCCACCACTTCCTCTGGCAGGGTGTTCCACTTGTCCACCACCCGTTCTGTGAAGAAATTCTTTCTCATGTTTCCTCTGAATTGTCCTCCTCCAACTTCATCCCATGCCCTCTAGTCCTGAAACATCTTTTCACTTAAAAATAGTGTTTTCCTGCACCCTGTTCCTCCCTGTAAGATACTTGTATGTCTCTATCATATCCCCTCTCTCCCTCCTCTCCTCCAGGGAGTACATGTTCAGTTCCTTCAACCTGTCTTCATAGGACTTGTGATGCAACCCATGCACCATCTTTGTTGCCCTCCTCTGAACCTTCTCTACCTTCTTCTACATGCCTCTGAAGGTGACAATCCCCTACTGCCCTAGTCCAGGTTATGTCACAGCAGCCCACTACTGACAGCTGTGTGTACATAGGGCTGCTCCCCCTCCATGAGCCAGGTATTCACCCAGCCTACTCCACACACCTCTTAGGTCCACACATACAACCCCGCCAGTGGATCACCCCTGCACTAGGTCAAAGTAGAAAACACTACAATAGTGCAGCCAACAATGGCGCAACCAAAACAGTGAAAGTCACAACAGCGTTCGACAAGAACACCGAATGCCACAAGAGGGCCAAACAAACTAAATTGCCTACACACTATGTTCAAGGGGGGCTCTGCCCCCACACACTCCCATTATGAGGAGGGGGCTTCACCCCCGAACCTACCATCTCTAAATAATCACCCCAGAGGAGGCGGCAACTTGGGGAAGGGGAGAAACCTCGGGGGGTGAATTATTGAGAAGGGGAACCGCAGAGGACAACCAGGGGTTGGGGGGCACACAGAACCCACATAAGACAGGATGGGGGGTGAAACACACACGCAAAAAAAAGTCCTGGGACAAAAAACAAACAAACAAGAAAACAAGCGTAAGTCAGGACTGGGAATCAAACCCCTGTCCATCAATGTTCTGCCACCTTCTGCTGCCTGTGGCACTACCCTCTATGCCACAGCAGCTGCTTGGTGGCAGACTGCCCGACATACCCTTTATCCTGTTTTTTCAGATGTCAAACAGCTACAGGGATGGAGCTAACCTTACGTGTGCTATATTACCACTGTTGGTTGTTTTCATTTGCACTATTTTGTCACCATTGTTCTCAACCGTGCTATTCAGGTTTCACTATTCACTATTCTAACCTGGTATGGATCACCCCTGCATGCTGTCTTCTACTGCGCTCCCCGCAAAACACCTTCAGCCTCAGTCAATAGTCATGTTAACTCACACATGGTGGCATGGCCCTTGTCTCTGCATTGTTGGTCCTTCTCCCAGTGGATGCTGTATCATCCAAGCCCCATCCCTGCACATTCTACACTGTCTGCAGCACACCACTGCTTCAACGTGAAGGTTACGTGATTACTGCGTGCTACATAGCACCTGTCTTTACTACTGCTTTCAGCAGCTGCACAATCTCTGACCTGAATAACAGCATTGGTGTCACTTGCACCCATGTTGAATGGCTGGGACCTGTGCATGTGTTCTGACCCTCCTACCAGCACCAAGCACTGTATCACATGTGGGAGCTCCTGCACTGCCTCTGTGCCTGCACTGGACAGCTCTGTGCAATACGTCTATGATACCATTACTGGCCTTTTTCATTGCCACTGTATCTGGCACAGATTGCACATGCTGTGTTGAGGGTCATCATGCCCTGGGCTGCACATATGGTTCCTACACATGTCCCCATGACAAAGTACCACTAATGCACCCCCCAACTCATCTGCTCTGTCTGCATGTGCCCCTGACATATGTACCACCCATACATGTGGTCACAATACTGTGCAGTACTGGGCAGGCACATCCTTACCCAGGGGCCCAGTTACACATGCCTGCATTGCTGTCACATACCTGGCATTGCCATCATCACACCATCTCATAAACATTTTCAGTGCCTAACATACCTAATGAGCTCTGCAGCCTGAACAGGCCCAGATTGCTGTCCCCCTCAGTGGTGCAACTGCTCAAATGTGAGGCCACATGCTCCTCCTGGATGCTGAAGGTATCCTCTCACTTGGTCCTCTTCCTGTCAGCATGGCACATTACCTGTGGTGTGCCATTTTTCTCCTTAGACCTCTTACTCAGGTCATGGGACTGCTTCTGGAGTTCCCTCACAGAGTGCTTCACCAGGCCAGCCACATTAACTCAGGTGGCCACCTCTTCCCAAGCCTTTCTCTTGTTATTCCTCAGCTCCTTCTCACCCCCTCTGCTGAGCAGAAGGTCCACTTGTTCATCTACCTCCTCTACTAGAATGTATGTCTCCTCCTGCATAAAGTTCTTCCTATGGTATGTGCCTCCCTTCTCCATGGACATTTCACTGCTTGCCTCAGCCATTGCTTGCGCCAATCTACCTTTTCTTGTAGCTTACATTAAATCTGCCTGCTGCACCACTTTTTATGCTACAGCTTGCGACTTGTGTCATTTCAGGTACGATTGACACAATTCGACTTCTGGAATCAGTGCAGTGTGTTTGGTGCACTGGCATTTGATGTAACCTGCAACTTTGACTCATCTTGTGTCAATCTAAGGTTCCTTTGAAAATCGTGCCCCATGGGTCCATGGCAGTAAGATCCTGATAGACCTACCTGATAGTGTTTTTTGACTGGGTAACAAGGGTAATGGATAAGGGCCATACTGTTGATTTACTCAACTTTAATTTCAGCAAGGCTTTCGACTTAGTGCCTCACAGAAGGTTGCCGTAGAAGTTGGAGGATCTGGGTACAGTGAAAGACACAGTCACAGTGTCAGAAAGTGGTTGGAAGGGAGACAACTGAAGGTTGCTGTTAATGGAGTCAAATCAGAAGAGAGAGGGAGGTCACCAGTGGGGTGCCACAAAGGTCAATCCTCGGATCAGTCCTTTACAGTATGTTCATTAGTGACATGGGAGATAGAATCCAGGGTAAGAGCTCTTACTCTCTGTCTGTCTCTCTGCAGATGACACTAAGCTCTGTGGTAGGATAGACAGCAAGGAGGGGTTAGGGAGATGCAGGGAGACTTGCAAAAGCAAAAAGGTGTTCTAAGGTTTGGCAGTTGAAATTCAATGCCAAAAAGTGCAAGGTGATGCAAATAGGGAACAAGAACCCGGAGACAGAGTACTGGATGGGATGGTAAAGCTGACATCCAAGGAAAAAGTCCTAGGGTCATCATCAGTGACTCCCTAAAACAATCAGACCAGTGTAACAATGCCTAATGTAAGGCAAGCAAGATGCTGGGGTGTATAGGAAGGGAACTGATAGCAGAACGAAGGAGATATTACTACCTCTCTATAGATCACTGGTGAGGCCCTACCCAGAGTGATGTGCCCAGTTCTGGGGTCCTCACCTAAGGAAAGATAAGGACAAGCTGGATACAGTGCAACACAGGGTGACCAAAATGATTCAAAGTCAACAGGTCAGATCTTAAGAGGATTGGCTCAAGGCACTGAACATGTACTCGCTGGAGACCAGACAAAAGAGGGGAGCTATGATAGCGACCTTCAAGTTCCTGTAAAGAATGAACAAAGTAAACTGCAAAGAACTATTTAGTATGAGTAATAGATCAAGAATATGGGGGCATGAGTGGAAACTGATGGGGGAATGATTTAAGAGGGAAGTGAGAAAGTTCTATTTTACTGAAAGGGTGGTGGAGTCATGGAACAATCTGCCAGCTGATGTAGGTGCCAAAACTATCTATGGTTTCAAACACAGCTGGGACAGAGTGGAGGGCTTAGTGGTTGCTCAGGATGATAGCAGTAGGGCAGGGAGCATGTGAGTTGATAGTGTGGGTTAGAATCTTGTATGGACAATAAGTCCGGGGTTTGTTAATATTTATGGGCAGACTGGATGGAACAGTGGTCTTTTTCTGCCGTCATTGTCTATGTTTCTGTGTTTTGTGTAAATGTAAACAAATACACGTCCTTCACCCAGCTGATCAGTATCCCACCCAGCCATTGCCTAAGTAAGCCTTTTATGTGTGTTCCATGAGTGTCTCTTCCCACTCCCTGAAACCTCAACAGGTTTACACTGCAGCAATGTTCAGTCAGATGACACAGATGGAAGAGCGGGGAGAGTCATCACTCATCAGTGGACTTTGAAACCAAGAAAAAAATAAAAGTGTTAACACTTTCCAGTATTATTTGGGACCTATTGGTGTGCGTGTCATTCAGGAGCTGGGTGTGGGGTGGGTATTGTACTTTAAAAAAAACTTGGCAGTTCTGTTTAGGTTTCAGAGGTGATATGTTTATGATACAATTTATTGAACTTAAATAATTAAACATTCAAAACAGGACTATTTGGGCAGTAACTGGGTGCAGAGTGATAATTTTTAAGAAAAAAATATATATACTATTAAAATAGCAAACAAGACCACAACTAACAACATCATACCCCCTCCAATCCTCCCCAGTTGGAGCCCCTACTATCCCTGTTGTTGGGTGTCCTCTTGGGGTCTCTACCTCAGCCTGTATCATGCTCCTCCCTTTTCTACATCTGCACTGCCATTCATTCTACCTGCTTGGGTATCTTTATTTGCACACCAGAATCGCTCATTGTGCTTTTGTTTAGCTCGGTTTACCTTTTATGTGCACTTGTCCTTTGTTAAATTGTACTCTTTTGTGCTTTATTTTCTATCATAGGGTTGCAACTGGAAATGAGACTTAGCTCAGTGTGCCATTCCCAGTTAGTGGTTACCAATTTTTTAAACAAATAAATAAACAAACAAACTCACAATAGTGCTGTGCTTCCATCTCAATGCTACTACTCAGCTTTTCCTCACCTATGGTGAGGTAGAGAAAAGCAGGCCTGCTTCTAGGATGACTATCTCTCACTGGTTAGTCGCTTGTTTTCAGTTCTGTTACAGTAAGGCTAGCAAGCAGCCACCTAAAGGCCTCAGGGCCCACTCCACTAGGAGCACCGTAGCCTCGGTGGCAGCTGCAAGAGACATACCCTTGCAGGACATCTGGAAAGTAGCTACCTAGAAGACTGTACCACTTTCACAAAACACTACTGTTTGGATGTACAGTCCATGTCAGATGCCAAATTTGGCACAGCAGTCCTGCAGAACCTCTTTCCAAAGTAGATTCTATACCCACCTCCCAGCTGCACTGCTTTGTAGTCTGCACCAGTCAAGCATACTGAAGAATTCCTGGGGTGAGAAGAACAAAACATAGAAGTTGACGGCAGATAAGGACCGCAAGGCCCATCCAGTCTGCCCATTTCTTTTTCTACCTTATAAATGTGCCATAGGCCTTTGCTCTGTCAGTGGCCTGTCTATTCATAGTCATTTGTATTGCTCCCTTATGCCTATCCCATGCCTATTTGAAGCCCTGCACTGTATTCATAGCCACCACTTCTTGTAAGCCATTCCATGCATCCACCACCCTTTCTGTGAAAAGAATTTCTCACATTCCCCTTAATTGGCCCCCTCTAATCTCATGCTGTGTTCTCTTGTCCTGCTATTTTTCTTATATTTAAACATGTTAGACTCTTTCACCTTGTTAATGCCCTTAAGGTGTTTGAATGCCTCGATCATATCACCTCTCTCCCTCCTTTGCTCAAGGGTATACATATTGAGCTCTGTTAATCTGTCCTCATATGTCTTCTGATGCAGTCCCTGCACCATTTTGGTTGCCTTCCTCTGGACTCCCTCAATTTGGTTAATGTCCTTGTGAAGGTGTGGCCTCCAATACTGCACGCAGTACTCCAGATGGGGCCTAATCAGTGTCTTGTAAAGAGGGATGGTTACCTCCCTCTTACGACTTGTGATACCCCTACTAATACACCCTAACACCCCCCTAGCCTTACCTACTGCTTTAGAGGTCTGCTTGGATGATTTCAGGTCATCAGTGATGATGATGCCCAAGTCTCTTTCTTCCTTTGTGACTGCTAGCAGCTCCCCTCCCAGCCTGTAGGTGGCTTCAGGGTTTCTCTTCCCTATGTGCATGATTTTGCACTTCTTTGCATTAAATCCCAGTTGACACTCTTCTGACCATTTTGCTAGTTTATCCAGATCTCTTCTCATTCTGCCCACCCCATCTGGATCATCTACTCTGTTGCAGATCTTGGTGTCATCTGCTAACAGACAAGCCTTACCCTCTAGTCCATCTGCAAGGTCACTAATGAAGATGTTGAAGAGGACTGGCCCCAGGACTGATCCCTGAGGTACCCCACTTGTGACTTGCATCTCTTCTGACTGTATGCCATTTACCGCCACTCTGTTTTCTGCCTGTCAACCAGTTTTCCACCCAGTTGGCCAACTTCTGACCCACCTCGAGCCTACCCAGCTTATTTATCAATCTTCTATGAGGAACAGTGTCAAAAGCTTTGCTGAAGTCAAGGTAGGCGACATCAACTGCTCCCCCTTGGTCCACCACTCTGGTTGCCCAGTCAAATAAATCTATGAGATTAGTTTGACAGGACCTTCCTTTTGTAAACCCATACTGTCTTGGATCCTGTGCCCCTATGGATTCCAGGTGTTGCACTATCCTTTCCTTAAGGAGTGCTCCATAATCTTGCCCACTACTGAGGTAAGACTGACTGGTCTGTAGTTCCCCGCATCCTCCCTGCTACCACTGTTGTGGGTGGGATCACATGAGCCCTTCTCCAGTCTTCTGGGACCTCTTCTGTGCTCAGAGACTCACTAAACAGTTCTGCTAATGGCTCTGCTAGTTCCACCTTTAGCTCCTTAAGTACCCTGGGATGTATGCAATCAGGTCTCATTGCCTTATCCACCCTGAGCTTAGCAAGCTCTTGTAGGACCCTTTCTTTTGTGAAGGGAGTAGTGCTCATCTCCTCCCCTGTGTCCATGATGCTGAGCTGTGGGCCCTGCCCTACCTTCTCTTCAGTAAATACTGAGCAAAGTATCTATTTAGGATAGATGCCTTTACAAGGTCCTCCTCTCTCACATGTTCCCTTTTCTCCATTAAGCTTAGCACACTACCCTCTGGACTTTCTCCTTTCACTAATGTATCTATAGAAAGTCTTGTCACCTTCTTTTACTGTTCATGCTAGTGTTTCCTCAGTTTGGGACTTTGCCTGCCTCCTGCCTTCTGCTTCCCTTAGGGCAGTTTGGTATGCCTCCTATCTTCATCCCGCTGTGTTCCTTATATTTCCTGAAGGCCAGCCTTTTGGCTCTGACCTTTCTGCTACTGTATTTGAGAACCAAAGTGGATTCCTTCTTCTTTGCACTTCCTTTTCTGTCCAACACAATGGGATGTTGCTTCAAGTATTGCATCCTTAATGCTTGCCCACTTTGCCTGTACCCGTCACCTGTGTTTCTTTTGCCAGGGCTAGCTTAACTCTGTTGGCCATCTTATCAAAGTCAGCTCCTCTGAAGTCCCATATTTTTGCCTTGAATCGGATGATTTAGATGTAGTAGCCAAATTGAACCATACCATGATGGTCACTGGCCCCAGGTGACCTTCTACCTGAGATCTGTGATCCTTCCCTGTTAGTCAGTACTAGATCTAGGATAGCCCTGTCTCTTGTGGGTTGCTGTACCAGTTGTTTGAGGCCCTCCCCTACAGGGAATCTACTATGTGTCTAGTTCTGGCAGCTGTTCCTGCTGGTATTGACCAATCTGTATCCGGCATGTTGAAATCTCGCATTATCAGAACCTCCCCTTTAGCTGTCATGTTTTGTATATCTTCTAACAGTAATGTGTCTATGTCCTCCCCCTGGTCTGGGGGCCTGTAGACAACCCCAGTTCTTATGGCTGTCCCATTTCCTGTTTCCAGGGTGACCCACAGTTCTTCTGGCTCCTGATGTGTATTCTGAATTTCTGTAGCTTTGATATTTTCATTGACATACAGGGCCACTCCTCCCCTTTTTGCACCTCGGTCTCTTCTGAACAATACATAGCCAGGTACTGAAGTCTCCCAAGTGTGGTTACTGGTAAACCACGTCTCACTAATTGCTACTATGTCAAGTTTAGCCTCTGACATTATTGCCTGCAGGTCTGCGATCTTATTTCCCAGGCTGTGAGCATTTGTGTACATGATTTTCCATTAGCCAGATTTTGGTGTGTTAGTTGTTGGGTGAGGTTTGGCATTACCCCTGTGCATCGTATGGGGAGACAAACCTTTTTTCTTACCTGGTGATGCACATGAACTGCAAACATGCTGAATCCCTGTTTGACCACTAGCTGAGGGGGGAGGGGTGTTCTTCACATTCGATGTATGGGGTGCTGCACCCCTCTCCCCATTTGCTAGTTTAAATATTCTGCAAAGACGTCAAACTTCTGCCCCAATGCACTGACTCCCTCCTTAGTCAGATGCAGTCCATCAAATTTAAAGAACTTTCGCTCCCAGAACTGTTGCCAGTTCCCTACAAATCTATGTCCTTTTTCCTGGCACCAGCCCTTGAGCCACATGTTTAGCTCCCCTATCTCCCCTTCTCTGACCTTCCGTCCATCTGCCCCCTCTCCCAGACTGGCAGGATCTCAGAGAAGGAGATGCCGGATGAAATAGATGATAGTTTGTCACCCAGCCTGGTCAGGTGTTCCTTGGTCTCCACAACTGACTGGCTGGCGAGATCATTAGTCCCTATGTGTACTAGGACATCAATGTTTTCTCCTGCTTTGTGAACAATTTAGCAATGCGGTCAGTGTCTCTCTCATGCTGATGTACCTGGGAGACATCTGACCATTACCCCTGGCTGGAGATGGGTATCAACTCCCGAATCATGGAGTCTCCTATGATCAGAAGTTTTTGATTTCCTTTTTGCTTTTTTTGTTTTGGTTCCTGATTTGGGTGAGTTTTGTTGTGCTAGCTCCTGTGCTGCAGTGTCCTGCTCTGCAGTGTCTTCTGCCTCTTTGTTTGATTTCAGAGATAGAAGCAGATACCTGTTTGTAGTGTTTATATGGTTTTTGGAGGTAATATGTTGGAGAGCAGAGAGTGATGGGGCACCTGACTTGCCCTTCCTAACCACCTCCCAACCTCCTGGACCAGCTACCCTCTGCAGTCGAAGTTTTTCTGTTGGATGCTGGGGATATGGTGGGTGGTTCTTATAATGCATTTCCTCTTGAATATGAAATTTGAGGCATGCAATCTCTGCCCATGTTGCCCAGAGGTGAGCCCTAAGATCTCCAAAGGCTCCAAAATTACTCACCGTAGTAATTTTATTTCTTCCAAGATATTCTTTAGTATGGTTGACCTCCCACCCATCCTCCCCTACATAACCTGACTGAGTAGTTCTGCAATCCATACTTTGGGGCAAATTTCACTGTTTGAACTCAATCTTTAGAGTTTTATGGTTATGGGTGTTTTGTAGTTTGTAAAATTATTTTTGTGCTGCCTTAGTGAAATTTAGATATTATTTATTTTTTGCTACAGTTTTTTATATTACAGTTCCTCTGGTTCCCAGGAACCACAAATCTCTCCCCTCAGGGTTCCTTCGCAGTTCCTGCCTTTTTCTGAGGTAAAAATTGTTACATATTTTGTTAACATTTTCTGCAACTCTTAGTTTAATTCACAGTTCTTTATTTTTATTAGAACCACACATTTTTATCTATACCTTTATTTTAGCACTTTATGGAACCATTTCCCACAGTTCCATAGCACTTGGGAACCAACTGTTTTTCAGCACTTTTCCCTTTTGGGAGTGTTTTTCTGAGGTCTTCTGACAAATTGGCATGTCAGCTAAACCCTTAAAAAGAACTGGTCCAACAGTTTTAAAAAATCGTGTAAAGTGTAACTGTTTGGATTCAGCCCATAAATGTACTTAGGTATCATTGTCATGAGTTATGATGTCATCAGAACCCGTCAGTGGGAACAAGCACATGCTCGTAGATGGGTTTTTGTCTATTATTCCGTTAGAAAATGGGTTGGAGGAACCCTGAAACATAGAAACATAGAAATTTTCAGCAGCAAAGGACCACTTGGCCCACCTAGTCTGTGCTAAATTCCCTACCTATAGTGCCACCAGAGAACCCTACTTGGACTCTGGCCTACACCACCCTCTTGCTTATAAGATTCATTTGTGCCTATCCCTGCCTCTTGATTGGTGGACAGTACCCATCACCCAGGCAGGTATCTGTCAAAAGAGACCATTAAATAACTAGTCCCTGTGCTAGCTTGCCATTTTATTCATATGAATGTGGCCAGTAGAATTTTTAAACTCATGAATGGCTTCCATTTGTTTTTATTTGATTAGCAAGATTTTTCATCTCACTGCTACTCCAGGTCACCTCTTGACATTTAAAATAACAACTTGAATAATTGTATCTGTGTTTACAAGTCTTTCACCAGTTTACTTCCCTGCATCTTGTGCTGCGAGCGCTTGCTCATCAGATCCTACCATGACCGCTCTGTGTTTCCAGACCGTGCTCAGCATTTGCTCCCTGTTGACTCTGTGGTGACAAGAAATAGTTTTAGAAAAAATGAATCACTTTAATGGTAGCAGCATTAAGGTGCTGTCACCCTCATTGCCAGCTACTTTCTCAATCTGTAGACAGAAAATTTAAACTTAGCACTATGGCTTTCACTGACCCTACTTGGTTGTTTCTTCCAGGTCTGACACTGCAGCCACTCTGCCAAACCCCATGCCATGTATAGATACATCTTCAGCAGTTAAGGAAATTTGAAACTGATCAGTGCACAGGGAGAGGACAGGCAACAAAACAGAAATCTACCCTAAAGCAGTTCTCCACAAAGCTTGGTAGGACTGCTGGGGGGGGGGGGCAGCACATTCACTTGAGTAGCCACAAAAAAAAACTACAAAACAGAGAAGCATTCTCTATTGCCAATGCCAGGAGTAAGGGATTATTTTATTCAAACCATTATGTTATGTTTTTTTTTATTAACTTTTTACAACTATGTTAAGTTTTTGTTAAACATTTTATGTAAATGCTGGCAAAATCCATTTTCTAAGCATAATAATACCCTCCAGGGTGGGGGTTATTGGGCTATACCAGACATTCCAGGGGCTATAAGCTCCTCCACCTGTGGCATCGGGCCTCATTATGCTCCCGGGTAGTCTGGTATAGCTCAATAATGCTCCCCTGTCGGGTATTATAAAAAGGGTCTGAGAAATGGAGCTTTCTGATTGGCTGCAAATATTCTAACAACCTCATGTTAATCTTTTATTAACATACATGTAGAGTTTAGACATATGCTGAGCAAGGATTAACACTATTTAAAAACATTTTTTATTATAATAGCAATAAGGCACTCCCAGGGATTATGTTAATGGTCAGTTAATCACCCTCTAGGGGCATGTGGCACTCGGCTGCACCTCGTGCCACAGTACACCCCTAGAAGGTGATTAACAGACCATTAACATAACCCTTGGTCATGCCTTATTGCTTAATTATTGCTTACTTTATAATGTGTTATGTAGACAAACTGCTGTATCAAATGAAGTCCAAGCAAAGGGTAGGAAGGAAAAGAAACCACTATGGTTCTTAAAGAGCACCATGAAGGTGGTAAGAGAACAAAGGGAGGCGTTTACAAAATGAGTCAAACAGAGGAAGACAAGGGAGCATACAAGAAAAAAATTAGAGTAGGAAAGTGGGCAGTGAGACAAGTAAAGGAAGAGGCAGAACTAAGGTTAGCAAAAGGGGTTAAGAAGGGCGATAACATTTTGTCTCAATATTCAAGAGCAACACAAAACCAAGGGAGAAGTCATCAGACTAAAGAAAGGGAAGAATGAGTAGAGGAAGAAAAGGGTTCGGTAAATCTACTGAATGATTATTTCTGTTTAGTCTTCAAGGTGGAGGGCAGGGACTCACTGCCAGTCTGCAGCATGACAGTCAAAAGGGGATCTCTAGCAGGTGTCAGTGAGGAGTCCATAATGGAGGAGAGAGTGCTAAAGGGACTTCAAGCTCAAAATGTGAGTAAATCAATAGGGCTTAGATGAGTATTAAGGTTAAAGAAGATGGGGTAGGTCATGACAGGTCCACTAACACATCTCTTTAACTGCTCTTTGAAGACAGGAGAAGTGCTGGAGTATTAGTAGACAGCAAATGTGGTCCCTATACATAAAAGCAGGAGTCAGACAACTACAGACCAATCAGTCTGATGTCTATAGTGGGGAAACTACTAGAGTTTATAATTAAGGAAAGCAAGGTGAAGTTCCTAGAGGCAGTGGCTTGGAGGATTCCAGACTGTAAGAATTACCAGTGGGAACGCATGGCAAATTTACCTGATTGAACTCTTCAGCTGAGTAACAAACATTGTAGAAAGGGGTCAGGCAGTTGCTGTCTTGTACATAGACTTCAGCAAAGCCATAGGCTCAATCCCACATGAGAAATTGATAAAGAAATTTGGTGACCTAGGGATGGGGGACAAGATTATGGTGTGGTTGAAAAACTGCCTGAATGGAAGGACCCAGAGGGTGGTCCTAAATGGAGAACCCTCTGAGGAAATGGAATTCATGAGTGGGGTACCCTGGGATCAGTTTTAAGGCCAGGTCACTTTAACATATTTATTTGTGATATAGGTTGGGGGGGTCATGGAAAGATATGCCTGCTTGCAGATGACACCAAAGTCTCTGAAAGAGTGGACACCAAGGAGGGAATAAGGCCTACAAAGAAAGAGCTGGAAAATCTGGAGAGGTGGTCAAGGGTGTGACAGCTGAAATGTAACATGAAAAGTGCAATTAAAACACATATGGGCCAAGAACAAAAAATGGAATATAGCATCAGTGGGATGGTACTGGAGAGCACATCAGAAGAAAATGACTCAGAGTTGTTAGTAATGTAGAGCATGAAGGCATTGGCAAATTGTATTAGGGTCATGGGCAAGGCAAAATAGATGCTGGGATGCACAGAGAGAGGGATCACTAGCAGAAGGAGGAAGGTAATACAGCCCCTGCATAGATCCCTCATTCACCCTCACTTGAAGTATTGTATGAAGTTTTGGAGCCCATACTTGAAGAAAGACAGGGATAGGTTAAAATGTTTTGCAGAGGTGAGCTACCAAAATGATATAGAGGAAAACAGGGTAGATCCTACAAGAAGAGGTTGGAAGAACTAAACATGCACACACTGGAGGACAGCAGAAAGAGGGGCAACATGACTGAAATGTTCAAGTACCTCTGCAGAATAAACAACGTGGACAGCAGTTCACAACGAGTGGTAACTCGGGTACCAGAGATAACTCCCTGCAACTGGCAGGGGGAGGTTCAAGAAGGATGTCATGAAGTACTGTTGTACATAAATAGTAGGAACAGACAGGAACAAGCTTCTGGATGAGATCAACAATGCTGAAACTCTGGGAGGGTTCTTAAAAGGATGGGACAGGCACTTGGGAATAGTGTGTCAAGGGACAGGTTGCGGTAGGGGAGGAAAGAAGGACTGACAAGGGCACTGTCCCAAAATTAGGTTCGATGTGCTTATGCAATCAGATGAGATATGAGATGCTTGTGTAACTTGGTTTACTTTGTGGCTTTCCACCTCTCTGTGGGATATACCACCCTGTAAGGGTATGATGCAAGGAACCCTAGAGGAGGGTTCCGCCCCTACAGGTGCCACAGGAATGATTGTGTCAGCTAAAGGTAGGTTAGGAAGAAGCCCACGGGTAAGAGAGACATGCCACTGGAGGAGGAAGGGTGGATGGTGGACAACAAAAAATGAATCCTGGATGGGCTCCAGGATGCATGACCTTTTATGCCTGATAGGGAAGTGACACTGTTGCTCTGCCCATCGAACCTCAGGCTTAAAGCCCTCCCATTTGATGTGCTTATGCAACTGGATGAGATATGAGATGCTTGTGTAACTTGATTTACTTTGTGGCTTTCTGCCTCTCTATCCATGGGATATACCACCCTGTAGGGGTACGATGCAAGGAACCCTAGAGGAGGGTTCCCACCTACAGGTGCTGTAGGAATGATTGTGTCAGCTAAAGTTAGGTTAGTAAGAAGCCCAAAAAGAATACCCAAAGATGTTGAGTGTTGAAGAGGTGAGGATGATGAATGAATTCTGAAAAGATGATAAGGGCTGACTTCTTAAGGAGAGAGAAGAAAAGCTGGGGCCACCACTCACCTCGATCCAACAGTGAAACCTAACTAACTAACCTAAAAAAGCACTAACTAACTAATATCATGACCATTGGCATGGAGGAGAAGAAAACACCCATTTAAAGAGGAAACCTCTAGGGATCCAAGGTCTAGGTCACCTTCCCTCCAGGCTCATGATTTTTGATTTAAGGATGTATGCCGGTCAAGAGAATGGTTCATTAACAAGGGATATAAGTAGGGAGGATGATGACAGAGGAACATGAGGCAGCAGGGACCCAATAAGTGTATACTTGAGTATTCGATGGGAAGGAGTAGATCCATATAGAAGTCAGAGGAGCAAGCGGTATCCAGATGTTTTGATTTAAGGACATATGATGCTAAAGAAGGATATGAGATGGGAAGATGATGGCAGAATAGGTAAAAACCCCAAAAGAAAGCACAGATCAAAGAAGGAACATGAGGTAGCATCGACCCAATAGGGGTATGCTCAAGTAGCCAAGGGGAAGGAGGAGATCCATGTGGGGGTTGGATGAGTGAGGGTTATCCAGATGAGGTAAGAATATGGAAAATGATGAAGACTGATGATGATGATCGCATCATGAGTGCAGCAGTGCAATGAGGTAGCATAAGACCTAATGAGAGGTATGAACAACTGAGTGATGTGATTGAGAAAACTCTGAGGTCAAGAAGGCATGCCTGGAACCAGAGAGTATGCTTCAGTTGAGCAATCGATGGAAGCAAAATGAATGATGGATGATGATGGAGTGAAGTCAAGATTGGAGTGAAGTTTTGATGACCGGTATGAGAGAAGGCATGCATGGATTGAAGAGAAGACAGGAGATGAACTTGAATGATGGTGGAGAGGAGCTAGCCAGCCTTAGCAAAGGGTAATGGACAGAAAGGCATGGCCTGGAGTGGAAAGCGAGTTGATTCGAGGAAGCAGGGACCCAAGAGGGGTATGCTCGAGTGTGCAATGTGAAGGATTAGACCCATGTAGAGGTCTTTGATTGGAGTGAAGCTAGACGGAGTCAGGCGGAGACAGCCAAAGACAGTCAAATTAAGTGGATGGTAGAACATATGCCCGAATAAAATGTTGAGTGCCAGCCAGATGGAGTTAGCCGAGACATACTGATTGGCTTTGGTATGTATGAAGCCACGATAGCCAGATGAAGGTTCTATGAGGTAGCAGTGGATTCGATGAGAGGTAATATGATCCATTGAGAGGCGTGATGCAACAACATGAAGAAATAGACCCTGAGGTCAGACGGAGAACTTGGGGTCAGACTACGTGAAAGAGAACAGGACTCTGGCACCTAGATGCTTGGTGGACTAAGGTGAAAGGCGGAGATGAATAAGGAAGGTTATGGCAGGATAGGACCAGACACAGGATAGAGGAAACCCAAAAGAAAATACCAGATGAGGAAGGAAGGCGAGCACCTATGATAGGAAGGAATGAGGGAAGGGTCAGATAAGGAACAGAACAGAAGGAGGAGGGAACGAGGGGAGGAAGGCAAGAGACAAGGAAGGAGAAGAGGCGATGGCCGAAGGAGTGAAGAAAAGTGAGGCTGCAGCATGGAGGACCAAAACAAACCAAGAGAATGACTAATTGGCAGGGGCCACAGTCCATAACAAACACAACAGTAAACTGCATAGATAGAGCAGCGGTCCGAACAGCAGGAACAGCAGGGACAAAGGAGGAGATGGGCGATGAAAACCTTGGCCACCTGCAGAGGCAAGGCACCACAAGGGAGGCAAGACAGGTGAGAATGAAAGAAGGAGTAGGGATGGCAGTTAAGGACAGGAAGAGGGGTCAGAAATGCGGTGAAAAATCACTAATTTCAGGCACATGAAAAACAGTAAAAGATCAATTATTACAAGACATCGAAAGCTTAGAAAATAACAAAAAATAAAAAACAATTTTGTGAAACAGTAGTCCAGGTAATCAGCAACTTGCCCTGTAAAGGTGCCATACATCCTGTAGAACCACAATTGATGTAGAAGCCTGTGTCAGGCTGAAGCCAACATAGCATACGCTAGTTGTAGGAAGTGTCAGCAAGGAAAACCGCTCCAGTAAGAATGGACTGCCCCAGCAATTAGAAGCGGGGAGCAGCTGGGAGATATGACTCGGGCATGGAGATGAGGGCTAGCGAGGGTCATGGTAACGTGGATACCTGCCGAAAGATGAGTCCTGTAGGAGATGAAGGACAGAAAGAAATGATGAGCGAGTGATGAGGCACAGAAAAACGAAGGCAGCAGTGTGTGAATAGGAGCATCAGAAAATGAACTGGGGAATATGGAGAGGTGCAACCAAGGCCACAAAAGCAGCCATGTGACCAGTACAAGAAACAGGGCTGGGAGAAATGGCGGTGGGGGTGAGGTGGCAGCGCAGTAGGCCATGGTATGAGCGGCAGATGTGGGCAGCAGGGCAGAGCACCAAGAAATGCACAGACAGGGCGGTGCAACAGAGAGGGTGAGCAAGCCTGGGGTTGGGGGGCTGGATGGAAAGCGAGAGGAGAGGGACGAGATGGGGAGAGCCATGGAAGAGGGGTGGGATGTGGAAAAAGGCATGAGGACAGCTGCAGAGCAAGTGGCAAAACAAGGAAGGAAGCAGCCGATATGGAGCAATGCCCAACATTAACACAAGAGCACCCACTAATGTCCCAAGCCTGTGGAAACA